>JBANSL010000004.1:42527466-43784966 GCA_037127255.1 Persicaria tinctoria
TAATTTATGACATTATAAGTTATGATTTTATAACAATATGACTATAACACATTACAAATTTATTGATTATAGCATTATATATTTGCATATTTATAACTTATGAGTTATTACCAACAACTCATATTTTATTCTAGTAAGTTTTAACATTATAAAAAATATTACCTAATTAATTTAAAATTAATAACATTATTAATTATGGTTTGAAATTCATAAATATATCTTACAAGAATAAAATTACATATATAATTCAGGAAATCAAAAAAACATTCAAGCGACGAACATAGTCATTTACCCGTCGCCCCAACCAGTCCCATAAATGAAGCCTCTCAAAACCATTCAGGCGACGGTACACATGACTCAGGCGACGAAAGATTTATAGTTCGTCGCCAGAACATCCTTCAAGCGACGGACACATCCCTCCTCCGTCGCTCCATAGCTATCACCCAACGACTTTGTGATTTGACCACACTCAGGCGACGAGATGTTGTAGTCCGTCACTAGAAACACATTGGAGCGACGACATTTGACCTGTTCGTCGCCTCGGTGTCTATTTGGCGTAGTGTTGAGAAGCTCCGACTTATCAAGGAACACTCTTCGTATCAACGAAGTAGCAATTTAGGTCACGTATTAGTGTTCGACAACTACAATGTGATCGAACTTGTGAATGCTAAGTTCATAGAATTTGAACTCTTGTCAATATGGATTGTTAGTTTAGTTTTATTACCTCTTATGTACACTATGCTAGTTTGACTGACTAATTTGTAAAATGTGTTTTATGTAGCTATGCTTCAATTGTAATTTAAATAATAATAATAATCATGTATGTTTTTTGGTTTAGAATAAATCTTTTTCGTTTTTTCATTTTCGGAAGTTTTTTTATTTGTAATTTTTCAATTTTGGTAGACAATGATTTATATGTGCGGTGCCTTTTTTTTTTTATAAAAAAAGCAATTTTATACATCGGTTTAATAACCGGTGTATTAAGCTTGTCACATTCCACCAGAAAGCTTATACATCGGTTCTAATTGGTTTTATACTATACATCGGGTCAAAAACTGGTGTAAAAAGTTTTATACATCGGTTCCAATTTATTACGGCAGTGATCCGTACACCGGTTGAAAACCGATGTATATCTTAAATATTAACCGGTGTAAAACACTATTTTTGGCCTAGTTCATGCAGCCTTATTCTACACGATAAACTTTTATCATATAAAAATATCATAATTTCATGTACGTACTTAAATTAAATGCAAGGTTAGATCTAATTTGTGACGGCCTTGAATGTTAATTAATTGATTTGTTAAACCCTCGATTAATTTAGAATGAATTTAGTGTTGGTTATCATGTATACCTAAATCATTTAAATTAAAACTAGTATGATCCCCGTGCCATGACACGATTTTTTATAAATAAAATCTTACTAATATATTAAATTAATATTATAACATAATTGTAAAAGTTCATATAATTAAATATTTTGAATTGAACTCATGGGTTGAGAAAACGATTAAAGTAGTATATATAGATATATATAGATATAGATTACTAATATTAATTTTATGTTTTCTTATTATTAATTTTATGTTTTGAATTAATCCCATTGTTTTTTAGAAAAAAAACTACTAAAATTATAATTTAGGCTAAGATCAATGTTTTGAATTAAGCCCAATAGTTAGTAAAACTAAATCAAAAAGAGAATTAAAGGAAAAAGAAGAAAAACAAAATTAGAATTAAAGAAAATCAAAGAAAAATGGCAAAAAATAATAATTGGTCAAGACTCCTAAAATTCATCTAAGCTTGACACATCATCATAAACTCTTCTAAATTAAGAGTTTATGTTTTGAATTAAGCCCAATAGTTAGTAAAATTATATCAAAAAGGGAATTAAAGGAAAAAGAAGAATAACAAAATTAAAATTAAAGAAAATCAAAGAAAAATGGCTAAAAAAAAAATTGGTCAAGACTCCTAAAATTAATCTAAGCTTGACACATCATCATAAACTCTTCTAAATTAAGAGTTTATATAGATATATAGATAGTTAGTAAAATTAAATCAAAAAGAGAATTAAAGGAAAATGAAGAAAAACAAAATTAGAATTAAAGAAAACAAAGAAAAATGGCAAAAAAAAAATAAAAAATTGGTCAAGACTCCTAAAATTCATCTAATCTTGACACATCATCATAAACTCTTCTAAATTAAGAGTTTATATAGATAGTTAGTAACATTAAATCAAAAAGAGAATTAAAGGAAAAAGAAGAAAAACAAAATTAGAATTAAAGAAAATCAAAGAAAAATGGCAAAAAGAAAAAACAAAATTGGTCAAGACTCCTAAAATTCATCTAAGCTTGACACATCATCATAAACTCTTCTAAATTTAGAGTTTATATTATATAGATTAATCAAATTATTTATTCTCCTTTTCAATTTAATTTGATTCTCCGATCCTTTGCATGAGTACTATATCTATGAGGAAAAAAATCTAGAATTTTTTTGCCAAATATGCACTTATTTTGGACAAATTGGTGAAATGTCCAAGGTTTGGGACAAATTAGTGGAGTGTCCATCTTACGTTGCATAATCTCTTCCCATCTGTGCCCAATTCCTCTTCTGTTCATCATCGATCATTCCTCCCCGCTCAAAGTCTCCGATGCCACCAGACCTCGCTCCTTCCCGGCTCCTCAGATCTCTCTTCCTACGGCCACCAGATCGCTCCTTCCCCGCTCTTCAAATCTCTCATCCTCCGGCCACCAGATCCACCGAGATCCGATGCCACCTCCGATTCTGGATCCGAGATCTCGAAATCGATCCAGATTGTGCGACCACCAGATCGCTCCTTGGACGTTTCGAAATCGATCCAGATCGCGCGGCCACCAGATCTTGAAATCGATCCAGATTCGAGATGGATCCAGATCCACCAAGATCCGATGCCACCTCCGCCCACTAGTTCGCTCCTTGTCGCCGCCGCCGCTCCTCCTATGGTCACCAGAGTTCGCGCGGGATCTCTCCTCTGAGATCTGAGATCTCCTCGATCCGAGTTCTCCTCGATCTGAGATCTCTCCTCTCCTCCTTGCGCTGAGCGCTGCCGATTGCGATTGAGAGTGTCTCCGGAGAGTGGTCGCCGGAGATCCCCCTCCTCCTCGGATCTGAGTTCTCCTCTTGTGTTAAGCGGTTTAAGAGTAAGGTGGTTGGAGAAGAAACAATATTTGTTAAATTACAAAAAACACCCTATAAATATGAGAAATTAAAAAAACTATTTATATTTTATTATGTGATCCATAATCTATATTTTTATTTTTATTTTTGCACAACAAAATGTTATATTTGCACAACATATGACTATATTTGCACAAGCACAACATACGGTTATATTTGCACGCCAAAGTGTATTGACACGGAAAAAAAAACTAGACTCGGGTTATATTTGCACGACATACGGTTATATTTGCACAACGTACTCTTATATTTGCACGACAAAATGTAAAACAAAAAAAAACTAGACTTGGGTCATATTTGCACAAACTTACTGTTATATTTGCACAACGTACTCTTATATTTGCACGACAAAATGTAAAAAAAAAAAAAAACCAGTTTTGGGTCATATTTGCACAACTTACGGTTAAATTTGCACAACATACTCTTATATTTGCACGACAAAATGTTAAAAAAAACTATACTTGGGTCATATTTTCACAACTTACGGTTATATTTGCACATCATACTCTTATATTTGCACGACAAAATGAAAAAAAAAAATTAGACTTGGGTCATATTTGCACAACATGCGGTTATATTTGCACATGTACAACATACTCTTATTTTTGCACGACAAAATGTAAAAAAAAAACATCTTTTTATCATGAAAAGAGAAGGAGTATATATTTGCTTGTAATTTGTAAGAATTAATATGGAAAAGAAAAAACATCTACGCTCTTCTTACAAAAAAAAATGTATTTTCAAAATAAAAATTAGTTATTTTTTTCAATAATATTGTAGCCTTTTTTTTTTGAAGCAAGGTAAGAAATTCAGTTCTCTAGACAAGCCTAGAAAAACTGAGAGACCGGACAAGCCGGTGGATGGACTAACCATCATGTACAACAGAAGCAAATGACAGAAAATAAAAACAAGGAACGTACAAGCCATCCTACACTGCGCAACATAAGCTAAAGAAGAACGAAACGACCGGCCAAAGGGACAACGCACACAACGAACTCTGGGGACCAGCGAACACCTTAGATTATGGACTCGAAGAGCCTTCAGATGTCAATCGCACGTCCACGACGTCATCGAACATGAAACATCAATCAACGCTCACAAGAAGCCTGCAACACAGCAAGAATAGCACAGTACACGAACCCGCAATACAACCACAAACCACACCAAAGCACAATCAATCCCCAAGACCTCGTCTCAACCCTCAAGGACGATAATAAAATCATGGGCAGGTTACGACAAGGATAAGCCTAAAAGAGACGATACAAAACAAGACAAGGAAGAGAAATCGGGCAGAGATGAACCAGAAAGCGACTGAAAGAGCGGACTATAACAAACAAAAAAGTTGATGGCGCAGGCGGATCAAAAGGAAGGGATAAAGGAGCTCGATGGAGACGCGGAGGATCCCGGTAGGCGTAGAGCTGATGGGCACGTAGGGGAGGTGTGGCAACCGAGGAGCAAGGAGACAGCCGGAGCCGAAGGAATCAGCGACGGAGCTCCAAGAGGAGGACCGAGGTGATTAGTGGAGCACCGGTGGAAGGCAGCGAAGGCGGTAAGCCGAGGCGGAAGGAGTTGAAATCCTTGGATTGAGGGCGAGGTGAGCAGAGCACTGGCAATGAGGCAGGGAGGCGCTGAAGGGAAGCCATGGTGATGGCGGCGGCGGTAAGCAACCTCCCAAGGGTGGGAGGCGGCTGAGACTGGACTGGTGAGAGGCTGAGAAGGAGGTGGCCAAGGCAGTGGGCACCGAGACGCTATTAGAGGCGCTTTTGAGGTATGCGAGAAGCGGCAAACGCCGGCCGCGGAAGTGTCGGTGAAAAACCGGACGAAGCAGAGTAGGCTGGGGAGGATTCAGACGAGACGAAGGCGGTCAGGGTAAGGCTGTTGGGCTCAGATCTGGTGGTGGAAGGGTGCTGGTGACCCAGGCCGTGGCAGCGGCGGCGAAATCTGTTGGGAGCTAGGTCAAACACTTGGGAGTGTTTGGCGAATGTTATGGGGAATTCTTCCAAAAAATCAGTTGGTAATAATATTGTATGCCTTTGATTCTCCTAAGGAGAATGCATCACCAAAAGATTAAAGTACACTGTATTAAATAACTCTTATTCTTATATGAAAAAACGTTATTTCTAAGGTATGAACCTTTTATTTTAGAAATTATTCTCCTACCATAAAATACATAACTTTAAATGTTATTTAAAAAATTTATAAATAAATAATTAAACTTGTATGAAAAATATTTTAAACCTAAACCTACTTCTCTGAAAAATACAATAATTATTAACTTATAATTTAAGTTTAAAACTTGTATGAAAATATAACGAATATTTATAATTTATTCTACATTATTCTGTTTTAGATATATATACAATGCTGTTTGATATTTTCTAAATTTCAAAGTATAAGATTATAATTTGTACCCTAGTCATTAAACAAATATATGTACACCATATTACTTGATTTTACGTATAACATCTCAAAACCTTTTGCATGAATGACTTCATTGAAAAGGAAGAAGACAACCTTTACTGAAATTTCAAAGTTTAACTACGTACACCTCTTTTAAGTTCTGCTTGGCCATGGCCCATAGTACATATATAAATAAGTCATGCACAAATATGAAAAATAAGAATATATTTAATATAATTGGAGTCATATGAACATGAAAAATTGAAATTGATTATGGTTTTGTAGTATAAAAAAATGAAACTAATCTAAATATTAATTATAGTTAAAACTTACTTCATCAATATTTACCCATCTCACTTTTTACACGATGAATAGATACAGTTGATGAATGATCGCTAAGCTCTGAAAACATGTTCTCGATTTGCAAATTCCAAAAAAAAGTAAGTTATTTGTTTTAAAAAAATCTAGAGATTTTCTACTTGGATAGAGTCAAAGGGAAATTGAAAATTAAACAAATTATTATAGAGATTGAAAACAGAGGGAGGGAGGTGGGTTCACTAGGGACAACGGTCTTCGTGTTGTTGCGTCCGTGATAATATTCAATTATAAAAGGGGCTTCTGTTTTGGGACCATCGTGTTGGAGCATGAAGATTAATGGAGTTTTCGTGAGTCACTTGGTTTAGGAGCTTGTTCTTTTCTTTTCAGAGTATTGGTTGTAAGGAATAAAACTCATGCAGTAGTGTTGTTTATTGAAGCATGCTCGTATCCCTTGATTTTTTGGCCATCTTTTTATCATGAAATGAGAAGACGTGTGCTTAAGTGTTGTTTTTTCAATTGTTTGCATTTTTATCTTGTTGGAGAGGTGTTTCTCGATTTCACGAATGTTAAATTTATGGTCATTAGAGGCTTGTATGTGTATCCGTGTACGGAAGACACGTGATTGCTAAATTGTATTCTCCTTAGAGGCTTTTATGCACACTTGTGCTTGAATGACACACGATTGCTAAATTTTATTCTCCTTAGAGGCGTGTGTATACATTTGTGCTCGAAAGGCACGCGATTGCTAAATTTTATTCTTCTTAGAGGCTTGTATACACATCTGTGCTCGAAAGGCATGTAATTGCTAAATTTTATTCTCCTTAGAGGCTTGTATGCACATCTGTGCTCGAAAAGCACGTGATTGCTAAATTTTATTCTCCTTAGAGACTTGTATGTAAATCCGTGCTCGAAAGGCACATGATTGCTAAATTTTATTCTCCTTAGAGGCTTGTATGCACATCCGTTCTCGAAAGGCACGAGATTGCTAAATTTTATTCTCCTTAGAGGCTTCTATGCACATTCGTGCTCAAAAGACACGCGATTGCAAAATTTTATTCTCCTTAGAGGCTTGTATGCACATCTGTTCTCGAAAGACATGCGATTGCTAAATTTTATTCTCCTTAGAGGCGTGTATGCACATCTGTGCTCGAAAGGCACGCGATTGCTAAAAATTTTTCTTCTGAGAGGCTTGTTTCATACCTACTAGGTCGATCCCTACTGTTGTAGTATGAATATAGAGTGTCGATCTCGACTACTCATTTTACGCGATCTGAATTTCGAATGCCGAATTTGACTTTTTACGAGCATTAAGTGTGTGGATTTCGACTGTCCTAATGTTTTCCAGATTCCAAATGTCGAATATGACTGGTTGGGTACACGATTAAAGATAGAGTGTCAATTCAGACTACTGAAATACGCTTTTAAAATGACAAGTGTCGAATCCGATCGATTACATGAATACGAGATTTCTAAATGTCTTTAGTATGTTTATGGGGTTTTCCTTTGCATTTATCAGGACAAGTATGATTAATTTGGGTATGAAACTTTCATTTATACTCATGAAGAGGTCTACCCATTCGAGATCCCTGTGAATCCTGTGCATAGAATATTCTAGGTCATCAAGTTTCCAAAAAGTTTAAGAGATAAGCTATGCGAAGCAGGCTTTGAGATTTTTAGTATTCCATGCTCTCATTAGGATAGCCCTTTCGGCGTTCTGAAGTTTGAAAGACCCTCTTCCTACTTCTTTATGAATGATATAGGGTCCTTCCCACTTGGGTTCGAGTTTCCCACGCTCTGTGACCTGCCAGAGGACCAGATCGCCCTTTTGCAAAGGTCGAGAAAAAACGCGTTTGTCGTAGCATTCGGAAAGTCGTCTTTAATACTCCCGTAAGTGAAGCTCTATTTCCATTGCTTTGTTGTTGGTTTCCTCGTTAGAGTCATATACTCGGGCCGATGTGACTAGCAATTCTACCAGGACGATGACGTCCACTCCATAGGTCATCACGCAGGGCGTTTGTCCCGTAGGACATTTGGCGGAGGCTCTGTAAGACTAGTGAACCAAAGGTAGAACTTCCGCCCATTCCCCTTTTGCGATGTCCAACCTTTTCTTGAGTGCTTCTAGGATTGGGAAATTAGTGGTTTTTGCTTGACCGTTTTAATGAGGGTAGGCAATAATCACAATTCAATGTGAAGTCCTCCGCAGAAATTGCGAATAACTTCACAAGATGAAGATTGTGGGATGTGATATGTAATGATGACTCGCGAAACCCCAAAATGACATATCATGTTTTTCCACAGAAACATTCTCACTTTTTCAGCGGTGACATGGGTCGCAAATGCGAATATTTAATTTGCTATCAGATCCCATAGAGAGCCAGTAATACCCTAGTCGTGATATTTTAGATGTAACAGTCCTCCATCCTGGTTTCTACAGACACCAGCATTAAGTTCGTAGATAATAGTGTAACCTTCATCTTTGGATACACATAGAAGATCAAGGAGGTGAAATCCCCTTTTGTATAGGCGGCTATCCCTAACGCGAAAGCGAGATGCTCGTTTTCTAATGTCTTGATCGGTCACCCCGCAAGGTTCTCCTATTTCCCCATATTTGATGTACGTTAGAAAAGGTTCTCGCCAATCATAACAAGATATCTTGAACACTCCTATGTGAATCCAACGAGCATGTTTTCATTCAATTATGATGCGATCTCCCAGATCAAAGGGTAGGTTTGCTCCCATTCGAGCCAGGACTTCAGCGTGTACATTCTGTTCGTGGGGGACAGAAGCAATAGAGAAATTGCCAAAAGCTGCTGTTAGTGTTTCCACCCAAGAAAGGTATTCAGGTAGTATCCCAATTTTAGCCTCATATACCCCTTTGATTTGTTGAGCAACTACCTTTGAATCTGTGAAAATTTGGACTTGTCGGGCACCATTCACCAGTGCTTTTTCTATTCCTACAATCAAGGCTTCATACTCGGCTTCATTGTTGGTAACCTTTAAGAGGAGTTGGAAAGATAGGTCAGTAATTTCACCAGTTGGGCTAGAGATCGTTACTCCTGCTCCGCAGCCAGCATCTGACATAGAGCCATCAATATTGATCACCCAGTTCTCTCATTTATGATCTTGAGATTCCGTGAAAGTTGCCTCTACCTCAAAGTCGGCTTGTAGAAGTTTATCAACCTCCCGCTTGGCCGCTTCGACTCTTTCCGCAACCATTTTTCTTTTTCTCTGACACACTGGTTTTGCATCATGATCGAGCCCGAGTGAACGCTCTGTGATCTGTCGTGGGAGGCCCTTTAAAACTTGAGGTGACCATGCGAATATGTCTCGTGAATTCCTCAGGATTTCCTTGACGCAGTCTAAGATAGAGTCCTCCAAACTGTGCCATTGATAAAGAGCTTCCGTGGTGCTTGTAAATGGAAAAGGCCAACTTTTTCCTCCCCAATCATGTCTGCAACTTCTTCACGTCGCACCTCTAGCTCCGGCTTGAGGTTCTTTGAAATAACCTCTTGATCGTCATTCTCTGCCACTTCTGACTTTAAAGATCACTGACCTTGGCCATGGATGGTGAGGCCTCTACTGTGGTTTTTTCTGACTGATGCAAAGTAACAAACCTGGCTTTCTTATTGCTCTCCGCGAACTTCACCACCTTGTCGTCGGTACAGGGGAATATGATGCCAAAATGGTAGACGGAGCAAGATATTTGGAATTGAAATAAACTCGCGTGGCCCATGGGGCAGTTCCCAAGGTCAGAGCGAGTTCGATGGTCCCGAAAACTTCAACCTCGTCTCCCAAAAGAGAGATGAGTTTTCCCGAGTAGCAGCGAAGGGCGCTCTCCGCGATACCTAACTGCTCAAAAATGTTCAAATACAAGACATCTACTGATATCGGTGTCAACTAAAATGCATTTTACTCTTTTTGTGCCAAGGTGTACGAGAATAACCAAGGGGTCTGAATGCGGCATCCTCATATCGCGAGTGTCCGAAGAAGAGAAGTTCAATACTGCGTGTTTGGTTGAAGCCTGTCTAATGCTAGACTCGGAGGGAGGTTGTCGGCCTTCTCTTTCATAACTTTTCATTTCCTTATTACTTGTTCTAGTCTTCCAGAAGTGGGGGCGGGTTTATGTCATCCCTATTGGAGTGTGAATTTTTGTTTGATGATGATATGGCCTTTGGAGCACCTCGCGAATTCATAGGAGGGGGTCAGCTTCCACCTCCCTGCTGTAGGAGGAAATCGAGTTCAAAATATTATAAATTAAATCAACCCAGATTATGCCCATGCAAATAATTACAAGACCTCCTCCTGATGTATCAGCGGGAAGTCAGGATCGATCGACGAGGAAGCGTGTCAGCGGATCCTAGGTAGTGGTGGAATCTCACGGCAGAAGTCGACCACAGGTTGTCGATCTCGACTAGGGTTAGTCGACAGAAGATCAGGCAAGTCGAACAAAGCAACAACAGCTCTCGGGTTTTGGTCGATATCGACTAAAGCTTACTCGATATCGAGTAGGCTCGTCCATGTCGAGGAGTCCTTTGTCGAGTTCCTGCACACAGAAGCTACAGCGATCTGGATCGGGGATCAGTAACTCGATATCGACCAGAAGTTGTCGATATCAAGGAAGGCAAAAACTTAAAACGAAAGAAAGTAAAAACAAGGCTTTGTAGGACTTCGAAATAAACTTTATGTAAAAGACTTCCAACATTGGGGTTTGCGACAACGATAACCAAGCATGCATAAGGCAGAAATAAAACAGATAATCATGTAACTTGCATCGATGGACTAAGCTTTGACCTTTTCCAACAATTATACAAATCTTTCAAGAAACCCTAATTGTATCTACCGATTTTATGTTTACAATCCAAGTTTTTAGCATGGACCTCCATTAGATGGGTAATAAACACATAACAAGTAGTAGATGCTCAAAACATGATAAAAGTCGGATCTTTAACTCAAACACGCAGGGCTATCGTCAGGCTCGCCCCAACCCTAGAAGTGGGTGGACTACTCACGCTTCATTGCAGCCTCGGACATTTATTGAAAGGAAATAACTACTTGCATTAAATCAAACAGAGCTTACAACCAAAGGAAGCCCATTCCGCTCTCGCTTTACCAACTCCTCTTGGCCACTCACTCTCTCTCTCTCTACTACTAATTGTTGTGTGATGGAATGAATAAAACTCAGCGCCTTAAGGCTTTATTTATAGGCTTCTAATCCTTGCTATTCAAGGATAGAAATCTCTATCTATATCTAAATCTATATCTAAAAGCTTTAAAGATAAATAAATGGAATAACATAAATAAATCTAAAAAGGAAATTATATCTAAAAGGCTAAAATATGGACAACTTCGGCTCCAAGGAATCCAAAACCGCGTCGGACTGCTCAAACCGCGTACCGCGGCTCAAGATCTTTCAACTCGATATCGAGTAAACTCCTCGATATCGAGGAAAATGGATGTCGACTTCAGCTTGGCTCGGCATGTCGGGTAGCTGGTCTTCGACATGGCTCGGGTGCTGGCTCTGGGGTTGCCGATATCGAGTAAATAACTCGATATCGAGGAGACTTGGTTTATCGACTTGCTGGCCTGACTTTGCTCGAGTAACTGGTTCTCGACATGCTCGGGTGCTGACTCTCAAGTATTGTCGATATCGAGTAAGTAACTTGATATCGAGGAAGGTGGCTTCATCGACTTGGCTGGCTCGACATGTCGGGTAGCTCTTTCTCGAACTGCTCGGACATATTGACTCTGGTCTTGTCGATATCGAGGAACTTCGTCGATATCGAAAAGTGGTGTCCGACCTGTCTTCGTCTTCGGCTTCTCGACCAGCTTGTCCTCGATCAGTGATGTGCCCGGTCATGTTTTTTCGATATCGAGGAAAACAAGTCGATATCGAGTAATCTTCAGCCTCCGTCTTCGCTTCTTGGTTTTCCCCCGAAATGGCTCCATATTCTGCAATATTAAACAGAAACTTATGTAGATCTCTATTTCTGGCAAATAAGCATATACTACATAAATTCAACATATTTCCAACCCAAAATATGCAAAGTGTATAGAATATGGAACTAAACTGTGCATTTCAACATGGCTATTTTAGAGACATCAAATCACCCCATACTTAGACTTGCTTGTCCTCAAGCAATAACAAAACAATAACCAAGACCTACAACACATCCTTCAAGTCTTCGCATTTGTCAAAAGGAACATCTCAAGTAGTAGCAATGTAAGACAAGTGAATTTAACGTCATCACACATATATGAGCGATCCATAGGCATAGGCAATATAAGTCCAACCTCACCAGGGTAAAGTGTTTACACTCAACTCTCAATGTGTTTAGGCTATGAAGATCAACTCTCAAATCCATTCCATATACAATCTCATAAACATTTCAATTTAAATATAAATCCACTTCGCAACCAATTATGTAAATGCAACAAGAATTATCTAGAGGACTTCGCTCAATAGAAGTCTTCAAAGAAGATTCCATTCGGCGGGGTTGTAATGGGGCTTGGTAAGAAATAAAAGGGTATGGAATTATTTGGCCATGTGGTGCTTAATAAAATTCGGGAATCAAGACTCCTAAATCTCCAACACAACTCAACCAAACCATAGCTCTCAATCATATGCATCAACCAAACTCTCCAACTTATCTCAACGAGGTATGTAACCTTTCAAACTTAATTAACCTCTCCGAAGTATGAATCTTGCGAAAATGAAAGAAATAAGGTAAATTTGGCTCATGCACTTTATTCATAATCACAAACTTTTCTTCTTCTTTTTTTTGAATTTTTTTTTTTCGAAACGAAAATAACTAGTGCATTTATAGGGTGAGCCAAAATTCCTTTTTACATAGTATGCATAGCAAGATAAAAATATAAAACCAGCCCATATCTTAAAAAATCCTCCTCACTTGAAATGAAACACAAGCTTATTCCTTCCACAAACCATTATTTCAACAAACTCTAAGTCTTAATTCCCAAATGGGGTCAGACTCAATTTGGATAAGGATAATTTTGTGGAGTTTATAAAAAGTCTCAGGCTAATGTTCTGGCTTCAAGCAAGGATAATGCAGGGTAGGTAAAGAGAGGATAAAATTGGCTTAAAAGGTGCCTCCATCATTTAATTATTATTCACATAAACATATAAATGCATTGGCTTTGAATAACTATTACAACATTTAGAGGTGCATATGAAGAGTAAATACACTCAAGAAAGCAGAGGGATTTTTAATGTTCTCCCTATAAGGCCAAAATTCTCACTAGGACAAATTTTGTTAGAATTCAACCTTTAGCTTAGGATCATATGTGCTCAATTTCATCACAAGTTCACAATCGACATAAAAAAAATTTCGGGGACTTAGGCTAAACCTTCCAAACATGCCGTAGGATTTACATGATCAAGTCAATCATTATTTATCATCATAGGACATCTAAGTTAGGGTATAAAAACTAAGACAATGCAAAAATTTAAACATGCATTTTTTTATATAACTAAAAAAAAAGACTGAAGTATGACAAACGACTAAAATGCATAAAACTTAAACATGAATGCATAACATAAAAATAAAATTTCACCATGTAAAACCAAGAACAAGTCCAAAACATATAATAATGATAATCAGCCCTTCCCCCACCCCATACTTAAAATATACAGTGTCCCCACTGTATAAAATCAAATAAAAACGAGAGTAAAGGACGAAACTCACCGAATAATGCATCGAGGAGGGCAAAAACATGGCATGTCGAGTACTGGTCTTGTCGATATCGAGTACTGTACTCGATATCGAGTAGGCTGTCTGCATCCAGTGGATTCTGAAGTCGAGGAGCTTCTTCTGGCTTTAGTCGATATCGAGTTGGCCTACTTGATATCGAGGAACTTCTGGGCTGCTCCTCTTGGTCATTGTCGACTTGGCCTTCGTCGATTCCGACTGTTTTTCAGGGACTTCTTTATTTCCACCTTTCGCGATCCTTCTATGCTTTCCGACCTAAAAGTCTTAGATTGCACACAAAGACAAGACCCTCCACATGAAATATTCTAAACCAAAACAAAAAACAAAAACCAAAACCAAAATCAAAAGTTTTACAGTCCCAAAATTCAAAAAGTTTTATATACATGCTCTAGATTTTAGAGTCGCTAGGCCGACTTCTTCTTTTATGCTCAAGGACCTTTAATGTGGGGCCCGCTTGTGCTTGGCCCTTCTCCTGGATCATCTAGGTCCTGATTGTAGTATACAAGCTCAGCCGACAGATGGTTGCTTGCATAATCTTCCTTTTCTTTCTTCTTTCTCTTCCCACCTCTCAATTTCTGCAGATTCTCTCGCCACGGGGCCTTACCTCCCCTTAAATTATTGATAATTTTCTTAATGGACTGAGGAGGAGTAGGATTCATACCTGAACTTACCTTTTCGGACCCAAAACAGAAATCTTTGGGCTTGGGGTTAGTCGATATCGGGCAGGACTGGTCGATATCGAGTACAGGGACCCCATACTTAGGCTCTTAGCAAGTCTGGTGTTCAGCAGAGGAAGTCGATGTCGACGAAGTCTGGTCGATATCGAGTAGGGCTTTAGTCGATATCGAGTTAGGGTTGTCGATATCGAGGACAGTGCTGGTGCCTTCCTCCGTTGATTGCTTGGTCCCGTGGTTGTTGATGCTCTTCACCTCCAGCCATGAAATTTCCTCTTTTGCAGGGCCAAAAGAGAAGTCTAAGATCGCTGTTTGACACTGATCTTGGCATCTACAGTAGTTAAGAATGGTCTACCAAGAATAATAGGGCTAGTAGGATCTTCAGCACAATCTATAATAAGGAAATCTGCTTGAACAAAGAATTTACCAACATGGACAAGGACATTCTCAACTATACCTGTAGGGGTGACCACTGTATTGTTTGCCATGTATAGCTTGGCATCCATAGGCTCTATGCATCCTATCTTTACCTTCCGCCAGATTGATAAGGGCATGATGCTCACACTTGCTCCTAAATAACACAAGGACTCATATTTATATTGTCCAAATCCCACAGTAACAGAAAACTTACCAGGGTCAGGTCTCTTTTCAGGGAAGTGGAGTACTTTGCATTCGCCGGCAATCTCTGAGATGGATCGCTTCTTTCTTAAGATTTCCTTCAGGAATTTGACATATCCAGACTTCTCTTGCAGGGCTTCTGTAAAAGGAATAGAGACATTCAGTTCTTGCAGCATATTAACAAAACGTTGGAACCTACCTGTAGTGGGATCTTTCAGGGCTTTGGAAGGGAAAGGCAATGTCTTTTTCTGATTTGGAGCCAGATCAGATGTCGGAGGTGTTGCAGAGTCGTTGACATCGGCCATGTTTTTTTCGATATCGACTTGAGCTTCCTCGATATCGAGTAAGTTTGTCGATCTCGAGTTGCTGGGCTGGGCAGTGGAGTCCGAGCTTGGCTTCTGGTATGTGTCGAGGAGGGTTTCGTCGATGTCGACCAAGGGCTCCTCGATATTGAATTGCTGCTGCTCGTTATCGACTTGCTGCTCTGCTTGGTCTTGGTGCTTCCCGACCTCTGGCTCATGTAATTGGTGCCCGCTCCTGAGTTTGATAGCTGCGACGTGTCCGGTCTTCCCCTTAGGATTTGGTTCTGTTTGCCCATGGAGTTGTCCGGATTGTCGTGGAATCTGCGTCGTGAATTGACCCATTTGAGTCTCAATGCTTCTCTTCCAGATTTCCAGCTCTCCAAATTTTGTATTGATGTTCTGGAACTGGTTGTTGATGGTGCCTTGATTTCGGCGCATCTCTTCAAGGACAAACTGTAAGTCATCCTTCTTTTGATCCCTTTCTGGATGTCCTGGAGCTCTGTATGGCGGGGGGTTCCTAGGAGGACCTTGGTTCCACTGTGGTTGATACAACCTTTGATCCCCCATATAGCGATTGGGAGCCCCTGCATAAGCTACCTCCTCGTGTGTCTCTTCCATCCTGACTTGTTCTGTCTGTGGGCACTCAGTAGTGGTGTGCCGCTTTGATCCGCATTCAATGCAAGGCTGGTTGACAGAGAGATACTTGACTTGCTTGAGGAGCTTGCGATTCTGATCTCTGTAGAATTGCTCCCTGACATCTGGGTCAATCTCCTTGGAAGCTTCATAGAGGGGCATAGATGGTGCTGGCCTGGCACAGGAGTTCTCCTCATAGTTTGCAGTAGACCCATACTTGTTGTCATAATTGGTGAGCTTGTCAAGTACACCCCATGCGTTAATTGGTGGCATCGTCATGTACACATATCGAGTGTACTAGTTGATCCTGTCCTTAGTGACTTGGTCAAGAGAATTGAAGAAGATCTCTTGAATGACGTAGGGGGGTTGTCCATGAGTAGGGTAAGATCGCAGCAGTTCCTTGTATCATTCCCATGCTTTTGCCAGCGGCTCCCCAGACTTTTGTTTGAAAGCTGTAATCTTTTGGCGGAGGAGTGCTGTCTTGGAAGGAGGGAAGAATTTGTTGAGAAACTCTTGCTCCACTTGGGCTCATGTTGTGAGGGATCTTGGTTTCAGCCCTTCAAGCCACTTCAGTGCGAATTTCAAAGTTGTACCTTCAGCAAGAGTACGACACATGTCAGAAAAATTGGTAATATGTTCAAGAGGACATTCATTAAATTTTCCATAAAAGGCATTATTTTTAAGCTCTATAAGGAATTGAGTGTGAATTTCAAAAGAGTTTTAAGGGATTAGAATCGCCGATTCAGGCACGACGAGAGTCGGGTGCATATAATCCTCTACAGTGGTTGGGTATTGGGTAAGCTCAGCTTCTGCTTGTTCCCTTCCTGCTTTCTCAGCGGCGATAGCAGCATCTTTAGCGCCCAGTTCCCTTGTAAGCCTCTGTATCAGCTGTTCCTGTGTTTCTGCGGCCGCCATGGCTCTTTTTAGCTTGGCTTGGATGTGCAAGAGGCGTAGCTTGGCTTGGATGTGCAAGAGGCGTTCTGGATCGTCTAAGCCGTCAAACTCAGGTGGTTGACCAGAACGGCGCATACACCTGTAAAGTAACTCAGAGTAGATGTGAGATTTAACTACTTATGACGCGAATGATAGCTTCCCCGCCAACGGCGCCAATTTGTTATAGGAGGAAATCGAGTTCAAAATATTATAAAATAAATCAAACCAGATTATGTCCACGCAAATAATTACAAGACCTCCTCCTGATGTAGCAGCGGGAAGTCAGGATCGATCCACGAGGAAGCGTGTCAGCGGATCCTAGGCAGTGGTGGAATCTCACGGCAGAAGTCGACCACAGGTTGTCGATCTCGACTAGGGTGAGTCGACAGAAGATCAGGCAAGTCGAACAAAGCAGCAACAACTCTCGGGTTTTGGTCGATATGGACTAAAGCTTACTCGATATCGAGTAGGCTCGTTGATGTCGAGGAGTCCTTTGTCGAGTTCCTGCACACAGAAGCTACAGCGATCTAGATCGGGGATCAGTAACTCGATATCGACCAGAAGTTGTCGATATCAAGGAAGGCAAAAACTTAAAACGAAAGAAAGTAAAAACAAGGCTTTGTAGGACTTCGAAATAAAATTTATGTAAAAGACTTCCAAGATTGGGGTTTGCGACAACGATAACCAAGCATGCATAATGCAGAAATAAAACAGATAATCATGTAACTTGCATCGAAGGACTAAGCTTTCGCCTTTTCCAACAATTAGACAACTCTTTCAAGAAACCCTAATTGTATCTACCGATTTTATATTTACAATCCATGTTTTTAGCATGGACCTCCATTAGATGGGTAATAAACACATAACAAGTAGTAGATGCTCAAAATATGATAAAAGTCGGATCTTTACCTCAAACACGCAGGGCTATCGTCGGGCTCGCCCCAACCCTAGAAGTGGGTGGATTACTCGCGCTTCATTGCAACCTAAGATATTGATTGAAAGGAAATAACTACTTGCATTAAATCAAATAGAGCTTACAACCAAAGGAAGCCAATTCCACTCTCGCTTCACCAACTCCTCTTGGCCACTCACTCACTCTCTCTCTCTACTACTAATTGTCGTGTGATGGAATCAATAAAACTCAGCCCCCTAAGGCTTTATTTATAGGCTTCTAATCTGTAAAGACCGGAATTTAATTAATATTTATAAAATATCCGTAGGATAATCCGATTATTATCCTCCCTTATAATTATGAAAACCCGGAAAAATTTAAAATTTTTATGACTAGCTTTACGTGGATTCAATGATGGGAAAAATATACCCAAGCTACTTTTCTCGTATCTTATAAACGTAACGGATTTTAACGCTTCGCAAGCTCGGATTTTACATTATGTTAAAGAGGTCATCCATCCAAATTGCTTAACATTGAGCCACCAAACCCTTGACTTGTGGCTTGCTTGTGAATGTAGACATACAACCACTCCCATCACTTCCTTCCCATCACACCCACGCTTTGACTCATGAAGCCAACCACTCCCATCACTTCCCATCACACCCATGCTTTGACTCATGAAACCAACCACCCCTATCCTCTATAAGCCTGACCCCAAGACTCATGAGGAGCTCATCCAAAGAAGCCCCACCGTCACTTGAGAGGAGAGAGAAAGAAGGAGAGCCTTGCTACATTTTAGGTCCATTTTGGACAGTCTTCACAAGAAATAGCATAACTCCCTCCATACTCATCCAAATTGAGCAAACGCGGTGGCCCTGGATCCGTCTTGAACCCAGCTTTCCATAAATATCTCAAACACAAAAATCCAAGGTCGTTTGCCCAACCAAATTTGTCCATCTTTGGAGCTGCAGAAAACTATTTTTGAAGGGTCTTGAGAGTTTGACTTGATTTCTTGGTAAGAACCCTTCCTTTCTCCCAAAACTCAGTTCCAACATGTTTTATAACTCCTTTTATTCAACTTTGAGTAAAAATCTAAATCATGTTTTGGGATTTTTGGTGACAAAATGGCAAGGTGTTTGAAAGGTGTTCCGAAGGACTCCCGAGGGTGTTCTTGAGTCGTTGGTGTGGGATTCTTCGAAGGTAATCCCTCATCCGCCTCCCCCTCTCTAGGAATAGATCTTGTGTGCTTGTAAAAGGCTTAGGAAGTGGAGCCACTATGTGTTTTTGGTTGCGTTTTGTAGCGAACGTTAAAAAAAAAACAAAATGGATATATGTACCTCTGTAATTTAGACTTTTTATCTAATCCAACGGTCGGATTCGGCTGCAATTTTCATATGATGTTGATAAAAGTGTTATCTAACTTCCCTTAAAATATTACTGTAATCCAACGGTTGGATCAAGAGTTATTATAATTTTAGTAACCAGTGTTTATATTGACTCGGTTAGAAACCTTGGTTAAGGGAATGCTAAGAATATGGTTAAATATATGATGGCATAACCGAAACTTAGAGCATATAAAATACAGAAATGAAGTATACTCATAATTTGGCTTATGATCCGATAAGAAGAAACTCGATTATGTTATAATACGATATAGATTATAACTGGTTAAGTCCGGATCACTTAACCAAAGTGCGTAATCTATAGAATCGTGAACCTCATGTGGATGTATGTTGATTATTAGGTTGGGCACCATGCATTAGAATACCACCTAATGAAAGCTTAATGAAATTAATAGGCTCTTGTTGATTGGATCCTTGGTTGTGCACTTTATGGCTTGCTTATTCTCCGGACTCCAGGTAAGTCCCCTGGACTTACTCATGCTGGATTTATGTGATACTCTTTGTCTTATCGAGAGTCTTCATGCATCACGCGACCTAGTAACATGTTTAGGAATGTAAACCGGTAATATGACATAGGATGAACTTAGTAAATTCAACAATTCATATGTATGCTATATGTCTATGGTAGGACGGCCGTCAAAATCTGAATAAATGACTTATACTAGATGGAACATGAATGAAATGATGAAAGACTTATGATGAGAAAGAATGAGTACGTTTGAGAAGGATGAGTACGTTTGAGAAGGATGGGTACGTTTGAGAAGATATTATGATATGATGGTGATGATGATGATGATGATGATGATGGTTATGATGATGATACGGGCCCTTGTGTGTTTATTCCGCATTTATATATATCTATACACTTGCTTATGTGTTACATTCTAACATTCATGTAGTTTAAGTATGCCTCTTTATATGTCATTGAGTGTGCATATTTCCGATGATTGACCCCGATATATTTCTTTTTTTTTAGATTCAGGTACCCCTTACCCGATATGACTTGCTTATGTGGATGGTTTTCGGGACAGACCTTTTGGACGATTAGAGTGAGGGAGGCGCTTGACATTCGTACTCTTTTGTTCATACGTTTTATCGTTTTGACCCGGCGCGACCGTGGCGTTTTGTTGTATTTATGATTTCCGCTTTTATTTCTGTTCGAAATGTTTTTTCGATATTCTAGGACAGGTAAAGTCTCCAACGGGCTTACGACCTTTTCGGGGTTCGCAATCCCCATCTTTTGACAACTAAATCTTTCGCTTAAATGAACCTAATAATAACTCGTACTCGGTCGTAAGATCCAAAGCGCACGGGAGAAGATCAAACTTCTCCTATAACGTTCCCCGATAATCTAGTATTCCGAACCTTATTTACCTTCTAAGTAGGTTTATGGAGGTTAATTCGGGTACTTAAATTTCGGGTCGTTACAAAGTTGGTATCAGAGCCACCAAGGTTGTTCGACCTGAGTACGCACGAGTTAAAAATTAATTTTCAAAACCCGCCCACCGTTTTGGAAATTTTCAAGGATTTCGAAGTATTTAAAGGGCAAAGATGAAAACCCCTTGGAAAATGAAAATGGTTAGGATCTTTATAGACGAGAGATAGGATCGACGGGTAGAGACAAGACGATAGGCATCCTTAGAGATGTAGAAGGGTTCGGGTAGACTGCCTAGCTTTTCCTTACAGACGGGCCTGGAAGACTCCAAGGGAGCAACCATGGTGGTTGGTGTAGGATAGGATTTAGAGGCGGGCTCGCCAAGCTATCCCTCGAAGGATAGCTATCTAGTTAGCTTCCGTGTGATATAAAACTGTGCCTGCGGGCCATCCCCTTGAAGGGATGTAATTATGTGAATCAAATGTGCCTGAGGGCCGTCTTCCTTAAAGAAGACGTTTCATTGAGGTGTATATTGAGTACACTTAAATGTCCAGTTGTCATCATGGTCGACACCCAGATTATTAGAGGACGTGGGAGACCACGTGGCCGAGGTCGTGGCCGCATTCCCGAGATAGAGACTGAGACTGAGACCGATGTTGAGGTCGAGATCCCCGGACATCAGGGATCGGTTGATAGGCAGCAACATGGATCAACGATAGAGAGGGCATTACTCGCGTTGCTGGAGCGAGAGAAATCAGCTGGCGTCACCGACTGGGTGAAAAGACTATCACAGAGTAGCCCGCCTATCTTCCAGGCCAGACCCAAAGAGGATATCGAGCAGTTCTTCAGAGGACTCGAGGGAGTTTTCAGCTTGATTGGAGTACCCGATGCGGAGAGATAGAGGCTTGTGGCTGGGCAGCTTCGAGGAGATGCTTTTGACAGATGGCTTGTCTACCATGATGATCGTACTGCATGGACCTACGAGGAGTTCAGGAAGTTGATGTTGAGAGAGTACTGTCCATCTGGGACACAAGCATCACGAGAGGTTGCGTTCTTCAGCACCCGCTACGACCCACGACTATCTTTCTCTGAGATCGTCTGCAAGTTCAAGAAGGAGCTCGTTTATTGTGGAGGGGTATGTAAGACCGACGAGATGCGCATCCGCATGCTTTCTATTTGGCTTCCGCCAGACATTCTTCTGATCTCTACCAGCATGGAGGGAATGAAATATGATAGATTTATAGAGATGATCCTCCACTATGACTAGCAGCTACGTCTGACAGCTCCCACATTTTCAGCTTTCCGCACTCCATCTGGCAGAAAGAGGCCACGACCCCAAACGGAATGGAGCCCAGATCAGCGCTGTTCGAGCGGCGAGACTTCTAGACCAGGGATGCACGAGCTACTGGTGTTACGCTTTAGAGGTGGATCAAGAGCGACCCAGCTTGACAGATGTCCCCGTTGTTAGCGAGGTTGCTGACGTTTTTCCAGACGAGTTACCAGGACTTCCGCCACAACGAGATGTTGATTTCGCTATACAGTTGGAGCCGGGCACCAGGCCGATTTCGAGGGTCCCGTACAGGATGGCGCCGACAGAGATAGACGAGCTGAAGGCACGGTTGAAGGAGCTAGCCGGGAAGGGCTACATCAGGCCGAGTGCTTTGCCGCAGGGAGCACCACTGTTGTTTGTTGAACCGGACTACAGTGAAGAACCGTTACCCGTTGTCGAGAATAGACGACTTGATGGATCAGCTGCAGGGAGTTGTCGTCTTCTCGAAGATAGATTTGCGTTCGGGTTATCACCAGCTGAGGGTGAAGGCAGAGGACATACCAAAGACGGCCTTCAGGACTAGATATGGACACTACGAGTTTGTGGTTATGCCGTTCGGGCTAACCAACGTGCCAGCCGCCTTCATGGAGTTGATGAACAGGGTGTTCATCAATTTTCTTGACAGCTTCGTGGTGGTGTTTATCGACGACATCTTGATATACTCAAGGAGTAGAGAGGAGCATGCTAAGCACCTGAGGATTCTGCTGAGGATTCTGCAGAAGCTTAAATTGTTCGAGAAGTTTAGCAAATGTGAGTTCTGGCTCTCCGATGTGATGTTTTTTGGTCATGTTATATCCGCAGCAGGGATATCAGTAGATGCATCGAAGGTTGATGCTATCGTTGCTTGGGAGGTCCCCAAGAACGTTAGAGACATCAGGTCTTTTCTAGGTTTGGCTAGCTATTACCGACGGTTCGTCGAGGGCTTCTCCTGCATAGCTAGGCCGATGACGCAACTGGCGAAGAAGCGAGTACCCTTCGAGTGGAGCCCGGCATGCCAGGCCAGTTTTTTTGATCTGCTGAAGCAGAAGTTGACATCCGCACCAGTGTTAGCACTACAAGAGGGGACGGAGGACTTCGTGGTCTACACGGATGCTTCGAGTTCAGGTTTAGGTTGTGTGCTACAACAGAGAGATCGGGTCATCGCTTACGCTTTACGCCAGCTGAAGCCAGGGGAGGAGTCATACCCCACGGACGATATTGAGCTAGCCGAAGTGGTACATGCACTCAAGATCTGGAGGCACTACCTGTATGGCACGTCAGTGAGGATCATGACCGATCACAAAAATCTGAAGTACATTTTCACGCATAAGGAGCTGAATATGCGTCATAGGAGGTGGCTAGAGTTGATCAAGGACTACGAGTTGGAGATTGAGTATCACCCGGGGAAGGCCAATGTGGTGGCCGACGCATTGAGTCGGAAGACTCGTCAGGAGATGGTTTTGTCCAGATTGACGGCTCGACCCGAGTTGCAGCGGGATCTGATCAGTTGTGGGATAGAGGTCTGGTCATAGCGAGAGAGTGGACAGCTGAGTTTCCTGGAGGTTCAGTCAGAGTTGATGGATGAGATCCGACGAGCGCAGGCAGAGTGTCCGCGGATTGCCGATATCTGATAGCGCATGGCCTAGGGCCATTGTAGGTCTTTTACCGTCCGAGATGATGGGATGTTGATGTTGTAGGGACGAGTTGTTGTGCCTGATGTGCACAACCTGAAGCAGAAGATCATGATAGAGGCACATTCCACTCCTTATTTGGTCCATCCGGGATCGAATAAGATGTATCAGGACTTGAGGAGGACGTTCTGGTGGCGCAGGATGAAGACTGACGTCGCATTGTTTGTAGCGCGATGTCAGGTCTGCCAGCAGGTGCGGATAGAGCACCAGAAGCCCAGAGGGATGACACGATCACTTCCCGACCCTGTGTGGAAGTGGACAGATATCACGATGGACTTTGTGACATGATTGAGGAGAGATGTACGAGGCTTTGATGCGATTTGGGTGGTGGTCGACAGATTGACCAAGACCGCCCATTTCATTCCGATTCAGGAGACATGGCATGGGTCTGATTTAGTCTGAGCTTTTATACAGCATATAGTGAGGTTGCATGGGGTTCCCGAGAGGATAGTATCTGATAGAGATGGCCGCTTCACTTTGAGATTCTAGAGACAGGTGCACGAGGCTTTGGGAACAAGTTGCATTTCAGCACGGCCTATCACCCGCAGACGGATGGGCAGAGCGAGAGGACAATTTAGACGCTGGAGGATATGCTGAGGGCTTGTGTTTTGGAGTGCGGGAAACCTTTGGGTTCAACATCTTCCCCTAGTAGAGTTCTCGTACAACAACAGCTATCATTCATCGATCAGGATGGCTCCTTTTGAGGCATTGTATGAGAGGCGATGCAAGTCGCCTATCTGCTGGGATGAGCCTGCAAACCGAGTGGGGACACTACCACAGTACATGCAGGAGGCGACATATCAGGTTAGACGGATCCGAGAGCATCTGAGGGTTGCGCACTACCGACAAAAGAAGTATGCTGATAGGCGCAGGACTGAGTTGGCATTTGAGGTTGGGGATCATGTCTGGTTGCGAGTGTCACTGACGAGAGGGATCCGAAGATTCGGGATGAAGGGCAAACTGATCCCTAGATATGTGGGCCCTTTTGAGATCCTCGAGCGAGTAGGAGAGGTTGCTTACAGAGTTGCTTTATCGTCACGTTTGGGTGGTATACATGATGTCTTCCATGTGTCATAGCTGAGGAAGTACGAGCTAGATCAGAGTCACAGATTGGACTACTCCGAATTAGAGATAGCACCTGACCATACCTTCGCGGAGCATCCGATTGCTGTTCTTGACCGCCGGGTCAAGAAGCTGAGGCGCAGAGAGGTACCGTTGGTACTTATACAGTGGGCTAGGAGGAGCCCCGAGGAGGCCACTTGGGAGACAGAGGAGAGTATACGGGCGAGCTATGGAGATGTACTAGATGAATTGCTAGCGTCGTATGTACAACCACGGGCATATATAGTTTCGACTGCGTGAGTGGCCGGTGAGTACTTGGGCGGGGGACCCTTAGCCGTACTATGTGTGATTTGGGTGTTTACCTCTGTGATTGAGTGCACATTTTTGTGATTGATATGCGTGGTGGGGCCCATGAGCGGTCCTACATGATGTGATTATCATTGATATGTGATATTTTATGATATATGGTTGATAAATGATGGTATGTCGGAATATTGAACCTAGGAAAAGGAGTAAGGCTTAGCCTTAGAGGTGGATGTTAATCCACCCTCTGTTTTGATTGAGTCGTAATGAGATCATATGTTTGATCCTTAGAGGTGGATTTTTGATCCACCCTCCTGTTGGGAGAATAGAATGTCGGGAATCGGGTTTGAACTTTAGAGGTGGATGACCACCTCCCGAGAGAGAAAGTCGAGCGGAGTCTAGACCAAGTCGTGTCGGGACGCCAACACCTTTTAATTGGAATTGATTCGAAAATGATTGAGTTTAAGCTTCCATGATTCGGGTAAGCTCATTATGCTTCGCGAAGTGGATACGGATTTTCCGCGACGGCCATCGTGGAATTTTCGCTAAGACCTAGCGGTAATGTGATGATTCTCTCGAGTTGTGATACTTTCGGGGGTTGAGGCAAGATGTGACGGGGGCGCCCGTTCATATGCTCGACGATGCCGTTCGGGATTATTACGGTTGTGACAAAGGCGGCATGAGATTCTTGGACGACGCATCCAGGATGATCGTATGCCTTTTGTTACGATTCAAGGACTCAAGTTTTAAAACCTTCTCCACCGGTTTAAACCTTTTGTCTCGGGGACGAGACTTGTTTTTAGAGGTGGATGATTGTAAAGACCGGAATTTAATTAATATTTATAATATATCCGTAGGATAATCCGAATATTATCCTCCCTTATAATTATTAAAACCCGGAAAAATTTAAAATTTTTATAACTAGCTTTACATGGATTCAATGATGGGAAAAATATACCCAAGCTACTTTTCTCGTATCTTATAAATGTAACGGATTTTAACGCTTCGCGAGCTCGGATTTTACATTATGTTAAAGAGGTCATCCACCCAAATTGTTTAACATTGAGCCACCAAACCCTTTACTTGTGGCTTGCTTGTGAATGTAGACATACAACCACTCCAATCACTTCCTTCCCATCACACTCATGCTTTGACTCATGAAGCCAACCACTCCCATCACTTCCCATCACTCCCATGCTTTGACTCATGAAGCCAACCACCCCTATCCTCTATAAGCCTGACCCCAAGACTCATGAGGAGCTCATCCAAAGAAGCCCCACCATCACTTGAGAGGAGAGAGAGAGAAGGAGAGCCTTGCTCCATTTTAGGTCCATTTTGGACATCCTTCACAAGAAATAGCATAACTCCCTCCATACTCATCAAAATTGAGCAAACTCGGTGGCCTTGGATCCGTCCTGAACCCAGATTTCGATACATATCTCAAAAACAAAAATCCAAGGTTGTTTGCCCTACCAAAATCGTCCATCTTTGGAGCTGCAGAAAACTGTTTTTGAAGGGTCTTGAGAGTTTGACTTGATTTCTTGGTAAGAACCCTTCCTTTCTTCCAAAACTCAGTTCCAAAATGTTTTATAACTCATTTTATTCAACTTTGAGTAAAAATCTAAATCATGTTTTGGGATTTTTGGTGACAAAATGGCAAGGTGTTTGAAAGGTGTTCCGAAGGACTCCCGAGGGTGTTCTTGAGTCGTTTGTGTGGGATTCTTCGAATGTAATCCCTCATCCGCCTCCCCCTCTCTAGGAATAGATCTTGTGTGCTTGTAAAGGGCTTAGGAAGTGGAGCCTCTATGTGTTTTTGGTTGCGTTTTGTAGCGAACGTTAAAAAAAAAACAAAATGGATATATGTGCCTCTGTAATTTGGACTTTATTTCTAATCCAACGGTCTGATTTGGCTGAAAATTTAATATGATGTTTATGGAAATGTTATCTCACTTCCCTTTAAATATTACTGCAATCCAACGGTTGGATCAAGAGTGATTATAATTTTAGTAACCAGTGTTTATATTCACTCGGTTAGAAACCTTGGTTAAGGGAATGCTAAGAATATGGTTAAATATATGATGGCATAACCGAAACTTAGAGCATATAAAATACAGATATGAAGTATACTCATAACTTGGCTTATGATCCGATAAGAAGAAAATCGATTATGTGATAATACGATATAGATTATAACTGGTTAAGTCCGGATCACTTAACCAAAGTGCGTAATCTATAGAATCGTGAACCTCATGTGGATGTATGTTGATTATTAGGTTGGGAACCATGCATTAGAATACCACCTAATGAAAGCTTAATGAAATTAATAGGCTCTTGTTGATTGGATCCTTGGTTGTGCACTTTATGGCTTGCTTATTCTCCGGACTCCAGGTAAGTCCCCTGGACTTACTCATGATGGATTTATGTGATACTCTTTGTCTTATCGAGAGTCTTCATGCATACGCGACCTAGTAACATGTTTAGGAATGTAAACCGGTAATATGACATAGGATGAACTTAGTAAATTCAACAATTCATATGTATGCTATATTTCTATGGTAGGACGGCCGTCAAAATCTGAATAAATGACTTATACTAGATGGAACGCGAATGAAATGATGAAAGACTTATGATGAGAAAGAATGAGTACGTTTGAGAAGGATGAGTACGTTTGAGAAGGATGAGTACGTTTGAGAAGATATTATGATATGATGGTGATGATGATGATGATGATGATGATGGTTATGATGATGATACGGGCCCTTGTGTGTTTATTCCGCATTTATATATATCTATACACTTGCTTATGTGTTACATTCTAACATTCATGTAGTTTAAGTATGCCTCTTTATATGGCATTGAGTGTGCATATTTCCGATGATTGACCCCGATATATTTCTTTTTTTTTAGATTCAGGTACCCCTTACCCGATATGACTTGCTTATGTGGATGGTTTTCGGGACAGACCTTTTGGACGATTAGAGTGAGGGAGGCGCTTGACATTCGTACTCTTTTGTTCATACGTTTTATCGTTTTGACCCGGCGCGGCTGTGGCGTTTTGTTGTATTTATGATTTCAGCTTTTATTTCTGTTCGAAACGTTTTTGCGATATTCTAGGACAGGTAAAGCCTCCAACGGGCTTACGACCTTTTCGGGGTTCGTAATCCCATCTTTTGACAACTAAATCTTTCGCTTAAATGAACCTAATAATAACTCGTACTCGGTCGTAAGATCCAAAGCTCACGGGAGAAGATCAAACTTCTCCTATAACGTTCCCCGACAATCTAGTATTCCGAACCATATTTACCTTCTAAGTGGGTTTATGGAGGTTAATTCGGGTACTTAAATTTCGGGTCGTTACATAATCCTTGCTATTGAAGGATAGAAATCTCTATCTATATCTAAATCTATATCTAAAAGCTTTAAAGATAAATCAATGGAATAACATAAATAAATCTAAAAAGGAAATTATATCTAAAAGGCTAAAATATCTTCAAGTGGATAAATTTTCTCTTCCTTGGATGGATCTTGATAGACTCGGACAACTTCGGCCCCAAGGAATCCAAAACCGCGTTGGACTGCTCAAAACGCGTAACGCGGCTCGGGATCTTTTAACTCGATATCGAGGAAAATGAATGTCGACTTCTGCTTGGCTCGACATGTCGGGTAACTTGTCTTTGACATGGCTCGAGTGCTGGCTCTGGGGTTGTCGATATCGAGTAAATAACTCGATATCAAGGAGACTTGGTTTATCGACTTGCTGGCCTGACTTTGCTCGAGTAACTGGTTCTCGACATGCTCGGGTGCTGGCTCTCAAGTATTGTCGATATCGAGTAAGTAACTCGATATCGAGGAAGGTGGCTTCATCGACTTGGCTGGCTCGGCATGTCGAGTAGCTCCTTCTCGATCTGCTCGGACATATTGACTCTGGTCTTGTCGATATCGAGGAACTTCGTCGATATCGAAAAGTGGTGTCCGGCCTGTCTTCGTCTTCGGCTTCTCGACCAGCTTGTCCTCGATCAGTGATGTGCCCGGTCATGTTTTGTCGATATCGAGGAAAACAAGTCGATATCGAGTATTCTTCAGCCTCCGTCTTCGCTTCTTGGTTTTCTCCCTAAATGGCTCCATATTCTGCAATATTAAACAGAAACTTATGTAGATCTCTATTTCTGGAAAATAAGCATATACTACATAAATTCGACATATTCCCAACCTGAAATATGCAAAGTGTATAGAATATGGAACTAAACTGTGCATTTCAACATGGCTATTTTAGAGACATCACTCCCCTATTTCCATTTTGCCCACCACTCCCTCGTTGATATCCTCCCCTTCCTCTTGGGACATAATGAGGATTACAAGAGGGTGGTGTTGTGATTGGTGATGTACAGATCGCGGGAGGTCCACAAATTTGAAGAGGTACGCCTTGTTGAGGAGGGGGCGTTAGCGGGATCCCGTACACAGGTGGTCACATCATTTGAGGATGGGCCATCATCACGTTTTTTGGGGCAAAGATTGAAGGAGGGTAGGTGAACTAAATGTAATGTATCTTAATATTACAAGTGGCTTATTGAGGGACAATAGGTGGTTGCCATGGCGGGTTATTGCGTGGAAAGGCATCTTGGCTTCCTTTACCGCATAACTTGTTAGTTATTTTGTGGAACAGGGAAGGCTTTCCCTCATTAGTACGTGAACTAGAGTTGGAAGCTTCCATAGCGTGAATTTGCAAGGTCACAAGATGGTATAGTTTGCCATAATTGCGAGGCTCTTTTCTATACAGGTATGTCTTGAAATCTCCCTCAACTAGGTTGCCCATCAGAATGGTGCTAGCGGATTCTTGATTGAATTTTGGGATCTGGCCGACCATGGTGGTGAACCTACTGAGGAAATTTCCTCGAGATTCACACAGTTCTTGTCTAATAGAGTTTAGATCTAGCATGGTGCATTTTGGCGTGCAAGCGGTACCAAAATGAGCGACAAAGATGTCAAACAGTTGGGTGAAGCTGCTTATTGATGATCGAGGTAGGTTAGTAAACCAAGTCAAGGTCACTCCACTTAAGGTAGATGGAAACGATCGGCAAAACATAGTGTCGTTATTCTCATTCATCCCCATCAATGTAGTGAACTGGTCCATGTGATGATTGGGATCAGAATTCCCAGTATATTTCGCGATTGACATGTCTCTTCACCTTGTTGGAACGGAGGTTTCACGTATCTTTTTGCAAAAGGCGAAAGGAAAGGTTGCATCTTCTTTCCTGAGACCTTTTCTTAGTACTGTGGTTCTTGTGATTCAGCCTAGAGTTCTACGAGTTGTCAGCCGAGTTGGGAATTGGGTTAAACGCGATATGCACTTGATCTTGTGGCTGGTATTGGTAGTAGGGATTAAAATACAGCGACATCATATTCACGGTTTGTCCGTTGTTTGGGAAATATTGATATGGGGGAAATCCTCCCCATGTTCCGTATTGATTGTACAGGGGTGCTGGAGCAGCATTCCAAAATGGTCGCGAAGGGATATCCTTGCTTTGATGGGGAAGAGTTTCTTCCCTAGGAGGATCATTAAGATTCAAATCGTTGTTCCACCCCTCAACATGATGTTGGTTTTCGAATTTTTCGCCAAATAGTGTGAAGTTCATGTTTATGTAGCGATTAGTATAAACAATAAGCAATACATTCACAGAGAAAGTATATGAAGGGAATAGGGACAAAATTGTAAATCGAACCATAAAGTGCGTATTTCTACGAGGAACCTCTCATCACGAAAGGTTCCCACAGATGACGCCAATGAAGCGTTTCTACAAAATCACCGATATTTTAATGACGAAAAATTTCCTATATTTACCTATAGTGCTGACAATGAACTATTTATATATAAATATGATCTCGGTGTGAGTCAATCAGAAGAGCAAGATGTGCCTTGCGATGTAGATGTTCGTGATTAATGTCTACCATTCAATCATTGTCTTTAAAGGTTATTTGGAGATGATGTTTTGTTCTAGAAGCATTCTTCTCCGATCAAAGGATCCAAGAACTCAACTATGAGGGATTTTAGTTTAGGGAGGATTTCCAGAGCTCTCTTTATTGTCTTCAAAATCGGATCCCTTCCTTAGAGATGGAGGGGGCGTATTTATAGTGTTTCTAAGCGAGCACCTGGTTTGCGACCTTGTGGTTTGGCTGAGGACACGAGTAGTCCAAGCCCTCATGTTAGGGAGTGTTGCATGTTGCAAAAAGATGCCAGCGAGTTGTTAGCTTACGACGTAGGGTAATGTTGCAGAGGGAAATCAAGTATGCAAATATAAAACTATACGAAAACAAACCAACTCCATGTCCAAGCAAATAAAATACAAGAAACCCGCCCGTTGTAGTGGTAGGGTATTCATGATCGTATCAACGAGGAAGCGTGTCAGCGCTCGCCTTTCTCGTGGATACGATCCTGAAGAGTACTCGATGTCGAGTAAAAGTACTCGATATCGACCACTGTCGTCGACCTAACTTGCAGCTGCACAACAGAAGACGGAAAACGAGTCGATGTCGAGTAGGGAGTACTCGATGACGACTAGTGGTACTCGACGTCGACTAAACAGTAGTCGATCTCGAGTGTGTGTGCAAAAATAAAAACTGTAACTTTATGATGGAATAAAAACATAACTAAACATGAAATGGGTGGGAATTAATTCAATAATATAAAAGCTCCTAGATTTGGGGTTTCAACGCCACAACGATAACCATATAAGAATCATGCTATAGGTATAAAAGATCATCCCTTTTCATCAAATAACTTCTGTCATTAACAAATAGGAAGATAGAGGATTTCGCATAAACCCTAATTGTCACTAACCCTTTTCACATAATTAATCCAAATTTGTATTAAGATCACCTTCGCTTCAATAACACAAATAAGGATCACCTTCGACTATCGCAGAAAAATTATGTAAATCAGGGATAGAAGATGAAATCGCAATAGAGATTGTACCTTTGATACATTACCTTATATGGCTACCGCCGGGCTCACCCCGACCCTAGAAGTTGGGTGACTACTCGCTCTTCATTATCAAAACACACATCAATAACATAAAGAAACTAACTTGCATTAAATCAAAACAAAGCTTACAACCGAACAAAGCCAATTCCGCTCTCGCCTATTCAACTCCACTCAGTCAAAGCTCCAAAAAAAACTTCTAAATTACCTAACTAGGGTTTGCTCAATTGCTTGAGAACAGAATGCCTAAGAACCAGCCCCTGGGCCTTATTTATAGTGCTCAAGTCCTTTCTAATCAAGGAGAGAACAATTCCATCTATATCTATATCTAACTATCCTCTTTCCTGATATAACTTTGATAAATATATGAAATAAAACTCCCTAAAGTTAACAAGAGAATTACTAAAGTGGATAGATCTTCCTTCAACTTGATAGATATCTCGTGACTTCACTTGTAAGCAACCTCGGTCACTCGGATTCCACTCGATATTGAATCGGACTCGTCACTGGGAAGTACTCGACATCGAGTAAAGTACTCGACGTCGAGTAGAATTCTTCTACTCCTCGGATTGTGCTCGGTCTCGGCTAGGATTTGCACTCGACATGTACTCGACATCGAGTAGAGTACTCGACGTCGAGTAGTTTCTGGGCTTTCGAGTGGTGTTGTGCTCGGCTGGCGCTCAAGGAGATGATTTCGACTAGGTAGTACTCAACATCGACCAGTTTGGTCGACGTCGACTAGTCCTGTTGGGTAGCTTCTTCCTTGTTTTCTGCTCGATGTGTTCTGGTTCATCTTCTGTTTGACCTTGTACTTTCTGTAGTTGACCTCGAGCTCTTCCATGGTTTTCTTCCTTCTCCGAATTGCTTGTGAAGTGTCTTGATTTATGCAAAATTAAACAGAAACTACTGTAGACCTCCATAATTGACAAATAAGCATAAACTGCATAAATTATGTATAATTCTAACCCCATAATATGAAATGCATGTAGAAATAGATATAAGAGTTAATGCAGAACATGGCAAAATAGGCGCACATCAGGTAAGTGACGTGGAGTTATGATGTTGAATTGTTAAGTAGAAATTGGTATTTACGAGTAAGCAAACAATATGCATTGGTCGCGATGTTTCTTGAGTTTGATAAAAGGATATTTGTTCGGCAAGTCATGAGAAAATCAATCGTGATGTGAGTAGATTTCTTATAGTGTTCACGATCGGACATGATCTTCATGTTTTCTATGATGGGTGACCTATTTGTGACGTCTTAACGCATGTTTTTCAAAGTTCTATTTTCCAGGACATCGTTAGTCAGCACTTCCGCTCCTTCGAGGCTTGAATCTCCGATGGAGATCCAGAAGGAGAAAGGTTGATTTTATGGACAACTCAAGCCCAAGCATGGGTGCTGGAAGAAATTCGATTGTCAGCACGTGGCGAGGGGGATCAGTGGCATGGATGATTCGATCTTTGCCTTCTACTATGCATTTTCATTGGGTATAAACCTTGCTTATAATCTTTAACAATACTATTTATGTCACTTTTTTGTAAAGACCGGATTTTTGAATTTCTAAAAGAGGAAAGCTTTCGGAAAAACCCGTCCCCGAGCGATTTCTAAATTCAAAATTTTCTTGAAAAATAAATATCCCGACGCATTTTGAATTCAAAGTTGGCGGATTTAGACCTTAGCCTATCGGATTTCGGGTTTCAGAATTCGATAGTTGTTTGAAGTGAATTTGGATTTTGATTGGATTTCAAATGTCGAGACGTGGGTTGGGATGTCAGGTTTTACAGTCGGAAGAGCGGAATCTCTCTCTCTCTCTCTTCCACACACCACACACACACACACTCTCTCTCTCTCTCTCTCTCTCTCCATCTCTCCTCCTTACGTATTTTGTCTTGTAGCTAATAAAAGCCCTAGAAAGATCTTTTGTCCCTCCTATATAAAGGAGCATCAATCCCCAAAGGGATCCTTAAGCCACTAAAAATCTAAGCCAAAACCCTAGCCTCCCACAAGTTGAAAATAAAAAAACCCTCATCCAAGATCCAAAAACCAAAATCCCCACCTTTCACCCTCTTGAATCCAAAATCCCTTCTTTCTCCCCTCTCATTTGTGTTTCTCCACTCATAAACCCTCTCAAATCTCCTCCAAGAAGTACTCCTCCCACAAAAGAACCCAAAAATCGAGATCGGAAGGCAAAATCCAAGCAAGAGCTTGGATCTGCTGCAACTCGTGACCGCGACCAGGCTCTTTCGCCGCCGCGACAACGAAACCCAGAAACGCAAGTTCTTCCTCGTGGTCATAGTTTTATTCTTTGCATCCGTGACTCCGAGCCCAGAAACATCGAGTCCTCGATAAATCAAGTCGTTCTCCCTTGTTTCTCCTCTTTTCTCGAATCCGTTTGTTGTCGTGTGTTAATGACTTCCTTCTCTCTACCTTCTAAGGTCAAGAAAATCTTAGATCCATCATTATTTGGTGTGGACTCAAGCCCATTTTCCTCTCGCTTTTCAGCTTTGAGCAAAGGTGAACTTCTCCTTCCTTGAATCTTTTATTTTGAGGTTAAACCTTCGTAAAGGTTCTCTTTTAACTCATGTCCAACCTTCCTAGGTATTGTCGTAACAAGAATAGTCGGATCTAAGCTTCAAGGACCTCTCTCTCTCTCGAGATCTTCGAAGAGCCTCCAAGAGGCTAGGTAATCCCTCTTCTGCTCTCCCCTCTAGTCCTGATTGGAGTCGTTTTTGTGTTATTTCCAGAACGCATAGTCCGGAGATGACCTCTCGCGGTCGCGACCGCGTAATTCGCGAGTCACGGCCAGCGAGAGAGTCATCTCGCGGGGGAATTCTGGGAGTGTGTTGTGGCCGCGACCGTCCCTCTCGCTACCGCGACATGCCCCCAGTGACTTGGCCTAGTCACTCCCCCTATTCCTTGGATCTTCTTGTTTTTTTTATTCGATTTCCCCGAATGATTTTAACGACATAGAATTTCATGAATGGGGTTTTGGGAAATATTGTTTTTTTAAAGATTTTGAGATTTGACGGAACTCGGATTTTCGGACTTAGCGCTTTAACGATTTTGAATGATCTATTTAAATTTTGGATCCTTCTACTAGTTTTGTGTTGACAATGAGTTTGGAAAGGGTATTTATGAGATTTACCAAAAGGCTTTGGCTGGAGTTGATGTACTTAAAGGGTTTCGTAATTGTTTTGAAAGCGTTTGGGAACTTGATTTCTGTATGCATGGTTGTTAGTGTAGTAGCTTATGGCATCTATGTGATTATAGGTGTTTGATTACTTTTGGATCTTTTCTTGCGTTATCTTTGTTGTTCGGTATTTCCATGTAAGTATCATACGGGAGCTTATTCAGCAACTCGGACCTCATGCCTGATGTGTCATATAGTGTGTAGGTGTTGCAAATGATAAAAGCATACCATGTAGTATCATGCTAGGATTGCACTTGTGAATGAGCATTTGGCTACTTGGTGTGTTTGAGAAAAGAACGATCGTTATCTGTAAGTCCTAAAGTCTTTACTAGGGTCATAGGATAGCCCAGCACCAACTGGTTTGTCCTGAGTCATGGAGTCATTATATGCGATGAGACGATAGCCCAGCACCATCGGGCACGAGCTTGATTTAGGTTATGTTATGCTTGATGAAGATGATGATGATTATATGCAGACATATATGGGGAAACAATGGGTACCGTACTGGCTAGGCCCACTAATGGAAAAGGGGGTGGAGTTAGGAGAGGGATATACCACTTGACATTGTTTGGGGCTCGTTACAGCCTTTCTGCATTATCTTTTATATCCTGATAAAAGCATGCCTGTGTGTTTAAATTATGTACTGCATTAGACCTGGCCCCGTCGTGGCAAGTTGTAATTTACTTTCGTTTTTTGTTCCGCTTTCCTTAAACAAATTTCCGCGACTTAGTCCTTAGGACAGGGTAAGAGTACTGATACGTTTGGGTTACCCGATCCTTCGTCTGTGGGCTCAAGATCAAGAACCACGCCGTATATTTGCCCGATCTTGCAATGCTATTCCAATATCTCCTGATTAACAATTGAATTAAACTAATTAAAACTTAAGCAAAATTAAACCAACTAAGTAATACTAACTAAACAATTTCTTAACTTAAGAATCCTAACTATTAAAGTGACGGTAAATTAAAACTAATGAACTAAACTAATTAACAAGTAACAGTTTAACGAAAACAAAGGAAAGCGAGGCAGAGAGAGCGTGAGGACGAGAACGCTGCTGGTGCGAGCGCTCGCGAAGCCGGATCCAAGATCGCCGGTGCAAGGATGGAAGCGCAGGAGACAGGCTCCTCAGGACGCTGGGTGTGCGAGGGTAGTCGAGGGTGCGGTGATGTCGAGGACGCCGGTGTGACGTTGGACGCGACCGAGAGCCTGCGACGCCGAGCGCGCGCGAGAGCAAGACCAGGGAGTGCCGAGGAGCCCGAGCGCCGAGCGCCGAGGCCTGCGGAGCTTGGTCCGGTGTCCCCAAGCGCAGGTGCCGGTGTTCTTGATGCGTCGACTAAGTGTGTTCGATCGGTTGAGGGTTGGTCGAACAAGAACAAAAGGAAAAGTGATGGTGATGGTGTACCGAAGGTAAGAGAACATAAAGGTAACGATAGTGTTTGGGATTGAAATCGAAGAACCCTTAATCCATAAAGGGTTTCTCCAATTCTATTCAATCTGATTAATTCAAAGTGTATAAACATGAATATATAGTAAAGCTATGGAAGATCTTACCAATCCTTCCTTGCAAAGGAAAGGGGTTTGGATAGATCTACTATATCTAGAGATAAATAAAATAAATCTAAGATAAATAAAATCCTAATAAGATAAATGTTTTCATAACTTGGTGGCCAAGGATTATATCTAGAAGAGATATAATTAATTTCCACCTTATTTATCTAAATTGCATAAAATAATAATTAATAAAATAAAAAAACTAATTTGAAGACTAGAACCGGCCCACACATTCAAGCTACTCGACATGTGCCTCAAGAGCACTCGACATGGGCCAAGGCCCACTCGATATACATCTTGAATCTTCTTCCATGGTGGCGCCTTCTTCTTCCTCTTGAGGACGAGACTCTTTGCCATCAGTGGCCCTCGAATCGGTCTTGAGAGCTCGCCTGGATCAAGATCATTGTTGGACCCACAGAAGGTCATTTTTATCCGCATCATTCTCCCCTTCTTATCTTCGATTCGTTCTCGAATCGAGTCATTGAAGAGTAGTAGGGAAGGAGAAACCACCAAAAAGTAACTTCCTTGACAATCGATTTGAGGTGGTGCCACCAGAATTTGAGGGACAGGAACCTCAAAAACAACACCTGTCATAGGGATCATCGAGCAGTCAAAAGGAACAAAATCAAAAGGCCCAATAACCCTATGAACTCCAGAATTATCAAAATTAGGAACATTCTCAAGAGGTACAATAGCTAAATCAAGAGAAGTGTCCCCAACGTCATCATCGTTGTCGTTAGAAGCACCCAACACATCATGCGCAGCACTGCAGTCCACTTGCAGAGCATTCTCTGGTGCCTTAATGGAAGATTCCTTTAACGTGTGAGACACAGTTGGAAATCTCGTTGAGTCAGCTTCGCAACAAGACTGAGGTGACTCAATTCCGATGTCGGAGTCAACGGGAATCTGCGAAACAAGTTCGACACGCTGTGCTGAATCTGGGCCCACGAATGTGATCTCATCATGGGCTGAGGGCGCGACTAAATCAGGAGGGATAGATGGGATGGCCGCGGGTGCAGCCTGATTGGTGTCTGTGCTGCAGTGCGCTTCCCGTCTTGCAGCAGCCTCCTTCTGGGCTTTGTATTGGCGTTGTCGTACCCGTTCCTTCAAAACAGCTTGAGGCGATAAGGGTAGGAGGGTGAAGCTCCTCCCAGCAAACTTAAAAGCAAAGGTATTTAAGCGACCATTATAAATAACTTGTCGATCATTTACCCAAGGTTGGCCTAAAAGAATATGACAATAATCCATTTTAACGACATCACACAACACTTGATCACAATAATTACCCATTTGAAACGAAACCAAGCATTGTCTAGGAACAAGAGGGGCAGAGTTACCGTCCGTGATACCGTTATAATCATCGTGTTGCAGTGGAGGTGCAGTTGCTAGATGGAGGTACTCGATCACCTTTTCGTTGATCAAGTTACAAGAGATCTGTTCATTGACGATGACCGAAAGTGTGGATGTCTGAACCACACACTTGGTGTGAAAGGCGTGCTCCATTTGATCAGCCGTCAGCGCTTCCTGAAATGGAAGTACACGTCGTATGGTTTTGTTGATCAGGGAAAAGAAATCAGCACGTTCTTGCGCCATTTCAATGGCTGAGCGATTGGACCATTGGGCCATTTCCTCTTGAAAGATGGAACGAACGTCGGCGATAGTAGGCGGGGAAGGGGAAGGGTTGGGGTTATTGTCGTTCGACATGTTCCTACAATATCAGAAGAGAAACAAGTAAACGGAGCAAAGACAAGAAACCAAGTAATGCAAGCCCTATTGATTCCTAAGAGTGATTCAGTTTTAGAAATCAAAGAGGCAAGAAAAACAAGGCACAATATTCAAGCAATTCCCCTGGACACAGAATTTTGCAATATTGAAGACAGCAAGTAATAATCAAAATTGCAATTTAAATCAACCACAAGTCGGATATCAATGATAGCACGTATAAACAAGCGACTGATGTGTATAGAAAAGAACTACAATGTGATGCTTGAATAATATGAATGTGTAATAGTCAACAATAGCAATCACAAGGGCAATCAAGTGCACACACTCCGTCAACTATTATCTGACGATTGCAACACGGTTCAGAGAAAGAGGGGTGTGACCAAGGCTCCAGTATCGGCACAACACAAAATCACACAGGCAGGGTTCTTTTGGAATGCTTAAAACCGTTTAGATCATCTAACATGTAGCAATCAAAGAACTAACAAGGAAGAGTTACTAACACAACAATGTAATGAAGGAATGCTCTTTTTTTTTTCTTTTTTTTTTTTTGAATTTAGGCTCGGTTTTTTCTGAATTTTTTTTTTTTATATGAGGAACAAGCTGCTGGAATATGGAGGCAGCAACCGAAAATTTAAGAGCAAGAAAAAAATAAAAAAAATAAAAAGCTACGATGATCTAAAAGTAAGCAAAAAATAAAGAAAATATGGAAAATAGGCTAGAAACTGGAGAAATTAGGGTTCTTTAGTGGTGCAAGTTCATATAATGCTTTTAATCCAAGAATCACAGTCATAGGTATGATATGTAGCAACTAGGAATAAAAGATCACAACTTGCAGTCAAGAACTCAATATCTTCGAAATTAAAGATCCAAACAAAGAATAACAAAAATAAAGTGCCAATTTTGATGGGTGAATAATAAAGATTTAACTTTTATGCAGCGGCTATGTTGAAAAATAGGCACGAAAAATAAATCACTCAATAAAGAAATCAAGAGAGTAAAGAACTTGCATTAATCTGAAATCTGATACCACTTGATACGTTTAGAATCCCCGATCCTTCGCCTGTGGGCTCAAGATCAAGAACCACGCCGTATATTTGCCCGATCTTGCAATGATCTTCCAATATCTCCTGATTAACAATTGAATTAAACTAATTAAAACTTAAACAAAATTAAACCAACTAAGTAATACTAACTAAACAATTTCTTAACTTAAGAATCCTAACTATATATTAAAGTGACGGTAAATTAAAACTAATGAACTAAACTAATTAACAAGTAACAGTTTAACAAAAACAAAGGAAAGCGAGGCAGAGAGAGCGCGAGGACGAGAACGCTGCTGGTGCAAGCGCTCGCGAAGCCGGATCCAAGATCGCCGGTGCAAGGATGGAAGTGCAGGAGACAGGCTCCTCAGGGCGCTGGGTGTGCGAGGGTAGTCGAGGGTGCGGCGATGTCGAGGACGCCGGTGTGACGTTGGACGCGACCGAGAGCCTGCGACGCCGAGCGCGCGCGAGAGCAAGACCAGGGAGTGCCGAGGAGCCCGAGCGCCGAGCGCCGAGGCCTGCGGAGCTTGGTCCGGTGTCCCCAAGCGCAGGTGCCGGTGTTCTTGATGCATCGACTAAGTGTGTTCGATCGGTTGAGGGTTGGTCGAACAAGAACAAAAGGAAAAGTGATGGTGATGGTGATGGTGTACCGAAGGTAAGAGAACATAAAGGTAACGATAGTGTTTGGGTTTGAAATCGAAGAACCCTTAATCCATAAAGGGTTTCTCCAATTTTATTCAATCTGATTAATTTAAAGTGCATAAACATGAATATACAGTAAAGCTATGGAAGATCTTACCAATCCTTCCTTGCAAAGGCCGGGTTTGGATAGATCTATTATATCTACAGATAAATAAAATAAATCTAAGATAAATAAAATCCCAATAAGATAAATGTTTTCATAACTTGGTAGCCAAGGATTATATCTAGAAGAGATATAATTAATTTCCACCTTATTTATCTAAATTACATAAAATAATAATTGATAAAATAATAAACTAATTTGAAGACTAGAACCGGCCCACACATTCAAGCTACTCGACATGGGCCTCAAGAGCACTCGACATGGGCCAAGGCCCACTCGATATACATCTTGAATCTTCTTCCATGGTGGCGCCTTCTTCTTCCTCTTGAGGATGAGACTCTTTGCCATCAGTGGCTCTCGAATCGGTTTTGAGAGCTCGCCTGGATCAAGATCATTGTTGGACCCACAGAAGGTCATCTTGATCCGCATCAGGTACCCAACGACCGTACAATTATTTTTGGGTCTGAAATTCCCGCTTTAATCACTAATGCTTAAAGAGGTTTGAAACCTCGACTAGTACCTAGATTGCAAGATCCGAACGAAGGTACCCAACCTTCGAAATGTAACTCGGGTATTTATATCCGGGCTGTTACACTTTTTCCCCTGAATATGATGCACAAACTTTGAATTTTAAGCTACCTTTTTCGGTAGCTGTCTTTATGCATATGATTTTGTGGCCCTTCAAAACAATCAACCTCCATGTTTTTTTTCTCTTCTAATAAAAGTTTAAGGTGCTAATTAAAGATCATCAAGATCATCCTCCTTCTGTAATGGATTGTAGCATTTTATGAATTCAGGATTTGCAGGTTGTATGCATTTGTTTAGAAGCTGACAATGGTGAAGAAGCGGGCAACAATTTAGATGGTAACTGGTGGACCTTTAACTAATACATCTTGGGTGGTGGACATTTAATTTATTAGGTCTTATTATATGGACATTTATTTTTTTCTCCCTTATAAATTTTCAACTACTTTAGCCAACCGTTTTTAAATTTTAGGCAATTTATAATTTTAGTTAGTCTATTAACCCCGCCCCATACGAACCTATATTAAGCTCATTATTTGTTGAGGGAATTAAAATCTTCTAAAGTTACTTATGCCATAGAGATTACTCTAGCTCATTATATTATACACATAATTCCTTAGTTAACATCTAATTATATACATGCTGATTTCTCTAGATGCAGAGATCTGCCCATTTTTTACACATTGATGCTACTTGTCCACTCTTTCTACAAACTAAAATCCAAAATCCAACCAATTCAATCTTTAGACATTGAAACTTCTTAATTAAAAAAAACAAGGAAATAAGTTCACGGGCCACAAAATAATGAGAAAACCCAATTGAAAAACTCTAAAATCAATTGTATGCATAGTTGTAGCAAAGAAAAATGGACTAAAATTCATCAAATTGCGAGATCTGTTTTCCATTCACTGATTAATTTCACATGGCTCTCCTTGCACCTCTCCACTATAAAACCCTAATCAAATCTCCTCAATTTCCCATCCCATATCACCAATACCAAATCACCTCAAAAACACCCATTTTCACATTTTGCCTTAATCCTGAAAAAAATGGCTTCCAAGTCCATGGTTTCAGCTGCCCTCATCCTATGCTTCAACCTCTTCTTCTTTGCGGTGAGCTCGAGCTACGTACCATGCCCACCCCCACCATCAAAGGGCCACGAGCACCACCACAAAGCCCTCCATCTTCAATGACACCAGCAGTCCCTAGCTGCCCTAGGGATGCCCTCAAGTTGGGGGTCTGCGCCGACGTGTTGGGGTTGGTTCACGTCGTCATCGGCACTCCCTGACTCCCCCAAAGACACCTTTGCTGCGCGCTCCTCGATGGATTGGTTGATCTTGAGGCGGCGGTTTGCACCGCCATCAAGGCTAACGTGTTGGGACTTAACCTGAACGTGCCGGTGGCGTTGAGCTTGTTGCTCAACTATTGTGGAAAGAGCGTGCCTTCTGGCTTCCAGTGCGTGTAGTCAAGTCATGATTAACATATAAGTGATTTAACTTATATGTACCAGCTTGGTTAACGTTGTACGGGTGGGGACTCAACCTTGCATCATATATCTTTGAATTTTTTTAAAAAAAAATTGATTTTCCTTATTTTTGTGATTTCCAAGATTCATTTGCCGTGATCCATTATTGTATTGATCGTTCTCTGTGTAACCATAGTTGTGGACTTGTTGCAGTTGCTGGCGGCGGCGATGGTTTCAATGTAATAAATTGATATTTTTTTTATGTATTTAATTAGTGATATCACTACTGGAAAAAGGGATAATTTGCGACCGTCAAACAGGCCATTCTCGAATCTCGACGGTTCAAAGCGTCGGAAATTTTACTTTCGACTCTTTTTGAAAGCGTTGAAAATTTTAACGTCACAAATGACAAGTGGAAATTTCGACGGTTTTGAGCGTCGCGAAAAAATCTAGACGTCCTAGGGCGTTAGAAATGGCATGCCAATTCCGACGCCATAAAGCGTCGAAAATGACATGCCAAAAAGGTGTCGAAATTGGCACATTATTTTTCAAAAAAAAAATAAAAAACCTATTTTTCTTCTTTCATCTCTTTCATTACACATGAATTCAAATCCTTTAATTAACAAAAAAAAAAACATCGACACAAATCCAATAAAGCATTAATCAAATGAATCAATCAAAACAAATCTCATGAGTCAATTACAAGTTTTAGTCTCGAGCTAACTCCAATTGGAGGCTAGGAGGCAAAATCCCTTTAGAAGAACAAGATGTGCTGTTGGGCGATTCCCGTATCAGTTCAATTTAAGAAAGGGATAACTAAACTCTCACCACATCTGCACCTTGCATTCACCTCACAACTTACAAGTCCTGATTAAACAAGCAGTACATTTTAAAGAAGACAAATCTAACATATTTTTTTGATATTTCAATCCTTCAATAACTTACTATTCTAATCGAGTATTATTGCTTATTCCTTCTATATATTAAGCCCCAGCTATGAATTGCTACAGCTGAAAATTCCTCACCCTGATAAACTAAAAAAGATTCTTTATAATAAGTATCTAATAGACGAAATGTACCTCAATAGAGGTTGAAACCATCTTTTCACTAAGGTTCTCATGCTTCCGTTTTTGGTTCCAAGCTCTCGATCTCTACCAAGGAAGACTACAAGGATACCAGCTCGTTAAGAATAAACTACTGGTTGCCAACAATAGAATCCAAACGAGTGCAAGTGCTAACCTTTCCCTCAAGAAATACACAAGAACATAGCCAAGTGATTACAAGTCATCCCTGTGACTTGTAAGTAGATAAACGGGTAGATATCAACATAAGAATTTTAATTACTGTTTCACTGCAAGCTAAACGGGCAGAACAGGCTTCAGATTTCGAAGTATGTATAAGTAGATTTGAAAGGGAAAAAAATACCTATACTGAGATGTTTGTTCATGCTCGCATATCTTGCTGCTCCTGTCAAATCCTTGTTCTCTCTGCATTACAGTGCGCAACAAGTTTTTTATCATATAACATGGCTTGTGGATATGAATGCTTTCACTTAACAATAATAAATTTCCAAAACATTTCAAGGCACATGACTTGCATCAATACTCAGATTAAGCAGCCATGACCAAGATAACGACAAGGAAACAGAACAACCACGGTAGATACTATCTTAGGAGGTGGGTCAAATCAAATCGCCTGTCATCCTTGTCAGTTCCAACCTCTCCTATCCTTAGAAGATTATATAGTGAATCTCGAGTAACCTACGGATAACAAAATCACTTCCATTAGATGTAGCATATAAACTCATTAGTATATATGATTACTCAATTAGTAGTTTTATCATGACCATGGATGATTAAAATCATAGAAAAGCTCCTTACCCTCCATAGATAACACAGATAACAAAAGTCATATTTATCTCATTCAAAACCTACACCTCAATAGACTTGTTGAAAACCTTCAGAAACCTAGCCAACACTAAAATTCATATGGTGATGAAAGGGATGAAAGAAGTAATTCGAACTCAAAAAAATCCAACGACAGAAGAAGAGGAGAAACCTGCCTCAAACTACAACTGGGAAAGTGAACCTCCTCTCCAATTCGACTCCAATCTCTCGATTTGTAAGAGGCAGCAACAATTGTATTTATCAAGAACCAAAAATCAACTAAAAAAGGAAGGCAAATTTAAGCGAAAAAGAGACCGAAACAGAAAATTAGTTACCTCTTAAAAGTCGAAAAGTTAAGGCTCTTCAAATTGATATCAAATGTAATACCATATGGAGTAATAAACATGGAAAAGGAAATGTAAATCATCTAATAAAATGTTTTATCTTTGCCCAGTTTGAGAAAGCCAAGCCCAACTAAACAACAGTTAATGATAGATGGTCAAAAAAATTGAGCCAAATTCTAAACTTCCACCAGAAAAACCCTTTTAAATATTATATCATAGCATTGACAAGTTGTTGTTATCACACATCAGAAGTTGCCGAAATGGATGAACGATCCAATCTCAGATGCCATAGCTGCTGCTGAATTCAAGTAAAACAGATTATTTTACTCTCTTGTTCTTTACGCAAACTTTTTACTTAAATTGTGTAAAGTGTCCCAAGAAGTTGCATTGCTTGAATGTATAAAGTTGAAGTCTTTTTACTGTCATAGACATGGTCATCCCTTGACAGTACTATTTAAACTTTTGTATAGTGATTTATTGAAGATCATGTCTGCCTCCTAGCCAGGGCTGTTTGAATCACGGTTAATCCCAAAATCATAATGCTGTAAATGACAAAATATTACAAAGAAAATAAGCTATTTATAAGCAATCAACAAATGGCGACAAAGAAACCTGGAAAGTAACAAAGTTGTGGAATGACAAGTTATTCCAAGAAACCTGAAAGCAACCAATTTCATGTTCGAATGTTGGCAAATGGAGCAAACTGGGTTGATACTTGGGAGAATAGGAAAAATAAACCATCAAAGAATAAGATAAAATAAAAATATGCATATAAATGAGACGTGAAGACCATATATGATGGTCTTCTTGTCTTCGGTTCACCGGTCTCAATAGACTTGTTGTTTGACACTTTAACCATTTAGAGTAACCTAAATCCTGATTTCTATCATAGCATTGACATGATATATGAAGATGAAAAAACACCTTTTTATACGCTCATCCAATTCCACTTTGATATAAAATCTTTACCAATCTACTACTCCCTCCGTTTCCATATAATTGACGTTTTGAGGTTTAGAGCATTTGTAAAATTAACTGACGTTCTACCTTTTTAATTGCACTGTCATCCGGTGGACCAGTACTCTGTACTCAGTAATTAAATGAAATTTGATGATTAACATCCTAATCTTCTTTAAGTTTGAATTTTGAATCCAAAATTTGGGTGAAGCTAAAGGGTCGCTTCTAGTGTTCTCTGTAGAGTTTGTACAAGCCTTTCATGCCACGAGTACAATTTCTTAATTAGTGTGCAACATTCTAAAACGTCAATTAATTAGAAACGGAGGGAGTATATATCTTCAGATCTACTCAATTCAACTGCCTTCAAAACACATTTTTCTTTCTTATTTGGAAAAGAAAACTGCAAAGCACTTAGATGTTCAAACACAAGAATACAATATAGTCATAAGTGCCAAAAAAGAAGCATATGGAGCTAACAAGGAGAGTATTCCATGAAGGGAAAACAAAAAGCAGCAGCAGGCAGAATCCTTTTCACCTTTCTTACCAAACAACTCATTTAATATTTATGAAGAACACTGAACCTTTACAATATTTTCAAACTGCAGAGTTCGGGCTAACATATTATTTAGGAAACTACAATGAACATATTAGTTGGCTGGATTACATGGCACAGATCAAGAGAGACAAGTTTTCAATTCTGCAAAAAATTATAGTGAAGAGGCACTGAGAAGGCAAAAAACAAGTATACACGGAAATACAGAATACGAATAATATATAATTGACAAGTAAGACAGAAACAAGGCATCAAGGCCTTGATGCCTTGTTCACTATCCTTAGATAAACGAGGAACATGTGTGATGGTGAACAAATACAAATATACACATAAACACACATGCTCCTCATTTACCTAAAGCACTGAAATTATGTCATGTTATCACAAGCATATTACCTTGCTGATATCCCATATTCTTTTTGGGTGTTGCAGCACCTAGTCGTATTGGCCTACTTGAACAACAGACTTCATTCATCTCACTTAAAGCCTCTGTCCTCTCACCATCATCCCCAAATCTCACAAAACCATAACCTTTTGATCTCTTAGAAAAAAACACACAAAGTAATATTCACATTTCCCCCACCACTTAAATATATTTTTTTCCTAGAAAAAAACAACTTAAATATATTTTTTTTCCTAGAAAAAAACAACTTAAATCATTTGTGAAGGACTAAAGACTACTATGGGTCTGAACACTCAGATGTTTTAGCTGGGTATGACTGAGCCTAGACTCAATAATTTAACTGCTCCATACCTTTTCCATTATAGCACCCTTCACCTCATCAAAATTTGAGATAGTTTCCAAGTCCAACTTTCCTTCTACACTTACAGCATATTGTAGGTCACGATCAAGGTTGTCAACTAATTGCTGAAATTCAAAACATCTCAACATTAGTTCAACCGATAAACTACAACCTCTAATATAAGGTCAGTGGAAACATACACCTGACAGTTAGGGAAAAATACACAAAAGAAGTGGTACTTCATTACTAAGAATGGGATACCATGGAAGGTGGTACTTGAGTTTCTACTTATGCAAAGCATAGATCGAACAAAATCAAGAAACTATTAAGATACCAACCTTAGGTTGTGCATCCATTGGATCTTGCCCAACACCTTTTATAGGCAAACCAGGGGGACTTCTCCTTTAGCAGCAGCTGCTTGGAAGAGAATCGAAAATCGAAAAATCGAAAATCAGAGAATCAAAAATCGAAAATAAGAGAATCGAAAAATCAGAGAAGAGAGAGGGTGAGAGATGGAGGCCTACACTTGACAAAGCTAAGATCTACACTCGAAGCCGAAGAACGTCGATTCAAAGGTACTTCAATAATTCAACGAATCAAAACCCTAATTCATAAAAATTAAGCTAAATAAAGACATAACTCTAAGGATATACCTAATCTCGACTAGATCAATATGAAGTAGGCTTCTAGGCGACTCTTGTTAGAGGCTTAAGGCGGTCAACCTCACCCGTGGTTGCAGATCTGATCAATCAACGACATCGGTTGCTATCATCGAGGCTGGCATTCCGTGTGAAGATCCGAGCAATAGATTGGGAGAGCAACGACGAGATCCGAGTGAAGATTGGGAGAGCAAGGACTAGATCTGGAAGCCGTGGCGAAATTAGTTTATCAGGAAATCGCCATGTCGTTTCCGGCTTGGGAAAGGTTGCTACAGTGGATTAAGTAGGGTTCCAGACTTCCAGCCTTTCAGATATATACTCCGTATCTTTTTTATTAAAATGTTAAGTTAACCATTTTCGACGCCTACAGCTATCGAAAAAGATGTCTAATATGACGCTTTTGTGTGTCAATAATTTTCGACGCCTACCAATGTCGAAAATTACCGACGCATAGATAAAGCGTCGCAATAAAAGCGTCGAAAATTATATGATTTTGTAGTAGTGTATATTGCAATTCAATGTTTTGTGCGTATTTATTAACTACTCCGTATTTCTCTAACATAATCGTACTTTATTAGAAAGAAAAATCCCAAAATAATGACTGAACCATAACAAAATATTTAAGGAAATATGATTAAAAAAAAGGAATACGAACTATCAATCAGAATCAATATTAATACAATTTTTAAAATCACTAAAAGTATACAAACTATTCACACTAAACCACTTTTGATAGAGAAAATTTTCGACCTATTTTTCAACTAAATTTTTTTCATGGCAACCATAGATTCAAAAATTTAATGACGCTGCACCATATTACTAAGTGTTCAATGTATATTTTTTTTTAAAGAAAAACACCAATTTTGAGTGAAAATTAGATGAATAAATTAACCATAATGTCCAATTTATATTGAAAATTAGTTGTTATTTTAAAACATTATATTTTTTTTCCATGTAACAATACAGTGCCACATCATTAAATTTTCGAAAATTCAGTTTTCACGTTGAAAAAATAAACGAAAAATTGAATGAAAGTTTTCGTGAATCACAATTGGTTTAATGTGAAATATTTTGTATACTACGTACCTTTTAGTGATTTTTAAAAATTTTATTAATATTGATTCATGGCAGATAGTTTGTATTTTTTTAATCAATTTTTCATTATTTAAAAAGTGGCTAATTAAAGTAGTAAAATTAGTAGAATCTTTATAAAATCGACAAATTTAACCTATGCCAAAGGGACCATCATGATCCCGAAATGAGAGTAGCACAACTAATCACGCCACAAAAACAATGGGACCTAACACTCCTAAATCAATTATCCCCCCCATAACATTATACAAAAAATAATAAAGATTCAAGTCCCAGATTGGGATACAATAGATAAGTTAATTTGGAAACCATTACAACCAACAAGACAAATCCGCTTTCGCCTTTCCACCTTGCTTGCCACAAACTCTCTCTCTCTCTCTCCTACTTACTTGAATGGAATTGAATCTGGAATTGAATGAATGAAAAACTAGCCCTAGCCCCTAGGGCTTTATTTATAGTCTTCTATTCCTTGCTAATCAAGGATATAAATATCTATCTTTATCTAAAATCTATATCTAAAACTTTAAAAGATAAATAAAATCAATTTAGGAATTAAATCTAAAAGGAAAAGATAAATCTAAAATAGGTAAGATGTCTTCTTGTTGATAGATCTTCTCTTCCAAGGATAGAACTTGATGAAATCGGATAGACTCGGATTCCTTCGGCCCCAATGACTCCCAAATCGACACGGACAACTCAAGGCGCGTAACGCGGTTTCAGGACGCGGCTCGTCGATCTCGAGTAGGGCTCCTCGACATCGAGTAGAGGTGGTCATCGACTTGGTCTGGCTGGGCTTCTCGGGTGGCTCTGCTCGACAAGTTCGGATCTTGGCTCCGGGCTCCTCGATCTCGACTAACTCTCCTCGAGATCGAGTTGGGTGTGGTCGAAGATGTGTGGCCTGGTGTGGTCGAGGACTCCTCCTCGGCATGGCTTCGGACTGGGCGCTGGGTGGTCCTCAATCTCGACAAGGCCTCCTTGAGATCGAGTAGGGTTGGCTCGGCGTCTCCGTCTTCGGCTTCTCCACTTGGCACAGCTCGTCGACTCCGGACTTGGCACTAAGGTGTAGTCGATCTCGACAAGTGGTACTCCAGATCGAGTAGGGTCCCAGGAGTCGGGTTGATCTGGCTCTGTGTCCTCGATCAGCTCTGCTCGACCAGGTGTGCTCGGACAGCCTTTGTCGAGATCGAGTAAGTGTACTCGAGATCGAGTAAAGTTCTCTCAGCTTTCTGCTCTGTTCTTAAAACGCACTTTCCCGAGTCCTCGTTCATCGGATTTACGCATATGACCAGGCGTTGGAAAGCTATTTCCGAGGGCTACAACTCTCATGAAGACATCAAAACTTGATTCAGAACGAATAATGGTGAAAAATGGCGTTTTCTCCAGCTACACCATTTTTAGCCTCTCCATGAGTTTCCTTTAAGCTCCAAAGTGCGTCCGATTTCTGCGAAATATAACCAAAATGCATGCAATGTATGTAGAAATCGATATAAAAGTAAGTGTAAAACATGGCAAATTAGGCTCACAACAAACACCCCATACTTAAGCTTGCTTGTCCTCAAGCAATACTTTTAATTGTCATTCAGGGGAAGAATTTAAAACTCTCAATATATCAGATTCATTCTCATATAACCCTGCAGTCAATTACCATCCTTGAAAAAGTACTAGTGTCACAGATCCATGCATGTGCAAATATACAAACGCAACATCTACTCACAAAAGGAGGTTTATGCAAAACATTCATTCGTGACAAAGCATTGATAATCAAGAGGACTTTAATTTAAGCTCAAATAAGGAGTAGATTGGCAAAAAGCTAAAGGTGGGCAATTTTTGGCAATGTGGTGCTAATGATCCGGGGAAATGGAGTATTTCCAAACTAAATTTCATACCACATTTTTTCTCATAAGTTTCATCACCTTTCATAATGCTTTTTCTCAATAATCATGCTTTTACCTCTCTGACCTCAGCACTGGCTTCTCGCGAGTCGCAAACATGGGTGTCATGAATGGCCCCGAATACTTAGTGCTTTGGACTCTTCACAATGTGTCCCATCTCTCCAAACTATTATCTCAAATAGCAGGGTCAATCTACCTTTATCTCCTGAGGTGATTGTATTTTTTCTCACTCATTAAATTTTCCATATATTTCAAACATTTTCCCGCCAAAACTCAATAATGATAACAACAACACAACAACCATATAGCAATCTCCATAATGTGATATCATTCTCAACATAATCCCCGAATAGGGTAAAGAATGGCAATATTTAGATCATGTGGAGCAATAATTAAAATAAGGCATAATATGGCTTTTGTCATGCATAAGCATAGGTAAGGCTAGGATATAACAATATGAGCATTATACGGAAATATAAAGTCCTCCATCCTTTTATCGTGCAACATGTCAAAAGCAACTTCAAATTTTACCTCCTTTCATGGTTTTCATCAAAATATGCACTTCATTGTGACTTTTCTTTACTAGGCAATTTCATGCTATATCTCTAATGAATCCAATTTTGCATCGTCGAGTTCAATAAAGCATCCATGACATTATTCAAAAAATTTCAATGGGGGTCATTTTTCTCAAATTTTGGAAATCATGCATATAAGCACATAAATCAATAATGCATTCCAAAATAGCTATGTATAAGCAATTCAATAACTAAACTTTAAATATGCACATGTAATGTCAGATAAATCAAATATGCATGAAGTAAGCCCTTCCCCCACCCCATACTTAAATATTACAGTGTCCTCACTGTATAAAAACAAGGGTAAAGAAAGAAACTCACAAAACAAGTGTGCAAGACCTCTTAATGAAGGAATCGCCTGGGCCGAGTATGAAGATAGCTTGCTTCTATCCATGGACCTGAAAAGTGTAGAAGACATATACCCACAATAGAAAAACTAAAAATGTTCAAAACCAAAAACAAACAAAACAATGTCCAAAACTAAATGTCTATGTACAAGCTCTAGATTTTATAGTCGCTAGGCCGACTTTCCATTTATGCTCAAGGTGGCATCTGCAGGGCCCATGTAGCTTGGGCTTCAAATAGGACTCCATTCTTGTCCATCAGCTGCAATCCTCCAGAATGGATCTTGTTCACCACGAAAGGCCCCATCCGCTTCTTGTTGAATTTATTAGGGAACCGATGATCCTTTGATTTAGAGACATAGAGCTTGTCTCCAATTTCATACTCTTTGGGCTCATCATTGGATATCCTACATAAGCGTACATACCAAGGCAAACCTCTCCCATGTATAGATAGATCTTTGATGGAAATAGGAGAAGAAAGATTCATACCTTGGCTTACTTTCGCAGAGACGGAATCGGGGACCACTGTGTTCGGTCGATCTCGAGTAGGGGTACTCGATCTCGACGAGTTTTTAGCTTCTAGTGGTGAGCTGCTCGAGGATGCAAGAGCTGGTGGTTGGTCGATCTCGAGTAGGATTCGGCTTCTGGTGGCTTCAGCGTCGAGGAAGCAGGTGCCGGAGAAGCTTGGTCGATCTCGACTAGCGTAGTCGATCTCGAGTAGCCTGGCCTGTCTGGTGGAATCAGCGTCGAGGACGGTGAAGTCGATGCAGCACTGTGGTGGTCGATCTCGAGTACTGTACTCGATCTCGAGGAAGGCTCGGCTTCTGTTTGGCTGCTCGACGACGCTGGTGCTGGTGGAGGTTTCTGTTTTTGGTCGAGATCGACTAGGGTCCTCGATGTCGAGGAGTCTTGGTCGATCTTGACCCCATACTTGGTTCCTGTCAAGGTATCCGAAAAATAGTTAGTCCATAACGACGTACCTTGGTTTGTGTCGATTGGGTTTTCCGTGTCCTCCTTTAGGATTGCCATGATCTCCTCCACCTTGGCCTCCATATCCCACTTTTCCAGCTCCTTAGGGGTCATATTTCTTACCTTGGGTTCCCCGCAGGTGATGTAGCCAGCTGAGATAGATTTTACCTCTTCCATTGGACCTGTATGCCTTTCAGTTTTATTAAAGGAATACTCAATTACCTCATCGCTGATGTTGAAGGTGAGCACTCTTTTTCTTACGCTTATGTTGGCATCAACTGTCGCTAAGAAGGGTCTTCCTAAAATAATTGGACAAGCAGGATCTTCTTGCATATCAACAACCAAGAAATCAGCAGGAACAAAGAATTTACCTACTTGTACTGGCACATTGTCCACCATGCATGTTGGAATGACCACTGTGTTGTTGGCCATGTAAAGTCTAGCATCCACAAGCTGTAGGGCACCTATCTTAATCTTGGACCAAATTGTTATAGGCATTATACTTACACTGGCTCCAAGATCACATAAAGCATTAATTTTATATGGACCAAATCCAATGGTTATAGCAAACTTACCTGGATCTGGCCTCTTCTCCAGTATGTCCAAATGGCTGCATTCCTTTGTAATCTCAGCCATTGATCGCTTTTTGCTCAGAATCTCCTTCAAGAACTTGACATAGGATGGCATTTCATTGAGAGCTTCTATGAAGGGAATGTTGACGTTGAGTTTTTGAAGCATCTTGATGAAGCGCTGAAATTTCTTTTCTGTCGGGTCCTTTGGAGATTTTGTGGGGAAAGGCAGCTTCTTTTTCTGATTTGGAGCCAGAATAGACGTCGGAGGTGCTGTAGTTTTCTCGATCTCGGGTTGGGTGTCCTCGATGTCGACCACGTCCTTGTCGATCTCGACCAGATTGGGTGATGTCGAGTTGCTGTGCAGTGCACCCGATGGTTTTTGTATTTTCTCCTCGAGATCGAGCAGGCCCTCCTCGAGATCGACCAAGCTCTGGTCGACGTCGACTAGCTGTTGGTCGACTTGCTGGTATCCTTTGTTCTGCTGCTTTCCAACTTCTGGCTCTTGCTGTTGATGGCCGCTTTTAAGTTTTACAGCAGCGATGTGTCCGGTCTTTCCTTTGGGATTTGGTTCTGAAGATCCTGGGAGTGACCCTGTCTGTCTGGGGATTCCTGCTGCTAGCTAACCAATCTGTGTATCAACTGATTTTCGCCATATATCAATTTCCCCAAGCCTAGAGTTGACACCCTGAATCTGAGTGTAGATTGAGCTGAAGGATTGCCTGGTTTCTGTATGATTCCTCCTTATTTCCTCCAAGACAGTCTGTAGATCATCCTTTTTCTTGTCCCTTTCTGGATCTCCTGGAGCTCTGTAGGGCGGGGGGTTCCTAGGGGCACCTTGGTTCCATTGTGGTTGCTGAAACCTTTGGTCCCCCATGTAGCGATTGGGACCCCCTGCGTAAGCCACCTCTTCATGGTATTCTGCTAGCCTGACTTGCTCTGTGTGTGGGCACTCAGTAGTGGTGTGCCTCTGTGATCCGCATTCAATACAAGACTGGTTGACAGAAAGATACTTTACTTGTTTGGGGAGCTTCTTATTCTGATCTCTGTAGTACTGCTCCCTTACATCTGGATCAATCTCCTTAAGGGGCTCATATAGGGGCCTGGATGGTGCTGGCCTGGCGTAGGAGTTCTCCTCATAGTTAACTGGAGTCCCGTACTTGTTGCCATAGTTGGTCAGCTTGTCTAGAGCAGCCCATACGTTAGGAGGCGGCATTGTCAGATACTCATAGTGAGTATATGTGTTGATTCTGTCCTTTGTAGCCAAGTCCAGAGAATTGAAGAAGATTTCTTGAACTACGCAGGGTTGCTGTCCATGTGTAGGGCAGGATCGCAGCAGATCCTTATAACGTTCCCATGCTTTTGCTAGCGTCTCCCCAGGCTACTGTTTGAAAGATGTGATCTTTTGGCGCAGGAGTGCTGTCTTTGCAGGAGGAAAGAACTTATTCAGAAATTCCTGCTTCACCTGAGCCCATGTCGTGAGAGATCGTGGTTTAAGCTCTTCCAATCATTTCAGTGCAGGCCCAGCTAGAGACCAACGGAAAGCTTTCATCAGGATGTACTCCAAGGTGGTACCTTCAGAAAGAGTACGACACATGTCAGTAAAGTTGGTAATATGGTGCAGAGGGCATTCATTAAATCTACCATGAAAAGCATGATTTTTAATTTCAATAAGAAATTGAGTGCGAATTTCATAGTTGTTTTCAGGGATTAGAATGGTCGATTCAGGCACGACGAGAGTCGGGTGCATATAATCCTCTGCAGTGGTTGGGTAGTGCTGTGAGCTGAATCTGCCATGTTTTACAGTAACTTTTATATCGATTTCTGTATAGATTGCATTCATTTGGGCTAAGATAATACAGAATCTATGTAGTTTATGTTTATTTGCCAAATTATGGAATCTACACCAGTTTCTGTTTAATTCGCAGAAATCGAGGCATTTTACAGCAATTCTACAGAAGGTCGAAAAAGCTCGGAAAACCACTACAGAAGTCCAAGGTCAAAGCAGCGGAACCAGTCGAATCGAGCCGAGGAACCAGACTACTCGATCTCGAGTAGACCTTACTCGACCTAGACGAGCAGGTCCGAGCACAGCCTTGTCGACAGAGCCTGATCGAGAAAGCCAGACCAAACCGGCTCCAGACCCAACTCGATCTCGACAAGCCCTAGTCGAGATCGACGAAGCCTAGACACCACACCCGGAGTCGACGAGGAGAGAAGTTGCCCGAGAAGCCGAGGACGAGAAGCCGAGCACACCTTTACTCGATCTCGACGAACCTTTGTCGAGATCGACAAGCCACCCAGAGCAAGTCCAAGGAGGAGTCCTCGACGAGACCACCGAGAGCCATCTTCGACGAACCTTACTCGATCTCGACTACGCCTTGTCGAGATCGACGAGACCCTGAGTCCAGATCCGAGCCAGTCGAGTAAACCCACTCGAGAAGACCTAGTCGGCAACACTTCTCTACTCGATCTCGAGGAGGCTTTGTCGAGGTCGACGAGCACCAGGAGCCAAGACTGAGCCACATCGAGCAGAGCTAGCCAGGAAGTCCAGTCGACGATCCACCCTACTCGAGGTCGACGAGCCCTTGTCGAGGTCGAGTTGGCCAGTGTCCAGAAACGCGTCGACGAAGACCTGTCTGAGTAGACTTGGGATTCCTTGGGGTCGAAGGAGGAAGATTCTATCCAAATCCATCAAGTTCTATCTATGGAAGACGTAATCTATCAAGATATGAAGACTTACCCTATTTAGTTTTATCTTTTCCTTTTAGATTTATTTCCATAAAACAATTTATTTATCTTTTAGCAATTTAGATATAATTTAGATATAGATAGATATCTTCTTTCCTAGAATAGCTAGGGAAGGAAGGCTATAAATAAAGCCCATGGGGCTCAGTTTTATTCATTCGATATCACAATTCAATTCCAAGACACACAATTAGTTCCACAGAGAGAAGTTTAGGAGTTCTAAGGTTTTTTAGGGTTTTGGCTTTCTGCGAAAGTTGATTGCCGGGATTGTAAAGGCTTTTGAATATAGTTAATGCAAGTTATTTCTTTTCATTCAATGTCTGTTATTGCGATGAGGCGTGAGTAGTCCACCCACTTCTGGGGTTGGGGTGAGCCCGACGGTGGCCATGTGAGGCGATGCGATAAAGGTCAGATCTTTTGTGCGATTCATCTTCTTTCCCTATGAGCATGATTCTTTTGCGAGAGTTGAAGGTGATCCTTGTTTGTGTTATTGAAGCGAAAGTGATCTTAATGCAACTTGGATTAATTATGTGAAAAAGGGTTAGTAACAATTAGGGTTTATGCGAAAGCCTCTATATGCCTATTTGTTAATGACGAAAGTTATTTGATGGAAAACATGATCTTTTATGCCTTTATGTGTTACTTTGCATGGTTATCGTTGTGGTGTTGAAACCCTGGCTTTGGAAGTCTTTTATTATATTGATTTGTTTTGTCAAAAATCTGAGTTTTGGTTCGAAATCTGCAAATTTAAGTTTCTGTTCCTTGTCGAGATAGAGGAGACTCTTGTCGATCTCGAGTAAGCCGTGGTCGAGATCGAGTAGGGTTCGTCTTAGTCGAGTTGATTTTCTTCTGTTCTTGTCGATTTTCAGTTTCTGTTTGGCATGCTCTTGTCGATCTCGAGTAGAGGTTGTCGAGATCGAGTTGCCCTTACCGGGTTTGCTTGTTTGCTGTGATTTCTGATTTTCTGTTGTCGACCCACCTTAGTCGATATAGAGGACAGCTTACTCGAGATCGAGTAGCTTCTGTGTCCTCGTTTTATTTGTTGTTTTGCTTTGTCTTTCCTGTTTAGCTTAGTTGCTTTGCTTTTGTTTGTTACTTTCTGCTTTTATTTCTGTTTCTTTCCTTTCTGTGTTTCTGCTTCTGTGAGAATTTACAGCTACCTGAGAATTGCTGACGTGCTTCCTCGTGGATTCGATCCTGACTTTCTCTTACTGCATTGGAGGAGTCTTGTATTTATTTGTTGGGGCCTAAGTCTGGTTTGATCTATTTTCGTTATATTTCATACTTGATTCACTCCTTACAACAGGTAGAGGGCAAGCTCATCTGCCAGCTCCCTTGCACGTTCAGCTTCTTGTTCCTTTCCTACTATCTCAGCGGCGAGATCAGCATCTCTGGCAGCTAGATCCCTTGTGAGCCTCTCGATCAGTTGTTCCTGTGTCTCCGCAGCTACCATGGCTCTTTGTAGTTTAGCTCTGATGTGTAGAAGGCGCTCTGGTTCGTCTAAGCCGTCAAACTCAGGTGGTTGACCAGAACGGCGCATACACCTGTAAAGTAACTCAAAGAAAAAGTGAGAACTGACTACCTAAAGCGCGAATGATAGCTTCCCCGGCAACGGCGCCAATTTATTGTGAGGAGGAAATCAAGTATGAAATATAACAAAATAGATCAAACCAGATTTAGGCCCAAGCAAATAATTACAAGACTCCTCCAATGCAGTAAGAGAAAGTCAGGATCGAATCCACGAGGAAGCGTGTCAACGTATCCTAGGCAGCTGTAAATCTCATAGAAAAGCAACAGAAGACAGAAACAAAGGAACAAAGATAGAAAGACAAACGAAAGCAAGAAATAAAACAAAAGACAGAAGCTACTCGATCTCGACAAGCTGTTACTCGAGATCGACAACAGAACTGGACAACAGAATCTCCGAAATCACAACAGACAGCAAACCCAGCAAGGGCAACTCGATCTCGACAACACCTAACTCGAGATCGACAAGAAATAGTTAAAACAGAAACTTCGGAATCGAAAACAGAAGCAGGAACTCAACTCGACGTAGACAAGAGCCAACTCGATCTCGATCAGTGCCTACTCGAGATCGACAAGCCTCTCCTCTATCTCGACTAAAACACAGAAAATATAAATTCCAGATCCGAACACAGATTTCAGAATTTCGACAGAAATAATCTCAATATAATAAAGAACTTCCAAAGCCAGGGTATCAACACCACAACGGTAACCATGCGAAGTAGCATATAAAGGCATAAAAGATCACGCTTTCCATCAAAATAACTTTCGTTATTAACAAATAGGCATATAGAGGCTTTCGCATAAACCCTAATTGTTACTAACCCTTTTCACATAATTAATCCAAGTTGCATTAAGATCACTTTCGCTTCAATAACAGAAACAAGGATCACCTTCAACTCTCGCAAAAGAAACATGCTCATAGGGATAGAAGACAAATTGCATAAAAAGATCTGACCTTTACCACATCACCTCACATGTCCACCGTCGGGCTCACCCCAGCCCCAGAAGTGGATGGACTACTCGCTCTTCATCATCAAGAAAGACATCAAATAACAAAAGAAACTAACTTGCATTGAATTAAATAAAGAAAGCTTATAACCAACAAGACAAATCCGCTTTCGCCTTTCCACCTTGCTTGCCATAAACTCTCTCTCTCTCTCTCCTACTTACTTGAATGGAATTGAATCTGGAATTGAATGAATGAAAAACTAGCCCCTAGGACTTTATTTATAGCCTTCTATTCCTTGCTAATCAAGGATAGACATATCTATCTTTATCTAAATCTATATCTAAAACTTTAAAAGATAAATAAAAGCAATTTAGGAATTAAATCTAAAAGGAAAAGATAAATCTAAAATAGGTAAGATGTCTTCTTGTTGATAGATCTTCTCTTCCAAGGATAGAACTTGATGAAATCGGATAGACTCGGATTCCTTCGGCCCCAATGACTCCCAACTCGACACGGACAGCTCAAGGCGCGTAACGCGGTTTCAGGACGCGGGTCGTCGATCTCGAGCAGGGCTCCTCGACATCGAGTAGAGGTGGTCATTGACTTGGTCTGGCTGGGCTTCTCGGGTGGCTCTGCTCGACAAGCTCGGATCTTGGCTCCGGGCTCCTCGATCTCGACTAACTCTCCACGAGATCGAGTTGGGTGTGGTCGAGGATGTGTGGCCTGGTGTGGTCGAGGACTCCTCCTCGGCATGGCTTCGGACTGGGCGCTGGGTGGTCCTCGATCTCGACAAGGCCTCCTCGAGATCGAGTAGGGTTGGCTCGGCCTCTCCGTCTTCGGCTTCTCGACTTGGCACAACTCGTCGACTCCGGACTTGGCACTGAGGTGTAGTCGATCTCGACAAGTGGTACTCGAGATCGAGTAGGGTTTCGGGAGTCCGGTTGATCTGGCTCTGTGTCCTCGATCAGCTCTGGTCGACCAGGTGTGCTCGGACAACCTTTGTCGAGATCGACTAAGTGTACTCGAGATCGAGTAAGTGTACTCGAGATCGAGTAAAGTTCTCTCATCTTTTTGCTCTGTTCTTCAAACGCACTTTCTCAAGTCCTCGTTCGTCGGATTTACACATATAACCATGCGTTGGAAAGCTCTTTCCGAGGGATACAACTCTCATGAAGACATCAAAGCTTGATTCAGAACGAAAAATGGTGAAAATGGCGTTTTCTCCAGCTACACCATTTTTAGCCTCTCCATGAGTTTCCTTTAAGCTCCAAAGTGTGTCCGATTTCTGCGAAATATAACCAAAACTTGTGTAGACCTCCATATTGCAAATAAGTGTAAACTACATAGATTCTGTATTATTCTAACCCAAATGCATGCAATGTATGCAGAAATCGATATAAAAGTAAGTGTAAAACATGGGGTTTCAGCAACTCTTGAAAAAAAAAACAGTAACGCGAAAAAAAAAGTGTTGAAATAGAGGGTTACACAGGGGTTTCAGCAACTCTTGAAATGCGAAAAAAAAAGCTAAAAAAAAACAGCAACGCGAAAAGAAAATAATTGCTGAAACAGAGGGTGGGACATGTGTTTCAACAACTCAGGAAACGTGGCCTAATTAATTAGGCGCTTGTGTCATGTTTAATGAATGGGGTTTTGTACAGAGGTGGGTCTGATTGTGGTTTTTATGCTAGTAAGTGTTGTTTAGGTTGGGATTGGTGGAATGTTTGCTGGTTTTTACAGTTTTGGGTGGTATAGAGGGGTACTTTTGGGTGTAGCATTTCCCTTCTTACGTAAGACCCTTGGTTTGGTCTTACACTTTTGTAACCATTGGGTTCACCACCATAGCTATATATTTACCTATTCAGAACTCAGGAAACGTGGAAAAAAAGCGAAAAAAAAGGTAACAGGAGAAGAAAAAACTCAATTTCAGCAATTTCGGTTTCGGTAATTTCGGCAACGTGGAAAAAAAGAACTCAATTTCAACGCTACAAAATAGCGATAAAAATAAAAGAGTTCACTAGTACGAAAAATTCTTCATTGCTAATTAGAGTTTTATAATGAAATAGTTCAACTCGATAAGGGGTAAATCCATTTTATGGGTTTTCATACCCTAAAAATGTTGAATGATAACGTCATTATCAATGTGCTTGAAAACATCTTTTTCAACCTAGCTGATAAAACTACCAGAGAGAAAATCTTCTCTTATGTTGTTGCGCAAATATGGCTTGTTAATACGGCTAATACCCATAGTTTAGAAAACTTTTTCCACTATATTTTTTGCAACCGAGAACACTAAAATCTTCTCCTATGTTGTTGCGCAAATATGGCTTTGTGAATTCCTACCTCGATCATTTTTTTTAGAAAACATCACTAATATCTTGCAAAGTAGAAAATGTGACATTTTTCTTCATTTAAACTTTCATAATTTCTTACTTAATTGTCGAAATGAGTAATATAATCTTTTATTTCAAAGATGCCAACATAAATAAATTATAGTATAGTAATGTCAATTTAAATAAACTATAAATGCATAGTGGGTTATTTAAATAAGAATTAAAGTGATTAATATACCTTCAATTTTCAAACATGCATAACGTTTTACTCGGATATCGGATTAATGCGTACTATATATCAACACGAAGCTATTGACGAGAAGAATATATATACGGGGTTCGTTGGATGAGGGTGGGGGCACGTGCCCTGTTATGAGCTAAATCTGCCATATTTTACAATAACTTTTATATCGTTTTATGCATACATTTCATGCATTTGGGCTAGAATAGTACAGAATCTATGTAGTTTGTGCTTATTTTCCAAATTATGGAATCTACACCAGTTTCTATTTAAATTCGCAGAATTCGAGGCAATTTATAGCGGTTTTGAAAAATGACGAAAAGCTCGGAAGTCAACTACAGAAGTCCGAAGTCAAGAAGCAGCAGAACCAAGACGAATCAGGCTGAAGCCAAGTGTTACTCAATATCGAGTACTTTTACTCGATATCGACAAAGGAAGTCCGAGCAGTGCCTTGTCGAGTAGGAGCTGATCGAGGAAATGAAGACAGAAGCTAACTCAAACTCAGCACTTTACTCCATATCGAGTACTTTACTTGATATCGACCAGGACTTGAGGCCACACCTGTGATCGAAGAATCCTGATCGAGAAGCCAAGACCGAGGAAGACATATCGAGCACAACTTTACTCGATATCGATGAAATTTGTCGATGTCGAGTAACCCTGACACACATGTCCGAGCCAGTATCGAGGAAGATTGCTCGACAACACCAGGCCAGCCAAAGTCGACAACACTTACTCGATATCGAGTAGTTTACTCGATATCGACAAGACCTGAGGTACTTGTCTGAGCTAGATCGAGAACCAGTTACTCTAGAAGACCAGTGAAGTTGAAATCGACGACACAGTTACTCGATATCGAGTACTTTACTCGATATCGAGGAGATCTTTTCTGGGCCGCGTTACGCGATGAGCTGCCCGAGTCGAGTTGGGATTGCTTGGGAGTTGGGAGCGAAGTTGTCCGATTCTATCCACATCTATTAAGTCTTATCAAGATCCATAAACTCCATGGAAGATTTACCTACTTTAGATATATTTTCTTTTTGGATTTAACAATTTTATTCCATTTATTTATCTTTAAGTAAGTAGATAAATAGATATAGATATAGATAGATTATTCTTTCCTAATTAGAGAGGGATTGAAGCCTATAAATAAAGCCCTAGGGGCTGAATTTTAGTCATATTCAATTTCAGAGAGACAATTAGTTACATAGAGAGAGTAAAGGAGAGAGCTTGTGGCGAGAGCAAGGTGGAAAGGCGAAAGCGGATTTGGCTTGTTCGATTGTAAGCTTTCTTTGGTTTATTTAATGCAAGTTATTTCCTTTTGTTTATTGATGCGTTTCTTGATAATGAAGAGCGAGTAGTCCACCCATTTCTAGGGTCGGGGTGAGCCCGACGGTAGCCATGTAAGGTGATGCAGTAAAGGTTTGATCTTTTTATGCAATTCGTCTTCTGTCCCTATGAGCATGATTCTTTTGCGAGAGTTGAAGGTGATCCTTGTTTGTGTTATTGAAGAGAAAGTGATCTTAATGTAACTTGGGTTAATTATGTGAAAAGGGTTAGTAACAATTAGGGTTTATGGGAAAGCCTCTATATTCCTATTTGTTAATAACGAAAGTTATTTGATGGAAATCATGATCTTTTATGCCTTTATGTGTTACTTTGCATGGTTATCGTTGTGGTGTTGAAACCCTGGCCTTGGAAGTCTTTTAGTTTATTGAATTTATTTCGTTGAAAATCTGCGTTATGTGTTCGAGAATATTGCAATTTCAAGTTTCTGTTCTTACTCGACGTTAGGGAGATTTAGTCGATATCGAGCAAGCTTTACTCGATATCGAGTTGATTTTGCCGAGATCGAGTTACTTTTGCTGAGTCTTGCTTTCTGTTTGTCGATTCTGAGTTTCTGTCATCAACTGAGTTTAGTCGATATCAAGTAGCTTTTAGTCGATATCGAGTTAATTCTGTTACTTTGCTTGCATTTTTTGCTTTTATTTGTTATTTCTGTCTTCCTTTTTGTCTTTCTGTCTGTGAGATTTACAACTACATGAGATCCGCTGACACGCTTCCTCATGGATCGATCCTGACTTCCCACTGCTACATCAGGAGGAGGTCTTGTAATTATTTGTGTGGGCATGAATCTGGTTTGATTTATTTTATTATATTTTAAACTCGATTTCCTCCTACAGCATGCCCCCGTTTGGATCCGCCACACTCTCTCTCTCTCTCTCTCTCTCTCTCTCTCTCTCTCTCTCTCTCTCTCTCTCTCTCTCTCTCTCTCTCTCTCTCTCTCTCTCTATATATATATATATATATATATATATATATATATATATAGGAGGGTTCAAGTTAGAAGATATCGTTCCGGTAAGAAGGAAAGAAGCTATGTGATTGGTCAATTAAAAAATAACACACGCGCTCCTTTTTTGTGGTTTTACAACACACATTCCACGCCTTCCTCCTCCAACTTTCAAGTCTCCTAGCGGCGCACCAATTCCTCATCCGCGTCCGCCCGCTTCGAATTTCAAACATCGACGCCGCCCAGATCCTTCTTAAATTCTCGACATCTCCCTCTCTTTTTCGCTGATAGCCATTGAATCGGAGCTCTTACGCCCAGATTCGAAGGATTCGGAGGCACCTCGCCACCCGTCAGTGACATCCATGGGGTGACAGCCCTCCCTATCTCTCGCCTGCTCTCGACCCCACCGGTTGGCACCTTTCTTTGCCATATTTTATTCTTTTCATGGATTCCTCTTGTACTGAAGCAAATTCAATGGTTGAATAGGAGCTTCTGGTTGGAGAATTTTGTTGGCTTCTTTGAGGTTTTATCAATTTGGGATGGTGTTAAGGCTGAATGAATTTGTGTTTTTATCAATTTGGGATGGCTTCTTTGTGCTTTTATCAATTTGGCAGGTTCAACCTTCGCTTTTCATCTCTGGTGAGGGGGTGGGCAATCGAAAGCAACTAGGGAGGAAGACTGGTTTATTTATTTTGTTATTTTTTTTATTAGGAAAAAATTCGAGGTCAAACATACCTGAACCTCGAAGGCCGACAAGTCGGCAGACGGAAAACCGTCATAAACAACGAAAAATACAAAGAAGGTGCAAAATACAGGCAAAAAGGATCTACAAAGCGAACCTAAACACACCTAAACCGAAAGAGATGAGGACGTAGACGAACGAGCGAATCCAAGCGCAACCCAAAAGCAACACCGCAGACCAGCGGTACATCAAGAGTGACCTGTGGGCAGTGAAGACGAACCTCCAAGAAACAGCATTCCGAGAAAAGGAGACGCCTCGATACACACTGCCACGACCCCATCCATTCCCGACTCCGAACAGCCAGAACCCCATCAAACAGAGAAGAGAGTCCAGACACACCAAAGTACAGCCCCACACCACATGTATAGAGAGCACCGAAAACCCTACAAGTCGAGGTCAAACATACCTGAACCTCGAAGGCCGACAAGTCGACAGACGAAAAACTGTCATAAACAACGAAAAATACAAAGAAGGTGCAAAATACAGGCAAAAAGAATCTACAAGGCGAACCTAAACACACCTAAACCGAAAGAGATGAGGACGTAGACGAACGAGCGAAGCCAAGCGCAACCCAAAAGCAACACCGCAGACCAGCGGTACATCAAGAGTGACCTGTGGGCAGTGAAGACGAACCTCCAAGAAACAGCATTCCGAGAAAAGGAGACGTCTCGATACACATTGCCACGACCCCAGCCATTCCCGACTCCGAACAGCCAGAACCCCATCAAACAGAGAAGAGATTCCAGATACACCAAAGTACAGCCCCACACCACATGTATAGAAAGCACCGAAAACCCTAGCGGGACAACGATAGACCCAAACTAAGGAGTAAAATTATTATTAATTTATAATATTATTTCTTTCTTTTCTAATTTTTAAATAATACGGAGTATGTCTCAAAGCCTTTCCACGTCAGCTTTGGGCCCAAGACAAGGCCTTGGGCCCAAAGAAAGACAACCGGGCCAAGGCAAATGCCGAACAGGGAAAGGCGGAAAGCAAACCCGCTAGACGCCAGCCTCCCCGGGGCCAGGAATCCGAGGCCAAACGCCGGCAAGGACAGACGGAGCAGCACAAAATTGACCAAACAGGCGCGGAAGGAGGGCCACCAGCGCACAGAGTCGACATAGGGAGTGATCGACAACAGCGAGCCCACATGCTGAACCCAGGGAAAGAATCCGGCCAGAACCCGAGGGAGACGGGAGAAAAAAAGGCCGATGGCAGAAGGGGCCAAGCAATTCCAGATCCGGCGAACCAAGCCAACCCAGAATGGAGGATCTAGGGGCCTGGCGCGACGGCGTAAGCCGGAGGAGGAAGAGGATGGAGGCGGACGGAACGAATCCGAGAGCAACGGGATTAATTGAGCGACGGGATTAATTGGCCGAAATTGGGGGAAGACCGGCCAGAACTCCGGCGAGCCACGCAAAACCTGACCAACAACGGACCACGACCGACAGCCAAAATCCGTTGAAGGGGGCAAGAGGTGGAGCCAGAGGCCGGAAGCGATGGCGGAAGCCGGAGGAGGAAGATGATGGGAAACCGACACGAGGGCCCTGGAAGAATGACCAGAACCACGCCGGAAGATGGCTCCGACAAGCGGAAAGCGTACTAAACCCTGGAGGGGTGGGTATGGGCTCCCGAAGGAGATTTAGAACTCCCGAAGGAGGTGTAAAGGTCCCTCAAAGAAGAGGGTGAGTCGACCCGAAGAACGTCAGTGTTGTTGTACCACCATGCCGGAGAAGGTGGGAGATGGTTGCCCCTGCCGGCGAGGGATTTTGATTTTTTTTTTAATTTTATTTTATGAAATGCATGCTACTGATTTGATTTTTTTATTTTTTTAATCGATATCTCAAACCTTCTTTGCTTTTTTTTTTAGTTTTGTTTAAGTTTCATATTTATCTTTTATTTTTGGGGTAATTTGCAAAATAGCCACAAAATAGGGCCTAATTTGCGAAATGTCCACGTTTTGAGACAAATTAGTGAATTGGCCGCTATATATACTAATTAAATCAGATCCCTAATTCCTAATCTCTTGATCTCTCCGGTTGCTCTCTCTCGTCCTCGCGCTCTCGCTCTCATTCTCTCCGGATCTAGAGGCGAAGCCTTCGACGTCGCCGTCGCCGTTCATCTTCCTCCTCTCCTCCCGTTCGCCGCCACCGCGTGCTCCTCCTCTCCTCCTGTTCGCCGCTGCTCTCGCTCGCTCCGCCTTGCACCCTCCTCCGACCAAATCTGAATTCGAATTCTATGTCCAATTGATTCGGCGACGCAGATCTGCAATTCGGCTAATTGATTCGGCAAATCAATTCAGTGTGGGGAGATCTAGTGAAATGGAGTTCCAATTAGTCGAATTACAATTCCAATTAGTCGAATTCGAGATGGAGATCGAGAGCGCCGAAGAGCGAGAGTGTCGGAGCGTGGTCGAGCGAGCGGCAGAGCGAAATCGAGCGGCCGGAGAGATGTCGAGCGAGCGCCGTGGATGCGAGCAAGGTCGAGCGAGCCGGAGGCGGAGCTAGAGGCATAATTATGGAAATTAAAGAAGGACTTTTGATTAAATTACAAAACTTTCCCCATAATTATGGAAATTAAAAAAAATATCTATATTTTATTATGTGATCCATAATTTATATTTATATTTATATTTTTGCACAAAAAAAATGTTATACTTGCACAACATATGCTTATATTTGCACAAGCACAACATAGGGTTATATTTGCACGACAAAATGTAAAATAAAATTTTTAAAAAAAACTAAACTTGGGTTATATTTGCACAACTTACGGATATATTTGCATAACATACTCTTATATTTGCACGAAAAAATGTTAAAGATATAAAAAAAATATAGATTATGGATCGCTTAAAGTTTATTGAGAAAGTATGAAATTATATTGAGATAAAATAAGATCATGTTGAAAATAATTTCACAAGTCTCGATTGTCGTGCAATGACAAGAGGAAAACCTGTCGTTGTTCTTGCATAAGAATACTCAAACTCACAACTAGTATAGTGTATAAGTAAGAGATCGATCCACAGGGAAAACTATTCAATTCAAGTCTAATTTTAATTGCTCAGAGAGAAAAGGGGGAGTTTTTAGTGTGAAAAGATCCGCCTTTTAGCAAAGCGGAAACAAGCAAACAAAGTGAATTGGTTTAAGAATGCAGTGGAGAGAAATAGGTTCACCTACAATTTATCACTTCGATTGATGAATTCGATTCTTGTTTCAGCCTCTAGTTCTTGTCTTTTCCTATCAATGTCCTTGTCCAGGTCTTAAGTAAATTACTAGTCCTACGAGTCCTAGCAACCCTTATCTATAAAAAACCCTAACACGGTTAAGATTCAACCTAGAGATAGCATTAAGATTATGAATTAACCAAGGTATACATAATATCAAGCTATGAGTCGATATTCAACATGTATTCAACTTTCTACACATCCAATTAGTCCTACGAGTCCTAAAGGGATATGATTGCCACTTGGGTTAAGGTTCGCTACGAGGAATCTGCAAAACCCTAGCAATTGAATGAATCTACTCTAACTAGTCGGCCAGGACAGAGAGAATAAAACACATTCAAGCAATTAAGCACAAAGAAGTCAAAACATTGCAATAGGAATAAGAACTAGATTAAGAAACTCACAATTCAACAATCAAATATCTAAACTGTAGGCGAAACCTTGAGAGTTTAGTTGCTCATGCTCAACGGCGCTCTCAACAATGGAATAAAGTGTATAAGGTTAATGAAATAATAAACTAGAAAAGTCTTATAAAGCCTCTAACAAGTCGGCCAAAGACCGCGGGGCGGCCGGCGACCAGCGAGGGCTGCGGGGCAGCCTACCCAGACCGCGGGGCGGCCGGCGACCAGCGAAATCGCTCGTCAGAGGTTCGGGCCGCGGGGCGGCTAGATTGGCTGCGGGGCGGCTTTTACTGTTCACAACGATTTTTCCGTTTTCAATTTGGTCTCGATGTCAACACAAAAGTTGTAGATCTCGAAGAGGGCTTTCAAACGCATGGTTATAATAGTCAATCAGACTACTGAGGCCTCCAGAAAGTGTGAAACAAGTTCAGCATGTCTGGCGACAACTTTTGATGACTTGTTATTCACTTAGGCTTTCGAAATTCGACTCCGCTCCCGTGCTCTTCACTTTTCTTCCTCAACTTGAATCTTCCTTCATCCAAGAGTCTCCTAATTCCTCGTCGGATCCATATTTACCTGAAATTAACCATAAAATTGCATAGATTCCGACTCTTCCAACACCACAGGTAAAAATGTAATTGTAAATAAAATATGCACTATTCACAACTAAATTATGCTAAATGCATTCTATAATGCAACCCTAATTAAAGTCCAATTGATGAATTCGATCCTTGTTTCAGCCTCTAGTTCTTGTCTTTTCCTATCAATGTCCTTGTCCAAATCTTTGGTAAATTACTCGTCCTACGAGTCCTAGCAACCCTTATCTCTAAATAACCCTAACACGGTTAAGATTCAACCTAGAGATAGCATTAAGATTATGAATTAACCAAGGTACACATAATATCAAACTACACGGCTCCCACAACTAGGTTGAGTAATTCCTTTGAGCTCCATTCAGGGTCATAGATGCATAGTATATGACATGAGATCTTCTCCCTTCTTTTTGTCCAAGCACGGCTCCCACATCATAATCGCTATCGTCACACATCAATTCGAACTGTTAAGACCAATTTGGTGCTTGTATGATTGGTGCACTAGTAAGACAAGTCTTTAACTCATCAAACGTCGTTCTGCACTTCTCATCAAAAGCAAATGTGACCTTCTTCTTCAGCAGCTCGCACAAGGGTGAGGTGATCTTTGAGAAGTCCTTAATGAACCTGCGGTAGAATCCTGCATGGCCTAAAAAGGAACGCACTTCACGCACATTAGTAGGATATGGCAATGATTGAATGATGTCAATCTTTGCTTTATCAACCTCAATCGCTTTATGGGAGACAATGTGACCCAAAACAATGCCTTCCTCAACCATAAAGTGACACTTTTCTGAATTGAGCACTAAATTAGTGTCAACACATCTTCTAAGCACAACCGCCAAATGGTTTAGGCAAGCATCAAAACTATCACCAAGAACTGTAAAATCATCCATAAAAACCTCAATAAATTGCTCTATATATTCAGAAAAGTTACTGACCATACACCGTTGGAATGTCCCAGGAGCGTTGCACAAGCCAAAAGGCATTCTGCGATATGCAAAAGTGCCAAATGGACACGTGAATGTTGTCTTCTCTTGATACTCTAGTGCGATGGCTATCTGAAAGTACCCTGAATATTCATCTAGAAAGCAGTAATATGGACGACTAGCAAGTCTTTCAAGCATTTGATCAATGAAAGGTAAGGGAAAGTGATCTTTTCGAGTTACCGCATTCAGCTTACGATAATCGATGCAAACTCTCCAGCCTAATTGGACTCTGGTAGGGACCAACTCACCTTCTTGATTCTCAACCACTGTAATGCCTCCCTTCTTTGGTACAACCAGCGTTGGACTAACCCATTGACTATCAGAGATGGGATAGATCATACCTGCCTGAAGGAGTTTGAGCACATCCTTCTTCACTACATCCATCATAGGTGGGTTGAGTCTCCGTTGAGGTTGCCTTGAAGGTTTGGCTCCTTCTTCTAATAAGATCGTGTGCATGCAAGTAGCTGGGCTGATTCCCTTGATGTCTGATATGGTCCATCCCAGAGCTGTCTTATGCTCTTTGAGCACTCCTACCAACCTATCTTCCTATTCTTTCGTAAGCTTGTTAGAGATGATGATAGGCAAGGTGTCACCCTCCCCCACAAATGCATATTTCAGATGCTCAAGAAGAGGCTTCAGCTCAACTTCAGGTGCCTGTACGATAGAAGGTAAGAGCTTTTCATTTGGAATGGTTAATGCCATAAAGGTTTCTTCTTGCGATTTGGAAGGGAGGGAAGACAAGTCTCTTATGGTATCCTACAAGTTAGTGGATAAGGCATAATTCAATGAGAACTCATCAATAGGAGTTTCTAAAGCTACCTGCAGGTCATCTACACAACTCATGTCAAAGGTATCCTGCATACATGTATCAATGGTATCCATAAAGCATAAGGAATGATCATCAGAAGGGAATTTCATAGCATCATATATATTGTATTCAACCCTCTCACCATCAAATTCCATAGTCAAAGAACCAGAATACACATCGATTTTTGTCCTAGCAGTCTTTAAAAAGGGCCTTCCTAGGAGAATAGGTGCCTCTTGATTACCATGCTCCATGTCTAAGACAAAGAAATCAACAGGAAAGATCAAATTGTCAACCATGACTAAAACATCCTCAACTATGCCTCTAGGAAAAGCATTTGATCGATCCGCTAATTGGATTACCACTCTAGTCTCATGCAAAGGTCCTAAACCCAATTATTCATACAGAGAATAAGGTCAAACATTAATAGATGAACCCAAGTCTAATAAAGCTTTATCAAACTTAGTTTCACCTATCACACATGGGACTGTGAAAATGCCATGGTCGTTACATTTCTTAGGCAGACGCTTTTGAAACACAGCAGACACATGTTCGCTTACCTTAATTTTCTGCTTCCCCTTCAACTTTTTATTCCTCTTTATTGTGCAAAGTTCCTTGAGAAATTTGGTATAACGAGGAATACTTTTAATCAGATTGAGTAAAGGGATGTTTACCTCGCACTTATTGAACGTCTCTGATACGGGGTTAGCCGTAGGGTGGCCCGATCTTCGACAATCAAGACTCAAAGACAAGAACGGAAGCAAAGACTCGATAAACAAGAATAAAGACTCGAAATTGAAAGCAAACCACGACCGATAAGGACTGAGTCGATCTATATAGAATAAGATAAAGACCCCAGGCCTCCTCAGAGGGTAGGAACCAATACCAATGACTATATAATCCGCCTCTACAACCCTACATAATCAAGCGGACAACTTGAAGCACAAGGACGGGGCTTGTGGATACTAGATTCACCAAGTCTTGCGAAGTTGAGGAACAAAGTTCCCAATGGCATTCAGCTCTACATTTGGCTCCTGCAGCATTGGACAAGTGTCCGTCGGGTGATAAAGATCAGCGCAAATGCCACATGCCTTAAGTTGTTGTGGGGTTCCTTCTAGCATGAACCTTTTCATCATATCCTTTAATTCAGCCACATCGCTATGTAATGCGGAAGTTGAGGAGTCAACGGCGAGTACCCCTCTAGCATTAAGTCCCTTGCTGAATTGTGTAGAGCCATCAGTAAGCTCTGAAAACACCACCCAAGCAGCATTGGGTGTTTTGTTCAAGATGTTGCCTCCACGGGCAGAGTTCACCGTCTTGCGCTCCTTGTCAAGCAATCTATTGAATAGAAAGAGCACTAAATCCTTCTTTGAAAAACCATGGTGAGGGCAACTAGAGCAAAGCTTCTTGAAGCGCTCAAAGTACTCATAGAGTGTCTCTGTAGCCTGTTGGTCAATGCTGTTGATTTCCTTTTTCAGACTGTTCAACTTGGTTGCCGGAAAGTACTTTTCCAGAAAGAGACGCTTCAACTGTATCCATGTTGTTGCACTACCTGGTGGCAAGTAGTAGAACCACTCATTAGCAGTGTCCTTAAGCGAAAAGGGGAATGCCCTTAACTTGATTTGCTCCTCCGTGACATTGCCCGGTTTCATCCCCACCACAACAGTATGGAACTCAGATAAGTGCTTGTGGGGGTTATCACCACTCAACCCATGGAATTTGGGTAAGAGATGAACCACCCCAGACTTTAGCTCAAAATTGACACCTTCATCAAGTTCAGGGAACACGATAGCCAAGGGTTGTTGTGCTAAGTTTGGTGTAGTGAGCTCCTTCAGCGTTCGATTATCATTGATAGCAGCCATCTCTTCACTCTCTTCTTCTCCTTGATCGAAAGGTAACTCGCGAAAGTGATCACGAGCTTCTCGCCTCAATCTAGAGAGAGTCCTATCAATCTCTGGATCTAAAGACAATAAAGATGAGTTAGTAGCACGAGTGTGGACCATATAGGTGGTCCACACCAAGATTAGGAATTAAAACAACACAATAATTCAATAAGAGAAATGCCCGGCAACGGCGCCAAATTTGACAAGAGGAAAACCTGTCGTTGTTCTTGCCAAAGAATACTCAAACTCACAACTAGTATAGTGTTTAAGTAAGAGATCGATCCACAGAGAAAACTATTCAATTCAAGTCTAATTCTAATTGCTAAGAGAGAAAAGGGGGAGTTTTTAGTGTGAAAAGATCCGCCTTTTAGCAAAGCGGAAACAAGTAAACAAAGTGAATTGGTTTAAGAATGCAGTGGAGAGAAATAGGTTCACCTATAATTTATCACTTCGATTGATGAATTCGATTCTTGTTTCAACCACTAGTTCTTGTCTTTTCCTATTAATGTCCTTGTCCAAATCTTAGGTAAATTACTAGTCCTACGAGTCCTAGCAACCCTTATCTATAAAAAACCCTAACACGGTTAAGATTCAACCTAGAGATAGCATTAAGATTATGAATTAACCAAGGTACACATAATATCAAGCTACGAGTCGATATTCAACATGTATTCAACTTCCTACACATCCAATTAGTCCTACGAGTCCTAAAGGGATATGATTGCCACTTGGGTTAAGGTTCGCTACGAGGAATCTGCAAAACCCTAGCAATTGAATAAATCTACTCTAACTAGTCGGCCAGGACAGAGAGAATAAAACACATTCAAGCAATTAAGCACAAAGAAGTCAAAACATTGCAATAGGAATAAGAACTAGATTAAGAAACTCACAATTCAACAATCAAAGATCCAAACTGTAGGCGAAACCTTGAGAGTTTAGTTGCTCATGCTCAATGGCGCTCTCAACAATGGAATAAAGTGCATAAGGTTAATGAAATAATAAACTAGAAAAGTCTTATAAAGCCTCTAACAAGTCGGCCAAAGAATAAAACAAAAACCCTAATTAAAGTCCAATTCTGAACGGCGTGTTTCTGCGAGGGCCGCGGAGCAGCCTACCCAGACCGCGGGGCGGCCGGCGATCAGCAAAATTGCTCGTCAGAGGTTCGGGTCGCGGGGCGGCTTTTACTGTTCACAACAATTTTTCCCTTTCGAATTTGGTCTTGATGTCAACACAAAAGTTGTAGATCTCGAAGAGAGCTTTCCAACGCATGGTTATAATAGTCTATCGAAGCATCGAGACCTCTAGAAAGTGCGAAACAAGTTCAGCATATCTGGCGACAACTTTTGATGACTTGTATTCACTTAGGCTCTCGAAATTCGACTCCGCTGCCGTGCTCTTCACTTTTCTTCTTCAACTTGAATCTTCCATCATCCAAGAGTCTCCTAATTCCTCGTCGGATCCACATTTACCTGAAATTAACCATAAAATTGCATAGATTCAGACTCTTCCAACACCACAGGTAAACATGTAATTGTAACTAAAATATGCACTATTCACAACTAAATTATGCTAAATGCATTCTATAATGCAACACTAATCATGCTCTATCATGCAACTCTTAAAACAGAGTCGTGCAACTCTTACAACAAAGTCGTGTAACTCTTAAAACAAGAGTCGTACAACTCTTAAAACATAGTCGTGCAACTCTTACGACAGAGTCGTGCAATTCTTAAAACAGACGCGTGGAACTCATAAAACATAGTCATGCAACTCTTACAAGAGAGTCGTGCAACTCTTAAAACAAGAGTCGTGCAACTCTTACAACAGAGTCGTGCAACTCTTACAATAGAGTCGTGCAACTCTTACAATAGAGTCGTGCAACTCTTAAAACCGAGTCGTGCAACTCTTAAAACAGAGTCGTGCAACTCTTACAACAAAGTCGTGAAAATCTTAAAACAGAGTCGTGCAACTCTTACAATTTGTTGTGCAAAATATAATATATTTTTTTTTCGCTTTTTTTTCGTTTCAGAACTTTTTGTTGTGAAAAAATAACTTTACGTTGTGCACATATAACAATTTGTTGTACAAATATACCTTTATGTTGTGCAAATGTAAAAATAAAAATATAGAAGATGTGAATCATATAATAAAATATAGATAGTTTTTTTCATTCTCATATTGATGGGTTAATTTTTGTAATTTTACAAAAATTATCATCTTCTGATCTTCAACCTTTCTCAATGTAAAATTGAACATATGCTTGGAGGAGGAGAACCGCCTGCTCGCGCTAGCCGCCCGGAGGAGAACCGCCTGGTCGCGCCGCCTCGCTCGACCTCGCTCTGCCTCACTCGTGCCGCCTGGTTCGACCTCGCTCCGCATCGCTCAGATCTGGACCTTGCTCGACCTTGCTCCGCCTCGCCTCACCGCCTCGCCGCCTCGCTTGACATCACTCACTCGACCTTGGCTCAGATCTGAGATCCGACCTCTCTCGACCTCGCTCGCTTCACCAATTCAACCAGATCTGGAAAACACGCAGCCATGGCGAAGTCCAACTCCGCTTCATTGATCACTCGCTCTCGGATCTCCGAGGAAGGCGCGGATTTGAGGAACAGGAAGAGGAAGACGAAAATCGGAGGCGGATAGGTGAGCGAGCCAGAAAACGCCGATCCACTTAATTAGATTAGGGTTATATAGCGGACATTTTGCTAATTTGTCCAAAAAGGTGGACATTTTGCTAATTTGTCCAAAAAAAGTGCCTATTTGGCAAAAACATTCTTTATTTTTTTGGTAAACTATTGGTTCATGGGGTATATACAAAGTGGTTCAGTAATTTATATCAAGTGGCTCGGGATTTTTATACCAAGTAGTTTGAGTTTTTTTGTACTAACAGCAACCCCAACAACTCTTGTATAATAGAGAAAATATGATATTTTACAGAAAAAGGGGGTTTTTTCACCCCAACAACTTTTGCAAATGGTATTGTAGAATAGAGAAACATTAGAAGAACGAAGAAAAATCTGTAAATTTAGAGGAAGAAGTGAAATTTCTAAAATTAAATGCTTTGTTCTTCCCCATGAAATTGTTAGTAGATTTGTGGTTGAGATTGTAAGATTTTGAATTAAAGTAAATATTTTTTGTCCTATTTCTATTTCCTTTTTGAAAGTTCGATAAAGTATAACAAAGTAATATAAAGATACTCTAGAGGGGGGGGGGGGGTTGAAAGAGAGTATGCCGGTTTTTCGCAGATAATCTCAAGACTTTTGAAGCTCGTGCAAAACCCTTTGAGATTAGACTTAATCCTTTCTTTGAAAACCTGAATCACAATCAAGTTATACAATTCGAACAAATGCGGAAATATGGTAAAGAAGTAGGTAAAGGACGCAATGAGTTGTTTACGAGGTTCGGCACAAACTTGGCCAACGTCCCCGCCTAGGGTTCTTCCACAACCCTAGGATTCAACCGACTTTTATTGATTCACAAGACTTAGGATCCTAATAGCTCACCGAGAAGCCTCTCTCCTATACAATTGCAATCTAGTCAACTCACGTTCCCTTTGAGTCCTAGACCAATCTAGAAGAGCCCCACCTCTCTCAGCTATCTAGTACAATCCTTTTACACTTAGCGAATCAATCGCCTAGTGTCCACTTCCTGAGTTACAAACTCTCGAGTATAACACTCTCTCGAAATATATCCTATAAGCTCACCGTGTAACTCTCAAATGCTTTGAAATGAAACAACAGACTCTTAAGAACTAGCAGAGAGCACACGAAGAAGACAGATTTCACTTGAAGGCTTGAGTGCGAATGAGAGCTTCTATTCAACCAACGTATCTGTCTTCTCTTCTTCCTTTCCTTTATAGAGAACAAATCGGCGCCTCCAACAAAGAAGAATCTTCTCTTCAACGGCTAGGCTGATCATGGCTATCTTCGAGATCTTCTATACTCTGAAAGTTTGAAGCCATGATCTCCGATTGAGTCCTTCTCAACTTCAAGCTTTAAGGAAGGAGATGATATTCGAAAAGTTTCCTGAAATGTTAGAATATAATATCTAGAAGCATATAATAATATAAAATAATATTCGAGCATAATATCATAGAGAACAGGTTTTGTGTTTCATCAACACAGATGTAGCTTCAAGACCTTTGACACAAACTGACTGTCAAAACCTTTGAAACTTATTCCGATTTTCATCAAGGGAGTGGAGTTATCAATCTCTCCCTTAATGAAAGACAAAACCTTTGCATCCCTGCAACTTAGTCAAACATATATAATATAAGCAAAATCGGACTAAGTACCTGCATGGGTTAGACGAATGTTGGATCATAATTTTAAAACATGAAACACATCCAACTGAAAACAAAACAAGGTCTTCCAAGACCTTCACAACAGTTAAAAAGTTTCAAAGTCTAAACCACAGTAGATCATCTCCCCTTTTTTGTCTTTAAACAAAGGGAAGAGGTAAAACAGTCACCAAAAGTTTTGAAACAGTTTCCAAAAACCAGCAATATTTCAGATTCAGGGTTAGGGTAGGGTAGGATAGGGTTAAGCTTCATCGTCCAGAGCATCATCCGTGAGCAGCGACCTCATACCTTACAGCAGCTTTGACACTGCACTCATCTCCGTCATAAACTCCTTGTGCAGCTCCTTGATATCCATGCGAACTTCCTCCAAGCCCAACTCTAGGTTGTCCATGCGTTCATCAATGGCTGAGGCAGTGGGAAGAGCTTTTGAGGGAGAGGCAAGACTCCAAGTCCCTTGGGGGGGATCGAGTGATGCCTATCTTCTCAAAGCTCTTGGAGTTGAACTTACCCATATGATGCTGCTGTTCTTCATTTTTGAAATCGATTCCAGAAGCTTTGAAGATATGGGTAAAAAAAGTGGCAAAGGGGAGGAGAGTTCCTTTTTTGGCTTTTCGAGTGTGAGACATGGATCCTAAAATAGTATTGGCCAGATCAAGATCAAGGCCGTTCAAGATGCGGTATAGGAGGACCATGGCATTATCGGTTAGAAGGGAACCAGAGTTTAAACGGGGTAGGAGGCAACGCACAATGATGTTGAAAATAATTTTTGCCTCGAGGGTAAGGGATGAGTGGGTAAGCTGTTTTGAGGTGTTGTTGGATGCTTCGGGTAGGAGATATTTGGATCGGGCAAGGGCAATGCACTGTTCTTTTCTGGGGTTTTCAGGAGAGGGTGGACACGGTCTAGGAAGGCCAAGGAAATCAGCGAAGTCAATAGAGTTGAAAGAGATTCTAACTCCTTTGACGACGGATTCCAAAGACCAACCATCGACATTGTGTTTGACTTTTAGGTTTATGTAGAACAGGAGGGTAAGTTAGGGATAATAGATAGAGTCAAGGTTGAGAAGGGTCCAGGCAGGGGGTTGTTTGAGTAGGGAGATGCATTTCAGATTCAAAGCTTCAAAGAACGCAAGATCTAAAAAATCAGAACAACAAATCTTACGAGTTCGAAACTCATCTACCCACTTTCCAGCCATCTCAGCATTTTCAAACCATGAAGAGGGCAGGGATTGGTTTACCTGGATGAGGGCAGGAGGATCAGCGTTCTTCCTGCGAGCTTGTGTGGGAGCAGTCCTCTTGGCAGGCGCCTCAAGGCTTCTGAGGGTGCCCTTCTTGGTACGCTTGGGAGATGGAGGCTTGGCTGCTGGGGCTTTCCGCTTCTTTGGAGACGGGGGAGGAGGAGAAGGAGAGGAAACATGTTCGTGCTCCTCATCCTCTTCGTTCTCAGACCCCGAGTCCTCAGCGGACCCTTCAACATCGTCTCCTTCAGCATCCTCGTCATCTCCGGTCTCGTCGTCATCCTCTTCTTCTTCCTCTAGTTCCTCGTCAGTGGGAACCTCCTTCTCAGCCTCTTTTCGAACTCTCTCGGCCTCCTCATCGGCCAATTTCCTCGCCAGCTCGGCCTCTTCCTCGACCTTTCTCTTTCTTAGAGCTTCTTCCTCGGCTTCCTTGGCAGCATCTCGTTCCAAAATCGCATCTAGATCCTTCTCTTCGTCCATCTCCTCAGCAATGATTTTCTTTTTACTTTTTGCTTAGCACTGAGAGGTTTCTTAGTTGAGCGCTTCAGAGAATGCTTGGTTTCTGTAGTCGTGCTCTCAGAGATGGTGCTCTGGACAGTAGCTGGGACGATTGCTTGTGGAGTGGGTTCAGGTTGAGGGGAAGTAGCAGTAGTCTGGCGTCCCTTGGGGGTGGCGCCAAGACATTTGGGAATGGAGGTTTTCTTTGATTTGGGAGCCATGGAGATATTCGGCTAGGATTTCAGAACAAGTTGAGAGGTTGAAGAAGAAGAAGAATTGGAAAGGTTGTAGGTAAATCTGAAGTTGTGAGGTACTCGAGTGAGGTTTGGGGTTTAAAAGGGGAGAGAGGGTTAGGTGATGGGACGGGTTTAGAGTTCCAACGAGAGTAATCATAACATTGCCATTTTGAAAAATATTCCAATTCAAAATTCAAACCTTCTTCTCACAATTTAAAATAGGAGGGAAGAAATCCAAAAATATTTTTCCTAAAAATAAAACACATACTCTGATGCGGGACCATCCAAGACACCTTCGGATGATGTCTTTCTAAAAAGGAAGAAGAAGGCTCCACCATGGAAGAATGTCCAAAGGTGGAAGCTTGGCGTTTTACACTCGTTCAGACTTTTGACAGCTTTTCGACGTCTCTGTAAAATGAGTTGTACGGATTCAATATTGATCAGATTGAGGCGTATCATACCTTGTTGGAACGAGGACGAAGAGATGTACAACTTTGTTGTTGAAGGTTTTTCCAGATTCATCCTAGACTTTGGCCGAAACTGAACACCTTTGCAGCTGTACTGTTTGGAACGAAAATCAGCTCCTTATGTTTCTATTTTTAGTATTAATTTTACTTAAGATATTTTAGGAAACTTTAGAGGTTATTTTATTTAATTACTTAAGTAATACTTTTATCTTCTTTTATCTAGAATTCGGCCCAACTCAGCCCCTAAGGCCTATTTAAGCCGAGTTCTTCCATTGTAATCAATAGGAACATTATGAATAGAATTTAGATCTCTCAAATTGTGTGAAACACATGGAGTGTCTTGTTGATCTAACTAGAGTTGTGCTCGTTGATCATGAATTGGTATCTATCTCAGCTTGGTTTGCTTTGTGTTCATCAACTTCGCAAGACTTGGTGATCCTAGTATCCACAAGCCCCCTCCTTGTGCCTCCAAGTTGTCCGCTTGGTTGTGTAGGGTTGCAGAGGCGGGTTATATAGTCATTGGTATTGGTTCCTACCTTCTACGGAAGCCTGGGGTCTTTATCTTGTTCTATATAGATCGACTCAGTCCTTATCGCTCGTATCTTTATTGCAATTTCGAGTCTTTATCAAGTTCTTGCATCGAGTCTTGTTCTTTCTTTAGTGTCGACATCAAGTACAGCCTTGTTCTTGGTGTTCTTGCATGTTCTTGGTCGAATCGTTGCATTCTTGTCGAGTTTCTTTGAGTCTTGTTGAGTCTTTCTTTGCTGCGTTCTTTAGTTCTTGCTTGTTGTCGACGATCGGACCATCACACGGCTAACCCCGTATCAAATTGGCATCAGAGCCTAAACAAAAACCCAAAGTGAGAGTCCTTTTCTTGTTTTGGTCTTTTACTTCTTCCATTCTTGAATTGATTATTGCACTAATCTTGAAGTTTGTGATTGTTTGTGGTTGCATAGCCTAAACACAAAGCCTAGCCGAGACCAGTGGAGTCGACCAAGCCGTGTGCACAACCCTTGTGTTCACCCTAGAGCTGACGGCAATCTATTGTCCCCATAAGTCTAGCTTGGCCGATTCACATACACCACACAAGAGAAACCCTAGTTTGTTCTATCACTACTAGAATTCTATCATTTAACATTGGTGGATTAACATTAGTCAGAAAAACACGTGATGTTAAATAACTATTTAACATCACTGAGATGTGTAAAATAAAACAGACATCAGTGTACTTTTTTTACCGATGTTAAATGTCTTTCAACAAAAAATTGCAAAGGCGCGGAATTGAAATCTTGAATAATTTAAAACCCCGCTTAAGCAAACCGGACCACTAAGGGAAAAGAAAAACCCTATCTTCGCTCTCCTCTTTCGCTTATACAGCCGTTCCATCTCCAGATCTGCCCATTCACACTAAACCCTCAAACCTTCATCTTTTCTCTCCCAATAGCAAAACGAGCAGCCACGTCTCCTCCACGCCGGCGTCTCCCTCCCCTCGGCGCTCCACCTACTTCTCGTTGGTGTCTCCCTTCCTCCGTCCTCCACTTTTTTTTCATCCATTTGGTGGTCGTTTCTATTGCTGCTCACGCCGGGTTCCCTCTCCCTTGCCCTACCTTATACAGCATCGAAATTTCCATCTCTCCACCGGCTCCTTGCAGTGCCATTACGCCGACGTCTTGCCTTCTGCGTTGCTCCTTTGCACTGCCTACCTCTTGTAAGTCTTGAACTTGTATTTTAGTTATTTTTGTTTTTTAGGGGTTTTGTGTCAAAGAAAACCGTAGATTGATAATCCGAAGGATAGATCTCATTTAAAGGTTCGACCAAAATCTAGTGAACCAGACCTTGAAATCGTTACAGAGGAGGAGCCAATTCGAAGGAAGGAGAGAGAGGAATCTACGTTTAATCCCGATTTCGAAATCTAGGGTTTGTTGTTGTTTATTGTGATTTACATATGATATTGTGCATTTTTATTGTTGTTTGTTGTGTGATGGTTGTTAAAATTTCAGTATCTCTTTGCAGATCCCAAATGAAAGCTCTATACTCATATCTTTGCTGAAATTTCAGCATATGAAAAGGAAAATAAAAATCTGAAATGTGTATGATGTCTCTAAAGTAGTCATGTCTTTATGCATATTTTAGTTCCATATTCTATACACTTTGCATATTTCGGGTTGGGAATATGTCGAATTTATGTAGTTTATGTTTAGTTCCATATTCTATACACTTTGCAAGGATTAGAAAGCTATAAATAAAGCCCATGGGGCTGATTTTAGCATTCATTCAATTTCAGTAGGAGAAGTAGTAGAGACGGAGAGAGAGAGAGAGAGAGAGAGTGAGTGACCAAGAGGAGTTGGTGAAGCGAGAGCGGAATTGGCTTCCTTTGGTTGTAAGCTCTGTTTGATTTAATGCAATTAGTTTCTTTTCATCAATCAATGTCTAAGGTTTCAATGAAGCGCGAGTAGCCCACCCAGTTCTAGGGTTGGGGCGAGCCCAATGAGAGCCCTGCGTGTTTGAGGTAAAGATCCGACTTTTATCATGTTTTGAGCATCTACTACTTGTTATGTGTTTATTACCCATCTAATGGAGGTCCATGCTAACAACTTGGATTGTAAACATAAAATCGGTAGAGACAATTAGGGTTTCTTGAAAGAGTTGTCTAGTTGTTGGAAAAGGCGAAAGCTTAGTCCTTTGATGCGATTCACATGATTATCTGTTTTTTCTCTGCCTTATGCATGCTTGGTTATCGTTGTTGCAAACCCCAATCTTGGAAGTCTTTTACAGTTTATTTCGAGATCCCAAAGCACTTGTTTTTATTTTCTTTCGTTTTAGTTTCTGCCCTTTACTCGATCTCGAATTGCACTACTCGACCTCGAGTTACTGATTCTCGATCCAGCATCGCCGTAGTTTCTGTGTGCAGATGACCGACAAGAGCCAACCCGACGTCGATAAACCCTACTCGATCTCGAGTAACCCTTTGTCGAGATCGACCAAAATCGCCGAGTAACTGCTGCTGTGTTCGACTGTCCGATCTTCTGTCGAGTAACTGTACTCGAGATCTAGGACCCCTGTTGTCCACTTCTGTGAGATTTCTCCGCTGCCTAGGATCCGCTGACAAGCTTCCTCGTGGATCGATCCTGACTTCTCACTGCTGCGTCGGGAGGAAGTCTTGTAATTATTTGCAAGGGACGGAATCTAGTTTGCTGTGATTTATTTATATTTTAATTTGCATTCTCGATTTCCTCTTATCAACAGTGTACAATCTGAAATTTCAGCTCTGCAATATAAATATATGTATGCATCACATGTACCTCATTCTTTGCTCTGTACTAGAATCAACAAAGCATTTAGATCCAAGTTTTGCACACTTCCATTTAACTGAAATGAGCTTTACTATTTTCAAGTTTTAGCCTAAAAGATATTCGAACTTGATGATGAATGTGTTAAATGATAAAAGGCCACTTATTTAGAGTAGAAAATAAATAAATAAAATAAAAATAAAAATGAATTCTCCCCAATTAAAATATGTTAGTCTTATTCCATATGATGAAATATTAAATGATGATATATTGAATGGGGTAAACAAAACTTTAATATTTCATGTACCATAACAAACCTTTCAAAAAATGTAGTTTCTGAGATAAAAAAATCTTTCTTTAGATTTAGATGAATGATATATGATACTATACCTGAAATAGAATAAGATTTTTCTTTGCATTTGTACCCTTCGGATTTCTAGGAAGAAATTTCAAGGAGCAGTGAATAGAGAACACTCTGTGGAGTTTGGAGTTTTGCGAGATGCAGATTATCTTGACGCTATCAGTGCAATTGGTAAGTTCACGTTATTCTTACTTTTTCTGTTTTAGCTCTTATTTAGATGGTCTTTATTTTATTTGCTATTGTTGATGTTGGTCGTGTGATTAAAAATTAAGGGTAGTTATGAGAGAATGTGAGAAAGTCAACATTTTTAATACGAAGTATCATTTTATAGCATTCTTTGTATTTTCAGATTAATAAACTACTCTTGGAAGATGATGCTGCACTACAGGATTGTAAATCAGATTATTAGTCAATTGTTAGAGAATTATGTACCTTCTTAAGTGATTCAAAGGATGTATTGGATGAGGCAACCACTATAAAGTTATGTTTTTCCATGTATGCTGGATTTAAGAACACTACTACTAGATGTAACAAATTCTAGTTGGCCCATTTAAGTTCAAGCTATTCTGCCAGTTGGCTTTCGTTACAAAGAAACAAATTAAAATATCTTGTCATAGTTTCTTGCCAGTTCTAGTTGACTCATTGTTGCATTCCACTTATTCTCTTTGACATCTATTTGCAGTTTTATAAGGGCCTCAATATGACATCAGATTAAAAGAAAATTTTGAAGAAGAAACTTAATGCATTTTCTGAAGCTACAGTTGAAGCTCTGCAGGCTGAACATGCTGTAAGCTCTGTTAACGGTCTTTGAGTTATTATTTTTTCTTGCTTGTAATAAGTTCATATTTGACACTGTGAACTTCTAATCTATAATAATATTGTCCATAGTTTTCATTTTTTGTATTGATATAAATATTTCAGTCACTTCTTCAAATGAAGTATGATAACTAAAAAATACTTAATGCCAAAGGAGAGTAGAGTGAAGATAATGTTTCTTCCTATGAAAGATTGCGAAAATCCCTTGAGCAGTTCTACCGAGGTGTCTCATCATAAGTTCTTTATCTATTTTACTTTAGCATTGAAACGATTATCACCGTTTGCCTCATTTTCATCCTTCATTATTTATTTCCTACATTATAGGTTAGCAAAAGCACTTGACATGCAGCCAAGTGCAGCCTCCACTACTAGAGTAACAAGTGGAGATGATTCTTTGAACATCGCGGCTGGTAAAGAGCCCCTTGCTCTTAAACCAATATGGGATGATGAAGATACCAGGGCATTTTATGAATGCCTGCCTGATCTCAGGTGTTTCTTACTTGAGAAAAAAAAATCAATTATGCCTTAGATATTGTTTACTTTTTCTACGATTTCACTTGATCTTGCATTCTCGTTGACTTGATTCCCTTTGATTCCCCTCATTATGATTTACATGCTGATAAAAAAAGCCCAAAATTTAACTCTGTTCTCTGTGGTGTACATATACTAGTTTTTGCTCTTCAGTCAAGGTTTGGTAAACAGAGTGTTCTCTGCAAGGTCAATTTTAAGATGGTATATAGCTGTGTAAAGGAACTATAGAATGTAGATTTTTTGACTACATTCCTTTAAAAGTGGTAGCAGTGAATGAACTCATGTCCTCAATAAAAGCTTGCTATATAGGTTCAACGGACTGATTTCATACAATTTTATCTCGTGTAAGGTTTGTGTTTCCATGGGCCTGATGCTAAATTTGGTTAATATTAAATGTACTTAGACATACATTCTCTAGTGCAATATTACATGATTTTGTCTAGTATGAGGTTTGATTTGGCTAAGGTTTAAGCTTAGCTCAAGCTTTTGAGCTATTGGTACCAAGTGTTCATGACTTGAGTAGAGTTCCTACAATTAATTGCTAATTCACCTGGATGTGAATTGATGCTAGATTTGGTTCATGTTTTTGTTTATGCGTTGAAGCTTACATTTGAACAACTTATATGTGTTGAAGCTTAATAAATGTTTTAAGTTTCACATGCTCTTTTTGCTATTATGTAAGAATATTATATCTAATTTAAAGCCTATTAGCTCAAATGGTAGAGCGTTGTGTTCAAACACAAAGATGCGGATTCAAATCCTGCATAGACTACGATAATAAAAAAAACCGCAAATATGTCATTTCACATCGGGTAACAGCCGATGTCTTTCAAAAACAAAAATCGATGTCTATGTGGGGGATGTAAAAAGTCAAAAGTTTTTCACATCGGCAAGAACCCGATGTCTTTGTATGTTATAATATCGGTTATATTTTATAATCGATGTTATAGGATAACAAAGACATCGTATTTAAAAATATAAACGATGTTATAACATACAAAGAAATCGGGTTCTGGCCGATGTGAAAAACTTTGGACTTTTTACATCCCCCACATAGACATCGATTTTTTTTTTTTGAAAGACATCGGTTATTACCCGATGTTAAATAACAAATTTCTAGTAGTGTATCTTTGGAACTTTTGTTCTATCTTTTATCTATTTCCATTTATCTATTTTTGCCTATTTAAAAATCTGATTGTTTTTTTATTTGGTAGATTAATTCCATTATATCTATCATATATCTAAAAAGACATAGATAGATCGACTTACCAAAGATAACCAAACTCTTATCTATATCTATTTCTTTAGGGCTGAATTTTATTTTCTTTCACCTAGTTTTCTATTATTTTTTAATTCCCTTTATTTTATGGCTGTAATTCTTGCATTAGGTTATACAAAAAAAAAGAGAAATCAGTTCGAAAATTCCAAAAGAAAGAAAAAGAAATTCAAAGGCTTGGACCTAGGGAGGATAAAATTCACCTAGGGGAAAAAGTAAGTCAAAAAAAAAAAAGTTGATTCAATTTCAGTAGGAGAAGTAGTAGAGAGAGAGAGAGAGAGAGTGGCCAAGAGGAGTTGGTGAAGCGAGAGCGGAATTGGCTTCCTTTGGTTGTAAGATCTGTTTGATTTAATGCAATTAGTTTCTTTTCATCAATCAATGTCTGAGGTTTCAATGAAGCGCGAGTAGTCCACCCGCTTCTAGGGTTGGGGCAAGCCCGACGATAGCCCTGTGTTTAAGGTAAAGATCCGACTTTTATCATGTTTTGAGCATCTACTACTTGTTATGTGTTTATTACCCATCTAATGGAGGTCCATGCTAACAACTTGGATTGTAAACATAAAATCGGTAGAGACAATTAGAGTTTCTTGAAAGAGTTGTCTAGTTGTTGGAAAAGGCGAAAGCTTAGTCCTTTGATGCGATTCACATGATTATCTGTTTTTTCTCTGCCTTATGCATGCTTGGTTATCGTTGTTGCAAACCCCAATCTTGGAAGTCTTTTACAGTTTATTTCGAGATCCCAAAGCACTTGTTTTTATTTTCTTTCGTTTTAGTTTATGCTCTTTACTCGATCTCGAATTGCACTACTCGACCTCGAGTTACTGATTCTCGATCCAGCATCGCCGTAGTTTCTGTGTGCAGGTGACCGACAAGAGCCAACCCGACGTCGATAAACCCTACTCGATCTCGAGTAACCCTTTGTCGAGATCGACCAAAATCACCGAGTAACTGCTGCTGTGTTCGACTGTCCGATCTTCTGTCGAGTAACTGTACTCGAGATCTAGGACCCCTGTTGTCGACTTCTGTGAGATTTCTCCACTGCCTAGGATCCGCTGACACGCTTCCTCGTGGATCGATCCTGACTTCTCACTGCTGCGTCGGGAGGAAGTCTTGTAATTATTTGCAAGGGACGGAATCTAGTTTGCTGTGATTTATTTATATTTTAATTTGCATTCTCGATTTCCTCTTATCCACAGTGTACAATCTGAAATTTCAGCTCTGCAGCATAAATATATGTATGCATCACATGTACCTCATTCTTTGCTCTGTACTAGAATCAACAAAGCATTTAGATCCAAGTTTTGCACACTTCCATTTAACTGAAATGAGCTTTACTATTTTCAAGTTTTAGCCTAAAAGATATTCGAACTTGATGATGAATGTGTTAAATGATAAAAGGCCACTTATTTAGAGTAGAAAATAAATAAATAAAATAAAAATAAAAATGAATTCTCCCCAATTAAAATATGTTAGTCTTATTCCATATGATGAAATATTAAATGATGATATATTGAATGGGGTAAACAAAACTTTAATATTTCATGTACCATAACAAACCTTTCAAAAAATGTAGTTTCTGAGATAAAAAAATCTTTCTTTAGATTTAGATGAATGATATATGATACTATACCTGAAATAGAATAAGATTTTTCTTTGCATTTGTACCCTTCGGATTTCTAGGAAGAAATTTCAAGGAGCAGTGAATAGAGAACACTCTGTGGAGTTTGGAGTTTTGCGAGATGCAGATTATCTTGACGCTATCAGTGCAATTGGTAAGTTCACGTTATTCTTACTTTTTCTGTTTTAGCTCTTATTTAGATGGTCTTTATTTTATTTGCTATTGTTGATGCTGGTCGTGTGATTAAAAATTAAGGGTAGTTATGAGAGAATGTGAGAAAGTCAACATTTTTAATACGAAGTATCATTTTATAGCATTCTTTGTATTTTCAGATTAATAAACTACTCTTGGAAGATGATGCTGCACTACAGGATTGTAAATCAGATTATTAGTCAATTGTTAGAGAATTATGTACCTTCTTAAGTGATTCAAAGGATGTATTGGATGAGGCAACCACTATAAAGTTATGTTTTTCCATGTATGCTGGATTTAAGAACACTACTACTAGATGTAACAAATTCTAGTTGGCCCATTTAAGTTCAAGCTATTCTGCCAGTTGGCTTTCGTTACAAAGAAACAAATTAAAATATCTTGTCATAGTTTCTTGCCAGTTCTAGTTGACTCATTGTTGCATTCCACTTATTCTCTTTGACATCTATTTGCAGTTTTATAAGGGCCTCAATATGACATCAGATTAAAAGAAAATTTTGAAGAAGAAACTTAATGCATTTTCTGAAGCTACAGTTGAAGCTCTGCAGGCTGAACATGCTGTAAGCTCTGTTAACGGTCTTTGAGTTATTATTTTTTCTTGCTTGTAATAAGTTCATATTTGACACTGTGAACTTCTAATCTATAATAATATTGTCCATAGTTTTCATTTTTTGTATTGATATAAATATTTCAGTCACTTCTTCAAATGAAGTATGATAACTAAAAAATACTTAATGCCAAAGGAGAGTAGAGTGAAGATAATGTTTCTTCCTATGAAAGATTGCGAAAATCCCTTGAGCAGTTCTACCGAGGTGTCTCATCATAAGTTCTTTATCTATTTTACTTTAGCATTGAAACGATTATCACCGTTTGCCTCATTTTCATCCTTCATTATTTATTTCCTACATTATAGGTTAGCAAAAGCACTTGACATGCAGCCAAGTGCAGCCTCCACTACTAGAGTAACAAGTGGAGATGATTCTTTGAACATCGCGGCTGGTAAAGAGCCCCTTGCTCTTAAACCAATATGGGATGATGAAGATACCAGGGCATTTTATGAATGCCTGCCTGATCTCAGGTGTTTCTTACTTGAGAAAAAAAAATCAATTATGCCTTAGATATTGTTTACTTTTTCTACGATTTCACTTGATCTTGCATTCTCGTTGACTTGATTCCCTTTGATTCCCCTCATTATGATTTACATGCTGATAAAAAAAGCCCAAAATTTAACTCTGTTCTCTGTGGTGTACATATACTAGTTTTTGCTCTTCAGTCAAGGTTTGGTAAACAGAGTGTTCTCTGCAAGGTCAATTTTAAGATGGTATATAGCTGTGTAAAGGAACTATAGAATGTAGATTTTTTGACTACATTCCTTTAAAAGTGGTAGCAGTGAATGAACTCATGTCCTCAATAAAAGCTTGCTATATAGGTTCAACGGACTGATTTCATACAATTTTATCTCGTGTAAGGTTTGTGTTTCCATGGGCCTGATGCTAAATTTGGTTAATATTAAATGTACTTAGACATACATTCTCTAGTGCAATATTACATGATTTTGTCTAGTATGAGGTTTGATTTGGCTAAGGTTTAAGCTTAGCTCAAGCTTTTGAGCTATTGGTACCAAGTGTTCATGACTTGAGTAGAGTTCCTACAATTAATTGCTAATTCACCTGGATGTGAATTGATGCTAGATTTGGTTCATGTTTTTGTTTATGCGTTGAAGCTTACATTTGAACAACTTATATGTGTTGAAGCTTAATAAATGTTTTAAGTTTCACATGCTCTTTTTGCTATTATGTAAGAATATTATATCTAATTTAAAGCTTATTAGCTCAAATGGTAGAGCGTTGTGTTCAAACACAAAGATGCGGATTCAAATCCTGCATAGACTACGATAATAAAAAAAACCGCAAATATGTCATTTCACATCGGGTAACAGCCGATGTCTTTCAAAAACAAAAATCGATGTCTATGTGGGGGATGTAAAAAGTCAAAAGTTTTTCACATCGGCAAGAACCCGATGTCTTTGTATGTTATAATATCGGTTATATTTTATAATCTATGTTATAGGATAACAAAGACATCGTATTTAAAAATATAAACGATGTTATAACATACAAAGAAATCGGGTTCTGGCCGATGTGAAAAACTTTGGACTTTTTACATCCCCCACATAGACATCGATTTTTTTTTTTGAAAGACATCGGCTATTACCCGATGTTAAATAACAAATTTCTAGTAGTGTATCTTTGGAACTTTTGTTCTATCTTTTATCTATTTCCATTTATCTATTTTTGCCTATTTAAAAATCTGATTGTTTTTTTATTTGGTAGATTAATTCCATTATATCTATCATATATCTAAAAAGACATAGATAGATCGACTTACCAAAGATAACCAAACTCTTATCTATATCTATTTCTTTAGGGCTGAATTTTATTTTCTTTCACCTAGTTTTGTATTATTTTTTAATTCCCTTTATTTTATGGCTGTAATTCTTGCATTAGGTTATACAAAAAAAAGAGAAATCAGTTCGAAAATTCCAAAAGAAAGAAAAAGAAATTCAAAGGCTTGGACCTAGGGAGGATAAAATTCACCTAGGGGAAAAAAAGTCAAAAAAAAAAGTTGATTCAATTGATCTAGTGCAAGAAAGCTTCAAGGGATCATTCTTGGTGAATTTCAGCAGCCCTAGATCGACATAAACACATTACCTCCCACAAATCACAAAATTGAAACCCTCCCTTGCAACTACAACATCCTAACTTAAAGGTTTTCAATAAAAAGAGGTAAATTTCCATTCTTTCCTTTATCTTCTTTTCTTTTTCAGTTTTCTCAAGTGCTAATCACTTTGGATCGAGTGCTTTTGAGTCCATATCGAGTTGCTCTTGACCCCTGTCGAGTGCAGTGTTGTGTGTGTCGGGTGCTGGAAACCCACAGGTACCGAGTCGATACCCTACATACCGAGTTGATACCTTTGCATACCGAGTCCATACTTTGCTTCTGTTGTGAAACTACTGACTCGATACTTTGTCCTACCGACTCGATACTTTTGTCCTGTTCGTGTTTTCGGTTGGTTATTTCTTTCCATTCTCCTGATCTCTTACCTTGTGTTGCTAAGTCTTTGCTTGAGTGTTGATTTGCCCAAGGCGGATTGCTCCAACAAGCGTGACGTACCAATTAGAGATGGAGTGTGAGTGAAACACATTGTGAGTTGTTTATATTTTTCTAACTTTACATATTTCTTTGTTTATTGTTTTGTGATGTCTAATATGCAGGGACGAGGGAAAGGACGATTGCAATAAGAAGAGTACTACTTCTCATAGGACGACGACGACTTCCAAGAGGATGATTATTGGGAGCAACGTCCTAGACGAAATGATAGAGGAAGTCGATACCACTATCAAGCACCTAGAGAGCCTGCGCAAGATGGCATAGGTAAGGTAAAGGTAAAGATCCCTCAATTTTATGGTACCACCGATCCAGATGCATATATTGATTGGGAAACTAAAATGGATCGAATATGGATTTGTCATAACTTCTCTGAACATAAAAAGGTGCAACTAGCTTCCCTAGAATTTCAATGTTTTGCTTTAATCTGGTGGGATAATCTAGTAAAGGAAAGAAGAAGAAACCTTGATGCACCTGTTGCTTCTTGGATTCAATTAAAAGCACTTATGAGAAGTAGGTTTGCTCCTCCACATTATGCTAGCGAGCTTAGACAACGATTAGAAAATCTTAAGCAAGGTAGTAAAACTGTTGAGGAAACCTTTTATGCAATGCAAGAAACCATGGCTAGAGCTAATGTAGTTGAACCCTATGAAGATACTAATGCTAGGTTTCTTAAAATATTGCACCCCGCCTTAGCTCATGAAATTTATTACTTTCCTTATTCTACGCCTACTGAACTTTTTCATTTAGCTATGAAAGTGGAAATGAATGCTAGATACAGGAGCCAAGGTGGTAGAATGTCGAGTGGGCAACTCCAAAGGTGGCACCAAGGCCATGTGCAGCAGCCCCAAAGGAGGTTTGATGGCGGCTCAAGGGAGAGAGCAAGCCAACCCCAAGGGAGGAGTGAAGGCCGAATGCCTCAGGAGCCCATCGACAAAGGCAAAGTGCCTTGGAACGGACATGAATCGTCTAGGGTATCTACTGGCCCTAAAGGGAGTAATCCGAACTCTTCTACTCTTGAACCTATGTACATTCCTTGATTTATATGTCAAGGTAATGGACATGTTATGAAGGATTTCCCAAATAAGAAGCCTCTCATGACTAATCACCTAGACAAAAATGAATCTGAAAATTCTAGTTATAAAGATGATGAGCATGTTCATAATGATCAAGATATTAATTTACTTGCTTGTGATAATAATGATTGCATTGAATATGAGCATGATGCTTTTTTGATTGATTTAAATGTTCAACCTACACCTTGTGATGATAATCAAAGAGAAGATTTATGTCATAGTAAATGCTTAGACAAAGGCAATGTTTCTAATATGATCATTGATGGTACAAATTCTTCTACTATTGCTAGCCTTGAATTAATTAAAAATTCAGCCTTGAAAAAGGAAGAAAACTTGCTAGCATTAGATGGAAACTTAGGGATTAATGACCAAGCTAAAGTGCATATTACGTTAGAACATCATGACATTGAAATGGAATCTGAATTATGCACTCATAAAGTTTCTTTTCTTGGTTTTGTAGAGAGCTCTAATGGCCTACAAGTTGACGAAGCTGAGACAATAACCATCAAGGAGTGGTCAATCCCTACAACAATCAGTCTTCAGATGAGTATCCATGGACATGTGGTTTTCGATCCAGGAGCTCGTGTGGATGCCTTTGCGGAATCAAATGCGACCTTGGATTCGAGGACGAATCCTTTTCAAGAAAGGGAGATTGATCCGGGACCATCCAAGACACCTTCGGATGATGTCTTTCTAAAAAGGAAGAAGAAGGCTCCACCATGGTAGAAGGTCCAAAGGTGGAAGCTTGGCGTTTTATACTCGTTCAGACTTTTGATAGCTTTTCGACGTCTCTGTAAAATAGGTCGTACGGATTCAATATCGATCAGATTGAGGCGTGCCATACCTTGTTGGAACGAGGACGAATAGATCTACAACTTTGGTTTTGAAGGATTTTCCAGATTCATCCTAGACTTTGGCCGAAACTGAACACCTTTGCAGCTGTACTGTTTGGAACGAAAATCAGCTCCTTATGTTTCTATTTTTAGTATTAATTTTACTTAAGATATTTTAGGAAACTTTAGAGGTTATTTTATTTAATTACTTAAGTAATACTTTTACGTTTCGGCTATATACACCGCATATCCCCACATCCTTAAGGACGTGCAAGTGGGGTGAGAGGCACCCGAACCCGGACGTGCAAGCACGTTTTTTTTTTAAAAAAAAAACGTGCAAAAGGGCACGTGCTTAACCACGTGCTGCACGTCCTTAAGGACCTGCAAGCCCGTCTAGTAAAGACGAAGAGGACGTGCCTCTTCGTCTTCGTCTTCATTCACAAGAGAATCGAGAGAGAGAGAGAGACCGAGAGACCGAGAGAGAGAGAGACACCGAGAGAGAGAGAGACCGAGAGAGATGGAGACAGAAAGAGAGAGAGAGCTCAAGGCGGCGGTGGCGGCCTTGGAGGCGGATCTGCTTGCGGCGACGGAGGCGACGGAGGTTGGTGGTGGTGCGACGGCGATGGAGGTGGAGGGTGGTGGAGCATCGGGGGAGGCGGTGGCGGTGGAGCCGGTGGCTGAGGAGACGGTGGTGCTGGCGGCTTTGGCGGAAGAGGAGGATGGTGGTGGTGGGGCGGCGTCTGGCGCCGGCGAAGGAGGCCGAGCAGTGGCCGAGGAGGAGGGTGGTGGTGGTGGGGCGGACGACGGTCTATTACCGCCGCCGAAGCGTCGGACGATTGAGGTATCCCCGATCCCGACTCCACCGATATGTTATTTGAATTACTTTTTGTTTGATTTATTTTTATAGTTTTAAAATATAATTTGATAGATTATAATATAGTTTTATAATAGAATATATGATTGATAATATATATTGTTTGATAGAATATAATTGAAAATATATTTTTTGATTTATTTATATATTATAATGTTTTTTTATAGTATATAGTTTGATAGAAAAGAATATAGTTGTAATTTGATAGAATATAATAGATAGTATATATTCAAATACATAGAAAAAAATTACAATTGAAAGACAATAAAATATATTTGAATATATTAAAATATATTCAAATACATAAAAATAAATTTATATTGAAAGATAATAAAAAACATTAAAAAATATTAAAATACTTCAAAATTATTTAATTAACATTAAAATATATTTAAATATATTCAAATATATTCAAATACATAAAAATAAATTGATATTGAATACAATAAAAAAAATGAAAATATAATTGTAATACTTAATTAACATTAAAATATAATAAAAGACAATAAAACAAATGAAAATATATTAAAATACATCAAAAGACATTAAAATACATTAAAATATACTGAAAAGACATTAATATTCAACTGGATCATAATAACAGGCAGGGAGGCTCATGAGGGGTGATGGTACCCTTCGTCCTATTAGGTTCGGCGACCTTGCAACGGTCAGCCAGGTACAGGAGTCTACGACACCCCCCGATCAGACAGTCGACGATTTACTTGCGTCTGCAGAGCGCTTACACCCGTCGATGGGGACGCCCCCGGCCGTCGAGCACGACAGCTTCTGGAAGGGTCTGCCAGGTTGGGATCGTTCGGGCGATGCGATGACGGGGTTGCAGCCTTCGTTAGAGCCCGCTGATGTATTGAGTAGATGTATTACCGACGTAGTAGCTGTATTACCAACGTAGTCGGTGGGCGATGATGGGGTTGCAGCCCTCGTCTCCAAGTATCCCAAGTAAGGATAGGTTTCGTAGAGTGAACATATTTCATATTCCTTCCGTTTTGTTCACATTTCCAATTATGTGAATACAGTTTCGAGACTTTACGTCTGAGTTCTCGGACCCAAGGGTTTGGAATGACCGTGACGAAATGGTTACGCATTTCAAGGACTTGGGTCGGAGACACTACATGATTTTACTAATCTAGCGGTCTTGGACGGGGGCGTCGAATCGTCCAAGCGGGGTTCTCCTTGCTTGCGAGTAGTTTGGGGAGTACCGACCACGCGGGAGGAAGCTCTGGAGCACGCAGTCGAAGATAAGTGGTTGTCCATTCTCTCTACACGGACATGAAGCTCCGCCGGGTCACTGGGTTATGACGGTAACCCACGGTGCGAGGTGGTCGGGTTCACACCCTCAGGCAATACTTACTGCATCGCCTATGCCTTCATGTCGCAAGAGAACGAAGACACATACGCATGGGTGTTGCGACAACTTCAGATCTTGCTTGGGACGGTTCAGCCTCAAGCTATCATGACTGATCGAGAGCTAGGTCTCTTGGCGGCGCTGAATGTTGTCTTCCCCGACGTCCAACATCTCCTTTGTTGGTTACACGTGACGAGAAGATGCGAGGAAGCTGCTATGAAGATCACGAAGAATTTAAACCACGCTGGCATCTTTAAGGGCAACTGTTGGGGGCTGTTCGAATCGAGGTCGGAGGAATCATTCAACCGATGTCGTCGGGCGCTACACGCTGCATGGCACCCATTCCCAAGTGTGGTGGCGTATTTAGAGTCGGCTTGGCTTCCATACAGCAGGAGCATCGTACGATGCTACGTAGATAATGTCTTCCATCTCGGCACCCGTACGACAAACAGGTACAACCTTACTTCATATCTCCTAGTACAATATGATATAATATCGAATATTTAGTGGTATGCACTTCAATGTGTACAGAGTTGAGGGTCAACACAAGGTTCTAAAGGAGGCACTTCACTCATCGACTGGTGACTTCCGCATCGTGATCGATGCAATCCATAAAGTCAATGATTGTCAACTGCATGAGCTGCAAACTGCTTTGGAGATCGACCGCTTCAAATGGCCAACAACGGCGTATAAAGTCAACCTTTTCGATGAGGTAAGGACTTTAATCTCCAAAAAGTGCTCCGATTATCTGTACAAGATGTGGCAGGACGTCGTGAACCTAAAGGTTCCTCCGGTATGCACGGACCGACATTGGAGGGTTTGTTACAGGATCCCTTGTGTCCATGAGATTCAGGCATACGTCAACTCCGGTACTCCGATACCCGCCGATGACATCCACCCGTTCTGGATGGATTTGTCATGGACTGACATCGACGACACCCCACTTCCGTATGAGCTGTCATCTTCATACACGGCTTCCAACGATGTATGCGACGATGAGCTCCACCCATCCTCATCTGCAAGCGTCCGAAGGGTGAGGCTTTCCTTTCTAGATTACTATGGGATATTCTTAACAAAAAGGATAGTCTTTGGATAAGATGGATTCACCACCAGTACTTAAACCAAGGGAATATTTGGAACTGGCAAGTCCATCCTAAAAATGACTCACCCCTCATTAAGAAATTGTTAGCAATCAGAGATACACTACTAACAAATGCAGGATCTCCTGAGGATGCAAGCATCATACTGAACAGCTGGAAACAGGAAGGGAAATTTCAAATCAATGCAGCTTACAACTTCTTCAGAAGGAAAGTCCCAAAACCGCCCTGGCACTCAGTTGTATGGGACAGATTCATTCTTCCAAAACACTCCTTCATTCTATGGTTGGCCACAAAGAGAAGGCTTGCAACAAATGACCTCATAAAATCAAGGGAAGTCTGTTTAAATTGTCACTTTTGCAACTTATATATTGAATCTCATGAACACATCTTCTTTTCTTATGACTTTTCTTCTAATGTGTGGACACAGATCAAACATTGGCTTGGAATCTATGGAGGGATGTACACACTGAAGAGTGGTCTCAAATGGCTCAAGAAAGAAGCAAAAGGAAAAGGATGGAGATCCAAGGCTAGAAAAGTGGCCTTTGCTGCTACCGTCTATCAAATCTGGAAAGCAAGGAATGAAAAAGTTTTTGAGAACAAATGCAGAAGTGAAGATGAGATAGTGCACTTGAGCAAGACTCATGTATACAAGATTCTGCAACATGACTTCTCCTTGCACTTTACATCCTCAACCTCCCTAACCCAAGACTGCATTCAACACAATGGAGAGGTGCACACGAGAATCTGAAGACCATAATGGTGTAAATTACATGTCCACTGTTCTATCATTCAAAGGCCGATTCCTTTTTGTGATGCCTTTTTCATTTCTGGTCTGTATATTTTGTATAGCCTCGGCTAACTTGGTTCCCTCTCTAGATTCTCTACTTTGTATCATGGTGTGCTAGAGTTGTGGGAGTATAATTCTCTTGATGGCCGAGCCGAAGGGAGAATTATATTCACACAACTTTAGGGTGTGGGTCCGACCTCTGATAGCTCTGGCTTGAAGAAATAGGAGTTGCACCGAACCTTGCGTTCAACACACCACACAGATTGGACCAACCTAGTTGTCTCCATGATTTTGGCACTAAGCCTTTACAGCCCACGGGCAAGGCTAATCCCCCATCTTGTAAGTACACTCCTTGTTATTTTTCAATACAATTAACCTTTAAGATCAAAAAAAGAAAGCGTTCGAAGGAAGGGGAGGCCTCGGGGGTCGGGGAATGCCTACAGAACCAACCCGTTGCCATACGAGGAGGTAAGGGAAAGGTTTGAGAGAGAAGAAGCACGTGCTGCTCGAAATGTTGCTCGGCCTCGTCCACAAGCGACCTCAGCTCGACGTGGACGTGACAATGTGTTCGGAGGGTTCAACTGGGGTCGAAACAGCGTTTGTCCCTTCATGCTCGATCATATTGAGACGGTGAGGGACACTGTTGGAGATGGTCATTGTGGCTATCGTGCTTTGGCGGCTTTGACATCACCGATCGGCGAGACTGCTTTCCCGGAAATCAAAACGTTACTATGCAATCACTTGGAGGATCACGCCTATCTGTACGCCGGTTGTTATACGGGAGGGTACCCATTCCAGCAGTTCATCGACTACCAGAGATGGGCGGGAGCTGTGCATGGTGATAGGAGACGGTGGATAGAGCTACCCATTATGGGTTTAGTATTTGCAACGGTATATCAGATTCCTCTCGTCGTCCTAGCTTGGCATCATCCGTTCACATGTCTCCCCATGATCTCGCCGACACCTGCTAACAACCCTCAATCAGCAATTCTTGGTGTGGCCTGCATCGGAAACCAAGACCATTTTGCCACGGTACGACTTCAAACGTCTTTTTTTATTACCTATTCATGCTTTTCATATATATGTCAATACTCTAACTCTAATTTTCCGTTCTCATAGATCTGGTTGCGTCCTAACGCTTCTCTTCCGCCGCCTCCGCTAGAATGGGTCGAACATCATCATCCGAGCGTCGAAGGATGGGATGCTCCGTTTCAAGCTCAGATTGAGAGATTTCGAGCCTTGCGTGCCGAGTCCGGCCGTCATTTACTATTTTCCTAGATTGTATTCCACAACTTTATTAAAATTATGAATGTAAACCTTTTTTTCCGTTCCTTGTAACATTATTCGCATATTATCCGAATGAAAACCTTAACAATTCTTGTTTTATATTTAATTTGACCCTAAATCCTTCAAATCCACTAGCTAAACACTTCAATTTTATCAATTAACATTACAAAACCGTCGAAAAATCTAAACCCTAACCCTAAACCCTAAACCCTAAATGCAAAACCCTAACTAGGGTTTGCACGTCCTTAACAACGTGTAAGCATTGCACGTGACGTGCTTGCACGTTGTTAAGGACGTGCAAGACTTTCCTAGTGGACGTGCACAGTCCCAGACTTGCACGTCCTTAAGGACTTGCAAATCCTTAATCCGGATTTGCGTTGTATATAGTGACACCCTACTTTTATCTTCTTTTATCTAGAATTCGGCCCAACTCAGCCCCTAAGGCCTATTTAAGCCGAGTTCTTCCATTGTAATCAATAGGAACATTATGAATAGAATTTAGATCTCTCAAATTGTGTGAAACACATATAGTGTCTTGTTGATCTAACTAGAGTTGTGCACGTTGATCACGAATTGGTATCTATCTCAGCTTGGTTTGCTTTGTGTTCATCAACTTCGCAAGACTTGGTGATCCTAGTATCCACAAGCCCCCTCCTTGTGCCTCCAAGTTGTCCGCTTGGTTGTGTAGGGTTGCAGAGGCGGGTTATATAGTCATTGGTATTGGTTCCTACCTTCTACGGAAGCCTGGGGTCTTTATCTTGTTCTATATAGATCGACTCAGTCCTTATCGGTCGTGTCTTTATTGCAATTTCGAGTCTTTATCAAGTTCTTGCATCGAGTCTTGTTCTTTCTTTAGTGTCGACATCAAGTACAACCTTGTTCTTGGTGTTCTTGGATGTTCTTGGTCGAATCTTGGCATTCTTGTCGAGTTTCTTTGAGTCTTGTTGAGTCTTTCTTTGCTGCGTTCTTTAGTTCTTGCTTGTTGTCGAAGATCGGACCATCACACGGCTAACCCCGTATCATACTCGAATAGAGAAATAAAATATGCGACATATATAAAGAAGTTTAAAATCCATTAAAACTGTATTTGATCAAATATCTAAAAAGATATTAACCAAATATATGATCCGATATCTGTTCTCTACCAATCAGTTCACAAACCTTGACATAATTCTCAAAGGTCTTGATACTGAGTAGAATTTATCTTTCGTAAAGGGAAAGCTCCCCCTACGAAAGTGCATCCTTATTAAGCATCCCAAAGTCAAGACTAATGAAGGTGAACCTGTCCTCTGACAAAGGCTTAGTAAAAATGTCAGCCCATTGATAATCAATAGAAATAAAGGATACGGACACATCACCTTTTTCGACATGATCTCTAATGAAATGATGCCTTACATCAATATGTTTGGTCCTTGAATGCTGAGCATGATTCTTTGTGATTGATATTGCACTTGTGTTGTCACACTTAATGGGAATACCTTTGAGGTTGATGCCAAGATCTCTCATTTGTTGAGCTATCCAAAGGATTTGAGAGCAACATGCTCCAGCTGCTATGTATTCAGCTTCAGCAGTGGATAGAGCAACTGAATTTTGTTTCTTTGAATGCCAACTGATCAAGGATGCTCCTAAGAATTGGCAACATCCTGACGTGCTCTTCCTATCCACCTTATAGCCTGCAAAATCTGCATCAGAATACTTGATTAATGTAAAATCTTTTTGCTTTGGGTACCACAAGGCAAATTCCTTAGTGCCATTGAGATATCGAAAGATCCTCTTCACATGCAAACACTAAACATGATGTCAGGTCTACTAGCTGTAAGATATAGTAAAGATCCAATCATTCCTCGATACTCCTTTTGATTGACACTCTTCCCAGTCTTGTCTTGATCTAGAGATAATGTTGAGCTCATGGGTTTCTTGGCTGCTTTGGATTGATCCATCTTGAACTTCTTCAAGAGATCCTTAGTGTATTTGCTTTGGTTGACAACGATCCCTTTCTTGGATTGATGAACTTGTAATCCCAAAAAGAAGTTGAGTTCACCCATCAAGCTCATCTCAAATTCACTGCAGATGATGTCAGAAAATTCCTTGCACAAAGATGTGTTAGTAGCACCAAACAATATATCACCAACATATATTTGAATAACCAAAATGTCATTTCCTTTGGTCTTGATAAAAAGAGTCTTGTCGATCAATCCCCTTTTAAAATTATTTTCTAACAGATATTTTGACAAGCGCTCATACCAAGCTCTTGGGGCTTGTTTCAAACCATAAAGCGCTTTGTCTAGTTTGTAAACATGATTAGGAAATTCCGAACTTTCAAAACCTGGGGGTTGAGCCACATAAACTTCTTCCTCTATAAAACCATTAAGAAAAGCACACTTTACATCCATTTGATATAACTTTATGGTCATAAAAGATGCAAATGCTAATAAAATGCGAATGTCTTCAAGCCTGGCTACGGGAGCAAAGCTCTCCTCGTAGTCAATACCTTCCTCTTGATTGTAGCCTTGAGCAACAAGCCTTGCTTTGTTCCTTATGATCTTACCATTCTCATCTAGATTGTTTCGAAATACCCATCGCGTGCCAATGACTGATTGATACTTTGGCCTAAGCTTCAAGGTCCAGACTTTGTTCCTTTCGAATTTGTTAAGCTCGCTTTGCATAGCAATGATCCAGTCTGGCTCTTGAAGGGCCTCATCTACCTTCTTTAGTTCTATAAGAGAAACAAACGCATGAAAAACACAAAGGTCTTTAATTTTAGAACGCGTTTGAACACTAGATGTAGGGTCAGAAATGATATCATTTAATGAGTGTGATAAGGAGTATTTGAATTTTCTTTTGCTAGTCTTAGCTCCTTGATTCGTCACACCAGCAGGATTGATTTGTGGTACATCTGACTCCGTAGTCCTGTTAGGTTTAGTTACAACAGTTTCTGACGTTTCAACATTGTTGGATTGGACACCAAGGGCTTTGGACGAATCTTCAACACCTTGGGCCAATTCTTCAGCGTTGAGATTCCGTTTCTGCATGTTCCTCTTCTCTGTGTTCTTGGTGGCAGCATCATCGCCTTCCTCTTTCTCTGCATGGATGTTAAGATCTATATCTGCAAAACATTTTCACTCAAAGAACCGTCATTGCCTTCATCAAATATAACATGTATACTTTCTTTAACTAACTGGGTCCTTTTATTGAAGATTCTATAAGCTTTGCTACTTGTGGAGTAGCCAAGAAATATACCTTCATCACTACGCACATCAAATTTCCCAAGGTTATCTTTTCCATTATTATGAACAAAACAAGTACAACCAAAGGGTTTAAAATAAGATATAAGTGGTTTTTGGCCTTTGAAAAGTTCATAAGGAGTTTTCTTTAAGATGGAACGAATAAGACAACGATTCAAAATATAATTAGCTGTGTTAACAGCTTCAGCCCAATAGGTTTTAGGTAATTCATTTTCTAAAACCATAGTCCTGGCCATGTCCTCTAGGGTGCGGTTCTTTCGTTCCACAACCCTATTTTGTTGAGGTGTCCTAGGAGCAGAAAAATTATGTGAGATGCCATATTTAGCACAAAACAAATCAAACTAAAGTTGATCAAACTCCCTACCATTATCACTTCGAATTGACATTATGGGCTCGTTTCTTAAAGTTTGGAACTCCTTACAATGTTTTGAAAACTCAAATAAGGCCTCTGATTTTTTTTTTTAAAAAGCAACCCAAGTATATCTAGAAAAATCATCAACAACAACAAGCATGTACTTTTTACCATTGGGAGATTTGACTCGCATAGGACCACATAAATCCATATGTAAAAGTTGAAGGGGTCTAGAAGAACTTACAACCTTTTTGGGTTTGAAAGAGCTACGTGTTTTTTACCTCGTGTGCATGCATTGCACATATCAATACCTTTGAATTCCATCTCAGTTAGCCCTCTTACATGCCCTTTGGACACAAGCTTCTGTAGTGTATGTGGACTCACATGACCGAGTCTCCTGTGCCAGAGCTTTGGATCGTCCGTCAAAGCCTTTAGACAGGTTAAGCTTCCTTGTGCCACTTGCTCAGCATTTACAGCATATATATTGTTGTAACGATATGCAGTTAGAAAAACTTCACTTGTATCTTCTCTGCACACTAGACATCTTTTCTTGTTAAATTTGACATCATTGCCACTATCACATAATTGAGCAATACTAAGCAAATTATAATTCAAACCATTCACAAAATAAACATCTTTAATACTATGGTTGGAATCACTCCCAACACTACCAATACCAACGATGTCACACTTTCCTTTGTCACCAAGAGTGATTTTTCCAGTGGATTACTTCTTTAGATCATGAAAGAGAGAACTCCTTCCATTCATATGCCTCGAGCATCCACAATCAATAATCCATTTTTGCTCTTTCACCTTGCTGATCTCCTGCAAAACAAACATCAACCTTTGTGGCTATACTAATAAGAAAATTTAGATCCATTATTGGGATAAACCATATTTGGTAAAATAGTGTCTTTGGGGACCCAAACTTGCGTTATTCGTTCTTTTCTCAAATGAACAGGAAATGTATTGCGAATGATATGTGGATCCTTTCTTCTATAGGCGCATGTCTCTTTTAAATGTCTCTTTCTAGCATAGTGGTGACATATAGGAGAGGTTCTGCTTCCTTTTGCCTTTACAAAAGTGGTAATGTGCTACTTCTTTAAAAATCTTGGATTGTAACCAATACCACTTTTGTTTAGAGAACTTTGTTGCTCACCCAACATCCTATCAAGAGTGCCTTTAGATTTGGTAAAACTTATGAGGGCTGTCTGTTGGTCTTGAATCTTATTATTCAAGGAGATCTTCTCGTTCTCTAAGTCATGATGTTCACTTCTCAGAGACGAGAGATCTTGCTTGAGTTCAGATTTCTCTGAGTGAAGATTCTTGACTTTAATGTCAAGACCTGAATAAGAAGCTTCAAGACTTTTGACCCTCATAGACAGATCCACAATAGTTCTTCCCTGGTCCACAGTTTTCTTAATAAGAGTGTTAGTCTGGGCAATAAGTTTCTCTTCATTGGCAATCATATTAGAAAGAAATTCCGATAATACCTCTTTTGGACTTGCCATAAGTTCTCTTACAATTACCTCAAGCTTCTCATCGTGGGATTCATCTCTTGAGGCCATAAGATTGACATTGGCCTTCTCATCATCGGAGTCAGAGTCAGAATCGCTCCAAGTTGCCACCATGGCTTTCTTTTTCCATCTATCACCCTTCTTGGACTGGATCTTCGTCTTTTGAGGGCAGTCTTTTACAAGATGATATGTTTCACCACATTCAAAACAAGACAAAGGTTTAGTCTTCTTATCATATTTGTTGTGTTGAGACTTACCTCGAAATTTGGAAGACACTGATCCATCCTTGTTGTTGAATTGTTTCTTCATTTTGAGGATTCGAGAAAGGCCTCTTGTGATGAGAGCAAAAGGATCATCCTCATCGTCATCCTCATCTTCGGAATCAGATCCATCTTTGGGCTCATCCTTTTTAGACTTGAGCGCCAAGTTCTTAGTGCTTGCTGGAAGTTCTCCATCGTCTTCATTAAGGATCATCTCATGAGTGATCAGTTTCCCAAGCAGGTCATCAAGGGGAAGAGTGGTGAGGTCTTGGGCTTCCTCTATGGCTGTTACTTTAGGACCCCATTTTTCTTTTGGGAGGCACCTCAATATCTTCCTCACTTTCTCAACGTTTGTAAAGCTCTTGCCAAGAGAGTCAAGGTTGTTGGTGATTTCCGTGAATCGTGTGAACATGGCCTTGATTGACTCATCATACTTCATTTTGAAAAGCTCACACTTTCGAAGGAAGATACTGATCTTGGTGTCCTTTACTTGGCTGGTTCCTCCATAGGTGACGACCAACTTGTCCCAAATCTCTTTAGCTGACCTACAAGATGAAATATGGGCAAACTCATCAGTGCTAAGAGCACAATAAAGTAAGTTAATAGCCCTGTAGTTTTTGGAGACAAGTTCAAGATCCGCTTGGATGTATTCAGACTCTTTCTTCCCAATTTTGGTTCCATTTGGTCTGTCTTTCTCTGGAACCTTTTGGACCATTCTCTATAATGTTCCCAAGTTCTAGACTTGATCTATAATGAACATCTTCATCAACGATCTCCGGTGGACAAAGTTGTTTCCAAAAAAGAGTGGTGGTCTACTGGTAGACCTTCCCTGTGCAAATCCTCCGCTTGCTTCACCGGACATGATAAAAAACTCACAAGATTGTTCGATCGAAAGAAGTGAGTAAAGCTCTGATACCAATTGAAGGTTTGATAAAGTATAACAAAGTAATATAAAGATACACTAGAAGGGGGGTTGAATAGAGTATGTCGGTTTTTCGCAGATAATCTCAAGACTTTTGAAGCTCGTGCAAAACCCTTTGAGATTAGACTTAATCCTTTATCTGAAAACCTGAATCACAAACAAGTTATACAATTTGAACAAATGTGGAAATATGGAAAAGCAGTAAGTAAAGGACACAATGAGTTGTTTACGAGGTTCGGCACGAACTTGGCCTACGTCCCCGCCTAGGGTTCTTCCACAACCCTAGGATTCAACCGACTTTTATTGATTCACAAGACTTAGGATCCTAATAGCTCACCGAGAAGCCTCTCTCCTATACAATTTCAATCTAGTCAAGTCACGTTCCCTTAGAGTCCTAGACCAATCTAGAAGAGCCCCACCTCTTTCAGCTATCTAGTACAATCCTCTTACACTTAGTGAATGAATCGCCTAGTGTCCACTTCTTGAGTTACAAACTCTCGAGTATAAAACTCTCTCGAAATATATCCTATAAGCTCACTGTGTAACTCTCAAATGCTTTGAAATGAAATAACAAACTCTTAAGAACTAGCAAAGAGCACACGAAGAAGACAGATTTCACTTGAAGGCTTGAGAGAGAATGAGAGCTTGTGTTCAACCAACGTATCTGTCTTCTCTTCTTCCTTTCCTTTATAGAGAACAAATCGGCGCCTCCAACAAAGAAGAATCTTCTCTTCAGTGGCTAGGCTGATCATGGCTATCTTCGAGATCTTCTATACTTGGAAAGTTTGAAGTCATGATCTCCGATTGTGTCCTTCTCAACTTCAAGCTTTAAGGAAGGAGATGATATTAGAAAAGCTTCCTGAAATGTTAGAATATAATATCTGGAAGCATATAATAATATAAAATAATATTCGAGCATAATATCATAGAGAACAGGTTTTGTGTTTCATCAACACAGCTGTAGCTTCAAGACCTTTGACACAAACTGATTGTCAAAGCCTTTCAAACTTATTCCGATTTTCATCAAGGGAGTGGAGTTATCACTTTTAATTCAAGTAAAATTTTATGAAATAATATGCAATAAATATAGAATATAATTAATGTAAAAACTTGTAACATAGAAAAGTTGTTGGGGTTGGGGTATAAAAAATTTAGAGATTTTGAAATTTTTTCCTACAAAATAGAAATTTTGTAGAGCTGTTGGGCTTGCTCTAAGTGGTTCAGGATTTTTATACAAAATGGTTCAGGGTTTTAAACCAATTGGTTCAGGATTTTATACCAAGTGGTTCGGGGTTTTAATACCAAGTGGTTCAAGGATTTAAACCAAGTGGTTTAATGTTTTTATACCAAGTGGTTCAGTGGTTTTTTATACCAAGTGGTTCAGGGTTTTTAATACCAAGTGGTTCATCATATATAAATAGAAGTGGCTCACGAAGTAAACAGTATTGGTTCATGAACAATTTTATTTAAAAAAATAAACAAATAAATAATTAAAAATTAAGCATTAAGAGAAAATAAAAGAAGAATTGATGCGGGGCCATCTTCTACAACTCCAGACACACCCATTATACTTGGAGAAGGACCAATGACTCAAGCTAGAGCTAAGAAGCTTCAGAGAGACTCATTCAACTTTGTGGGTCATGCTTTGTTCTCGAGCAAGGTTCAACTCCCCGAGCCAACATTGAAGACATACATGTGCATTGGAACACAAATGGAGGCCGAGCCACCCTAACATCAGCTTGGTCGAAATATTCTAAGTGTTGGAACCCATTTTCAGCTTAAGTGTTCTATTGGGCTGAATTGGGGTTTTTCTAGTTATTCTTTTAAAAACCTTATTTACTTATGTTCTTAGGTTTATTTCATTAAGCCCATTAGTAATTAGTTTTATCTATTCTATCTACTTAGAATCGGCCATCAGGCCCTAGGAGACTATATAATTTCGTTTATTCCATGTACACAACTTGGAACATTCAATATAGAACTTTTCTTCTCAAAAACGTGTGTGAAACACTTGAAGGATTGCTGGCCGAATCGAGCAGTGCTCTTCAGGTCATCGAATTGATATCATCTCAGCTTGGTTTGCTTTGCCGTTCATCAACTTCGCAAGACTTGGTGAATCTAGTATCCACAAGCCCCCTCCTTGTGCCTTCAAGTTGTCCGCTTAATTGTGTAGGGTTGTAGAGGCGGGTTGTGTAGTCATTGGTATTGGTTCCTACCCTCTGAGGAGGCCTGAGGTCTTTATCTTGTTCTGCATAGATCGACTCAGTCCATATCAGGTCGTGTCTTTCAATTCTTGCAATTCAATTTCGAGTCTTTATCATTGTTTATTCGAGTCTTGCAATCTTGTTCATTGTCGACATCAAGAATCCTTGTTCTTGGTGATTCTTGCTGCGTCTTTATTTGTTTCTTGGCTGTTCTTGATTGATCTTGATCGAGTTCTTGCTTTCTTGTTCAGTTCTTGAGTTTATTGAGTCTTTCTTTGAGTTTCTTGCTTGTTGTCGAAGATCGGACCAACCTACGGCTAACCCCGTATCAAATTGGCATCAGAGCTTTGGTTCCGACATCAAGATTGAGTCTTGTTCTTTTCATAAACACAAAAACCACAAAAAGAGTCCTTTTCTTGTTTTGGTCTTTTACTTCTTGTTCTTTATTTGATTATTGCACTAATCTTGTTTGTTTGTGATTGTTGTGGTTGCATTAGCCCAAACACAAAGCCTAGCCGAGACCGTGCAGTCGACCCTCGTGTGCATAGCCCTTCTGAACACACATAGCCGACGACAATTCCTTTGTCCCCATAGTCACAGCTGGTCGACATCACCTAAACACACAAAGAAACCCTAGGTTGCTATCTTTCTATCTTTTCTATCTTTGGCATATTTGTTCTATCTTCTATCTAAATTCTATTATTTATTGCCTATTGATAATCTGATTTTGTGGTGGATTTATCATTTAAATCTATCATATATCTCTAAAGGCATAAGATAGATCATATTACCTAAATTAGCCATTCTATCTATATCTTTGCATTAGGGCTGAAATTTTTAGCCTTTCACCATTACCATCAGATTTTTTCGAGTCCTTCATACATCTTAAGTCTTTCTTGCATTAGTTTATAAAAAAAAAACAGAAATCAGATCCGAAATTCAAAAAAAAAAAAAAAAAGAGAAAGTGTTTGTTAAGTTGTTGTTTGATCTAGTGCAAGAAAGCTCCCCATGACCAATTGGTGAACCCTTCTCTCAGCCCTAGTCGACATACATAAATCCCCAAACACATTACCTTACCTCCACAAAATTGAAACCCTACCTTGCAACTACAACAACCTAACTTAAAGGTTTTCAATCAAAAGAGGTAAATTTTCAATTTTTCTTTTTCTTTTTCTTTCTTTTCTATTTGTGTCGAGTACTCTATTGATTGAACGAGTGTTGTTGTGTGTTCATTGTTACTGTCGAGTGCTTGTTTTGATTGAGTCGAGTGATCTCAGCCCTTGCCGAGTTCTCTCTTGTGTGAGTCGAGTGATCTCAGCCCCAACCGAGTGATCTCCTTATTTTGTCGAGTTGATTCCTTGCAATTGCCCATCTGTTTTGCTTGAATCAATTGCTTACAGCTGCTGTCGAGTACTCTATCCCTTTTGTCGAGTACTTTGTTGTTTGTTTCATTCATTACATACTTTGATTGCCTAGTCTATTGCTTGGTTGTTGATTTGCCCAAAGCGGATTGCCCTAGCAAGCGTGATATATCAATCAGAGAGGGAGTGTGAGCGAAACACAATTGTGAGCTGTTTATAAGTTTTACTAAACTTTAACTTAGTTCTTTGTTTCTTTTGTCTTTGTTATAATGTCTAACAATCAGGACAACAATGGTGGTAACAACTCCACAAACTCGAGTGCTACTATAACCCCCGAGCAATTCAATACCTTGACGGCCAACATAGCCACCTTGACGGATACATTGGCTGCGATGCAAGCCAAGATGGCGGCTTGGGAGAGCTCTAGGCCTAGTGGTTCGAACACCATAGGAGGTCAGCAAGAGCGAGTTGAGATACCTCAAGAAGAAAGAGAGGTCGTTAATCCTAACCCTATTCCTAATCCTAATCCTAATCCTAATGATAATGCTAATTTCCAGAATCCTTTATTCAATGAAAACAACTCTCCACGCGGTGGGAGAAATGATCGGAATAATGGGTTTGTTAATGTGCAAGGTCAAGGACAGGGAAGAGGAAGAGGACGTGGTTATCAAGAGCATTTCTATTACTCGGAGCAAGATGATGACTTTCAAGAAGAGGAGTATTGGGAGCAACGCCCGAGACGGAATCAAAGGGGAAATCAGAACCGACCACCTAGGTTCAATGACGACGACGGAATGGGTAAGGTTAAGGTAAAGATTCCTCCTTTTGATGGTAAGACCGATCCAGATGCTTATATTGATTGGGAGATTAAAATGGTGCAAATCTGGAATTGTCATAATTTCTCAGAACCTAAGAAAGTACAACTAGCTTCCCTAGAGTTTTAAGGTTTTGCATTAATCTGGTGAGATAATCTTGTTAAGGAAAGAAGAAGATCCCTTGATGCACCTATTGCTTCTTGGGAACAACTAAAAGTGGTCATGAGAAATAGGTTTGTACCTCAACATTATGATAGAGAGCTATTAAACAAATTAGAAAACCTTAAACAAGGTAGTAAAACTGTTGAGGAAACATTTAATGTTATGCAAGAAGCTATGGCTCGAGCTAATATAGTAGAAACTCATGAGAAAACCAATGTTAGATATCTTAGGATATTGCATCCCGCTTTAGCTCATGAAATTGATTACTTTCCCTATACTACTCCTACCGATTTGTTACATCTAGCTATGAAAGTAGAAAAGGGACAATGCTACAAGATCCAAGCTAATAAGATGTCGAGTGGCCAGCAACAAGGATGGCGTCAAAACCGGCCTCAACAGCCCCAAGGGCGCTCGGACGTGAGTTCTAGGGAGCGAGCTCAGCAGCCCCAATGGAGAGGTGAAAGTCGACAGCCCCAGCAGCCCCTCGACAAAGGAAAAGGTCCATGGAATGGACGAGAATCATCTGGGACATCTACTGGTCCCAAAGGGAGTAATCCTAACCCTTCTACCATTCGTTATAGAGATATTGTGTGCTTTAAATGCCATGGTAGAGGACATTATATGAAGGATTGCCCTAATAAGAAAACTCTCATGGTTAATCACTTAGGAGAATATGAATCTGAAAATTCTTGTGATGAACATGATGAGAATGCTAATAATGATAATGATAAGAATTTAAACCTTGTTTGTTATGAAAATGATGATAATGAGGTTGAATATGAGCATGGAGAATCTTTGATTGTTAGGAGAGTTTTAAGTGTTGTTCCTACACCATGTGATGGTAATCAAAGAGAAAACTTGTTTCATACTCGTTGTCTAGTTAAAGGAAATGTTGTAAATGTGATCATTGATGGAGGTAGTTGCTGTAATTTAGCTAGTCAAGAAATGGTTGACAAATTGCATTTACCTACTGTCCAACACCCTAGACCGTACAAATTGCATTGGATGAATGATTGTGGCTTATTGAAAGTAAATAGGCAAGTTAAAGGGCATTTTAAACTAGGACATTATGAAGATGATGTTTTATGTGATATTGTGCCTATGCAAGCTTGTCATATTCTATTAGGCCGTCCTTGGCAATCTGATCGTAAGGTTATGCATGATGGATTTACTAACCGCTATACCTTTACTTTTCAGGGAAAGAATGTCATTCTCAAACCCATGACACCTACGCAAGTAGCTGATGAGATTGAGAAGTGCAAGGTAAGTAAAGGTGAGTTAGATCATGAGGCTCAGTCGAGCCAAGTGGATCCACAAACTCGATCTAAGAGTGTGTTCTTGGATTCCAAAAGCACATTCATGGACGAATTTGCGGATGGTGGAACTATTCTTATGCGCCTTTGCAAGAGCTTGAGTATGTTGAGTGAAGAGCTTAAAGCTTCTCTTCCATCGAACATTCTCGCTCTCCTTGAGGAGTTTAAGGATGTGTTTCCCGATGACATACCACCAGGTCTACCCCCTATTCGTGGAATTGAGCATCAAATTGATCTTATTCCGGGGGCTACATTACCTAATAGGCCTGCGTATCGTATGAATCCTACTGAGACCCAAGAGGTCCAAACCCAAGTCCAGGAACTGTTGGATAAGGGTTATATTCGAATTAGCTTAAGTCCTAGTGTTGTGCCTGTGTTATTAGTCCTTAAGAAAGATGGTTCATGGAGAATGTGTGTAGATTGTAGGGCTATTAACAACATCACTATTAAATATCGTCACCCTATTCCTAGATTAGATGATATGCTAGATGAGTTACATGGAGCTTCTATATTCTCTAAAATTGATCTTAGAAGTGGCTATCATCAAATTAGAATGAAGGAAGGTGATGAATGGAAAACAACCTTTAAGACTAAGCAAGGCTTATATGAGTGGTTGGTTATGCCTTTTGGTTTAACTAATGCTCCTAGCACTTTTATGCGTTTAATGAATCATGTGCTTTGAGATTCCATTGGAAAATTTGTTGTAGTTTATTTTGATGATATTCTGATTTATAGCAAGTCCTCTAATGAACATGAATCACATCTTAGAGAAGTGCTTAGAACACTGAGAATTGAACGCTTGTATGCTAATTTAAAGAAGTGTGAATTATGTAATGAACAAGTGTCTTTTCTTGGATTTGTAGTGAGCTCTAATGGCCTGCGTGTTGATGAATCAAAGATCAAAGCTATCCAAGAGTGGCCGACACCCACTAACATAGGACATGTATGCAGCTTCCAAGGACTTGCTAGCTTCTACCGACGATTTGTGCGAGACTTTAGCACAATCTCATCCCCACTGACCGAGCTTACTAAGAAGAGAAGTGAGTTCACATGGGGAGCAACTCAGGAGGAAGCATTCAACACACTTAAGGACAAGCTCACTCACGCACCTCTATTATCTTTGCCGGACTTTACTCAGCCTTTTGAGGAAGAGTGTGATGCTAGCGGAGTTGGAATTGGTGGAGTCCTTATGTAGGGAGGTAAGCCTATTGCTTTCTTTTCTGAGAAGTTGAAAGGTGCTTGTCTTAATTACTCTACCTATGATAAGGAATTATATGCTTTGTTTAGAGTACTTAAGACATGGTCTCACTATCTATGGCCCAGCGAGTTTATTCTTAGAACTGATCATGAATCCTTAAAACACTTTAAAAGCCAAGATAAACTTGATAGGAGACATGGTAGATGGATGGAATTCATTGAAACATTTCCTTATGTGATTAAGTATAAGAAAGGTAAAGACAATGTGGTTGCTGATGCATTATCTAGAAGACATGTTCTTTTAACCACTTTGGATTCTAGAGTCTTAGGCTTTGTTTACATAAAGGAATTGTATGAATCTGATTTGGATTTTGGTGATCATTTTCGAAAATGCTTAGAAAAGGGTCCTAATGACAGCTTTTATATACATCAAGGATTCTTATTTCGAAAAGATCAAGTGTGCATTCCTAGGTGTTCTCTACGATTATTACTTGTTAGTGAAGCCCATAGTGGTGGATTAATGGGACATTTTGGTAGGGATAAGACATATAGCACACTGAAATCACATTTTTATTGGCCACACATGCTTAGGGATGTAGAACATTGCCTTAAGAGATGCATAGATTGCATTAAAGCCAAAGCTAAGCTTATGCCCCATGGCCTTTACACACCACTGCCGATACCCTCAGCCCCTTGGGAAGACATTTCTATGGACTTTATAGTTGGGTTGCCTAGAACTAAGAAGGGGAGGGATTCAATCTTTGTAGTGGTTGATAGATTCTCTAAAATGGCTCATTTCATTGCATGCCACAAAACTGATAATGCTACCAATGTTGCTAATCTATTCTTTAGAGAAGTAGGTAGGTTGCATGGTATGCCTAAAACCATTGTTAGTGATAGGGATGTGAAATTCTTACGTCATTTTTGGCGCACTTTATGGAATAAATTGGGAACTAGATTGCTATTCTTTACTTCTAGCCACCCCCAAACCGATGGCCAAACTGAGGTGACTAATAGAACCCTTGCTACTGTCCTAAGAGCCATTATTAGGAAGAATTTGAAACTTTGGGAAGAACCCTTACCTCATGTGGAATTTGCTTATAATAGAACCATGCATTTGGCTACTAAAATAAGTCCATTTGAATGTGTGTATGGTGTTAATCCACTAACCCCTTTTGATCTTACTCCATATCCTATGAGAGACTAAGAATCATTTGAGGCAGGTAAGCATGTCGAGTTCATTAAGGAGCTGCATCAACGAACTCGAGAGAAGCTAAAGCTAAAGGCTGAATATAATGCTAACAAGGCCAACAAGGGACGTCGCTTGGTCACATTTTAGCCTGGAGATCTTGTATGGGTGCACTTGAGGAAGGAGCGGTTTCCAGAAGCCCGGGAGAACAAGCTATCACCTCGTGGTGATGGACCATTTCGGATCAAGAAGAGAGTGGGCGACAATGCCTACCAATTGGAGCTTCCTGGAGACATGGGCGTGAGCGCTACATTCAACGTCGCGGATCTAATCCCTTACTTCGCTGTGGACGAAGACTTGGATTCGTGGTCGAATCCTTTTCAAGAAGGGGAGGTTGATGCGGGACCATCTTCTACAACTCCAGACACACCCATTATACTTGGAGAAGGACCAATGACTCGAGCTAGAGCTAAGAAGCTTCAGAGAGACTCATTCAACTTTGTGGGTCATGCTTTGTTCTCGAGCAAGGTTCAACTCCCCGAGCCAACATTGAAGACATACATGTGCATTGGAACACCAATGGAGGCCGAGCCACCCTAACATCAGCTTGGTCGAAATATTCTAAGTGTTGGAACCCATTTTCAGCTTAAGTGATCTATTGGGCTGAATTGGGCTTTTTCTAGTTATTCTTTTTAAAACCTTATTTACTTATGTTCTTAGGTTTATTTCATTAAGCCCATTAGTAATTAGTTTTATCTATTCTATCTACTTAGAATCGGCCATCAGGCCCTAGGAGACTATATAATTTCGTTTCTTCCATGTACACAACTTGGAACATTCAATATAGAACTTTTCTTCTCAAAAACGTGTGTGAAACACTTGAGGGATTGCTGGCCGAATCGAGCAGTGCTCTTCAGGTCATCGAATTGATATCATCTCAACTTGGTTTGCTTTGCCGTTCATCAACTTCGCAAGACTTGGTGAATCTAGTATCCACAAGCCCCCTCCTTGTGCCTTCAAGTTGTTCGCTTGATTGTATAGGGTTGTAGAGGCGGGTTGTGTAGTCATTGGTATTGGTTCATAATCTTTGAGGAGGCCTGGGGTCTTTATCTTGTTCTGCATAGATCGACTCGGTCCATATCAGGTCGTGTCTTTCAATTCTTGCAATTCAATTTCGAGTCTTTATCATTGTTTATTCGAGTCTTGCAATCTTGTTCATTGTCGACATCAAGAATCCTTGTTCTTGGTGATTCTTGCTGCGTCTTTATTTGTTTCTTGGCTGTTCTTGATTGATCTTGATCGAGTTCTTGCTTTCTTGTTCAGTTCTTGAGTTTCTTGAGTCTTTCTTTGAGTTTCTTGCTTGTTGTCGAAGATCGGACCAACCTACGGCTAACCCCGTATCAAGAATGAAAACTTCATGAACCACTTATTTATAACTTAATGAATCACTTCTTGATAACTTAATGAACCACTTCTTGATAGCTTTATTAACCACTTATTAAAACTTCATGAACCACTTCTTTATAGGTTCATGAATCACTTCTTTTAAACTTCATGAATAACTTCTTTATAGGTTCATGAAACACTTCTTTATATGTTCATTAACTACTTCTTTATGGTTTCATGAACCACTTCTATATAGCTTCATGAACCACTTCTTTATAACTTGTGAACCCTGTAAATCACTACAAATAAAATGGCTGAACCATTGTGAAAAAAATTGCTGAACCATTGTGAAAATAATTGTTGAACCACTGTGAATAAAATTGCTGAGCTACTTCTTGTCAATTTTTTTTCAAAAAAACATATACAAAGTGGGTGTCTATGTGTAGATAAAATTAAATTACACAAAAATATATATATTTTATATTTTTTTAACAAGTGAAAATGCCAAAAAATAATTTTTAAAAGGGCATGTAAAGAGTTTTATATGTCTCCGTAGCTTTTCTAATTAATTAGCGTGTACACATTGAGAGTGGGGGTGTTAATAATTAATTTGGGTGGGTGTTGCTAATTAATTTAGATTCGCGTGTGTCAACTGATTTGGGATTCACTTTAACTACTAAAAACGCAGGAAATAGCTATGGAAAATAGCAATGGATTTAGTCACGAATGTCCGTTGCTAACCGGTTTAGCCCCGGATTCAGCCACGGGCGGGCCATCCCTTGCTATATGCCTCGCAGCTAATAGGGACAGACCGTCAGCCACGGATTTTAGCAACAAATATTTTATGACCGTGGCTACTGGTGCAGATCAAGATGGCCTTTTGTGGGTCAAACAATGATCTTGATCCAGGCGAGGTCTCAATACCGATTCGAGGGCTATTGATGGTGAAGAGTGCCATCCTAAAAAGGAAGAAGAAGGCTCCACCATGGAACAAGGTCCAAAGGACCAAGGTGAGCTAATGTTCAAGTTTGGGTTCGTTCTTAATGGGTTGACATCATTTCGACGTCTTAGTAAAACCGATCGTTCGGAGTCCATATTTATTGGATGGGTTGACAGCATTTTGACGTCTTAGTAAAACCGATCGTTCGGAGTCCATATTTATTGGATGAGGTCGTACCATACCTTGTTGGAACGAGGACGAAAAGATCTATAACTTTGCTGTTGAAGGTTTCTCCAGAATCAACCTCGAGAATGGCCGAAATTCATCATCTTTACAGCTGCCACTGTTTGGACGAATTTCCACATATTTATTTAGTTAATTTCGAATTTTAATTAATTAGATATATTTATTTTATACAATTAGGAAATAATAAGGTGGAATGAAAATATCTCTTCTAGGTAATTCCTTTTCCACCAAGTTGTTAATTTTCTATCCTTAGTTAGTTTTACTTATCTTAGGAAAGATTTACATATCTTTAGATTATTTGATTTATCTTTATTTACCAAAACTCTATCTTTTGCACAAGATAGAATTGGTCTATTGTCTATTTAAACTCATGTTTTACATTCAATAAAAATTAGATTGGAATAATATTGAGGAACCTCTTTTTAGGATTAAAAGGGTTCTTCGATCTCCAATCCAAAAGCTTCTTACTTTCATGCTTGGTTATAATCGGCAACACAAAAGCTCACACCCAATTCAATCGGTGAAATCACAAAACAAACACAAAAGCTCACACCCAGTAGATCCGTCGCTATTGCAGAACCCCAACCGTCGATGCGGCGGCCGCTGCAATAGCTGCTGCGGGCGCAGCATTCGTCGCCGCCCCTGTTGTCGTCGCTGCTGCTGTTTCCTTTGTTGTCTTTTACTTAGTGTTTATTTGTTTGTTTTCGTTTCTTTCGCAATAGTTCGAACCCTTTTATTGTAACTACTTGTAAACATCAAGGATATCAAGAATATTGCAAGATCGGGCCATCAACAAGTTTGGGGTTCTTGATTCTGAGCCCATACCAATTGATGTATAGCAATTGGCTAGGCCGGCCAATTGCTAAACTAAAAGAACGATGTTGCTTAACTCCTTGATTTCTTTGATGTCTAATACGAATTGACGCCGACCTTGCTAATTAATATAAAACATATATGATGCTAATAAGCAATTCCACTTCTGCCGTTGAATTTGATTCCAAATAGTCGAGGTTGACTTTGAATCCAAAGGGCCAATTTGACGTTGATGCCAATATAAATATATATGACGTACGGAAGCAATTGCAATGGTGCCTAACTAATTAGCAACGCTAATTTAATTAGGGGCCATGTGCGGGACGAGAGTAACAAGAAGCTCCAATCACGCAAGGGCTTTCATGAAACGGGGAGGCGAAGGATCGGGGATTCCAAACGTATCAACTGGTATCAGAGCCATAGGTTTCGCAAATTCTTGTTTTTTTTCTTGATGTTATTAACGATTTGATTCAATGGTTTGCGCTATCTGGGGAGATTGGGATGATGATCCCGATCCATGGGCTACACAACAACAACGTCGCCGAGAGTTGCAGAGACGAGCTTTGCAACAACAACAAGATTTAGAGCGACAACGAGAGGCACAAAGGCGCCGCCTTTGGCTTCAACGACAAGCGGAAATTGAGGAGGAGAAACGACAACAACAACTTCGACTCCGTCAGATTTGGCTCCAACAACGAGTAGTTGAGGAGGAACGAAAATGAAAGTTGGAGGAAGCGGCCCAACGGCAAGCTAATTGGCTTGATGACGCTTGGAGGATGGCTTATATTCAGAAACTTCTTAACAGTCAGCCTCAGGCGCTGCCTACCTCTGAGATCTTGGAGATATCCGCCCCCGATATGGACGTGATTTTTCTTGACTATACGGCCGACGGGAAGGTAAAGGAGGTTGTTTCAGATACTTTCGTTGGCTAAGAGACTGCACTGCGCGATGATTTTGTTTCGCAGATTCCCGTTGACTCCGACCTCAGAATTGAGTCAACTCAGTCTTGTTGCGAAGCTGATTGGACGAGCTTTCCAACGGTGGTCACACGCTGCAAGACTCTCCGGAGAAGACCTCCGAAATCACTCTGCAACTGGACTGTAGTGCTGCGCCAGATGATGTGGTTGCTTCTGACGACAACGATGAGGACGTTGGGGACACTTCTCTTGAGTTAGCTATTGTACCTCTTGATAATGTTCCTAATGTTGAGAATTCTGAAGTTCATAGGGTTATTGAGCCTATTGATATTGTTCCTCTTGATTGCTCAATGTTCCCTATGACAGGTGTTGTTTTTGAGGTTCCTTTGCCTCAAATTCTGCTGGCGCCATCTCAAGTTGATTGTCAAGGAAGTTACTTTTTGGTGGTTGCTCCTCCCCCTTTGATCTTCAACGACTCGATTCGAGGACGAATCGATGCTAAGAAGGGGAGAACGATGTGGATCAAGATGGCCTTCTGTGGGTCAAACAATGATCTTGATCCAGTCGAGCTCTCAAGACCGATTCGAGGGCCATTGATGGCGAAGAGTGTCATCCTAAAAAGGAGGAAGAAGGCTCCACCATGGAACAAGGTTCTAAGGAGCAAGGTGAGCTAATGTTCAAGTTTGAGTTCGTTCTTAATGGGTTGACAGCATATCGACGTCTCAGTAAAATGGGTCGTTCGGAGTCCATATTTATCGGATGAGGTCGTACCATACCTTGTTGGAACGAGGACGAAATGATCTACAACTTTTCTGTTAAAGGTTTCTCCAGCATCGACCTCGAGAATGTCCGAAATTCATCATCTTTACAGTTGTCACTGTTTGGACGAATTTCTAGATAATTATTTAATTATTTTCGCATTTATTTAATTAAATTAGATTTAATTATTTTATGAATTTAGGAAAATAATATGGAAATAATTATATCTCTTCTAGATATAATTCTTGTCCACCAAGTTGTTAATTTTCTATCCTTAGTTAGATTTACTTATCTTAGGAACGATTTATATATCTATAGATTATTTGATTTATCTTTAGTTATCAAAACTCTATCTTTTGCACAAGATAGAATTGGTATATTGTCTATTTAAACTCATGTTTTACATTCAATAAAAATTAGATTGGAATTATAATTGAGGAACCCTTTTAAGAATTAAAACGTTCCCTCGATTCCCAATCCAAAATCCTTCGCAATCAATTTATGTTCTTGCTCATCCGATACCAAATCAAGATCTAAACACAATCTCAAACCACACATAAAGGAGAAACCCATCCGGAGAAACCGTCGCTGAATCAGAGAAGATGTCGCTGAGTATGACCAGAATCGTCGCCACTGTCTGGGCCGCCCCGCGGCCATCCCAACGCCGTCGCTGCTGCATTGCTTTTGTCGCTAATTCTTTGTTGGTTTTTACTTAGTTTTAATTACTCGTTCTTCTTTCCTCTTAGTATAGTTCAAACCCCTTTATTGTAACTACTTGTAAACATCAAGGATATCAAGAATATTGCAAGATCGGGCCATCAATAGTTTGGGGTTCTTGATCTTGAGCCCACAGGCGAAGGATCGGGGATTACAAACGTATCATCTAATTTTTATTGAATGTAAAACATGAGTTTAAATAGACAATAGACCAATTCTATCTTGTGCAAAAGATAGAGTTTTGGTAACTAAAGATAAATCAAATAATTTAAACATATGTAAATCTTTCCTAAGATAAGTAAAACTAACTAAGGATAGAAAATTAACAACTTGGTGGAAAAGGAATTACCTAGATGAGATATTTTCCTTCCACCTTATTATTTCCTATTTGTATAAAATAAATATATCTAATTAATTAAAATTCGAAATTAACTAAATAAATATGTGGAAATTCGTCCAAACAGTGACAGCTGTAAAGATGATGAATTTCGGCCATTCTCGAGGTCGATTCTGGAGAAACCTTCAACAACAAAGTTATAGATCTTTTCGTCCTCGTTCCAAAAAGGTATGGTACGACCTCATCCGATAAATATGGACTCCGAACGATCGGTTTTACTAAGACGTCAAAATGCTGTCAACCCATTAAGAACGAACCCAAACTTGAACATTAGCTCACCTTGCTCCTTTGGACCTTGTTCCATGGTGGAGCCTTCTTCTTCCTTTTGAGGATGACACTCTTCTCCATCAATAGCCCTCGAATCGGTTTTGAGACCTCGTCTGGATCAAGATCATTGTTTGACCCATATAAGGCCATCTTGATCTGTATCACATTCTGTCCTCCACATGTCGGTAATGCTAAAGTCGACGTCTGATTGCAGCCAGTAATCTAGTTCACTCACTCTGCAAAGAGAATGACATTTCTATAAGACGGGGGACAAGAAGCAAGTACAATAAACATTTGCAAAGACGGCACCTTTGACAACTAGGAATTCAAGAAATGTGTGTAAGAACAATTCCAGAAGACAAATCAACAACATTGGCAATACATGAAGCGAAAAGTTAAAGCTCATCAACATTGTTTCTTCATAGTCCATACCGTATGATCATTGAAAGGAACTTGCACAATTCAAGCTGAAAATCTAGTAGCAAATTCTAATTGTGTTTGCAAATTTCTGATGCGTAATCATCAAATGATGAGTGAACCATAGTAATTAGTAAACTTACATCAACATTAGGAACAATCTTCAAGATGTCGCTTACAAGTTCCTGAGAAGCATTAGCAACTGAACATATCCTATCAACTTCTTGCTGCTGCATCTCTATTCCTTGCTCTCCATTTTCCATTATGATCATTGATGTTTCATTCGATAGAGCATTTGCTGGGACATTAAGAGCTGCATCAACACCATACAGCTCCTCAAACTTCTCTACAAAGTGGCTGAAACAGAGGAAAAATTTAAGTTGGTAAAACATACTGACATTAAACAAGTTGTCAATATATAAGATTCGAAAACTAAAATAATGGGGCACAGTGTAAGATGTCTCAACTCTATTCCATATAAGTGAACACCAACTCATTTGACAACAAAGATGAAGCTATTTAGACCAAACATAAAACTGAACCATGCGATGGATACCATTTACTAGTCAGACTTCACTTTGATTTGAAGCTTCTATAGTTTACACAAACCCTCACAAATGAGAAGCTAAATACTTCAAGAACATCACATTGCGCCTATCTAACAGAAAAAAAAAAAAAAAAACAAGTCCCTGCTCTATTTCTCATGAAGACCAAATCGAGCAATCCAAAGGATTCAACATTAGCATAGTAATTTGGCAATGAAAAATAAACAAAATGTTCTCCAAAACAATCTAAGAAAATTATAGAAGCTAAAATGCTACCTCACAAGGTAGCCGTCTATGGGACCCATTGTGCTTTGAAGGACCATTATGTATCTCTGTCGGGGATAGTCGGCCTAAGCAGTAACATTAAGTTGTAAATACCAGCAGCCATAAAGCAAGTAGTAGTTAAAAAGTACAAGTTCTCGGCAAGTATAACATATATTTATTTCAGTTTCTGAGCTTCAATCAACTTGCCTCGTCAAGATCTGGAACCTTCAAGGTTGTCCCATGCGGAGCATTAACTGCTAGTAGAGTATCGTTCTGTAATTATCAATTATTAAGAGTGGATGCTGAAGGTCAAACATTAAAGAAAAATCACCAGAAAGAAGCCAAGAAGAGTTAATCATTAAGATCACAAACAAAAATGAAAGAGAAGACCCAACCAGAAAGCATGGCAAGCCCTTCATGTCATATAGAGCCACCTAAGCAGTGGTATGAAAACAACGGAAAATTCAGCCAATGAATAAAGCTATATTACAAAAAAATTATTAAAAAAAAACTACTTATGATTGTTTTCATCTTCACTCAACTCTTCTATTCTTTCTTGCATGACTCTGCACAAGCAAAACCAATAATATCTCAAATTAGATAATCCAAAAGAACAGCAGCAACATTCTCCTAAATATTTTTTACCTTATTTCTAATCTACTTTCCTCCATGGAAAGGTTCTTCTGCCTGCAAGAGAGAGAAGAACATGAGAAGCTTGATAGAAAAATAAGGCAAACCTGAACAAAATATCAGGACCTAGGCATTTGCATGTTAAGGCAAAAATCATTAGATTATGTTAGAGGCAACCACATGGTATATCTCAAATGTATATTCATTAAATTAAGGCAATCACACGTGTTCAGAGGTATCGGGCAGTTGGTTCCCAAGGTTCCATCTTGCCATTAGTTTTTCCTTGCTCAATACCATTCCTATTTTCAGTCAAAATGCATATGAATTCAGAAGTGAACTTGCAATCAAAATCCAGTGTAAAAAGCCATCAGATCAGATCATGCTTGAAATAGTTCATTTTGCTTTGCTTAAATTACCAAAATAATCAAGAGGGCCAGGGAAAACGCCATTAATAAGGATAACCTGTAAAACCCACAAACTAAACTTAATTAGAAAGAGAACCAAAAATGTCATTTTCATTTTGAAAAGCTTCCAAAATCAAGAAAATTGAACTAACAAACCCACCTGTTGGGGGACACCAAGAGGAGAAGTTGTACCATAAATCCCTGGCCATGTGAAGAACCTGTAAGGGTCATCAGCACTCACAGTGGCAAAGCTCCACACAGCCACAATCCTAGAGATTACGTTAAGTAATTTTGAGGTTTTCATTTTTTTTTCAATGCACATACAAATAATACAGGTCATATTTTTGTAAATTTGCAATTTGGGTATATACATTGAATGGAAAAATAAGAAATACCCAGATAGGGAAGGAAAAAAAAAACTGGATCCCATATCATCATGTACAAGCAGAAAAAGTGACTGCAAACAAAGCTACTATATATCTTAGGCACATGCGTTGTAGATGCCAGCGATACTTGTATTCTAGAGAAAGAAAAATAGAGGAAGTACCTTATCTCGTCTTCGAATAATGACCACATGCTACCTGACCCAGTTTCTCCACAAGGCATCTTTTACATCAAGGCCAGTTGCTTAATTTCAGTATTTCACAGCATGTAACTCTGATAAAATGAGGATAAGCGGAATTGATGCCCCCTGAAAGCATTGCTGTTTAACAAATGAAGTTGATTGATGAGTTAAAATTCGAAATGTAAACAAAACTAATGCGCAGCAAGACAAATAAGCGGAAACGAATCCAATCACATTGGCAACACATATCTGAAGAACAGTTGAACATGTCTCAACATATACATATATATATATATATACACACACACACAAAAAAAAAAATATAATTTGAGCCGAACTACCCTACAATCATATTTCAATCAGATATGAGCTAATGTAGTACTATGAAAATAGATAAAAAAAAAGTTACTAAACTTGATAGGACTTCTACAAACAAGTCAACTAATAAACAACAAAGATTAAAGAACAAATGGAAAGAGCAATTACCAAGTTACCATAAATGTCACAGTTTTTCCTCTCAGGCAGCAAGCATAGAAGGAACGAGGACCGGGGAGCTTAGAGTCTATCACCTCAGAGGTAGGCAAAGCGCGGTTATCGAATCAGCAAACTAGAAAACCTAATTGATAGAAAACTCAAAGTAGCGTGAAATTGGAAACTCTTTCCGCTAGAAGTTAATCTTGAATCGATACCTACGAACAGGAAAACAACTCTAGAATCCGAGAACCGGAGAACTTAGTCAATCGAAGACTCTCGCATCAACATCAAACTGGAAACCCTCGCTGCTAGAAAATTAATCTAGAATCGAATTTGAATTGGAAGATCTACGAACTAGAACACGACTCTCGAATCTGTGACATAGAAAACTTACTCATCCGAAGACAACCGCTAGAAGATGAACCTCGAATCGAAGCCTTCCTACCGCCTGTAATTTTTGCTAATATACTTTTCTTCACCGGAACACCTAGCCTTCGTATCGCTCTTCCTCATTGACAAAAACGAAGCTGTGTTGGCAACATCGCATGACTTCTTAAACAACCAAACCTTCTAGAACCAAATATCTTTTTTCTTCATCGCCATTTGAACCTCTTTTCGAGCATTTGAGGAGAAAGAGAGGGAGAGGAGAGAGATGGATCTAGCGATTGAGGAGAAAGGGAGACGGTAGTGCTAGGGTTTTTAATATTTTAAAATAACTATTGCCATTCTCGACACATAAACACGTCGAGATGGGTTAGGATTTTTTTTAACACTATCAAACGTCGGTAATTTCTGACGCATATCAATAGCGTCGAGAATAAAGTGTCGGAATTTACGCAGTTTTCCTGTAGTGATATACTGATCATGGAATTACATGCAATACAAGGAATAAGGTTCGGATCAGTGTAGTATTAGGACATATTTAATGGCTTATATCAATTTGTTAAAGAAAGTAAGCAAACTAAACAATTAAAAGAAGACGAACTTGAAGACAAATGATGGCCTCTTGGCATGGGTTATTCAAACATATTTTTCATAAGTTTGGTAATTATACCCAAACTCATATGTATTTCGCTATATTTAATTGAAGAAAATGTCAAATGGTTTAGTGGTTCAGGGAGTTTATATCAAGTGGTTCAGAGTTTGTATACTAAGTAGTTCAGGGTTTTAAACCAAGTGGTTCATGGTTTTATACCAAATGGTTCAGGGTTCATGGGTTTTATACCAAGTGGTTCAGGGTTCAGGGGTTTTAATAACAAGTGGTTCAGGGTTTTAATACCAAGTGGTCCAAGGGTTTTATACCGAGTGGTTCACAGTATTAATACCAAGTGGTTCACGAAGTAAATAGTATTGGTTCATGAATCATTTTATTTTAAAAAATAAACAAATAAATAATTAAAAATTAAGCATTAATAGAAAATAAAAGAAGAATAAAAACTTCATGAACCACTTCTTTATAACTTAATAAACCACTTCTTGATAACTTCAAAAACAACTTCTTGATAACTTCGTGAACCATTTCTTGATAGCTTTATTACCCACTTCTTTATAATATCATGAACCACTTCTTAAAGTTTCATGAACCACTTCTTTATAGCTTCATGAATCACTTTTTTATAGCTTAATGAACCACTTCTTTATAGGTTCATAAAACAATTCTTTATAGACTCATTAATTATTTCTTTATATGTTCATGAATCACTTCTCTATAATTTCCTGAACCACTTCTTTATTACTTTTGAACCCTCTGAATAACTACAGATAAAATGGTTGAACCATTGTGAAAAAAATTGTTGAACCACTGTGAATAAAATTGCTAAACCCATGTGAATAAAATTGCTGAACCACTTTTTATCAATTTTTTTTCAACAAAACATATACAAAGTGGGTGTCTATGAGTAGATAAAATTAAATTACAACCAGAAATATATTTTTTATATTTTTTTGACATGTCAAATTGTCAAAAAATAATTTTTAAAAGTTCATATGAACACTTTTACATGTACTTACATTTTCTGACTAATTAGTAAGTTGGTGCGTGCAATTAACTAGTGTGTATATGTGAGGGTGGGGGTGTTACTAATTAATTTGCGTGGGTGTTACTAATTAATTGGGGAAGTCGGGGGTCTCATAATTTTAATTTACTTTTGGACACGTGAACCAATAAAATTGCTTATTTCTTTCTCACTTTTGGTGACATTCGTACCTGAACCCGACCCTATATATATATATATATATATATATATATATATATATAGGGATTGACTCCGGTGAAAACCTCAAATTGTGGTAAAAACCCGTGAGGACTACTTTATATCTCGTTTTTTTTAAAACCCGTGCTAAAAACCTCAATCACACGGTGACTTTACAACTCGGTTCAACCTAAAAACCGTGCTAAAAACTCCAATTTTAAAATAACACATGACTTTATAGTTCGGTCACACCGAAAAATCGCGCTAAAAAGTTAATGTTTTAAAATTATATAGTGACTTTATAGCTCGATTTTATTCGGAACCGGGCTAAAATTTGTGACTTTATAGGTCGGTTCTATTCATAACCAGGCTATAAAGCAAGTGAACCGAGCTAAAAAGTCGGTCCTCACGGGTTTCTACCGCAATTTTGGTTTTCACCGGAGCGCGACCCTATATATATATATATATATATATATATATGTATATATATATATATGTATGTATGTATGTATGTATGTATGTATGTATGTATGTATGTATGTATGTATGTATGTATGTATGTATGTATGTATGTATGTATGTATGTATGTATTTATGTACATATATGTATAGGGTGAGGCTAAAATAAAAAAAAGGCTTAAAATGAAAATTTTGCTTGAAGTGAAAATGGGATATAGAACACGCGCGTCCCGGTTTTTTTTTTTTAAAAAAAATAACGGAACCGCTGTGAACCGGAAAAAAAGAGAAAAAGGAACAGATCCGGACCTCCAGTTCTATCCTCGCCGCGAGACTCAAATCTCTCAAAGATCACACCCGACGATTCTGTCATTGAATGACTGAATGAATCGATTTCATCTGTCATTGAATTTGGGGATCTTTTGGTGGCGAATGGATTTTGCAGGTACAGGGCTTTTGTTGAGTATGAAGGTCTAGATTTGTGGTTTTCTGGCTTCGTTCAATTAGGGATCTCACAGTCTCAGGTTTGTTCGTTGCTTCTCGTTTCGCCTTCTTCAATCAACCAGTCGTCGATTTCTTCGATTTCATCTTCTTACTGAGGTAAGGCAATCTGTGTATACAACGTTAGCTCTTCAGCAATTTAATTTTGTTGGGTAGTTACAATATCTATCGTCGTTCGGGATTTAGGGTTTTAGTTCTGGTTGGATTAGATTCATCCTGCATAGTCCAACTACCTATGCCTCATTTTTCATTAGGGGTTTTTCTGGGATTGATACTTTGTTGGGCTGAAGATAGATAGTGGACCTCTGTTCATTGGAAATTGATTAGAAGTAATCTTCTCTCTCATTCATTCATTCTCTATAGAAGTAATCTTCTCTCTCATTCATTCATTCTCTATAGCTGGCGTGATCTGGACTTATCCATTTAGTTAAAGTTATGTTTTTTCAAGACATCTGGACATTTGAGAAATAATGCAGCCATGATAATGTTTTTTTAATTAGTAAAGATGGGAAAAAAATATAGTGAAATAATGTTTGATGTTTCATGGTCCCCCTTGCAGAAGAGGGGTATTGAACTAGTGCTTTTGTTGATTCCATAGCTTCTTGTTTAAATCACTAATGTTTCTAGGCATGGAGTATTCCATTGCTTCTTGTATGTCACTTTATTTCCTCTCGTTAGAATGATTTTTGGGATGGATAATGTCTGATAGTCTCATTGGTTGAGCAAATTATTGTCGCCTTGTTTGCAATGGTTAGAATCTTTGCCTTACATCATCAAGCTTGAGATAGTCAATATTTCTTACGAATGTTAATTGTTATGTGCCAGGTGGTTTTTGATTTGAATGAAACACTGGTTTGAGCATATGAAACATCTAGTTTACCTCCTGTTATTGTTACTGAGGCCAATGATGCCAGCTTAAAATGGTTTGAGCTGGAGTGTGTCTTCAAACAAGGTTTATTCTATTTTAACCACTTTGCTTGAATTTTTTTTTCTTTTTGTGAAACATTGTTGCTTGTAAAAGAAAAAAAGCTTGATCTTGCTATTGCAAAATTCAAGAATACGAAGGCAAACCTTGAGTCAGTTTTGTTAGTGTCTGAACGTCCAGGATTGCATGAATTATTAGAACAGCTGAGCGAATTTGCTTATCTGCATATCAAAGACTCTTTATTTGGTTTTAATTTTTGTTGAGATATATTTAAATGAGTTCCCATAAAATTCCGATTCATTGTAGTGTACGTGCTTAGAAAAATTTGGGTTCATAGGGGGTATTTAAAGTCTTACATTAGCTAATCTGAAACAAAGACGTGATCTTTTAAAGTTGATGGAGTGCTATATTACAATGAACAAATCAATGTTGTTTGTTACTTTTTCGCCGGATAAATCTCTAAGCATCGCTCAATTACATTTCTTTGTTAGATGAATCTCTCAGTACCCTTCAATTAGCTTTCATTGATAGTCCTGCAACCTCAGCCTCTATAAGCATAGAAGATTGTTGATTTATCTAATTCTTATGCCTCTGACTTTTTTTCTTTGGCTCAAATGAATCTCTGTTCTTATACTTGAAAGTGCATGTTAGTTTTGCACAATATTTTTATAAAATTGCACTAATGTATATTATTTTTGCACTTTTGAAACTTATATGATAAGGTACGAGTATTTGATTTTCTATCTCTATTCTAGCTCTTATCAAAGCTTTAAAAGCCTATTAGCTCAATGGCAGAGCGATGTGCTTACGCGCAAATATGTGGGTTCGATTCCTACATTGGCTAAAAATATTTTATTCACGCACTTCATATTATTATTCATGCACTTCATCACTTTATTCTTGCACTTTGTCATTTTATTCTTGCACTTTATAATCTTTATAATCTTAATTGTGCACTTCATAATCTTATTCATGCACTTCATATTATTATTCACAGACCATCATTTTATTATTGCACTTTATCATTTTATTTATGCACTTTATAATCTTAATTGCGCACTTCATAATCGTATTCATTCGCTTGATATTATCATTCATACACTTTATCATTTTATTCTTGCACTTAAACATTTTATTTATGCACTTTATAATCTTATTCATGCACTTCATATTATTATTCACAGACCATCATTTTATTATTGCACTTTATGATTTTATTTATGCACTTTATAATCTTAATTGTGCACTTCATAATCGTATTCATTCGCTTCATATTATTATTCATACACTTCATTATTTTATTCTTGCATTTTATCATCTTATTTATGCACTTTATCATTTTATTCTTGCATTTTAAAATCATATTCATGAACGGGGATAAAAAGAAGGCAATCATATTCATGAACAGGGGCGCAATGTTGATCTCTATCACTTGACATTATAGAATATAAACTTTACATTTGAATAAGCTAAATCATTATTTACTTCCAATTTGATCAATCTTATTCTAAACTTCTAATTAGAGTATATTATATCTAATGTCAACAAATTCCAGCAGTTTAATATGTATGAAAAAGTGAGAATGAGGTATGGATACTTGAAAAATGCATACTTGACTTTGTTCCATCAAATGAAATTCAATGATAGATAATTGATATTATCTCAAAGTAATGCAAATGGAAATGACGAGCAAGAACCTTAGCAACAGTAAATCTAAGCTTTGCTTCATCTAGCTCTTTTGTGCTCCCTTAGGAGAGATCCATATAGACTGAAAGTTGAAGTGTGCCCCCCTCCCTCACCACCTGAAGCCATAGAAATTCGCAGTTTTGAGGCAGAAGACATGCTGATAGCAATTTGGCAGTTGCCACTTTCACCTGTCTCACTGTTGTGAGCCTAATTTGCCATGTTTTACACTTACTTTTATATCGATTTCTGCATACATTGCATGCATTTGGGTTAGAACAATACAGAATCTGTGTAGTCTACACTTATTTGCAATATATGGAGGTCTACACAAGTTTTTGTTATATTTCGCAGAAATCGGACGCACTTTGGAGCTTAAAGGAAACTCATGGAGAAGCTAAGGATGTTGCAGCCGGAGAAAACGCCATTTTTCACCATCCTTCGTTCTGAATCAAGCTTTGATGTCTTCATGAAAGTTGTAGCCCTCGGAAAGAACTTACCAACGCATGGTCATATGCGTCAATCCGACGAACGAGGACTCGGGAAAGTGCGTTTCAAGAACAGAGCAGAAAGGTGAGAGAACTCTACTCGAGATCGACTAGCATCTACTCGATCTCGACGAGTGCTGGTCGAGCACACCTGGTCGAGCAGAGCTGATCGAGGACACTGAGTCAGAGACAACCCGACTCCGGAACCTTACTCGATCTCGAGTACCTCTAGTCGAGATCGACCACACTTCGGAGCCATGTCCGGAGTCGACGAGCTGTGCCAAGCCAAGAAGCCGAGGACGAAGACGCAGACCACCTCTACTCGATACAGAGTAGCCGTGGTCGATATCGACCAGACCTCCGAGCCTTGTCGAGCAGAGTCACCCAGCCAGACTAAGTCGACGAACCCTGGTACTCGATATCGAGTAGCCGTGGTCGATATCGAGTAGACATGTCGAGCCGCGTTACTCGGTTTGAGCAGTTCGAGTAGAGCTGGGATTCCTTGGGCACGAAGGATGTCGAGTGGGCCGAGATCTATCATCATCTATCCATGGAAGGGAGATCTATCAACATGAAGAAGACTTACCTAGTTTAGATTTATCTTTTCCTTTTAGATTAAATTCTTTTATTGCTTTTATTTATCTTTTAAGCCTTTAGATATAGAGATAGATGATTCTATCCTTGGATAGCGAGGATTAGAAGCCTATAAATAAAGCTCTAGGGGCTGGTTTTTATTCATTCAATTCACAAGCTAGAGAAGTAGTTCCAAAGAGACAGTTTAGGAGTTCTAAAGTTTTTAGGGTTTTGGCATTCATCGAAAGTTGGATTGCCGGGATTGTAAAGGCTTTGAATTTAGTTTTAATGCAATTTAGTTCTTTTCATACATCAATGTCTGCGATTGCGATGAGGCGTGAGTAGTCCACCTACTTCTGGGGCTGGGGTGAGCCCGACGGTGGCTATGCGAGGTGATGCGGTAAAGGTCAGATCTTTTTGTGCAATTCGTCTTCTATCCCTATAAGCATGATTCTTTTGCGAGAGTTGAAGGTGATCCTTGTTTGTATTATTGAAGCGAAAGTGATCTTAATGCAACTTGGATTAATTATGTGAAAAGGGTTAGTAACAATTAGGGTTTATGCGAAAGCCTCTATATGCCTATTTGTTAATAACGAAAGTTATTTTGATGGAAAACGTGATCTTTTATGCCTCTATGTATTACTTTACATGGTTATCGTTGTGGTGTTGATACCCTGGATTTGGAAGTCTTTTAGCATATTGAGTTTATTTCTGTCAAATTTCTGAGTTTGGGTTCGAATCTGCGATTTACAGTTTTGTCTTGCTAGTCGATACAGAGGAGTTTTTGGTCGATACAGAGTAGCCTCTACTCGATATCGAGTACGAACTTGTCTACATCGAGTTGTCTGCTTTCGTTTCTGAGTGTCTGTTGTCGACCTCCTTAGTCGATATAGAGGACTGTTACTCGAGATCGAGTAGCTTCTGTGTCCTCGCTTTTGTTTCTACTTTGCTTTGCCTTTTCTGTTTTCGTTTTGATCTTTGCTTTTGTTTGTTCTTTTCTGTTTTATTTCTGTTTCTGCCCCTTTGTTTCTGTGTTGCTGTCTTTTTGCTGCTTTGTCTGTGAGATTTACAGCTACCTTAGATCTGCTGACACGCTTCCTCGTGGATTCGATCTTGACTTCCAATTACTGCATTGGAGGAGTCTTGTATTTATTTGCGTGGGCCTGAATCTGGTTTGATATATTTTGTTATATTTCATACTCGATTTCCTCCTCAACAACAAATTGGCGCCGTTGCCGGGGAAGCTATCAATCGCGCCTTAGGTAGTCAGTTCCCACTTTTTCTTTGAGTTAATTTACAGATGTATGCGCCGTTCTGGTCAACCACCTGAGTTTGACGGCTTAGACGAACCAGAGCGCCTTCTACACATCAGAGCTAAACTGCAAAGAGCCATGGAAGCTGCAGAGACACAGGAACAGCTAATCGCTAGGCTTACCAGGGAATTAGCCGCTAAAGATGCTGCTATCGCTGCTGAGAAAGCAGCAAGGGCACAAGCACAGGCTGAGCTTGCCCAATACCCAACCACGGCAGAGGACTACATGCACCCAGCTCTCGTCGTGCCTGAATCGGCGATTCTTATCCCTGATAACTCTTTTGAAATTCGCACTCAATTTCTTATAGAGCTTAAAAATAATGCCTTCTATGGTAGATTTAATGAGTGTCCTCTTGAACATATTACAAACTTTTCTGACATGTGCCATACTCTTGCTGAAGGTACAACCCTGGAATATCTCAAGATGAAATCTTTCCGCTGGTCTCTCGCTGGGCCTGCACTGAAATGGCTTGAAGGACTAAAAGCAAGATCACTCACAACCTGGGCCCAAGTAGAGCAAGAGGTTCTTAACAAATTCTTCCCACCGGCCAAAACAGCACATATCCGCCAGAAAATCACCGCCTTCAAACAGAAGCAAGGGGAACCGTTGGCAAAGGCATGTGAGCGCTACAAGGAATTTCTGCGATCTTGCCCTACTCATGGACAGCCACCCTACGTCATTCAGGAGATCTTCTTCAACTCTCTTGACCAAGTCACTAAGGACAGAATCAACCATTATACTCGCTATGAGTATCTGACAATGCCGCCGAGTGACGCATGGGGTGTGCTGGAGAAACTCACCAACTACGACAACAAGTATGGGTCTACTGCAACTTATGAAGAGAACCCTTACGCCAGGCCAGCACCATCCATGCCCCTATATGAGCCTTCTAAAGAGATTGATCCTGATGTTAGGGAGCAATACTACAGAGACCAGAATAAGAAGCTCCTCAAACAAGTAAAGTATCTCTCTGTCAACCAGCCTTGTATTGAATGCGGATCGCAAAGGCACACCACTCCTGAGTGCCCACACACAGAGCAAGTCAGGCTGGCAGAGCACCGAGAGGAGGTAGCTTACGCAGGGGGTCCCAATCGCTACATGGGGGACCAAAGGTTTCAGCAACCACAATGGAACCAAGGTCTCCCTAGGAACCCCCCGCCCTACAGAGCTCCAGGACATCCGGAAAGGGACCAGAAAAAGGATGATATACAGTCAGTCCTGGAGGAAATACGGAGGAACCACTCAGAAACTAGGCAATCCTTCAACTCCGTCTATACTCAGATGCAAGGTGTCAACTCTAGGCTTGGGGAAATTGATATATGGAGGAAATCAGTTGATACACAGATTGGTCAACTAGCAGCGGGAATCCCCAGACAGTCAGGTGCGCTCCCTGGATCTTCAGAACCAAATCCCAAGGGAAAGACTGGACACATCGCTGCTGTAAAACTCAGAAGTGGCCATCAACTGCAAGAGCCAGAGGTCGGAAAGCAGCAGAACAACGATGACCAACAACTCGACATCGACCAGGGCCTAGTCGATCTCGAGGAGGGCCTACTCGATCTCAATGAGAAACTTCAGGAACCCTCGCCTGCACCACACAACAACTCGATATCACCAAATTTGGTCGAGATCGACAAGGGTGTAGTCGATGTCGAGGAGCCCCTAGTCGAAGTCGACAAAGTTGCAGCACCTCCGACGTCTGTTCTGGCTCAGAAAAAGAAGTTGCCTTTCCCCACAAAATCTCCAAAGGACCCGGCAGAAAAGAAATTTCAGCGCTTCATCAAGATGCTTCAGAAGCTCAACGTTACCATCCCCTTCACAGAAGCTCTCAATGAAATGCCATCCTATGTCAAGTTCCTGAAGGAGATTCTAAGCAAAAAGCGATCAATGGCTGAAATCACAGAGGAGTGCAGCCATTTGGACATATTAGAGAAGAGGCCGGATCCAGGTAAGTTTGCTATAACTATTGGGTTTGGTCCATACAAAATTAATGTCTTATGTGACCTTGGAGCTAGTGTAAGTATAATGCCTTTAACAATTTGGTCCAAGATTAAGATAGGTGCCGTAGAGCCTGTGGATGCTAGACTTTACATGGCCAACAACACTGTGGTCATCCCAACAGGCATGGTGGACAATGTGCCAGTACAAGTAGGTAAATTCTTTGTCCCTGCTGATTTCTTAGTTGTTGATATGCAAGAAGATCCTGCTTGTCCAATTATTTTAGGAAGACCATTTTTGGCGACGGTGGATGCCAACATAAGCGTAAGGAAAGGAGTGCTCACCTTCAACATCAGCGATGAGGTAATTGAGTATTCCTTTAATAAAACTGAAAGGCATACAGGTCCAATGGAAGAGGTCAAATCTATCTCAGCTGGCTATATCACCTGCGGGGAACCCAAGGTCAGAAATATGACCCCTGAGGAGCTGGAAAAGAGGGACATGGAGGCCCAGGTGTAGGAGATCATGGAAATCCTAAAGGAAAACACGGAGAATCCAATCGACACATACCAAGGTAAGTCGTTATGGATTAATTATTTTTCGGATGCCTTGACAGGAACCAAGTATGGGGTCAAGATCGAACAAGGCTCCTCGACATCGAGAACCCTAGTCGACCTCGACCAAAAACAGAAACCTCCACCAGCACCAGCATCGTCGAGGAGCAACACCGAAGAGCCATAATCCTCCTCGACATCGACCACGCTACTCGATGTCGACTACCCCTCTGCTGACTCAACTTTGCCTTCCTCGACACTGACGACACCGGAGCCAAAATCGTCCTCGATCTCAACCAGACTAGTCGATGTCGACCACAACCCTGTTTTCCCAGCGCCGTCTTCCTCGACACAGAAACCACCAGACGAACCCGACTCCTCGATCTCGACCAGGCTTGTCGAGATCGACCACCACCCGGCTCCACCAGATCCTTCCTCCTCGACGCTGCAGCCACCAGGAACCGGACCCTACTCGAGATCGAGTAGTGTACTCGATGTCGACCAGCCCTCGACTTCGCCAGCTTCTGCATCCTCAAGCAGGCCACCACCAGGACGTGAAACCTCGTCGAGATCGACTAACCCTAGTCGAGATCGACCAAATACCGTGGTTCCCGATTCCGTCTCTGCAAAGGTAAGCTAAGGTATGGATCTTTCTTCTCCTATTTCCATCAAAGATTTATCTATACATGGGAGAGGTTTGCCTTGGTATGTGCGATTATGCAAGATATCCAATGATGAGCCCAAGGAGTATGAAGTTGGAGACAAGCTCTATGTCTCTAAATCAAAGGATCATTGGTTCCCCAACAAATTCAACAAGAAGCGGATGGGGCCTTTCGTGGTGAACAAGATCCATTCTGGAGGATTACAGCTGATGGACAAGAATTGAGTCTTATTTGAGGCCCAAGCTACATGGGCCCTGCAGATGCCACCTTGAGCATGAATGGAAAGTCGGCCTAGCGACTATAAAATCTAGAGCATGTACATAAACTTTTTAGGACTTTTTGGACATTGTTTTGTTTTTGTTTTGAACACTTTTAGTTTTGCTATTGTGGGTATATGTCTTCTACACTTTTCAGGTCCATGGATAGAAGCAAGCTACATTCAGACTCGGCCCAGGATTCTTTTATTCGACATTTTGAGGCCCTGCACACCTGTCTAGTGAGTTTCTTTCTTTACCCTTGTTTTTATACAGTGAGGACACTGTAATGTTTAAGTATGGGGTGGGGGAAGGGCTTACTTTGTGCATATTTTGATTTATTTGACATTATTTGTGCATTAATTCTTGAAATTGCTACATGACTATTTTGGAATTCATTATTGATTTATGGGCTTATATACATGTTTTCCAAAGTTTGAAAAAAATGACCCCCATTGAAATTCCCATTGAAAATTTTGAAATAATGTCATGGAAGCTTATATTGAACTCGACGATGCAAAATTGGATTCATTAGAGATATAACATAAAATTGCCTAGTAAAGGGAAGTCACAATGAAGTGCATTATTTTATTGAAAACCATGAAAGGAGGTAAAATTTGAAGTTGCTTTTGACATGTTGCAAGATAAGCGGATGGAGGACTTTATATTTCCATATAATGCTCATATTATTATAATCCTAGCCTTACCTATGCTTATGCATCCCAAAAAGCCATAATATGCCTTATTTCAAACATTGCTCCACATGATCTAAATATTTCCATTCTTTACCTTATCCGGGGATTATGTTGAGAATGATGTTACATTATGGAGATGGTATATGGTGTTTGTGATGATTATCATTATTGGAGTTTGGAAGGAAATTGTTTGAAATATATGGAAAAATTAATGAGTGAAAAAAAATCCAATCACCTCAGGAGATAAAGGTAGATTGACCCTGCTCTATGAGATAATAGTTTGGAGAGATGGGACATATTGTGAGGAGTCCAAAGCACTAAGTATCCGGGGCCATTCATGACACCCATGTTTGCGACTCGCGAGAAGGCAGTGCTTAGGTTAGAGAGGTAAAAGCATTATTATTGAGAAAAAAGCAATATGAAAGGTGATGAATCTTATGAGAAAGAATGTGGTATGAAATTCAATTTGGAAGTACTCCATTTCCCCGGATCAAAAGCACCACATTGCCAAAAATTGCCCACCTTTAGCCTTTTACCAATTCTACTCCTTATTTGAGCTTAAATTAAAGTCCTCTTGATTATTGTTGCTTTGTCACATAAATTTTTTTTGGTATAACCCTCCTTTTATGAGTAGATGTTGCTTTTTAATTGCACATACAAGAATTTGTGACACTAGTACCTTTTCGAGGATGGTAATTGATTGCAGGGGACATATGAGAATGAATCTAAGATGTTGAGAGTTTGAATTCTTCCCCTGAATGACAATTAAAAGTATTGCTTGAGGACAAGCAAGCTTAAGTATGGGGTGTTTGTTGTGAGCCTAATTTGCCATGTTTTACACTTACTTTTATATCGATTTCTGCATACATTGCATGCATTTGGGTAAGAACAACACAGAATCTATGTAGTGTACACTTATTTGCAATATATGGAGGTCTACACAAGTTTTTGTTATATTTTGCAGAAATCGGACACACTTTGGAGCTTAAAGGAAACTCATGGAGAAGCTAAGGATGTTGCAGCTGGAAAAAACGCCATTTTTCACCATCCTTCGTTCTGATTCAAGCTTTGATGTCTTCATGAGAGTTGCAGCCCTCGGAAAGAGCTTTCCAACGCATGGTCATATGCGTCAATCCGACGAACGAGGACTCAGGAAAGTGCATTTCAAGAATAGAGCAGAAAGCTGAGAGACCTCTACTCGAGATCGACTAGCATCTACTCGATCTTGATGAGTGATGGTCGAGCACACCTGGTCGAGCAGAGCTGATCGAGGACACTGAGTCAGAGACAACCCGACTCCGGAACCTTACTCGATCTCGAGTACCTCTAGTCGAGATCGACCACACTTCGGAGCCATGTCCGGAGTCGACGAGCTGTGCCAAGCCAAGAAGCCGAGGACGAAGACGCATACCACCTCTACTCGATACAGAGTAGCCGTGGTCGATATCGACCAGACCTCCGAGCCTTGTCGAGCAGAGTCACCCAGCCAGACCAAGTCGACGAACCCTGGTACTCGATATCGAGTAGCCGTGGTCGATATCGAGTAGACATGTCGAGCCGCGTTACTCGGTTTGAGCAGTCCGAGTAGAGCTGGGATTCCTTTGGCACGAAGGATGTCAAGTGGACCGAGATCTATCATCATCTATCCATGGAAGGGAGATCTATCAACATGAAGAAGACTTAACTAGTTTAGATTATCTTTTCCTTTTACATTAAATTCCTTTATTGCTTTTATTTATCTTTTAAGCCTTTAGATATAGAGATAGATGATTCTATCCATGGATAGCGAGGATTAGAAGCCTATAAATAAAGCCCTAGGGGCTGGTTTTTATTCATTCAATTCACAAGCTAGAGAAGTAGTTCCAAAGAGACAGTTTAGGAGTTCTAAAGTGTTTAGGGTTTTGGCATTCATCGAAAGTTGGATTGCCGAGATTGTAAAGGCTTTGAATTTAGTTTTAATGCAATTTAGTTCTTTTCATACATCAATGTCTGCGATTGCGATGAGGCGTGAGTAGTCCACCAACTTCTGGGGCTGGGGTGAGCCCGACGGTGGCTATGCGAGGTGATGCGGTAAAGGTCAGATCTTTTGTGCAATTCGTCTTCTATCCCTATGAGCATGATTTATTTGCGAGATTTGAAGGTGATCCTTGTTTGTATTATTGAAGCGAAAGTGATCTTAATGCAACTTGGATTAATTATGTGAAAAGGGTTAGTAACAATTAGGGTTTATGCGAAAGCCTCTATATGCCTATTTGTTAATAACGAAAGTTATTTTGATGGAAAGCATGATCTTTTATGCCTCTATGTATTACTTTGCATGGTTATCGTTGTGGTGTTGATACCCTGGCTTTGGAAGTCTTTTAGCATATTGAGTTTATTTCTGTCAAATTTCTGAGTTTGGGTTCGAATCTACGATTTACAGTTTTGTCTTGCTAGTCGATACAGAGGAGTTTTTGGTCGATACAGAGTAGCCTCTACTCGATATCGAGTATGAACTTGTCTACATCGAGTTGTCTGCTTTCGTTTCTGAGTGTCTGTTGTCGACCTCCTTAGTCGATATAGAGGACTGTTACTCGAGATCGAGTAGCTTTTGTGTCCTCGCTTTTGTTTCTGCTTTGCTTTGCCTTTTCTGTTTTCGTTTTGATCTTTGCTTTTGTTTGTTCTTTTCTGTTTTATTTCTGTTTCTGCCCCTTTGTTTCTGTGTTGCTGTCTTTCTACTGCTTTGTCTGTGAGATTTACAGCTACCTGAGATCTGCTGACACGCTTCCTCGTGGATTCGATCCTGACTTCCCATTACTGCATTGGAGGAGTCTTGTATTTATTTGCGTGGGCCTGAATCTGGTTTGATCTATTTTGTTATATTTCATACTCGATTTCCTCCTCAACAACACTCACCCAAATCGAGTGGTCGGACTTGTCAATTTCATCCCCTCAAATTAAATTGAACCTCCACACACCCACGCAGACGCACAGGTTAGTTGATGCAGATACAATGGAGAAGCTGAGAGAGATGGTGATAGAAATAGCAGCCGCAAATCAGAAGAACCCTCTGTCGTCTTCCCAAGTTTCCCACATTCAACAGCAACTCCACACAACCTTCCCAGCTAGTCTTCACACTCCCCACCACCTCCCTTATGCTGCTGTCAGTATCCCTCTTTCTTCTTCTTTCTTGATTCTTCCATTCATTTTCTATGCTTGTATATCTATTTAGTTTCAGTTCAATTTGCGTGCCATTTTTTATTTGGGTCTCAAACATTCAAACCAACATCAATGCAATTACATGTACTGGCTGCTTCAGTTGATTAGTACAGATATATTATTATTTAAAACACATAAACAAAGAAGCCTACAATATCCTTAATAGGCAAGCAACCAATATTTTCACCCTATCCTAGTAAACCATCCCTCCAACACCACCTACTAACAGTAGGAAGAAAAAAAAAGAAGCAAATCCACTGATGATTAGAAGAAACCACTGCTCAAATAGAAAATAGAATTGAAGCTGCAAACACATATTTAAAGGTACTAGTAGACATGAAAAAGGAATGGGTACCTGCACAGAAAGCATGGCAGCAACAGTGAGAATCTCCTATGAACATCCAAAACATTTTGTGCACTTTATGATCTTATATTTGCACCTTACAATTTTATTTTTGCACCTTATTCATGAAGAGAAACATAGTAAGAGATAAACATAGATAGCCTATGCGGGATTCGAACCCGCATCTTTGTGTGTGGGCACATTGCTCTACCGTTTTGAGCTAATAGGCTTTTAATGACAAATTGCCTATATTAATGCAATTTTAGATACCAAATGTGCAACCTGATCTCTATTAAGTGTATAAATAAGACATAATAGTGCACTTTTAAATACCAATTGTGCAATCTAACCTCAATTAGTAGCAGCCAAACAAAATGAACAATCGGTGAGCAGTACATTCAGAATAGTGATTATATGAATCTATTCCATACAAATTCAATAAACCAGGCAGAAGACAGATCAGAAAGCAATGATATACCAAAGTCTAGAACGCAATGCCTTGACAACCTACTTTTGACCTTTTTAATAAGAGAGGATGATGAGTTTTGTTGTTTAGGTGATGTTTTGATCAATGAAATAGATGTAATGGGCGATTTATTACTCTGCATTTATACAATAAATTACAGAAAATCATTCATGCTTAAATGCCTATGACACATGCCTTGATAACCTACTTTTGACCTTTTTATTTAGAAAGGAATTCCCCATAAGCTTTTTGTGCAGATAGTAATAAAGGGGCCCAGAGAACGCAATGTGCAGTATCAAAGCTGTGATGATCCCCTTTGCATCCCACATAGAGAGACTCTTTAAACATGGGATTATGTGGAAAGCTAAGGATCCCATAAAAGCTTGTAGGATCAAAAAATTGTTCTTGTGGTTAAGCGAGCATGGAAATAAAATCAATACTCAGAAGTGAGAGGACAAAAGATACATGTACCTTTATCCAGCAATAACAAAAGGGATTCAGATTGTTGACATCAATCCAAACCGCCACTGATCATCATCATTCACTAGTTGTTCACTTCTCGAACGATTCTTAGGGCCTCGAGTGATCTGCTCTGCTTTTTTTTTTGTTATTTTTCAAATCCCACCCGGTTTCTTGTCAAATTCATCAATAAATCAAGCTAGAAATCAAGAGCTTCCAAATTTCAGAAAACCTAGTTCCTAAAAGAGATGATGAGCTTCAAAATACTATTTTTACCCCTTGAAACATCAAGCATTTTGCAATTGTTACCAAACATACAAATGCACAGATCAAATTTCTACCAAACATACAAATGCACAAAAAACAAAAAAAATCTTCACCATTTTTCCCAAAATATCAGTTGCGGAGATACACGGAGATCTAAGAAGTAATAAATCAAGTATCGAAAATCAAAAGGCAATACAACACCGAGCTTCATCACCTAGAACGCACCAACTCCGCTCCTGATTAAGAAATCGAACAAGTACCAAATCTAATGCTTTAAAAAAAAGGAGCAATTGCAACTGAACGCTCAAGGAAGGTGGTGGAAAGAGATAAATACCTGCAAGTACTAAGTAGGCTCTCTGATCGTCGTATAGAAGAGGACATTGAGCCACAATGGACGAGCCGCGACAGAGGGCGACTGAGCCGCCGGCGAGCCTCTACACCTCGCAGATGTCTTCGCTGAGGCCATAACCGCCTATGACCTATCTAACAGCAAATGAAACTGAGAGATAGATACTGATTAGGGGTTTCAGGGGAAATCATCATCTAGCAACTCGAATCAAACTATTCAAAGTTAGAAAGAGACCTAAACTACTCACCTTTTTCTTCACCTCGTGCCCTAACAGCGAAATCAGCCCCCCGAACCCCGCCTTATCTTATACCTTCCAACTACCTCACCTTCTTCTTTGTTGATTTCAGAAAAGGACGAGCGTTAGAAGAAGAGGACGAGGAGAGATCGGAGAAGCCATGGGAGCGGGGAATAGAAGTTGGGAGGGATTTTAATTTCAGACGATGACTGAGGGGAATGAAAGAGGGAGATCTGAAAACGGGAGGGATGAACAAGGGTGGCCGGGTGAGCATGGGCCTATTTTATTCGAATACAACCGAAGGTCCGCAAGGGCAGCGTGTAAATTAGGTCATTTTCATTTTAAGAGATATTTTCATTTTAAGCACCATTTTCATTTGAACCTTCATATATATATATATATATAGGGAAGAGTTCTAGTGAAACGGATTATAGGGTGAAACGTGTAACAGAATAATAGGCGTTGGATTTAAAACAAATCAATGGATGATATTCATTTGAAATAGCTAGGAAACACGTCATTTATGGTGATTTTAGAATTTAATTAGATCATAATAATTACAAATCCTAAATTTTCTCCTTAACAAATATGCTAACAATTCATTTAAAAAAAGGAGTTTAAATGTTTATTGAATAATGAGCTACTATTGAATATACAAAAAAATTAATAATCGAATGAAAATGAATATTTAATTTATTTGAAATGAATACAACAAATGATGATGATGAATATTTACGTTTACTTAAATGAATATTAAGTGTACGTATCTATATATGTATACTTTGAAGTATGAAACATATCACTTAGGGTGATTTTATAATTTAATTAGATCATAATAATTACAAATCCTAATTTGCCTCTCTAAAAAAACATGGTAAAAATTGATTTAAAAATAAAAGAAGTTCAAACATCTAGCGAATAATTAGATATTGAATATGCAAAAAGTGTAAGGAATGAATATTTACTTTATTTGAAATGAATACAACAAATGATGATGATGAATATTTACGTTTATCAAATAATCAGATATAGAATATGCAAAAAGTTTAATCAATTAATGAATATTTACTTTATTTGAAATGCATGAATACAACAAACGATGATGATGAATATTTACTTTTTCTTAAATGAATATTAAGTATACTTTCTAATTTCAAATCAATAAGAAACTCATAGTAGTGAATACAACAATACATAATCAAATGAATATTTATTTAGGTTAAAATGGAGATTAAGTATAATTTTTTTAAATGATAGTAAAGAATGCAAATGTTCAGTGATCAAATGAACATAGATTTTTGTTAAAATGAATATTTATAGTGTTTGAAATGAATATTTAAAACAATATATATATTGTAAGATGTTGCCTTACATGATTTACAATTCAAATCTACCAGAAGTTTCCCTTTTAATTTTAATTAATGGTGATTACTAACAATTAATATGATTTCCTAATTTGTCGATCTAATCTATGATGGTTGTGTGTAATAAATCTCATCCATTCATTTTATTTAATCCAACGCATATTATTTTGTTACACGTTTCACCCTATAATCTGTTTCACTAGAACTCTTCCCTATATATATATATATATATATATATATATATATATATATATATATATATATATATATATATATAAAGAGTTAAAATATAAAAGTGTCATAGGGTGTAAAATGATTAAAGTGTAAAATTTTATCTATACACACAGGAACAATTTCTTCAATCCAAGCGTCTTCGATCTTCCAGACCTTCCCCTCCGCCCTCTCTCCCTCTCGCCTCCACTCTCTCTCGGAGCACCTTCGATGGCCGCCCTCAGCCATCTCCAAATCTCCTCTCCCTCCTTCGCACTCGCCGACGAGGACCTCCAAGACTAGTGTTGTTTCTTCTTCCTCTGTCGACGACGCCTCCTTGCGATCTCAGAAGGAGCCGTTGAAGCCGACGACAAAGGGCCTTCTTTGTTCGCCCGCCAAGCCTGCAATTTTCGCCCTCGCCGATCAACTACGCTCTCAGGTTCGTAATAATCTTCACCCTCTTGTTCACACCTTATGGCATGCATTCATCGTAGCTGTCTAGAAACCAAGAATCCTATTCTCCCTCAAATCCCCTTCTCCTTGATCACTCTCTCTGATTTGGAAACCGCTTTGATTCAATATTGACTTCAATCTTCCATACATAGGGTTTTCATATGCTTTCGGTAAGAAACGTCTTCATCTGATTTTACACAGGTAATTTGGCTAGGTTTCATTTGATTCAGCATATTTTTATGGTTTTCTTAGGCTTTATAGATGGAATGAAGCAAATCCATTGATACTTTAATCAAAAATTTCGTGAGGTACCCTTGGGGTATTGCAATTTTTGCGAGGTATACAACTCTTTTGCATATTTCGTGTGGTGTCCCTGGGGTTTCTAATTTTTTCACCCCAAGCCCTTCCCCGTTAAACCTAACCTATTTCCGCTAGTTTTCAATTGTGAAATTAAAAAAAAAAATCGGACACAAAAGCGAGGAGAGAGACCAGATCTCCGCTCGGACGGAGAGAAGAAAGAACGGACGGTGTCAAGACGAACGGATGGAGAGAGAAGAAAGAACAGAAGGTGTCTAGCTGCGGCAGCGGCGACGAGGAGGAACCGTCTGGCGGTGGCGAGGAGTCATGGTGGAGGAGGTCGAATTTGTCGAGGATGACGCTGGCGACTCGTGGTGGAGGAGATCCTAGCGGAGGCCCCGATCACGTCGCTCTTAAGAAAATCTCCACCCTCAACCTCTCCGACGTCTCCGATTCCGTCCTCCTCCAACACCTTGAGTCCCGCTTCCGCTGCCTCAAGTCTCTCCCTTCCTCTCTCCCCCAACAACAACTGCCACCTCCCGTCTCCGCCGACTCGTCACCTGAACTCAAACCCTCAGTCGGCTCGGCGCCCAAATCCACGGATTCGACTCACAACGAGTTGGATTTGGTGATGGCGAACTTGTTGATGATGGCGAGGATGGCGTAGCCGATTACCAGTGTGCTGGTGGCATGTTCGAATTTGGGAACCACCACTGCCTGATTTGATGATTTCTAGGGTTTTGGGATTGCCGATCGAATTGATCTAATTCCCCTAGTTTGATGATTTCAAGAGTGTTGTATGCTCATTTGGCTATGGAGGGAGACAAAGAGGGAGGAAGATTCGGTGAGAAATCAATGGCGGATCTGGGGACGGGTAGTAGGACGGATCCTTTTTTTTTCATAATTGAAAACCAACGGAGATAGGTTAGATTTAACAGGGAAGGGCGCGAGGCAAAAAAATTAGAAATCCCAAGGGTACCAAGTGATATATGCAAAAGAGTTGTGATAACTCCACTCCCTTGATGAAAATCGGAATTAGTTTCAAAGGCTTTGATAGACAGTTTGTGTCAAAGGTCTTGATGCTACAACTGTGTTGATGAAACACAAAACATGTACTTCATTCTAATATGTCCGAATATTATTATATGTTATTATATTCTTCCAGATATTATTATATATGCACTAACATTTCAGGAAGCTTTTTGAATTATATCTCATTCCTTAAAGCTTGAAGTGGAGAAGAATAAAATCGGAGATCATGGCTTCAGAGTTTCCAAGAGTAGAAGATCGTGAAGAATCCATCTCAAGCCATGATATGCTCTAGCCGTTGGTGAAGATCCTTAGGCGCCGATATGTTCAATATAAAGAAAAGAAAAAAGGGAAGACAGACACACATTCGTTGAACACAAGCATTCATAAACTCAAGCCTTCATGTCAAATCTGTCTTCCTCGTGTGCTCTCTGCTAGTTCTTAAGAGTCATTTATTTGATTTCAAAGCATTTGAGAGTTACACAGTGAGCTTATAAGATATATTTTGAGTAAGTGTTATACTCGAGAGTTTGTAACTGAGGAAGTGGACACTAGGCGATTGATTCACGAAGTGTAAGAGGATTGTACTAGATAGTTGAGAAAGGTGGGGCTCTTCTAGATTGGTCTATGACTCCAAGGGAACGTGAGTTGACTAGATTGCAGTTGTATAAGAGAGAGGCTTCTCGGTGAGCTGTTAGGATCCTAAGTCTTGTGAATCAATAAAAGCTGGTTGAATCCTAGGGTTGTGGAAGAACCCTAGGCGAGGACATAGGCCAAGTTCGTGCCGAACCTCGTAAACAATTCATTGCGTCCTTTACTTATTGCTTTACCATATTTCTGCACTTGTTTCGAATTGTAGAACTCTTTTTTGATTCAGGTATTCCAGAGAAAAGAATTACGTCTAATCTCAAAGGGTTTTGCAAGTGCTTCAAAAGTCTTGAGATTATCTGCGAAAATCCGGCATACTATATTCAACCCCCTTCTAGAGTATCTTTATATTACTTTGTTATACATTATCGAACCTTCAATTGGTATCGAAGCTTTACTCACTGCTTTTGATATAACAATCTTGTGAGTTTTTTATCATGTCTAGTGAAGCAAGTGGAGGATTTGCACAAGGGAGGTCTACAAGTAGACCACCACTCTTTGTAGGAAACAACTTTGTCCACTGGAGATCATTGATGAATATGTTCATTATAGATCAAGATCTGGAACTTTGGAACATTATAGAGAATGTTCCGAAAGTTCCAGAGAAAGACGGACCAAATGGAACCAAAGTTGCAAAGACTAAGGCTGAATACATCCAAACAGATCTTGAATTCGTCTCCAAAAACTACAGGGCTATTAACTTACTTTATTGTGGTCTTAACACTGATGAATTTAAACGTATTTCATCTTGTAGGTCAGCTAAAGAGATTTGGGACAAGCTGGTTGTCACCTATGAAGGAACTAGCCAAGTGAAAGACGCCAAGATTAGCATCTTCCTTCGAAAGTATGAACTTTTCAAAATGAAGCCTGATGAGTCTGTCAAGGCCATGTTCACACGGTTCACAGAAATCGCCAACAACCTTGACTCTCTCTGCAAGAGCATCAAGAACATTGAGAAAGTGAGGAAGATATTGAGGTGTCTCCCAAAAGGCAAATGGGGCCCTAAAGCGACAGCTATAGAGGAAGCCCAAGATCTCACCACTCTGCCCCTTAATGACTTGCTTGGGAAGCTGTTCACACATGAGATGATTATCAATGAAGACGATGGAGAACTTCTAGCAAGCACTAAGAACATTGCGCTCAAGTCTAAGAAGGATGAGCCCAAAGATGTGTCGGATTCTGAAGATGAGGATGACGATGAGGATGATCCTTTTGCTCTTATCACAAGAGGCCTTTCTCGAATCCTCAAAATGAAGAAACAATTCAACAACAAGGATGGATCAGAGTCTTCTAAATTTCGAGGTAAGTCTCAATACAACAAATATGACAAGAAGACTAAACCTTTGTCTTGTTTTAAATGTGGTGAAATAAACCATCTGGTGAAATACTGCACTCAAAAGACGAAGACCCAATCCAAGAAAGGTGATAAATGGAAAAAGAAAGCCATGGTGGCAACTTGGAGCGATTCTGACTCAGACTCCGATGATGAGAAGGCCAATGTCTGTCTTATGGCCTCAGGAGATGAATCCCACGATGAGAAGCTTGAGGTAACTGTAAGAGAGCTTATGGCAAGTCCAAAAGAGGTATTATCAGAATTCCTTTCTAATATGATTGCCAATGAAGAGAAACTTATTGCCCAAACTAACACTCTTATTAAGAGAACTGTGGACCAGGAAAGAACTATTGAGGATCTGTCTATGAGGGTCAAAAGTTTTGAAACTTCTTATTCAGGTCTTGACATTAAAGTCAAGACTCTTGACTCAAAGAAATCTAAACTCAAGCAAGATCTATCCTCTCTAAGAAGTGAACATTATGACTTAGAGAAAGAGAAGATCTCTCTGAATAATAAGATTCAAGACTAACAGACAACCCTCATAAGTTTTACCAAATGCAAAGGCACTCTTGATAGGATGTTGGGTGAGCAACAAAGTTCTCTAAACAAAAGTGGTATTGGTTACAATCCAAGGTTTTTAAAGAAGCAGCACATTACCACTTTTGTAAAGGCAAAGGGAAGTAGAACCTCTCCTATATGTCCCCATTGTGCGAGAAAAGGACATGTAAAAGAGACCTGCCCCTATAGAAGAAAGGATCCATATATCATTCGCAATACATTTCCTGTTCATTTGAGAAAAGAACGGATAACGCAAGTTTGGGTCCCCAAAGCCCTATTTTACCAAATATGGTTTATCCCAATAATGGATCTAAGTTTTCTTATTGGTCTAGCCACAAAGATTGATGTTTGTTTTGCAAGAGATCACCAAGGTGAAGGAGCAAAAATGGATTATTGATAGTGGATGCTCAAGATATATGAGTGGAAAGAGTTCTCTCTTTCATGATCTAAAGAAGCAATCAACCGGAACAATCACTCTTGGTGACAAAGGAAAGTGGACATCGTTGGTTTTGGTAGTGTTGGGAGTGATCCTAACCATAGTATTAAAAATGTTTATCTTGTTAATGGTTTGAAGTATAATTTGTTTAGTGTCTCTCAATTATGTGATAGTGGTAATGATGTTGGATTTAACAAGAAAAGATGTCTAGTGCGCAGAGAAGATACAGGTGAAGTAGTTCTAACTGCATATCGTTATAACAACATCTATCCTGTGAATGCTGAGCAAGTGGCACAAGGAAGCTTAACCTGTCTAAAGGCTTTGACGGACGATCCAAAGTTCTGGCACAGGAGACTCGGTCATGTAAGCCCACATACACTACTGAAGCTTGTGTCCAAAGGGCTTGTAAGAGGACTACCTGAGATGGACTTCAAAAGTATTGATATGTGCAAAGCATGCACACGAGGTAAACAAACACGTAGCTCTTTCAAACCCAAAAAGGTTGTAAGTTCTTCTAGACCCCTTGAACTTTTACATATGGATTTATGTAGTCCTATGCGAGTCAAATCTCACAATGGTAAAAAATACATGCTTGTTGTCATATTTGATGAATGCAATGACGGTTCTTTAAGTGAAAGTGTTGCAGATTTAGATCTTAATAGCCATACAAAGAATGAGGATGGTGATGTCAAGTGTGCTTTTCTTAATGATTTCTTAGAGGAAGAAGTCTATGTGGCTCAACCCCCAGGTTTTGAAAGTTCTGAATTTCCTAATTATGTTTATAAACTAAACAAAGAGCTATATGGTTTGAAACAAGCCCCAAGAGCTTGGTATGAGCGCTTGTCAAAATATCTTTTAGAAAATGATTTTAAAAGGGGGTTGATCGACAAGACTCTTTTTATCAAGACCAAAGGAGAGAACATTTTGGTTATTCAAATATATGTTGATGATATATTGTTTGGTGCCACTAACACATCTTTGTGCAAGGAATTTTCTGACATTATGTACAATGAATTTGAGATGAACTTGATGGGTGAACTCAACTTCTTCTTGGGATTACAAGTTCATCAATCCAAGAAAGGGATCTTTGTCAACCAAAGCAAGTACACTAATGATGTGGATCAAGATGGCCTTTTGTGCGTCAAACAATGATCTTGATCCAGGCGAGGTCTCAAGACCGATTCGAGGGCTATTGATGGCGAAGAGTATCATCCTCAAAAGGAGGAAGAAGGCTCCACCATGGAACAAGGTTCAAAGGAGCAAGTTGAGCTAATGTTCAAGTTTGAGTTCGTTCTTAATGGGTTGACAGCATATCGACGTCTCAGTAAAATGGGTCGTTTGGAGTCTATATTTATCGGATGAGGTAGTATCATACCTTGTTGGAACGAGAACGAAAAGATCTACAACTTTGCTTTTAAAGGTTTCTCCAGAATCGACCTCGAGAATGGCCGAAATTCATCATCTTTGCAGCTGTCCCTGTTTGGACGAATTTCTAGATAATTATTTAATTATTTTCGAATTTTTTTAATTAAACTAGATTTTATTATTTTATGAATTTCGGAAAATAATGTGGAAATAATTATATATTTTCTAGATATAATTCTTGTCCACTAAGTAGGAATATTTATCTCGGATTTATTTATTAGTATTATTAGGATTTAATATTTATTTATCTAAGCCAAAACTCTATCTTTTGCAAAGATAGAATTGACATGCTTTGTTATTTAAACACTTTCCTACATTCAATAAAATTAGATTGGAATTATAATTGAGGAACCCTTTTAAGGATTAAAAGGTTCCCTCGATTCCCAATTCAAAAGCCTTCGCAATCAATTTATGTTTTTGCTCATCCGATACCAAACAAGATCTAAACACAACCCCAAACCATGCACATAGGAGAAACCCATCCTTTCTCAAAAAAAAAAAAGAAACCCATCCTGAGAAACCGTCGCTAAACCAGTGTTCCTGTCACTGAATCTGCCAGAACCGTCACCAGCGTTAGGGCCGCGCCCGTGGCCTTTCCCGCAGTGTTGCAATTGCTTTCTTTTTGTGGTTGCTTGTGTTCTTGTTTTGCTTCCGCCATTCCCACACCTTTCTTACTTTCAAGACACTTGTTCAACATCAAGGATATCAAGGATAATTGCAAGATCGGGCCATCAACAGTTTGTTTGGTGTTCTTGATCCTGAACCCACAGGCGAAGGATCGGGGATTCCAAACGTATCAACTAAGGATCTTTTGAAGAAGTTCAAAATGGATCCATCCAAAGCAGCCAAGACACCCATGAGTTCAACCTTATCTCTAGATCAAGACAAGACTGGGAAGAGTGTCAATCAAAAGGAGTATCGAGGGATGATTGGATCTTTATTATATCTTACGGCTAGTAGACTTGACATCATGTTTAATGTTTGCATGTGTGCTAGGTTTCAAGCTGACCCTAAAGAATCTCACCTCGTGGCTGTGAATAGGATCTTTCGATATCTCAATGGCACTAAGGAGCTTGGCTTATGGTACCCAAAGCAAAAAGATTTTACATTAATCGGGTATTCTGATGCAGATTTTGCAGGCTATAAGGTTGATAGAAAGAGCACGTCAGGATGTTGCCAATTCTTAGGAGCATCCTTGATCGGTTGGCATTCAAAGAAATAAAACTCAGTTGCTCTATCCACTGCTGATGCCGAATACATAGCAGTTGGAGCATGCAGCTCTCAAATCCTTTGGATAGCTCAACAAATGAGAGATCTTGGCATCAACCTCAAAGGTATTCCCATCAAGTGTGACAATACAAGTGCCATATCAATCACGAAGAATCATGTTCAACATTCAAGGACCAAACATATTGATATAAGGCATCATTTCATTAGAGACCATGTCGAAAAAGGTGATGTGTTCATATCTTTTATTTCAACTAATTATCAATAGGCTGACATTTTTACTAAGCCTTTGGCAGAGGATAGGTTCATCTTCATTAGACGTGAGATTGGAATGCTTAACAGGGATGCACTTTCGTAGGGGGAGCTTTCCCTTTACGAAAGATAACTTCTACTCACTGTCAAAACCTTTGAGAATTATGTCAAAGATTGTGAGCTGAATGGTAGAGCACATATAACGAATCATATATTTGGTTAATATCTTATTAGATATTTGATCAAATATAGTTTTTATGATTTTTAACCTTCGTTATACAGTACACATTTTATTTCCTAAAAGTTCTTATATCCGAGTATTTTTATTTATGGAAAAGATATTTTCGGAATTTCCCTCTTGAATTAAATTATGACAAGATGGTTTGAAATTTGAGTTGTTTTGGAAATCAAATATTTTCAAATTGGCAGTGTGATGATTACCCTCATTGGAACCATAAACCCGTCCCATCAACTTCACCCTCTCTCCCTTTTTAAACCACACACTTTACCCCAATTTCTCTCCTCTCCAGATTTACCTAAATCTAAACCCTCTCTTAAACTCCTTCTTCAACCTTTTCCTGGAACCCTAGCCAAATCTCATCCATGGCACCCAAATCCAAGAAGACCTCTACACCCAAACGCCTTGGCGCCACCCCCAAGGGACGCCAGACCATTGTTACTTCCCCTCAACCCGAACCTACTCCTCAAGCCATTGTCCCAACTACTGTCCCGAGCACCGTCCCTGAGAGCACCATTGCTGAAATCAAGCATTCTCTAAAGCGCCCGACGAAGAAGGGAAAAAGGAAAAGGAAAATCATTAATGAGGAAGAGGAGGATCTTAATGAGATTTTGGAACGAGATGCTGCAAAAGAGGTCGAGGAAGAGGCCTAGAGCCAGAAAAAGGCCGAGGAAGAGGCTGAGCAAGAAAGGAAAATAGCCGAGGAGAAGGCTAAGAAAGCCAGAAAGGAGGCCGAGGAAGAGGCTCTAAAAGTTGCTGAGAAGGAGGTTCCCACTGAAGAGGAACCAGAGGAAGAGGAAGAGGAAGAGGAGGACCACGAGACTGCAGACGACGAGGAAGCTGAGGGAGACAACGTTGAGGGTCCGATGAGGACTCGGGGTCTGAGGATGAAGAGGATAAGAAGCCTGAACTTGTTCCCTCTCCTTCTCCTCCTCCTCCTCCTCCGTCTCCAAAGAAGCGGAAAGCCCCTGCAGCAAAGCCTCCATCTCCCAAGCGCACAAGGAAAGACACTCTCAGAAGCCTTGACGCGCCTGTCAAGAGGTCTGCTCCCACAAAGGCTCGCAGGAAGAACGCCGATCTGCCTGCACTCATCCAGGTAAACCAATCCTTGCCCTCCTCCTGGTTTGAAAATGCTGAGATGGCTGAAAAGTGGGTAGATGAGTTTAGAACTCGTAAGATATGTTGTTCTGATTTCATTGATCTTGAGTTTTTGGAAGCTTTGAACCTACCCTGCATCTCTCTCCTCAAACAATCCTCTGCCTGGACCCTTCTTAACCTTGAATCCGTGTATTACCCCTAAGTCACCCGCCTATTCTACATAAACCTAAAAGTCAAACACAATGCCGATGGATGGTCTTTGGAATCAATCGTCAAGGGAGTTAGAATCTCTTTCAACTCCATTGACTTCGCTGATTTCCTTGGCCTTCCTAGACCTTGTCCACCCTCTCCTGAAAACCCCACTAAAGAATAGTGTATTGCCCTTGCCCGATTCAAATACCTGCTCCCTGAAGCATCCAACAACACCACAAAACAGCTTACCCACTCGTCCCTTACTCTCGAGGCAAAAATCATCTTCAACATCATTGTGAGATGCCTCTTAACCCGAATAAACTCTGGCTCCCTCCTAACTGATAACACCCTGGTCCTTCTATACCGTATTTTGAATGGCCATGATCTTGATCTGGCCAATACCATCCTAGGATCCATGGCTCACACTCGCAAAGCCAGAATAGGAACTCCCCTCCCCTTTGCCAACCTATTAACCCATATCTTCAAAGCTTCTGAAATCGATTTCAAAATTGAAGAATAACAGCATCATCTGGGTAAGTTCGACTCCAAGAGCTTTGAGAAGATGACATTATGTACAATGAATTTGAGATGAACTTGATGGGTGAACTCAACTTCTTCTTGGGATTACAAGTTCATCAATCCAAGAAAGGGATCTTTGTCAACCAAAGCAAGTACACTAATGATGTGGATCAAGATGGCCTTTTGTGCGTCAAACAATGATCTTGATCCAGGCGAGGTCTCAAGACCGATTCGAGGGCTATTGATGGCGAAGAGTATCATCCTCAAAAGGAGGAAGAAGGCTCCACCATGGAACAAGGTTCAAAGGAGCAAGTTGAGCTAATGTTCAAGTTTGAGTTCGTTCTTAATGGGTTGACAGCATATCGACGTCTCAGTAAAATGGGTCGTTTGGAGTCTATATTTATCGGATGAGGTAGTATCATACCTTGTTGGAACGAGAACGAAAAGATCTACAACTTTGCTTTTAAAGGTTTCTCCAGAATCGACCTCGAGAATGGCCGAAATTCATCATCTTTGCAGCTGTCCCTGTTTGGACGAATTTCTAGATAATTATTTAATTATTTTCGAATTTTTTTAATTAAACTAGATTTTATTATTTTATGAATTTCGGAAAATAATGTGGAAATAATTATATATTTTCTAGATATAATTCTTGTCCACTAAGTAGGAATATTTATCTCGGATTTATTTATTAGTATTATTAGGATTTAATATTTATTTATCTAAGCCAAAACTCTATCTTTTGCAAAGATAGAATTGACATGCTTTGTTATTTAAACACTTTCCTACATTCAATAAAATTAGATTGGAATTATAATTGAGGAACCCTTTTAAGGATTAAAAGGTTCCCTCGATTCCCAATTCAAAAGCCTTCGCAATCAATTTATGTTTTTGCTCATCCGATACCAAACAAGATCTAAACACAACCCCAAACCATGCACATAGGAGAAACCCATCCTTTCTCAAAAAAAAAAAAGAAACCCATCCTGAGAAACCGTCGCTAAACCAGTGTTCCTGTCACTGAATCTGCCAGAACCGTCACCAGCGTTAGGGCCGCGCCCGTGGCCTTTCCCGCAGTGTTGCAATTGCTTTCTTTTTGTGGTTGCTTGTGTTCTTGTTTTGCTTCCGCCATTCCCACACCTTTCTTACTTTCAAGACACTTGTTCAACATCAAGGATATCAAGGATAATTGCAAGATCGGGCCATCAACAGTTTGTTTGGTGTTCTTGATCCTGAACCCACAGGCGAAGGATCGGGGATTCCAAACGTATCAACTAAGGATCTTTTGAAGAAGTTCAAAATGGATCCATCCAAAGCAGCCAAGACACCCATGAGTTCAACCTTATCTCTAGATCAAGACAAGACTGGGAAGAGTGTCAATCAAAAGGAGTATCGAGGGATGATTGGATCTTTATTATATCTTACGGCTAGTAGACTTGACATCATGTTTAATGTTTGCATGTGTGCTAGGTTTCAAGCTGACCCTAAAGAATCTCACCTCGTGGCTGTGAATAGGATCTTTCGATATCTCAATGGCACTAAGGAGCTTGGCTTATGGTACCCAAAGCAAAAAGATTTTACATTAATCGGGTATTCTGATGCAGATTTTGCAGGCTATAAGGTTGATAGAAAGAGCACGTCAGGATGTTGCCAATTCTTAGGAGCATCCTTGATCGGTTGGCATTCAAAGAAATAAAACTCAGTTGCTCTATCCACTGCTGATGCCGAATACATAGCAGTTGGAGCATGCAGCTCTCAAATCCTTTGGATAGCTCAACAAATGAGAGATCTTGGCATCAACCTCAAAGGTATTCCCATCAAGTGTGACAATACAAGTGCCATATCAATCACGAAGAATCATGTTCAACATTCAAGGACCAAACATATTGATATAAGGCATCATTTCATTAGAGACCATGTCGAAAAAGGTGATGTGTTCATATCTTTTATTTCAACTAATTATCAATAGGCTGACATTTTTACTAAGCCTTTGGCAGAGGATAGGTTCATCTTCATTAGACGTGAGATTGGAATGCTTAACAGGGATGCACTTTCGTAGGGGGAGCTTTCCCTTTACGAAAGATAACTTCTACTCACTGTCAAAACCTTTGAGAATTATGTCAAAGATTGTGAGCTGAATGGTAGAGCACATATAACGAATCATATATTTGGTTAATATCTTATTAGATATTTGATCAAATATAGTTTTTATGATTTTTAACCTTCGTTATACAGTACACATTTTATTTCCTAAAAGTTCTTATATCCGAGTATTTTTATTTATGGAAAAGATATTTTCGGAATTTCCCTCTTGAATTAAATTATGACAAGATGGTTTGAAATTTGAGTTGTTTTGGAAATCAAATATTTTCAAATTGGCAGTGTGATGATTACCCTCATTGGAACCATAAACCCGTCCCATCAACTTCACCCTCTCTCCCTTTTTAAACCACACACTTTACCCCAATTTCTCTCCTCTCCAGATTTACCTAAATCTAAACCCTCTCTTAAACTCCTTCTTCAACCTTTTCCTGGAACCCTAGCCAAATCTCATCCATGGCACCCAAATCCAAGAAGACCTCTACACCCAAACGCCTTGGCGCCACCCCCAAGGGACGCCAGACCATTGTTACTTCCCCTCAACCCGAACCTACTCCTCAAGCCATTGTCCCAACTACTGTCCCGAGCACCGTCCCTGAGAGCACCATTGCTGAAATCAAGCATTCTCTAAAGCGCCCGACGAAGAAGGGAAAAAGGAAAAGGAAAATCATTAATGAGGAAGAGGAGGATCTTAATGAGATTTTGGAACGAGATGCTGCAAAAGAGGTCGAGGAAGAGGCCTAGAGCCAGAAAAAGGCCGAGGAAGAGGCTGAGCAAGAAAGGAAAATAGCCGAGGAGAAGGCTAAGAAAGCCAGAAAGGAGGCCGAGGAAGAGGCTCTAAAAGTTGCTGAGAAGGAGGTTCCCACTGAAGAGGAACCAGAGGAAGAGGAAGAGGAAGAGGAGGACCACGAGACTGCAGACGACGAGGAAGCTGAGGGAGACAACGTTGAGGGTCCGATGAGGACTCGGGGTCTGAGGATGAAGAGGATAAGAAGCCTGAACTTGTTCCCTCTCCTTCTCCTCCTCCTCCTCCTCCGTCTCCAAAGAAGCGGAAAGCCCCTGCAGCAAAGCCTCCATCTCCCAAGCGCACAAGGAAAGACACTCTCAGAAGCCTTGACGCGCCTGTCAAGAGGTCTGCTCCCACAAAGGCTCGCAGGAAGAACGCCGATCTGCCTGCACTCATCCAGGTAAACCAATCCTTGCCCTCCTCCTGGTTTGAAAATGCTGAGATGGCTGAAAAGTGGGTAGATGAGTTTAGAACTCGTAAGATATGTTGTTCTGATTTCATTGATCTTGAGTTTTTGGAAGCTTTGAACCTACCCTGCATCTCTCTCCTCAAACAATCCTCTGCCTGGACCCTTCTTAACCTTGAATCCGTGTATTACCCCTAAGTCACCCGCCTATTCTACATAAACCTAAAAGTCAAACACAATGCCGATGGATGGTCTTTGGAATCAATCGTCAAGGGAGTTAGAATCTCTTTCAACTCCATTGACTTCGCTGATTTCCTTGGCCTTCCTAGACCTTGTCCACCCTCTCCTGAAAACCCCACTAAAGAATAGTGTATTGCCCTTGCCCGATTCAAATACCTGCTCCCTGAAGCATCCAACAACACCACAAAACAGCTTACCCACTCGTCCCTTACTCTCGAGGCAAAAATCATCTTCAACATCATTGTGAGATGCCTCTTAACCCGAATAAACTCTGGCTCCCTCCTAACTGATAACACCCTGGTCCTTCTATACCGTATTTTGAATGGCCATGATCTTGATCTGGCCAATACCATCCTAGGATCCATGGCTCACACTCGCAAAGCCAGAATAGGAACTCCCCTCCCCTTTGCCAACCTATTAACCCATATCTTCAAAGCTTCTGAAATCGATTTCAAAATTGAAGAATAACAGCATCATCTGGGTAAGTTCGACTCCAAGAGCTTTGAGAAGATTTGCATCACTCAGTCCCCCCAAGGGACTTGGAAGCTTACCTTTTCCTCAAAAACTCTTCCCACTGCCCCTGCCATTGATGAGCGCATGGATAACCTGGAGTTGGCCTTGGAGGAAGTTCGCCTGGATATCAAGGAGCTGCATAGAGATTTTTTGCTGGAGATGAGCGGGGTGTCTACGTTGTTGCACGGTCTGAGGTTGCTGCTCACGGATGATGCTTCGGATGATGAATCTTAAACCCTACCCTACCCTACCCTAACCCCTCTTTTGAACACTGCTGGTTTTTGGATACTGCCTTAAAACTTTTTGTGACTGTTTTACCTCCTCCCTTTGTGGAAAGATAAAAAGAGGGATATGATCTGATGGTTTAGACTTTAAAACTTTAAAACTTCTATGAATCAAAGGTCTTGGGAGACCTTGTTGTGTTTTTGGTTGGATATTTCACGCTTTGAAATTATGATCCGACATTTGTCTAACACCATGCAGGTACTTATAATATATTTGCTTGACTAAGTTGCAGGGATGCACAGGTTTTGTCTTTCATCAAGGGGTAGATTGATAACTCCACTCCCTTGATGAAAATCGGAATTAGTTTCAAAGGCTTTGACACAGTTTGTGTCAAAGGTCTTGAAGCTACAACTGTCTTGATGAAACACAAAACCTGTACTTCATTATATTATGTCTGAATATTATTATATGTTATTATATGCTTTCAGATATTATTATATATGCACAAACATTTCAGGAAGCTATTCGAATTATATCTCCTTCCATAAGGCTTGAAGTGGAGATGAATAAAATCGGAGATCATGGCTTCAGAGTTTCCAAGAATAGAAGATCGTGAAGAATCCATCTCAAGCCATGATCTGCTCTAGCCGTTGGTGAAGATCCTTAGGCGCCGATTTGTTCAATATAAAGAAAAGGAAGAAGGAAAGACAGACACATATTCGTTGAACACAAGCATTCATGCACTCAAGCCTTCAAGTCATATATGTCTTCCTCGTGTGCTCTCTACTAGTTCTTAAGAGTCATTTATTTTGTTTCAAAGCATTTGAGAGTTAAACAGTGAGCTTGTAGGATATATTTCGAGTGAGTGTTATACTCGAGAGTTTGGAACTCAGGAAGTGGACACTAAGCGATTGATTCACGAAGTGTAAGAGGATTGTACTAGATATCTGAGAGAGGTGGGGCTCTTCTAGATTGGTCTAGGACTCCAAGGGAACGTGAGTTGACTAGATTGGAATTGTATAGGAGAGATGCTTCTCGGTGAGCTGTTAGGATCCTAAGTCTTGTGAATCAATAAAAGCCGGTTGAATCCTAGGGTTGTGGAAGAACCCTAGGCGGGGACATAGGCCAAGTTCGTGTCGAACCTCGTAAACAATTCATTGCGTCCTTTACTTATTGCTTTACCATATTTCCGCACTTGTTTCGAATTGTATAACTCTTTTGTGATTCGGGTTTTCCAGAGAAAAGAATTACGTCTAATCTCAAAGGGTTTTGGAAGTGCTTCAAAAGTCTTGAGATTATCTGCGAAAATCCGGCATACTCTATTCAACCCCCCTTCTAGAGTATCTTTATATTACTTTGTTATACATTATTGAACCTTCAAGTTGTATACCTCGTGAAAATTGGAATACCTCAGGGGTACCTCGCGAAATATCCGTACTTTAATTGAAAGATGCATCTGCTCATGTCGGTAATCTCCCTTTTTTTTTTTGAGAAAATTCCCTCTTTCCGTTGATTTAACATATTATTACGATTCAACACTCCATTGATACTTTAATTGAAAGATGCATCTAATTCAGCATATTATTTTGGTTTTCGTAGGCTCTAATTTGATAAAGGGAACTCTTTATCATGATTCTTGTGTGCCATCTCCCTCTTCTGTTGATGTGCTCTCTTATCACCATTGACAAGGAGTCTATGCTGACATCGTCGTCGTCGATATCCCACTCTTCTCCGTCCATATCTAAGCTGACAAGGAGTCTACCGAACATGTTTGGCACTTTAGTGGCTGGGTGTTTTGATTGCGAGGATAGCTCCGTGGATTCAAATGAGCTTCCTCTCAATGTCTCGCGTGAGATTCTTCAAGAAAGTCACATTGTAAGTGCCATCTGTTTTGCCCCTTACCAGAGCGATGTATATAAAATGCTTAACCACAACACTGTGTTTGGAAAATGGAATATTAATGGAAAGGAAGTGAAGAGAAAATAGAGAGGTGAAGAGAAGAGAAGAGAAATGAAGTATTTTTTTAAGATTTTCTATTTGGCAATCATGGGGAAGGAAAGGAAGGGAAACACATATATGCTGTTTTTTTGGGTGGAATTGAAGGGATTTTTTATTGAATTAGTAGCGTTAATTAATTACATATTTTTTTCTTTTTTAAAAAAAATCTCCACTCAGACTTTCTCATGAGATTCCACCATTTTGATGGAGTTTCAAATCCCTTCAAATCCCACGTTTTTTCCTCCTCATTTTCCAACCAATCTCTTCCCTTCTAAAAGAAACTACCCATCCAAATAATCAATCTATTTTCCCTTCACTTCCCTTCCCTAATAAACCCCCAAATCCCTTAATCCAAAGAGTGCGAAGATGAGATATCATGTAAAACGAACAATCTGTGATTTTGGCACCCCATTTAACTTACATTTTGTTGTGTCTTGCAGGTAAGAATTATGAGAAAAAAGATTGGTAAGAAAAGCCTTTGACATGATCCTTGGAATATCTATGAGAGAGAACACAGAGATGTAAGTAGGCCCCATTTGTTACCTCTCTTCTACTCCTATTCTCCCTTTGTCATCAGGTGCACTTCTGTTTCTGAAATTTGTTATCAGGTGCTCTACTGTTTTAGAATTCTAGTTGTAGATCTATTTTAGAATTCGAAAAATCTCCCATAATTTGAGGATTGTTCGATTAATTGCACATCATGAATTTGGGGGTGAATTGAAAGGGACATATGGTAATTGAAAATCCCTAATTTGAGAAGATGGATTTCAAACTGCAATCTTTATTTATATTCTTATGATAAATCTCGGCTTATCCAGATTTATAGCAAACTGTGTTTGGTGATTGCAGGTGAGATGTGTGTCGCTAGCATTTTCAGGCTAATAACTTGCACTAAATCAAATCAAATTGATTCGATTAGAGTGGATGTTGAGGCTGCAGGAGGTTTGTATACGAGGATATTCAAAAGTTGTGTTAGTTAACCTTGCTTCAACTTGACCGCATCTTGCCACTATGATAGAATGTTTTTTTTTTTTGCCTATTAGCTCAATTGGTAGAGTGATGTGTGTATGCACAAAGATGTGGGTTCGAATCCCACATAGGTTACACAATAAACAAGAACACAACAATCCCAAATTGTTAATCATGCACATTATAATCTTATTTATGCACTTTTTAACCTTAATTATGCACTTTTTAATCTTAATTATGCACTTTAATTTGAAATCCTATTACGGGAAAAAAAATCGATTTCAAACTCACATCTATCAATCTAAATTATGCGAGACATGAACTCAAACTCTCAAAAGTAAAAAAAAAATTTAAAAAAAAATTTAAAACATCGGTTTCAAAGGCCCATCTTATGTCTCATTCAAGCACTTTATGATCTTATTTTTTCACTATATCATTTTATATTTGCACTATTTCAAACTTAAATTGCACATTTAATTTCTATAAATCCACATTCAAACTAAAATTTTATTTATGCACTTTATAATCTTAATTGTGCACTTCATAATCTTATATTTGCACAACATGAAGTTATATTTGAACAACAATATATATGTTATATATGCACAATGTAACATTATATTATTATATATGCACATCTAGACATGTCAATCAGATCATTCGGGTCGGGTTCGGGTCGAGTCTTTTCGGGTTTCGGGTAAACGGGTCTCGGGTAGATCCGGGTTAACTCAAGATCGGGTTTGGCCCGGTTTCTGGTCAATTTCGGGTTTGTCAAGTTTTTTATTTTTTAATAAAAATTCGTAGTTTAATGACTTTATGATAAGTTTAAAATGTAAATTTAAAGATGTGATTGGTAAGTTGTTCTTTTTTGGCTCTATACTCTATAATATATCAAAGTATTGATTAACTTTTTGAAATTATTTAATATGGATTAGTAATGACTAATGAGTATAAAAATTTAATTAAAAATTTTAATATTTTATAGAGTTATTTTATCTTTTTAAAAGCGTGTTGAAAAATACAAATTCAAAAAATACCGATCGGAGGGAGTAATATATACAATATAAATAAATATAAAAGTTAATTTGAAAAATAATCCAGTGTTTGTAATTATAAAATGTAGTAAATTGAAATCTCCATGAATAATTTTAATAATATATAATTATAAATTAATTCATTTTATTAATATAAAATTATAAATTAATTAATTTTAATAATATATAATTATAAATTAATTAACTTTAATAATATATAATTATAAATTAATTATTTTCATAATATATAATTATAAATTAATTAATTTTAATAATATATAAATATAAATTAATTAATTTTAATACTACGTAATATCTAATATAATACTAAAACAGATGTGAAAGATACACGTGGCGACCTCACATTGAAAGTGTCACGTGACAGCCATTCACTTAACAAACCCCGATATATATTTAAAATAAATAAACTTAAAATCTTTTTTATTAATTAAAATATTGAATTTGTTGACCAAATCATAACAACTTATCCAAATTTGTAGATTATTTTTTATCCAGGATTTTTAAAAGCCGGAAAATAATAAATCAGTATATTATTAATAAATAAATTTCACTAAATTCTTTTGAATGAATGTTACGTGAAATTCATTTTGTTAATTTTTAAAACTTTTTTTATTAGATATTTGAGGATTCTATTGCAACCATTAAGATTTCCTTATCCAATATTAATCAATAATCAATTATATTTAATTACTACTATATACAAACTATGGTAATCAGCCGAATATAAAGCTACAGTTAAAGTTGAAATCAAAGTTGCATAATTTAAGATTAGTCAATATTATAAGAAATCAATTTCTTTTCCCGATCAATCTCGATTATATATCAATCCCTACTAATTATCTCAATCACTATCAATTATCCCAATAGTTGATTTATTGTTATTTTTTTATTAACTAAATCAAATTTATCTTCCTTTTTCCTAATTTACCATAATATCTATCCTAATCAACCGTTTCTTTTTTTTTTTTAATGATTGAATCAAATATCAATGGTTAATTAGATTAAATTTAAGGATCTTCATTTTCTTATTTTACTAATGAATCTTAATTAATCATAAAATAATAGTCCAGCTTAATGAATTCTAATTTTAAAAACACTAAAATATTTGAAATTCTCTTTTTAAAAAAAATTCATTGGCTTATAATTATTTATGGGCCCCAATTTAACAATTAGCAAGTAAATAAATAGATTTCACAAATTATAAATTTTATAAAGATTTTCTTCCATATATTTTAATCCATTTTCACTGAAATATTCGAAATTCTCTTTTTTTTTAAAAAAAATTAAAAAATCTGATTGATAAATCAAAATATCGATTTCATAACAAAAAAATTTAAACTAAATTGAATGTTTATCACCTAAAATTTAATTCTTTTTATTAGATATTTGCTAACTCTATTTTTATTTTTAATAATACTAAAACAGAAGCGAAGGATACACATGACGGCCTCACATTAAAAATGTCATATGACACCATATGCTAATGCCACAACCCCATTGACTTAAAAAATTCCATTGGTTTATAATTATTTGTGGGGCCCATTTTAACAATTATCAAATAAATAATTAAATTTCTCAAGTTACAAATTTGATAAAGATTTTCTTCCAAATATTTTAATCCATTTTCACTAAAATTAATCCATTTTCACTAAAATATTTGAAATTCACTTTTAAAAAAATTAATATAACTTATTGAAAAATTAAAATATCAGTTTGATAACAAAAAAAAAAATCTAAACTAAATCGAATCCTTATCACCTATCTATGTGTTTTTATCATGAATATTAATCAGTATTCAAATCTATTTTATTACTACAAAAATTGGCGATTGACTGAATATAAAGGTATGCTTAGGATTCAAATGAAAAATGTATAATATTGCTCAATAAAATCCAATTTCAAATTTGATTAAATAAGATGCTACAAAATATTAATCATTAATCAAATCTATTTTATTACTAAAAAATGTGGTGATCGGATGAATATAAAGCTATGCTTAGAATTCAAATGAAAAATGTATAATGTTGCTAAATAAAATCTCATTTCAAATTTGATTAAATAAGATTCTAAAAATGATGATTTTATCCAATCAACTAATGCTTAACAAGAATCATTTACATACTCTTAATATATAAATTTAAAAAAAAAACAAAAATTATTCATTATTCAGTAAATAGATATAGATTATTGTTTAGCCTTTATTTTGGACAGTTGAAATGAACTTAAATTAATTTAATTTAAGATGGAGTTTAAACATATAATTAGCCACTTATAAAACCTAGATTGTTTTCATAGAGTTAATGAATGTAGAAAAAAATTTATTACTCTAAATATGAAAATTTGATTTATTCGTAAGATGATTGGTATTTCTTTAGTTGGATGGATGTTAGATGGTCCAATCAAAATAATTAAAATTGAAGTTGTTTAGTCGTTAATGTGATGCTATATTATTACATCAATATATCTTCTCCGACATTTTTATGTGCTATCATCCCAGAGTGCTTAAAATTTCATACACCTAGCATTTGTCAAATGTGTAGTCCGCCTAACAAAGTATTTGGTTCTACCTTTCAGCTTATTACGACAACAAACATTTGTTTAATGTTCAAAGTAACCAATCAAGTTGCTAAAAAACAATCAAAAGGCGGAAAAAAATTAAACACTCTCCATATTAGTGCATGCAACTATTTCTATCTAAAAAGATGAGACATTGACGTTTTGCCACATGTATTATATATTGTTATAATAAAATTATTATTTTTCCAAATTCATATTATTTGGATATATCATTTTCATATTATTATAATATATCTAATATCTAATATCTAATATAAATATAAAATGACAATAGCTTTTAAGCAATATAATATATTTTGCAAATCACGTGCGTAACACACGGGTACTATGCTAGTTTAATTATAAATTAATTAATTTCATTAATATATAATGATAAATTAATTCATTTTATTAATATATTAATTACTAAACTTACCATAATATGGCTTTGAGATTTTCTTGGCTTTTTATTAATTAGTGAAAGTATTATTTTAACAAATCGGGCGGGTCAGTCAGGACACCGGATTGAAACCCATTTGACCCGGAAAAATATTGAGTTTTTGGGTTCGGGTCCAAAAAAATTTCTGGGTCAAAACTTTTGGGTCTAGACCCAAAAAACTCCGGTCGGTCGAGTCGGGTTATGTTTTGATAGGTCTATGCACAACATAATGTTATATTTGCACACCATAATGTTATATATGCAATTTATCATCTCATTTATGTACTTTATTATTATATTATTGCACTTTATAATCTTATTCATGAATGAGCACATCGCTATTCCATTTTTGAGCTAATAGGCTTTTAATGGAACATGTTGCATTAAAGTACAAAACCGCCATAAAAATTGCACCCCATAAAGAAAATTTTTGGTAAGAAACATACTTTACATTATGAAAATGCACATTTATTGTATTATTTATTCCCTTTATATTTTGTATTATCATATTTTTCACTTTTTAAAAAAAAAGACAAAAATGTGTGTAACGGCCCGGGATTATGATTCTTGGGTTACGTTTCGAGGGATGAAACCCCTCGTTAGGATCTTGCGCCCCGAGTACAGGTTGAAGGTTTGAAATCAACAACTTCACTTTTAAAGAGGGATTTCGCACCCAAATTCGAAGGGATCGTTGGAATCCCAAGGGAAGTCCCTTGTACCTGTCGTAATTCTAAGTGCGGAAAACGGTGGTCATGTAAATAACAGAAGTAAAGCATAATACAAGGGGGTCCCACGGTAGTGCCGGGTCAAAACATGATCAACCATTCAAATCCAAACCGTAATTAAATTGGTGAAGTCGGAATCTCAACTCTCTCTTTCCGCCATGTTAGACCCCGCGGTCATGGAGCCAAATCAGCATCAATAGTAGTAAGGATAACGGATACCTAAAAAAAATTGGTTGTGAGCGGGATCAGATCGATGCCCACTTTGGCTCTACATCCCGGCCCTAAGCACACACATACGCTATACCTAATAAAGATGCTTCAAGAAGCAAGGCAAAACATTAACACACTAACATGCTCCTAATATCAAGTGCATAAGAACAATAAGGTCTTAGCACAAAATACCAAGTGGTATATCCCTCTCCTACCTCCACCCCCTTCCGATAGAGCGGAGACGACACGCATGCCATAATAATCGGGCGGCACGCATGCCCACCCTAAAGCCCACAGGTAGCTCATAATATAAGTAAAGGAAGTTCCATGACTCGATTGACTCTGGACGGGACCCGATGGGACTGGGTCGTCCTATAACCCTAGCAAAGACTCTAGTTACTTCACAGATAATGATTGTTCTGTTTAAATACGCATAAAGAAGTAGAATGCTCAACGGTCAATGCAGCCTAGCATGGTACTACATGACATGTTCATTATGAATGCAAGCACCTAGTATATCATGCACCTAAAGCAGGGAATATCTCTATTTCAGTCTGGGTAAGTGTAAAGGCCCGGATTTTTAAAAATAATAATTTAGAAATAAATAAAGTAAAATGGATTTAATTTGGATATTGTAAGGAAAACTCGTCATAAATAAAACTCGAAACTCTTAAAGCGGATTCCGACCAAATTTTAAAATTAGGCAAAATATATTTTATTTCGCTTTTATATGCCGAGAATTTGAAATGGTATCCGGATTTCATTATTAAATTCGAATTAGAAAATTTAAAACTTTATTTTGACCAAGTCAGAAAGGGGTCGAAAGAGCGGGTTCCGGGTTTTATTATCGGGTATTTCAAATGTGGGTATTGGGACCCTTTTCTTCTAATCGTTTAGCAGCCACTGAGTAGCTAGAAAACAAAAGAAATAAAATAAAAAGGAAGAGCCCTGTTCAGGCTTGCAAAAGAAAACCAAAACAGACCCCTGTCCTTCTCCTTCTGAGCACTTCTTTCCCATTTCACACAAACAAAACAAAATCCCAAAGCCCCTTTTTGACCTTGAATAGAGCTCCCTTCAACACACATAGAGTGCATCTCTGATTCTCACCATTTCCCTCTTCACTCTCGGTCCGCAGCCAGCAACATCAGCTCCCCCCTCCTCCTTCCGCTGCCAACGCACCACCAGCTCTGTTTCCGAGCAACCCCGCCGAGCACCTCAGCCACCACTCCACCTCCTATCGCGACGAAGCCAGGGCATCCACCTGGAGATCCTCGGGACGCTGAGCTGCTGCCATGGTCCTCCTCCTTCACCGAGACAGCAAAAGCAACAGCCTCGACGCCTTCCGGAGCCGCCAGGAGCCACCACTAGCGGCCGGCGCCGCCAGGAACCGCCGCCGAGCTCATTTCCTCCTCCTCTTCCCCTATTCTCGCCGTTCCGGTCGGTAAGCCCATCCTCACTCCCTCTCGCTCCCAAACTTACATAAAGGGACCTCCTTTTTAACCATTTGCCCCGACCCAGGCCCCTCGGAGCCCCCTACACCACCGACGCGCAACCGAATCGAGTGAATCGAACATTTCCGGCGAACCTTCGAAGCCTCGGTGAGCACTGCCTTTCCCCTTCCTCCTTCTTGTCAATTTTGTATCCATCAGTGTCGTTTTGGTTGTCGGAGTGCGGTTTCGCCGGCGAGAGCCACTCAATCCTCTTCCTTCTGTTTGGATTTCGAAGCAGAAATTGGGGGAGAAAGTGAACAGTGCTAGCTGGGTGGGTTTTGTTTCCTTTAAATTGAACCGGTTCAAGGGTTATCTGTTCTTTTTTTTTTAAACAAAACCGGTTTGGCTCAGTTAAACCAAAATCAGATTTGCAATTGGGCTTGTTGGATCCAAATTTTAGATAAGGGTTGGGCCTGTCCGATTTGGGCTTGTGGATCCGGTTTCTCTTAATGGATTTTGGGCCTTTTTGTTAAAATGTGTTAATAAAATGAGCTTTAAGGGATGTATATATTCAAGTATTATATAATATTATTAATGAGGTTGTAAATATAACATTATGAGACTTGGATTTTTAAGAGATAATCGGAAAAGGTTTTCAAGGTTGAAAATTGTTTTAATGAATGGAGAATTGATTTAAATAAATCTAAAAAGTGGATTTTGGAAATATACTAACCTTGCCGGATTTGTTTTGAAATACTAATAAAATAAGTTGATGAAAGGGTAATGTTTATAAATGGATTTTCTGGTTGATTTGAGAAAGCGTTTTGACTAGTGATTTGATCTAACTTGAGGTTTTAAAAGAGTTTTTGGAAATCTTGGGAAAATGCAATACCTTGCCTAACTTGGTGAATAAATTTGATAACTTGTGTGTGATATTATATGCTTAAGAAACATTAGAAGTAGACTTATTTGTATTACTTATATATGTGTTAGGTGATCATCTGTGACATGTTGGCTTTCTGTATACCTAGTTGTTGCCTTTTGTTGTTCTGCACTTCCAGGTAAGTCTCTTCGGAGCTTACTCAGATGGAATAGAGTTATTCCCTGCTTTAGGTGCATGATATACTAGGTGTTGCATTCATGATCATCATGCCATGTAGTACCATGCTAGGTTGCATTGATCGTTGAGCATTCTCTTTCTCTATGTGTATGTAAACAGAACGGCCGTTATCTGTGATAGTCCTAGAGTCTTTGCTAGGGTCATAGGGTAGCCCAGCCTCATCGGGTACCCTGAGTCAATCGAGTACTTCCTTATATTATGATATGCCTGCGGGCTTTATTGTGGAGCGGGTTAGGCATGCGTGCCCCCCGATTATGAATGAATGCATTCACGAGCTGGCCAGTCTCCGCCTGTCGGAAGGGGTGGAGGTAGGAGAGGGATATGCCACTTGGCATTGTCTTGGGCCCTTTACAATATTCTGCACATTATTATGAACTAGGAGCATGCTAGTGTGTTTGAATTTCGTACTGCATTAGAGCATCTTTATTAGGTATAGCGTATATGTGTGCTTATGGTTGGGATGCAGAGTTAAGTGGGCATCGATCTGATCCCGCCCCAAATCAATTTTTTTAGGAATTATTTATGTTCATCCTATCGGTGTTGTTTGCTTATTGTGCGGGTCATTTTGTCGGCGAAGAGTGAGCGCTGGGGTATAGACTTCACCAGACTCTGATTATACTTCTTCGGATTTACACTTTAGACTCCGTTTTGACCCGGCTCTGCCGTGGCACACATTTGTATTACACTTGTTTCCGCTAGTCGCATGATTTCTGATTTCCACGCTTAGATTACGACAGGTACAGGGGACTTCCCCGGGGATTCCAACGATCCCTTCGATTTTGGGTACGAAATCCCCCTTTGAAAACACTAAAGTAAGTTTCGAAACCTTCAACCTGTACTCGGGGCGCAAGGTCCTAACGGGGGGTTTAATCCCTCGAAACGTAACTCGGGAATCATAATCCCGGGCCGTTACAAAGGGGTATCAGAGCTCAGGTTGTGCAAACCGAGTATGATAGGTTGAAGTGGTTTTGAAAATGGCCCAATGCTTTCAGATGGTTTTTCAAAGTGTTTTAAAGGGGCAAAATGAACTTAAGCTGTCTAACCAAAATTGGACTAAGTAATGAACTTGACTTATCATGAAATATGGAAGACCGACTAAAGAGGGGATCGAGTGGGTAGAAAGACGTTAGACCATCCCTATTGGATGTAGTTGGAAATGGGTAGGCGAAATATTAGCTTGTTCTTTACAGATGGGTCTGGAAGACTCCAAGGAGGTCATTTTGAGTGTCACTAACTGATTCTGTGTTGAGTGCATGCTATGCTAGATATCTAATTGGTATGTCTAATAATTAAATGTGTATTGACTGATCTGTGGAAACGGGATAGTGGGAGTACCCTTGTTTCCGTGTGGTCAAACCCATCAGACAACTTAACATAGCACCATGATTCCCGACACAATGTGTTTACCAACCCAATTTCCTGTGGAATAACCCCTTCCACTATGTTAACCCCTTGACGGTTCTATCTAGCCTTTTCCTGGATGTCAGTGTCTTCCACGGGAAATTGGGTTGGTAAACACATTGTGTCGGGAATCATGGTGCTATGTTAAGTTGTCTGAGTGAGTATTGGAAGTTTTGGATGTCACTTTGAGTCAGAAGTAAGGTGTTTATGGGGTTGTCCTTCCTTATTCTTATGATGATCAACTAATGTCTCTTTGCCATAAAGAGTCGTATCGGAATCCCACGGGAAAGAGGGGTGATGAGTCGGTTGGGAAAAGTCAATGGTTGTCTTTAGGGATCTCTGTCCGGTTGTAATGGTGACTCCCTTGAAACTGCATGACATGATTTTGTAATCTCTCGCATGTACCTTGTAAATGATCATTTGTAAGAAGTTACTCATGTTATGCCTTGCTTTCTGTCATGATTTGTTTAAGCTCATGTTGTGGTTAGTTACCCTCCTCAAGTATCGTGTTGTGTCCTTCCTTATATCATGACTATTTGTTGTTATAGCATGTTTACTTGGCTTACTGATCGTATGGTTGATAGGAAGCATGAACCACATGATATGAACCTACATGATCGTTATCTCATCTTGAATTAGGTTCATGATAGTGTGATCAATTCCTCCTTGTATGAATGTTGATAGATAATCATCTTAGCATGTTGGATGATGACGTGTCAATGCCTATTATTCCTTTGTGACAAGAATTCATAGCATGCCCATATAATTTGTAATTGCTGGATTAGCTATTGCTGATTATTTTGCACATAATATTGTTGTGTGTTACTTGTGCTGAATGGAGAATATGTGGTATAATTGAGTCTTGACAAATGCATGTTTCATCCCAGTATGTGTTGATCTGCACTCATGCCCCGTATCCTAATCATATTGCCCATTACTTAGACTCGTATTATGCATCGTTTAACTTTTCTCATGCCTTTATGTCGTGGAATATAATTGAGTGAGTTCTTACCCGTCGTCATGAGTAGTTACATGCATCTATCGTACGTCATATGGAGCTTTTAGCATCATGTATGGTCATCGGTTGTGACTTGTGCAAACTTGTATCTTGTCTACGTTGTTGTTGATTCTCTCTCGAGCTAGGTTCTTGATAGTGTGGTTCTTCCCTCTTTCTATTTCCATAACATGTCTTACTCATTCAAGTTAATTGGTGTTGAATTCGATGATCGATTTGCTTTATGTGATGGTTAATCATAGCATGCTTACAAGTTGTCGCTCGGTAGTGTTCCTCTATTGCTCTATGATATCCTCTTGTGCTTACATAGACGTATGCTTTGGCACCTCGCATGGTCACACACCACGTTACATCGTAAGTTCGCATACACATGACGCATGAATGTTAGAATGAATCTAGTTGAATTGCCTTGATTGTAGTCACGTTTTGATATGTGCTAGTAGTATCTTGTAGGGCTTCTACTTTCCAATATGAGTCGTTAAATGATTACATGTTATACTTGTTCCATGATGTGATAGTTATCGTTTTATATGCCTTATGATGGTTCGCTCCTAGCATGATTATAATATGTCACCCATGATGCCCTTCTCGTTACTTTTGATAATGTCTCATGTTCGTAAACATTAGGTGAACCCCTTTTAATGACTCATGACCCTACTTGTATCACAACATGTGTCGTTAGTATCGTGTAGGACTATGCCTTCTAAATGCACCTCGTCGTATGATTACATGCCATCCTTGAACTATCACATGATCATTGTTGCCATAGGTGACAGTTACTATAATGTTCCTATGTGTTCTCGTACAACGCGTAATCTGGTATAACCCTCGCCAGGCTATATTTGACCTCACTTGTTATTGTCTATATCTTGCTCATGTATTGTCCGTATATGTGATACTTGCTCTGTTTTCTAAGTCCTACGTATCTCGCTTAGGGCTACTAGACGTCATGACGTTCATGGAATACTAGACTGCTATTTTGCTTCGCAAGCATCGGTGTAGGACTCAATCGTGTCTTTAGGAATGTGCATGTATGTCGTTGTTCCTTGAGATAGGTACATGTTAGTGTGGATTGATATGATTGATTTGCTTGTGATGAACTCTTGCTACTTGTCCCAAATTATAACCTCACCAACTTCCATAAGGGCATCGTTGCTATTCTCGGGTCAGAGTCTTGTCTCCAGTCTTGTCATCCTTTTAGCCTTGGCCTGTATTTCCGAAGTGAACATTGGGTTCCTGTCCCTGTCACTCCCCTATCTCTGCTAACTTAGACTCCTCTGCGATATTTGGTGAGCGACTGCTTGGAAGAGAAAGGAAGTTGCATAACGATAAAGCTGTGTGGCGGAAGCGTGGGCCCATAACCCACAAGCCTCATGATCGACGGTGTTGGTGGGACAAGTATGTTTTAAGGATTGCGACTATCGAGTACGATATGACTTGCAGGCGGGAGTGTCCTCCGTTTGAATTGCTAACTTTTCTGAATATGTTGATAACCATGTTGCAATGCTTTGATGGTGACGTTTATGTGTTGATGTGCTGACTTGATGATGACTGTTGCCTGATTGCCTGTTGTCTATGATGATATGATTTGATGACTTATAGGTCTCATGTACCATGATGTCTTGACGTGTTGCTACTCTAAGTTGCTGAGCCTGATTTAGATTTTTGCCTGTAAAATGTGAACTACATATGCTAAGGAACCTGAACTGTTTATTAGATAAAGTTAATTATGACGAAACTTACTCGCTTGACTTGATTATGTGCATATATGCTGTCCTGCAATGATTAATGAGCATGACAATAAATTAAGACTTATTGATACATTTGCAATACTTGACGATGAACTTATGGCGATATTAATATAAATGCTAGCTGATATGATGTGGGTCTTATGTGTGATTATTTCACGATTGCTTCTTCTTTGAATGTGGGGGTGAGATTATTTTGTGGACTGGTCGGAGAATGGTGGGGGAATTTGAGCAGTTAGGGTGATCAATAGTATTACAAGGTAGGCCACAAGAGAGGGAGGTTAGTTGAAGTAAAACCAAGTGAGCTATGGGAGTTAGAAGCGGCAATGCTGGTGGTTTCGGTGAGCTTCTAGGTGAATCTTGGGTAAGAGGATGGTTAACCATAGGTCGACTTGGCGGTGATCAAGGAAATTTCTAGGAGAGGTGTGGCTAGCAGGGCAGAATGTTGTGATGTCTAGGGTAATACGGAGAGCGTAAGGAGTGACCTTTGTGAGTATTGGGAACATAGAGTGAAAGAGTACCCGGGTGCGCGGTTAGAGATATGAGTTGGATTCTTAGAGGTGGATGGTGTGTGGGAGTGCTTGGTGGAATGAGGAGTGAGATTGGGATATCAAAATGGATTGGGACTTCTTTTAGAGGATGTTGTCTGAGATGATGTGGTGAGTCTAGACAAAGATTGGTTTTGCCCTGGGAGTTGGAGGTGAGCGAGCAGGGAATTGCGTTTATTTTGACTTATGATTATTTTCTTGCTTATGTGGGTTGATAATATATATTGGCATGATGTTAGATAACGACTATGATAAAACCTGGTATGGAATGAGAGTACATGTTGATATGCAATATTGGAACCTAGATTTGAAGTGACTAGTGTTATCATGATATATTGATATTTTGCTATCCTGTTATGTTGTTTTAGAAGCATGATAGGATGTGTTGTGATCTGATATACGAGATAATGATGTGTTATTATGTGAAAGAGTGATGTTATATTATGTGGTAGTAAACATGATGTTGTATTATATGTTTAGCAAGCATGCTTGTGGATATGTTGCATCACGAATATGGCTTTCAAAATAAATATGATTTATATATGTAAGATAATGATGTCTGATTACTAAATGATCGCTACATGGCGTTGTGATGAGTTAAGATGATGTCTGGTGAGTATGCTGACATTCGATGATTGATATGCTGCTTGACCTCCCCTTTTGCTGAATCTTAATGGCATGATGTTGTTGTGTTGACATGTTGACAATGAGTTTTGGTTCGTTGACTCTATGATGAGGTGATACTTTTATGACTTCTGGTGTGATGTCGAGACGTTATTATGATTTTGTTATGTGGTTGAGATGCATATTATGACCCATGGTAAGATGTAGAGATTTTGATGTGACCTTGTGGCACTGTGTTGGCATGCATATGTTTGAGGCTTGTCATATGATGTACTGATTGGAGATTGGTTGGTTAATTGGTTATGCACTTCTTATGACCTGTGAAGCTTGCTTGAATTGAAACTGATAGATTGATTTGATTATGGAAACTAGGAAGAGAATATGGGATTAGCCCTTAGAGGTGGATGACTCCACCTCCCATCTTCTGAATTTGATTGTTGGTATGTGAGAAATTGATCTGGTGGTTGGAATATTTGACGAAATCTTGATTTGAAAGGATTTGACTTGTTTTGGTGTAAAGTTGCTTGGTTAAGCGTCTTATTTTAAGATTTTGAGCGGTTTGAAAAGGAATGACTTGAAATTTTAAAGAATAAACGTTACCGAGAAATTCAACGACTTTGAGGCCAATCTTTTCTAATTGCGGAATCCCTTTTTGAGAATTTTCAAACCCGGGCATCTCTATGATATTTCACGAAGTGGATACATGCATTTTATGGGGGCGCCTGTAGGGTGTTTGCTAAGACATAGTGATGATATTATAGAACTTTTAGAGTTGTGGTACTTCCGAAAGGTCGAAGCGAGTATGTGATAGGGGCGCTTATCGCATACTTGTCAAGGCCAATTGGAGGTGTCACGACCGTGACTGGGATGTTGTGAGAATCCCGGAAGACGCAACCGAGATGATTACAAGATTCTAGACATAGTCCTTGGACTCATCAATTTCAAACTTCATCCCCTACTTTATTTTGGTTTTAGTCTCGGGGACGAGACTTGTTTTTAGAGGTGGATGATGTAAAGGCCCGGATTTTTAAAAATAATAATTTAGAAATAAATAAAGTAAAATGGATTTAATTTGGATATTGTAAGGAAAACTCGTCATAAATAAAACTCGAAACTCTTAAAGCGGATTCCGGCCAAATTTTAAAATTAGGCAAAATATATTTTATTTCGCTTTTATATGCCGAGAATTTGAAATGGTATCCGGATTTCATTATTAAATTCGAATTAGAAAATTTAAAACTTTATTTTGACCGAGTCGAAAAGGGGTCGAAAGAGCGGGTTCCGGGTTTTATTATCGGGTATTTCAAATGTGGGTCTTGGGACCCTTTTCTTCTAATCGTTTAGCAGCCACTGAGTAGCTAGAAAACAAAAGAAATAAAATAAAAAGGAAGAGCCCTGTTCAGGCTTGCAAAAGAAAACCAAAACAGACCCCTGTCCTTCTCCTTCTGAGCACTTCTTTCCCATTTCACACAAACAAAACAAAATCCCAAAGCCCCTTTTTGACCTTGAATAGAGCTCCCTTCAACACACATAGAGTGCATCTCTGATTCTCACCATTTCCCTCTTCACTCTCGGTCCGCAGCCAGCAACATCAGCTCCCCCCTCCTCCTTCCGCTGCCAACGCACCACCAGCTCTGTTTCCGAGCAACCCCGCCGAGCACCTCAGCCACCACTCCACCTCCTATCGCGACGAAGCCAGGGCATCCACCTGGAGATCCTCGGGACGCCGAGCTGCTGCCATTGTCGTCCTCCTTCACTGAGACAGCAAAAGCAACAACCTCGACGCCTTCCGGAGCCGCCAAGAGCCACCAGTAGCGGCCGGCGCCGCCAGGAACCGCCGCCGAGCTCATTTCCTCCTCCTCTTCCCCTATTCTCGCCGTTCCGGTCGGTAAGCCCATCCTCACTCCCTCTCGCTCCCAAACTTACTTAAAGGGACCTCCTTTTTAACCATTTGCCCCGACCCAGGCCCCTCGGAGCCCCCTACGCCACCGACGCAACCGAATCGAGTGAATCGAACATTTCCGACGAACCTTCGAAGCCTCGGTGAGCACTGCCTTTCCCCTTCCTCCTTCTTGTCAATTTTGTATCCATCAGTGTCGTTTTGGTGGTCGGAGTGCGGTTTCGCCGGCGAGAGCCACTCAATCCTCTTCCTTCTGTTTGGATTTCGAAGCAGAAATTGGGGGAGAAAGTGAACAGTTCTAGCTGGGTGGGTTTTGTTTCCTTTAAATTGAACCGGTTCAAGGGTTATCTGTTCTTTTTTTTAAAACAAAACCGGTTTGGTTCAGTTAAACCAAAATCAGATTTGCAATTGGGCTTGTTGGATCCGAATTTTAGATAAGGGTTGGGCCTGTCCGATTTGGGCTTGTGGATCCGGTTTCTCTTAATGGATTTTGGGCCTTTTTTGTTAAAATGTGTTAATAAAATGAGCTTTAAGGGATGTATATATTCAAGTATTATATAATATTATTAATGAGGTTGTAAATATAACATTATGAGACTTGGATTTTTAAGAGATAATCGGAAAAGGTTTTCAAGGTTGAAAATTGTTTTAATGAATGGAGAATTGATTTAAATAAATCTAAAAAGTGGATTTGGAAATATACTAACCTTGCCGGATTTGTTTTGAAATACTAATAAAATAAGTTGATGAAAGGGTAATGTTTATAAATGGATTTTCTGGTTGATTTGAGAAAGCGTTTTGACTAGTGATTTGATCTAACTTGAGGTTTTAAAAGAGTTTTTGGAAATCTTGGGAAAATGCAATACCTTGCCTAACATGGTGAATAAATTTGATAACTTGTGTGTGATATTATATGCTTAAGAAACATTAGAAGTAGACTTATTTGTATTACTTATATATGTGTTAGGTGATCATCTGTGACATGTTGGCTTTCTGTATACCTAGTTGTTGCCTTTTGCTGTTCTGCACTTCCAGGTAAGTCTCTTCGGAGCTTACTCAGATTGAATTGAGCTATTCCCTGCTTTAGGTGCATGATATACTAGGTGTTGCATTCATGATCATCATGCCATGTAGTACCATGCTAGGTTGCATTGATCGTTGAGCATTCTCTTTCTCTATGTGTATGTAAACAGAACGGCCATTATCTGTGATAGTCCTAGAGTCTTTGCTAGGGTCATAGGGTAGCCCAGCCTCATCGGGTACCCTGAGTCAATCGAGTACTTCCTTATATTATGATATGCCTGCGGGCTTTATTGTGGAGCTGGTTAGGCATGCGTGCCCCCCGATTATGAATGAATGCATTCACGAGCTGGCCAGTCTCCGCCTGTCGGAAGGGGTGGAGGTAGGAGAGGGATATGCCACTTGGCATTGTCTTGGGCCCTTTACAATATTCTGCACATTATTATGAACTAGGAGCATGGTAGTGTGTTTGAATTTCGTACTGCATTAGAGCATCTTTATTAGGTATAGCGTATATGTGTGCTTATGGTTGGGATGCAGAGTTAAGTGGGCATCGATCTGATCCCGCCCCAAATCAATTTTTTTAGGAATTATTTATGTTCATCCTATCGGTGCTGTTTGCTTATTGTGCGGGTCAATTTGTCGGCGGAGAGTGAGCGCTGGGGTATAGACTTCACCAGACTCTGATTATACTTCTTCGAATTTACACTTTAGACTCCGTTTTGACCCGGCTCTGCCGTGGCACACATTTGTATTATACTTGTTTCCGCTAGTCGCATGATTTCTGATTTCCACGCTTAGATTACGACAGGTACAGGGGACTTCCCCGGGAATTCCAACGATCCCTTCGATTTTGGGTACGAAATCCCCCTTTGAAAACACTAAAGTAAGTTTCGAAACCTTCAACCTGTACTCGGGGCGCAAGGTCCTAACGGGGGGTTTAATCCCTCGAAACGTAACTCGGGAATCATAATCCCGGGCCGTTACAGTAAGCTCCGAAGAGACTTACCTAGCGGTGCAGAACAGCAAGGTAGCAATCATACATTTTAAGATCACCTAGTAATCACAATGATAATATAAGTCTATCTATTCAAACATACAAGCACACACATTTCCATAAAAGTTCACGCAATGAATATTCCATCATCATGCTTTCAACTAATGCCATATTTCATCCAAGGTCTCAGCATAACTCGTCAAGTACGATCTCAACTCATGATCTCAACATCTCATCATGCTTTGACTTATCGTTATATCATATAATAACATACAGTAACAAGTATTATCAGGTCATATATAGATCATATTCCTACCTTTATATTTATGGACATATCATAATTCATACTTCACAATCATATTGGTATCATAACATCATGATATTAGTCAGTCAATCATATCAACATGCTAATTAGTCACTGATCACATAATGCCCAAGTTAGTCCCAAAACCGCTTCAAAACAAGAATCAAGTAGTTAGAAATTCCATCCTTTTGAAAATGCTCGATAAATTCCTTTTCGAATTAAATCCGATAATACCTTTTTAAATCTCCAAGTCTCATAATATTATACCTTTAAATTACCCTAATATTATATCCTTAATCTCGAAATACTATTTTATATTTTAAATCTCAATAATAATATTTAATATTTTAAATACCATTTCCTTATAAATTCTTTCAGAAAATATTTTCCAACCATTTTTATTTTACATAAATCAGCCCCTTTTAAATTGCTAAACTGACCCCTTTATTTTGAAAACTACCCAAAACCGAGCCTCTATTTTAAATTACATAAAACCGAGCCCCTTATGAAGTTTTTGAGCGAACGAAAGGGGGGAAGAGCTTACCGACCCCAAATCGGAAAACAGAGGAGTGAAGGAGGAAGACGGGGACGTCGGCGGTCGGCTACTGCTTCTGGCTACTCGTCGACTTCGAGGGAGGCGTGGAGGATGCCTGTTCTGCTTCTCGTCGAGGAAGGAAGGGGGAGTGAAGTCGTTGTGGCTCGGCTGACCCTCGAACACGAAAACGGGGAGGAGCGGAGGATGCTCACGGTGGCTCCGACTGTGGTGGCTGCGACGTCGGACGTCGGGATGGGTGAGAAAGCTGCTGCTCTAACTCGAAGGAGGAAAGAGATTAGGTGTGCTTGGCATCCTTGCTTAGAAAGACCGGATACGAGGTGGCTCCGGTGATGCTTCGGAATGGAGGAAGGTGGGTGCCTGACTGGTGGTAGCCTTGGTGAGGGCTATCCGGAAACAGAGAGGGTGGTGGCGTTGTGTGGTGGAGTCGAGGCAAGGAGATGGAGAAAGAAGATGGAGGTCACGTTGTGGTGGTGGAAGAAGGTGAAGAAGGTGATGGTGGCGTGAGGTGATGGAGATGGTGAGTTCAGATGGTGATGCTGAGGGAATGGTGAAGGAGACGTGTGTTGCATCAATATAGGAGAGGGGTGGGTATGGTAGGGGAAGAGGGTAGGTAAGGGTAGTGTGTGGAAGTGGTTAAACAAATATCCGAAAATAAATCCCGAATACGCGAATTTTGAATCCCGCAATTAGTCCCCGAATGTTAGTTTCACTAACTCTCGCTTACTCGATCAATTAGATTTTTAAAATCGAAAGGATATCGTCATCCGATAATTATTTGAATTTCCATAGTAAAACAATGGAAATTATTTTTCAAATTTTATATTTCGCTCGGAATCTGCTAAATGAGTTTTTAAATTCAGTTTAAGTTCATTTTTAATTTTCTTTTTCCGAAAACTTAGGATTTGAAATCCGAACCTTCACATCATCCACCTCTAAAAACAAGTATCGTCTCTGAGACTATAACCAAAACTATGTAGGGGATAAAGTTGGATGTAGGTGAGTCCAAGGACCATTCCATTGATCGCGTAAGTGCCCCATAAGTGCCCCTATGAGGTTCTCACAGCATCGTCGTCGTGATCATAATATTCCCGATAGATCGTAGCGAAAGTGTGATATGGGCCCTTACCACATCCTAACCCTGACTTCTCGATTATATCATAACTCGAAAAGCATTATAGCATCTCCACTAGGTCTTAGCAAGCAATCTATATGGGCCCCTATAAAGTGCTTGTATCCACTTCGTGGGGTGTCATAATGCAAACTCGGTCAGAAAATTTCAAAAATGGTACCTTAGTTTGAAAAGGATTAGCCTCAAAATCATTGAAGTACTCGATCGCGTTCGGTTTCTCGAAATCCAAGTTAGTCCTTTTTTAAGAACCATTCAAAATCCCCTAAACCCGATGTTAGTCAAGCAAATTTCAAAATTCAGGAGGTGGAATCATCCGCCTCTAAGGCTAATCCCAATTTTCATCCTACGTTCCGAGTCAGAATCAAAGTTCATCAATTCGGTCGTAGCATCCTAGCAATTCCCATTCAAGATATTGTATATTATAGCAATCGTTCAATATAGAAATCATGTCACACGTTTACAAACATATCATACTCATGTCAAGGATAGTCACATAATATAACATATCTAGCATAATATCATTCATAGTGGAATTCATCATATCATACAACAGAAGTTGCTCATCGTATCAGTCAGATAAGCACATCATACTTACGCTAACTATCAAGCATCACCCCATTAGAGGCAAACAAGTACTTCTGTACACTAACATTTCATCAAGTTCAGGGGATAACTATTGTTAGTGGCAATATGTTAGGGAATCAACATCGTCTAAAAGATAGAATTCGCACAACATTCATCCAAGTAAAGCATAACCTAGATCACATCCTCAAGAGAACCTGTCTACAATTATCAACCATAACAAGACACGACTACTACTCCTCATCTCTCGCATCAAGATTATCCTCACCTAGGTCTACCAACTCAATCAGATACTAGTTCCAATGATCATTGCATCCCGCTCATATACAAACTCTCTAGCCTCATAACTATCCGCAATCAAAGCCAAATACCCAATCCAACTACTAGGTATCCCAACTCCCATGCCATCAAGCCATCTAAGAACCAGCCTACTTCGGCATCCCGACCTCAAATCCTACTCGACCACCTAAAACCATATCTCGGAGTTCCCCATCACACAATTCCCTTATTCCGACAAGCTTAACAAGTCGATCGACTACCAAGACTCTCTATAAAGCATACCCTCGTCCTAGAGGTCCTCTACAAGTCTCATCTTCACCTTCTAAGAGAAACCCCAAGTCCGCAACTGAATTGCTCTCTCGATCGATCTAGGTGCTCCTTAACAATCTCGCTTACTCTTCCTAGGCTCTCAATACTCTGCCTGGCCATCATCTCCGAAAGAGACATCTCGAATCACTTTCTGCCCTGATCATACTTCTCGCACAAGTTACCACTCTCACTAACCATCCACCTCTAAGAACCCAACTCATACTAATCATCTCACACCTGTCACTCCCCACTAACTATAACGCAGAAAATCGTCTAGAGCTAACTCATAACCATGAATCACCTAGTTCCTCATTACCCATTCCTAAATCGTCCTTATCCGAGTTTCCCAAGTACCGTAACTTCGCCAACCTTTCTAGGATCCTTCTTTCTCTAGCGTTCCCAATACCTTTCCGCTTTGCCTGGTTCCCAAACCCATACCCAGAATCTCCTTATCTCGAACCTCAAACAAATAGTCATACAAGCAACCTCAACAACATTTTCGCCTAGCTACAAGCATTCCTTAGTGATTCACCTTGTCTCCTCACATGCCTTAATAAACAACACGATTTCCACACACCGGTCCCGATTCCTTCCCTACGCTAAAATCCTCAAACAATGCATCTAGAAATCCTTCCGTCACGAGTCCTCCAAGTATTACCAATCATATATTAAGCAACCCCAAATACTCATCACCTGTACAACCTGATATAAACAACCTAATATCCAAGACCGACGATTTCCCAAGCTAACTTATACTACTCTTCCTTAGCAACTCCTCAACCTCATCCTGTACGAAGACCGCTCCCAACCACCGGACACACAACCTAGTCCCAAATTCTTCAAGTCCTTAGACATTCCTTAGCCGATCGTCCTCAATACCGCTCACGGTCCGCTCCTAGACTATCTAGGCACTCTCTCCTCGTACACTAACTCGCCTATCAACACATCTCTTCAAGAATCTCTCCGATCCACTCTTAACTCACTCATCCACCTCTAGAACTACACTACTCGCACACGCTATTGCCCCACACTACCTCTAACGAAGACCTTTCCCTCAAAATCTCGCCATACTACCCTATTCCTCACCGATAACCTCCTTGAAAACTCAAATATACTTACTTACCACTATCCCCAACAAGTCTTAACTCACTCAACTCTTCTCAAGATGACGCATCCTTCCTACACCCCATGTCACACAACCAATGACCCAACTCGAAGGCTCCAATCTACCTTCCACTTGTCGACCCATCTCACCGAGGAAACACTCGACTCATGCCCAAGAAGAAAGCACCACCACATATATAGCTCATAACCTATTCACTAGCAAGTGAGTACACTCAGGCATCAAGGCACATCATCGCAAGAACAAGTTAGTCAGGCAATCATTCACTTCCAATTCAACATATCAGTCATCACACTTCCAATTATGTCGGCTCTAGACCTATCACACAACATCAATTCCAACTAATATAGAAGATCTGTGATTTGAAGAACATCCTTCTTTGAGTCATCTAAGAGAACCACATCCGCATCTACCATCTTCAAAATGTGCCCGCCCTTTGTATACCATCGGTGACGTCCGTCCCGTGGTCTATGGGTCATGGACCCACCACGCTTCTGCTGCGCCACTCTGATTCCATTCGATCGTTCGTTTTCTCTTCTATGTCGACGTCTATCAAGAGGATCGCGAGGGGTTAGAAGTCACAGAGATAGGGGAGGACAATGGAGGACAACACGACTTACTTAAGGATTCAGACATATACCAGGACTAGAGATGACGAGACTCAAGACAAGAGGTGAACCCGAGAGTTACAACAATGACCTTAGGGTATTCTACGAGGTTACAAGTGCGGCAAGCAAACACATAGCAAATTCCACACTAGCATGTACCTATTAACAGGAATATCATCCTATGCATTCATAACATGTTCACATAATCAACTTTACATGCACGCAGAACATGCTAAAACTTATCATCTCATGCACTAATTATGCTTGACATATTAAGATCATGTATGCACGAACCGACAATAGACGTACACAGCATAAGTTATATATGACATAGCGAGCATTATAGGATATCCTACATGTATGATTCATGACTCATTTTAAGTGTACACATAAGAAGCTCAAACAATGTGGGTTCAAGGTAAGCATGATAAGACGCACTCTAATAATCATGTCAGGGGATAGGGTGAAGTCATTTGGGCATAACAACTATCACATCAAATACAACCCTTTACATGTAGTATGACAAGTATGGCACATAATTGCATGGTGATCTATAATTAGGAGATATATATCCTACATGATACTACCAACACTCATTAAGCAAGTAGTCAACGAGGTTCAATTTGATCAACTTAACATGCTAAGGAATTCATCTCATATATTGATCATACAACGAGGGTTGACCACACTATCATGGACCTAATTCACGAGAAGACAATAATCATGGAAATTCATACACGCGACACATATACTCATTCACAATTGCAATCATGCAAGATATCAGACACGTCGTGCTGAAATATATCAATACATTATGTCATGCAGTCACAAGGTGGGCTACTATTATAGCCTGACAGAATTTTCCAAGGGCAATCACTGACTCATCACCCCGGTTCCCCGTGGGACACTAGTATGATTCACTCGGTATGACACAAGGACATTCACAATGTTTCCGAGAGGAGAGGGTAGAATTTGTTTTTAGACTCTTGTGGTAAGAAGACACGGTTGACCGGTATAAAATCGAGAAGGATAACTCCGTAATAAAAATCACTTCTAACTCGGAATTGTTTCATTGATCACCCTCCCTGAAATACTCAAGAATTTCCCATATCCGACACACCCCCGGAAGTAGCTAGTTGACCGACCCAAATTTTCCCGTGGAAGACACCAACCTTATGTTTGAGACTCGAGATAAGCGTAGATGGTGGGATACCAAGCAGGACTCGAAACGGGGAGAGTAGACGCTCCTCGACCCTTCCTAACAGGCCTAAATGCTTTGGTGGGACACATGATAGAGTCAGAATCGTCAAGGGGTTGAAATTATGGAAGACCTATTCCGACAAGACAAGAATTCAAATTACATAAGAACAAGGTATTCTCCCGCTATCTCGTTTGCACAGTTATTCAATACATGATTCAAGTCAAGGCATACTTATTAGTTCTCTATCCTAAGCACAATAGCACTCAACATGGAAGCAATCAACGGGATTAATATGATCCTCTTCGAGGAGGATCGCCCTCGGGCCCAGTTGGATATAATGCATATAATCACAGAGACGATCTATGTCGTCCTTCGAGGGACGACTGACCGGAGGGGCAAATACCTCACGGTCGCCTAGCCCAAGCTACTCCAACCCTCGGGCTCCTTGGAGTCTTCAAACCTCGTTTGTAAAAGAAAGCTAGTATTTTGCCTAGCCGTTCCCCACTACATCCAATAGGGATGGTCTAGTGCATTTACTACCCCATCATTTCTCTTTGTTTGATTATCATATTTATTGAGTCAAGTTCATATTTAGTCCATTTGAGTTAGCAATATTCAATTCATTTTGCCCATTCTAAAACATTTTGAAAAACCATTTGAAAACCTTGGGTCATTTTCAAAACAACTTCAACCTATCATACTCAGTTTGCAAAACCTCGCTCTGATACCAACTTTGTAACGGCTTGGGATTATGATTCCTGGGTTACGTTTCGATGGATTATACCCCTCGTTAGGATCTTGCGCCCCGAGTACAGGTTGGCGGTTTGAAATCAACAACTTCGCTTTTAAAGAGGGATTTAACACCCAAATTCGAAGGGATCGTTGGAATCCCAAGGGAAGTCCCTTGTACATGTCGTAATTCTAAGTGCGAAAAACGGTGGTCATGTAAATAACGGAAGTAAAGCATAATACAAGGGGTCCCACGGCAGAGCCGGGTCAAAACATGATCAACCATTCATATCTAAACCATAATTAAATTGGTGAAGTCGGATTCTCAACTCTCTCTTTCCGCCATGTTAGAACCCGCGGTCATGGAGCCAAATCAGCATCAATAGTAGTAAGAATAACTGATACCTAAAAAAATTGGTAGTGGGCGGGATCAGATCGATGCCCACTTTGGCTCTACATCCCGGCTCTAAGCACACACATACGCTATACCTAATAAAGATGTTTCTAGAAGCAAGGCAAAACATTAACACACTAACATGCTCTTAATATCAAGTGCATAAGAATAATAAGGCCTTAGCATAAAATACCAAGTGGTATATCCCTCTCCTACCTCCACCCTCTTCCGATAGGGCAGAGACGACACGCATGCCATAATAATCCGGCGGCAAGCATGCCCACCCTCAAGGCCGCAGGCATCTCATAATATACGTAAAGGAAGTTTCATGACTCGATTGACTCAGGACGGGACCCGATGGGACTGGGTCGTCCTATAACCCTAGCAAAGACTCTAGTTACTTCAAAGATAATGGCCATTCTGTTTACATACGCATAAAGAAGTAGAATTCTCAATGGTCAATGCAACCTAGGATGGTACTACATGACATGCTGATTATGAATGCAAGCACCTAGTATATCATGCACCTAAAGCAGGGAATATCTCTATTTCAATCTGAGTAAGCTCCGTAGAGACTTACCTGGCGGTGCAGAACAACAAGGTAGCAATCATACAGTTTAAGATCACCTAGTAATCACAATGAGAATATAAGTCTATCTATTCAAACATACAAGCACACACATTTCCATATAAGTTCACGCAATGAATATTCCATCATCATGCTTTCAACTCATCCCATATTTCATCCAAGGTCTCAACATAACTCGTCAAGTACCATCTCGGCTCATGATCTCAACATCTCATCATGCTTTCGCTTATCGTTATATCATATAATAACATACAGTAACATGTATTATCAGGTCATATATAGATCATATTCCTACCTTTATATTTAAGGACATATCATAATTCATACTTCACAATCATATTGGTATCATAACATCATGCTATTAGTCAGTCAATCATATCAACATGCTAATCAGTCATCGATCACATAATGCCCAAGTTAGTCCCAAAACCGCTTCAAAACCAGAATCAGTTAGTTAGAAATTCCGTCCTTTTGAAAATGCTCGATAAATTCCTTTTCGAGTTAAATCCGATAATACCTTTTTAAATCTCCAAGTCTCATAATATTATACCTTTAAATCACCCTAACATTATCTCCTTAATCTCGAAATTATATTATATATTTTAAATCTCAATAATAATATTTAATATTGTAAATACCATTTCCTTATAAATGCTTTCAGAAAATATTTTCCAACCATTTTTATTTTACATAAATCAGCCCCTTTTAAATTGCCAAACCGACCCCTTTATTTTGAAAATTACCCAAAACCGAGCCTCTATTTTAAATTACATAAAACCGAGCCCCTTATGAAGTTTTTGAGCGAACGGAAGGGAGGAAGAGCTTACCGACCCCAAATCGGAAAACAGGGGAGTGGAGGAGGAAGACTGGGGCGTCGGCGGTTGCCTACTGCTTCTGGCTACTCGTCGACTTCGAGGGAGGCGTGGAGGACGCATGATCTACTTCTCTTCGAGGAAGGAAGGGGGACCGAAGCCATTGTGGCTCGGCTGACCCTCGAACACGAAAACGGGGAGGAGTGGAGGAGGCTCACGGTGGCTTCGACTGTGGTGGCTGCAACGTCGGACGTCGAGAGGGGTGAGGAAGCTACTGCTCTAACTTGAAGGAGGAAGGAGATTGGGTGTGCTTGGCATCCTTGGTTCGAAAGACCGGATACGAGGTAGCTTCGGTGATGCTTCGGAACGGAGGAAGGTGGGTGCTTGACTAGTGGTAGCCTTGGTGAGGGCTATCTGGAAACATAGAGGGTGGTGGCGTTGTGTGATGGAGCCCAGATAGGGAGATGGAGAAAGAAGATGGAGGTCACGGTGTGGTGGTGGAAGAAGGTGTAGACTGTGATGGTGGCGTGAGGTGATGGAGACGGTGAGTTCAGATGTCGATGGGGAGGGAATGGTGAAGGAGACGTGTATTGCATCAATATAGGAGAGGGGTGGGTATGGTAGGGGAAGAGGGTAGGTAAAGGTAGTGTGTGGAAGTGGTTAAACAAATATCCGGAAATAAATCCCGAATACGCGAATTTTGAATCCCGCAATTAGTCCCCAAATGTTAGTTTCCCTAACTCTCGCTTACTCGATCAATTAGATTTTTAAAGTCGAAAGGATATCGCCATTCGATAATTATTTGAATTTCCAAGGTAAAACAACGGAAATTATTTGTAAAATTTTATATTTCGCACGGAATCCGCTAAACGAGTTTTTAAATTCAGTTTAAGTTCATTTTTAATTTCCTTTTTCCAAAAATTTAGGATTTGAAATCTTAGCCTTTACAATGTGATGGAGTAACATTCTTATTGAATTTTGTAATCTTATATTTGCACCTTATAATATTAGGTGAAATGAAAATCACGGGTTAAATTTTGTAATTTTTATAATTGAAATAAGGCAATATTCGTAGAAATACAAAATATGGTGAGGCGATGACACTTATCCATAAAATTAGACCCATTTACCTATAAATTACGCATATTTGAATTATAATTTTTTATAATTGAAATAAACTCATTTATCTGTTTACCCATAAGGAATTATTATGTTTCCACGTCATAAAGTTTTATTTGCACAACATAATGTTATATGTGCACAACATCAAGTCATATTTGCACAACAGAAAGTGTTGACACGAAGAAAAAAAATGTTGGTAAAAGAAAAAAACCTTACCCGGGAGGGGGCACATGAGGTTGACATTTTTACTAATTAAATTAAACTCATTTACTTGTAAATTAGGTTCATTAGCAATTTACTTGTAAATTAGGCTCATTAACAATTTACTTACAAAAATTAGGCTCATTTAATTATAATTAGACACATTAAGAGAATTTTACACATTAAGCATTTTACACCCTATGACAATTTTACATTTGAACCTTTGCCTATATGTGTACTCCCTCCGTTAAAAAATATAAGTCATTTTACGTTTAAATTTTTATTTGAAAATATAAGACCTTTTAGGTTTTCTAGGTATTGGGATATATGTGAAATGTTGCTTTTTGACTTTTTGCTCAAATTTTATTGGTTGAGGAGAGTTGTGTATAATAAATTAGGGGTATAAATTAGGGGTGGGCACAAATCCCGCAAATCCCGATCCCGTTCCGGTCCCGTCCCGATCCAGTCCCGATCCCGGTGGGATTTAGGACAAAATAGCGATTCCCGTCCCGATCCCGTCCCGCAAAAACTATGCGGGACGAAACGCGGAACGATCTCGGTGGGATCCTGCAAATCCTGTCCCGTCCCACATATTATAATAATAATAATAATAATAATAATAATAATAATAATAATAATAATATTATTATTATAATATTATTATAATATTATAGAATAATAATAATATATTATTAGTATTATTATTTTGAGCAAATATTATAATTATAATTATAATCATAATCTTCCATTTATAATATTAATAATATTATTATTATTTGAGAAAATATTATTTATAATTATAATAATAATTTTCAATTTATAATAATAATTGATTATAATAATATTATTATTATTATACAATATTATAATATAATTTAATAATAATATTACTTTATAATAAAACTATTATTATTATTATTATTATTATATCATATTATATTTTTTTCTTGTAAAGTATAATTATTTTATAATAATAACAATAAAAATAAGTAATAATAATAATAATAATTTTTTTAAATTATAATGTGACATTATTATTATTATTATTATTATTATTATTATTATTATTATTATTATTATTATACCTATTTAGAGCTACAAGAGGCAAATAGCTAAATACGGTATTCCTCCAAAGTATCAATCGATAATGAGACAGTATCTGGGGAATCTCGTCTCAACCCCTTTCCGTCCTCATTTAGTAAGATAATGTAGCCAAATATGTTGAACATTATAATTAGTTATACAATCATTAATTGTATAAATTAATAATAGTATAATAATAATAATAATAATAATAATAATAATAATAATAATAATATTATTATTATTATTATTGAATAATATAGTTGAGAAGAATACTTTATTCAACATATTATACAAATTAATGAATTATGAAATCATTTTTCACTTTGCAAATTTATATAATATTTTATTATTTTTATTTGCGGGACAAGGCCCGTCCCGTCCAGACACCATCCCGTCCCGAAAAAAAAGTGTCAATCCCGTCCCGTAAAAATTTCACGGGACGAGTCCCGTCCCGGCCTGTCCCGTGCCCACCCCTAGTATAAATGTAATAAGTTTATGATTTCCTTAATTTATGTGCAAATGTCTAAAAGTACTTATATTTTTGAACGGATGTAGTATATATATATATGAGTCCCGTCCCGGCTCAATCCAGTCCCGTCCTGTCCCGTGCCCACCCCTAGTATAAATGGAATAAGTTTATGGTTTCCTTAATTTATGTGCAAATGTCTAAAAGGACTTATATTTTTGAACGGAGGTAGTATATATATATAGGGGTGCGCTCCTGTGAAAACCAAAATTGCGGTAAAAACCCGTGAGGACCGACTTTTTAACCCGGTTCACTTGCTTTATAGCCCAGTTATGAATAGAACCAATCTATAAAGTCACAAATTTTAGTCCGGTTCTGAATAAAATCGAGCTGTAAAGTCACCATGTAATTTTAAAATATGAGTTTTTAACACGATTTTTAGTCTTGACCGAACTATAAAGTCATGTGTTATTTTAAAATTGGAGTTTTTAGCACGGTTTTTAAGTTGAACTGAGTTGTAAAGTCACCGTGTGATTGAGGTTTTTAGCATAGGTTCTCATGTATATATATATATATATATATATATATATATATATATATATATATATATATATATATATATATATATATATATATATATATATATATATATATATATATATATAGGTAAAGGTTCAAATGAAAATAGGGCTTAAAATGAAAATTTGGCTTAAAGTGAAAATGGGCTTTTACATGCGTTTTGGGTCGGGATACTGTAGTTGTGGTTTATTTGGGCCGAACAAGCTTCACTCGCTCTCTCTCCCAACTCCGAGACCTTGCATCCATGGCGGTGGACAACGGTTTTGCCCGATATCGCCCCTCGTCTTAGCTTGTCATCCTCCCTCAATCCCCGTCGTCCGTCTGTCGTCGTCGTCGTCCTCAGATCTAGGTCTCGCGCCTCTTCTTTCGCCCTCGCTCGTCACCTCTGTCGCGAGTCGTCGGATGCGGCTCAGTCTCCTCTTCCAAACGACGATCAAAGAGCCTACCAAGGCAGGTCTCCCATTCAGTCCTCCTTGCTTCATCGCTTCAATTGCTCGCCAATCTCTGCCCTTACCAAATCATGCCAGTCTTTGCGAGCTTCCTCACTTCCGATCCTCTTTTCCCGATTCCTTGCCCCTCTCACTTCAAGCCCCTCACTGCCGATGCGGTTCTGATTCTTCGACGCTTTATCCTCGGCGAGCAGCGCCGGTGACCGAGACGACGATGAGGAGGTGTCCGACGATGGGGAGGTGTCTTACACACTGTTGCTTGTGGGCAATTGCTCGCCAATCGATGCTTTCTCCTCGCCCCAGATGTAAACAGTGAGCCCTAGGTCTGAACAATTCCGTGTTTGTGGATTTTATGATGTTTTGTTAAATTGCAAATTTATTGTAGATTTGAGCTTGAATTGATCGAGCTAGTAGTGGATTGATTTAACTTTTGCGAATTGAAGTTGTTCAATTTCGTTTGGTCTTGTTCTTTCATTGCATCCATTAGGTTGGAATGTTGGATAGTTTACTTTTACCCAAGGCCTTTGAAATTTACACTCATACGAGTTAAACCATAGTTGGCCGGTCATGTTAGTTATAACTTATAACCCTATCAAACCTTCCAGATGTGTTGCTAAAGTTAATATTGTCATTCAACATTCTGACTTCTGAGGTTGATTTTCTATTTTGGCAGGCTGAAAGTGCAATTGCTGCTTTAAACTGCAGTGACGTAGTTCTTGGATCATTGTCTATCAGGTTAGATGACTTAGAACATTGCTTTGTAATTTGCATTCATCTCTAGTACATATTTTGGGAATACTTATATTGCTTGATTGCTACTTTGGTCAATTCTGAGTTGAAAGCACCTTTGTGCATATTTTGGAAATACTTATATTGCTTGATCTGCTCACTAAGAAGAACACTAAATGCAAACTGTATCTCTCTAAAATGCTAACATCTGAATCTATGGTTTTGAAATTCTCTTAGGTTTTGCATTTTCTTTTATTTCATCTTCAATATTTTGTTCTGAGTGATGCTAAATTGCTATCGATCAGTGATGAGTAATATTAAGTAGTGTTGATCACGGGCTTGAAGAGACGCAATAATGCCTTCTGGGAGTTTGATAAAATGCCTAGGAGAGAAATCGAGATTGAGTTATGGTTAAATTCATACCTACTAGGTGATTGAAATTTTAAACTCATTTAAGGCTATAATGTTGTTCTAGGTGTTTGAGTAAAGACGAGGAAGGAACTGTACAAGTGATCCTTGTGTATGCTTTAATGCACGCTGGGAAAATTTACAATTCAACCTATTCTAGGCAATATTGTGTTTGACCAATCCTCCTTTTTATGGCTTTGTGTAGGACCAGCACGAGAGAAAGAAGAGAGAAAGTAGCCAAGGAGAAGGTGCACAGGGATTACATGGTTCACAAGGAAAAGCATCAAAAGAAATAGGTTCCTGACAAGGGTATGCTTCAGCTTGACATAACGGCAAGAACAATGACAAAGTATAGTGGTCTGAGACGCAACCCTTGATAAAACAGCTACAGCTTCCCACAATGTAGCAACAATCCTTCCTCGTGTCCATCATACCTGTGAAATTCAGAAGCGAAAAAGTAAATTCCAATGGTGACATGTCGAAACTAATTAATTGAACTATCCATTCTTGCTCAGAGATGACAGAGAAAAAAATTGCAAAGCTATGAACTATACAAATGCGCCAAACTTTTTTAGCAATTTGGATGTAATGCTCTTTTACATTTACTTTTTTTCTGCACTTGTAAACTTAGATGTGTTCATGATTGGCATTTGAAGAACGGGGCTGATATACATGTGATTTCTTCATGTCCTTGACTAGTAATCCTTTTCTACTTAACTCTTTCCTCCTACAAATGGTGGGGGATCCATATCCTTTGTACCAGTACCTTACCTTGCATTCATTGCGCCAAAAAAAAGTAACTTGCAATCATTCACTAATACAAAGCATATGAGACTCTTAAGACATTTTTTGTTACAAGTTGTTTATTTCATGAATAGACTAGTTTCAACCAGTTGTCAGTTGTATACAAAGGTGCATGATATTTCGAATTACTTTTATGGGTGAGGAAAAGGAAAAAGAAAAGAAAATAGTTGTTACTATACTAAATGATATTTCAGAACAAACTAGTTAGCAACATATCCCACATAGGCTGTTTATGAGTTTTTTTTTTTTGTTCCCGATCATGAATAAAATTATAAAGTGCAAGAATAAAATGACAAAGTGCATAAATAAGATGATAAAGTACAAGATTAAAATAATGGTGTATCATTAATAATAGAAAGTGTAAGAATAATATTATGAAGTGCACCATTAAGATTATAATGTGCAAGGATAAAATGATGAAGTGCACAAATAAAATGATAAAGTTCATGAATAAGATACAATTGTGCACATTTAGAATACACAAAGGGGTGGGTTCAAATCCCACCTAGGATATCTATGGTTTTTTCTTCTTTTCTTTCCGTTCATAAAGTGTAAAAAATGGTTTGTGTGATTCATGTAGTTAAGTTGATTGATTGTTCTATTGTGCAAAAATAAGATACAATTGTGCAGATTTAGAATACAATTGTGCACATTTAGAATACAAGTGTGCATATAAGAATTATTAATATTATAACGTGCAAAAGTAAGATTAAATTATGCAGATTTAGAATAAAAATGTGCAAAAAACAATTACTAAAAAAGAGTGAAGGAATTTGTCGGATATTATCTCAATCAATTGTGCAAAAGTAAGATACAATTGTGCACATTTAGAATACAATTGTGCACATTTAGAAAACAATTGTGCAAAAGTAAGTTACAATTGTGCAGATTTAGAATACAATTGTGCACATTTAGAAAACAATTGTGCAAAAGTAAGATACAATTGTGCAGATTTAGAATACAATTGTGCAAAAGTAAGATACAATTGTGCAAATACAAACTATTAAAATTGAGCAATTTAGCCTATGTAGGAGTTGAACCCACATCTCTGCGCATAAGCACATTGCTCTACCATTGAGCTAATAGACTTTTAAAGCTTATTAAGTACAAGATGAGAGATAAGAAATTGATGTAAAAGTGTGCACTTTTAACACCCAAATAGAGGGATAAAACAATAGTACTAGGTAGTAGCATGTAGTTGAACTAAAATTTCAAAATAAACCCAAACAAATTTGTCAATCATCAAATCCACTTGTTACAGTAACCAAGCCTCTCCTTTACAAGCACTAGTTGTGAAGCCTGAAATTGGCCACCACCACTACAAACAATATAAGTAAGAGTTGACTGACTGAAATGGACGACTTAGAATGGACTTGTTGTGTGAGGATTTCAACGAGGAGCTGCACAACAACCATATCCCATTGGTGTGCAACTCGTCCCTGTCTTCTTCTGACGACCTTTCAGATATCACGTCGAAAGCCAACGGAGACAAGAAGGTGCTTGGCAAGATGCTGAAGTGGCTGTTTTCAACTGTACAACCACCTGTAATTGTAAAGAAAAGAATGCTTTTCTATGCAACATCATCTTCATAAAAGTTAGATCCCAATTCAATTCCCACATCCATTTGCATTGGCGAACTATCTAAGCCAGTTTATATATTTCCTTAAGACATACAAAAATAATCTTAAGAAAAACCAGAGGGTTGGGAGGGAGGACACAAGACCTGAAACCAAGTGAGCAGCGGGCAAGAACGCACATGAACATCGACGCGCTGGATGAACAGGGACCAAGCGATTCGAATCTCCGAAGAAACACGACATTGATGACAGCAGCTTCGACTTTACCAATACTATTGAGTGACGGGAAGAGCTGAAGGTTTGATCGTTGACTCGCCGAAAGCTCTGCTGCCAACGAACCAATCATCCACCGTCCACGAGCCAGGGAATCCGATCAGCACCATCAACAGGTGCCTTTGAGGAAGGCAACTGAAGTGACGGCGACTTCCAGGAACCAATCTCTACATTCTGCCAATGCGCGCATTCTCACAGCACAATTTGGACTCTGACAGCTGATATTCTAACGCCTTCCTCCTGCTCTCTTCATGAGCTAGTGCTTGATTGCACATCTTCAATTCAGTGTGAAGGCTTTCATTCATTCTAGTTTGAGTATCTAAGCTGATCTGCAATGAAGATATCTCTTGTATGAGCGCTGCTTTTTATGAAGCCCTCTCCTGATTGCTTGCTTGAAACTACTCTTGGAGCAACTTATGAGCTTCTTTAAGATGCTCAAACTATTCTGTCGTCCATTTCAACTGATCTTGAATGTCCATACTTTGCTCCTCTAATGCAATTCAAAAGAGTTGAAAACAAAAAATAAGACGCCACTGGATTTAAGACAATAGAAACAACCCATAAAGCTCTAAACGCAGCCAAGTAGCACACCATACCCACTCTTTCCCTTTCTGGCATTTAATCGAACACCTTGTAGGCGACCCCGAACCCAATAATCAAACTAAAACCAACAAGTATTCATGTTGCACAATTCCGAATCAACTTCCGACAAGATCGAATTCAGAATCCACGACTAACAAGTAAAAACCTAATAAAACATGATTCATGTTGCACAATTACTCAAATCAGCAGAATCAACAAATAATTAACATAAAAAATTGAATACAACCAAGGTAAGAAGCAAATTGATAAAGTAGCCCTGAAATCATCCCTAAATCGAGGCAAAAGAAGCATAAAAAGGGGAATTTACAAGAAATTAAGAATGGAGGCTTACCTATCTGATTCGAGCATCGTTTGGGGCTTTTGTTTCAATCTTTGATGCAAACGGCCAGATATCCAAAAAAATCGCGAAAGAGAGAGATAGGAGATGACGAGCTCTGACAAATGAAGAGCAAGGGGCTTGTTCGAATCTCATATGCAAGGGGCTTCGGTGCCGTTCGGGGGCGATGATGAGAAGAATCCTCGATCCCGCCATCGCCGGGTGTGATTTTTGAGAGATTTGGGTCTCGCGGTGAGGAACTGGAGGAAGGAGATCCGGTCCTGTTTTTTTTCTCTTTTTTACCGGTTCAGCGCGGTTCACTTTTTTTTTTTTAAGTCAGACCCGCGCCAGCTTATCCCTTAATGACTCCATTTTCACTTTAAGTAAATTTTTCATCTTAAGCCCCTTTTTCACTTTAACCACACCATATATATATATATATATATATATATGGTTGGGTTTGGGTACACACAACTCCAAAAGTGAGAAAGAAAGAAGCGTCCTGATTGGCTGAAACCAGCATCTCCCACGTGCCTCCTATCAAAGTATCTTATTTTCATCTCCTTTTTTTCTTTCTCTCCTTTCTTGTTCTCCAACCTTCGAAATAGCCGATTTTCGATCTTTCCTATCTGATCTGCGACTTTGATCTTCCAATCTCCTCTTCGAATCATCGATGACAATCGAAGAACTGAAATCGCCAGATCTAGAGCCTGAAATAGAAAAAAAATGCTCAAATTCTGGAAATCAAAACCAAATCGCTATAATCGACAGATCTACTGCAACTTTTTTAATGGAAAAAGGTAAGAGTAACAACAATGATAAATTATTGTTATAATTGTTCTTTTTTCTATTGAATTACTTCAATTATGATGAAACACTTCCTACTACAAACCTAATTGCAGATATGGATTCACTTATGGTGAAACACTATATGTTATGCATGCTGAACCACATACTATTATGTATGCTAAATCAAATTACATTAGTGATTGTATTAAAGTTTCATTATCGCCCTAATTCATTGATGTTCAACGATTCAATTATGATGAACCACTAATCTGTGATACATGCTGAATAACTTCCAGGTAAAAATACTGAACCACATGCTAGATATACATTAAATCAAGTTTATATATAGTGAATCACTTGCTATTATATACATGAACCGCATTATTTTTGTTTAATGAAAAATTGAGAAATGCATGCGTTGAACAACATCCTAATTACTATACTGAACCACTTCCTGCTATTTATGTTGAACCACTCTCTATTATATAAACTGAACCACTTCTTGACCACATGCTGTTATATATAATAAATCAATTCCCATTATATATACTGAACCACTTCCTCTTATTTGTTGTGAACCACTTCCTGTTATATTCCTGAACCGCTTTATTTTTATTTAATGAACAGTTGAGAAATGCTTGTGTTATCATACATCCTAGTTACTATGATGAAACACTTTCTGCTATTTATGTTGAACCACTCTCTGTTACATAAACTGAACCACTTCTTGACCACGTGTTGTTAGATACACTAAATCAATTCCCATTATATATATTGAACCACTTCCTTTCCTCTTATTTGTAGTGAACCCCTTCCTATTATATTCCTGAACCGCTTTATTTTTATTTCATGAACAGTGGAGAAATGCTTGTGTTGTCATACATCCTAGTTAATATGATGAACCACTTTCTGCTATTTATGTTGAACCACTCTCTGTTATATAAACTGAACCACTTCTTGACCACATGTTGTTATATACACTAAATCAATTTCCATTATATATACTGAACCACTTCCTCACATTTGTAGTGAACCACTTCCTGTTATATTCCTGAACCACTTTATTTTTATTTAATGACAATTAAGAAATGCTTTTGTTATCATACATCCTATTTACTATGATGAATCACTTTCTGCTATTTGTGTTGAACCACTTCCTACTATATAAACTGAACCCCTTCCTGTTATATGTGTTCAACAAGATACATATTGCATTACAAGTCCAGTTGTCATCCTTCCAACATACGTTGGTTCGCCATCCGAGAAAAAAGTTATTTTGGAAATATCACTTGGGAGTTCAAAATATTGGATACCAATATGTGATGATCAGTTGAAACCTACCGTTTGGAGCATTTTTTATACTCTTGATGAAGGTTCAAAGGCATATGAGATGTATGCTTCAATTTGTGGTTTTGACACTCGATACAACACACAATCAAGAGCAGGGGGTATTCTAAGGTTGATGTATATTGTGTGCTACAGAGAGGGTGTGAAAAATGGAAGAAATTCAATAGGAACTTAGGGATAAGTTTACAGGAAAGCTAAAATTATTTTCACAAGGAAAAAGGATGGCAAATATAGGGTGAGGGCGTTTGAAGAACGCCACACACATGAACTTAGGGATAAGTTTACATGAAAATTTGCATAGTCTAACTTCAAGTTGGAGATGATTCATAGGAAGTTTGTGTTAGGTTGTGCTGAAACGAAAATTGGTGGTGTTAGAGCTCACAAGCTGTACGAAACAATGATGGGTGGATATTCAGAGGCTGTTGCGACTGTTCTTCAGTTCAAAAATTTCAAACGAGATTTGATGGCTTACATGAAAGATTCTGATGCTCAAATGTTGATAAACCGTTTAACAACAAAGAAGGAGATATGCTATGCATTTTACTTCAACTATGTTGTTGATGAAGAAGACAAATTGAAAATGATAGTTTGGGCAGATCCGATATCAAGGAAAAATTACTCTATATATGGAGATGTTGTCATATTTGATTCTACATACATATCAAATAGGTATGTATTTCCATCAATTAGATATTGAACCACTTTCCTAATTTTACTGAACCAATTTCTCTTATATTGATGAACCACTCTCTCTTATAATAATCAGTCACTATCTTATCTTAATGAACCATAAACAGTTCTATATAATGAGCCACTATATATTATATTGATGAACCACTCTCTCTTATATTGATAAACAAATCTCTCTTATATTAATGAACCAATCTCTTATCTTAATGAACCATAAACTCTTATATATGATGAAGTATTTTTTGATAAACATGCTAAACCACTATATATTATATTTTATCAAACATTATTATTTGCATGTACTGAACCACTTTCTGTTCTATATGCTGAACCACCTACTGAAATATATTCTGAACCACTTCATTTATATTCGTTGAATAAACACTAAATGTTACTACCTCCGATCCAAAATATAAGTCGTTTGACTTTTTAACACGTATTTTAAGGAGCTAAAAACTATATGATATATTAACTTTTTTATTATTATTTTTTTACAATTTAATACTTATTACCAACAAATATTAAGTTGTAAAAAAATAATTAAAAAAAAGTTGATATTTTATATAGTTTTTAGCTTCTTAAAATACGTGTTGAAAAGTCAAACGACTTATATTTTGGATCGGAGGGAGTATAAAATTATGTTGAATCACTCTCTGTCTTATATTGTGAACCACTATTTGTTGCATGTTTCAAATATAATATTGTGTTTGCCCCATTCACTGGTGTAGACAACCACAACAAATGCATTACATTTCCAGCTGGTTTGATAGTGAATGAAGATATCACATCATATTCATGGATGTTTCAAAATTTTAAAGAAGCAATGGGTGCTGAACCAAGGCTTTTGGTGACTGATCAAGACCCATCTATGACGAGTGCAACTCGATCCATATTCTCTACCACAGAGCACAAATATTGTATGTGGCATATAATGTGTAAGGTACCAGAAAGAGTTGGCACCACTTTAAGCAAATGTTCAACTTTTAGAAGAAAGTTAAATGCTGCAGTGTGGAATAATGAAATTGAACCAGAAGAGTTCAAAGAGATGTCGAAATCTGTTATTGAAGAGTAACAATTCAAACGAAATGATTGGTTGAAAAATATCTTTAGCATCTGAGAGTCGTGGATTCCAGCATATAGCAAACATATACCCCTAAGTCGAGTTGGCAGAACTACATCAGTTGCGGAGTCTCAAGATAAGTTCTTTAAAATGTATACAGATAAATTCTTCAGTTTGGTTGAGTTAATGATGCATTACGATACTGATATTGATAGTCAAAGACAAAACCAAACTCTGTTGAATATTGCTGATCAGACAAAATCTCCAGACATGGTGACTGATTCGGCTATAGAAAAATATTGTGCATTAATATTTACATTACATGCCTTCCGAAAAATACAGTTGGAGTTGAAAGGAAGGTATCGTGTTCTCAATGTTGCAGAAACAGAGGAAAAGTATTTGTTTACGTTAAGAGATATTTCTGGTACAAAATCCTTTGAAGTTGAATACCATACTTCTACAGAGTTCACAAAATGTAGTTGTGTTTTGTTAATGAGAGAGGGTTTACCTTGTCGCCATGTTTTCCTAGTATTGAAGGACCTGGGCATAAACAAGTTACCTGAGAATTTGATTTTACTGAGATGGACAAAGGAAGTAGCATTATCTCCAATATTCAAAATTGATGATGTAGTTATTCAAAAATGTGCACAGATTGATGCGTGTAAATCATTAAGAAGTGAAATTCTTACAAAGGTCCATAATTGCCTGTCATTAATTGATCAAGATGAAGAAAATTTGAAAAAGCTTAATGACCGGATGGATGTATATATTGAATCAGTGAAAAAGGTGCTTAATCAGGTTGACCAGCCACTTGATAAACATAAACTAATAGAAGATTTTGTTGGTGTGAAGGTTCTAGATCAGGTTGTAGTCAAGGACCCAGTAAAGGCAAGCAACAAAGGCAGTGGGAAGAGATTAAAAGGGGGGAATGGAAAGACAATGGACAAGAAGAAGAAGACAGCAAAAAGAATGTGTAAAGAATGCAATAAACTAGCATTCCATGACAGTAGAAACTGTAGAAAGATGCAAGCAGAGAAGCAGAAGATGGAAGAAATGAAAAAGGCCGCTAGTAATACTTCATAAACAATTTAGAGTTAAGTTTTTCTTACTGTTGTTAACAATTTGTTATTTTAAACCATTGTTTCAGTATCTGTGATGAACATTTTATTTTCAATTTGATGAACCCCATACTATGATATCCCTAAACATTATGATGATATTCATGAACCATTTGTTTGTATCTGGAACAACTCCTACATGTAGTATCTAAACATGTGTTATCTACTGCGTGAACCAAATCAAGTGTATGACGTGAACCACAATGATATCCCCTTTAAACACAGTATGATATCCCTGAATCACATACTAGGATTTCTCTGAACCACATTCTAATATATTCCTGAACAACACTAAAAAATCGTATAGAGTAAACAAAATGTAGAATAATATTACTTTTATTTATTAATAAAAAATAAAAAATTACATTATATTTTAAATTTATAAATAAAAAAAACTATACATATTAAATTAAACTAAATAATATATTAAATTTTAAATTTTAAAAAATTATTAATTTTTGTGCGCCTAGCTTGCTATGTACGAACCACTTCTTTTTTAAAGTCCATATGAATTACTTTCAATTCTTCAATTCGTACATCAATTCTTCCTTTTTCGTTGGTCAACTACAAAACACAATTATATATATATATATATATATATATATATATATATATATATATATATATATATATATATATATATATATATATATATATATATATATATATATATATATATATATATATATATATACACAACCCATATTTTAAATAAACAAGTATAAATGTAACTAAATAACAGTTTTTAAATTTTACCATAATGACTTCGTTTGTGTTGCCATTACGAAGAACAACTCCTCGCCTCCTTTCAACATTTGTTTTCTCCCTTAGAGTCATGCCAAAATGCATTTCATGGTCAACAGCAGCAGCAGACAGCCTCTCCCTCATTTTAGTAATATTTGTTTCTGCATCTAAATCTAAATAAAACATATGGTATCCATGATAGAGAAAGTCATCTAGAATATTCATTTGTTCATAAATCACTTTGACCCAACTGACCAATACACATTTGTAATCAGGCACTGCATTTGGAAAAACTGAATTTTGAGTAGAAGTGGTGCTTGAATCACTACTCTCCATTTCAAAAAAGGACTATTAAGCTGAATGTTTAATAGAAACGAGTATACTTTACAAATGAAAAACTCAAGAGTTTATATAGAAACTCAGGGGCAGTTATATAGCATTTACAAAACAGTTGAATATCCAATTAAAAAAAAACAGTTGGATAAACATATACAGTTGTAAAAGGGAAGAAGTAAAACAGTCGTAAAGAAGTACTTATAATTTATAACTGCAAATTGATTAAAAAACTGTACAGAAGTAATAGTCCCTGAACCTCGTACAATATTTACTCTGAACCACCTAATCTAATATAGATGAAATAAACTCATTTTTATCGCTCAATAAAAATTGCTGAACCACTCTCTATTATATCGATGAACCACATTGTAAAGGCTCGGATTTTCAAATCCTATTTTTTTGGAAAAAGAGAATTAAAAATGAATTTAAATCGAATTAAAAACTCGTTTGGCGGATTCCGACCGGAATATAAAATTTGACGAACGCTTTCCGTCCTTTTATCTCGAAAATTCAAAATAATTATTGGATGGAAATATCCTTGTCGATTTTAAAAATCTAATTGATCGAGAAAGCGGAATTCAGGAAAACTAACATTCGAAAACTAATTTCGAGGTTCGAGATTCGCGTATTCGGAATTTATTTTCGGTTATTGGTTTAACCAATTTTACACTCCACCCTTACCCACTCTACAATCACTTCACCATACCCTTCAAATTCAAACTCCACTCCCCGTCATTTCTTCATTCACCATCATTCAGACATTCACCAACTCCCTCCATCACCATACTCATCACTGTCATCTTCTGCTCTCTTCATTCACCATACCCACGCCACCACCATCTCGTCTTCACCATCACCATTCCATCACCGTTGACAAACCCTCGAACCACCACCTATCACCACCTCTAGCCACCGTTACATTGTTGTCGGACCACCACCAGCGCCGCCAGCATCCACCAAGGCGCCACCAGCAGCCTCGGAGCCACCAGCGCCGTCGATGAGCCACCGAACAACCTCCCTGCTCTGTTTCGCGAAGCCTTGTTCCGGTAAGCCGTTCTTCTTCGTTTCTAAACGAAATCGCCTTCGGTCTTCAACAACACACTCACTCACATCCGGTGCAGGTCCGACGAGCCATCGCAAACCTCCGACGACGCCCAACTCTCCGATCGAGAGCTCCGAAGTCGCGAACCCGTCGGTGAGCTTCCAAGCCTTCTTTTCTTTCTCGTTCGATTCCATGCTCCCTTTTGATTCTTAGATTAGTCGTGGGTGGGAGAGAGCTGAGTATGGGAAATCGGGGGGGCTCGAGAGCCCCGGCGAGCTCGAGGTCCAGTGAGGAGAGCGGCGAGAGCGAGGGAGCAGCGCGAGCAAGGCGAGAGCGTACGCGAGGGCGCTGGAGAGAGCGAGCCGAGAGTGCGGGGACGGGCGAACCAGAGGGACGAGGAAGGCGGCTAGTCCAAGCTAGCGCGGCGGAACCATGGCGCAGCGGGAGCGGCGTCGGGAGCAAGGTCTCGAGCCGCAACTATGGCGGGGTGGAAGGACTGAAGCGAGAGGTTGAAGAAGCTGACGTAGCTTGGCCCACCTTGCTAACATTACATATATATATATATATATATATATATATATATATATATATATATATATATATATATATATATATATAGGGTTTACTTCAAATGTAAAAACTCATTATTGTGTAAAATGAGCTTAACGTGTAAAATCTCCTTAATTAACATAATTGGGCGCGGATTAGTGTTAACCACACACGCGGGCCTGTTTTGCTTTGGGCTTTTTAAAAAAAAAACCCGTTTCCCCTCTTTCCGTTGTGTTAGATCATCTCCCCTGCTCCGTTCTTCCTCTCTCTCTCTCGCTCGCTTTGTCGTTCATCTGTCTCCTTGATCTCCGGGGAGGTTTTTTCTGTGTCTTTGGAATCGTCGTTTCACCATGTCAAGTTCATCAGTCGGTACGCGCAAGGATTCGTTGTTATTTGCTCAAATTTAAGTTCTCCTATTTGTTAGGGTTTCTATGTACTTCGAAATTATGCGTTTTTATGTATTGACCTTATCTTCAGCAATTTTTCGCCTTATTGCTGTTATTTGTGTCATTGTTCTGTTCCTTTTCTTATTCAAGCTGTTTCGTTTTGTGATTCCTGTCATTTATGTGTTTTTTGTTTTCATACTTTATGTTTTATCCTCGTTTATGATCATAAGTGTTTGTTATTCTTAGTATTCATTGTGTATTTGTGTTTATACTTTATTTGTTGTTCGGTTTATGTCTGTTTTTGGTGTACATTTATTCTTCTTTGTAGATTTTATATATTTATTGCTAATTAGGCTCAATTTAGTTGTCGTTAGTATTTGTTCTCTGTTTATATTTTTCTTTTTTTGTTCCTTATAGGGAAAAGAACAAGGTCCAAGGCTGGTGGTGAACCTCTAGCTGTTGTTCCTTATCGTTCAAAACGTGTTAAGAAATCTCGGCCCCCTCGCCCTCTTCCCAAAGCTATTGATCTGGCACGTGATTCTCCTGGGTTTTCTGTTTCCAACGGGGAAGGCATGTCACCTGAGGTTGAATCACAAGATAATGTTCCCCTAATACGTAAATCAAGGGTAGTTGATAATAGTGAAGGTTGTTTACCCAAAGTTGCTTCTGTAGGCCCTAGCACTGAATTTTTGTCTACTAATCCCCAGCATAATGTACCTGATGCTGTTCCTGTAGCAGCTGATGTTTTTGTTGAGAATGAAGGCCAACCAACTGTTGTCGAAAATTTGCAATCTGAAGGGATTAATGTTCAATCAGTAGCCTCTGATGTGCCCCTCCAAACCACAAATGTCCCCCAAGATGTGGGGGCTGGTGTTGTTTTCGTTAAGAAGCCGCGAGTTAGAAGGGCTAATCAATATCCATCCTTGAAAACAAGATCAAATCCTCGTGCGTTTGTCTGTGCATTGGGTAGATTTAATGATAAACAAAAGGAGTGTATTAAGCGGATTGGTTTTGGTTCTTTGTTGGATTTGGAAATTCAGTATCTCCCCTTGTGTCTTTGTCATTGGTTGGTCGAGCAGTTTGATGCTGATCGATGTTGCTTGGTATTGGCTGATGGTAGTAGGTTAGATATAACTGAGCTTGATGTGCATATTACATTAGGCTTGCCTATGGGCAAGAATTTGATATGTAGGAAAACTTCTAAAGAGAAGTCAGATGTTCTTACGAAGTGGAAGAGTTCGTTTTCTGCTGGTGATTCCATTAATCATTCTGTTCTTATTGATCATATGGTTGCTGATGCTGATGTCGGTGATAATTTTGTCATCAACTTTGCTGTGTTATTTGATTCATTGCTTGTGGACAGTATCCAAAATGGCAATGTTAATCACAATTTGGTTAAAGTCTTATCTGGGACTGAGGACTTCAAAGAATTGAATTGGTGTGCTTTTGTTCTTGGAAGCTTAGTTGATTCCAAAAAAATTTGGGAGAAGAACAAAACAAGTCAGTTTAGAGGTCCTATTCTCTTCCTCATTGTGAGTATTTGTTTTTCCTTTTTTCACCTTCTCATTTTCATTCAATACTTTTATGATTTGTTATTATATCATCCTCTCTTGTGTTTATTATAATTTGGTTTCTTATGTGTGTTGTTGTTGTTGTTTGGTTGTGTTTGTTAGCTGTTGTATATTGATAGGGTGAAGTTATTCTCAAGTACTTCGTCGAGGAGAGTAACTCGGTCTTTTCCTGTTTTTATGGGATTGACATCACCTATGCTTCGTCAGCGCGAAGATGGTGATCTTTCCAGTGGAGGCTTTGGACGTGACATAATTGAGGAACGTCAATCTGTTCCTATATGTAACCCAAAATCTCCACGTGCTGCCCCTTCAGATGCTCCTACTGACAATCCACAAGTTTCTGGAAAAAAATCCTCTCCTATTGAGGTTCCTGCTATTCTTTATTTATAGTCTATTTTTTTATAATATTCATGGTGTTTTGTTTGATTTTGTTTATCTTTGTTTGTGTGTGTGTTTGTGTGTTTTCTTCCCCTTGTAGAATTTTATTCAATCATTTGCTCAAAAAACTGTTGCTCTTGCTACTTCCATATCTGAGTTTGTTGATTTGGCTGATAAAATTCCTCATGAATTTAGAGAGAATGACATGGTAAAAACCCTTAGTAATGCTGCAAAGAAGCTGATGGGTTTGGAGTTTGAGGGTGTTAAGGCTGCTTCTCCTCTTGTGGACAATTCTAATATTGGAAACCCCCTGCTTCTGAGTGGATTTCATCCCAAGATCCTTTGTGGTCAGATCCTGTGTTTTTGGATGCTCTTACCCAAATTGAGTTAGCTTACATTAATAAATGTAAGATGCAATCGTCTGGTCAGACTAATCAACCTTTTTGTTCAGCTGGTAATGTATCCGGGGGTGGGCTTGGTGGTGGTTGTTTTGAGAGTGAATGTGATGGGGGAAAGAAGGGTGATTCTGCAGTCTCTAAGGGTAAGGGGACTATGCCTATGAATCTTCCCTCTGAGCCATCCTTTGATATATTTGGTTCTGATCCTGCTTTCCAATCTCAAAAAAAATCTTCTGAAGAAGCAATTGCCAAAGATTTTAACAAGTCTGATAAGTCTGCACAAAAGGGTTCTGTCTCTGCACAAAAGTCTAATGCTGATGCACAAAACGATATTAGAGATGCACCGTCTGTTGTCGTGGGTGTCCCTGGTGTTCCTTCCTCTGTTGTCAATATTGCCAAAGAATATTCTGGTGGAGATGCTGCTTCTTCTTTAGGCATATCAACATCAAGTGACATTCAGTGTGCAACCCCTAAAGTGTATAAAAAGAAGCAAAAATCTCCTGTTGTCATGCCTTTACGTAGGTCTACTAGGGGTTGTCCGGCTGATCAAAATGAGAAAGATGTTGGAGGTAAGAGGGTTTCAAAACCTGCTGATTCCTTGAAGAGTCCTTACTATTCCAGGCTTGTTGATGTGAATGAGCGTGTATCTGACATTGAGCGTTGCATTTGTGCATATTTGTCTAAGAAATCAGCTTCTGATGTGTAAGCCTTTTTTCCCTTTTTTCTTTGTTTTTTCTTTTTTTTTTACTTTAGTTATTTTATTTTATTTAAGTTTATTTGAGTTATATTTATTTTTTATAATTTGTTCTTTGACTATTGCAGTGAAGTTCTCTTTAAGAATTCCTCTGTTGAAGTTATTAGAGCTGATTTTAAATCACTTGAAGACGATTTTGAAGTTGCTTTCCCTGTTGTGAGGGCATGAGATTCTGTCCTTAATTCCAAAGAGCAATTCAGAAGTGTTGTTTCTCCATCAAGGGTTTTTATATCTATTCAGTCGTCTGTAAGTTGTATTTGTTTTTGCTTCCTTTTTTTCTCATTCTACATGTGTTTATTTCCTTGTTCTTTATTTTGTATTTTTTTTCCAGAAATTTGCTCCAAACCCTCCTCCGAGTGATTTTCCTGAACGTTTTACAAAACTGGGTATCCATGTTGATTCTGAACTGGCTGCTGCTCCTCACATTCGGTTGAAAGATGTTGATATGGTATTTCTTCTTTTTAATACTTTTTTTTGTTTTATCTCTCCTACTCTCTTTCTTACTTTATTTGTTTTTTGTTGACTTGTTTTCTTTATATTTCTGTTAGTTTGTGTTTGGCGTGTATTATGACTCAATCTATTGCATGGCCGTCTTTAATCTGAAAACGCACGAACATCAATTCCTGGATGTGTCAAGTGATACTCGTGCTTCTACCTGTATCTTCCAATATATAGTTGGCAATTTGGTTAGTTTTCATACTTATACGTCACTTTTTTACTCTTTGCGGGTTTTTTTCCTTATATTTTTCAGTTTATCATTTATAGTATTTTCCTCTTCTTCTTTTTTTACTTTTTTTATTTTTGCAGCATAATTTATTGATTCAATATTTGAAGTCTAATGGATTATCAAAGAAGGCACAATTAGTTTCTATGCTTCAACAATCACCCATTTGTCTTCCTTGGGCTGGTGAAGAAAAGCGCCCCCATTCTGGTGTTTGCATGATGCGCCATATGGAAGCATTCGTGGGATTGGAGAAGGGATTTAAGTGTGGTTTTGACCACGGGACTGACAAGAACATCTCCAAGCTGCGTGTGAAGTACATGACTGACATAATTTGTTCTGATGTCAACGAACTTCGATCTGAAATTTCAGCTCAAGCTAAGGCACATGCATCCTTGACCTTAAAAGGTGTTCAAGCTCTAAAACTGCGGTTGGATTGATTCGGAAGGAAATTGTAGTTAACAAACATTAGTATGTTGCTGGGCATTCCGTACTTTTGAGGGTATACAAATTTTGTGTTCTACATGTGATGTAATGTATAACCCTTTATGATTCCCTTTTTGGGTTACTTTTGTCTATCTTAGTCTATGTTTGTACGCTTGGTGATGTTGACATTATTAATATTGTTGTGTTTTTTTAATGCTTGAATTCGAATCTTTATCTGTTTTATATTTAATTTTAATCGTTCACACATTTCATTATGTTGTGACAGTACTATATAGTCATGTGCTGGCCTAATATTAATATGTGCAATTATATGATACTTATGTGCACCCTGAATAGCCTATTGTGCATATGCAATACGATGATCTATTTTTAATAACCGAAGTGCTTCTCTATTCAGGCTTTTAGGTTGATGTCTCTTTTTTTGTTTTGTTGCTTATATTGGTCTGGATTCTTATTTTTTTATTTTATGTTAATGTAATTTTTTATTTTCCATTTTTGTGAATATATTTTACTTTGTGTGCGTTTTATATTACTTTTTTCCTTCAATAGTGCAAAAGCATCTCCTTTTTGTGCAATTATATTTGTATTATGTGAAGTTATAAATGTCCCCACTATAATATGTGCGCTCATATTGTTGTTTTGTGCAATTACACAGCCTTATTGTGCAAAGTTAACATCTGTGTTTTTTATGTATGTAACATTGTGTTTTTACTTGCCCAATTTTCATTAACTCTAATTTTTGTTTTGTTGTAGTAATTTTATTTTAATTTATTTGTAATTTATAGAATTAAGAATTCACACTTTAATATAATTTTATTTCACTTTCCCTGTAGTGCACTTGTAATATCTTTTTGTGCAATTACAAATCTATTATGTGATGTGTTAAAATGCATTTTAGAAAATGTGCGCCCACAATATCGTTTTGTGCAACTATAACACTTTAGTGTGCATATTTTAAATATAATGTTATTTTAATATTTACTTGCCTTTAAATCTATTATTATTTATATTTTTTGTTGGTTTTTCAATCCATTGTTCTTTGTGTTATTTTCATATAGTTTAAATATCACATTTAAGTCCAAATATTATTCTGATATTGTTCACTTGTAAACTTGTATTGTGCATTTGTAATATTGTTCTGTGCAATCCTAACAACTTATTGTGCAGAGAAATCAATATATTGTGTAAATAAATCCTAGATTATATTTATAATATTAACTGAGATTACATTTATTTTAAGACAGTTACATGTCAAATAGACTGAAATTTACAAGTAAAATATGATATCTTATGGATCTCCTCCCTCCTCCTTGCTCTTGGTTGCCTGTCTTCTAAGAACGTCTGCTGTTGTGCTCCTCCTCTTTTCTTCATCTTCAGATACCCACCTGTTCCAATCAATCACATAGGCAAATATACTGCAATACATATGTTATAAAATACTGAAATAGTTGTTCATAATTACACCTGCATAATTGTTGTTCGAAACCCAAATACCATTGTTTTAAACTTAAACACTTCAAATTAAGAAGAAATACAGACATTTCATATAAAATATATAATTAATAATTCAAAAGTAAAGTTTGTATTCTTCATCTTCTTCTTCTTCCGGCACTTGACTGCTTATCTTCCAAGGAAGTTTGCAATCTTCCTCCTCCTCTTGTCTTCTTCCTCAAAGACCTCCCGGATGCACTCAGTCACGTATCCCCTGTACTGGGCCAGTTCTTCCTCCACTTGCACTTGTTTCTTTTGGTACTACATAAATATTTATACTTAAAAAGTTAAATAATCTTCCGATCTTATTTTAAATCAAACTATTTAAAGTTTTGATAACTTACCTTCTCCAGGGCTTCTTCCTCCCCATTCTCAGTTGCCTCCAATATCTTGTAGGCATTTGCATTCCTCTCCTGGTTGAGGGCAGACAGGAACATCTGATGCTTCTCGGCGGCCTCCAGGAGGTCCTTCCTTATGGCCTCCGTGTTTGTCTCTGCAGCCTCATCCAGGAGATTCATATGGTACCCTGGGTACAAGTACTTGTCTATCTCATTGTTGATTTTGTAGAACTCTTCGGCAAACACGAACGGGTTGAATCCTTCCATCTTTTCTTTTTGGATTTTTGGTTTCTTTGTGTTTTGACGTGTAAGAGAAGAAGGCTTTTTTTTTCAGGCGGTTTGTGTGTTGTGTTGTGATGGAGGATCTCTGTTTATATAGGCGGTTTTGGCTCTTCATCTCCCTTCATTTGATTGGCCTTATCCAATTGGCGGTTTTCAAAGTCATTTACCCGCTCCAACTCCCTATAACTGTAATGATTACCCCTTTTAAATGTTTAAACTTCTCAACTTCTCATATTTGTAGTAATTATTTTCATACAGCATTTTATTTGTAGACTTCATTATTTTAATTTATAGTTCTCCTTAAATCTCTACTTTTTTAAAATGAAAAGACATTTATTTAAGTTGTTCTTGTTATATTTAAATTTTTTTTTATAAATTTTTTAAACTAATTATTCCTATAGTAACTGTTTTTATTATACGGTTGTTTTGAAACAATCCCATTTCATACTGTTGGTTTTCTTCTTTTTGTGATGTTTTCTGATTGCACATTTATTAAGAAGTACTTAATTGTTGATTAGATGTTTGTAGTTGAGGCTATGTAAATGTATCTTCCATCATTACCTGAATCTCACCTTGTCCAAGTTTTTCCACAATCTTGCAAAGCAAGTCATAATTCATAGTAGGTTCTACCCTGTACTTATTAATTTGCAACTTGGAATTTCTCTCTTATTTCCTTTAAAAATAAATTGTACTGCACAATTAAATATTATCTTAACACAAAACTGATATAGTAATGAACATAATATAAAAGTTGGTTCATACCATCTGTGAATAAGAAAACTTAAAGTATACCATTTTTCCAATACTAAAGTGCATTAATAAATTTCCATTACAAATTGTGCTTATTATTCCTATTATGTTTCCCTTAATGGACATGTCCTGCTGTTGTGAGGTGCATATTCAAGGCAGATTGAGCATATTCTCTTCCCCTTTTTCTGTGATTGAATTGCTGTTTCCTTCCTGCCTTTAAGCCTCTTCCCACTTCCTTTTGTCTTTGCTTGTTTTGGGTCTCTTATTACCACATTCTTTGGGAGGCTTACTCCAGCAAACTCTTCAAACATAGCTTCAAGTTAACAAACTTATTAAAATTAGTATACTTTGAATATATAATTCTGGCCTATTTTATTTTATTTTATTTTGTATAAAAGGGTTCAAATAAGGAATCAGTAATCTTGTGTTTCTGCATCAAACCTATCATACATACCAGACTTTGAAGCTGTTGAAGATGTTGATGTTTGTGCACTTTGTTGGAGCTCCCTTTTTGCATTTGTTAATGCAGATGTCAAGTGCTTAATCTGATCACTATTGTCCTTAACTAAATCCACACAAGCATGAAATTCAGCTAACATATTTGTCAACAGGAGTTTTTGTTCTTGTTTTGCACTTGACTGTCTGACCACAATATCATCCAAAGTGAAAACACTACTCAAATTTGCTGCTTTGGTCCAACGAGTAAGCAGTAGTGTTTCTGGAAACTTCTCAAGTTGTATATCCTTCAAAACAGTTAATATATGCCTGCATGGATATCCTAACATGTTGAACAAGTTACAAGAGCAGCAGCAATCATGAGCTTCAAGTTTGTGCTCCACAGTGTATACCTTGTTGTTTTCCTTTAGAGTATATATCTCCATCTCATCAATCTCTGTCACATTTGTCACTCTGCAGTTGTACAATGCCCCTTTCAATTCCTCCTGAAATTTCCCCCACATTTTTATTGTGTATAATCTGGATGCATGCTTTTCTAGAGGAAGGGGCGAAATCAAAATTGGTTCCAGTATTTCAGAGTCATAGTTCTTCTTCCCTTGAATATGCCTTTGATTTTCAATTCCACTTTCATAATACAACATAAACTCAATTAAATTTGCAGTGCAGTTGGAGAACTTACGGAAGAAGTTGTTCATGCTCTCTGAAATGGATGTTGTTTTAATCAATCCACTAAGTTGGACATTCTGAAAATACGCAGGTATCCACTTGTCTCTCATTCTAAACAGTTCACTCAACCAAGAGTGACTTGTCATTCCATACTCTTCCATTAAGTCATTTCAGTCCTTTTCAAATTGTTCTGGTGTACTCTCCCTGTTCCACACAATACTCCTCAACTTGTCAATGAATTTGAAGTCTCCATTCATGGAGTTGTCTATTTTCTGAGATAGCTTGTCCATGATATGCCACATACATAATCTGTGCCTACTCTCTGGAAATACAGTTTGAACAGCAATCTTCATCGAAGGATCCTGGTCCGTTGTGAAAATTCTAGGACACCCACCCATTGCCTTTTTGAAGTGCTCAAACAACCACACATATGACTCTACATTCTCATTCCTCAAAAGCCCTGATGCTAGCAGCACCAATGATTTATGGTGGTCATATGCTGTGAAGGGACTGAACACCATTTTGTACCTTTAATATAAGACACTTGTGGAAATTAGAAAAATTTCAACAGAAACATGTATAAAGTTGGTATTACAGATGTATATAAATAAAAGATCACTAGGCTGTGTAGTTGTGCACTTATTCGATCTTGGAGTGCATGATATACATGATTTTGTGCATCTATACATTCTATCTGTGCAGTCTTGTTACCATATTTGTGAATAAATCAGGCAATCTGTCTTTTGTCTGTGTTATAACAAAAATCTATGACAGTGCTTACACATATGATGTATCTAAATATTCAAATTGAATAATGTCTAATACCTGTTTGTGTTGTACGTTGAATCAAATGAAATAACATCTCCAAATAATGAGAAGTTTTTTCTGCTTACTGCATCACACCAGAACAATCTGCTCAACTGATTGTCTTCATCGACATCAAAAGCAAAGTAGAATGCACTGCATATTTCATGCTTATGGAAGAATCTGTCAATAACAACTTGTGCATCAGATCCTTTGAAATAAGCCAATAGATCTCTTCTGTGATTTGTGAAATCAATCACTGATGGACCCACATTGCTATATCCTCCCACCATTTCTTTATATAATCTGTATGCCTTTGCTGGTCCAACTCTTTGTTTTGCACAGTCCAGTACAAATTTTTTATGGTAACTTTGCATCTTCCTATTACTCTTCATGTATACCCTGCAGATCTCATCAACGAAAGGATGTGTGTGCTTCTCCTCAAATTTTGTCACCACATATCCTTGTTCAGGTACATATTTATATATTATCTTAGCAGTACAACCAACTCATATAGATAATCTTTTTCTTACCTTCTTTGTCTGTTTACCTTTCGAGTATCCTTCTCTATTGCAGTATAAGTACTTCAGTTGCTGTACCCCGTTAGCTAATACTGTGGTCCCATGTCTTACATCAAATCCCGCTTTATATGCATAATCTTTATATGCTTTCACAGCTTCATTCAATGTTTGGAACACTTTCCCTTCCTTTGGCTCTAACTCTTCACTGCAAATCGGTATCCAATATCTCGTGTTATTTGGTGTCACAAACACCCTGTATGGGAGCTGATGTTGCACTATCATATTATTTATATTCACTTCAGGCCCTGCATTGATGCTGATTGGTGTTGCACAAACGATTGCAGTAGTCGAAGCAGTTGAGGATTCTAAGTTTTCATTATGTGACTCTGGTACAGACTCCATATTGTCTGTTAAATCAACATTGAAAAATTTATTAGATAAATTGAATTTTTGTAACCAGTTCCACCAATATATCAACAGTGCAATTTTTAAGTACATAAGTGATAAACCAACATTCTATACTGAATATTAAGATCAGACAGCAAACTCTCATATATGAGTTGTTTGAGGTTTTATGAATATAAATTTCATGCAAATGAGGATGGGATTGTATATTAACAGTGTTTTCTATTCAATTTCTGCCTTATCTAAGTGCAATTGTGGGTTAATTGATGGCCATTTCCTGTTTTGCAAACTTCAAACCCTAGGTTCGTTTTAGCCTATAATTTTATTTTTACTACAAATTTGGGTTTTATTTACACAAATTACACTGATTTTCTGCATCTTTTTCAGATCGAATCCGAAATTAAGACAAATTATATGAACTTTGGACAAATTAATTCAGTAATGAATGCGAATTTGAATCTAATAAGATCGAACAGTTTGTGCACCTTTTTCTCAAAATTTCTTCCTCTGACTCTGTTGTCGTTGCTTCGATCAGGATATTCCGCTGATCTTCGATGAATCCTTTTGCTGATTACAAGTTTCTGCAATTCAACTTGTTTGATTGTAATCCCCGGCGAGAAGGTGAAGCTTTTCTTCAATCGAATCTGTTTCCATGGCAACGCGACATCGGTTTTTGGAAGGACCGGTTTTCTTCTGTTTTTTTTTTTAGTTTTTCCGGTTCAACCCGGTTTTTTTAATGGAAATTCGGCCCGCGCCCCTTGAACCCAAATTTTACACAATAAGCGGATTTTACACGTTAAGGAGTTTTTACATTTTAAAGCTTCCCTATATATATATATATATATATATATATATATATATATATATATATATATATATATATATATATATATATATATATATATATTTGTTATATAACCGGGTTGGGATTAATTAGCGGGTTCGGTTCGGTTCGGGTTATCCGTTTATTATTTAACTAATTAACGATAATTAAAATATATTATAATAGTATTGGAGGATTTAAAAGATAAATTATTATATTTTGGGAGAATTATAAGGGTTGATTTATTAATTAAAAAATGATCGGGATTTTAGGGGATTTGGAAATAATTTGTAAAAGTGTTAAATAAATAGTATTTAAAATATCATGTAATACTATTTGAGATTTAAAATATATTATTGGGACTTAAAGATTTATAAAGAATTTGGAAAAGAATTTCAAGGTTGGAAAGTAATCTAATAAATAAATTTAAAATGGAATTTGACGAGTATTTTCAATGGTCGGAATACTTAACTATTTAACTGGGATTTGAAACGGCTTTGAAACTAACTTGGGAATAAGACTTATTCGATGACTAACTAGCATGATAATATGAACGTTTGACTAACAGTATGATATGTATGACTAATAGCATGACTTGTGATGAATTATTATATGAGATTAAATGTTGGATAATTATGACGACCTAGTAGGATTTTATATCACATAAATTATGTCTTATGATTTTGATGAACCGTTGAGGTATATGCGGGCGGAAATGATGTATATGAACATGCGGGATGGATTGTATGATTTATGACGAACGATGTGTCTTGGGGAGCCGATGATGCGATGAAATGACTTTCATAATATGTTACTTGTTCTATTGATTGAGGTGTGCTTGAAGTGCTTAATAGTTGGATGTAGACTTATGTATATTCCATTATGTACTAGGTGATACTCTGTGATTGTGAATGTTGTGTGCTGGATTTTCCTGTTGCCGATCTGCTAGCCAGGTAAGTACCTCCGGGGCTTACTCAGTAACCAGTACTTCCTGCCTGATGTGTCATATAGTATGTAGGTGTTTCATATGCATAAGAGCATGTCATGTAGTATCATGCTTAGAAATTGCACTTATGAATGAGCATTCTTATTCTGTATGCGTTTGAATACAGAACGGCCGTTATCTGTGAGTCCTAGAATCCTTGATAGGGTCATAAGACAACCCAGCTCCACCGGGTTCGTCCTATGTAATCGGAATCAGTATGCCTTGACTTGAATCATGTGTTGAATAACTGTGCAAACGGGATAGTGGGGGAAAACCGTGTTCTTATGTAATCGGAATTCCTGTTTTGTCGAAATAGCCCTTTCATAATTCAAACCCCCTGATGGTTCTGACTCTGTCATCTGCCTCACCAAAACATCTAGGCATGTTAGCAAGGGTCGAGAAGCATCCGCTCCCCTATTTAGAGTCTTGTTTCGTATCCCACCATCGATGCTTCTATCGAGTCTCGTACCTGTGATTGGGGTCTTTCACGGGAAATTTGGGTCGGTCAACTAAATACCTTCGGAAATCGTGTTAGATGTGAGGGTTACCTGAGTATATTAGTGGGAGTGAGGATTAAAATCATTTCAAAATAGAAGTGAGTTGTCTTATGGAGTCACCCCTTTCGATCCTCGTAATGGCCAGTCATGTCTTCTTGTCACAAGAGTCTAAACACGAGTTCTACCCTCATTTGTCGGAAATGGCATGAATGTCCTTGTGTTCTACCCAGCAAGTCATAATAGCGTCCCACGGGGAAATGGGGTGGTGAGTCGGTGATTGTCCTTAGAGAATTCTGTCAAGTTATAATGATACCCTCTTTGTGATTTAATGACATGCTATATTGGTATAATTCAGCATGACTTTCCCGGTACATTGCATGGTTGCACTTATGAGTTGATGTATGTGTCGTATGTATTGAATTCCCATGATTATTGTGTCCCTATGAACTAGGTCCATTATAGTGTGTTCAACTCTCGTTGCATGTTTAAAACGTGAATTGGATGACTTAGAATGCCAGATTAACCTAATTGAACCTCATTGGTTGTGTACATGTTTAATGAGTATTTCTAGTATCATGTAAGACATATACCTCCCAGTTATAGGCCCTCGTATGATTGTGTGACGTCCTAGTCTTACTATGCGAATATGGATGTATGTGATGAGATAGTTGCTATACCAACCCTGCATGAACTGACCATACCCTTAGCATGATTTTTAGGGTACATCTTAGCATGCTTTCCGTAATATTATGACTTGCTTAATTGTGTATCTAAATGAGTGATAAGTCGTGCATATGATATCCTGTGATGTTTGCTAGATCTTGCCTAACTTGGGCCATATGTGTCCCATGTCAGTCTTTGCATACATGTTCTTAGTCTGTCAAGCATGATTGGTGAATGAAATGATAAGTTGCTAGCTTGTTCTGCGCACATATAAAGATGATTATATGAACATGTTATGAATGCGTAAATCGATATTCGTTGAGATAGGTGCATACTAGTGTGAAATAATGTGATGATATCTCTTGATTTTTATGTGTTTGCGTGCCATAATTATAAGAGCATCGTTATAACTCTCGGGTTGGGATCTTATCCTTGGTCTCGTCGTCCCTAGTCCCGGTCCATGTCTGAACTCTTAAGGAATTGTGTTGTCCGCCCTTGTCTCTCCCCTATCTCCGTAACTTCTAACCCTTGCGATCTTTCGATGAGCGCCGATATGCAAGAGAGGACCGACGACCAAGTGGCACCGGAGCGGCGCAACGGAAGTGTGATGGGTCCATGACCCCTTAGGCCCCAGGAACAACGTCACCGTTGGCAAAAAAGGACGAATATGCTTCAAAGATGACAATCGTTAACAAATTCATTCCAGCAAACACGAGGAAGAGCATTCTTAATTCAAATTGTGGATTCTTCTATACTAATCGGAATTGATGTTTTTTGATAGGCATAGAACTGACATAATTGAATGTGTGATGACGGATGTGCTGAATTGGTAGCAATGATTGTGTGACTAACTTGTTTCTATGACGATGTGCCTTGGTGCTTGGTATACTGACTTGCGGGTGAGTAGGTTATGGGTTATATGTATGGGATTGCTTTCTTCTTGAGCTTGAGTCGTGAGATTCTTCAGTGAGACGGGTTGGAAAGTGGCAGGTGGATTAAGGTATTCGGATTGGGTCTTTGGTCGTGTGAGATGGGGTGCAGAAAGGATGCGTTAGCTTGGGGTATAGCCGAGTGAGTTGGGATGTGTGAAAGATAGTGGTCTTCCAGGTAGGTCTTAGATGAGCAGTGGGGCTAGTATGGCGAGATTTTGAGGGAGATGTCCAAGTGAGAAGTGGTAGTCTAGGCAGGTAGTGTGTTCGTGTAGTATAAGAGAGTGGTGGACTGAGGTCTGGACTAGTTTCATTAGGGTGATCTTGAGATTGGGTGTGGGTAGAGGTAGTTAGGATAGTTCTAGAGGTTGATGGGCAAGCTAGGAGTTGATCGGGGGATTCTTGAGGGGAGGTGTTGTGAGACGGATTGGTGTGCTAAGGAAAGTGTCTAGATAGTCTATGAGTGGATCGTGGGTGGTGTCGAGGATGTTGTGAGACGGATTGGTGTTTGAAACATGACTTCACCAGATTCATGCTTTTGGGATTTCTCCCTAATTATACTCTGTTTTGACCCGGCTCTGCCGTGACACTGGTTGTATCATTTTCTGAACTTATGCCCTTAGAATGATAAAAGATTTCCTGCATTGTAGACTTAGGACAGGTACATGGGTTTACCCCGGGGTCTCCAACGGACCTTCCGGATTTGGGTACGAAATCCCACTTTAAACTACAAATCTTCGGTTTCAAATCTTCAACCTGTACTCGGGGCGCAAGATCCCAACGAGGGGTTTCATCCCTCAAAACGTAACTCGGGAATCATAATCCCGGCCCGTTACACACATACTGTATTTACTCTGAACCAAACTCAGTAATTCACAATTATAAAACCCAAAACACATACTGTTTGATATATATATATATATATATATATATATATATATATATATATATATATATATATATATATATATATATATATATATGTACCCAAAAAGTAGTTACCATTGTTTTTTAGCTAATACTCCCTCCGTTAATTAAAACTTGACGTTTTACTATTCACGCACGCATTTTTAGGTGTTAAAAACTCTATAAAATATTAACTTTTATAATAATTTTTTTAAATAATATCATACTTATTACTATTAAGTATGAATTTATAAAAACAAATGTAAAAAAAACTTAATATTTTATATAGTTTTTATCGTTCTAAAAAAGCGTGCATGAATAGTAAACGGCAAGTTTTAATTAACAGAGGGAGTATAATGCATTGGTGATAGACACACCAAAAATCCAATGCCCCACAATAAAGTACCATTGTTCGAATCCATCGACACATCAGACACCCAAAATACAGTACCCAACATACAGTATTTGAACCATTACTTTTGAACCAATCAATCAACACATCATAGTTTTGGTAACAGAGGATTGAACTGCTTAATTTTTTCAAAGATATCATCCTTCGCCTCATTGATTGTAGACTTGACAATTCCTTCCATGTATAGCTCACGAAGATTGACCAAAGTCTTGTTGGAATTCTTTGAAAATCCACTATGCCAATCTGGTTCATTTATTCCCATGTATGTCTCCATGTGACGCAAACAGAAGACACTACAATCAACGAAGTTGTCAGTAGTTGCCCATTTAATATCCATGAGGAATGGTTTTTCTTTGCGAATATGATAAGCTTTTGACTTCAAATTCTTCAAATCTAAGTATTGACTTAGAAAATTAACCTTCATTTAAAAAAATGGGAAAAAAACATATAGTTATGCTATAGTTAAAATATTGAAATGAGATAGAATTATAGATGATTAAAAAAACCTAAAACAACTTTGGGGATATTAGCATATTTATTGGCAAATGACACTGTGAGCTTAATGTTATCGATAATGGAAACCTCATTTGACTTGAAATTGAATGTTATAAGATAAAAGTGCTCCGAAGCAAGAATTGAAAGCATTATCTATTTATAGTAAAGAATACTACTTTAAATCTAATTGACATATAAAAAATATAAACATATAAAAATATAATAATTATTATTAAAAACAAACATACCAACTCAATCTCGGAAAATATGTTGGACAAGCAACTATAAGCATGTAAATGCTCGGATTTTTAAATAATAAATTTTAACCAAAAAATACAAAACGGATTTAAGTCGAAAAAAATTAGGATATTTCAAGGAAAACTCGTCTTTAAATTACTAAATCGAAATTGAAACTCTTAATGCGGATTCCGGCCAAATTTGAAATGTATGCAAATAGATTTTTTTTTCTTCCCGCTTTCCTTTGTCGAGAATTCGAAAATGATGTTCGGATTTCATTATTAACTTCGAATTCAAAATTTTAAAACGTTAATCCGATCAAGTCGAGAAAAGATCGAGTGAGCGTGTATTGGGATTTACCTTCCGGGTATTTTGAGTTAATTATATAATATTATTTTTGTTTGACCACACCTTTGTCTTATGTTATTTCCCCTCCACTTTCGAAATACTGCAGCCTTTGCAGTCCTCCAGCTTCCCTCTTCCCAATCTTAGCTAAACACCGCATCCCCTATCTCCTTTCTTAATTTCCCAGCATGCCCCCCCCCCCCCCATTTTTAGCATGATGCCAAACAACTGCATTTTCTGAAATTGCCAAAGACCAACCTCTTCATCTCTTCAAACAAGAAAAAAAAGAGGCAAAACCCAACTCATTCTTCCCCCATCTCAATTTCAACCCACAGACCAAACTCCCCCTTCTTCCTCCTTGAACTTGCCAAAGAGGGATTGAGCCCCACCCCACCGTCACCACTGCGCCACCACCCTTCCACCACCACGAGCAGCCGCGCTGAGCGCCTCCCTGAGTGCAGCCTCAAGCGAGAACCACAATCGCACCCACCAAGAGCTCCGTGCTCTCTGTCGATGAGCCCAGAAGCCCGACACGGCTACACCGGCACCTTCCACACCACCACCTCCTCCTTGAGCCACGTCAACCCCGAGTTCCATCCCCCTAGCTCCGCTGTCGACGCCCACGAGCCGCCAGGAACACCAGAGCCGCCACCATCTTCCTTTCTTCCCTGTTCGCGGATCGAGCTCGGTAAGCTCCCTTCCTCACTCCCTTCGCTCTCAACTCGACAAGGTTCCACCTTTTTCATCTCCTCTCTCGACCTAGGCCAAGCAAAATCAGTTCGGGTCTCCGACGAAGCCGAATCAATTTCCGATGAAGATTCTGGCGAGCTTCAAGGAGCCTCAGTGAGCGTTGAGCCTTCTCCCTTTCTCCTTGGTTCTTTCTTGTTGTTTTGGGGTTGAGGGTAGTCGAAAATGGCCGGAGTGGTGCCTAGACCGCCGATGAGCCTCCCTTGTCCTCTGTTTGTTCTCTCGGCCAAAGGAAGAAGAAGAACATTGATGTTCCCTCTCTCAGTTCTTCATCCGCGGGACCCACGTGCCCACTTCACCGCCACCTAGGCGTGGGGTCCCTTCCCTTTTCTTCCATCTGGTCCGGTTTTACAGAAATGAAAGAATGAATTGGCTTTGGGCCTATTTTGATGGGCCTAGATTTTGTTTTAATAAAGGAAATGCATTTGGTCCTAATTTATTAAGTGTGTCTTGGTTTTGAATCTTCTAACATTTAAAGGGCTCGTTTGGGTGTTTTAACAAAGGTGAGCTCGATTTTGGTCCTTAATAAAATAAAAGGGGATCTGAAAAAATATTAAATAAATGGGATATACGTACTATTTTAAATATTATTATTGTTGAGATTTAAACTATAATATTGGACTTGAGTTATAAAAAGGAATTTGAAAAAGGGTTTTAAGGGTTGGAAATTGATTTAATCAAATTAAAAAGATTTTAAGTAATTTTTAGAAATAGCTAACCTTGTCAGGTTTATAGAAATACGTTGATAGAGGAGTAATGTTTTTTAAATGTTTTTTTTGAATGATTTGAGTAAGCGTTTTGAATGGTGATTTGATCTAACTTGAGATTTTAAAAGAGTTTTGGGAAATCTTGGGAAAATGACTTACCTTGCCTAACTTGGTGAATAAATTTGATGACTTGTGTGTGATATGATATGCTTTAAGTAACATTAGAAGTAGACTTATTTATATTACTTATATATGTGTTAGGTGATCATCTGTGACATGTTGGCTTTCTATATACCTAGTTTTTGCCTTTTGCTGTTCTGCACTTCCAGGTGAGTTCCAAAAAGAGCTCACTCAGATTCGAAAAGAGATATCCATGCTTGTAGCCATGTGCATACTAGGTGCCTACATTCATAATAAAGCATGCCATGTAGTATCCTGCTAGGACTACACTCATGATTGAGCATTCGTTTACTCATTGCTTTTGTAAACAAAACGGTCGTTATCTGTGAAGTAAATGGTCTTTGCTAGGGTTATAGGATGACCCAGTCCCATCGGGTCCCGTCCTGAGTCAATCGAGTCATGAAAAATCCTTTACTTATATTATGAGCTGCCTACGGGCTTTATTGTGGGTACGGGTCGTGTCTGCGGACCACCCGATTATAATGGAATGCATTCACGAGCTGGCCAGTTTCCGACATATCGGAAGGGGGTGGAGGTAGGAGAGGGATATACCACTTGGTATTCGGTGTTGAGGCCTTATTATATTAACGCACTTGATCTTAGGAGCATGTTAGTGTGTTAATATTCCACCTTGCATCTAGAAGCATCTTTATTAGGACTAGCGTGTGTATGTGTCTGCTGGTTTGGGATTATATTGCGTAGGGCTTCGATCTGACACCGCCCCGCATACATATTTTTTAGGTTTGTTTTGCAACATGATTGTTCGTTGCTTCCGTGACGTGGGAACTCTCTTGGGCGATTGCAAAGAAAAGGTCTAACCTCACTAACATTACCTATTAGATTTTGATAAATACGCTTATTGATTTGGTTTTGACTCAGCTCTTCCGTGGCACCCTCCTGTATTACACCTTGATTCCGCTATTTGCTTGACTATTGGTTTTCACGCTTAGACCTACGACATGTACAAGGGACCACTAGTACAAATTGAACGTTTATCAGGACAACATTATCGGGGGTTTTATAAAACTCCTGAAAGAGGATTTTCGCACAGGGATTTTTATAAAAACTCCTGATAGAAGTATGTTTATTTTTTTAATTAAAAATCGGATAAACTCTCTCAAGAGTTAATATTTAACCCACTAGAAATGTCAATTTATATTAGGAGGTTTTTACTAAAGCCCCGATAAATATTGTAAAATAATTCCCGCTTACTTCTTGAATTAGATTGGTCTTTATCTACTTTCATCGGTTCTTTAGATTGAAAGAAAAAAAAACCCAAAAGAAACCCTAAAAATCGTATCAATCGTTCGAGCTCTTGGAGGTCAATCAATGGCAATCAATGCTTGAAGAGGAGGTTCGATAGTGATAATATCGACATTGGGCTGTCAATTGCGGAGGAGGCTCGACAGTTTTGTCTTTAAGCTCGACGATCTCGACATTGGGCTGTTCGCATCACCATGGCAGCGCTGCGCATAGTTTCGTCTTCAACTTCTTTGGCCGCGAAAGGTCTGACCTTCAACTTCTTTGGCGCACATCAGTTGCGGTACGTGTTCCATCATCCCGCTGTCTTCGATTAGCAGTCGTCGTTAATTCGTTCTGCTGCTGTTCGTTTTTTTTTCAATTCGCCCCATGTTCGCTGCGTAGTCATAATCATCCCTTGTGGTGCTGTTTGACAGGTGTTTGGTGCTCGCGTTGTGGTTCTGTGGTGTTGTTCGTCTGCAGGCTATCCTCGTATGTGGTGTTGTTCGTCTGTGGTGGCGTTGTGGTTTTGTGGGGCTGTTCCACAAGCATTTGATTACACAAGCGACTGTTCAACAAAATTTGCTGTTTGGCCCCATCAATCGCACAAGTTGCTAGGGCTGATATTTGGGTTCATCCAACGTCTCAATAATAAAGCATTTATTATTATAAAAACATATTTCTATTTTAAGCATTATTATTAATAAGAGGTGTGGACTTCCTTTGCATAGGAAGCCCAACCCATTAGTTATTTAGACCCATTAGTAATTAGGGTTTAGTAGTATTCTCTTTAAATACTCTATTAGGTTGTCATTTATTCTCACGTCAAATTTAGAGAAATTGAAGAGCGTTGAGTTGAAACTCCCCCTTTTCCTCCCTGATTACTGCTGAATTCAATTGGATCTTCAATCAAAGGTTCTCGCTGAAATTTATTGAAGATCGGAATCTAATCCTCGTTTGGAAGAGATTCACCTTGCTCCGCCCACCATCACCTATCCGCCTCACCACCCCGCATCCGCCCTCGTATTGCACCACTCCTGCACCACCGCCACCACCCACCGTCGGCGACCACCGCCACCATCATCGCTGTCAGAACTTTGGGTTGGCCCACCGCTGCTGTCGCGCGCCTTGAGTCAAACAAAAGCTTCTGTTAATTTCGATCGACGACGTGCGTACGTAGATATATATTCACACACTAATTAGTATTTGCTAATTAGTCACTTTCGAAGGTAGCAGCCACCGTTTTTAAGTTGGAAGTCGAGGTCAACGGCAGAATTTGAATTGTTCCATCTTAATTAATTCGATCGGCAATCGCTTACGCCTTCTTTCTTTGGAGTTAAAGGTCAACCGGAGGCACGTTAATTTATTGGTTTTGATTAGTGCAAAGTCGAGCCATATTTGAGAGCGAGTCTATTCCACGATACGGGTGGTCGACCGACTTATACCTTTGACAACCGGACGATTGGGAGTTGTACTCGCTCAACCCGAGTCGAGTACGTATCAACTGGCATCAGAGCCTAGCCGGTTTGTAAGTCCTTCGATCTCAATTTTTTTTCCTCTTCCGGACATTTTAATGCAATGGAGAAGGGCATATTTTTATGATCCTAAATATGGGTTAGAGTTGACTACTTTTGATGGAATTGTGGATCCGGATGAATATCTGGATTGGGAGACGAACACCAAGTATGTGCTTGTTTATTATGGACTTTCGGAGACTGAGAAAGTAGAGTGGGCATTACCCCTCTTCCGCAGGCAGGCCGTGTACTGGTGGAACCGAATGGATGATGCCAGAGCTTCGGCTGGTCTTACTCCGATCACCCAATGGAGGTATTTGAAATCCTTGATGAGAAAAAATATTATGATATTTCTCCTGATTCTTGTTTTATGAGAAAGAAAGTAGCACCTCCGGCACCATCATATGCAGCGGAAATAGTTAAGCTTGTGACAGAGGTTGATGTTGCAAAAGTTTGCGAGCCTAGAGAAAAGCTTGTTCCCGAATTCATTACCCAGGAGACTCAGTTGACCCAAGAGCAGAGTGATATCCAGGCCCTGCGACAACTTGTCGCTGAATTGCGATCCAAATTGGATGCCTCTCCTACATTTACATTCGGAAAAAAAGAAATTTAAAATGAATTTAAATCGAATCAAAAGCTTGTTTAGCGGATTCCGACTGTAATATAAAATTTGGCGAACGATTTCCGTCCTTTTACCTCGAAAATTGAAAATAATTATCAGATGGCAATATCCTTGTCAATTTTTAAAATCTCATTGATCGAGAAAGCGGGATTCTGGAAAACTAACATTCAGAAACTAATTTCGGGATTCGAAATTCACGTATTTGGGATTTATTACCGGGTATTCAATTTGACTGATGTCTTAATTAATATCAGTCAAATCCTCCGCCAGTTCAGCCCCTCCCCTACTCCTCTGCAACCCACAACCAACTACTCTGTTCCTCTTTTGTTGTACGCCATCCCTCCATCACCATCACCACTCCGCCCTCTTTATATCATCTCCATAACATTCACACTCTCCATCACCATTTCAACATACCTCATCACCACCATCACTGTCACCTCCCGCCTCTCTTCACACAACACCACCGCGATCCTTCTTCACTCCCTCGTCCTCCTCCTTCCTCGAGAGCGCAGAAACCACGGCAGCACCTTCGACCCTCCTCGAAGCCACCAGCAGCAGCCGCAACATCCCTTGGATCCACCAATCGCAGAGGAGCCACCACCGGAGCCGCCACGAGAGCCACCGCAACCCCACTCTCTTCTTTACCCTGTTCGATCGCGAGCCAAGTTCCGATAAGCGTTTCTATTCCGTCTTCAATCGAAACCACTCTCAGACTTCACCATCACGCTCACCCATGTCCAACGCAGATCCGACGAGCCATCGCGAGCCTCCGACGATGCTCATACCTCTGATCGAGAGCTTCGAAGTCGCGAACTCCCTCGGTGAGGCCAATCTTTTCCTTCCTCTCTTTCGATTCGTTTCTGACTTGGGTCGGGTTGTGGGCAAGTGTCGAGTGTGCGTGAGCTGAGTGTGGGGTGTCGGGTGAAGTTCGAGAGCTCCGGCAAGGTCGAGAGCGCGGTCGAGAGTGCGAGACGAGCATCGACGGGCGAGAGAGCGTGCTGAGCAGAGCACGGGTGAGCTGAGGCGAGAGCAGCGAGGGAGCTGTGAGCAGGAGGCTGAGGCGAGGCAGAGCTCGGCACAGGACGTCGCCGGAGACGGAGGCCCGGAGGAAGAGCTTCAATCGCCGGCGAGGGCGAGTCCGGCGTCGAGCAAGCCATGGCGCCGGCGGGATTTCTTCCTTTTGAATTTGGGGAAGGTGATGCCAACGTGGCTCATGTGGGCCCTTGCCTTTACAGATTTTGTTTTAATAAGTTAACCGGGTTGGGATTAATTAGCGGGTTTGGTTCGGTTCGGTTCGGGTTATCCGTTTATTATTTAACTAATTAACGGTAATTAAAATATATTATAATAGTATTTGAGGATTTAAAAGATAAATTATTATATTTTGGGAGAATTATAAGGGTTGATTTGTTAAATAAAAATGATCGGGATTTGGAAATAATTTATAAAAGTGTTAAGTAAATGGTATTTAAAATATCATGTAATACTATTTGAGATTTAAAATATATTATTGGGACTTAAAGATTTATAAAGAATTTGGAAAATAATTTCAAGGTTGGAAGTTAATCTAATAAATAAATTTAAAAGGGAATTTAGCGAGTATTTTCAAGGGTCGGAATATATAACTATTTAACTGGGATTTGAAACGGTTTTGAAACTAACTTGGGAATAAGACTTATTTGATGACTAACTAGCATGATATTATGATCGTTTGACTAACAGTATGATATGTATGACTAATAGCATGACTTGTGATGAATTATTATATGAGATTAAATGTTGGATAATTATGACGATCTAGTAGGATTTTATATCACACAAATTATGTCTTATGATTTTGATGAACCGTTGAGGTATATGCGGAATTGATGTATACGAACATGCGGAATTGGTTGAATGATTTATGGAGAACGATGTGGTATTGGGGAGCGGATGATGCGATAAAAGGACTTTCATAATATGTTACTTGTTCTGTTGATTGAGGTGTGCTTGAGTGCTTAATAGTTGGATGTAGACTTATGTATATTCCATTACGTACTAGGGGATACTCTGTGATTGTGACTACTGTGTGCTGGATTCTTCTATTGCCGATCTGCTAGCCAGGTAAGTACCTCCGGGGCTTACTCAGTAACCAGTACCTCCTGCCTGATGTGTCATATAGTATGTAGGTGTTGCATATGCATAAGAGCATGTCATGTAGTATCATGTTTAGGAATTGCATTTACGAATGAGCATCCTTACTCTGTATGCGTTTGAATACAGAACGGCCGTTATCTGTGAGTCTTAGAGTCCTTGCTAGGGTCATAGGGCAGCCCAGCTTCATCGGGTGTTGTCCTCCTCGAGTCATTTATATATATCACGAGATACGAGATGGGCATGAGATATGATATGATGATGAGATTTGATATGATTATAGCATCGAACTGGCCAGTCTCCACCTTGTCTGGAAGAAGGATGGTGGTAGAAGAGGGATATACCACTTGGTATTCTTTGTAAAGGCCTTACTTAATATTCCGCACATATGAGTTAGGAACATGATAGTGTGGTTAATATTCCAATACTGCATGAAGGCATCTTTATTCTAGGTATAGGCGTATTATATGTCCTCAGCGCGGTCAGAGGACCCGTGGGCGGACTCTTGGCCTGACTTGGTGGTATAGTTTCAGGTACCCGATACACTGCTTGATTTTGTGCTGTTATGACGGGGTCTATTCATATGGCGGAGAGTGAGTGGTTGAAACCTGACTTCACCAGATTCACGCTTTTGGATTTCTCCCTAATTATATTCTGTTTTGACCCGGCTCTGCCGTGGCACTGGTTGTATCACTTTCAGAACTTATGCCCTTTGCATGATAAAGGATTTCCTGCGTTGTAGACTTAGGACAGGTACAGAGGTTTACCCCAGGGTCTCCAACGGACCTTCCGGATTTGGGTGCGAAATCCCACTTTAAACTACACATCTTCGATTTCAAACCTTCAACCTGTACTCGGGGCGCAAGATCCCAACGAGGGGTTTCATCCCTCGAAACGTAACTCGGGAATCATAATCCTGGGCCGTTACAACTAGACTCTCTGGGGAAGGTCTCTGAATTTGTGCTGCAACCAAATAGTGGGAATGTTCTAGAAGCACACATTGATTCTATTGATGAGGAGAAGATACTTGATGACGTGTCTGAAGAGTTAGCGATTATATCTCTTGAGCATGTTCATGAAGTTCCGACAACTGAGGTTTGGGTGAATGTTGGCTCTATGCTTATTGAAGATAAGGGTGTTGTTTTTGAGGTTGCAAGACCTGGAATTCTTCTAGCACCTATTCCAACCGTTTTCCCATCGTGTTGCTTTATTGATTCTGCCCCTTCCTCACTGGTCATTGCTGATTTGGTGCAAGGACAAGTGAAGGAGAATGTTATGCTCATCATGTTCGACAAGAAGGCGCCACCGTGGATCCCACCATTGAAGATGCGATGGTATGTCTCGTCTCGTGCCACATTTCCATTTTATGACAACTCTCTATCACTGGACGAGGAAGCGGGGCCACATTTTCATTTTATGACAACTCTCTATCGCTGGACAAGGAAGCGGGGACGCTTCCCTCTCAAGGGGCGGAGAATGATGTGTTTCAGCCCCCGTAGGATACGACTCCGACGTCTCAATAATAAAGCATTTATTATTATAAAAACATATTTCTATTTTAAGCATTATAATAAGAGGTGTGGACTTCCTTTGCATAGGAAGCCCAACCCATTAGTTATTTAGACCCATTAGTAATTAGGGTTTAGTAGTATTCTCTTTAAATACTCTATTAGGTTATCATTTATTCTCACGTCAAATTTAGAGGAATTGAAGAGCGTTGAGTTGAAACTCCCCCTTTTCCTCCCTGACGTCACAAACCCTATCTTTCAATTTGCTACTGATTACTGCTGAATTCAATTGGATCTTCAATCAAAGGTTCTCGCTGGAATTGATTGAAGATCGGAATCTAATCCTCGTTTGGAAGAGATTCACCTTGCTCCGCCCACCATCACCTATCCTCCTCACCGCCCCGCATCCGCCCTCGTATTGCACCACTGCTGCACCACCGCCACCAGCCACCGTCGGCGACCACCGCCACCATCATCGCTGTTAGAACTTTGGGTTGGGCCACCGCTGCTGTCGCGCGCCTTAAGTCAAACAAAAGCTTCTGTTGATTTCGATCGACGACGTGCGTACGTAGATATATATTCACACACTAATTAGTATTTGCTAATTAGTCACTTTCGAAGGTAGCAGCCACCGTTTTTAAGTTGGAAGTCGAGGTCAACGACAGAATTTGAATTGTTCCATCTTAATTAATTCGATCGGCAATCGCTTCCGCCTTCTTTCTTTGGAGTTAAAGGTCAACCGGAGGCACGTGAATTTATTGGACTTGATTAGTGCAAAGCCGAGCCATATTTGAGAGCGAGTCTATTCCACGATACGGGTGATCGACCGACTTATACCTTTGACAACCGGACGATTGGGAGTTGTACTCGCTCAACCCGAGTCGAGTACGTATCAAGCTGGGCTTCTAAACTTTAGTCGCCCTCCATCCATTACGCATCCAAGGTGTGTACTTGCTACATAACCCAAGAATGAATAAAAGCACATCAACTTTAGGACTCTCTTTTGCAGTGTTCATCGGTTGTGCAACAGAATATATGCTAAGTACTTTTAAGGCTATTATTCAAGTCGAAAAAGCTTAGTTTTCTGGTCATGGGGAACCAATGACTAGGTAAATATTGAATCAGCTAAGTTCTGAAATAATGCTGTAAAGTCATTGGGAGGTTTGCAAGAGAGCTAGGTTATTCAATGTTGCTTTCAATTCCAAGAAACAAGTCTTGATGAACGGTATAGATGCAATTTTCCCCATCTTTTATCATGACAATAAGTAAAATGAAATTCAGCATCTTAGCTTGATATCATTTATCATTACAATAAGTGAAATGAACGGTATGGAATTGATTTTAGCCGGGTTCACGAGCCTCAATGAGATTCTTGTTGTTTGTTTTCTCCGTAGTTGTGAATGTTGGAGCAAACTTTGCTTTTGTAAAACTAGTTTGTTGGCAGACAAATTGTACACACTAGCTGCTTGCCAATTTGTTCGAGTGCCGCAATATGCAGTTATGCAGGGTGTGGAGCTCACTAAGCACGCCACGTTCTTAAAGGGCCAGGGTATGATGCATATTGTGTAAGCAAATGCCTTCTTTCTAAGTTTTGACATTGCAGTGGGCTCTCGTGACACTTCTAGATCCTGTGAAGATTGTCGAATGTCTTAAATATTTCATGTTGTATTGTATGACACTGAAGCTTCTTCTGCAGTTCGTTTAACTAGGAAGAGGCGTATAGATCGTACCAAAAAAAAATGCAGACAGAAAGAAATGTCTTTGTTCCTAATTGCAGACCCTTCTCAAATGCTTATACATTGACAACCCAAGAGCACTATGCTGTAGGTTTTGTGGAAGTACTATGTTGTGTGTATATATTATGTTGTTCCTGCTTTCTACTTTAGTATCAAGAAATACAAGATTATATTATGGAACATGTCTCCTATCTTTTCAAGTAAATATATAGCCAAGAGCTTTGTATATCCTTTCCATTGCTGACTATGATTCTTGTATACTGCAATTTTTCTTTGTAGGGAGCGGAGAAAATCCTTGTTTGGCGGGAAATATCAGGAGATGGCAGCAATATTCGTCTATGACAGGTGAGATTCATTTATATGTTTCTATAATTCAAATATCCTCCCTTTCAGAACCATTTGCAATTAGGAAACAAACTAATTAAAATGTTTAAAGAAATAACAACAAAACTTGTTGAATTCTAAGTAGGCTGGCTAGAGTTCTCTGCCAAGAGATCCCTCGTTTTTTCATTCTAGACTTTATCGGCTTCAATCAAACTACTAGTGCTTCAGTTTGATTGAAATGGCTTCTCTGCCACGTCTTCAATCTCTGCCACGGCTTCTTTGCCACCCACCCACACACACACACGTACTAAAAAATAAAAATCATATCTCTAGTTGTATGTTGATTACTTCATAGATTTATCATTTCTGGAATGACATGCATATGTTACACTCTGAAGTAGCAGTAGCACAATATCAGTAATTTCTATTCTTATTTCATGTATTAATTTTCCAGGACACATTAGGGGCTCAAATCATGGATCTACGAACAGCTAGCACCCAGTTATGGCAGCAGAAGTAAGAGAAGGATAGATCATTGGCAGAGGCAAAAACTACCTTAAGATGCGTGGAGGCCAGGTAAATTGCATTTCACTGCATTTCTATTGTGAGTCTTTCAGATAACAAGTTCTTCCTAAAACAGCAAACTTCTAAATGCAGGTTAAAAGATATGGAAAACAAAAACAAAAAACTTCTAAATGCATTGCGAAACTCTGGGGCAGAGAAATTTTTTGAAGCTCATAGGTGGTTGCAAGAAAATCAAGATCAGTTTAATAAAAAAGTATATGGCCCTGTTTTGCTTGAGGTACATATATTTATTTTTTCTTAAGTTTTTAGAAGTTGATATTTTAATTTCCTAGAGCTGTGTTGATGTAGCTGTGATATGCTTACAAATAGATGATTGATTTTTCAGTTTACAATGGAAGAGTGATTTGACCCTTCTTAGGCTCGTGCCCTGATTGATTAAGTCATGGCTGTTTAAAATAAATGAATTGCTTTGATCAAATGTCATTGCTCTTAAGGTGTATAATATACCGAATTGCAATAGAGGGTGTATAATTTAGGGTCCTGATGCTGTTATTTTAGTATTTGGTGTAGAGTCTCCATTATCTTCTGCTTTTGTTCAAACCGTGGCTTCCTACCGGTTCAATGAATTGGGCAGGAAGCTGGTTTTTTTTTATAAAAAATTATAACATTTCTTGGGGGGTTTTTTAAAAAAACTCCCGAGAGTGTTAAAGGTAAAAATACCATACGATTACACTTTCTTAGGAGTTTTTTTTAAAACCCCCGACATATTCTTTAAGGAGTTTTTATAAACTCCCGCAACATGTGGGATTGGGGGGCTACGTGAATAAAAGGAGCTCGATAACACCCGTCCGTTTCATTAAAAAACACCCAATAGAAGGCAAATCTATACTAGTGGACTTCCCTGGGGATTCCAATGATCCCTTCGAATTTTGGGTATGAAATCCCACTTGAAAACGTTAGAGTAGAATTTCAAACCTTCAACCTGTACTCGGGGCGCAAGATCCTAACGAGGGGTTTCATCCCTCGAAACGTAACCTAGGAATCATAATCCCCGGCCGTTATAAAGTTGGTATCAGAGCCAGGTTTTGGAAACCGAGTATGATAGGTTGAAGTGGTTTTGAAAATGGCCCAAGGTTTTCAAATGGTTTATCAAAAAGTTTTAGAAAGGGCAAAATGAATTTAATATGACTAACTAAAATGGACTAAATATGAACTTGACTGAATAAATTCGGTAATCAAACAAAGGGAAACGAAGGGGTAGTAAACGCGCTAGACCATCCCTATTGGATGTAGTTGGGAACGGGTAGGCAAAAATATAGCTTGTTCTTTACAGATAGGCATACAAGACTCCAAGGGATTGAGCCGTAGTGGTTGCAGTGGCGAGTTAGGTAGAGACCGTGGGGTTTTGCCAGTTCGGTCAGCTGTAAAGGCTCGGAATTTTGAATCCCAATTTTTTGGAAAAAGGAAATTAAAAACGTTTCGGCTATATACACCGCAAATCCACACGTCCTTAAAGACGTGCATGCACGTCCTTAAGGACGTGAATGGACGTGCATGTGGGTTTACATCCACCCAAGCCCGGACGTGCAAAGGTGCATGTGCTTAAGCACGTGTTGCACGTTCTTAAGGACGTGAAAGCCCGTCTACTAAAGACGAAGCGGACGTGCTTCATCTTTCCCATTTCCATCCGAATCCAGAGAGAAAGAGCGAGCGCCGGTGACAGAGAGAGAGAGACATCGAGAGAGAGAGATCGCCGGAGCCCGGAGTGAGAGAGAGAGACTGCCGGAGAGAGAGAGACAGAGAGAGAGACATCGAGCGTGAGAGAGAGACACAAAGAGCGATGGAGCCGGAGAGAGAGGTGGAGGCGGAGGCGGAGGTGGTGGCGCCCATGGAGGCCGGTGGAGGAGGTGCGTAGCCGATGGGGGCGGAGGTGGTGGCGCCGGAGGCGGCCATGGAGGCTGAGGTGGTGGCGGTGGTGGTGGCGGCGGAGGCGGCCAAGGAGGCTGAGGAGGGTGGTGGTGGTGACGGTGGTGGTGGTGGAGCAGCAGCGGCGGAGGCGTCCAGTGGTGGTGGTGGTGGTGGTGGTGGCGGCGGAGTGGCGGAGGTGGAGGATCCCCTATTACCGCCGCGGAAGCGGCAGACTATTGAGGTGTCGCCCATCCCGACCCCACCGGTATGTTCTTTGAATTATTTATTTTGTTTGATTTATTTTTATAGTTTTATAATATAGTTTGTTAGATTGTAATATAATTTTATAATATAATTTGATAGATTATAATATAGTTTTATAATATAATTTGATAGATTATAATTGATAATATATAGTTTTTATTGTTTGTTATATGTTTATAGTATATAGTTGGATAGAAAATAATATAGTTTTAAAAGAGTACTTTTATGAATTTTGGGTAAACGCACAAGAATTAATGAATTAAAATTGAAAGACAATAAAAACACTAAAATATATTAAAATACATTAAAATATATTAAAATAAAAACATTGAAATATATTAAAATATATTAAAATACATATAAATAAATTAAAATTGAAAGACAATGAAAAACATTAAAATCAATTAATATATTAAAATATATTAAAACATATTAAAATATATTAAAATACATCAAAAGACATTAGAATAAATTAAAATAAAAACATTAAAATATATTAAAATATATTAAAATACATAAAAATAAATTAACATTGAAAGACAATAAAAAACATTCAAGGCCATTAAAAGAGATTAAAACACTAAAACATATTAAATTGACATTAAAATATAATAAAAGACATTAAAACATATTAAAATATACTAAAATACATGAAAAGACATTAGAATAACATTAAAATACATTAAAATATATTGAAAAGACATTAATACTCAACTAGGTCATAATAACAGGCAGGGAGGCTCTTGAGGGGGGATGGTACCATCCGGCCTGTTAGGTTCGGCGAACAGGCACCGGTCAGCCAGATACAGGAGAAGACGGTACCCCACGATCAAACAGCCCCAGTCGATGATATGATGGCGTCTGCAGATGGCTATCAGCAGTCGACGGGGACCCCCCCAGCCGACGAACACGACAACTTCTGGAAGGGTCTGCCATCTTGGGATCCTTCTGGCGATGCGGCGGAGGGGCTGCAACCTTCTTTGGCGACCCCTGATGTGCTGAGCAGCTGCATTACTGACGTAGTTGTGGGTCGACGGGCCGACATAGGTAGACCGCCTGCTCGTGTACCCCCCACCATCCCCGAGGCATCTACTTCAGGCGTCCACGAGGCATCTACTTCCGGCACACAGGACACTGAGGCTTCGACCTCCCCCACACTAGCGGCGATCTCATTGGCATCTGCGGATGACGTGATCCCTAACGTCGTTGAGGAGGCTGACGACGGGCATGAGGGGCAGGACGAGGGGCAAGGGGGCCCACGGGAGGGGGCCAGGAGGGGCATGCTGAGGGTAAGAGGGGCCCTTAGGAGGGGGGGGGCAAGAGGAGCCCGCGCCTATCGCTGCGCAGGCTGCCGCACCGGCTGTGCAGGTCGACCCTTTCTTAACGCCAGGAGAGCTGCTTGTGTCTTACAGGCAACACCGGGCGTACCGGGTGTGGAGTGAGCCTACTGTGGATCTTCCGCTTTTGAAGTTCCACCACCGGGCGACTCACCTGCTGCCGTTCGACCGCTACATTTTTTAGGGCCCGGGGACCTGGGTGCAAGATCTTATCCCATCGGGCATTCCGCAACTGAGGTCCCTCCACTAGGAGTGTGTGGACGAGTTCACTTGCACAGCCTTCTTGGAGCATTGGCACCCGAAGACCAGCTCCTTCCACTTTCCATGGGGCGAGATGACCATCACGCTGCACGACGTTGCCTGCCTCATGGGACTTCGGATGGAGGGTCTGCCGTGTATGTCCCATTTGGCCGCGGGCGCATTGATCCCCACCATCGCACAGTACTACCAGATCAACGGACATGCCCTGACATCATACAGACATGCTGGCGGCCCTCCAGTTACTTGGTTGACTGCCTTGTGGATCGCGAGACACGGGCCGCTCATCAACCTCGCCCCCGTTGATGACCCAGAGGCCACGGCTAATCCATAGCAGATACGGCCTCGCACGTATACGAGAGGGGAGCAGCCCCGGGATGACCTTGCACATCATCGGTTTCTCCACATAGGGTACCCGGCCATCGCTGTTGCCGCGACTCTATTTGTGGACAAGTCGCAGAGCTGGGTCCAATGGAAGATCTTCTGCCTTATTTGGGACATCCCGCGGACGGCCACCCTTGCATGGGTTGCAGGTGCCCTCGCATGGTTGTACAGGGGCCTAGGCGAGGCTACCCGAGCAGGTGCAAAGGTGATAGATAGCTGCACGCCGATTCCACAGGTACGAGACCGCTGAATTAGAGTTATGGTTTACAAATATTTATAATATATGCTAACGAAATTCTTTTTTGTGTCAAGGCTTGGATATGGGCGTACTTCCCTCACTTCCGAGGTGATTTCTCCAGTGATCGGACTAGGATGGCGGACCCTCGCTTCTACGCGAAGTTCATCGGTTTGAAGATGCCACAACGCATGAAGGATGAGGCAAAGCTGAAGAAGGTGCAGAAGATGCGCGACGAGGTGGACCGTCTTACCGTCGTCGATGTTTGTATTCGAGACTCTAAATATATGACATATATTTCTTAACTGTGAATTACGCCTGATTTTTGTAATTATAGGTGGAGTGGATGCCATTTGGGCGTGGTATGGACTTCGACGGCCAGTATCGTCAGTCCACCTATCGGGGCACCATCACATTATGCGGGGAGGAGGAGCCATATATGCCCGATAGGTGCCTCCGGCAGTTTGGACGAGTACAAGGGATCCCGCTACCCGTCATCGAGCAGGCTCAGGTCACCGGCGATGCCAACTTGAAGACGAAGTACGTCGCCGTGTTTGACCGCGGCCACGACAAGTGGCAGGACTTGCATGACGAGGGTCGCTTCTACGGGCTGGCCGAGCACAGACGCACCTGCGAGGACTGTCAGGCCAGTGTCACTGCAGATTACCTGGCTTGGTACGCGTCGCAGATCCGGCCGTACGTGTTGCCCACCACGCCACCCCATCCGGACCCTCCGGCGCCCGTCCACCCGATCGGCTTGGATCCATGGGTGGACCTGCCTCATCCCCTTGTTATCCCTCCGGCAGTAGCGGCCCGCTTGCATGAGCTAGAGGGCTGTTGGAGGGCCCTGGCTACCGACCCTCGCATTGATCAGCTGTTAGACGAGGTGACGGAGATTTTGGATAAGGCTGTACGCCATCCACCTAGACATTGATGCATATTTATACTTTTGCAGTATCTATCTTTATATTATACTTTTATGTTACGGATTTTGTATCCATCTCTATATTTCTATCTCGAGTAGACTCCTCATTTCTTATGAGTCATATTAAACGTAAACGTCAAGAACAAAAACGAAAATGTCAAGAACGAAGACGTGGAAAGAACGAAAATGAAAACGTAAAGAACGAAAACGAAAACGTCAAGAACGAAAATGAAAACGTCAATAACAAAGACGTGGAAAGAACGAAAATGAAAACGTAAAGAACGAAAATGAAAACGTCAAGAACGAAAACGTTAGGGTTTAGGTTTTTTTAGGGTTTAGGGTTGTTAGGGTTTAGGGTTAGGGTTAGGTCAGGGTTTAGGGTTAGGGAATGCACGTGGTCAAAGACGTGCATGCACGTCGTTGACCACGTGCATTTTTGCACGTCCTATTGGACGTGCACCGCGTACCTTTAACGCACCACTGTATATTTGAAGTGAAGAGGGATAGCTTGATTCCGCACTCCAAAACAAAGTCCGACTTCTTTTGATATATTCCTTCTCCGTTAGAATCGTTATGGCCGTGTTGTAAAGCAATCGTCGTCTCCAAGTTTGCCAGGTATGGATACGTTTCGTATAGTGAATATATTTCGTAGGCCTTGCGTTTTGTTCATATTTCCACTAATGTTATTACAGTTTCGAGACTTCACCTCTGAGTTCTCGGACCCAAGGGTTTGGAATGACCATGACGAAATGGTTACACATTTGAAGGACATAGGTCGGAGACACTGCATGATTTTAGTAATCAAGCGGTCTTGGACGGGGGAGTCGAACCGTCCAGACGGGGTTCTCCTTGCTTGCGAGCAGTGTGGGGAGTACCGACCACGCGGGAGGAAGCTCTGAAGCACGCAATCGAAGATAAATGGTTGTCCATTCTCTCTACACGGGCACGAAGCTCTGCCGGGTCACTGGGTTATGACGGTAATCCACGATGTTCATAACCACGGGCTTCCCACAAGCTTGAAGGGTCACGCCATCACCGGACAGATGACTGAGGGGGAAAATAAGATGGCCAGGTGGATGAAGGAAATTGGTATTCCTCCAAAATCCATTGGGTACAGATTGAGGAAGTTGGATGATACCAGCGTCACGTCAAGGAAGACCCTTACCAACACGCTCAACATGATGGTCGCCGAAGAAAGAGGTAGTCGGACGATGACCCAGGATACCTTGCACCATCTGCGGGAAAGAGGGTACTACTACGACTTCAGACGACATCCGGATGACGACAACGTCTTGAGCGACCTCTTCCTGGCGCATCCTGACGGGATACGGCTTCTCCGAAGGTTTCATTACGTCATCGTATTGGACAGCACGTACAAAACAAATGCGTAAGTTAACTATTTACGATTACATTATTACACATATAGTCAATTATAAAATATTGTACATGTAACACATTTACACTTGCAACTATGGGATTCCATTGTGCGAGGTGGTCGGGTTCACAGCCTCAGGCAATACTTACTGCATCGCCTATTCCTTCATGTCGCAAGAGAACGAAGACACATACGTCTGGGTGTTGCGTCAGCTTCAGATCTTGCTTGGGACAGTTCAGCCTCAAGCTATCATGACTGATCGGGAGCTAGGCCTCTTGGTGGCGCTGAATGTTGTCTTCCCCGACGTCCAGCATCTCCTTTGCTGGTTACACGTGATGAGAAGATGCGAGGAAACTGCTCTGAAGATCACAAAGAATTTAAAATATGCTGGCATCTTTAAGGGCAACTGTTGGGGGTTGTTCGAATCGAGGTCGGAGGAATCATTCAACCGACGTCGTCAAGTGCTACACGCTGGCGTATTTAGTGGCGGTGTGGCTTCCATACAGCAGGAACATCGTATGATGCTACGTAGATAATGTCTTCCCTCTCGGTACCCGTACGACAAATAGGTACAACCTTACTTCATATCTCACATTACAATATGATATGACTTCCAACATTTAGTGGTATGCACTTCAATGTGTACTGAGTTGAGGGTCAACACAAGGTTCAGATAGGAGGCACTGCACTCATCGACTGGTGACTTTCACATCGTGATCAATGCAATCCATAGAGTCAACGATTGTCAACTGCATGAGCTACAGACTGCTTTGGAGATCGATCGCTTCAAATGGCCAACGACGGCGTATAAAGTCAACCTTTTTGATGAGGTAAAGACTTTAATCTCCAAAAAGTGCTTCGATTATCTGTACAAGATGTGGCAGGATGTCGTGAACCAAAAGGTTCCTCCGGAATGCACGGACCGACATTGGAGGGTTTGTTACGGGATTCCTTGTGTCCATGAGATTCAGGCATACGTCAGTTCCGGTACTCCGATACCCGCCGAGGACATCCACCCGTTTTGGATGGATTTGTCATGGACTGACATCGATGGCACCCCACTGCCGTATGAGCTGTCATCTTCATACACGGCTTCCAACGATGTATGCGACGATGAGCTCTACCCATCCTCATCTGCAAGCGCTCGAAGGAAAGGGAGGCCTCGGGGGTCGAGGAATGCCTCCAGAACCAACCCGTTTCCATACGAGGAGTTAAGGGAAAGATTTGAGAGAGAAGAAGCACGTGCTGCTCGAAATGCTGCTCGACATCGTCCACAGGCGACCTCAGCTCGACGTGGACGTGATGATGTGTTCGGAGGGTTCAGCTGGGGTCGAAACAATGTTGATCCCTTCATGCTCGGTCATATTAAGGGTGTGAGGGACACTGTTGGAGATGGTCATTATGGCTACTGTGCTTTGGCGTCATTGACATCTCCAATCGGCGAGTCTGCTTTCCTGGAACTCAAACCGTTATTATGCAATCACTTGGAGGATCATGCCGATCTCTACGCCGATTGTTATACGGGAGAGTACCCATTCCAGTAGTTCGTCGACTACCGGAGATGGGCGGGAGCTGTGCATGGTGATAGGAGACGGTGGATAGAGCTACCCATCATGGGTTTAGTATTTGCAACGGTATATCAGATTCCTCTCATCGTCCTAGCTTGGCATCATCTTTTCACATGTCTCCCCATGACCTCGCGCCGACACCTGCTAACAACCATCAATCAGCAACCCTTGGTGTAGCCTGCATCGGAAACCAAGACCATTTTTCCGCGGTGCGACTTCAAACGTCTTTTTTTTATTATCTATTCTTGCTTTTCATATATATGTCAATACTCTAACACTAATTTTCCGTTCTCATAGATCTGGTTGCGTCCTAACGCTCCTATTCCGCCGCCTCCGCGAGAATGGGTCGCACATCATCAACCGAGCGTCGAAGGATGGGATGCTCCGTTTCAAGCTCAGTTTGAGAGATTTCGAGCCTTACGTGTCGAGTTCGGTCGGCCTTTACTATTTTCCTAGATTTTATTCCACCAGTTTATTAAAATTACGGATGTAAACCTTTTTTTCCGTTCCTTGTAACATTATTAGCATATTATCCGAATGAAAACCTTAACAATTATTGCTTTCCATTTAATTAGACCCTAAATCCTTCAACTCCACTAGCTAAACACTTCAATTTTTTCAATTAAACATACAAAACCCTCGGAAACCCTATCCCCTAAGCCCTAAACCCTAAACCTTAAACGCGAAACCCTAACTAGGGTTTGCACGTCCTTAACAACGTGCATATATTGCACGTCCTTAAGGACGTGCATGCACGTTGTTAAGTACATGTAAAGGGTCTGCTAGTGGACGTGCACAGTCCCACACTTGCACGTCCTTAATGACGTGCATGCATGTCCTTAAGGACGTGCAAATCCTTAATCTAGATTTGCGGTGTATCTATCAACACCCTTTAAAAATTGATTTAAAACGAATTTAAAACTCGTAGAGCGGATTCCGACCGGAATATAAATTTGTCAAACAACTTCCGTCCTTTTACCTCAAAAATTCAAAAAAATTATCGGATGGCAATATCCTTGTCGATTTAAACATCTAATTGATCGAGAAAGCGGGATTCGGGGAAACTAACAATCGGGAACTAATTTCGAAATTCGAAATTTGCGTATACGTGATTTATTTTCGGGTATTCGTTTTAACCATTCCCAGACTCTATCCCTCACCAACTCCCATCACTCACCTTACCCATCAAATTCAATCCACCCCTCACCCGGTCATTCATTCATTCAATCATCACCATACCTTCACCTGCTCCTCGCGCCTTCACCATCACCCACGCCGACTTCGCCATCTTCTTCACGCATCACCTTCACCACCGTCACCGATCATCACCACCACCTGCTCTCCTCCACGGGTCCTCCACCCTCGTCACCTTCACCCCCGTTACCGATCACCACCACCGAAGCGCCGCCAGCATCCCCGAGCTCTCCTCACTTTCGCTCCTCTGTTTTCTTTCCCGAGCCCTGAACCGTCGTTCCCACCACGTCCATCTTTGCCTCTTGATTGGCAGCGAAATCAACACCATTCCGCACCTCCTTTGATGTCCACGAGTGCCCAGGAACCACCGGAGCCATCCAGGAGCTGCCCAGCGCCGCCGACGAGCCACCGAACCGTTGTTTCCCTATTTAGCATGAGCCACGTTCTGGTGAGCGATTCTCTTCCATTTTCAATCGAAATCACCCCAGAGCTCCTCCATCACACTCACCCATGTCCGAAGCAGGTCCGACGAGCCATCGAGAGCCACCGACGAAGCCCAGAACTCCGATCGAGAGCTCCGAAGTCGCGAACATGTCGGTTAGCTTCCAAGCCTCCTTTCATTTCTCGTTCGATTTCGTTTTTCCTTTTGATGCTTAGAGTAGTTAGGGGGTGAGGGAGAGCTGAGTGTGGGCAGTCGGACGAGCTCGAGAGCTCCGACGAGCTCGAGAGCGAGGCCGTGAGCGCAAGGGGTGAGGTTGACTGAGCTGCGAAGGTCGGCTTGAGCGTGTGCGAGAGGGCGAGCAGCGAACACGAGGACAGAGGTGCGAGGGTCCAAGATGGGCGAGTCCAGACGAGCCACGGCTAGGTGCGCGGCCAAGACGTCGCCGGCGGGGCGAGCTCCATCGGCCAAGAGCGGGCGGGCTTCCTTGTGTATTATGGAGGAAGAAGAAGATGACATGGCTCGTGTGGGGCCCCCTCCTTTTACTAACATTATATATAAATATGATTGTTATTTAACCGGGTTGGGATTTATTTAGCGGGTTCGGTTCGGTTTGGTTCGGTTGGATTTAAATGGGTTTGGTTCGGTTTTGATAATTTAAATAAGGGTTGTTTTTATTAAATAAAAATGGTCGGGATATTAGGGGATTTGAAAATAATTTATAAAGGGGTTTAATAAATGGTATTTAAAATATCATATAATATTATTTGGACTTGAAGATTTAAAAGGGAATTTGGAAAAGAGTTTCAAAGTTGGAAAGTGATTTAAGATAATAAATTTAAAAAGTAATTTAGCGAGTATTTTCAAGGGTCGAAATACTTAACTATATAATTGGGATTTCTAACCGTTTGACTCGGATTTTGAAATGGCTTGGGACTAACTTGGGGATATGACTTATTCCATGACTAACTAGCATGATGATATGATCAGTTGACTAACGGTCTCATATGTGTGACTAATAGCATGACTTGTGGTGATTTATTATAAGAGGTTAAAAGGTTATATAATTGTGACGAGTTAGTAGGATATTAGTAAACAAATTATGCTTTATGATTGTGATGAACTGTTGGGATATGATGAGCATGAGCACGCAGATTTGGTTGGTGATTTATGATGAACGATGTGGCTTTATGGAACGTGTGATACAATGACATTTACGATATGATACTTTTTCTATTGACTGGTGTGTGTCTTGAGTGCATGTTAGTTAGACCTAGACTTATATATCTTCTCGTTATGTAATTTGGTGATACTCTGTGACGTGTCGGGTTTCTTATTACCCGGTTGATGCCTTTAGTTATTCTGCGGTAACAGGTAAGTCTCTTCAGAGCTTACTCAGATTGAAATAGAGCTATTCCCTGCTTTAGGTGCATGATATACTAGGTGTTTGCATTCATGATCAGTATGCCATGTAGTACCATGTAAGGTTGCATTGACCGTTAAGCATTCTATTTCTCTATGCGTATGTAAACAGAACGTCTATTATATGTGAAGTAACTAGAGTCTTTGCTAGGGTTATAGGAAGACCCAGTCCCATCGGGTCCCGTCCTGAGTCAATCGAGTCATGGAACTTCCTTTACTTATATTATGAGCAGCCTACGAGCTTTAGGGTTGGGCATGCGTGCCGCCCGATTATTATGGCATGCGTGCCATCAGTTATGAGCTGCCTACGGGCTTTAGGGTTGGGCATGCGTGCCGCCCAATTATCATGGCATGTGTGCCGTCTCTTCCCTATCGGAAGGGGGTGGAGGTAGAAGAGGGATATACCACTTGGTATTTTGTGCTAAGGCCTTATTATTATTATTATGCACTTGATCTTAGGAGCATGTTAGTGTTTTAACATTCCGCCATGCATCTAGAAGCATCTTTATTAGGTATAGTGTATATGTGTGCTTAGGGTCGGGATGCAGAGCTAAAGTGGCCATCGATCTGATACCGCCCACTATCAATTTTTTAGGTATCCATTATGCTTACTACTATTCATGCTGATTTGACTCCATGACCGCTAGGTCTAACATGGCGGAAAGAGAGAGTTGAGATTCCGGCTTAACCAATTTAATTACGGCTCGGATTTGAATGGTTGATCTTGTTTTGACCCGGCTCTGTCGTGGCACCCCCCCCCCTTTTTTGTATCATGCCTTACTTCCTCTATTTGTGTGACCATTGGTTTTTCACGCTTAGACTTACGACAGGTACATGGGACTTCCCCGGGGATTCCAACGATCCCTTCGAACTTGGGTATGAAATCCCACATGGAAAATGTTAGTTTCGAATTTCAAACCTTCAACCTGTACTCGGGGCACAAGATCCTAACAAGGGGTTTCATCCCTCAAAACGTAACCCAGGAATCATAATCCTATGCCGTTACAAAGTTGGTTCCAGAGCCAGGTTTTGCAAACCGAGTATGATAGGTTGAAGTGGTTTTGAAAATAGCCCAAGGTTTTCAAATGACTTTTCAAAATGATTTAGAAAGGGAATAATGAATTTAATATGGCTAACTCAAATGGACTAAATATGAATTCGACTTAATAAATTCGGTAATCAAATAAAGGGAAACGATGAGGTAGTAAAGGCGCTAGAGCATCCCTATTTGATGTAGTTGGGAACGGGTAGACAATACTAGCTTTATTTTACAGACGGGGTTTGAAGACTCCAAGGAGCCCGAGGGTTGGAGTGGTTTGGGCTAGGGGGCCGTGAGATATTTGCTCATCCGGGTAGCCGTCCCTCGAAGAACGACATAGATCGTCTCTGTAATTATATGCATTATATCCAATTGGGCCTGAGGGCGATCCTCCTCGAAGAGGATCATATTAATCCCCTTGATTGCTTCCCTGTTGAGTCTTATTGTGCTTATGATAGAGAACTAATCAGTATGCCTTCACTTGAATTATGTATTGAATAACTGTGCAAACGAGATAGCGGGACAATACCTCGTTCTTATGTCACTGGAGTTCCTGTCTTGTCGGAATAGCTCTTCCATAATTCAAATCCCTTATGATTTTCACTCCGTCAACCGTCCCACCAAAACATTTAGGCATGTTAGCAAGGGCCGAGGAGCTTCTGCTCTCCCCGTTTCGAGTCCTGCTTGGTACCCCACCATCTATGCTTCTATCGAGTCTCGTATCTTAGGTTGGTGTCTTCCACAGGAAAATTCGGGTCGGTCAACTAGCTACTTCCGGGGGTGTGACGGATATGGGAAATTCATGAGTATTTTAGGAAAGGTGATCAATGAAACAATTTCGAGTTAGAAGTGATTTGTCTTATGTAGTTATCCTTCTCGACTTTTGTACCGGTCAGCCGTGTCTTTTTACCACGAAAGTCTAGACACAAATTCTATCCCCTCCTCTCGGAAATAGTGTGAATGTCCTTGTGTCATACCGAGCGAGTCATACTTGTGTCCCATTGGGAAACGGGGTGATGAGTCGGTGATTTCCCTTGCAGAATTCAGTCAAGTGATGATAGTACCCCACCTTGTGATTGCATGACATGATGTGTTAGTATATTCCAGCATGACATTCCATGTATCTTGCATGATTACACTTACAAATGAATATATATACCGAATGTACGAATTCCCACGATAGTTACTCTCCACTGAATTAGGTCCATGATAGTGTGCTCAACCCTCTTGTATTAGTGTCATGTGAAATAAATTCCTAGCATGTTAAGTTGATCCAATTGAACCTCATTGACTGTGTACTTTCTTAATGAGTGTGGTAGTATCATGTAGGATATACATCTCCTAATTATGGATCATCATGCAATTATGTGCCATACTTATCATACTACATATACATGGTTGTATTGGATGTGATAGTTGCTATGCCCAAATGACTTAACCATATCCCCTGACACAATTATTAGAGTGCATCTTAACATGCTTACCTGGAACCCACATTGTTTTGACGTGCTTATATGTACACTTAAAGTGAGTAATGAATCATATGTGTGATATTCTATAATGCTCGCTATGTCATATATAACTTATGCTGCATATGTCTATTGTCGGTTCATGCATACATGATCTTCATAGGTCAAGCATGATTAGTGCATGAGATGATAAGTTTTAGCCTGTTCCACGTGCATTAAAAGTTGATTATGTGAACATGTTATGGATGCATCAGATGTTATTCCTTTTAATAGGTACATGCTAGTGTGGAATGATATGATTGAGATATTTCGTGATTGCCATGTGTTTGCTTGCCGCACATGTAACCTCATAGAATACCCTACGGGCATTGTTGTAACTCTAGGGTCCGCGTCTTGTCTTGAGTCTCGTCATATCTAGTCCTGGTCTATGTCTGAATCCTTAAGGAAGTGGTGTTGTCCTCCCTTGCTCTCCCCTATCTGCATGACTTCTAACCCCTTGCGATCCCCATGATGGGCATCGACATAGAAAAGAAAACGAGCAATCGAATGGCATTAGAGTGGCGCAACGGAAGCGTGGTGCGCCCATGGACCCTAGAATCGACGTCACCAAATGACGGACGCCTTTTGAAGATGGCGACTGTAGACGTAATCCTCCTAGATGAATCAAGAAATGACGTTCTCTCCTATGTGAATTAGAATTGGTGTCGTGCGATAGGCTTGGAACTGACTAAATGAATGTGTGATGACTGATATGCTGAGCTGGCAATGAATGATTGTCTGACTAACTTGTGTCTGTGATGATGTGCCTTTATGCTTACGCGCACTTACCTGCTAGTAAATCGGTTATGAGTTATAAATATGGTGGTGTTTCTTTCTTGTGCATGAGTCGAGTGATTCCTTGGTGAGATGGATCGGGAAATGGAAGGTAGATTGAGGTCTTCGAGTTGGTCATTGGTTGTGCGAGATGGAGTGCATGAAGGATGTGTTAGCTTGGGTAGAGTCGAGTGAGTAATGACTTGTCGGAGATAGTGGTCAATGAGTATATTTGAGCTTCCAGGTAGGTCTTAGGTGAGGAATGGAGTTAGCATGGCGAGATTTCGAGGGATACGTCCTAGCAAGATGTGTCGGTAGGTAGTGGGTATGTGATGTGAGCACATGGCATAGAAGGGAGGTTGGTTGAGGTCTAGACTAGTTCCTTTGGGTGACCTTCAGAGTGGGTGTGAGTATAGGTATTCAGTGTAGTTCTATAGGTGGGCAGCGTTGAGGATGATCGGTTAAGGAATGTCTAATGAATCGTGGAAATTGGGACTAGGTTGTATGTGTGGCGACTGGGAGCGATCTTGGTAATGGCCGAGGTTGAGGAATAGCTAAGGAAGAGTAGTATAAGGTTGCTTGGGAAATTATCGATCTTGGGTATTAGGTTGTTCATATCAAGGTTGTGAGTGTGATGAGTATTTGGGAATTGTAGAGATAGGATTGGTAATGCTTGGAGAGTTCATGAGTAACATATTTCTAGATGCATTGTTAGAGGATTTTAGCAGATGGAATGAATCGGGATTTATGAGTGGAGGTTATCGTGGCGGTTGAGGCATTCGGGGATGCAAGGACTGGTAGCTAGGAAAGAATGTCGTTGAGATTTTCTAGTAAGACTGTGGGCTTGAGGTTGAGATAGGGAAGTTCTGAGCATGGATTTGAGAGCTAGGCGGAGCGTAAGGTATTGAGAATACTAGAAGAAGAAGGATTCTAGAAAGTTTGACGGAGCGTGATACTTGGGGAAATTCTATAGGTTGGAAATTGTGGGAGAATTGGTCAAGTTGCAACGTTATGGGTAATTCGAGCTAGGGTGGCATAAGGTTTCCTTGAGAAGAATGGTCGTGGTTAAGGAGTGGTAGCTTGAGGTAATATCGGGAAATGCTGGAATAAGAATCTAGAGTGGGTCAGCTTTAGGACTCATGAGTGGTTCAGGTTCGTGAGTTTCGGACTAGGATGAAAAGGTAGAATCAGTAGTTGGTCATTGAGGATAAGCACTGGTGATGAGGGTCATGGTGATTCGTGGATGCACTAGTAGAGAAAGCCGGTTTTACCCCGGTTCCGTGTGCAAACTTTACCATGGTTCTGAACCGAGGTAAAAGTGGCTATGGTAAATTTGTTTACAACATGAACATAACCGTGGTAAAACAACCACCCGTGGTAAATCTGTTCGTAATTATAGGCTTTTGGAACCGTGGTAAATGTGAGAACCGTGGTAAATCAGTCGTGTGGTAAATATTTTGAACCGTGGTAATTATGTTTTGAACCGAAGTAAATATGTATTATGGTGATTGTTTTTTAATCGTAGTAAATTGTAGAACCGAAGTAAATATGTATTGTGGTAATTGTTTCATTTTTATTATAGTAGCCTATGTGGGATTTGAACCCACATATTTGTGTATGAACACCTCGCTCTACCATTTGAGCTAATAGGCTTGCAACTATAGTAAAAAAAAACTTAAGATAAAGAACAATAAGTAAACTATTAATTAGTACCTCCATGTGAAATAAGGAACTGAACAGCACACATCTTTGTACAAATGACTCATTTTCTCCAACCTATCAAACAGATTTGCATTAATGTGCTTAAATCCAAACGAAGAAGATAGAAATGCTTACCTTAATAGATATAGGTATCATGATGGAATATAGTAGTTCAAATCGTAAAGGGATTATCATCAGCTCATACGAGGGGGCTTCCTTTGGATATAAAACATACCATTGCTGCCACAAATCGAGAATAGTAAGAATGAACCCAAGATATTTCTAAACGAGTTTAAACATAAACACCACCATAAAAAAGCAAAAAAAAAAATGCAGTCGCAGAAAGACATTAAGGAATTAAATGGAGGCAAGGAAGATGTAATGTTTTAAATGGCATCTTTGGTTTAATAAAGAATGATATATTAAACAGAAAACAAGACATACAGCACATGTTTGAATGGCAGATGGTTGAGTCTGGGATCCAATATCATATGCAGGTAATTTCAAGTCTTTCTCATTTCATCTATTTAGAACCGAAAATAGGAGATAAGTTATAAGTATAGTTCCAGAAAAATCAACTCAGCAAATTGTAGGAGTCCATAAAAGTGAAAAAATGGGATGAGTCGTGAAGACAAACTAACTAGTGGCCACATAAATAGTTTCCTTCATCAAAACCTTCCCATATGAATTTCACCAAAAATAGAAACTCCATGAAACAAAGAAACCTTTCCAATTTGTGACATTAAAGAGGCTAGCTAACAAAAACATCATAAGAAGACGATCAATGAAACATTCAATGTCCAAGGAGGTTCCCCCAATTTCTTGACAACAAATAACCTAGAAGTAACATGCATATTGTACCATTCTATGCAATGTAATTACTTACCCTGACAGAATATGCTCTCAAGTCTCAAACACAAAGAGGAACAACTTAGACAGTGATAGTGATATCCTTCAAGTATGAAACTGAAGGAAAATATCTATTTTGGGCTATCAATTCCATGCATGACCTTTAAACATCAACTATCAATAAAAAATGAAAAAAGTAAAGATATTCATAGTTAATTAGACTTGCAAAAATGATATACCACATTGCCTTCAAGTACATACTACTCTTCAGCATTGGAACATTTTCAAAGCTAAAGGAAAAGTTCACGTTGCATACCTCTCCAAACATCATATCCCTGTTTTTCTTCAGAAGTTCCAAAACCTACGCCAAATTGCACAAACACCTTAAATTAGCAGTCAAAACAATAAGCTTGAAAGCTCTTCCACCGTAATTCTGGATGGATAAAATTTCTACTCAATATTGAAACCAAATTCCACCAGACTGAATGTCGATAGAGAAGCAGACCCTCGTGTTTAATCCAAATGGGCTTCTCAGCAATAATTGCTATTCTACTAAGATTCCAATAAAACAATTGAAAAGGCCTTGTAGGTTGAACAAGAAACCCTAGTCTCGATCTCGGGGGTTGAGGAAAGCCGTGATGATAATAATAATTCATAAGAAATTCACTTACAAATTGGAGTTGGGACGACTCGGATTCAAGAAACAACGCTCTGAAACTCATAACTTCGCGAAGTCAAGAACAAGGACGATGGCAATGGACAGAGCCGCGGTGGTTGATTAACTGCGAGGAGATTCGATGGCTCAAGAGCTCGCCACAACCGGCGAAGGCAGAGAAGGAGTAGGGGATGAGGAAGTGCCGGATCGAGAGAGGAGGAGCCACGGAGAGAGCTCGGGAGGAGATCTAGGAGGCGAGCGATGGAGAAAAGGGTTGGTTAAGGGTTTTAATTTTATTACTCGTCTTGGAAATTTACCACTAAAAAAAAGAACCGTAGTAAATAAGATGATAATTTACCTCGGTTCTCCAAAAAACCGTGGTAAACTTGTAAAACTTGAAAATTTACCACATGAAAACACGGAACCGTGATAAAGTAAGTGTAGCCAAAGGCCATTTTTATACTAGTGATGTGAGTAGCATTAGATGGGTTTATGTGTTAGAGTTGGTCGGGAGTGGCAGTTGTGAGATGATCAGTATGAGTTGGGTTCATAGAGGTGGATGGTTAGTAAGAGTGATTTGTGATATGGGAGGTGTGATCAGGTTAGCAAGGTGATTCGAGATGTCTCTTTGGGAGATGATGATCAGACGGAGTCTTGAGAGTCTAGGTAGAGTAAGCGAGATTGTCAAGAAGCGTCTAAATCGATCGCGAGAGCGGTTCAGTCGAGGACTTGTGATTTCTCTTAGAAGATGAAGATGAGATTGGTAGAGGACATCTAGGACGAGGGTATGCTTTATAGAGATTACTCATAGTCGGTCGAGTTGTTAAGCTTGTCGGAATAAGGGAATTGTGTGATTGGGAACTCCGAGATATGGTTTTAGGTGGTCGAGTAGGATTTGAGGTCGGGATGCCGAAGTAGGTTGGTTCTTAGATGGCTCTATGGCATGGGAGTTGGGATACGTTGTAGTTGGATTGGGTATTTGGCTTTGATTGCAGATAGTTATGAGGCTGGAGAGTTTGTATATGAGTGGGATGCAATGATCATTGGAACTAGTATCAGATTGAGTTGGTAGACCTAGATGAGGATAATCTTGATGCGAGAGATGCGAAGTAGTAGTCATGTTTTGTTATGGTTGATAGTTGTAGGCAGGTTCTGTTGAGGATGTGATCTATTGTATGCTTTACTTGGGGATGAATGTTGTGCGAATTCTATCATTTAGACGATGTTGATTCCTTAACATATTGCCATAAACAATAGTGAGTTGTTAGTAGTAACATGGTTATCCCCTGAACTTGATGAAATGTTGGCGTGCAGAAGTATTTGTTGCCTCTAATATGATGATGCTTGGTAGTTGGCATAAGTATGATGTGCTGATCTGATTGATGTGATTGATGTGACGAATCCTACTCCGTATGATATTATGCTAGATATGTTATGGTATGTGACTATTTGTGACATGATTATGACCTTATTATGAAGATGTGATATGATTGTTATGATATATGATATCTTGAATTGGAATTGATAGCATGATAGAACTGAATTAATGAATTTGATTTTGAGTTGGAACCTAGGAAATAAATATGGGATTAGCCCTTAGACGTGGATGATTCCACCTCCTAAATTTGGAACTTGTTTGACTAACATCGGGTTAAGAGATTTTAAATAGTGTTTAAAAAGCATTGAGTTGGATTTAGGGAAATCGAACGCGATTGATAATTTCAATGATTTTGAGACCAAACCTTTTAAAAGTAAGGACTTTCTTGAAATTTTCCAACCGAGCATGCATTATGACGTCCCACGAAGTGGATACAAGCATTTTATAGGGGCCCTTATAGACTGCTTGTTAATACCTAGTGGGGATGCTATAATGCTTTTTGAGTATGATATAACTGAGAAGTCGGTGTAAAGATGTGGTGAGAGCCCATATCACATTCTCGCTACGACCTATCGGAGATATTATGATCATAACGACGATACTGTGAGAATCTCATAGGGGCGCTTATGAGGAACTTACGAGATCAATGGAATTGTCCTTAGGCTCACCTATTTCCAACTTCACCCCCTACCTTGGTTTGATTTTAGTCTCGGGGACGAGACTTGTTTTTAGAGGTGGATGATGTAAAGGCTCGGAATTTTAAATCCCAATTTTTCCGAAAAAAGGAAATTAAAAATTAATTTAAATCGAATTTGAAACTCGTAGAGCGGATTCTGACCGGAATATAAAATTGTCTAACAATTTCCATCCTTTTACCTCGAAAATTCAAAATAATTATCGGATGGCAATATCCTTGTCGATTTAAACATCTAATTGATCGAGAAAGCGGGATTCGGGGAAACTAACAGTCGTAAACTAATTTCGGAATTTGAAATTTGCGTATTCGTAATTTATTTCCGAGTATTGGTTTTACCCATTCCCACACTCTATCCCTCAACAACTCCCATCACGCACCTTACCCTTCAAATTCAATCCACCCCTCACCCGGTCATTCATTCATTCAATGATCACCATACCTTCACCTGCTACTCGCGCCTTCACCATCACCCTCACCAACTTCGCCATCTTCTTCACGCATCACCTTCACCACCGTCACCGATCATCACCACCACCTACTCTCCTTCACCATCACCCTCGTCACCTTCACCCCCGTTACCGATCACCACCACCGAAGCGCCGCCAGCATCCCCGAGTTGTCCTCAACCATGGTTCCCACCACGTCCCTCTTTGCCTCTTGAATGGCAGCGACATCAGCACCATTCCGCACCTCCTTCGACGTCCACGAGTGCCCAGGAACCACCGGAGCCATCCAGAAGCTGCCCAGCGCCGCCGACGAGCCACCGAACCGTTGTGTCCCTTTTTAGCATGAGCCACGTTCTGGTGAGCGATTCTCTTCCGTTTTCGATCGAAATCACCCCAGAGCTCCTCCATCACACTCACCCATGTCCGAAAAAGGTCCGACGAGCCATCGAGAGCCACCGACGAAGCCCAGAACTCCGATCAAGAGCTCCGAAGTCGCGAACATGTCGGTGAGCTTCCAAGCCTCCTTTCATTTCTCGTTCGATTTCGTTCTTCCTTTCGATGCTTAGAGTAGTTGGGGTGAGGGAGAGCTGAGTGTGGGCAGTCGGGCGAGGTCGAGAGCGAGGCCGTGAGCGCGAGAGGTGAGGTTGACTGAGCTGCGAGGGTCGGCTTGAGCGTGTGCGAGAGGGCGAGCAGCAAACACGAGGACAGAGGTGCGAGCGTCCAAGATGGGCGAGTCCAGACGAGCCACGGTTGGGCGCGCGGCCAAGATGTCGTCGGCGGGGTCGAGCTCCATCGGCCAAGCGCGGGCGAGCTTCGTTTTGTATTCTGAAGGAGGAAGAAGAAGATGTCATGGCTCGTGTGTGGCCCCTCCTTTTACTAACATTATATATAAATATGATTGTTATTTAACCGGGTTGGGATTTATTTAGCTGGTTCGGTTCGGTTTGGTTCTATTGGATTTAAATATGTTTGGTTCAGTTTTGATAATTTAAATAAGGGTTGTTTTTATTGAATAAAAATGGTCGAGATATTAGGGGATTTGAAAATAATTTATAAAGGGGTTTAATAAATGGTATTTAAAATATCATATAATATTATTTGGACTTGAAGTTTTGAAAAGGAGTTTGGAAAAGAATTTCACTGTTGGAAAGTGATTTAAGATAATAAATTTAAAAAGCAATTTAGCGAGTATTTTCAAGTGTCGAAATACTTAACTATATAATTGGGATTTCTAACCGTTTGACTCGGATTTTGAAACCGCTTGGGACTAACTTGGGGATATGACTTATTCCATGACTAACTAGCATGATGATATGATCAGTTGACTAACGACATGATATGTGTGACTAATAGCATGACTTGTGGTGATTTATTATAAGAGGTTAAAATGTTATATAATTGTGACGAGTTAGTAGGATATTAACGAACAAATTATGCTTTATGATTGTGATGAACTGTTGGGATATGATGAGTATGAGCATGCAAATTTGGTTGATGATTTCTGATGAGCGATGTGGCTTTATGGAACGTGCGATACGATGACATTTACGATATGTTACTTGTTCTATTGATTGGTGTGTGTGCTTGAGTTCTTGATAGTTAGACCTAGACTTATATATATTCTCGTTATATAATTTGGTGATACTCTGTGACGTGTCGGGTTTCATATTGCCTGGTTGATTGCCTTTAGTTATTTTGCGGTAACAGGTAAGTCTCTTCGGAGCTTACTCAGATTGAAATAGAGCTATTCCCTTCTTTAGGTCCATGATATACTAGGTGTTTGCATTCATGATCAGTATGCCATGTAGTACCATGCTAGGTTGCATTGACCGTTGAGCATTCTATTTCTTTGTGCGTATGTAAACAGAAAGGCCGTTATCTGTGAAGTAACTAGAGTCTTTGGTAGGGTTATAGGACGACCTAGTCTCATCGGGTCCCGTCCTGAGTCAATCGAGTCATGGAACTTCCTTTACTTATATTATGAGCTGCCTGCGGGCTTTAGGGTTGGGCATGCGTGCCGCCCGATTATTATGGCATGCATGCCATCTCTGCCCTATCGAAAGGGGGTGGAGGTAGGAGAGGGATATACCACTTGGTATTTTGTGCTAAGGCCTTATTATTATTATTATTATGCACTTGATCTTAGGAGCATGTTAGTATTTTAATATTCCGCCATGCATCTAGAAGCATCTTTATTAGGTATAGCGTATATGTGTGCTTAGGGTCGGGATGCAGAGCTAAAGTGAGCATCGATCTGATCCCGCCCACTATCAATTTTTTTAGGTATCCGTTTTGCTTACTACTATTGATGCTAATTTGACTCCATGATCGTTGGGTCTACCATGGCGGAAAGAGATAGTTGAGATTCCGACTTCACCAATTTAATTACGGCTCGGATTTGAATGGTTGATCTTGTTTTGACCCGGCTCTGCCGTGGCACCCCCCCCCCCCTTTTTGTATCATGCCTTATTTCCGCTATTTGAGTGACCATTGGTTTTTCACGCTTAGACTTACGACTGGTACATGGGACTTCCCCAGGGATTTCAACGATCCCTTCGAACTTGGGTATGAAATCCCACTTGGAAAACGTTAGTTTAGAATTTCAAACCTTCAACCTGTACTCGGGACACAAGATCCTAATGAGGGGTTTCATCTCTCGAAACGTAATCCGGGAACCATAATCCTAGGCCGTTACATCAGTCGTCCCTCGAAGGGTGGCCTTAGGATAGCTTTATTATTGATTGTTCTATGCTGAGTGATGTATGCTTAAATTGGAGACCTGGTTGATATTCTTGACTATGAATCATGTGTTAAATGCCTATGTGAATGGAATAGTGGGGGAGGCCTTCTGCCATTATAGAGTTGGAATCCCAGTCCTTGTGGGACTGCCTTTGATCTCTTAAGCTTGACCACTTCCTTCTTCGGTCTTCTTTTCCTGACCCCACTAAACGTCTTTATTGAGCTTTTCTTGCGATATCAGTGTGATATAGGGGTAACCACATTTGAGGTTGTATTGGAGAACGCTACTACTTGAGCCATTTTCTACCCTACTCGAGAATTACACAAATATTTCACAGGAAACAAGTCATGGGGTTCATGGAAGTGAGTCAGAGTCGCCCATGTAGATCTCTGTCGGGTTATCTTAGTTGCTTCGTCCATGATTGTATGATTCTATATGTACTATCCCCTAGACTTACAGATTGATCCATGGTCTGAAATTATGCCTACATATCTTGATGTCCATGTTTAGCCATTGTTTAGGTCCGTGTTACATCTGTTATGCCCCCATATCATCCCAGCCTGATCTACCTAGTATATCGCATTGTCAAACTAGTGCATGAATATATGTGTCATATGTAGGAAACAGCATGATTGATGTTCCCTCTGCACGTAAGCCCATTGTAGTGTGATCATTCCATTTTGATATCTTGATAGAATGAATTCTTTACTTGACGAGTGCGTGTTACAACTTGATGTTCAACTTGCTTCATATGATGCCTAAGTTCCAACATGCTCACCCAACTGTAATGTCATGATGGTCTCCATGCTTCTCACATACTTTTATGAATATATGACCTGACACATCGCACGAGCACACACCACTATAATTCCTGGTTTCTTATATGCATGACTCGACATGATGTGGTATTCCCAACATATATCATGATGACGATCCTCAATGTGAATTCGTGGTTGTATGCCATTATGTATCCATGCTTGGCCACCTTGTTTAGGTCTCATGTCGTACTTCGTTGTATACCTGTCATATCCCCTATGCATGCACAACCTGATTTCATTGGTTCATCGCGTCGTCATACTAATGATTGATTAAATGCATATGTCGCAAGTTATAAACTCGCATGATGGTCACTCTCTCTCTCTCCTCGGTTAGGTTCATGATAGTGTGACCATTAGCATATCAGTTTTACTCTTGCTACTCCTCCTGTCTTTATGACCACTAAACCATAGCATGCTTACCTTCCTGATTTCCGTGATGTTGTCTCCTGCTCAGTGGTATTCTCTCGTATTTCCCTGAACGTATGGCTTGATATTTTGTGCATGTACCATTTAAATATTTGCATGAACCCGTATCTGTCTATCACCCTATCCATGCTTAGCTATCTTGCTTTAGACCCATGTTATACTCCGCTATATGTCTATCATGCTTCTAGATCATTACGGTATGGCTTATTTGACTCTTTGCAAACTGTTGTGCTAATCGAATGAACGTATGTACGAATCATGAGTTAGTAACATGCTTTCGCATATAAATGACACCTCAATGCTAGGGTGAGTCTAGTCGAAGTACCTTGATTGTATTCATGTTCGATATGTGCCGGTAATACCCTATAGGGCTTATGAATTCCAATATGACTCGATAAGTGGTAAATTGTCATGCTTGCTTCATGATTTCCACTAAAATTGCCATGTTGAAATGCACATTTTAGCTCCATGTTCTATAAACTTTGCATATTTCGGGATGGGAATATGTTGAATTTATGTAATATGTGCTTATTTGCAAGAAATAAGAGGTCTACATAAGTTTTTGTTTAATATTGCAGAATTTGGAGCTATTCTGGGACAAAACCAAGAAGGAAAGACGGAGACTGAACTTTACTCGATATCGAATACTTTTCCTCGATATCGACAAAAATGGTGAAGCAGAGCACTGGTCGAGTAGGCACTGATCAATACACTGAGAGAAGAAGGCAACTCGATTCAGGACTTTACTCGATATCGGGTATCTTTCCTCGATATCGACAAAGAAGTCCGAGCAATGCCAGATCGAGAAGAAGCCTGATCGAGAAAGTTGAGCAACAAGCCAACTCGAGAAATGCTTTACTCGATATCGAGTAAACTACTAGATATCGACTAAGCCCAGCATCAACACTTGATCGAGGAGACGACGAGAGCTGCTCGAGTTGACCAGACAAGCCGATACTGAGCAACATTCTCCTCGATATCGAGGAAAGTCCTCGATGTCGAGTAAACCCAGCAACATATGTCCGAGCAGATCGAGGACCAGTTACTCGAGCAAGCCAGCAATCCGAAGTCGACATTACATTTCCTCGATATCGAGTACTTTTACTCAATATCGAGTACAACTTTCCTCGATATCGAGTACTTTTGAGGTTAAGATAAATGTTCCTTCTTTATTAAAGTTTTATCCTTAGATATAGATAGAGATTTCTTTCCTTGATTAGCAAGGATTAGAAGCCTATAAATAAGGCCTTAGGGGCTGATTTCTATGAATTCAATTCAAGACACAATTAGTTACATAGAGGTTGAGAGAGAGAGAGAGAGTGAGTGGCCGAGAAGAGTTAAGGAGCGAGAGCAAGTTGGCTTCGATCGGTTGTAAAGCTCTGTTTGGTTTAATGCAAGTTAGTTCTTTTTCATCAATAATGTCTGCAATTGCGATGAAGCGCGAGTAGTCTACCTACTTCTAGGGTTGGGGTGAGCCCGACGATAGCCATGTGTGTTTGAGGTAAAGATCCGACTTTTATCATGTTCTAAGCATCTACTACTTGTTATATGTTTATTACCGATCTAATGGAGGTCCATGCTAACAACTTGGATTGTAAACATAAAATCGGCAGATACAATTAGGGTTTCTTGAAAGAGTTGTCTAATTATTGGAAAAGGCGAAAGTTTGATCCTTCGATGCAATTTACATGATTATCTGTTTTATTCTTGCCTTATGCATGTTTGGTTATTGTTGTCGCAAACCCCGATCTTGGAAGTCTTTCACATACAGTTTATTTTGAATCCCAAAAGCATTGTTCTTTATTTTATTTCAGTTACTTTCTGTTCTTCCTCGATATCGACTAATTCTTGTCGATATCGAGTACTAATATTCGATCGACGAAGATCGTTGTACCTTCTCATGTGCAGGTACCCGCGATCGACGAGAGGCTTCCTCAATATCGAGGAGTTTTCCTTGATATCGAGTAACCACCGAGAGTTGCTGCTGCTTTGTTCGACTTGCCTGATCCTCTGTCGACTAACCCTAGTCGAGATCGAGCACTGTGGTCGACTTCTGTTCGTGAGATTTCTCCGCTGCATAGGATCCGCTGACCAGCTTCTTCGTGGATCGATCCTGACTTCCCACTGCTGCATCGGGAGGAAGTCTTATAATCATTTGCAAGGGACAGAATCTGGTTTGCTTTGCTTTATTCGTATTTTAAATTGCAAGTCTCGATTTCCTCCTACAACAAATTGGCGTCGTTACCGGGGAAGCAATCATTCGCGCCTTAGGTAGTTAAATCTCACGTTTGCTTTGAGTTACTTCGCAGGTGTATACGCCGTTCTGGTCAACCACATGAGTTTGATGGCTTAGACGAACCGAAACGCCTCTTACACGTCCACGCTAAACTAAAAAGAGCCATGTGTAACGGCCCGAGATTATGATTCCCAGGTTACGTTTCAAGGGATGAAATCCCTTGTTAGGATCTTGCGCCCCGACTACAGGTTGAAGGTTTGAAATTCTACTCTAACGTTTTCAAGTGAGATTTCATACCCAAAATTCGAAGGGATCGTTGGAATCCCCGGGGAAGTCCCCTGTACATGTCATAAGTCTAAGTGTGGAAAACCAACAGTCATGCAAATAGTATAATCAAGGTGTGATACAAGAGGGTGCCACGGCACCCTCTTTGCAATAGCCCAAGAGAGTTCCCACGTTACAGAAGCAAGGAACAATCATGCTGCAAAATAAACCTAAAAAAAATGTATGCGGGGCGGTGTTAGATCAAAGCCCTACGCAATGTAATCCCAAACAAGCATACACATACACACGCTAGTCCTAATAAAGGTGCTTCTAGATGCAAGGCGGAATATTAACACACTAGCATGGTCCTAAGATCAAGTGCATAAATATAATAAGGCCTTAGCACCGAATACCAAGTGGTATATCCCTCTCCTACCTCCACCCCCTTTCGATAGGGAGGAGACTGGCCAACTCGTGAATGCATTCCATAATAATTGGGTGGAACGCATGCCCAACCTGTATCCACTATAAAGCCCGTAGGCAGCTCATAATATAAGGAAGTTCCATGACTCGATTGACTCAAGACGGAACCCGATGGGACTGGGCCGTCCTATAACCCTAGCAAAGACTCTAGTTACTTCACAGATAACGGCCGTTCTGTTTACAAAAGCAATGAGTAAATGAATGCTCAATCATGAGTGCAATCCTAGCAGATACTACATGGCATGCTTTATTATGAATGCAAGCACCTAGTATGCACATGGCTACAAGCATAGAGATCTCTTTTTCGAATCTGAGTGAGCTCATATAAGAACTCACCGGGCTATGCAGAACAGCAAAATAGAAGATCCGGCATACATCAATCATGATCACAAAGTATCACCTATGTACATATCAGAGCACATATATAAGTCTAGGTCTAATCATTCCAGCACTCAAAGCATACATCATTCAATAAAATTAACCTCACCATAATCATTATCCCATCAAGTTCAACCACTCATCATATTTCCACATTCCGTAAGACCACATCATTCTTACCATTTCATTCAACCACATTCATTTTTCCACAATAATGCTCATATATAACCGCATGATCATAATCTCCAAAGTTCATCATATTAATTATAGCTCATAAAGCATAAGTCAAACGATACGAAATTCTAACATCTCATCATGCCGTTAGTCATTCATTCATATCATTAATCAACACAAATAATGCTATTAGTCAATTAATCACATCAACATGCTAGTTAGTCATCGATCACACAATTCCCAAGTTAATCCCGAAACCGCTTCAAAGTTCGAATCAGCTAGTTAGAAATTCCAATCTTTTGAAAATGCTCACCAACTTTCTTTTCTTTTATAAATCAACCCATTTTCTTTATTACTTACCAAAACCGCCATTATATTTGTGAATTGTCAACCGAGCCTCACTTGTTTTAAACCTTTCAAAACCGAACACATTTCATAAGTAGAGACATAAATCATTTATCTTTGCTCTGAAAAGAAAATAGGCCCAAAACCTTTGATTTTTGTCAAACAATCTAGCCCAAAGAAAAACATGCCCAATTAACCCAACCATTTCTTCCATCACTTTTGCAATTCGGAAGTTAGAAGGAAGAAGAGAATGTGTGGGCCCAGGTGCTTTGATGGCGGCTGATGTGTCATGACGGGGCTCATCCCTTCTTCTTCCTCTTTTGGAACGAAAGAAAACAGAGAAGAAGAGAGGCCTGGGTTCGGCGGAAGAGAAGAAGAGGAGGAGCAAGGAGGCTCGCCAGCGGCGGCCTTGCTCCGTCTACCAAATCTTGACTACCCGACACACACGAACGGAAAAAGAAGAGAGGGAGAGGGGTTCTCACCGAGGGGATCCGAAGTCGCCGGGCTTCGATTCGACTCACCGGAGATCCGCCGGGGTACGATTGAGCTTGCCGGAGACTTGGACAGAGCTTGTAAAGCCTAGGTCGGAGGTAGGAGGTCAAAAGGTGAGACTTTTATCGAAACCGAGAGCGAAAATATGGGGAGAGAGTCTCATCGTTAAGGATCCGAGAGGACCCGAGGAGAAGGGAACGAAGGGCGGCTCGGGGCTCGTCGACGCCGGTGTGGTGGTGGCGGTAGTGTTGCTGCACCTAGAGGAAGAAAGGTAAGGGAGAAATGGGTGTGGAAAAATGAAATCGGGAGTTGGGTGATTTAATTAAAATGGAAGAAGGGATTTGTCTTTGAATTAGGTTGGAGAACAAGAAAAAGGAAATGAAACAGGAGATTTTGTGGTTCCAATGAAATGAAAAGGGCGTGAAGATTAGAAAAGGGAGGAGAGGTAGAAGATGATGTGAATTGGTCAAAGGGCAGTGGGGTGTGTTTGGCCCTTAGCCGAAAATGGGTGAACAAGCTTGAGGGGAAACAATTGGGTATGGGTATGCTTAGCTAAAATAAGAAAAAAGAGAGCCAGAAGATGCTACTAGTACTGCAATCGGACCAGGTCCAAGGGAGAGAGTTGGGCTGGGAATGGGAGGGAAGAAAGAACACAAAAGTGGTCCCATATAAAATTCAGTTTCAATTTACCTGAAAGCAAATCCTAAAACCCGCCCTATCGACCGTATCCCGATCCGATCGAAATAATGTTTCAAAACAGAGGATATTGACATCCAGAGTTAATTTCAAATCCCGAGGAGAAAAGACGGAGTTGATCTTTAAAGTTAAAATTTGGGCCGGAATTTGCTTTAAGAATTTCAAGTTCGACTTATTAAAATTTGGAACGAGTTTTACTTGAAGTATCCGAATTAAATACGATTAAATTTCATTTTTAATTTCCTTTATCCAAAAATTAAGATTGTAAAAATCCTTGCCTTTACATCATCCACCTCTAAAAACAAGTCTCGTCTCCGAGACTCAAATCATTCTAAAGTAGGGGATGAAGTTTGAAATAGGTGAGTCAAAGGATCACGTCATCAATCCCGTAAGTGCCTCATAAGGGTCCCTATGAGATTCTCACAGTATGGTCGTCATGATCATAATATCCCCGATAGGTCTTAGCGAGAGTGTGATACCCCGAATTCTCGGTTATATCGTAACTCAAAAAGCATTACGACATCTCCACTAAGTCTTAACAAGCTGTCTATAAGGGTCCCTATAAAATGCATGTATCCACTTCGTGGAGCGTCGTGATGCAAGCTCGGTTGGAAAGTTTCAAGGGGAATCTTAGTTTGAAAAGGTTTGGTTTCAAAATCATTGAAATTCTCAATCACGTTAAATTTCCCAAAATCCAAGTTAGTTCCTTTTTTTTTTACATCATTCAAATCCCTTAACCCGATGTTAGTCAAAGAAGCTTCAATTTCAGGAGGTGGAATCATCCACCTCTAACGCTAATTCCAATTTTCTTCCTAGGTTCCAAGTCAGAATCAAAGCTCATCAATTCGGTTGTAGCATCCTATCAAATCCAATTCAAGGCATTGTATATCATAACAATGGTTCAATATAGAAATCACATCATACGTTTATGAACATATCATACTCATGTCAAGGATAGTCACATAATACAACATATTTAACATAGTATCATTCATAGTGGGGTCCATCACATCACATCATAGAGGTTGCACATCATATCATTAAGATAATCACGTCATATTAATCAGATAAGCACATCATACTCATGCTAACCACCAAGCGTCATCGCATTAGAGGTAAATAAGTATTTCCGTACACTAGCATTTCAACAAGTTCAGAGGGGTAACTATGTTAGTACTAACAATTCATTATTGTCTATGGAAATTCATTAGGGGATCAACATCGTCTATAGCATAGAACTCGCACAACACTCGGCCCCAAGTAACGCACAACACTAAGTCACATCCTCAAGAGAATCTGCCTATCAGTACCAACCATAACAAAACACGACCACTACCCCTTATCTCTCGCATCAAGATCAACCTCACCTAAGTCTACCAACTCAAATCGATCTGATACTAGTTCTATATACCGTTGCACCCAGCGTAGCATACAATCTCTATAGCCTTAAAACTAACCACAATTTAAGGCCTACATCCCAACCAATTACTAGGTACCCCAACTCTTATGCTATCAAGCCATATAAAGATCAATCTAATTTAATATCCAAAGCTCAAGTCCTCAATTGAACCACTCTCATGATCAATCTAGGCGCCTCTTAATAATCTCGTTGACTCTGCTTAGGCTCTCAAGACTCCGTCTGACCATAATCTCCCAACGAGGCATCTCAAATCACCTTCCTAACCTGATCACACTTCCCGTACCACTAATCACTCTCATTAGCCATCCACCTCTAAGAACCCAACTCATACTGACCGTCTCACACCTGACACTCCCGACCAACTCTAACATGGAAACCCATCTAGTGCTACTTCCAACCACGAATCACTAAGGCCCTCATCACCGGCGCCTGTCCTCAAAGACCAATCACAGACTCTACCTCCTTGTCCCATTCCGAAACTCACGAAACCTGAACCACTCATGACTCCTCAAGCCGACCTACTCTAGATCCTCCTCGCATCATTTTCCAAATTTACCTCACGATACTTCTCCTCAACCACGACGCCTCAGGCCTAAAGCCTTTATCCAACGACCATTCCTCCCAATGAAACCTTATGCAATCCTTAGCTCGAATTAACCCTAACATCGCAACTTGACCTATTTTCCCACAATTCTCCAACCTATAGATCTCCCGGCATACTCTATCTCGACTAGTTCCCTCAATTCCGCATGTTTTCCCCAAATTTCCTTATTCCGAATCTCACTAAACCTTAGTCGTTCGAAATCCTCAAGTCGCCCTACTCCAGTTCCTCATCTCTTCATATTCTTAAAATGTCTCAAGCTCGTACTTCTTAACCATGACACCTTACCATCCAAAGCCCTCTTTTTACCGATCACCATTTCCGCAACATCCCTAAATCATCCTCATCCGAGTTTCCCAAGTACCGCCCTTTCACCAACCTTCTGAAATCCTTCATCCTCTAACGTAGGCGTGGCCACAGGTTACGGGTCAACCCGTGACCCGCCGGGTTGCCGGGTAGGGGCGGGTAGCGGGTTAGGGTTAGGGTCGGGAGTTTAGTGACCCGTGACCCACCGGGTTGACCCGCCGGGTCGACCCGCCGGGTCGGCCTATTTTAAAAAAAAAGCCGTTGGAAGGTGGGGCCCACAGGTCGGAGCTATTTTTTTTTTTAAAATATAGCCGTTGTAACAGCTAGTAGACTCGGGGCTATAAATACCCGACTCCTCCTATCACAAATCCCATCCAATCCATCAATCACCTATCATTCTATCAATTTTATTTTCATAAGCTCGTACGGTGTAATCATGTCCGGTGACAACCTCAAAGAGGCGTTGTTTAAAGATCACTACGATAAGGCGGATGTGCAAGCCGATCGATCATTCGTAGCCGTTTGTCGTCATTGTGCTAAAAGGTACAAGATGCGGAATAACCTTGGCCATGGTAATTTGAAGTCTCACATCACCAACAAGCACCCCGAGAAGATTAAGAACGATGGCGCTTCGGGCTCGAGTGGAACGAGTGGTGGTAAAAACTAGTCTATTATTCCTATAATCCTATGTCCTACGTCTTAATAATAAGTAGTGAGTTTTGTAGTAATGTAGTAAGTTTATGTTTTACGTTTTTATGTTATGTTATGTGAATCGGTGAATGTGAGTCGTGATTTGTAAACATGTATTCGTCTATCGGTTTACAATAAACTTGTGTTTGAATGATTCAAAGAATATTGTTTTATAAGATAATATTTTTACTAATTACCTAACAACTTAGAAAAAATTACCTAAACATTATATATTACATTTAAAATGTTCAAAAAATAAAAATCTACATAAAATATATTGGAAACTTAAGATATAAATTTAATTCAAAGTTAAGCTAGTTAACTAGTAGCCAACACCACCCAAGTGCAAATTAAAAAAAAAAAAAAAAATTTGAATCGGACCCAACGGTCATATTTCAAACGGTCAACCCGCCGGGTCGGCTCGGGTCGACCGTTGGACCCGCCGGGTCGAAGGTTGGACCCGACGGGTCGACCGTTGCCCAACGTTCGGAATGGAGGGAAAGGGCTCGGTTTGGCTCTATAAATAGCCCTTTTCCCTCCCAATTCCAACCCACACCTCACTCATCTCCTCTAATCTCATCTCAATCTCTCTAATCGCTCTATAATCGCTCTCTAATCGCTCGATGTTGTCTCTCGTAATCTCCTAAGTCTCTTCAATTCAAAATGTCGGGTTTCATCAACCGAGTTACCAACCGAGTTACTAGGGGCCGCAAGAGTGTTAGTGGAGCCCCATCTTCATCGACCCCGAGTGTCGGAGGAGGCGGGTCGAACCCGGCGGCGGCACCAAGCCTTCGTCGAAGTGCATCGGTCTCGGCGGCGAGCGGATCCTGACGTCATCGAGATGATGCTCTACTCGCCGACCACGTCGACGAGATCAAAGAGGAGGAGGAGGAGGCCGAGCTCGAGGCCGAGGGGACCCCCACCCCCCAAGCCGGAACTCCGACGATTCCGACCCAAGAGTCGGGGTTCCCCGCCGAAGGAACTCCGGCCGATGGCGACCCTATTACTACGACGGAAGTTCGAGCCGCTACTTTCAAGTATTGGTTCACGAAGGGTCCTAGGGAGCCGGCTTGGGAGGAATCGAGTTGCGCCGCCAAGTGCAACTTTTGCTCCACGGTCTACAAGCACAAGAAGGGAGGCGGATATGGGAACTACGGTCGACATATCCACTCGAAGCATCCCGAGAAGCTCGGCCTTGCCAAAGGGCAAACTCAACTAACCGGGTACGCATCTTCTTCCTCTCAACCCCCTGGTTTATGGTCTTATGATTATCGTAGTTGTCATGATCAATATGCGGAAATGATAGCGGCCGATGGTTTAGCTTATAGTTTTTCACAACGTTTATGTTTCAATGAATTTATTACGCAAAATGTTCAACCTGCATGGCAAGGTATTAGTCGAAACACGGTTAAGAGGAAAATACTTAGACGGTATAACACCCGTAAAAATGAATTAATCGAATATTTTCAAAAAAACCATGATTTACACGTTTCGATTTGTAGTGACATTTGGACCGACCATTGGCAACATCACTCATACATGGGTGTTACTTTCCATTGGGTTGATCAACGTTTTCAATTGCACAAACGTGTTTTAGCTTTTCGAGTTTTCGACGAAGCACATACGGCACGAAACATAGCAGGTGTCCTTTTAACGGTTTTACACGAATATAGATTAACTAAAAGAGTTTTTAGTATCGGTTTTGACAACGCTTCTGCCAACACCGCATCTATCCCCGATTTAATCCAAAATTGTGAGCCCGCGATAAGCGGCAAGTTTTTCCACATCCGTTGCGCCCCTCACATTTTAAACTTTATGTGTTCAAGATGGTTTATTATATTTACAAGGTGTTGTTGAACCAATTCGATTTGTTTTGCGGGCACTTTGGCGAAGCAAACAGCTTCCCCAGCAATGGAGCGCTTATTGTCGTAGCCACCAAACCCGCCCAAAAACCTTCCCCAAGGACGTTTGCACTCGGTGGAACTCCACTTACACAATGATTTACGATTCAATCGCTTACAAGGAACTTTTTTCCGGTTTTGCAACACTACACATCCCGGACTCAAACATATTTGCCGATGTGTGGACTCAGGCCCGGGACGTTGCGGAGGTTTTCAAAGTTTTTTACAACGCAACTCGGACGTTTTCCCATGTTTACATGCCTACATCAAACGTTTTTTGTTTTATTGCAATGAACGTAGCACTAGCCCTTCAAGACGGAGTTAACACGCCTTCCATTTCCACCGCAACTATGGGGATGCGGCAGAAATGGATCGCATATTACAAATTTATACCCGACATTTTCCTCGTATCTTGTTGTTTCGACCCTAGATATAAATTAAACGGAGTTCAATTGTTTTTAGAAAACTATTATCCGACTTTAGGAATTGTGGATGATCCTGATTGCAATGTTACAATTATTGTTGCTAGAGTTAGAGGATTGTTAGAACAATTATATACTGAATATTCGACGGGCGATAGAGCGCCCTCCGGTCGTCCTCCCGTGCCTTCCAGTTCTAGCGGGTCACGAACCAGCATCACCACAAGAACTAAGGCACTTGCCCGAGATATCTTTGGGTCAAAGAGGTCGAGAACTTCGTCGAGCCCCCACTCGGAGCTCGACGAATACTTGTCTACTAACTTTGATTTTCTCAGCGATGAAGAGGAAGATTTCGATGTCCTTGAGTGGTGGAGCCGTCCCGAAAGACAAAGATTCCCGACATTGCAGGTAATCGCCCGACAAGTACTTGGGGCACCTTGCTCCATTGTAGCCGTCGAGCAGCTTTTCAGTCGCGGAGGTCAGATTCTTTCGGAGAAGAGATCAAGATTGCTTCCCGAGAACCTCGAAGCCCAAGTTTGCCTTGCAGATTGGAAGAAGGCGGAGATGCGGATGCAGAAGAACAACTTGGGGACTGATTCCGAGGATGATGACGGAATAGAGACAGAGTCCGTTGGGAGCTCCATTGATGGCGCGGTCACAGATGGCTCAGGAGGTGGTGGAGGATCCGACGATCAAGAAGACTAGAAGAGGAGGTAACCGGGCCGGGGTTCAGACATACAGGTAAAAGAACTACGTGGGCTTCGATTCCTCACCCCCGGGAGGATACGTAGGCAGTCGGGAAACCGATTCAAGCCCTTCTTCCTTCCCCCCAACACTCCCTAATACAAAAATTGTACAACTTCTTTGTAATTTGTAAAACTTATAGAGTTATAAGTTGTAGCCTTTTTAGTTTTGAAAATTATAAGATGTAATATTAAATATTGTATTTTGTACATAAAGACTAAAGAGTCAAGTTATGATTTGTGAACACGAAAGGATATTTGTCAAACACATAGGCGTTCAATTCCCGTTCCCTTTCTCGACAAATTCGATCCGACAATTCAGAGTCCGAAGTCCGAAACAAGTGCAAACCCATCCAACCCGGGTTCCAACTCGTCGGGTCGACCCGTCGACCCGATGACCCGCCGGGTGACCCGAACCCGCCAACCCGTTGAAATCCCGGGTTAGGGTTCGGGTCGACTTCCCCCGACCCTTGACCCGGCGGGTCGAACCCGTCGACCCGCCGGGTCTGACCCGTGGCCACGCCTACTCTAACGTTCCCAATACATTCCGCCCTACTCAATTCTCAACCCCAAGATCCAAATCTCTCTATCTCATCCTCTAGGACACAGTCTTACTAGAAATCTCAACGACATCCTTACCTAGCTACCAACCTTTTCTCAAAGACTCATCTCACAACCTCAAATACCTCAATAATCACAATAACCTCCACTCATAAATCCCTATTCATTCCCTATGCTACAATCCTCCAACGAAGCATCTAGAAATCCTTCACTGATGAATTCTCGAAGCACTAGCAATTCTATCCAAACAATCCTCAATTACTCAACTCACGTACAATCCTGATATGAACAACCTAATATCCAAGATTGATAATTTCCCAAACAACCTCATCAAGTACGAAGACCGCTCCCAACCATCGAACACATAACCTAGTCCCAAATTCTACGATCATTAGACATTCTTTAGCCGATCGTCCTCGACGCCGCCCACGGTCCGCTCCTAGACTATCTAGACACTCTCTCCTGGTACACTAACTCGCCTATTAATACATCCCCTCAAGAATCTCTCCGATCCACTCTTAACTCACTTATCCACCTCTAGAACTACACTACCCGCACACGCTATTTCCCCACACTACCTCTAACGAAGACCTTTCCCTCGAAATCTCTCCATGCTAACTCCACTCCTCACCTAAGACCTACCTAGAAGCTCAAATATACTCACTGACCACTATCTCCGACAAGTCATAACCCACTCGACTCTACCCAAGCTAACACATCCTTCCTGCACTACATCTCGCACAACCAATGACCAACTCGAAGACCTCAATCTACTTGCCATTTCCCGATCCGTCTCACCAAGGAATCACTCGACTCATGCCAAGAAAGGAAACACCACCACCCATGCATATAACTCATAATCGATTTACTAGTAGGTGAATACACTTAAGCATAAAGACACATCATCACAAACATAAGTTAGTCAGGCAATCATTCACTACCAGCGCAGGATATCAGTCATCACACATCCATTTAGTGAGTTCCAAGCCTATCGAACGACACTGATTCCAATTTGCTTAGGAGAAAACGTCATTTCTTGAGTCATCTAGGAGGATTACGTCTGCAAGTTTGCAACTGCCATCTTCGAAAGGCGTCCGTTCCTTAGTGACGTCGATCCTAGGGTCCATGGGTCATGGGCCCACCACGCTTCTGTTGCGCCACTCTGATGCCATTCGATCACTCGCTTCCTCTTCTATGTCGATGTTCATCAAGGGAATCGCAAGGGGTTAGAAGTCATGGAGATAGGGGAGGTAAAGGGAGGACAACACGACATCCTTAAGGATTCAGACACGAACGAGAAATAGGGTTGACGAGACCAAGATAGAATCCCCACCCGAGGATTACAACGATGTCCTTAGGGTATCCTATGAGGTTATAATTATGACACACAAACACATAATACTCATGAATATCATCACATCATTCCACACTAGCATGTACCTATCTCAAGGGATAACAATCTATACATTCATAACATATTCATATAATCAACTTTTCATGCACGCGGAACAAGCTAGCAACCTATCGTCTCATTCACTAATCATGCTCGATATGTATTAAGATCATATATGCACAAACCGACAATAGACATATACAAGATGAGTTATGCATGACATAGCTTATGGTAAGGTCACAGGTATGATTCATCACTCATTTTAGGAACACACATATGCAGATCGAGACAATGCAAAGTCAATTACGGGCATGTTGAGGTGCACCCTAATAATCAAGCTAGAGGATATGGTAAGGTCATATGAGCATAGTAACTATCACATCAAATACAACCATTTTCATATAACAAGACAAGATGGCACACAATCATGCGAGGGCCTATGATTTGAAGGCATACGTCCTACATGGTACTAGAAACACTCATTAAGCATGTACAAAGTCAACGAGGTTCAATTTGATCAACTTAACATGCTAAGGAATTCATCTCATATATTGATCATACAACAAGGGTTGACCACACTATCATGGACCTAATTCATGGGAAGACAATAATCATGGAAATTCATACACGCGGCACATATACTCATTCACAATTGCAATCATGCAAGATATCAGACAAGTCATGTTGAAATATATCAATCCATTATGTCATGCAATCACAAGGTGGGCTACTACCATAACCTGATAGAATTCTCCAAGGGGAATCACTGACTCATCACCCCGGTTCCCCGTGGGACACTAGTATGACTCACTCGATATGACACAAGGACATTCACACTGTTTTTGAGAGGAGGGTAGAATTTGTGTTTAGACTCTCGTGGTAAGAAGACACGGTTGACCGGTATAAAAATCAGGAAGGATAACTCCATAAGTGATGTATAGCAATTGACTAGGCCGGTCAATTGCTAAACTAAACGTGTCGATCTTGCTTATGCTCTTCGTATTCCGTGAATTGATGCCGGCGTACACACAATTAGTTAAGTCGGAACTAATTAAATCGATGGTTGCCGTCTCTGATATATATGAATTGAAATAGACTTTGGATCGGTCCTTAAGGAATGAATCGCCTTTAACAATTCGAGTCAACAATGGCGGCTCCAAGGACGCAAGGAATGAATTGTAACTATGTGGGTGACTTTATGAATGGGGATTGCAATGTAAATAATTATCGATCGGACGAAAGAAAGTATACGAACCGAATGTGGGTTTGGATTGATAATCGAGAACCCTTTAATCCATAAAGGGGTTTCTCAATTCTATACAATCTAATTAATTCAATGAAAGTACAAGAGTTTAAATAGGGAACTATACCAATTCTATCTTGTGCAAAAGATAGAGTTTTTGGTTTATATAAATAAATACTAAATCCTAATAATACTAATAAATAAATTTTAACTAAATATTCCTACTTAGTGGTCAAGGAAAATATCTAGAAGAGATAAACTTTCATTTTCCCTTTTATTCACCTAACTAAGTATTACTAAAAATAAGACTTTCATTTTCCCTTTTATTCACCTAACTAAGTACAACTAACATAGGAGTTACTAAATATATAAAGAATATAAAAACTAATAATAGTAATAATAATTAAATAAAAAAATATCTTTTCTTCAATCCATGGTGGCACCTTCTTCTTCCTCTTGAGGACGACACTCTTTGCTATCAATGGCCCTCGAATTGGTCTTGAGAGCTCGCCTGGATCAAGATCATTGTTTGACCCACAAAAGGCCATCTTGATCCGCATCATTCTCCCCTTCTTAGCTTCGATTCGTCCTCGAATCGAGTCGTTGATGATCAAAGGGGAAGGAGCAACCACAAAAAAAGTAACTTCCTTGACAATCAACTTGAGATGGCGCTAGCAGAATTTAAGGCAAAGGAACCTCAAAAAGAACACATGTCATAGGGAACATTGAGCAATCAAGAGGAACAATATCAATAGGCTCAATAACCCTATGAACTTCTGAATTCTCAACATTAGGAACATTCTCAAGAGGTACAATGGATAACTCAAGAGAAGTGTCTCCAACGTCCTCATCGTTGTCGTCAGAAGCACCTAACACATCATGCGCCACACTGCAGTCCACTTGCAGAGCGATTTCGGAGGTCTTACCCGGGGAGTCTTTCAGCTTATGACCAACCGTTGGAAAGCTCGTCGAGTCAGCTTCGCAACAAGACTGAGTTGACTCAATTCCGAGGTCGGAGTCAACAGGAATCTGCAAAACAAAATCATCGCTCAGTGCAGTCTCTTGGCCAACGAAAGTATCCGAAACAACCTCCTTTACCTTCTCGTCGGCCGTATAGTCAAGAAAAATCATGTCCACATCGGGGGAGGACATCTCCAAGATCTCAGAGGTACATGACGCTTGAGGCTCACTATTAAGAAGTTTCTAAATATAAGCCTTCCTCCAAGCGTCATCAAGCCAATTAGCTTGCCGTTGGGCCGCTTCCTCCAACTTTCGTTTTCGTTCCTCCTCAACTTCTCGTTGTTGGAGAAGCCAAATCTGATGGAGGCGACGTTGTTGTTGTCGTTTCTCCTCCTTAATTGTGGCTTGATGTTGATGCTCAAGTAGTTGTTGTTGTTGTCGATGGGACTCTTCTTACCTTTGAAGCCAAAGGTGACGCCTTTGAGCCTCTTGTTGTCGCTCTAAAGCTTGTTGTTGCAAAGCTCGTCTCTGCAAATCTCGTCGGCGTCGTTGTTGTGCAGCCCATGGAGCAGGATCATCATTCCAGTCGCCTCCCTAGATTTCCCAAGCCATCAAATCAAAACATCATTAATATCACACTAAAAGAAACAAAGAGTTTAGCATAACATGTCTTTGAATACCAATTGATGTATAACAATCGGCTAGGCTGACCAATTGCTAAACTAAACGCGTCGATCTTGCTTATGCTCTTCGTATTCCTTGAATTGATGCCGGCGTACACATAATTAGTTAAGTCGGAACTAATTAAATCGATGGTTGCCGCCTCTGATATATATGAATTGAAATAGACTTTGGATCGGTCCTTAAGGAATGAATCGCCTTTAACAATTCGAGTGAACAACGGCGGCTCCAATGACGCAAGGAATGAATTGTAACTATGTGGGTGACTTTATGAATGGGGATTGCAATGTAAATAATTATCGATCGGACGAAAGAAAGTATACGAACCGAATGTGGGTTTGGATTGATAATCGAGAACCCTTTAATCCATAAAGGGGTTTCTCAATTCTATACAATCTAATTAATTCAATGAAAATACAAGAGTTTAAATAGGGAACTATACCAATTCTATCTTGTGCAAAAGATAGAGTTTTGGTTTATATAAATAAATACTAAATCCTAATAATACTAACAAATAAATTTTAGATAAACATTCCTACTTAGTGGTCAAGGAAAATATCTAGAAGAGATAAACTTTCCTTTTCCCTTTCATTCATCTAACTAAGTGTTACTAAAAATAAGACATTCCATAAATAGCTACAACTAACATAGGAGTTACTAAATATATAAAAAATATAAAAACTAATAATAGTAATAATAATTATATAAACAAAATATCTTTTCTTCAATCCATGGTGGCACCTTCTTCTTCCTCTTGAGGACGACACTCTTTGCTATCAATGGCCCTCAAATTGGTCTTGAGAGCTCGCCTGGATCAAGATCATTGTTTGACCCACAAAAGGCCATCTTGATCCGCATCATTCTCCCCTTCTTAGCTTCGATTCGTCCTCGAATCGAGTCGTTGATGATCAAAGGGGAAGGAGCAACCACAAAAAAAGTAACTTCCTTGACAATCAACTTGAGATGGCGCCAGCAGAATTTAAGGCAAAGGAACCTCAAAAAGAACACATGTCATAGGGAACATTGAGCAATCAAGAGGAACAATATCAATAGGCTCAATAACCCTATGAACTTCTGAATTCTCAACATTAGGAACATTCTCAAGAGGTACAATGGATAACTCAAGAGAAGTGTCTCCAACGTCCTCATCGTTGTCGTCAGAAGCACCTAACACATCATGCGCCACACTGCAGTCCACTTGCAGAGCGATTTCGGAGGTCTTACCCGGGGAGTCTTTCAGCATATGACCAACTGTTGGAAAGCTCGTCGAGTCAGCTTCGCAACAAGACTGAGTTGACTCAATTCCGAGGTCGGAGTCAACAGGAATCTGCAAAACAAAATCATCGCTCAGTGCAGTCTCTTGGCCAACGAAAGTATCCGAAACAACCTCCTTTACCTTCTCGTCGGCCGTATAGTCAAGAAAAATCATGTCCACATCGGGGGAGGACATCTCCAAGATCTCAGAGGTAGGTGACACTTGAGGCTGACTATTAAGAAGTTTCTAAATATAAGCCTTCCTCCAAGCGTCATCAAGCCAATTAGCTTGCCGTTGGGCCGCTTCCTCCAACTTTCGTTTTCGTTCCTCCTCAACTTCTCGTTGTTGGAGAAGCCAAATCTGATGGAGGCGACGTTGCTGTTGTCGTTTCTCCTCCTCAATTGCGGCTTGACGTTGATGCTCAAGTAGTTGTTGTTGTTGTGGATGTGTCTCTTCTTACCTTTGAAGCCAAAGGTGACGCCTTTGAGCCTCTTGTTGTCGCTCTAAAGCTTGTTGTTGCAAAGCTCGTCTCTGCAAATCTCGTCGGCGTCGTTGTTGTGCAGCCCATGGATCAGGATCATCATCCCAGTCGCCTCCCCAGATTTCCCAAGCCATCAAATCAAAACATCATTAACATCACACTAAAAGAAACAAAGAGTTTAGCATAACATGTCTTTGAATACCAATTGATATATAGGAATCGGCTAGGCCGGCCAATTGCTAAACTAAACTCGTCGATCTTACTTATGCTCTTCGTATTCCGTGAATTGATGCCGGTGTACACACAATTAGTTAAGTCGAAACTAATTAAATCGATGGTTGCCGCCTCTGATATATATGAATTGAAATAGACTTTGGATCGGTCCTTAAGGAATGAATCGCCTTTAACAATTCGAGTCAACAATGGCGGCTCCAATGACGCAAGGAATGAATTGTAACTATGTGGGTGACTTTATGAATGGGGATTGCAATGTAAATAATTATCGATCGGACGAAAGAAAGTATACGAACCGAATGTGGGTTTGGATTGATAATCGAGAACTCTTTAATCCATAATGGGGTTTCTCCATTCTATTCAATCTAATTAATTCAATGAAAGTACAAGAGTTTAAATAGCGAACTATACCAATTCTATCTTGTGCAAAAGATAGAGTTTTTGTTTATATAAATAAATACTAAATCGTAATAATACTGATAAATAAATTTTAGATAAATATTCCTACCTAGTGGTCAAGGAAAATGTCTAGAAAAGATGAACTTTCCTTTTCCCTTTTATTCACCTAACTAAGTATTAATAAAAATAAGACATTCCATAAATAGCTACAACTAACATAGGAGTTACTAAATATGGAAAGAATATAAAAACTAATAATAGTAATAATAATTAAATAAATAAAATATCTTTTCTTCAATCCATGGTGGCGCATATTCTTCTTCCTCTTGAGGACGACACTCTTTGCTATCAATGGCCCTCGAATCGGTCTTGAGAGCTCGCCTGGATCAAGATCATTGTTTTATCCACAAAAGGCCATCTTTATCCGCATCAATAAGACAAATCACTTCTAACTCGGAATTGTGTCATTGATCACCCTCCTTAAAATACTCATGAATTTCCCATATCCGACACACCCCCGAAAGTAGCTAGTTGACCGACCCAAATTTTCCCGTGGAAGACACTAACCTTAGGTACGAGACTCTATAGAAGCATAGATGGTGGGATATCAAGCAGGACTCGAAACAGGGAGAGCGGAAGCTCCTCGACCCTAGCTTACGTGCTTAAATGTTTTGGTGGGGCGGTCGACGGAGTCAAAATCATCAGGAGTTTGAATTATCGAAGAACTATTATGAAAAGACAAGAATCCCAATGACATAAGAACAAGGTATTCTCCCGCTATCCCGTTTGCACAATTATTCAATACATGATTCCAGTCAAGGTATACTGATTAGTTATCTATCTTAAGCACAATAGCACTCAGCATGGAAGCAATCAACGAGATTAATATGATCCCCTTCGAGGAGGATCGCCCTCGGGCCCGATTGGATATAATGCATATAATCACAGAGACGATCTATGCCATCCTTCGAGAGACGGCCGACCGGAGGGGCAAATACCTCACGGCCTCCTAACCCATGTCACCCCAACCTTCGGGTTCCTTGGAGTCTTCAAGTCCACCTGTAAAAGAACAAGCTATATTTTGTCTACCCGTTCCCAACTACATCCAATAAAGATGGTCTAGCGCCTTTACTACCCCATCGTTTCCTTTTGTTTGATTAGTAGATTTATTAAGTCAAGTTCATATTTAGTCCATTTGAGTTAGTCATATTCAATTCATTTTGCCCTTTCTAAAACATTTTAAAAAAAACATTTGAAAACCTTGGGCCATTTTCAAAACCACTTCAACCTATCATACTCGGTTTGCATAACCTAAGCTCTGATACCAACTTTGTAACAGCCCGAGATTATGATTCCCAGGTTACGTTTCAAGGGATGAAGCCCCTTGTTAGGATCTTGCGCCCCGAGTATAATTTGAAGGTTTGAAATTCTACTCTAACTTTTTCAATTGGGATTTGATACGGGGTTAGCCGTAGGTTGGTCCGATCTTCGACAACAAGAAAGAACTAAACAAGAACTGAACAAGACTCAAACGACGCAGCAAGATAGCTTCAAGAATCGATCAAGAAATCTGCAAGATCAATCAAGAAGTTAAAGAACGAAAGCAAGAACGAATAAAGACTCAACAAGATCAGCAAGATTCGACCAAGAAGTAATCAAGATCGATCAAGATTCTCAAGAACGCAGCAAGACTCGAAATTAAAGAACAAGAATGGAAAGACACGACCTGATATGGACAGAGTCGATCTATGCAGAACAAGATAAAGACCCCAGGCCTCCTCAAAGGGTATGAACCAATACCAATGACTACACAACCCGCCTCTACAACCCTACACAATCAGGCGGACAACTTGAAGGCACAAGGAGGGGGCTTGTGGATACCAGGATCACCAATTCTTGCGAAGTTGATGAACGGAAAAGCAAACCAAGCTGAGATTATCAATCGGTTCGAGATCACGAAGAGCACAGCTCAACCCGGCCTGATCTCTCTCTCTAAAGTGTTTCACACGTTTTGAGAAGAATAACTTTGTATTATGAATGTTCCAAGTTGTGTACATGGATGGTGCAAAATATATAGAAAAATAAGGCCTGATGGCCGGCTATCCTAGATAGAATAAGATAGATAAGTTACTTAATGGGCCTATATGGTTTCTAGGCAAACTGGTGTCGGCGCCGAGGGCTGAGTGTTGGCGCCGAGGCCTTCAGTGCTCAAACATGTGTTTAGACGTTGGCGTCGATACCTCTGGTGTCGGCATCGATACCATCAGCAACTCCTATGCACATGTAATTCTTCAATGTAGGCTCGGGGAGTTAAACCTTGCTCGAGAACAAAGCATGACCCACAAAGTTGAATGAGTCTCTCTGAAGCTTCTTAGCTCTAGCTCGAGTCATTGGTCCTTCTCCAAGAATGATGGGTGTGTCTGGAGCTGTAGAAGATGGTCCCGCATCAACCTCCCCTTCTTGAAAAGGATTCGACCACGAATCCAAGTCTTCATCCACAGCGAAGTAAGGGATTAGATCCGCGACGTTGAATGTAGCGCTCATGCCCATGTCTCCAGGAAGCTTCAATTAGTAGGCATTGTCGCCTACTCTCTTCTTGATCCAAAATGGTCCATCACCTCGCGGCGACAGCTTGTTCTTCCGGGCTTCTGGAAACCGCTCCTTCTTCAAGTGCACCCATACAAGGTCTCCAGGCTGAAAGGTGACCAAGCGACGTCCCTTGTTGGCCTTATTAGCATTGTATTCAGCCTTTAGCTTCAGCTTCTCACGAGTTCGTTCATGCAGCTCCTTGATGAACTCGACATGCTTACCTGCCTCAAATGATTCTTTGTCTCTCATAGGATATGGAGTAAGATCAAAAGGGGTTAGTGGATTAATACCATACACACATTCAAATGGACTGATTTTAGTTGCCGAATGCATGGTTCGATTATATGCAAATTCCACATGAGGTAAGGCTTCTTCCCAAAGTTTCAAATTCTTCCTAATAATGGCTCTTAGGACAGTAGCAAGGGTTCTATTAGTCACCTCAGTTTGGCCATCAGTTTGGGGGTGGCTAGAAGTAGAGAATAGCAATCTAGTTCCCAATTTATTCCATAAAGTACGCCAAAAATGACTTAAGAATTTCACATCCCTATCACTAACAATGGTTTTAGGCACACCATGCAACCTACCTACTTCTCTAAAGAATAGGTTAGCAACATTGGTAGCATCATCAGTTTTGTGGCATGCAATAAAATGAGCCATTTTAGAGAACCTATCAACCACTACAAAAATTGAATCCCTCCCCTTCTTAGTTCTAGGCAACCCAACAATAAAATCCATAGAAATGTCTTCCCAAGGGGCTGAGGGGGTCGACAGTGGTGTATAAAGGCCATGAGGCATAAGCTTAGCTTTGGCTTTAATGCAATCTATGCATCTCTTAAGGCAATGTTCTACATCTCTAAGCATATGTGGCCAATAAAAGTGTGATTTCAGTGTGTTATAGGTCTTATCTCTACCAAAATGTCCCATTAATCCACCACTATGGGCTTCACTAACAAGTAATAATCGTAGAGAACATCTAGGAATGCACACTTGATCTTTTCGAAATAAGAATCCTTCATATATATAAAAGCTGTCATTAGGACCCTTCTCTAAGCATTTTCGAAAATGTTCACCAAAATCCAAATCAGATTCATACAATTCCTTTATGTAAACAAAGCCTAAGACTCTAGAATCCAAAGTGGTTAAAAGTACATGTCTTCTAGCTAAAGCATGAGAATCGAAATCAGCTATTAGAGCATGTCTCCTAGATAATGCATCCGCAACCACATTGTCTTTGCCTTTCTTATATTTAATTACATAAGGAAATGTTTCAATGAATTCCATCCATCTTCCATGTCTCCTATCAAGTTTATTTTGGCTTTTAAAGTGTTTTAAAGACTCATGATCAGTCCTAAGAATAAACTCGCTAGGCCATAGATAATGAGACCATGTCTTAAGTACTCTAAACAATGCATACAATTCCTTATCATAGGTAGAGTAATTAAGACAAGCACCTTTCAACTTCTCAGAAAAGAAAGCAATAGGCTTACCTCCCTGCATAAGGACTTCACCAATTCCGACTCCGCTAGCATCACACTCGACCTCAAAAGGCTGAGTAAAATCCGGCAAAGCTAGTAGAGGTGTGTGAGTCAGCTTGTCCTTAAGTGTGTTGAATGCTTCCTCCTGAGCTGCTCCCCATGTGAACTCACTCCTTTTCTTTGTAAGCTCTGTTAGTGGGGCTGAGATGGTGCTGAAATCTCGCACAAAGCGTCGGTAGAAGCTCGCAAGACCTTGGAAGCTGCGTAGATGGCCTATGTTGGTGGGGGTCGGCCATTCTTGTATAGCCTTGATCTTTGATTCATCAACACGCAGTCCATTAGAGCTCACTACAAATCCAAGAAAATACACTTGTTCATGACATAATTCACACTTCTTTAAATTAGCATACAAGCGTTCAATTCTCAGCGTTTTAAGCACTTCTCTAAGATGTGATTCATGTTCATTAGAAGACTTGCTATAAATCAGAATATCATCAAAGTACACAACAACAAATTTTCCAATGAAATCTCGAAGCACATGATTCATTAAGAGCATAAAAGTGCTAGGAGCATTAGTTAAACCAAAAGGCATAACCAACCACTCATATAAGCCTAGCTTAGTCTTAAAGGCTGTTTTCCACTCATCTCCCTTTTTCATTCGAATTTGATGATAGCCACTTCTAAGATCAATTTTAGAGAAAATAGAAGCTCCATTTAACTCATCTAGCATATCATCTAATCTAGGAATAGGGTGACGATATTTAATAGTAATGTTGTTAATAGCCCTACAATCTACACACATTCTCCATGATCCATCTTTCTTAAGGGCTAATAACACAGGCACAGCACTAGGACTTAAGCTAAATCGAATGTAACCATTATCCAACAGTTCCTGGACTTGGGTTTGGACCTCTTGGGTCTCAGTGGGATTCATACGATACGCAGGCCTATTAGGTAATGCAGCCCCCGGAATAAGGTCAATTTGATGCTCAATTCCACGAATAGGGGGTAGACCTGGTGGTATGTCATCGGGAAACACATCTTTATACTCCTCGAGTAGAGCGAGTATGTTGGATGGAAGAGAAGCTTTAAGCTCTTCACTCAACATATTCAAGCTCTTGATAAGGTGCATAAGGGTGGTTTCTCCATATGCAAATTCGTCTAAGTATGCACTCTTGGAAGCCATTAGTACACCCTTAGGCCGAGTTTGAGATGCCACTTGGCTCGACTGAGCCTCCTGTTCTAACTCACCTTTACTTACCTTGCGCTTCTCAATCTCGTCAGCCACTTGTGTTGGCGTCATGGGTTTGAGAACAACGTTTTTTCCCTGAAATGTAAAGGCATATCGGTTAGAATGACCATCATGTTGGACCTTACGATCAAATTGCCAAGGACGGCCTAAAAGAATATGACAAGCTTGCATAGGCACAATATCACATAAAACATCATCTTCATAATGTCCTAGTTTAATATGCACTTTAGCTTGTCTATGAACTCTTAATAAACCACAATCATTCATCCAATGCAATTTGTAAGGTCTAGGGTGTTGGACAGTAGGTAAATGCAATTTGTCAACCATTTCTTGACTAGCTAAATTACAGCAACTACCTCCATCAATGATCACATTTACAACCTTTCCTTTAACTAGACAACGAGTATGAAACAAGTTTTCCCTTTGATTATCTTCACATGGTGTAGGAACAATACTTAAAACTCTTCTAACAATCAAAGATTCTCCATTTTCATATTCAACCTCATTATCATCATTTTCATAGGAAACAAGGTTTAAGTTCTGATCATTGTCATTAGCATGCTCATCCGGTTCATCACAAGAATTTTCATATTCATATTCCCTAAATTGATTAACCATGAGCGTTTTCTTATTAGGGCAATCCTTCATACAATGTCCTCTACCTTGGCATTTAAAGCATACAATATCTCTAGAACGAGTAGTAGAAGGATTAGGATTACTCCCTTTGGGACCAGTATTTGACCCAGACGATTCTCGTCCATTCCATGGACCTTTTCCTTTGTCGAGGGGCTGTTGAGGTGCTCGGCTATCTCCTCTCCCTTGGGGCTGGTTTGGTCGATCTCGTGAACCACCTTCACCACGCCCTTGGGACTGATTTGGCCGAGGTTGGCGCCATTGGGGCTGCTGGCCACTCGACACTCTTCCTTGGCTCTTGTAACGTTGTCCCTTTTCTACTTTAATTGCTAAATGTAACAAATCAGTAGGAGTAGTATAGAGAAAATAATCAATCTCATGAGCTAAAGCGGGATGCAATATCCTAAGATATCTAGCATTTGTATCTTCATAAGGTTCACTCACATTAGCTCGAGCCATAGTTTCTTGCATAAGATTAAATGTTTCCTCAACAGTTTTATTACCTTGCTTAAGATTTTCTAATCTTTGCCTAAGCTCTCTAGCATAATGTTGAGGTACAAATCGATTTCTCATTAATGCTTTAAGTTGTTCCCAAGAAGCGATAGGCGCATCAAGAGCTCTTCTCCTTTCTTTAATTAAGTTATCCCACCAAATTAAAGCAAAGTCTGTGAATTCTAAAGTAGCTAATTGCACCTTTTTAGCATTAGAGAAATTATGACAACTCCAAATCTGATCCATTTTAGTTTCCCAATCAATGTATACATCCGGATCAGTTTTACCTTCAAAAGGAGGAATCTTTACCTTGACCTTACCTATGCCGTCCTCGTCATTGTACCTAGGTGGTCGGTTCTGATTTCCTCTTTGATTCCGTCTCGGACGCTGCTCCCAATACTCCTCTTCTTGGAAGTCATCATCTTGCTCCGAGTAGTAGAATTGCTCCTGGAAGCCTCGACCTCTTCCCCTTCCCTGTCCTTGACCTTGCGCATTAACAAACCCATTATTCCGATCATTTCTCCCACCCCGTGGAGAGTTGTTTTCATTGAATAAAGGATTATCTAAATTAACATTAACATGAGGATTATGATTAGGAATAGGGTTAGGATTTATGACCTCTCTTTCATCATTAGGCGTCTCGTCACGCCTTGGATTTCCCTGACCACCAACCGTATTAGAGTCACTCGGCCTAGCTTCTAAGGCTGTCAATCGATCTAGAATGGCTGTCAAGGTGTTGGTGAGGTTGTTGAATTGCTCGGGTGTCACAGTAGCACTCGAGTTACCCTCATTGTTGGGGTTGTTAACACCATTGTTTCCCTGATTGTTAGACATGACAACAAAGACAAAAGAAACACAGAACTATGTTAAGGATTAGTAAAAATATAAACACCTCACAATTGTGTTTCGCTCACTCTCCCTCTCTGATTGATATATCACGCTTGCTAGGGCAATCCGCTTTGGGCAAATCAACTACCAAGCAAAAACTAAGCAATCAAAGTATGCAAATAAGAGAATGAATGAAACAACAATCAATAAGTACTCGTCAAGAGAGAAAGAGTACTCAACATCAGCTATAACACTTGATTCAAGCAAAACAGATGGGTAATTGCAAGAAATCAGTTCGACACTCAAAGAGATCACTCGGCACGGGCTGAGATCACTCGACACACACAAGAGAGAACTCGGCAAGGGCTGAGATCACTCGACTCAATCAAAGCAAACACACAACAGCACTCGATCAAGGAGAGAAAGAGCACTCGACACAAAAGAAAATAAGAAAGGAAAAGAAAACTTGGAAATTTACCTCTTTTGATTGAAAACCTTTAAGTTAGGACGTTATAGTTGCAGGGCAGGGTTTCAATTTTTTTTTTTTGGAGGTGTATGTGTTTAGGATAGGGTATGTCGACTAGGGCTGAGAAAAAGGGTTCACCAATTGTCTTTGGGAGCTTTCTTGCACTAGATCAAACAAACAATTTCCCTCTTTTTTTTTTTAACTTACTTTTACCCCTAGTGAATTTTATCCTCCTAGGTCCAAGCTTTAGAATAAATTTCGAAACTGATATTTTTTTTTTTAAAACTTATGAAACTAATGCAAGAAAGAGTCAAATAAAACTAGAGGACTCGAAAATCTGGTAGTTAAGGTGATAAAAGGATAAAATTTCAGCCCTAAGATCAATAAATAGACAACCTTTGGATAAATATGGTAACAAGATCTATCTTATGCCTTAATAGATATTTGATAGATATAATGAATTAAATCCACCAAAAATCAGAATTTAAATAGGCAATAGATAATATGGAATTAGATATGGATAGATCAAAAGTTCCAAAGATAGAAAAGAGCAACAAACTAGGGTTCTTTGTGGTTTGATGGATTCGTCCAAAGCATTCAACTATGGGGACAGATTCTGCCGCCGGCTTAGGGTGTTCACAAGGGAATGTGCGCACCTTTTGGTCGACTCCACGGTCTCGTCTAGGCTTTGTTTTTAGGCTATGCAACCACAAACAATAACAAACTCAAGATTAGTAATTTAATCAAAAAGAATGCAAGAAGTAAATAACCAAAACAAGAAAAGGACTTTTTTTTGTGGTTTTTGTGTTTAGAAAAGAAAAAGACTCAATCTTGATGTCGGAAACCAAAGCTCTGATGCCAATTTGATACGGGGCTAGTCGTAGGTTGGTCCGATCTTCGACAACAAGCAAGAACTAAACAAGAACTGAACAAGACTCAAACGACGCAGCAAGATAGCTTTAAGAATCGATCAAGAAATCTGCAAGATCAATCAAGAAGTTAAAGAACGGAAGCAAGAACGAATAAAGACTCAACAAGATCAGCAAGATTCGACCAAGAAGTAATCAAGATCAATCAAGATTCTCAAGAACGCAGCAAGACTCGAAATTAAAGAACAAGAATGGAAAGACACGACCTGATATGGACTGAGTCGATCTATGCAGAACAAGATAAAGACCCTAGGCCTCCTCAGAGGGTAGGAACCAATACCAATGACTACACAACCCGCCTCTACAACCCTACACAATCAAGCGGACAACTTGAAGGCACAAGGAGGGGGCTTGTGGATGCTAGGATCACCAAGTCTTGCGAAGTTGATGAACGGCAAAGCAAACCAAGCTGAGATTATCAATCGGTTCGAGATCACAAAGAGCACAGCTCAATCCGGCCTGATCTCTCTCTCTAAAGTGTTTCACACGTTTTGAGAAGAATAACTTTGTATTATGAATGTTCCAAGTTGTGTACATGGATGGTGCGAAATATATAGAAAACTAAGGCCTGATGGCCGGCTATCCTAGATAGAATAAGATAGATAAGTTACTTAATGGGCCTAATAAAATAAACCTAAGAACATAAGTAAATAAGGTCTTAAAACTAATAACTTAAATAAGCCCAATTCGGCCTATATGGTTTCTAGGCAAACTGGTGTCGGCGCCGAGGGCTGAGTGTTGGTGCCGAGGCCTTCAGTGCTCAAACATGTGTTTAGACGTTGGCGTCGATACTTCTGGTGTCGGAATCGATACCATCAGCAACTTCTATGCACATGTAATTCTTCAATGTAGGCTCGGGGAGTTGAACCTTGCTCGAGAACAAAGCATGACCCACAAAGTTGAATGAGTCTCTCTGAAGCTTCTTAGCTCTAGCTCGAGTCATTGGTCCTTCTCTAAGAATGATGGGTGTGTCTGGAGTTGTAGAAGATGGTCCCGCATCAGGATTTCATACCCAAAATTCGAAGGGATCGTTGGAATCCCCGGGGAAGTCCCCTGTACCTGTCATAAGTCTAAGCGTGGAAAACCAACAGGCATGCAAATAGTATAATCAAGGTGTAATACAAGAGGGTGCCACGGCAGAGCCGGGTCAAAACCAAATCAGTAAGCGTATTTATCGAAATCTAAGGTTAGACCATTTCTTTGCAATCGCCCAAGAGAGTTCCCACGTTACAGAAGCAAGGAACAATCATGCTGCAAAATAAACCTAAAAAAAATGTATGCGGGGCGGTGTTAGATCGAAGCCCTACGCAATATAATCCCAAACAAGCAGACACATACACACGCTACTCCTAATAAAGATGCTTCTAGATGCAAGGCTGAATATTAACACACTAGCATGGTCCTAAGATAAAGTGCATAAATATAATAAGGCCTTAGCACCGAATACCAAGTGGTATATCCCTCTCCTACCTCCACCCCCTTCCGATAGGGTGGAGACTGGCCAGCTCGTGAATGCATTCCATAATAATCGGGTGGCACGCATGCCCAACCCGTATCCACAATAAAGCCCGCAGGCAGCTCATAATATAAGGAAGTTCCATGACTCGATTGACTCAAGACGGAACCCGATGGGACTGGGCCGTCCTATAACCCTAGCAAAGACTCTAGTTACTTCACAGATAACGACCGTTCTGTTTACAAAATCAATGAGTAAACGAATGCTCAATCATGAGTGCAATCCTAGCAGGATACTACATGGCATGCTTTATTATGAATGCAAGCACCTAGTATGCACATGGCTACAAGTAGGGAGATCTCTTTTCCAATCTGAGTGAGCTCATATAGGAACTCACCTGGCTATGCAGAACAGCATAATAGAAGATCCGGCATACATCAATCATGATAATAAAGTATCACTGTAAAGACCGGGATTTAATTAATATTTATAAAATATCCGTAGGATAATCCGAATATTATCCCCCTTTATAATTATGAAAACTTGGAAAATTTAAAATTTTTATTCCTAGCTTTACATGGATTCAATGATGGGGAAAAATATACCCAACCTACTTTTCTCGTATCTTATAAACGTAACAGATTTTAACGCTTCGCAAGCTCAGATTTTACATTATGTTAAAGAGGTCATCCAACCAAATTGCCTAACATTGAGCCACCAAACCCTTGACTTGTGGCTTGCTTGTGAATGTATACATTCAACCACTCCCATCACACCCATGCTTTAACTCATGAAGCCAACCACCCCTCTCCTCCATAAGCCTGACCCCAACACTCATGAGGAGCTCACCCAAAGAAGCCCCACCGTCACTTGAGAGGAGAGAGAGAGAGAAGGAGAGCCTTGCTCCATTTTAGGTCCATTTTGGACAGCCTTCACAAGAAATAGCATAACTCCCTCCATACTCATCCAAATTGAGAAACCTTGGTGGCCATGGATCCGTCTTGAATCCAGCTTTCCATACATATCTTAAACACAAAAATCCAAGGTCGTTTGCTCAGCCAAAAATGTCCATTTTTGGAGATGCAGAAAACTATTTTTGAAGGGTCTTGAGAGTTTGACTTGATTTCTTGGTAAGAACCCTTCCTTTCTTCCAAAAATGAGTTCCAAAATGTGTTTTAACTCCTTTTATTTAACTTTGAGTAAGAATCTAAATCATGTTTTGGGATTTTTGGTGACAAAATGGCAAGGTGTTTGAAAGGTGTTCCGAAGGACTCCCGAGGGTGTTCTTGAATCGTTTGTGTGGGATTCTTCAAAGGTAATCCCTCATCCGCCTCCCCCTCTCTAGGAATAGATCTTGTGTGCTTGGAAAGGGCTTAGGAAGTGGAGCCTCTATGTGTTTTTGGTTGCATTTTGTAGCAAACGTCAAGAAACAAAATGGATATATGTGTCTCTGTAATTTAGACTGTATTTCCAATCCAACGGTCGGATTTGGCTGCAATCATAATATGATGTTAATGGAAATGTTATCTAACTTCGCTTCAAAAATTATGGCAATCCAACGGTTGGATCAAGAGTTATTATAATTTTAGTAACCAATGTTTATAATGACTCGATTAAAAAACTTGGTTAAGGGAATGCTAAGAATATGGTTAAATATATGATGGCATAACCGAAAGTTAGAGCTTATAACATAAAAAAATGAAGTATACTCATAACTTGGCTTATGATCCGATAAGAAGAAAATCGATTATGTGATAATACGATATAGATTATAACTGGTTAAGTCCGGATCACTTAACCAAAGTGCGTAATCTATAGAATCGTGAACCTCATGTGGATATATGTTGATTATTAGGTTGGGTACCATGCATTAGAGTACCACCTAATGAAAGCTTAATGAAATTAATAGGCTCTTGTTGATTGGATCCTTGGTTGTGCGCTTTATTGCTTGCTTATTCTCCGGACTCCGGGTAAGTCCCCTGGACTTACTCATGATGGATTTATGTGATACTGTTTGTCTTATCGAGAGTCTTCATGCATCACGCGACCTAGTAACATGTTTAGGAATATAAACTGGTAATATGACGTAGGATGAACTTAGTAAATCCAATAATTCATATGTATGCTATGTGTCTATGGTAGGACGGCCGACAAAATCTGAATAAATGACTTATACTCGATGGAACACGAATGAAATGAGTACGTTTGAGAAGATATTATGATATGATGGTGATGATGATGATGATGATTATGATGATGATACGGGCCCTTGTGTGTTTATTTCGCATTTATATATATCTATACGTCACTTGCTTATGTGTTACATTTTAACATTCATGTAGTTTAAGTATGCCTCTTTATATGGCATTGAGTGTGCATATTTTCGATGATTGACCCCGATCTCCTTTAATGTTTTTAGGTTCAGGTACCCATCTTCCGCACTGATTGTTTATGTGATGTATGACGGGAAAGGCCTTTGGACGATTAGAGTGAGAGAGGCGCTTGACATTCATACTCTTTTGCTCATACGTTTTATCGTTTTGACCCGGCGCGGTCGTGGTGTTTTGTTGTATTTATGATTTCCGCTTTTATTTTTGTTCGAAACGTTTTCGCGATAGTCTAGGACAGGTAAAGCCTCCGACGGGCTTACGATCTTTTCGGGGTTCGCAATCCCCATCTTTTGACAACTAAATCTTCCGCTTAAATGAACCTAATAATATCTCGTACTCGGTCGTAAGATCCAAAGCTCACGGGAGAAGACCAAACTTCTCCTATAACGTTCCCCGATAATCTAGTATTCCGAACCTTATTTACCTTCTAAGTAGGTTTATGGAGGTTAATTTGGGTACTTAAATTTCGGGTCGTTACAATCACCTATGTACATATCAGAGCATATATATAAGTCTAGGTCTAATCATTCCAGCACTCAAAGCATACATCATTCAATAAAATTAACCTCACCGTAATCATTATCCCATCAAGTTCAACCACTCATCATATTGCCACATTCAGTAAGACCACATCATTCTCACCATTTCATTAAGCCACATTCATTTTTCCACAATGATACTCATATGTAACCGCGTGATCATAATCTCCAAAGTTCATCATATTAATTATAGCTCATAAAACATAAGTCAAACGATACAAAATTCTAACATCTCATCATGCCGTTAGTCATTCATTCATACCATTAATCAACACAAATCATGTTATTAGTCAATTAATCACATCAACATGCTAGTTAGTCATCGATCACCCAATTCCCAAGTTAATCCCGAAACCGCTTCAAAGTTCGAATCAACTAGTTAGAAATTCCAATCTTTTGAAAATGCTCACCAACTTTCTTTTATTTTATAAATCAACCCTTTTTCTTTATTACTTACCAAAACCGCCATTATATTTGTGAATTGCCAACCGAGCCTCACTTGTTTTAAACCTTTCAAAACCGAACACATTTCATAAGTAGAGACCCAAATCATTTGTCTTTGCTCTGAAAAGAAAATAGGCCCAAAACCTTTGATTTTTGTCAAACAATCTGGCCCAAAGAAAAACAGGCCCAATTAACCCAACCATTTCTTCCATCACTTTTGCAGTTCGGAAGTTAGAAGGAAGCAGAGAATGTGTGGGCCCAGGTGCTTTGATGGCGGCTGATGTGGCATGACGGGGCCCATCCCTTCTTCTTCCTCTTTTGGAACGAAATAAAACAAAGAAGAAAAGAGGCTTGGGTTCGGCGGAAGAGAAGAAAAGGAGGAGCAGGGAGGCTCGCCAGTGGCGGCCTTGCTCCGTCTACCAAATCCCAACTACCCGACACACACGAAAGGAAAAAGAAGAGAGAGTGAGAGGGGTTCTCATCGAGGGGATCCGAAGTTGCCGGGCTTCGATTCGACTCGTCGGAGATCCGCCGGGGTACGATTGAGCTTGTCAGAGACTCGGACAGAGCTTGTAAAGCCTAGGTCGGAGGTAAGAGGTCAAAAGGTGAGACTTTTATCGAAACCGAGAGCGAAAAGAAGGGGAGAGAGTCTCACCGTTAAGGATCCGAGAAGACCCGAGGAGAAGGGAACGAAGGGCGGCTCGGGGCTCATCGGTGCCGGTGTGGTGGTGGCGGTAGTGTTGCTGCACCTAGAGGAAGAAAGGTAAGGGAGAAATGGGTGTGGAAAAATGAAATCGGGAGTTGGGTGATTTAATTAAAATGGAAGAAGGGATTTGTCTTTGAATTGAGTTGGAGAACAGGAAAAAGGAAATGAAACAGGGGATTTTGTGGTTCCAATGAAATGAAAAGGGCGTGAAGATCATAAAAGGGAGGAGAGGTAGAAGATGTTGTGAATTGGTCAAAGGGCAGTGGGGTGTGTTTGGCCCTTAGCCAAAAATGGGTGAACAAGCTTGAGAGGAAACAATTGGGTATGGGTATGCTTAGCTAAAATAAGAAAAAGGAGAGCTAGAAGATGCTGCTAGTACTGCAATCGGACCAGGTCCAAGGGAGGGAGTTTGGCTGGCAATGGGAGGGAAGAAAGAACACAAAAGTGGTCCTATATTAAATTCAGTTTCAATTTCCCTGAAAGCAAATCGTAAAACCCGCTCTATCGACCTTATCCCGATCCGATCGAAATGATGTTTCAAAACAGAGGATATTGACATCCGGAGTTAATTTCAAATCCCGAGGAGAAAAGACGGAGTTGATCTTTAAAGTTAAAATTTGGGCCGAAATTCGCTTTAAGAATTTCAAGTTCGACTTATTAAAATTTGGAACGAGTTTTACTTCAAGTATCCGAATTAAATACGATTAAATTTCATTTTTAATTTCCTTTATCCGAAAATTAAGATTGTAAAAATCCCAGCCTTTACACCATGGCAGCCGCAGAAATAAAAGAACAGCTGATTGAGAGGCTTCGGAGGGAACTAGCCGCTAAAGATACAGCTCTCACCACTGAGAGAGCACGCACTACACAAGAAGCTGAGTGTGCGAGGCAAGCAGAAGCTGAGCTTGCCCAATATCCTACCACTGCAGAGGATTACATGCACTCAACGCTGGTCGTGCCTGAATCGGCTATTCTAATCCCTGAGAATAACTATGAAATTCGCACTCCTTTCTTAATAGAAATTAAACATAATGCTTTTCATGGTAGATTTAATGAATGCCCTCTTCAGCATATTACCAATTTCACTTATATGTGTCGTACTCTTGCTGAAGGTACCACCTTGGAGTATATCTTGATGAAGGCTTTTCGTTGGTCTCTGGCTGGTTCAGCATTGCAGTGGCTTGAGGGTCTCCGTCCACGATCCCTCACAACATGGGCTCAAGTAAAGCAGGAATTTCTCAATAAATTATTTCCTCCAGCCAAGATAGCGCTCCTTCGCCAAAAGATCACATCTTTCAAACAACAGCGTGGAGAGGCGCGAGAAAAGGCATGGGAACGCTATAAGGATCTACTGCGATCCTGCCCTACACATGGACAACAACCTTGTGTCGTTCAGGAGATCGTCTTCAATTCTCTTGACTTGGCTGCTAAGGATAGGATCAACACATATACTCATTAAGAGTATCTGACAATGTCGCCAGCAGACGCATGGGCTTCCCTCGACAAGCTGACCAACTATGACAACAAGTATGGGACTCCAATCAACTATGAGGAGAATGCCTATTCCAGGCCAGCCCCATCCATGCCCCTCTATGAGCCTTCCAAGGAGATTGACCCAGATGTTAGGGAGCAGTACTACAGAGACCAGAATCGCAAGCTCCTCAAGCAAGTCAAGTATCTCTCTGTCAACCAGCCTTTCATCGAATGCTGATCACAGCGGCACACCACTACTGAGTGCCCACACACAGAGCAAGTCAGGATGGCAGAGACCCATGAAGAGGTAGCTTATGCAGGGGGTCCCAATCGCTATATGGGGGACCAAAGGTTTCAGCAACCACAATGGAACCAAGGTGCCCCTAGGAACCCCCCACCATACAGAGCTCCAGGACATCCAGAGAGAGATCAACGGAAGGATGATTTACAGCTAATCCTTGATGAGATGCGCCGGAATCAAGGCACCATCAACAATCAGTTCCAGAACATCAATACAAAATTTGGAGAGCTAGACATCTAGAAGAAAAACATTGAGACTCAAATAAGTCAATTCGCGGCGCAGATTCCACGACCGACCGGGCAACTCTGTGGGAAAACAGAACCAAATCCTAAGGGGAAGACCGGACACGTCGCAGCTATAAAGCTCAGGAGCGGGCACCAATTACACGAGCCAGAGGTCGGAAAGCACCACGAAAAAGCAAAGCAGCAACTCGACAACGAGCAGCAGCAACTCGATGTCGACCAAACCTTGGTCGATATCAACAAAAACCAACTCGACCTAGAGGAGAATCCAGGCTCGGATTCATCTGCACAACCCAGCAACTCGAGATCGACAACTCTTGTCGATATCGAGCAACCCCTGGTCAATGTCGAGGATAAATTGGCCGATGACTCTGCAACAGCTCCGACGTCCGTTCTGGTTCCAAAGCAGAAAAAGACAATGCCTTTGCCTTCCAAAGAGCTAAAAGGTCCCACTGCAGGTAAGTTTAAACGTTTTGTTAATATGCTTCGAGAACTGAATGTCTCAATTTCTTTTACAGAAGCTCTGCAATAGATGCCTGCATATGTCAAATTCCTGAAGGAAATTCTGAGCAACAAACGATCCATTTCAGAAATCGCCGGCGAATGCAAAGTGTTCCACTTCCCTGAGAAGAGACCTGACCCTAGTAAGTTTTCTGTTACTGTGGGATTTGAATAATATAAATATGAGTCCTTGTGTGATTTATGAGCAAGTGTGAGGATCATGCCCTTATCAATCTAGCGAAAGGTAAATATAGGGTCCATAGAACCTGTGGATGCCAAGCTATACATGGAAAACAATACAGTAGTCATCCCTAGATGTATGATTGAGAATGTCCCTGTCCAGGTTGGTAAGTTCTTTATCCCCGCTGATTTCCTTATTATAGACTGTTCTGAAGATCCTACTAGCCCTATTATTCTTGGTAGACCATTTCTAGCTACTGCAGATGCCAAGATTAGTGTCAAACAGCGATTGCTCACCTTCACAATAGGGGACGAGGTCTTAGATTTCTTTTTTAGCCATGCAAAGGACGAAATTTCATGGCTGGATGTGAAGAGCATCAGCAACCATGGGATCAAGCAAACAACAGAGGAAGGCACCAAAATTCTACTCGATATCGACAAAGGTTCCTCGATATCGACCAAAATTCTACTTGATATCGACCAGTCTTGCTCGATGTCGACTAACCCGAAGCCTGAAAATTTCTATTTTGGGTCCGAAAAGGTAAGTTCAGGTATGAGTTCTACTCCTCCTCAGTCCATTAAGAAATTTATAAATAAATTAAGGGGAGGTAAGGCCACGTGGCGAGAAAATCTGTGGAAACTGAGAGCTGGAAAGAGAAAGAAGGGAGAAAAGGAAGATTATGCAAGCAACCACCTGTCAGCTGAGCTTGCACAAACGGAGAAGTCGGCCTAGCGGCTCTAAAATCTAGAGCATGTATATAAAACTTTTTGAATTTTGGGACTTTGGAACTTTTGATCTTGGTTTTTGTTTTTGGTTTTTTAGTTTAGAATACTTCATGTGGAAAGTCTTGTCTTTATGAGCAATCTAACACTTTTAGGTCGGCAAACATAAAAGGATCGCGAAAGGTGGAATAAGAACGACCAAGAGGAGCAACCCACATTTACTCGATATCGAGTAGGCCAACTCGATATCAACCAAGTCAGAAGGCTCCTCGACATCAGCATTCCACTAGACGCGGACAGATTACTCGATATCGAGTATAGTACTCGATATCGACCAATCCAGTTTACTCGACATGCCCTGTATTGCCTTCCTCAACGCATTATTCGGTGAGTTCCTTCCTTTACCCTTGTTTTTATTTGAATTTATACAGTGGGGACACTGTATATTTTAAGTATGGGGTGGGGAAGAGCTCATTATCATTATTATATGTTTTATTCTTGTTCTTGGTTTTACATGGAAAATTTTGAGTAAGTTTTAAAATTTTTGTGCATAAGGCTAAAACTCAAAATTCGATGAGACATCTCCCATTGCTTGTAAATTGTTCAAGAAATAGTGTCATGGAAGTTTAAAATTGAACTCGATGATGCAAAATTGGATTCATTAGAGATATAGCATTAAAGTGCCTAGTAAAGGGAAGTCACAATGAAATGCATATTTTCTTAAAATCCATGAAAGGAGGTAAACTTTGAAGTTGCTTTTGACATGTTGCATGATAAGAGGATGGAGGACTTTATATTTCTATATAATGCTCATTGTTTACATCACAGCCTTACCTATGCTTATGCATCACAAAAAGCCATATTATGCCTTATTTCATACATTGCTCCATATGTTCTAAATATTGCCATTTTCTACCTTATTTCCTATCCGGGGATTATGTTTAGAATGATGTTACATTATGGATATTATTATTATATGGTTGTTGTGTTGTTGTTATCATATTTGGAGTTTGGCAAGAATTGTTTGAAATATATGGAAAATTAAATGAGTGAAAGAAAATCCGGTGACCTCAGGAGATAAAGGTAGATCAACCCTGCATGCGTTGAGGTAATAGTTCCGCAGGATGGGACACAAGGTGAAGAGTCCAAAGCACTAAGTATCCGGGGCCATTCATGACACCCATGTTTGCCACTCGCGAGAAGGCAGTTGACAAGGGGAAAACCTGTCGTTGTTCTTGCCAAAGAATACTCAAACTCACAACTAGTATAGTGTGTAAGCAAGAGATCGATCCACAGGGAAATCTATTCAATTCAAGTATCAATTCTAATCACTAGTAAGAATATGGGGGTTTTTTGGTGTGAAAAGATCCGCCTTTTATCAAAGCGGAAGTAAGCAAACAAAGTAAATAGATTGTAGAATGCAATGGAGAGAAATAGGTTCACCTACAATTTATCACTTCGATTGATGAATTCGATCCTTGTTTCAGCCTCTAGCTCTTGTCTTTTCCTATAAATGTCCTTGTCCAGATCTTATGTAAATTACTAGTCCTACGAGTCCTAGCAACCCTTATCTCTAAATAACGCTAACACGGTTAAGATTTAACCTAGAGATAGCATTAAGAATATGAATTAACCAAGGTACATGCAATATCAAGCTATGAGTTGATATTTAACATATATTCAACTTCCTACACATCCAATTAGTCCTACGAGTCCTAAAGGGATATGATTGCCACTTGGGTTAAGGTTCGCTACGAGGAATCTGCAAAACCCTAGCAATTGAATGAATCTACTCTAACTAGTTGATCAGGCCAGAGAGAATAAAACACATTCAAGCAATTAAGCACAAAGAAGTCAAAACATTGGAATAGCAATAAGAACTAGATTAAGAAACTCACAATTCAACAATCAAAGATCCAAACTGTAGGCGAAACCTTGAGAGTTTAGTTGCTCCTGCTCAACGACGCTCTCAACAATGGAATAAAGTGCATAAGTTAAATGAAAATAATAACTAGAAAAGCCTTAAATAGTCTTTAGAAAGCCGGCCAAATAACTTAATAAAAACCCTAAGTAAAATCCGGACTTGATGTTCAGTTTCTGCACGGGCCGCGGGGCGACCGACGATCAGCGAAGTCTTCCATTTCTCTCTTCGAGCTGGTGACTCTACACACAACAAAAATCATGAGGTCTTTCAATTGGGTTGTAATGGGGCCAAGGTAGAACACATAAGGTATGGAACAATTTTTGTCATGTGTTACTCATAATCCGGGAACTAAGGAAGCTACCAAATCATAAAACCACTCATAAACTTCTCATACCATATCACTATAATGCCAAACAACACCAATCTCAAGAATAAAACTTTAGAAACCATACTCAACTCATTCTTTTATTCTTTTATTCTTTACTTTTTTTCCTTTCTTTTCTTTTTTTTTTCATTCATGCTATATAATATGATTTCCCTTGACTTTTGCCCCTAAGTGAAATTAATCCTCCTTAGGTCCCAAGTAATAAGTATGCTAGCAAGAATCAAACATTTCATAAATACACCTCAAACATACAATCCACCACTACAAACCATCATCTACACTATAGATATTCACCAACTATTCCTAAAATCCCGGATAAAAATCTTGTGGAGCTATAAAAGAATAGGCAATTATGCTCAAACTTGCTTCAAGCAGAGGATAATATGTAAGGTGGGAATAGAGTCAAATAGGGCTAATAAAGGTGCCTCAATCATGTTTAAGTCATGTGCAGAAATCAGAATATGCGGCATTGAACAAGATATCTCAATGCAAGTCAAAGAGGAAGTAATTGAAGAGAGTACACACAACAAGCAAGAGGACTCAATAAAGTGTAGTCCTAAATAGGCCAAAAATTCAAGATTTTATGTGCTCAATCATTCATCAATCATTAATCAATCATGCCCACCAAATAGTATAGAAAACATATATCGAAGGCTTCAACAATCCAAGCACATCATGGGACATAATTCTCAATAGATAGATTAGAGGACAAACGACATCCATATGGGGAAATAAGACTTATTCCTAATAATGCAAGAACTAAAACTGTTTTTTTTAGAATAAGAATAACAATGGTAGGAACTAAATATGCATACAACCAATAAAAATAAACATGCAAACTTAAAAGTTAAAATGCAGTGTAAACCAAAATACAGACGTGATATGCAAGTCTTCTCCCCCACACTTAGTTCTGACATTGTCCTCAATGCAGAAAAGAGAACAAAAACATCAAAAATAAAAAGAAAAGGGAAAAGAAAAGAAACAACTGACATGCTCACTGCTAAGGTGGTGGAGGCGGCGGGTATGGTGGAAATTATGGATAGGAGAATCGATAAAAGTCCTCCTGCCTCTGCCACATCTGCTCCTGCATCCGTCTGATCGATGCATGACCCTCAAAGACATCCTCCAGGTGAGAAGTCAAGCCACGTACATCCCGACGAATGTCGCCAATCTCCACATAAAGCTGCTGCTGCTGGTCCCACATCACGTCCTGGCGCTGAGATATCCGCTGCTGGTGCTCCCACATGGTGTCCTGACGACGCGACATCATCTGTTGATGCTCCCACATGGTGTCCTACCGAAGATACATATCGGCCATCTTCTGCTCCAGCGAGTAGTAGTCTGGACCAGCACCTCCAGCTGTGCCAAAATCCGTCTAAACTCTGAGAACATCCTCAGCATCGTCCAGCTTAGCAACAGGAGCATCCTCCCCCTCATCATCATCATCCTCATCCATCTCATCCCCCATATAAAAATCAGCTGTTGTAGGGCCAAAAGGGAGATGACGGAGCAATCTCAACTGAATCCTCCCCTGATGGCCTGCCCTCCAGATCCACATCGGCGCCTTTCCCTCCAGGTGGCCAGCTTTTCTTAGCTGGGCTTCATCATACAGAAATGAGCCATGCTGAGCATCATGGACAACGCTCACATCGATGCATGTGCGAGCTATGAGGGTGATAAGACCCCCAAAGCTGATGGTCGCCTTGTTGCGCTTGTCCAGGATGTCCTTGCAGTTCATCAAAAACAAATCCACCCAACCTGGAATCACTGGGCTCTCTGGCGTCAGACACCCCAGAAATGACATATCCTTAAGCGAGATCTTGTTGACCTCAGCATGTGCAAAGAAGGTGTTCGTCAGAACCTTGTGAATCAGTCGTAATGTAGGATGGCGAATGCTGGAATTGTACTGGCCCTTCTTGGCCTCAAAAGGCACCCTAGTAGATGCCATCCAAAAAGCCACAGGGCCCTCTCCCTTGCATACATCAAGCCAACCAGCAGTCGGCGCAACAGTAATCCCAAAAATCTGTGCCAATCTCTCCTTCGACAGCGTGAAATCTCTCCCAAGCAATCGAAAATCAATAGATGTCCGCCCCACACTCAAAGTTGCTAAATATTCTTTACATAAGCTTGGATAAGTAGGAGCATTCTTCCCTAAAAATTGTCCTAAGCCCCCATGCTCTAACAATTGCATCGTGCATACATCCATTTGTAACAATCTAAGCGTAGGCTCATGAAAGAATTTTGTTACAAAGAAATTTCTAGTGTTTAGAGCATTCCATCTCTCCTTCTGATTGTGACTCATTCCATGTGGTCGAGACATTATAAATCTGAGCTAAGAAAATAACCCAAAAGAATGGAAGCGAAGAAAAACTCACGAAGGAACAGTTTCTGCAGGGGCCGCGGGGCAGCCGAGGAGGGCGACGAGGCGGCTGGCGACAAAGGTGGCCGTGGGGCGGCTCGACAGGTGACGGGGCGGCCGGCGATTTTCTGGATCTAGACTCTCCGCCGTCGGATCTGCTCTCCGACGTCCCAAATTCTCTCACTCCGACGTGGATCCGAAAGAACCTCCTTGAAAAACCTTGCGATGGGCGATTTATGTGTAGATCTAGGAGAATGAGGTGGTGAGGTGGAGTTTTTGTATAAGGGAGATGGGAATAATGGCAAAGAAGGATGATTTTGGTGAAAAATGGAAGCTTGGAAATGGGTTTCAATGGAGTTTCAAGAGGATGAAGAAGAAGAGGAAGGGGAGGTTTGGTGTGGCGGCTTGATAGAGATAGGAAAAGATAGAGATAGGGTTTCAATTAGTGTAGAAAGTGAGTGGGCCCCTAAAAAATTTCCTATCCGACTGGGGCCGCGGGGCGGCCAAGGTGGGCGACGGGGCGGCCGGCGAATCTCGTGAATAGCTTTCGCTGAGACCTAGCCGCGCGGGCGGCCAGGGTCGGCGACAGGGCGGCCCGCTTTTTTGCCGTCCTTTTCCTTTGCTCTTTTCTGCCTGCCATGTTAGTATGCCGAACCACTCTAAACTAAACTAAAAAACTTAATGTAAAAAGGAAACAATACCTAAACTATTACCTTGGGTTGCCTTCCAAGCAGCGCCTTTGGTTACCGTCGTTGGCTCGACATTATGACCCCCTAATGATCCTCAGCAGTTGGTTAAGTGAGAACCAACTCATCACCATCTTGTTTGACAAAGCTCTCATAATAGGGCTTAAGTCTATGACCATTTACCTTGAAGATGTCTCCATTCCTCTCATTTAGTAGCTCTACTGCACCATGAGAAAAGACATTAGTAATCACATATGGTCCTGTCCATCTAGAACGAAGCTTACATGGGAAGAGTTGTAGGCGCGATTGAAATAGAAGGACCTTTTCCCCGACTTTGAGGTCATTTCGCAAGATATGTTTATCGTGCCATGCCTTTGTCTTCTCTTTGTAGGTGGCAAAGTTATCATAGGCATCCAATCTCAACTCTTCCAACTCATGCAGCTGTAGTTTCCTGAACCCCCCAACTTCATCAATCTGCATGTTGCACTGCTTTACCGCCCAATATGCTTTATGTTCAAGCTCGACAGGAAGATGGCAAGCCTTTCCATAGACTAATCTAAATGGAGACATCCCAATGGGAGTCTTGTAAGCTGTTCGATAAGCCCATAGAGCATCATTAAGTCTAACACTCCAATCCTTCCTATTTGGGGCAACAGTCTTCTCTAAGATAGTCTTTGTCTCGCGATTAGACACTTCAACTTGCCCATTGGTCTGGGGGTGGTATGCAGTAGACACCCTCTGAGTCACGTGATATTTCTTTAAGAGAGCACTCACAGTCTTGTTGCAGAAATGGGTTCCTTTATCATTGATAAAGGAACCCAAATCTAGAGAATAGCTCCTTGAGGAAACCCACTTGGAGACGTAGTCCACCGCAAGTAAAATATATAAGTTTCCAAAGGAGTTAGGGAATGGTCCCATGAAGTCAATGCCCCAAACATAAAAAATTTCACAAAACATCATGCGAGTTTGTGGCATCTCATTCCTTTTAGAAAGATTCCCAACTCTCTGACAACGATCACAAGATTTGCAAAAAGCATATGAATCACGAAATATATGTGGCCAAAAGAATCCTACATCAAGTACCTTCCTAGCTGTCTTTTGTGGTCCAAAATGTCCACCACATTCATGAGAATGACAAAAATTTAGGATAGATTGTACCTCATCGTCGGGAAGACACCGACGTATCACTTGATCTGCGCAATGCTTCCATAGGTAAGGGTCATCCCAAACATAGAAGCGAGCATCGTGGCATATCTTGTCCTTCTGAGCCTTCGAAAAGTTGGGTGGAAACTCTTGCGACACTAAGAAGTTGACCAAGTTAGCAAACCAAGGGCGTGGAAGAGAACTCACCTTGAGGAGAGATTCGAGTTCAGATTCAGCAGAGGCCGCGGGGCGGCCGACTATTGCGAAGGAAGTCTTCTCCGAGGATTCGGGCGCGGGGCGGCCTAGGGTGGCCACGGGGCGGCTGGCGATTGTGAAAACTTGTAACTGATCTTCGTTAGGGAAGCTCCCCAATACGCCTTCTTGTCCATTCTCCCCCTGCACAATACGACTTAGATGGTCAGCAACCAGGTTCTCAACACCCTTTTTGTCCTTGATTTCAATGTCAAACTCGCGTAAAAGCAAGATCCATATAATCAGTCTTGGCTTGGCCTCTTTCTTCATCAAAAGGTAACGAAGTGCTGCATGATCAGTATACACAATAACTTTGGTACCAAGCAAATAGGATCTAAATTTCTCAAGTGCAAAAACTACAGCAAGAAATTCCTTTTCTATGGTTGAGTAATTCTTTTGAGCTCCATTCAGGGTCATACATGCATAGTATATGACATGAGAGCTTCTCCCTTCATTTTGTCCAAGCACGGCTCCCACAGCGTAGTCACTGGCATCACACATCAATTCGAACGGCTAAGACCAATTTGGTGCTTGTATGATTGGTGCACTAGTAAGACAAGTCTTTAACTCATCAAATGCCGTTCTGCACTTCTCATCAAAAGCAAATGTGACCTCCTTCTTCAGCAGCTCGCACAAGGGTGAGGTGATCTTTGAGAAGTCCTTAATGAACCTGTGGTAGAATCTTGCATGGCCTAAAAAGGAACGCACTTCACGCACATTAGTAGGATAAGGCAATGATTGAATGATGTCAATCTTTGCCTTATCAACCTCAATCCCTTTATGGGAGACAATGTGACCCAAAACAATGCCTTCCTCAACCATAAAGTGACACTTTTCTGAATTGAGCACTAAGTTAGTGTCGACACATCTTCTAAGCACAAGTGCCAAATAGTTGAGGCAAGCATCAAAACTATTACCACGGACTGTAAAATCATCCATAAAAACCTCAATAAATTTCTCTATATATTCAGAAAAAATACTTACCATACACCGTTGGAATGTCCCAGGAGCATTGCACAAGCCAAAAGGCATTCTGCGATATGCAAAAGTGCCAAACGGACAAGTGAATGTTGTCTTTTCTTGATCCTCTGGTGCGATGGCTATCTGAAAGTGATGTCGCTCAATTATCGATGACTCCTGGTGACATTGAGGAGAACATGAAGGTTCCATTTGATGGCCCTGTCACTCGCTCTAGGGCCAAGAAGATTCAGAATGCAACTAAAGCCTTTCTTGTCCGTCACCATGGAACATTAGAGCAAGGGTTCAGGCCACCCTGGATCACTTGGCTCAAGGTTACATCGCCAGCACAAGAAATGAGTTTGCATCCACACTCGGAGCTCATGAAGACTCGACGACAGCCGCCTCGATCAAGGCATGTCCGAGTGTGCTTTAATGCATGGGCCGAGTTTGTCTTGTGCATGGGCCAAATTAAAGTTACTTAAGTAGTTTATTATTTTATGCAATTAGATAAATAAGGTGGAAATTAATTATATCTCTTCTAGATATATTACTTCCCCACCAAGTTATTATATTTCTATCTCTTAGGATTTATTTATCTTTAAGTTCTTTCACTTATCATTAGATAGAATTAATCTATCCAAACCCCTTTCCTTTGCAAGGAAGGATTGGTTAGATAGATCATAGTTTACTATAAATTCATGTTTCCGCACATTGAATTAATCAGATTGAAAATTAGAATTGAAGAAACCCTTAACGGAATTAGGGTTCTTCGATTAGGTCAATCCAAAAGCTATCTTGCTCTTGTTCTTAGTCACTCTCGGCAATCACACCACAAACACCTCCCTCACTTTGCTTGTCGACATCGAGCAACCAAACCCACAAGCCCAGTCGATTCCAGCGCATTCCCGAGAAGCCGGACCTTGGCGACACCGCAAGGAGTTTCGCTCCCAGCGAGCGCGGAACTGCTTCCGCGTCCTCGCTCTCGCAGTCCCCGGCGCGCCCGCGTCGCTCCCAGCGCGGCCGCGTCAGTGCCATCGCTGATCCGTTCGCTCCAGCGACTTCACCCGCGGATTTCTCTGCTGCCAGCGAGACGTCTCCCGCGCCTTGCCCGCACACCCTGAGGCCGAAGGCCTGTGTGCCCAGTGATCCGCGCAACCCCACTCCCTTCTCTCTCGCTGCCTTATTTCTGTCGCTATATTCTGTTGTCCTTTTGCTGAATATTCCAAGTATAAATTCTGTCGCTATTCCAGAATTTTAATTAGTTGTTTTAATTGTTCCAAATCAGGAGATATCAAAGAGCATTGCAAGATCGGAGCAAATATACGGCGTGGTTCTTGATCTGAAGCCCACAGGCGAAGGATCGGGTATCCCAAACGTATCAAGTGGTATCGGATTTCAGGTTAATGCAAGTTCTTTACTCTCTTGATTTCTATTGAGTGATTTATTTTTCGTGCCTTATTTTTCACCATAGCCGCTGCATAAAAAAAAAAATTGAATATTTATTATTCACCCATCAAAAAATTGGCACTTTATTTTTGTTATTCCTTGTTGGATCTATAATTTGGAAGATATTGAGTTCTTGATTGCAAGTTGTGATCTTTTATTCCTTGTTGCTACATATCATGCCTATGACTGTGATTCTTGGATTAAAGCATTATATAAATTTGCACCACTAAATAACCCTACTTTTTCCAGTTTCTAGCCAATTTTCCCTATCTTCTTTATTTTTTGCTTACTTTTAGATCATCGTAGCTTGTTATTTTATTTTTATTTTTATTTTTTCTCCCTTATTTCGGTTACTACAGCATTTACAGCAGCTATTCCATAGCCAAAAAAAAAAAACAAAAACCGAGAGCGATCTAATCGGTTTTAAGCATTACAAAAGAACCCTACTTGTGTGATTTTGTGCTGTGCCGACACTGGAGCCTTGGTCACACCCCTCTTTCTCTGAACCATGTTGCAACCGTCAGATAATAGTTGACGGAGTGTGTGCACTTGATTGCCCTTGTGATTGCTATTTTCGATACTTACACATTCATATTATTCAAAGCATCACATTGTAGCTATTATTTCTCCACATTAAGCCGCTTGTTTATACTTGCTATCCTTGATATCCGACTTTGTGGCTGATTTAATTTGCAAATTGGATTATTACTTGTTGTCTTCAATATTGCAAAATTCTGTGTCCAGGGGAATTGCTTGAATATTGTGCCTTGTTTTCTCGCTCTTTGATTTCTAAAACTTGAATCACTCTTAGGAATCACTAGAGCCTGCATTACTTGGTTTCTGGTCTTTGCTTCGGTTACTTGTTGCTCTTCTGATATTGTAGGAACATGTCCGCCGAAGGAACTACCCCCCTATCCCTATTTCCGATGAGGCCTTCAACCATATTATTCAGGCCGCTACTAAAGCTGCTAGGGAAGAACATCGGAAAGAACTCGAAGATGCTAAGGAAGAGCATAGGAAAGAGCTCGAGGCTGCTGAGGCACGTTGGGACAAGCGCTTCAATGATCAAGTAGTCACTCAGGCTAACTTGGTTACTTCTCGGTCAATAACCGGCGTTTTGCGACACCTGGATGACAGGAAACAACAGGAGGCTTCTGGTTCTACTCCCCAATATGGGATGCCGCCCCCTGCCGACCCTACCCCACAACCAGGTAACGTACCCCCTCCAGGTAATACTTCTTACGTTGTTAAACCCCCTCCTTCTGGTCAATTACATTATCAGCTTAGATCTGCTACTACTAATCCTTTCCCTGGAGAGCATGACGACGATCCTTTAGCGGGCTTCAATGGCCATCAGGATCACCATGAGGTAAATCCTAACTGTGATGATTTACCCCCTCCTAATTTTGGTCGTCCTAGATTTGATAATGCTCAAGCTATTCAGAGACGAGATGTTAGGCTTAAATTAGAAACTTTTGATGGTAATACTGATCCTGAAGCTTATCTTATCTGGGAAAATCATACTGACTATCTGCTTGAACATTTGCGCTATGAGGAAACGGAGAAATTGGAAGTTGTTATATTGCATTTAGTAGGTAAAGCTCGCAACTGGTGGTTCCGCACTCGTGAGATGCGCCGCCGTCAGGACAAGCAACCTGTTGAAACTTGGCCCCAACTTCGCTTTCTCCTAAAGAAGATTCATGTGCCTGAGGAATACACGGAGTCCATGAGGATGCAGCTCGCTTCCTGCCGACAAGGAACTCGCTCGCCGAATGACTTTAGGGATGAACTTGAACGACTCTCCCATCAGGCTAATGTTTATCTTACTGAACGTGCTTTGTGTACTCAATTTCTTGCTGGTCTTAATATTTCTATTAAGAATCCTTTAGCTATCCATTCCATTAGAGATATTAACACTTTGACTCATAAGGCACAACTTCTGTATGAGCAACAGCAGCAGCAGTTTCGGCAGCAAAGGAATCGACTTGACCAGACCTCTCAAGGTCGCAGGTTTGTTCCCTTTAACCCTTCTGGTCAATCTAAACCTTCTACTTCTAACCCTTCTATGCAGCAAAAGGGAGTTCCCAACTCACCTCAACAGGGTTATCAGGTTGAAACTAGAAGAGTTGCTGCCCCTTCTACGGATCGCAACAAAGATATCCGCTGCTTCACTTGCGGAGGTTCTGGGCATGTCTCTCGCAATTGCCCCCAGAAAAGGAAGGTTCTTCTCAACGATTTGGGAGACCATTACTATGAGGAGGAGACCGCTGAGGACCTGGTGGTTTCGAGTGAAGTGGAGGAGGACTAGTCGACTGAGCCTTGTGAGGAGATCGATACTTCACAGTACGACAACGTGCTCTGCATTATCAATCGACGGGTCCTGCACATTCAGGAATCTCCCATGGCTGATCAAAGGGAGAACATATTCCACGCACGATGCGTGGTTCGTGAGGCTACCTTAACACTTATCATCGACGGTGGGAGTTGCTGCAATCTCATCAGTGAAAAGGTAGTAAATTTCCTCCATTTACCTACAACTCCTAGAGCTACTCACTATGGTTTAAATGGGATTACTGATGATGGTTCTGATATAATGGTCACCAAACAATGTTTAGTTTCCCTTTCAATTGGAACATATCATGATAAAGTATTATGTGATGTTGCTCGCATGGATTGTAGTCATATATTGTTAGGGCGTCCTTGGTTATATGATCGTAATGTCCTTCATGATGGTCGTGCAAATACATATGCTTTCACCTATGACGGGAGGAGAGTTACTCTCCTACCCTTATCGCCACAAATTATACTGAAGGACCAGGTTCGCAAGCAACAACAAAGGAACGTTGAACGAGAAGCTGAAAGATTGGAGAAGCTCAAAGGGAGCTCGGTCGCGCCCGCGTTCCAAGCTGTCGCGCCCGCGTCACAACCTGCCGCGGCCGCGCCACACCCTGCCGCGCCCGCGTTCCGTGCTGCAGCATCCGCAGGAGCCCCAGCAGCCCCTTTGCCGACTGCTCCTCCCCTTTCGACCCCTTCTACGCCATCTTCTGCACCACTTCAGGGCTCTGTGGAACGTCGATCATTGGTCTCTCATCCTCAGCAAGGGACCATCACATAGAATGCTCATCGACCTCATATTTTTCTGGTAATGAAACAAGTATTACTTAATGTTGAATTGAGTCATATTCCTGCACCTATTGCTGCTCTTCTGCAGTATTATTTGGATGTGCTTCCAGCTGAACTACCCCAAGGCTTGCCTCCTATTAGAGGTATTGAGCATCAGATTGACTTTGTGCCTGGAGCAGCCTTGCCTAATCGCGCCGCTTATAGGGCTAGTCCTGAGGAGACAAAGGAGCTACAACGGCAAGTCACGGAGTTGATGGATAAAGGATTTGTTCGTGAAAGCCTGTCCCCCTGTGCCGTGCCAGTCATATTGGTTCCAAAGAAGGATGGCTCCTGGCGCATGTGTGTTGATTGCCACGCAATCAACCAAATAACGGTTAAGTATCGCCACCCTATTCCTCGTTTAGATGATATGCTTGATGAACTTCATGGTGCTGCTATTTTTTCTAAAATTGACCTTAGAAGTGGATATCATCAAATTAGGATGAAACAGGGTGATGAATGGAAAACGGCATTTAAAACTAAGTATGGCTTATATGAATGGTTAGTAATGCCTTTTGGTTTGACAAATGCACCTTCTACATTTATGAGGCTTATGAACCATGTGCTTAGAAGACACTTAGGAAAATTTGTCGTTGTCTATTTTGACGATATTTTAATCTACAGTAAGAATATGCATGATCATTTAAGTCACTTAAAATTGGTTTTTGATTGTCTAAGAAAGGAGAAATTATATGCCAATTTAAAGAAGTGTTCGTTTGCATCCGAGTCTACCATTTTTCTTGGTTTTGAAGTGACTGCATCTGGATTAAAGGTGGATGAGGAGAAGATTCGTGCTATTCAAGAGTGGGCTAGGCCGACTACACCCACCCATGTCCGCTCATTCTTGGGCCTTGCTGGCTTCTATCGACGTTTTGTCAAGGATTTTAGCTTGATTGCCGCCCCCCTACATGAGCTGACAAAGAAGGATGTGACATTTCACTGGTCTGACCCACATCAAAAGGCTTTCGACGCTCTCAAGGATCGCCTGACACACGCCCCAGTGCTGCAATTACCTGACTTTGCTCAACCTTTTGAGCTAGAGTGTGACGCTTCTGGCACTGGCATTGGCGGTGTCCTACTACAGAACAAGCGCCCGATCGCCTACTTCAGCGAAAAGTTGGGCACCGCTGAGCTCAACTATTCTACCTACGACAAGGAGCTATTTGCATTGGTTCGCTGCTTACAGACTTGGCAACATTATCTCTGGCCTAAGGAGTTTGTGATTCATTCGGATCATGAAGCTCTTAAGTACCTCAAAGGACAAGCAATGCTCAGCAGGCGACTTGCTCGATGGGTGGAGTTCATAGAGACCTTTTCCTATGTGGTTCACCACAAAAAGGGAAAGGATAATGTGGTAGCTGACGCGCTATCACGAAGGTATGTCCTCTTAAACCATATGGATGCACATGTTTTGGGTTTTGCATTAATAAAGGAACTGTATGCTTCTGATAGTTTCTTTCAAACTATATATGCTCAATGTGTGTCCAAAGGTGAAGTAGATTCATTTTTTGTTGATAATGGATATTTGTTCAAGATGGGCAAGCTTTGTATCCCATCTTCTTCTATTCGCCGGTTGTTAACCCAAGAAATACATGAATCTAGGGGACATGGGGGTTTCGAAAAAACACTAGCTGGACTAAAGGAACATTACTTTTGGCCTAAAATGTCTAATTATGTGCTGAGATTTGTCAAAAGTTGTGTTACATGTGCTAAAGCTAAATCGAAATCCAATGCTAATGGTCTATACCAACCTTTGCCAATTGCTAATGCACCCTGGGAAGATGTTTCTATGGATTTTATTGTAGGATTACCTAGAACTTCTAAGGGTCATGATTCCATATTTGTTGTTGTAGACAGATTTTCCAAAATGGCTCACTTTATACCTTGTCATAAAACTGATGATGCTATTCATGTTGCTCATTTATTCTTCAAAGATGTTGTTCGCTTACATGGATTGCCAGTGTCTATAGTTTCTGACCGTGATCCTAAATTCTTAAGCTCTTTTTGGAAAACTTTATGGTCTAAATTGGGTACAAAATTGCTATTTTCTACTTCTTGTCACCCACAAACTGATGGCCAAACTGAGGTCACAAATAGAACTCTTGGGGCTCTCCTTAGAGTCATGCTTCGAACTAACCTCCGGAGATGGGAAGACTGTCTACCATTTGTAGAGTTTGCATATAACAGGTCTAGGCACTCTGCAACAAAGATGACTCCCTTCGAGGTAGTGTATGGCCGAAATCCACTTACTCCAGTGGACATGATGCCTCGGCCATATAAGGACAAAGAGAGCATGGATGCAGCTAAGCAAGTGGACTTCATCAAAAGCTTGCATGAGCGTACCAAAGCTCAGCTGGAGAGGAAGACTGCGCAATACAAGGCCGCGAAGGACAAGCATCGCAAGGATGTGCAGTTCAACGTTGGTGATCTGGTCTGGCTGCATCTCAGGAAGGAAAGGTTTCCGCAACAACGGAAATCTAAGCTGGACCCCAGGGGAGATGGACCATTCAGAGTGGTTCAGAAGATAGGTCCTAATGCCTACAAACTGGATCTCCCTGTCGATATGTACAGCGTGCATTCTACATTCAACGTCGCCGATCTATCCTTGTTCGTGCCTGACGATGACTCTGACGACGATTTGAGGACAAATCAAAGTCAAGTGGAGGAGAATGATGCCGCTCAATTATCGATGACTCCTGGTGACATTGAGGACAACATGAAGGTTCCATTTGATGGCCCTGTCACTCGCTCTAGGGCCAAGAAGATTCAGAATGCAACTAAAGCCTTTCTTGTCCGTCACCATGGAACATTAGAGCAAGGGTTCAGGCCACCCTGGATCACTTGGCTCAAGGTTACATCGCCAGCACAAGAAATGAGTTTGCGTCCACACTCGGAGCTCATGAAGACTCGACGACATCCGCCTTGATCAAGGCATGGCCGAGTGGGCTTTAATGCATGGGCCGAGTTTGTCTTGTGCATTGGCCAAATTAAAGTTACTTAAGTAGTTTATTATTTTATGCAATTAGATAAATAAGGTGGAAATTAATTATATCTCTTCTAGATATATTACTTCCCCACCAAGTTATAATATTTCTATCTCTTAGGATTTATTTATCTTTAAGTTCTTTCACTTATCATTAGATAGAATTAATCTATCCAAACCCCTTTCCTTTGCAAGGAAGGATTGGTTAGATAGATCATAGTTTACTATAAATTCATGATTCCGCACTTTGAATTAATCAGATTGAAAATTAGAATTGAAGAAACCCTTAACGGAATTAGGGTTCTTCGATTAGGTCAATCCAAAAGCTATCTTGCTCTTGTTCTTAGTCACTCTCGGCAATCACACCACAAACACCTCCCTCACTTTGCTTGTCGACATCGAGCAACCAAACCCACAAGCCCAGTCGATTCCAGCGCATTCCCGAGAAGCCGGACCTTGGCGACACCGCAAGGAGTTTTGCTCCCAGCGAGCGCGGAACTGCTTCCGCGTCCTCGCTCTCGCAGTCCCCGGCGCGCCCGCGTTGCTCCCAGCGCGGCCGCGTCAGTGCCATCGCTGATCCGTTCGCTCCAGCGACTTCACCCGCGGATTTCTCTGCTGCCAGCGAGACGTCTCCCGCGCCTTGCCCGCACACCCTGAGGCCGAAGGCCTGTGTGCCCAGTGATCCGCGCAACCCCACTCCCTTCTCTCCCGCTGCCTTATTTCTGTCGCTATATTCTGTTGTCCTTTTGCTGAATATTCCAAGTATAAATTCTGTCGCTATTCCAGAATTTGAATTAGTTGTTTTAATTGTTCCAAATCAGGAGATATCAAAGAGCATTGCAAGATCGGAGCAAATATACGGCGTGGTTCTTGATCTGAAGCCCACAGGCGAAGGATCGGGTATCCCAAACGTATCAGAAAGTACCCTGAATATCCATCTAGAAAGCAATAATATGGACAACTAGCAAGTCTTTCAAGCATTTGATCAATGAAAGGTAAGGGAAAGTGATCTTTTCGAGTTACCGCATTCAGCTTACGATAATCGATTCAAACTCTCCAGCCTGATTGGACTCTGGCAGGGACCAACTCACCTTCTTGATTCTCAACCACTGTAATGCCTCTCTTCTTTGGTACTACCTGCATTGGACTAACCCATTGACTATCAGAGATGGGATAGATCATACCTACCTGAAGGAGTTTGAGCACCTCCTTCTTCACTACATCCATCATAGGTGGGTTGAGTCTCCGTTGAGGTTGCCTTGAAGGTTTAGCTCCCTCTTCTAATAAGATGCTGTGCATGCAAGTAGTTGGGTTGATTACCTTGATATCCGCTATGGTCCATTCCAGAGCTGTCTTATGCTCTTTGAGCACTCCTACCAACCTATCTTCCTGTTCTTTGGTAAGCTTGTTAGAGATGATGACATGCAAGGTGTCACTCTCTCCCACAAATGCATATTTCAGATGCTCAGGAAGAGGCTTGAGCTCAACTTCAAGTCCCTGAACGATAGAAGGTAAGAGCTTTTCATTGGGAATGGTTAATGCCATAAAGTCTCTCATGGTCTCCTGTAGGTTAGTGGATAAAGCATAATTCAATGAGAACTCCTCAATAGGAGTTTCTAAAGCTACCTGCAGGTCATCTACACAACTCATATCAAAGGTATCATGCATACAAGTATCAATGGCATCCATAAAGCATAAGGAATGATCATCAGAAGGGAATTTCATTGCATCATATATTGTATTCAACCTTCTCACCATCGAATTCCATAGTCAAAGAACCAGAATACACGTCAATTTTTGTTCTAACAGTCTTTAAAACGGGCCTTTCTAGGAGAATAGGAGCCTCTTGGTTACCATGCTCCATGTCCAAGACAAAGAAATCAGCAGGAAAGATCAAATTATCAACCATAACTAAAACATCCTCAACTATGCCTCTAGGAAAAACATTTGATCTGTAAGCTAGTTGGATCACCACTTTAGTCTCATGCAAAGGTCCTAAACACAATGATTCATACAGAGAATAAGGTAGAACATTAATAGATGCACCCAAATCTAACAAAGCTTTATCAAACTTAGTTTCACCTATTACACATGGGATTGTGAACATGCCAGGGTCGCTACATTTCTTAGGCATACGCTTTTGAAACACAGCAGACACATGTTCGCTTACCTTAACTTTCCGCTTCCCCTTCAACTTTTGATTCCTCTTTATTGTGCAAAGTTCCTTGAGAAATTTGGCATAACGAGGAATACTTTTAATCAGATTGAGTAAGGGGATGTTTACCTCGCACTTACTGAACGTCTCAAAGATCTCTTTGTCATTGTCTGGTCTTTTTGTGTCTCTGAGTGCTTCAGGAAAGGGAGGAATAGGTTTTAAAGAATTTAGAGGAGGGAAATCTGGTCGAACATACACATCAGTTGAGTCACTGGAGGGGCCGCAGGGCAGCTGGGCTTGACCGTGGGGCGGCCCGGCGCTTTCCGCATCGTCAGAATCGCCTTGGCCGCGGGGCGGCTTAGGGTGCCGCGGGGCGGCGGCGATTGCGAACCTCTTCTTCTTCCTCGTTCGCACCTGTTTCAAGATCCTCTATGTTAGCATCATTATGGGGAGTGGTAATCAGTTCCTTACCACTTCTTAGTGTCACAGCGCTGACGTTCTCCTTGGGGTTCACCACCGTTTGAGATGGTAGCTTTCCTGAGTCCTTCGCCTGCATTTCGCTCAGCGATTGAGCCAATTGGCTAATTTGCTTCTCCAAATTCTTTTGGTGCTCAGTTTGTCTCTTTTGGTGCTCAGCTTGACCTAGGACGATGTTTGTGAGAGCTTTGATAGGATCCTCGTTGGATTGATCATCAGTTGGTGGAGGTCCTCTTTGTTTGGCATCAAATTGTTGGTGAGGTCTGAATTGGGATCCTCCTTGTGGATTGAAAGGGGCTTGGTTATTACCATAGCCATACCCCTGGTAACCTGCATTATAGTTGTTATTATGATGATTGGGATTAGGATAGTTACCATACCTGGGTCGCTGAGGAAGAAATATCCCCATGGCATTCAACTCTACATTTGGCTCCTGCAGCATTGGACAAGTGTCCGTCGGGTGATAAAGATCAGCGCAAATGCCACATGCCTTAAGTTGTTGTGGGGTTCCTTGTAGCATGAACCTTTTCATCATATCCTTCAATTCAGCCACATCGCTATGTAATGTGGAAGTTGATGAGTCAACGGCGAGTACCCCTCTAGCATGAAGTCCCTTGCTGAATTGTCTGGAGCCATCAGCAAGCTCTAAAAACACCTCCCAAGCAGGATTGGGTGTTTTGTTCAAGATGTTGCCTCCACAGGCAGAGTTCACCGTCTTGCGCTCCTCGTCAAGCAATCCATTAAATAGAAATAGCACTAAATCCTTCTTTGAGAAACCATGGTGATGGCAACTAGAACAAAGCTTCTTGAAGCGCTCAAAGTACTCATAGAGTGTCTCTGTAGCCTGCTGGTCAATGCTGCTGATTTCCTTTTTCAGACTATTCAACTTGGTTGCAGGAAAGTACTTTTCTAGAAAGAGACACTTCAGCTGTATCCATGTTGTTGCACTATCTGGTGGCATGTAGTAGAACCACTCATTGGCAGTGTCCTTAAGCGAAAAAGGGAATGCCCTAAACTGGATTTGCTCCTCCATGACATTGCCTGGTTTTATCCCCACCACGACAGTATGGAACTCAGATAAGTGCTTGTGGGGGTCCTTAACACTCAACCCATGGAATTTGGGTAAGAGATGAACCACCCCAGACTTCAGCTCATAATTTACACATTCATCAAGTTTAGGGAAATCTATTCAATTCAAGTATCAATTCTAATCGCTAGTAAGAATATGGGGGTTTTTCGGTATGAAAAGATCCGCCTTTTATCAAAGCGGCAGTAAGCAAACAAAGTAAATAGATTGTAGAATGCAGTGGAGAGAAATAGGTTCACCTACAATTTATCACTTCGATTGATGAATTCGATCCTTGTTTCAGCCTCTAGCTCTTGTCTTTTCCTATCAATGTCCTTGTCCAGATCTTATGTAAATTACTAGTCCTACGAGTCCTACCAACCTTTATCTCTAAATAACCCTAACACGGTTAAGATTTAACCTAGAGATAGCATTAAGAATATGAATTAACCAAGGTACATGCAATATCAAGCTATGAGTTGATATTTAACATATATTCAACTTCCTACACATCCAATTAGTCCTACGATTCCTAAAGGGATATTATTGCCACTTGGGTTAAGGTTCGCTACGAGGAATCTGCAAAACCCTAGCAATTGAATGAATCTACTCTAACTAGTTGATCAGGCCAGAGAGAATAAAACACATTCAAGCAATTAAGCACAAAGAAGTCAAAACATTGGAATAGGAATAAGAACTAGATTAAGAAACTCACAATTCAACAATCAAAGATCCAAACTGTAGGCGAAACCTTGAGAGTTTAGTTGCTCATGCTCAACGGCGCTTTCAACAACGGAATAAAGTGCATAAGGTAAATGAAAATAATAACTAGAAAAGCCTTAAATAGCTTAATAAAAACCCTAAGTAAAATCCGGACTTGATGTTCAGTTTCTGCACGGGCCGCGGGGCGGCCGACGATCAGCGAAGTCTTCCGTTTCTCTCTTCGAGCTGCGGGGCGGCCATCCATGCTGCGGGGCGGCCATCGATTCTTCCGAGCTGTTTCTACGCTGTCTTCGCAGCTTCTCTACTCTTCTTTGATTATTTTTGCTCTTTTCTGATTCATTCCACATCCAATCTACTTTACCTGAAATAAACCATAAAATCATGTAGATTCCGCCTCTTCTAACTCAACAAGTAATTATGTAAATTCAACTAAATAAATGCTGAAGGTTCGATAATGTAAAACAATGTAATAAAGAAAATACTCTAGAAGGGGGGTTGAATAGAGTATGCCCGTTTTTCGCAGAAAGTCTCAAGACTTTTGGAGCTCATATAAAACCCTTTGAGATTAACGTGAATCACAAAGTTAGACAATCGAACCAAGTGCGGAAATAAGGTAAAGCAATAAGTAAAGGACACAAGTAATTGTTTACGAGGTTCGGCACGAACTTGGCCTACGTCCCCGCCTAGGGTTCTTCCAGAACCCTAGGATTCAAAAGGCTTTATTGATTCGCTTAGCTTAGGATCCTAATAGCTCACCGAGAAGCCTCTCTCCTATACAATTGCAATCTAGTCAACTCACGTTCCCTTGGAGTCCTAGACCAATCTAGAAGAGCCCCACCTCTCTCAGCTATCTAGTACAATTACTCTCACAAATCAATAGCCTAGTGCAACTTCCCGAGTTACAAACTCTCGAGTAACACTATAAATGAATATATCCTATAAGCTCACAATGACTCTCAAAGGCTTTGAAATAAACAACAAACTCTTGAGCGCTTAGCAGAGAAACACTTTGGAAGACAGATCTTGCATGAATGAATGAAAGCTCGTGTAGCACTACTATCTTCTGTCTTCTTCTTTCTTTCCTTTATATAGAAGTGGAATGGCGCCTAAGGATCTTCACCAACGGCTCTTTCGAATCAGGCTTGATCTTGAATCTTCTATTTATGGATACTCCGAAGCCATGATCCTCTTTGAATAGGATCTCCTCAATATGCGCCAAACGAAAGATATAAACTCGAAATACTTCCTGAAAGATTAGTCATATATATATATATATATAATATAAAGGAAGTATATAATAAGATTAAATAATATTTGGACTAATAAGACAGGTTTTGTATTTCATCAACTATTAATGCTCCAAGGCCTTTGACACAAACATCCTGTCAAAGCCTTTGAAACATTTATTGCGATTTTCATCAAGGGAGGGAGATATCAATCTCCCCCTTGATGAAAGACAAAACCTGTGCATCCCTGCAACTTAGCCAAGCATAGATAATAAAATAGAAATCGGACTAAGTACCTGCAAGGGTTAGACAAATGTTGGATCAAATTTTTAAAGCATGCAAAAACCATCCAACCGAAAACAATAAATCAAAACTCAAGGTCTTCCAAGTCCTTTAAGCAAAGTTTTTCAAAGTCTAAGCAACACCACAGATCATCTCCCCCTTTTTGTCTTTCAACAAAGGGAGGAGGTAAAACAATCACCAAAAAAAGTTACCAAATGTTTTGAAAACGTTTCCAAAAACCAGCAATGTATCAAGTGGGTGGGATAGGATTGGGTAGGGTTTAGGCTTAGTCATCAGGAGCATCATCAAGGAGCCTCGTCCACAGTCCATCCAGCATCTTGGAAATCCCGCTCATCTCCGTCATAATCTCCTTCTGCAGCTCCTTGATATCCAGACGAACTTCCTCCAAGCCCAACTCTAGGTTGTCCATGCGTTCATCGAAAGCTGGAGCAGTGGGAAAGGCTTTTGAAGGAGTGGCAAGACTCAAGGTCCCTTGGGGAGACCGAGTGATGCCAATCTTTTCAAGGCCCTTAGAGTCGAACTTACCCATATGATGCAACTGTTCTTCATTTTTGACATCAATTCCAGAAGCTTTGAAGAGAGGGGTCAAAAGGGTAGCAAAGGGGAGAGGAGAGCCTTTTCTAGCTTTTCTGGCATGAGCCATGGTTCCAAGGATAGTGTTGGCCAGATTAAGGTCAAGGCCATTCAAGATGCGGTAGAGCAGAACCATAGCATTGTCGGTAAGGAGTGAGCCAAGGTTAAGACGGGGTAAGAGGCATCGAACAATGATGTTGAAAATTATTTTTGCCTCAAGGGTTAGGGATGAGTGGGTGAGTTGCTTTGAGGTGCTGTTGGATGCTTCGGGTTGGAGATACTTGGCTCGGGCAAGGATGATGCAATTCTCTTTTGAAGGGTGTATTTCAGAGGGTGGAACTGGGGTAGGTAAGCCAAGGAAATCTGCAAAATCATTGGAGTTGAGAGAGATTCTAACCCCTTTGACAACAGACTCCAAAGACCAACCATTGGTGTCGTTTTTGGCTTTTAGGTTAATGTAAAACAGACGGGTAAGCTGGGGGTAGTAGACAATTTCAAGGTTAAGAAGGGTCCAAGCTGGGGATTTTTTTAGAAACTCAATGCATGGTAACTTCAAAGCTTCGAAGAACTCAAAATCCAAAAAATCAGAACAACTAATCTTACGAGTTCGAAACTCGTCTACCCACTTACCAGTAGTCTCGGCATCTTGAAACCAAGATGAGGGCAAGGATTGATTTACCTGGATATAGGCCGGGGGGTCGGCATTCTTTCTGCGAGTAACTGTTGGAGCAGCTCTCTTGACAGGCGCTACAAGACTCTTGACAGTGCCCTTCCTGGTGCGCTTGGGAGATAGAGGGTTGACAACAGCAGGGGCTTTCCGCTTCTTTGGAGACGGGGGAGGAGGAGAAGGAGAGGGAGATTCTTCCTCCTCTTCCTCAGACCCCGAGTCCTCACCGGACCCCGCTTCATCTCCTTCAGCTTCCTCGTCATCCCCAGAACCCTCTTGCTCTTCTTCTTCTTCCTCGGGCTCCTACTCAGATGGAACCTCCTCGGCTTCGGCTTCCTTCCGAATCCGCTCAGCTTCCTCCTCTGCCAGTTTCCTAGCAAGCTCGGCCTCCTCATCAGCCTTTTTCTTCTTCAAGGCTTCCTCCTCGGCTTCCTTGGCAACATCTCTCTCCAGGGTGGTGTCTAGGTCATCTTCCTCCTCTTCCTCCTCCACTTCCTCAGCCAAAATCTTCCTCTTCCCTTTCTGTTTAGCACTGAGCGGCTTCTTAGCAGAGCGCTTTTGAGAGCTCTTGGGAACAATGGTCGTGCTCTCAGCGATGGTGCTCTGGACGACAGTTGGGATAATTGCTTGAGGAGCGGGTTCAGGTGTGGGAGAGGTAGCAGTGGCCTTGCGTCCCTTGGGGGTGTCGCCAAGTCTTTTGGGTGTGACAACTTTCTTGGTCTTGGGTGCCATGGAGGAAATCGGCTAGGGTTTTCTTAGAACAGATTGAGAGGTTGAAGAGGGAGAAGGTGAAGGGGTTTGGATTAGTTCTTAGTTTGTGATGTAATCGGGTACAGGATTGGGTTTAAGTAGAGGGAGTGATGGGACGGGTTTAGAGTTCCAAGGAAAGAATCATCACATTACCAATTGGAAAGGTTTCCAATTCAAAATTCAAATATTCCCATTAAAATCGGACTGAAAAACTGAAAGATTTAATTCCAAATTTAAAAAATATCTTAACGGTTAAGAATAATTTTGAAATCCGAAAAAAATATAATTGATTAAATATCTAAAAATATATTAACCAAAAATATATGATCCGATATATGTAATCCACCATTTAGTTCACACACCTTGACATAGTTCTCAAGGGTCTTGACACTAAGTAGAATTTATCTTTCGTAAAGGGAATGCTCCCCCTACGAAAGTGCATCCTTGTTAAGCATCCCAATCTCTCGTCTTATGAAGGTGAACATGTCCTCTGCCAAAGGCTTACATCAATATGTTTGGTCCTTGAATGCTGAACAGGATTCTTAGTGATGGATGTGGGACTTGTATTGTCACACTTAATTGGGATACCTTTGAGGTTGATGCCAAGATCTCGCATTTTTTGAGCTATCCAAAGGATTTGGGAGCAACAGGCTTCAGCTGCAATGTATCCGGCTTCTGCAGTGGATATAGCAACTGAGTTTTGCTTCTTTGAGTGCCAACTGATCAAAGATGCTCCTAAGAATTGGCAACATCCTGGTGTGCTCTTCCTATCCACCTTATAGCCTACAAAATCTGCATCAGAATATCCAATTAAAGTGAAATCCTTTTGCTTTGGGTACCATAGTCCAAGCTCCTGAGTGCCATTGAGATATCGAAAGATCCTCTTCATAGCCACGAGGTGAGATTCTTTAGGATCAGCTTGAAACCTAGCACACATGCAAACACTAAACATGATGTCAGGTCTACTAGCCGTGAGATATAATAAAGATCCAATCATTCCTCGATACTCCTTTTGATTGACACTTATTCCAGTCTTGTCTTGATCTAGAGACAATGTTGAGCTCATGGGAGTCTTGGCTGCTTTGGATTGATCCATCTTGAACTTCTTCAAGAGATCCTTAGTGTACTTGCTTTGGTTGACAAAGATCCCTTTCTTGTATTGATGAACTTGTAATCCCAAAAAGAAGTTGAGTTCACCCATCAAGCTCATCTCAAATTCACTGCACATGATGTCAGAAAATTCCTTGCACAAAGATGTGTTAGTAGCACCAAATAATATATCATCAACATAAATTTGAATAACCAAAATGTCATTTCCTTTGGTTTTGATAAAAAGAGTCTTATCGATCAACCCCCTTTTAAAATCATTTTCTAAAAGATATTTTGACAAGCGCTCATCCCAAGCTCTTGGGGCTTGTTTCAAACCATAAAGCGCTTTGTCAAGTTTATAAACATGATTGGGAAATTCTGAACTTTCAAAACCTGGGGGTTGAGCCACATCTACTTCTTCTTCAAAGAAACCATTAAGAAAAGCACACTTGACATCCATTTGATATAACTTTATGCTCATAAAAGATGCAAATGCTAATAAAATGCGAATGGCTTCAAGCCTGGCTACGGGAGCAAAGGTCTCCTCGTAGTCAATACCTTCCTCTTGATTGTAGCCTTGAGCAACAAGCCTTCCCTTGTTCCTCACAATCTTACCATTCTCATCTAGCTTGTTTCGAAATACCCATCGTGTGCCAATGACTGATTGATGCTTTGGCCTAGGCTTCAAGGTTCAGACTTTGTTCCTTTCAAATTCGTTAAGCTCACTTTACATAGCAGTGATCCAGTCTGGCTCCTGAAGTGCCTCATCTACCTTCTCTGGCTCAATAAGAGAAACAAACGCGTGAAAAGAACAAAGATCTTTAAGTTTAGAACGAGTTTGAACACTAGAAGTAGGGTCAGAAATGATATCCTTTAATGAGTGTGATGAGATGTTGCCAAGGAATGATATCCTAGGGTTCTTCCATAACCCTAGGATTCAAAAGGCTTTATTGATTCGCTTAGCTTAGGATCCTAATAGCTCATCAAGAAGCCTCTCTCTTATACAATTGCAATCTAGTCAACTCACGTTCCCTTGGAGTCCTAGACCAATCTAGAAGAGCCCCACCTCTCTCAGCTATCCAGTACAATTCTCTTACTCTCACAAATCAATAGCCTAGTGCAACTTCCCGAGTTATAAACTCACGAGTAACACTATAAATGAATATATCCTATAAGCTCACAGTGACTCTCAAAGGCTTTGAAATAAACAACAAACTCTTGAGCGCTTAGCAGAGAGACACTTTGGAAGACAAATCTTGCTTGAATGAATGAAAGCTCGTGTAACACTACTATCTTTTGTCTTCTTCTTTCTTTCCTTTATATAGAAGTAGAATGGCGTCTAAGGATCTTCACCAACGGCTCTTTCGAATCAGGCTTGATCTTGAATCTTCTATTTATGGATACTCCGAAGCCATGATCCTCTTTGAATAGCATCTCCTCAATATGTGCCAAGGGAAAGATATAAACTCGAAATACTTCCTGAAAGATTAGTCATACACACACACACACACACACACACACACACACACACACACACACACACACACACACACACACACACACACACACACACACACACACACACACACACACACACATATATATATATATATATATAATATAAAGGAAGTATATAATAAGATTAAATAATATTCGGACTAATAAGACAGGTTTTGTATTTCATCAACTGTTAATGTTCCAAGGCCTTTGACACAAACATCCTGTCAAAGCCTTTGACACATTTATTCCGATTTTCATCAAGGGAGGGAGTTATCAAATGCAATATTCACAACTAAACTATGCTGAATGCAATCTATTATGCACTACTAAATATGCTCTATCAGTAGTGCTGAGGTTAGAGAGGTAAAAACAATATTATTGACAAAAGCATTATGAAATGTGATGAATCCTATGAAGAAGGGATGTGGTATGAAAGTTTGGAAATAATCCATTTCCCCGAATCAAAAGCACCACATTGCCAAAAATTGCCCACCTTTTACCAATCTACTCCTTATTGAGCTTAATTAAAGTCCTCTTGATTATTGTTGATTTTTCACATATGAATTGTTTTTGCATAACCCTCCTTTTGTGCGTAGATGTTGCTTTTTATTTGCACATGCATGGATTTGTGGCACAAGTATCTTTTTTATGATGGTAATTGATTGCAGGGTTATATGACAATGAATATATGATGTTGAGAGTCTAAATCCTTCCCCTGAATGACCATCCAAGTTATTGCTTGGGGACAAGCAAGCTTAATTATGGGGTGATTTGATATCCACTAAAATAGCCATGTTGAAATGCACAATTTAGCTCCATGTTCTATACACTTTGCATATTTCGGGATGGGAATATGTTGAATTTATGTAATATGTGCTTATTTGTAAGAAATAAGAGGTCTACATAAGTTTTGGTTTAATACTGCAGAATTTGGAGCTATTCCGGGACAAAATCAAGAAGCAAAGACGGAGACTGAACTTTACTCGATATCGAACACTTTTCCTCGATATCGACAAAGATGGTGAAGCTGAACACTGGTCGAGTATGCACTGATCGAGACACTGAGAGAAGAAGGCAACTCGATTAAGGACTTTACTTGATATCGGGTATCGAGAAGAAGCATGATCGAGAAAGCTGAGCAACAAGCCAACTCGAGAAATGCTTTACTCGATATCGACTAAGCTCAGCATCAGCACTTGATCGAGGAGACGAGGAGAGCTGCTCGAGTTGACCAGACAAGCCGATACTGAGCAACATTCTCCTCGATATCGAGGAAACTGCTCGATGTTGAGTAAACCCAGCAACATATGTCCGAGCAGATCGAGGACCAGTTACTCGAGCAAGCCAGCAATCCGAAGTCGACGTCACATTTCCTCGATATCGAGTACTTTTACTCGATATCGAGTACAACCTTCCTGGCCGCGTTACGCGGTTGGGCTATCCGACGTGGTTTGGGCTTTCTTGAGAGGGAAGAAGTCCGAGATCTATCAAGTATATCAAGATCCATCCATGGAGAAGTAGATTTATCCACACATGAAGTATTTAGCTTTTTAGATATATTTCCCTTTTAAGATAAATGTTCCTTCTTTATTAAAGTTTTATCCTTAGATATAGATAGAGATTTCTTTCCTTGATTAGCAAGGATTAGAAGCTTACAAATAAGGCCTTAGGGGCTGATTTCTATGAATTCAATTCAAGACACAATTAGTTACATAGAGGTAGAGAGAGAGAGTGAGTGGCCGAGAAAATTTAAGGAGCGAGAGCAAGTTGGCTTCGATCGGTTGTAAAGCTCTGTTTGGTTTAATGCAAGTTAGTTCTTTTTCATCAATAATGTTTGCAATTGCGATGAAGCGCGAGTAGTCTACCTACTTCTAGGGTTGGGGTGAGCCCGACGATAGCCCTGCGTGTTTGAGGTAAAGATCCGTCTTTTATCATGTTTTAAACATCTACTACTTGTTATATGTTTATTACCCATCTAATGGAGGTCCATGCTAACAACTTGGATTGTAGACATAAAATCGGTAGATACAATTAGGATTTCTTGAAAGAGTTGTCTAATTGTTGGAAAAGGAGAAAGTTTGATCCTTTGATGCAATTTACATGATTATCTGTTTTATTCTTGCCTTACACATGTTTGGTTATTGTTGTCGCAAACCCCGATCTTGGAAGTCTTTCACATACAGTTTATTTCGAATCCCAAAAGCATTTTTCTTTATTTTGTTTCGGTTACTTTCTGTTCTTCCTCGATATCGACTAATTTTGGTCGATATCGAGTACTGGTATTCGATCGACGAAGATCGCTGTAGCTTCTCCTGTACAGGTACCCGCGATCGACGAGAGGCTTCCTCGATATCGAGGAGTTTTACTCGATATCGAGTAACCATCGAGAGCTGCTGCTGCTTTGTTCGACTTGCCTGATCTTCTGTCGACTAACCCTAGTCGAGATCGAGCATTGTGGTCGACTTCTGTTCGTGAGATTTCTCCGCTGCCTAGGATCCGCTGACCAGCTTCCTCATGGATCGATCTTGACTTCCCACTGCTGCATCGGGAGGAAGTCTTGGAATCATTTGCAAGGGACGGAATCTGGTTTGCTTTGCTTTATTCGTATTTTAAATTGCAAGTCTCGATTACCTCCTACAACACTTCATCACGTGAATATGATTGTCCCATGATGAGATAATTGTTGTACCATTTTATGTACTCCTATGACAGTTCATTCCTAGCATGATTATAATTTATCGTCCTTGATGTTCTCTTGTTCACTCTCTAAAGATACCCATGTCTTATCATATATCGCTAGCATCATATAGGATCACGATGTGACTTGATATATAATGTCAAATACATGCCTGGTGGTATACTTGTCAATCTATACTTGTGTACTTTCATGCTTTATATTCATGTGAAGCCGTACTATCTTAAGCTCGTGTTGCCGTTTCCGCCAGATTTCCCCCTTGTCCCCATATGGTCATGTTACGATTGGTTGACTCCTTAAATGCATCCGTGTTAGTTCTTAAATGAACATGTAACCTATGCTGCATAGCTGCACCTCTTATCATGTTAAACTATATCTTATAGGACCCATGAATTAAGACTTGTGTGTATTCATGCTCTACATTCCTTATGACCTGCTCTCCCGTAGAATAGACTCCACGAAGTCTTGTATTCTTCCCAACATCTCTGATGTGCGATCCTTTAACTGTTTAGGAATTGATAGACCCAATTGTAGAGTTAGTGTCTATTTTTGACACATGTTAAGCATTAGGTGATTATCAATGTGTGCCTATCATCTCATCACTTGATATTGTTTTTGCATGTCCCCTGACATTCTTAATGCTTCTGCAAACGAATAACCTGGCACCTCGCATGTCCACGCACACATCACGATAGCTAAAAGGCACTCGCATGATTACCTTTCCATACATAATGTAGCTTACTGTCCCCTTGAAACATGATACCTTATGAGCATTGTCCTGTTTCGCATTATGATATGTGCATGACTCCTTCATCAAAACTGCTTATATTCCTTTTATATGTGCTAATGATTGGGTGCAATAGTGGTCCTGCTTAAACTTCTATGACACGTCCCACTATTATGTAGAGTTGCTCGACGCATCTTATTCATATACATCGGTGACTGCCATGTAGTACCTCGTAAAATCGATGCCTACAGAGATATGACTTGTACGATCGCATACTCAACTTGCATCTCATGCAACCATTCTTGTCATAGGTTGTGATAGCCTTGCTATACCCTCTTTGCATGATCTTGTGACTATCTAAGCATGTTAGATATTGTTATTCCAGTTAGAATTCTCTGCCTCCACAGAGTTGTCTCATGCTAAGTATGATTAGTCGCATGCTTATGAGTGTCCTCATCTGAATTGTTGTCTTTATCACATGATTCCCTTTCGATGCTTAATTGGATAAATTCATATTTTGGTGGGATATGTGTTAATTAGCAATTGAGTGTCTCGTTGCGTGTTATACCCTACAACATGGTAGATGCATGTATACATGAACTGTGATTTTGGTGACAAATTGTTCCTCAATGACAACAATTGATTGTGTTTTTTCCTTAAATATATATTACTAGTATCATGAAGGACTTACTTTTCCCATAGCTCCTTGTGTGATGACATCCCACGCTTACCCTATTATTATGAGAAGTCATTTCTATAAGATGTGATTACTGTATCGCTTTTATATGACCTGTCCATGTGTACTTGTTACGAGTAATTTACCCTACATGTAATGCTCTGTAATGTTTACTAGATTTTACATGAGCTATGTGCCGCACCAATCTATTATTGCATTCGTATGAACATGCTTCTTATACATATCAAGCTTGTCTGATATATGAAATGAAAAGTTGCTAGCTCGTCTCTTATGCCCCATGCAAAACCCGATCATGTTTTTGGTTGCCCCTATTTGTTAACATCTTTCATTAAGGTAGGTACATGTTAGTGTCCAGTGATGCAATTAGTTTACTCCATGATTGGTATGTGTTTTTCTTGTTGCACTTGTAACATCGTAGAGTTCCATAAGGGCACCTTACTCCTTCTTTGGTTGAGATCTTTTTTTTTCGTCGTGTCATCATTAGTTGGTCTGTGTTCGGTTCCGTGGGGAGTCTGGGTTGTCCTCCTTGTCTCTCCCTACCTCCACTAACTTAAAATTTGCTTGCAATACTTTGACAAACGATGGCGTATAAAGAGCATGTTTAGCCAAATAGCACGGGAGTGGCACAGCGGAAGCACGGAGGGCCCATAAACCCCATGTCCCAAAACTGACATATTGATTCTTTGAATGATGAACTGCTGGTGGACGTTACTTGGTGGACTTCTACTTATGATTATGAATTTTAGTGCTTTTGTGTTCCTATGTCACTAACCTTGTGATATGATTGGTGTTCTGTGTCGGTAGGCCTTGCCTGAATTCTTTTACTCGTGGAATGTGAATTATACATGCTGAAATCCTAACTTGTGTTGGTAATAATGATATTATGTTCCTCGATAATATGTGATAGTATGATATTGCGATGTTGGCATGATATTACCTTTGCTCGAATTATTATTAGCATGATGTAATGTGATAACTAGACTTGTTGTGTCAATACTTGATATTCTACAATACTTGCTAAGCATGATATAGTACCTTGAGATTTATGACATGTGCCTATTTTGAGGCAATGTGTAGTAATTATGTATAAACCTAGTGTGAAATCATGTAATATGCTGATATGAAATACTTGGGAATTAAGTGATAGTAGAGTGTAGAGTCCATAGTATAAGGATGCATGTTATCCTGATATACTGATATGCGATGTCCTGTTAAGTTAAATGTTGCCGTGATTACATTTTGTGCTTGCTATGTTGTTAGACTTTGCTATTGTTGAACCATGAGAGCATGATAAGTTGTATGTTGATAACTTGAACATTGAATTGCTGAAACGTGATTGTGTTGATATCTCTATGCATTGATATTTCAAAACTGATTTTCGGCTAGGTCCTTGGCTATGAAAATGGTGGGTATATTGGCTTGCTGAATCTTGTTGAAATAAATTTTGTTGTATTGACTTGTTGCCTTCCCATTAGACTGAAACCCCTATTATGACAAAATTTTGTTGTGTTGGTAGTGGTAAGTAGGAAAGCATGCTGATGTGATCTACTAAGGTTGAGGCTTGATGTGTTTGTGTGTTGCCCTTTCAAACATGACATTCCTCCTTGATGCATTCTTATTTGTCGACACCTAGAACATGAAATGCTAATGTTGAGTGTAACATTTTAATATACTAGTGTGCGACAATGTTGGTAATGGCTATTCATGTTACGGTTTTGGCGTGGCCTATTTCGATAGTTGGTTGGTTATGATGTGGCATGTCTTGGTTATATCGATTATGATAACGGCTAGAGATTCGTAGATTGGAATTGCTTTTGAGATTGGAACCTAGGAAGAGAATATGGGATTACCCCTTAGAGGTGGATGATTCCACCTCTTGAGTTTTGAATTTGCTTGACCAACTTGGGATTTAAAGAATTTTGAAAGAGCTTGGAAACGACTAACTCAGATTTTGAAAAGCTTTAGAATGGTTATGAAGTTGAGAGGTTTGCTTGATTTGAGGGGTTTTGAACGGTTTTGAAAAAAGACTAACTTGGATTTTGAGAGACCGAACGCAATAAAAAATTTCAACGATTTTGAGACAAATCTTTTTCAATTGTGGAATCCCCTTTGAAACTTTTCAAACCCGGGCAACTCTATGATACTTTCCGAAGTGGAAACAAGCATTTTATGAAGGCGCTTGTAGGGTTCTTGCTAAGACCTAGTGATGATATTGTAGAGAGTTGTGATACTTTCGAAAAGTCGAAGCGAGGATGTGATAGGGGCGCTTATCGCAGACTTGTCAGAGCCAATTGCAGATGTCACGACCGTGACTAGGATGTTGTGAGAATCTCAGAAGACGCAACCGAGATGATTACAAGATTCTTGGACATGGTCCTTGGACTCATCAATTTCAAACTTCATCCCCTACTTTATTTTTGTTTTAGTATCGGGGACGAGACTTGTTTTTAAAAGTGGACGATGTAAAGGCTCAGATTTTTAAATAATACTACCTTCGTCCAAAAATACATGGACTTTACTAATCACGCACGTTTTTTTCAGAAGGTAAAAACTATGTAAAATATTAATTTTTTTAATAATTATAAACTTATTATCAATAAGTTTGTAATTATTAAAAAAAAAAATTACAAATTGATTTTTTTTCTTCCCGCTTTCATTTGTCGAGAATTGGAAAATGATGTTCGGATTTCATTATTAACTTCGAATTGGAAATTTTAAAACGTTAATCCGATCAAGTCGAGAAAAGATCGAGTGAGCGAGTATCGGGATTTACCTTCCGGGTATTTTGAGTTAATTATATAATATTATTTTGGTTTGACCACACCTTTGTCTTATGTTATTTCCCCTCCACTTTTGAAATACTGCAGCCTTTGCAGTCCTCCAGCTTCCCTCTTCCCAATCTTAGCTAAACACCACATCCCCTATCTCCTTCCTTTCCCAGCATGCTCCACCATTTTTAGCATGATGCCAAACAACTGCATTTTCTGAAATTGCCAAAGAACAACCTCTTCATCTCTTCAAACAAGAAAAAAAAGAGGCAAAACCCAGCTCATTCTTCCCCCATCTCAGTTTCAACCCAAAGACCAAAATCCCCCTTCTTCCTCCTTGATCTTGCCGAAGAGGCTAGGGATTGAGCCCCACCCCACCGTTACCACTGCACCACCACCCTTCCACCACCACGAGCAGCTGCGCTGAGCGCCTCCCTGAGCGCAGCCTCAAGCGAAAACCACAATCGCACCCACCAACAGATCCGTGCTCTCCGTCGATGAGCACATAAGCCCTACACGGCTACACAGGCGCCGTCCACACCACCACCTCCTCCTTGAGCCATGCTAACCCCGAGTTCCATCCTCCTAGCTCCGCTGTCGACGCCCACGAGCCGCCGGGAACACCGGAGCCGCCACCATCTTGCTTTCTTCTTTGTTCGCGGATCGAGCTCAGTAAGCTCCCTTTCTCACTCCCTTCGCTCTCAACTCGACAAGGTTCCACCTTTTTTTATCTTCTCTCTCGACCCAGGCCAAGCGAAATCAGTTCGGGTCTTCGACGAAGTCGAATCGAATTCTGACGAAGATTCCAGCGAGCTTCAAGGAACCTCAGTAAGCGTTGAGCCTTCTCCCTTTCTCCATGGTTCTTTCTTGTTGTTTTGGGGTTGAGGGTAGTCAGATATGGCCGGAGTGGTGCCTAGACTGCCGACGAGCCTCCCTTTTCCTCTGTTTGTTCTCTCGGCCGAAGGAAGAAGAGGAACAGTGATGTTCCCTCTCTCCATTCTTCATCCGTGGGACCCACATGCCACTTCACCGCCACCTAGGCGTGGGGTCCCTTCCCTTTTCTTCCCTCTGATCTGGTTTTACATAAATGAAAGAATGAATTGGTTTTGGGCCTATTTTGATGGGCCCAGATTTTGTTTTAATAAAGGAAATGCATTTGGGCCTAATTTATTAAGTGTGTGTTGGTTTTGAATGTTCTAACATTTAAAGGGCTCGTTTGGGAGTTTTAAGAAAGGTGAGTTCGGTTTTGGTACTTAATAAAATAAAAGGGGATCTGAAAATATATTAAATAAATGGGATATACGTACTATTTTAAATATTATTATTCTTGATATTTAAACTATAATATTGGACTTGAGTTATAAAAAGGAATTTGAAAAAGGGGTTTAGAGGTTGGAAATTGATTTAATAAAATTAAAAAGAGGAATTTTTAGAAATAGCTAACCTTGTCGGGTTTATAGAAATAAGTTGATAGAGGAGTAATGTTTTATAAATGGTCTTTTTTTTTGAATGATTTGAGTAAGCGTTTTGAATGGTGATTTGATCTAACTTGAGATTTTAAAAGAGTTTTGGGAAATCTTGGGAAAATGACTTACCTTGCCTAACTAGTTGAATAAATTTGATGACTTGTGTGTGATATGATATGCTTTAAGTAACATTAGAAGTATACTTATTTATATTACTTATATATGTGTTAGGTGATCATCTGTGACATGTTGACTTTCTATATACCTAGTTGTTGCCTTTTGCTGTTCTGCACTTCCAGGTGAGTTCCAAAATGAGCTCACTCAGATTCGAAAAGAGATCTCCATGCTTGTAGCCATGTGCATACTAGGTGCCTACATTCATAATAAAGCATTCCATGTAGTATCCTGCTAGGACTGCACTCATGATTGAGCATTCGTTTACTCATTGCTTTTGTAAACAGAACGGTCGTTATCTGTGAAGTAACTAGAGTCTTTGCTAGGGTTATAGGATGACCCAGTCCCATCGGGTCCCGTCCTGAGTCAATCCAGTCATGAAACTTCCTTTACTTATATTATGAGCTGCCTGCGGGCTTTATTGTAGGTGCGAGTCGGGTCTGCGGACCACCCGATTATAATGGAATGCATTCACGAGCTGGCCAGTCACCGCCCTATCGGAAGGGGGTGGAGGTAGGAGAGGGATATACCACTTGGCATTCGGTGCGGAGGCCTTATTATATTAACGCACTTGATCTTAGGAGCATGTTAGTGTTAATATTCCGCCTTGCATCTAGAAGCATCTTTATTAGGACTAGCGTGTGTATGTGTCTGCTGGTTTGGGATTATATTGCGTATGGCTTCGATCTGACACCGCCCCGTATACATATTTTTTTAGGTTTATTTTGCAACATGATTGTTCATTGCTTCCGTGACGTGGGAACTCTCTTGGGCGATTGCAAAGAAAAGGTCTAACCTCACTAACATCGCCTATTAGATTTTGATAAATACGCTTATTGATTTGGTTTTGACTCGACTCTTCCATGGCACCCTCCTGTATTACACCTTGATTCTGCTATTTGCTTGACTATTGGTTTTCACGCTTAGACCTACGACAGGTACAAGGGACTTCCCCGGGGATTCCAATGATCCCTTCGAATTTTGAGTATGAAATCCCACTTGAAAACGTTAGAGTAGAATTTCAAACCTTCAACCTGTACTCGGGGCGCAAGATCCTAACGAGGGGTTTCATCCCTCGAAACGTAACCCGAGAATCATAATCCCGGACCGTTACAAAGCAAATCATCAAATCTATCACGAAAGACATTGAATCTATTTTCAATCTCACCAGCGTTGGACGAAACAATTGTATGTGCCTGTAAATAAATAAATGATACTTAATTAAGATCTAGAACTGCATTAATTTAAAATTTCCTAAAAAACCCAAAAAACTTATAACATAAAATTAAACTTACACTGAAAGTAAAAGTGCAAAAGTATCTGCTAATAGATCCATACGCCCTATGTGATTCTTCAACATTCAGTATTTTAGCCCACCTATCAATGATTTGGGCATCAACGTACTGATCATATTGTAGTGTTTGCATTAAAGCTCGAGGGATTTCCATCCCTTTGAATTTGAAAAAAAACTTCATTGTAATAAACATAAAAAATTTATTAAAATTAATAAATTACACTTAAAACAAAATGAAATTAAGCCCTAAACCAAAATCACTTGACTCGCTGACCCACGCTATAAAATCTCTGAACCTCACTCAATTCTATTTCTTAACAAAACTATAATATAGACTTGTTTCACAAGCAGATCAATTGCATCAAAAAACCACAATTAAAGCCCAAGACCACAATCAAATGAACCCTTGAACCACACACATTTAAATACCTAAACCACTCTCAGTTTATAAAGCTGAACCAAACACTGAAAAAAAATACTGAAAACATTAATAAATATTTCATGCCAAAAACGATATTTGTGCAACTTACATCAAATCATCTTCAACGTCTGTAACATATTTGTACAACTTTATAATAGCAGTAGTCCTCCTCTTGTTAGGATTAAAAAATCTTTCATAAAAGGGACTTCTCCTTTCTTTTGATGGTAATACATCCCTTGAAACCAAAATTTCTTTTTCTTTCTTGTCACCTTGAAACCAAAATTTTTACCACCGACAATTGATATAATATAACTATATTTATATATAAATGAGATAACTATCATAGCTTACAATCAAACCTTATTTCCCTCCAACAACCTAATAGTCACATTCTCTTTCAGAGTGAATTATTGGGGTGATATCCACATAGTGCCATACTTTAATTTCATGTCAATCAGTTTCTTCTTTGTTCTTCTTTCATCATTAATAAATTCCATGTCAAAAATTTGTGGTTTTCTACGAACCTTCGGCACTGGAATCTTTATGACTCTTTTTTTCTTCATTTAGGCAGTATCAGCAGGCACACCCTATTAGGCAAAATAAAAAAATAAGTATTATTTCCCAAATAAAATATTAAAAACAAATAATATAAATAAAAAAATATAAAAAATTACCTTTGAAGAGTCATCTTTCAATGGTGCACATTATTGTTGTTCCACTGGTGCTAAATGTTCTTCAAAAACCTGCTAAATTGAAAAAAGAGTATTAAAGATTAAATATAAAGGTATAAACACTTTAAATATATTTAAAAAAATTCATAAACATAAATAAATTTAAAAAATTACTTGTTTATATGATGTTTGAAGAGAAGCAAGACTAGCTATATTTTGGAGAGGATTTGAAATAATATGTTTCTCATTAATTGGCAGTTACTCCTCTAAAACTGTCTAAAAAGTGGGAGGATTTGAAATAACAGGGCTCTCAATAACTGCCAGTTGCTCCTCTAAAACTGTCTGAAAAATGGGAGGAATTTCATTGCAGGGGACCTTCGGATAACATTTCACAACAGATTCAAATACTTCTGCAAATGTTGGTGGTTTTTCAGGTAGAGTCAGGCCAATACTCCATGATGGGTTGTCAAGCCGTATTCTATCCATCTCTTCTTTTTTTGCAATGCTAATATCAACAATTTGCATTAGTCTATCAAGCTCAGGATTGTTTGCAAATTCATCTGGGGTTAACCTGACTTCAAGAGAGCTAGACCCAACAATTCGTTTTGTAGCATGGTTCATATAATTGAGTTCGGGATCCTCGTGTTTCTCCGAAACAGATTCGATTGTTAGCTCCACTATATTTGATATAGAATTAGCTAACAAACACATTTCAGCCTTGTGCCTCTCTTTTAGACTCTGAACAACAAGTAAAAATACTATTATATACTGACTTAATTTCATATATACAAAAAAATACTATTAAAATATTAAAACACTTACTTTTTTACCAGGACCTTCAAACAACATAGCATGATTCTTTACTGCATCTTCTTTCCCAGATTCTTCAACTTCAGAAACCTATGTAACACACTATGTGTTATATATGATAAAAAAAAATATTGTGTACCAAAATAATCAATAATAACATCCCTGAACTCCATATAACTTATAAATCTCAAACAAACTCACTCAAACCACTGACCCACTGAACCAAAGTCAATGTCAAATAACATTCCTCTGAACCGCATTTTATAATGTACCTGGACCCCTAACTGAACCACATTCTATTAGTTGCATGTGTTGAACCACTTACTGACATATTTGATGAACCACTTCATTTTATAGTTGACCCTTCAATATCATATAGATATATAACTGAACCAGACACAGAATAAATACCTGAACAACACTCTATTTTATAACATCAACAATATAATCTAACAAACAAAATCCACTTACTACTTTTGTAGGAACTTCAAACACCTTGGCGTGTTCCTTTGTTGCATGCTCTCTGTTAGGTTCTTCTTCTTCACAGACCTATAAAAAGGATGGTATGTTATATCCTTTACATAGAGTAGCATATATTAATGAACCACATAATTATACTATACTATACCAATAACTATATAATATTGCTTAACCAGACACAAACATCCCAGTAAAATATTCTTACTTTTTTGGGTTGATATTCAATTAACCCACATATCTCTTGTTCACTAATATTGTCTCCCTCAGATAAAGAGACATGTTGTTCAACTGGCTCGACACTTAGCCGTGGCAATACACGACCAGAACCAAACCCACTGCCTTTCATCTCTTCCCCTTCCCTTTCCTTAATAGATTGATTTGTCCAATTGGCAAGAGTGGGTACTGATCTCGGTTTCTCTTGCTTTTGAAGGCGAACCCGATCAAGATAAAAAAGTTGTGATAACAGAAAAATACTAGCAAATATTAGAAAATTTAAAGAACATGCAAATAAAATAAAATAAATTACTCCTTATTTATCTCATTTACCACCAAAAATGGGAGTGAGCTTGTGAACATAGAATTTCGTTACGAGACCATGCTCTTTTAGTTTCTACAAGCCGGTCTAGCAGAAACCCACACCAATTAAAGTTCTTAATACTTTCTAAGTTTTCAGTTGCATTAAAGTAACTAAAATTTACAGTGCCATTTGAGTTGCATTCAATCAACCCTGAAATAAAGAGTATTATAAAACAAGTCTTGAAAAATTGCCCTCCGTCTTTGTCAGCAACCATTCCCTTCACAACATCACCAGCATGGATCCTCTTTTTGTTGAAGGCAACTGAATTCTTCCACATAGATAGAGATGCATTAGTCCTTGTATTGAATGATGCATCAATAGGCACTTGAATTGACCCCATTGGAAATCCAAGAGCGATTGCAACATCAACATCTTCGATAAAAATTGCATATCCATTAGCTGTAATCAATGAAACCCGATCTGCATCAAAGTTTTCCACAAGCCAACGTGACAGAAACAATGGCATATGCTTCATTTGTAGCTGCAAAAGACTTCCGAATCCAAGCTTTTTAATGCTTTTCCTTTGAGCATCATTGAGTTGTTGAAATGATTCAACCGGAGAATATGGATGTGTCCAGGAATCTATACGAAAATATGTCACTGTTCCCTTTGGAGTAACCACAAATTTGGATTTGACTTTTGTTTCATGTTCTTCTTTTATGACAACATTCTCGTCGCTGTCATAATCTGGTTGTTTAGCAACCTTTCTCTTCTTTTTATCCTCATTCTTCACCCCCTGGCTTTTGTCAGGTTTATGTTTGAATTTTTCCATAACAACAGCCAATGGGACGTCATCTAGAAAACAAATTAAAAAAGAAATATATCAATACTATGTTAAACAATATTGAACCAAAACTATAGGTTACTCCTATCCAAAAAAACAAATAAGTTACTCCTATCCATTTCAGTTATTTAAAACAAATGAAAAACTTAACACAAATTTAATTGCTGAACAAGTTACTCAACATCTCCTGAACACCATAGTATTTAATTTGATGAAAAGATCACTATTACATCGCACCCCACATGCATTATAACAAATTGAACAGGTGTGACTCTTGAAACACTATTCTAAACGAACAAACAAATAAAACAAAAATTTAAACAACTATAACCAAATAAAGTAAAGTGTAAACACTGGCGATTCCGGATTTCCATTTTTTAGCAACAGCGACAACCGAAGAAACAGACAAAATCGTTCCCCCCTCATTCATGACAAAATGTTGACATACTTTTTACTTTTGAAATACAACTACAACCAAAACTAAATGTTAATGAACTAGAATCAAATAAAGTAAAGTATAAACAATAGCGATTGCGGATTTCCATTTTTTATCAACAACGACAACCGAAGAAACAGACAAAATCGCCCCCCCCCCCCCCCATCATGGATGACAAAACGTTGAACTACTTTGACTCTTGAAATACTACTAAAACCAAAATCACAACCAAAACTAAACGTTAATGAACTAGAATCAAATAAAGTAAAGTATAATCACCGTCGTGAACGCGGATTTCCATTTTTGATCAAAAGCGACAACTGAACAAAGAGACAAAACACAAAAAAAAAAAAAAAGATAAAATCGTTAATAAATGAAGTAATAAGGAGTAAACATACGAAAATGAAAACAACGAACTCCGATTCAAGCTTACATTACCACGAAAATGGCGAGATTGAGAATAGAATTCGAAACGAAAAAAAGAATGTACGGTTTGAAGGAAAAAAGGGATTTCAGTTTTCAAGACGATGAAAGCAAACCCTACACCAAGCAAAGGTGACAATGGTCTGACAAATAACAACAAATACAGCAAGCAAAATGACAAAACTGCCCCTACAGCCGGTATTGGGCTTCTTTATTTATTTATTTTTTATTCTCTATTGGACTTATAAAAAGCTATTGGGCTTTTAAAAAGCTCTGTCCATTTATTTCTAGAAACATGAAACGTTTTATTTCATTAACCACAAACATTACAAAATTTGAATTTAATTTAAAGAAATTTTAATTACTCTCTAAGAGGAATACTGAACCACAAACATTACAAATAATCTCGTGAACAAAATACCATATATATACAGAATCAAATAATAGTTAGAAATACTGAACCAATTAAAAATACACTCTTAAACGCCAATATTTTGTTCTATGAACCAAATACAATTATAGATGCTGAACCAATTCTTAGTAAACTACTGAACAACACATGCAGTTATAAACTCATTGTCCATAAAAATACAGATAAATAAACAAAATAGACTACATGTTATCATATATATAAAAAAACAAAAAGTTATCGTTGTCGTTGTCGTTGATACACAAAATTAACAGTCACAGACCGGTAATCGGTAATACTCGCAATAACAGGCTGCCTTTCTTCATTCATAAGAGAACATATAATCGCATGCATATACAACCTCGGAAGATCAGAGACCACATTGCCCCAGTTCTTAGATAAGCAACAATTCCAATCATTTATACCCAAGTAAGTCTTCAAATGACGCATGCGAAAGACGTCACAATCGATGTAATTATCAGTAGTTGCCCACTGTAAATCCAGACAGAATGGTTTACAATTGCGAATAAGGTCCGCCTTGTTGGAGAGCATCATCTTATCTAAGTAGCGACTCATCAATTTAACCTTAATAGTTAATACCAAAACAAAAACAATTAGTGTATGTTGAACCAAAAAAATAAATCAAACACAAAAATGTGAAAATGAATATATACACTTACAGCTACTTCTGGAATGTTAGAGTATCTCAAGTCAAAGTCCATTGCCAGCTTCATGTTATCAATAATAACAACTTCATTTAACTTAAAACTAAAGCATATAACATAAAAGTGCTGAGATGCAAGGATTGGCAACATAATATGCATAAGGTTAATTTTAATTGAAATTATTTAATTCAAATTTAACATTAAAAGAAAAATACAAATCAACGACAACAATTTAATTAAACCCAGCCAAATTTAAAACAGACGAGTCTCTAAGAAGCTGATCAAATTTAGTATGAACAAAAACAAAAATTAAACACTTAATCACATATATTAAAAATTAAAACTTACAATGAGATCACAAGTACCAAAATATCTCTTACATCCATAAAATCCCTCTTGGTAGTTAAGAACTCTCACAAAAGTATCAATCACTTGGGCATGAACATATTCATCCGAAAGTAAAGATTGAAACACCACACGTGGCACAATGTGATCTTTGAATTTAAAAAGAACTTCCTTGCTATAAAAACAAAAGTATAAGAAACTTACTAAGAGATTGAAATTAACAAAACTATATTTCTTTCATGCATAACTAAAAGTATGTAATCAAAATGTCATATATATAAGAGCAACTTACATAATATCATACTCAGGTTCAGCAACATAACTGATAAGCTTGCAAAGAAATGGTGAACTTAGAAGACAGGGATTAACAACTTGGCTTCTGAAAGGGAGGTTTGATTCTGCCTGTTCGTTCGCTTCACCCACCTGTTGCTTCTCCTTGATTTTTCTCTGTTTTTTCTGTTCATTCTTTATTTGCCTCTTCAACTATGCCATTGTTGTTTCATCTACAAAATAAAAATCATTAATATCTAAATTACATAACTAATATAAAGCAATGAACCCCACATAGTTAAATAATCTGAACCACTCATAATAAGTAACTACAGATACCTAAAATAAAGCAATAAATACAGACATGCATATATAAATAAAGGAATGAACCCCACAGAGTTAAAACATCTGAACCACATTCAATATAAGTAACTGAACCAAACTAAAATAAAACACTAAATCCTCTGAACTCAAGCCAGTCAAATAATTTGAACCACACTCAATACAAGTAACTGGACCAAAATTAAACCATACATTAAAACTAAACTAAACCAGTAAATACAAACATGCATATCTAAATAACATAACTAAAATAAAGCAATGAACCCCACACAGTTAAATCTTCTGAACCAATCATAATAAGTAACTTAAAATAACTAAAATAAAGCAATACATACAAACATGCATGTATAAATAAAGGAATGAACCCAACAGAGCTAAATCATCTAAACCACATTCAATATAAGTAACTGAACCAAACTAAAATAAAACACTAAATCCTCCAAACTCCAGATAGTAAAATACTCTAAACGGCACTAAAAATAACAATCAAAATAAAATATTAAATCATTTGAACATCCTTATGTTAAATACTATTTAAACAATACGTTAAAACTAAAATAAACCAGTAAATACAAACATACGGATCTAAAAAACACTAATTTTGAAAAGCATACTATTTATAGAAAAAGGATCATGCAACAAAAACTACAACATACCGTGGAAGATGATGTTTTCCATTGTAAGCGAAAACAACCAGCAACTTCAAATCTCCGAATATGGAGGTTACTTGGAACCAAATACAACGCTAATGGAGATTTAGAATTCGGAATCAACAAAACAAACATACTTTTAGAGAGAAACTGCAAAAAAAAAAACCTCGATTCAAACTTTGAGTTTGAAATCGGAAAACGAAAAAGAGAGAGGAGAGGGAAATCGATTAACTTCAGAGCATGATAAAGATTTCTCTGAACGAAATGCCCTAGGGCAAAGAGAATAACAGAGAGACTAGAAGTTGAAATGACAGATTCGGCATTCCAAAAGACAAAAATACCCCAATTTTTTTACACGCGCCTGAGAAATCCGCGCATTAAAAAATAATATTATTTTAATACAAATCAACCAATTACACCCCTTCTTTCCTTCTCACTGGTATATAATCTTCTCACTTGAACCCTCCCCTATATATGCATATAGGGGAGATATCTAACGAAAAGTGACATTTCGGTGAAAAGATGATAAGTAAGCCTTATACCCCTTAGATTAAAATGATTTTTTATATGGATATAGGGGACATATCGAATGAGATATATATCAATGTATTTAAAAAAAAATTATTTTTTACGCTATTTATCTAGATGGTGATTTAAGGTTCATTTTAGGGTTTTTATGCTAATTTAAATTAGTTTTTTCATTCATCATTTAAAAAAATAGCATAAAAAATAACTTAAAAAAAAACATTGATATATTTATAATAAGATATGTCCCCTATATCCATATAAAAAAAATTATTTTAATCTAAAGGGTATAAGGCTTACTTCTCATCTTTTCACCCAAATGTCACTTCTCATTATATATATATATATATATATATGGGTGCGCTCCGGTGAAAACCATTGTAAAAACCGTTAGTAATATATTTGACGCTGTGTACTGAGATGAGTCACAAGTGTGAGTCAAGGCCTTTTGGTATGGGCTTGTAACAATATAGGCTAAGGCCTATAAAAGGATCCTACTGGAACCTCATTCGGGCATGTTGAATGTAAAGCCTAATTACCCTCTATTCCTCTGAATCTCTCTTTCTCTGTAATCCTTTCTTCCCTTCTCTCTCTCTCTCTCTCTCTCTCTCTCTCTCTCTATTCCTTCTATCCTTCCAATTCAGATTTCCATCTCTCAACTAATCTTCAATCGGTATTCAATCTCAAGATTGTAACAAGATTGGTATCAGAGCTATACGATCGGCGTGACAAATCATGGCAGAAGGCACGAGATCTAAGACCTCCGATACGCAATTTCAAGAATTCAGAGACGATGTTCGTTTGTTCATGGCGGCGACGGCCAAGTTCATGGAAGATTCCCAGAGATGACAAGATGAGCAATCCAAGCAATTGGATGAATTCCAGAAGGCGACTGAACAAATAATGGAGCAATTGACAGACTACATTAGGAATCCGCCCAGGAAGGATCGCGTAATCGAGGATACCGAGTCGGGCGGCCCTACTGGGAGAGAAGGTCGCCAAGGGGATACAACGGGTGGATCAGCGAGTAGACATTCGTTGATGGGAGCTGGACCTCCTGAGCGAGAAATTCTGGGTGCAAGAAGATCGTTGAATGTCCAAGGTGGTGTAGTCGGCAATTCTTGGACTGGATCAGACAGCAGCAAAGGGGTAAGGTTGCCGAAATTGGATTTCCCCACCTTTGATGGCAATAAACCACGGCACTGGATCAGAAAAAGTGAAAAGTATTTTGGTATCTTTGTGATCGAGGAAGATCATAAGGTTTAGATCTCAGCAATGTATCTCAACGACAAGGCTGATACATGGCTTCAGAGTTATGCGATGCAGAAGCCGGGGGTCAAGTGGAGCGAGTTCTGCGATGATCTCTGTGAAAGATTCAGGGATCGGAAAGAAACATAAATTGTGGCGCAGTTCAACAAGCTGCAGCAAACTGATGATCTTGAAGCGTACAACGAAATGTTCGAGGATTTGAGGGCAAGCATGTTGATTTTCAATCCTCATCTATCTGAATCCTACTTCGTATCCAGTTACATCAGCGGTCTCAGAGAGGAGATCCGATCTTTGGTGCAATTAGGGAGGCCAGCCACAATGGCAGCGGTGATGGAACAATCGAGGCTTCACCACAACGCATTCCAGGCTTTGATTCGGGTTACTAAGACACCTTGGAAGCACGTAACTAGTTCAACCTCTAACTTTTCTTCCAAGAGTGGTGGTTGGACTAAGGAAGTGTCAAGTAAGGGAGATCCCAAGCCACTTCCAAACTCAAAAACATCACTCTCTAGTGGTTCTGAAATGAGTATGGGTAGATCTACAGATGCCAAAAAAGGGCTTTGCTATAGGTGCGGGGACAAGTTCTTTTTTGGGCACAAATGTAAATCTCAGTCGTTGTTTAGTTTGATGGCTCAAGAGTTGCAAGATAATGGTACTCCTAATGACAGTGTGAGTCAAGAATTGAGTCCAGAATCGGAGCAGGCTCAGACAGAAGTGTATGTTCATGCATTGACGAGTGGAGATACAGGCAATACAATCAGAGTGAAAGGGTCTGTTAACAGCAAGGAGATCACGATATTAATTGACAGCGGGGCGACACATAGCTTTCTTGACACAAGGGTAGCTGTTGAGGCTGGGTTTGACATTGGGAAAGCCGGGTTAATGCAGGTGAACACTATCAATGGCATTGTTTTCAGCAGCAAAATTTGCAATAATTTTGGTTGGGAGATGCAGGGATGCAGTTACGAGTACTGTATTAGGTTGCTTAACATGGATGGCAGCGATATGATATTGGGTACTGATTGGTTGGTGGGATTCAATCCAGTTTTGTTCGACTTTATTAGAGTGCAAATTTCTTTTGAAAAGAAAAGGGAACATGTGGTACTTAAGGGCATTAAAGATGTCAGCGATCAGGGTAAGGCTTGTGTACAGATGCTGACGGTGAAACAGGTTCACAAGCTGTGTGTAAATAAGGAGGTGGAGCTAGTGGCTCAGGTAGGCCAAGTTTGTAATCTGAGAACTGCAACAGATTAGTGCCCTGCAGAGATTGAGGAGGTTTTGAAAGAATTCGAGATGGTGTTTCAAGAGCCAAAAGGACTACCCCAATCAGAGCTCATGAGCACGCTATTGTGTTAAAGGAAGGAGCTCAACTCGTGGCCTCTCGCCCCTATAGGTATCCTTACTTTCCGAAATCCGAAATTGAGAAGCAAGTGTCTGACATGTTGATGAGTGGTATAATCCGTCCTAGTCATAGTCCGTTTGCTTCTCCGACGCTATTAGTTAAGAAAAAGAATGGATCTTGGAAGTTTTGTGTGGATTACCGAAAGTTGAATGAATTGACTGTCAAAGACAAATTCCCTATCCCACACATTGATGATTTGTTGGATGAATTAAGGGGAGCTACTAGGTTTTCGAAACTGGATCTGCGCGTTGGCTATCATCAGGTTCGGATGCTGGAGAGTGATGTTTCAAAGACAGCCTTCTGAACCCACCATGGACATTACGAGTTTAGGGTAATGCCGTTTGGTCTTACAAACGCTCCGGCGACTTTTCAAGCACTTATGAATGATGTATTTCAAAAGATGCTAAGGAAATACGTACTGGTGTTCTTCGATGATATCCTGTTTTATAGTACTAGAATTCAGCAGCACGCAGAGCATCTGAAATCAGTACTGGGAACCCTTCAGCAACACAGTCTCTTTGCAAAGAAATCCAAATGCGAGTTTGCTCAACCGCAAGTGGAGTATTTGGGACACATTATCTTGAGTACAGGGGTGTCCACGGATCCAAAGAAAATTGAGGCAATGAAGGGCTGGCCGATTCCAGGTACTGTGAAGGCATTACGATGATTTCTGGGGCTTACCGTTTATTACAGACAGTTCATAAAAGGGTATGGTGTAATCGATAAGCCCTTGACTGATTTGCTTGAGAAGGAAGGGTTTGTTTGGACAAAAGAGGCACAAGAGGCTTTCAACAGGCTTAAGGACTTGATGACGTCTTTGCCTGTGTTAGCAATGCCGGATTTTCAGTCACCATTTTTGCTTGAAACAGACGCGTGTGACACAGGTGTGGGGACTGTGTTGATGCAACATGGAAGGCCCATAGCGTTTCAGAGTCAAGCTCTGCAGGGAAGGCCTCTTCTGCTTGCAGTGTACGAGAAGAAGCTATTGACCTTATTGATGGCTGTAGAAAAGTGGAGACACTACCTTGAGGGTTGGAAATTCATCATTAAAACCAACCACCAGCCTCTGCAACACCTCTTAGAGCAGCGTTTGCCTACACAATTGCAAAGAAAGGCCATAAGAAAACTACTGGGCCTCAATTATGAGATCGCATACAAAAAGGGAGTTGAAAATAAAGTGACAGATGCTTTATCTCGGGTATACGAGGCAGCTAAGGGATCTTGTGCAGCTATTCTGACGGTCCAACCTGCTTGGGTCAAGGAAGTTGTTGCCAGTTATGAAGGGGTTGCCGTTATACAAGAGCTGCTGATGACTGCGTTGTCCAACAACCCAGGGCATCTTACTATGAACTCAGGGCTGTTGAGGTATAAAGGAAGGTTAGTGATTGGAAGCACTGGTTCACTCAAGGATAAGTTGTTAACTGCCTTGCACAATGAACCAATTGGTGGGCATTCAGGCATAAATGGAACCTATTGGAGGCTTAAACATATCTGTTTTTGGCCTAATATGAAGTCGGCAGTAACTGAGTTTGTCAATGGGTGTGATGTGTGTCACAGGAGCAAAACCGAGAGCATTGCAAGCCTAGGTTTGTTACAACCTCTTCCGATTCAGAATCAAGCTTGGACTCACATCACTATGGACTTCATCGAAGGCTTGCACAAGTCCCAAGGGAAAGATACGATTTTGGTGGTGGTGGATGGGCTAACCAAGTATGGCCGCTTCATCCCACTTAGTCACCCTTTTACAGCGGCATCTGTGGCCTCGGTGTTTATGGAAAATATTTTCAGATTGCACGGGTTACCGTCTAGCATTGTATCCGATAGGGATAAGATATTCTTGAGCAATTTTTGGCAGCATCTGTTTAGAGCCGTGCATTCCAGTTTGGATATGAGTACAGCCTACCACCCTCAGTCGGACGGCCAAACCAAAAGGGTGAATCGTTGTATGGAAACATATCTTCGTTGTATGACTTCAGATCACCCAAAGAAGTGGACACGATGGTTGTTTTTAGCCGAATGGTGGTACAACATGAATGATCATACATCTCTAAAAATGTCTCCTTTCAAGGCTTTATATGGCTCGTCTCCAACACAGATGGGTGCGACATGGACTGCGGGTACAACTGCACCAATATGAGATTGGTTAGAAGAGCGTCAAGCACTTCTTCGGCAACTGAAGACTCACCTACAACAGGCCCAAGCTCGAATGAAGCTATTGGAGGATCGTCATAGATCGGACAGAAGCTTGCAGGTGGGCGACTTAGTATATGTGAAATTGCAACCTTACCATCAGTCATCAGCTGCAATTTGGAGGAACGTCAAGCTAAGTTCAAAGTTTTACGGACCTTATTGAGTGCTAAGCAAGGTGGGATCAGTGGCATATAGAGTTGAGTTGCCTCCGGGGTCCCAAATTTACCCAGTTTTTCATGTGTCCCAACTGAAACCCAAGGTGAGAGCAGGTTGTCCACCACTCCCAGATATGCCGGACACGGATGAGGATGGTTCAATTTTGGTTGAGCTTGAAGCTATCTTAGACACCAGGCTGCAGAGGTTACCTAATGGAGATTATATTACTGAGTGACTCATTAAATGGAAGACCCTTGGGCAAGAGGAAGCTACTTGGGAGCACGCATCTCACATCCTTACCCAGTTCCCTCATTTTCATCTATAGATGTTGTGTGTAACAAATTTTGTGTGCTGAGATGAGTCACAAGCCTTGAGTCAAGGCTCTGAAAAAGGGGAGTAATGTTGTGTACTGAGATGGGTCACAAGTGTGAGTCAAGGCCTTGTGATATGGGCTTGTAACCGTATAGGCTAAGGCCTATAAAAGGATCCTAGTGGAACCTCATTCGGGCATGTTGAATGTAAAGCCCAATTACCCTATATTCCTCCGAATCTCTCTCTCTCTCTCTCTCTCTCTCTCTCTCTCTCTCTCTCTCTCTCTCTCTCTCTCGTTATTCCTTCTATCCTTCCAATTCAGATTTCCATCTCTCAACTAATCTTCAATCGGTATTCAATCTCAGGATTGTAACATTTGATTGGATGGTGTGTTACACGCTTTCTCACTATTTTAATAGCGCGTGAAGAGGGAAAAAAGGTTGTGCATCCCGGAAAATAAAAAGGATTCGCGTCCCCGAAAAATTTCACAGCGCTAAGAGTAGGACTTGGACGTACCAATGAAATGAAGAGAGAGAAGAGAGCAAAAAAAACCTACCCCTCCATGCCGCCTCTAACCAGATCGACGCATCCAACCTTGCACCTCAGACCGTCGCCCCCTTGTCGGAACCCTAGAACGCCGCTCCCAACCACAAGCCCCAGATTCGAACAAGCCCACCAATGGAAGAGCCAGCGTGATCAAGAACCGATCTCAATCCCCTCCTTGTCGCCGCCTGGAAAACCCCTAAAATCTCCACAATAATATCTCAGATAGTTCGTTCAGAGCAGGAAATCGTGTTAAGTTCAAAGCTCCTAATACCACATTCTTCCCAATCTTGATTCAGTATAGAAATCTCTATCAAAGAGGGAGAATAAAGAAGAAGAAAAAACAGAAAACGGGGCAACATTAGGTGAAAAGCAAAATGAGGGAGAGTGAAGAAAAATGCATCCCGCTGCGCTCTCCTCGGCTTGGGTGGGGCTTGTGGTGGCGCTGGCCCTTCTAGTGGCTCTTCCGGGCTGGGGACGGCTCTTTCCATGGGTTGTCTGCCTTGTTTGGGTTGTTTTTTGAGTTTTGGTATGTGCCTTCGTGCTCTGACTTTACTGTTGAACTTGAATTAATTCTACTAAATTCGAATGGATGAATATGTTGAAGATCCTTGCTTATTTTAGTACCCCTGTTAATTTATTGTACCCTTATGAGTTTTCAGTATACTTTAATCTCCATTTTACCTGTCGAAACCTCTCTTATGATGATTCTAGAAATTACAGACCCCTTACCCGAAATTACAGACCCTTTACCCGGGAACCTACTCTGTTGGGGAATGACCTCATTCCCTTTAAAAGGGGATCTGAAGCCCAAGGCAGATCTCAGACTCTCGAAATTGTGGCAGAGGATTATTCAAAGCCAAAAGTCCAGGCAGAGAAATCTAAGAATCAACAACAAAAAGAAGAAAGAGACGAAGGTAGAGGAAGGGAAATTGATTCAAAGAAATAGGAACTCTAGGCCCAAACTGCTCATTTTCGGGCACCTGTTGTGCTGGAGATGGCGATGCTCTCTGCTCTCCATCCTCCTGGGGTGCTCGACTTATGACGATGAATCTCAAGGCAAAATCTTGCATACCGAACCCAGGTTTTGTATTCTTGAATCTGAGAACCGATTTACAAGTTTTTGCTGGTTGGTTTCTTGGTCTTTTTGTCTATTGAACCTAGCTGGCCTTTCGAAGAATAAACCCCAGACCTACATTACCAACAAAAATTTTCTTTCTTGGATGAATAATGAACAAGATTGGTATTGTTATAGGTGGACTAAGACTATGCCCATGATTTCGAATTGGATGATGAATTGTTCTGATTACTGGAAATTTGATTTATGTGCTAGACTACTGATCGTAGAACTATCGACCCTATTACAATGGCCTCAATTGATGTCTCAAACCAAATTAGTTGTATTTTGTTATATACTAGTGTTGTCTTTGCCTCAATTTTTCTCTCCTGCTCATTCTTTATGTGGTGTAACCTTCTGTTGTGCCTGGTGTGAATTTCGAATTGACAACATTGGCTTTGGAAGGTGTATTGTGCTGGTTTGGGGTGCTTTCCCTTCCCTAAATCTTTTGAGTATGAACCTCTACCCCATTATGAACCCAAGGTATAAGTCGATCAAATTTTCCTTTGGTGACAAACTTGGAACAAAGGATCAACTTAACTCGTGTTTCATGGAAGACAGTGACAAAATCAGAACCTTTGTTGTTAAAGCATGGAAAGAGATTGCTTTATTTCTCAAAATATTCAATTACCCGGGAAAAGAAAAAACAGATATTATATATTGCCATAGGCTAACTGATCAAAGAAAAGAAAAGCATAGAGCCATGTGTTGTGGTCATGTCAATAAACAAATGAAATCTTATCAAATCTCTACCTATAGAGCCTACGCCTGCTTTGTCAAGGAACCCAAGAAAAGTGAACAGTTACCCAATAGTAAACACAAAGCTAGTAAAGACGATGTTTTTAAGGCTGGATTATCTCCTTTGTTAAGGGCTCGGTGCCTAAAGCTGGCTTCCGCCAACCGAACCCTCCTCTTTTTGGGTGGTTCTGGCGAGCTTGCTCTGCTCAGGACACTTGAGGGTGAATGGTTTCTTATCTTTTCTTAGCCTTTTGGCATCTCAGTTGACCCCAAACCGACCCCATTGATCACGCTGAAACAAAGAGAACATTTGATGTATATGATGAAAAACTTCATGGATTTGAACAACCATCATAACTCCAAAACAAGGAAGTTGACCAAATATAAATTAACCAGACTAGCTAGACCCAACCTCCAAAATTAGTCCTTATGAAGATTAGCGCATGGAATTCATGTGGCATTGTCCGAAGAAACCTGTGGACAGAAATAGATACATTTTGCAAAAAACACAAAATTCAAATGATAGCATTAATGGAAACTAGAACAGAACGACCACCAGAGGAAAAAATTTGGAAGAAACCAGGATTTCACAATATGGAGTGGATCCCTGCAACAGGGAGATCGGGAGGTATTTGTGTGCTTTGGAAAATTTACCATTGTTTTTTATTAGGTAAGAATTCGGGTGCGCGAAAGCGCTATCCAAAGGCATCCTTACGGATGAGGTCTATAAGACCTGAATCATTAAGCATGTCAGGCGCTCTGGTACGGCGGCCAAGGTGTGCAACCTTATTTGCCATGCTATTACCAGTACGGAGAATATGGAAATATCTCCCCTCTCCCACCCTAAGTAAAAATTTATCGATGTCAAACATAATAAGCTCAATCTCCCAAGGACAGTTCTGCTTCCGTTTTAGATGATTTATTATAATAAAAGAATCCCCTTCAATGATTAGTTTGCTAATTTGTAGGTCGATAGCTTTGAGGACTCCATCGCAAAGAGCCAGAGCTTCGGCGACTAGTGGAGTCTAATATAGCCTATGGAGCTTTCGTAGTTACTAGATGATGATCCATCGAAGTTAAGCTTAAGTGTTCCTTGGTTGGGCTTTTTCCATTTTGAGTTTCTGTTAGGAGTCGAGTTTAAGCCTGGGCGACCGATATTACTCTGTCGATTGTACTTATTATTTCTGTTCAAATTGGTTGTGGTATTGACAATATTGTCGGTGCCATTTCCACTCAACATGCAGGCATTTTTCCACTCTATGATATGCATGTCAACCTGCCGGTAGAATTCCACACCAGACGGGGGTTTCGCATTCCTGAAAATGTATTGATTACGAATGAACCAAATGACCCACTACTGGAAGGCCGTACTTTCCTTTTCTTGTTTTGTACAAAAATTTCCGATGGCCTCAATTAATTTCCCCATGTCTCTTGAAGTTGCTATGTTTTGGTCAATAAATGATTTAAATCTGTTATTATAAATATTATGTCCATTGCTGTATCTACATTCGAATAGTAGGTGGACTGCATCCTCCATATGATGATTGCATAAAGCACAAGATGATGGGATTGCAACGCCCCTATTTGATAGTCTTGATGCTGTCGGTAACCCATTCTGATCCAGTTTCCATAGGAAGTTTGAAATTTTTGGTGGTATGTTAAGACCCCAGATCCACGAATTTGCGGCTGATTGAGAGGTTGTTGTCTGAGAGACAAGTTTGTACGCACTTGTTGTAGAGAACCAACCTTTTTTATCTGTCTTCCAGTGAAGTTTGTTTGCAATTTATGTAACTGGAAGGGGAATGTGATATATAAGTTCAGCTATGTCAATTGGTAGGACTTTACAGAGCTTCTCCTTAATCCATTGACCCTTGCATATATATATATGTGTGTGTGTGTGTGTGTGTGTGTGTATTCATTTACAGGCTTCTCCAAGTTAACTGAATCGACATCAACGCAATAATTAAGTGGGTCAACATTGTCTATCTAGTTGTCTTGCCAAAACTTGATGGATTTACCGTTGCCCACGGACCAAATAAGTCCTTTTTTGAAAGGTTGAATTAGTGTTCGTAATTTTCTCCATTGTCAGGAGGCATTACCTTTGTCATTGTAATTTAGTATATTGTTTCTTTTTAGATATTTATGCTGAATAATTTTAACCCAATTATTGTCAGGTTCGGCCAGTATTTTCCACAATAATTTCATCTACAGGGCTTCGTTCATTAATCTTGTCTTCCTAATACCAAGACCCCCTTGAGATTTTGTTCGACACATTTTATCCCAACTTATAAACGGCTTGTGTTGTAGATCCTTGTTCCAAAAGAAAGTTCTATTCACTTGATCCAGCTTAGAGTGTATAGAAGCAGGGAGTATAACGCACTGCATAGTGTACACAGGTTTTGCAGCCAAATTTGAAGTGATTAGTGTGGCCCGTCCTGGTTGAGAGAGTGAGTTGGCCCTCCATTTACTAAGTTGATCCATAGACATGTTAATAATTTCTTCAAAAGTGGATTTATTCACTCTTTCATCCACTAAGGGGCACCCCAGATATTTGTCGAGGTTTATCTCCCTTGAGATATTTAGGCACCCCTCAATATCCAAGATTCTGGCTCTAGGGATACCTCTAGTGATATGGAAAGCGGATTTGTGATAATTAACTAACTGACCCGAAACATGACAGTAGTTATTAATGATATTCTTGATTTTGTGGCATGCAATCATAGTTCTTTTTGTAAATATGATGATGTCGTCGGCGAAAGCAAGAAATGGTATACGTGGTCATGCTCTGCCAAACTGGAACCCAATCAGTTTGTCACCGGAACAAGCTTCCATATTCAGTTTTTGAGCAAGCACTTCTGCACCAAGAATGAACAAAAAAGATGGTAGCGGATCTCCCTGCCTAAGGCCCCGCGAAGGTGTAAAGACTTCAGAAGGACCATTATTTACTAAAACCGAGAAAGACACCGTAGTTACACATTCCATTATTAAATTGATAAACTTTTCATGAAGTCCAAATTTTGTAGGACAAGCCGGGTAAATGTCCAATCTACCCTGTCATAAGCTTTCTCCATATCCAATTTTAAAGCCATCCAACCATCTACTCCTTTCCTAGTCTTAAACGAGTGGAAAATCTCATGGGCTATTAACACGTTATCCTGGATGGCTCTATCTGACACAAAAGCCTCTTGAAGAGAATGTATTAGTTTTCCTACAACTAATTTAAGACGATCGGTTAAGATTTTAGATATAATTTTGTATATTGTAGAGCATAGACTAATAGGCCTGTAGTCCGCAGGTTTAGCAGGGTTATCATATTTCGGAAGAAGTGTGATGAATGTGTGATTGATCTGACGATGCATTTTTCCAGAATGGAAAAAAGCCTTAATGACCTTTATAATGTCATTTCCAACTATTTCCAAATTATGTTTATAAAACTTTGTTGTCTTGCCATCGAGTCCAGGAGACTTGTTATTTCCAAGATTGTCCACTGCTCGTTTTATTTCCCCATTTGATGGAGGTGCGATAAGCCATTGATTTTCCTCCTCCGTGATTTCCGTGTCAATAAGACCTAACCACTGGTCCAGTCGTTCCTTATTGATTGGTGTTGCTGTAAACCGTTCCTCAAAGTCCTTCTGTATCTCACGCCTTATATTCTCGTCCCCAACAATAAGTGTGTCAGACTCAGTATTTATATTTCTTATAATTTTTCTATTTCTTCGGCTTGACGCTACTCTTTGAAAGTAAGCGGTATTCGTATCTGCCAATTTTAAATGCTTTGTTTTTTCCCTTTGGGACCAATATGTTAAGTAGAACATGTTTTTTCTGGATCAGTCTTTTTTCTTTGGACAATGATTTGGTTGTTCTATTATACAGATTTTCAGATTGAATTTTTATAAGTTCGTTTTCCACTTCATTAAGTTGTCTAAAAATATTTCCAAAAGTATATTTATTCCATTCCTTTGCTTTCTGCTTAAGGAGCATTGTTCTACATAACACTCTGTACATAGTGGATCCGGCGAACTCAACCCGCCAGGATTGTCTAACGATATTTTGAAAGTCTTTCCTAACCAGATGTTCTCGAATTTAAACGGTGGGGGCTTAAATGGGTTCCCATTATTTAGTGTGACAAAGATGGGACAGTGATCAGAAGAGGAGAACGCTCCATTAAAAGTCATAATGTTAGGGTATTTGTCAATAAACTGATGATGCACCAATACTCTATCTAATTTTTCCATGATATTTCCTTCACCATCAACTTTTTTTCTCCAGGTAAACACATTTCCAGAAGTAGGGATGTCAGTCAGAGAGCATACATTTTTTAAATTGTTAAGTCGGAGTGATCTAGATGGATTATATTCGGCTCCACCTACTTTGTCACTACTGTTTCCAATTTCATTCAGATCCCCAATCACCATGCAAGGGTATGATGTGTTTAGAATTATAGATGTTAAAGATTCCCAAAACTCAGCCTTATCTCCGTAATGGGGTGGTCCGTACATCGCGAATATCATACATTCAAACCCCGAGCTCAACTTGTTGTATTTAATCTCAATTATGCGGGGGAGGTGAATTTCAGTAGACAAAATCTCATTCGACAAGCTGTTCTCATTCCATAAAACTTCAATACCACCTGCTTTGCCATTACCTGGCGACCAAACAACATTAGTAAATCCACAGCTACGCCAGATCTTGTCGTCCGGAATTTTTTCTGTTCTGGTTTCAGCAACCGCTAGTAATTGGATTTGTTCATTTATTCGCATTGCATTGATACTCGTCCATAATGGTTTATTCACATTACCCCTAACATTCCAATAACAAATCCTCATGATAATCATTTTAAGTCTGCATGGGCAAGTAGGTTCACGATCCCATGTAGAAACCAATTTTTCTCAGTTTTGTATACTTTGATCATTTTTTTCTTCAGAACAGTGATCCGTGTTTGTGACCTAACATTTTTCCCTATTGCTCGATATGAATTAATTTTTGCTCTGCAGACGTTGGTTCTCCGTTTAGCATGATTATTATTGTAATGGTGGTTGAATGTGTTACTCCACTGATATTTGATATTGTTTGCCTTCAATGAATCAAATATAATCCCAAATAAACTATCTTTGGTATGTCTAATTTTACTAAACAGAGATACTATAGAATGTGGGGGATGAGTCACTCCCTCAACCGAAAACAGTGATGTTAGCCTATAATCAATACAAGATAGTTGCTCATTAGTTTGAAATATGGATCTTGGTTGCTGGTTTTGACAAGTTTTAATTAACATAGAAGTTGTACTCAAAGGTTGCTGCTTCCAATTGCTTTGTTTGGGAGGGTGTTTAACCGTAATTTTGCTACATTTATTGTCAATTTTATTAAACATAGATGCTAGAGTGGAGTCAATTCTAGTTACTAGGATAGCATAAAGATCCTCATGCTTATCAAATTGTTTTCTAAGCTTGTTGGACTTATGAATGCACACCCATAGCAAAGTAGTTATCAAAATACACAATAAGGGGTACATCCATGTACAGTACTTAAGCCATTCTAGCTTATACCATTCACCAGTAACCAAGTAATTACAGAGAAAGGATACCTCCCCATACAAGGGGTAAGAGTTCACATAGTTTCTTACCCACACAAGGCTTGCAATGTAGCTCTACATGCCAACAGTAGTACATAAAAGATTATCCAGTGTCCAACAAAAGTTATCACTGATTATTTAGGGGGAAGGCTAGGAAAACAAACCCACACATCCAACTTAGAGACAGGTTCATTCCACGGGTCAAAATCCAAATTCCAAGGGCGAAAGAGGAGCAGTTGTCCAGCCACATGGAAAGGACGATTTTCCAAAACCCAAGCCTTATCCTCAACATTATCAAATCGAAGCTCGAACCAATTACTAGCAACTGGAATGAGCTGAAATCCACCAGAAAGAATTTTCCAGACATACCTTATCTTCTTTCTTACCTCTTTGGCCTCCAAGAGGTCCCCAATGATAGTAGAAAATAGGGATGACTAGTTGAGAGAGGCGATGTTTTCTTGCACTCGGCTCTACAAAGCCATCAATCGCTAACGATGAAAGACTCTTCTCTTGGTTTTTTCCTCAGATTTCTTCCTTGCATCGACGTTTTCATCATCCTTGGAGCACTGATGCTCCTCAGTGATCTCGATGCCTCTCGGCTTAGTTGGTACTTCATGGATTTTTGACATTTTAGGGGTAGGATCTTCTACCCCCATGGGTTTTTTTCGCCTTATCAATCAGGGAAGGACCCATCGCATACACCGAAACACAAAGACAATGGTTAGAATAGAGAGAGATTTTAGACAGATGAAGAGAGAAATAATATGTGAAGGAAAGTAGAGACTTTCCCAACCCACATTCGAGTATATATAGCGAGGTAAAACTGAGGATTAGAGCACAAACATGAACCCCAAACGAACAATCACCCCACACGCCAATCAGATGCCAACAACAAGCTTGCTTGAAGCAGGAACACTTCATGAGAGCATACCCTTCGCAGAGTTGAGAACCAATCGAAGAACACCAGACACTCCACCCCCAATCGTCCGTACAGAAACGAATTGGCCAAGGAGGAGGTCGATTTGACCGATCCTTGATAAACCACTTCCATAATCCTCTTAGATCAGGATTATCTACCCCTAAATTGTAGAGATAAGACTCAAAGCAAAGCCCACAAGTTTTCCCCAATTTCATATTTGTACGGCAACAGTCGGACCTCAACACTTCTGCAAACGAGCCTACGAGGCCGTAGACAGACGATCTACAAATGATAGGGTAATCATCGGCTCGAAATAGAGAGATGTGATCGAAGGACAAAGATCAACACGAGGGGGAATCTGGGAGATCATGGTTGTGAGGGTTTTTTTGGCTAGAACAAGTACTTCAAAAGGGGTAGGAGGATGTGGAAGAGACAGGCGTGTAGAGCGCGTTCTTTGCTCAACTCCGGGGTTCTCATTGGTTTATTCCAATATGGTCTTTTTGGTGGATTTGTTTGGAAAAGTTACCAATTACACAATGAAAACATTGAATTGATATAAAAAAATCGTCGATTCATCTCATTTAAAGTTACAATCTCAACCCAAAACGTTGTCTTGGCTTTATGCTTTGCTTATGGCCCTCCAAGTGAAAAAGAAAAGGACGAATTCTGGCGAGAACTAATAGACCACATTAATGACCTACGACTCCAATGTGTCCTACTAGGTGACCTAAATGAAATTCAATCTGCTTCCGAAAAATAAGGTGGTTGTCCACCTAACCCTAGCAGATTTAACAGACTCCTAGAATTCAAAAACAGTGGTGAGGTCAGTGATTTACCAACCTTGGGAAATGACTTCACATGGCGGAAAAACAAAACAGTCATAAACAATATTTATGAAAAACATGATAGAATTCTCGTACAAACTCAAATTCTTCATTGGTTCCCACAAATTTCGACGACAAACCATGCTTTCTCATCCTCCGATCATTGCCCGATCTCATTTGATCTTCAAATATATAGCAATTACAAAGAAAAACCGTTCAAATTTGAAAAAATATGGATGACAAGAAAAGACTACAACAACATTGTCAAACAAGTGTGGCGAACAAATTCAATTGGATCACACATGTTTACGCTTTCTCAGAAAAGACAAGCCCTTAAAAGGATCACAAAAGAGTGGAACAAGAGGTCCTTTGGGAACATATTTAGGCAACTTAAGGATGTTGATCAAAAATTAGTCCAAATACAAAAGCACTATGCCACGACACAGGATGACCTAACAAAGGCTACACAAGTTCGATTACTCAGGAAAAAAGAAAAATTATTGGAATATCATAAGGTCTATTGGAACCAGATAGCTAAAACTAAACACCTTAAACTAGCTGACACTAATTCTGGCTACTTCCACAAAGTAGCAACAGGAAGACGAAACAGGAAAACAATCAGGGAAATAACGACGGCAGATGGAACATTCATCGTAGGATAAGAAAATATAGCAAGAGAGATTAAATATGAATTTGATAAAAGATTCAAGAAATGAAGCATAAACATGGCAAAACTTAATGAATATCTCTAGCTCATAGAAACGGAGATTACGACGGAGGAAAATGTGATGCTGACTAAACCGGTGAGCAACAGTGAAATCAAACGAGCAACTTTCTCGATTGGGAAAAACAAATCCCCAGGACCAGATGGAATGATAGCAGAATTTTATCAAAAGTATTGGGACATTGTAGGTCCAGATGTCATTAGAGCGGTCAAAGGCTTCTTCATATCAGGAAAAATGCTCAAACAGATCAACCAAACTTTCATATCACTTATACCAAAATGTGACAATCCACACACAATGAACCAATAAAGACAAATTAGTCTATGCTCCACTATTTACAAGATAATAGCCAAAATTATTGCCGATAGAATGAAAACTGTACTCGGGAAAATCATTCATCCTCTACAAGGAGCTTTCGTTTCAAACAGAGTCATTCAAGACAACATCCTGATAGCACATGAGATCTTTCATTCATTTAGGGGAAGAAAAGGAAAGGAAGGTTCGATGGCAGTTAAACTCGACATGGAAAAAGCATACGACAGAGTCGAGTGGGACTTTATGATCCAAGTTATGACAAAATTTGGATTTTGCAACCAATTTGTTGCATGGATTGAAGAATGTATCAAAATTGTTTCCTTCTCTGTCTTGGTCAATGATGGTGCTATAGAGATGTTCAGACCTAGCCGCGGGCTCAGGCAAGGAGATCCTATCTCACCGCACCTCTTCATTATAGGTGCAGAAATCCTTGCAAGAAAATTACAAAAGTACATGTAATGAATCTAAGAAAATAATAGGTTTTGACATAACTATATCAGGAACCAGAATTCGCTTCCTCTCATTTGCAAATGACATTATGATCTTTGCAAAAGCAAGCACAGAATCATGCAACAAAGTGAAACAAATAGTTGATGACTACTGTTGTATATCAGGACAAAAGGTGAATTTTAACAAATTAGCATTTCAAGTAACATCAGGAGTTTCGAATCAGCAAAAACACCATATTCAAAGTATCTTACAGATTACAAATAACACATGTCTTGAAAAATATCTTGGGTGTCCCATTATTAACGGTAGAGTTAATCGGGATACCTTTGAAGAAACTATTGATATACCCCAAATTATTTTTGGGTTATTTCTTTAAATGATATTATACTATACTATGTGAATTTAGGAAACCAATAAATTCACATAAGATATATATTATAAATTAGAATAATTATATTATTCTAATTTTATCGTCTAAACATTCTTTCTATTTAAGTTATTTAATTTATAAAGTTAAATTAAATAATATTTTCTTTCCGCTAATATATATGATATATATATATATAGATCCGTATATATGTATAATATATAGTCGAAACCATACTTCATTTCTACAAGAGAAAACTCAATAGAAAAGGCCTAAATTTCGACCCAATTTGTGTGTTTGGATGCCCAGAATTTTCAGCCCAAAAGTAAGCCCAGAGTATAGTGGTCCAAGAGCCAAAAAGACCCATTTCTTTTTCTTTTTGGATTGACCACGGTAAACAAACAGAAGGAAGATGGATTTTTTTTTTATTTTTCTTTTACCAATTTCCTTCCTCTCCAAGTTCTATCTTTCCCTCAAGATAAACTCAAGAGAAGTTATCCCCAATCTTCACCATCAATCCGAGATCTCAGCAGTTGGGATGTGATCAACTCTTTCCTCCTTATCTGATTCAATCCCAGGCTTATATATAGAGGGGAGAGGTCCCGTTAATCGTCGTCAGTCACAAACCAGTTCACCTCCTCCTCCTCTCTCGAATCCACTGCGAGAGTAGCACCGTCTCTGACTTCCCTAAGCACCGTCGGCGTCCTGGGCCACCGGAATCGCAGCCACTGCCCAGCCTCGCCGGAAGTACGCCTAGGAGCAGAGGTCCGAGCCTCGCTGCAGCACCGTCGCCAATCGCCTCGCCGAAAGCGCACCCGATCGATCGAGCCCAGTCGATCCCCGTCCAAGCGCTGTTGTGATGCCGTCATCATCACCGCCGTTGCCCTGCATCACCACCGTCCCCCGATCGCCGCCTGTCGGGAGCAATCGCCACCGAGAAGCTCCGTTGGTCCCGTCGTCCGTTCGATCCTCTGTTGCTGTACGTTAAGGCAAGAAGAAAACAAAGGGGGGATTTAATCTCATTTGATTAAATTACAGGAATTCCCCCTTGTTTTTATTTTATTTCCGTTTTTGGCCCTAAATTAATTATTTATTAAGTAAAGAGGCCAATATTCCTAAATTATTCAATTCTTACCCATTTCAGCGACACCAAGAAATCTCGAAGCACTCACGCCGGATCCCGCTCCCCGAGGAATTCATATTGGTATATAATATTAAACTTTATAGAATTAATTCAATTTCAAATTGAGTTAAGTAAAGTTTATTTCATAAAAAATCAATATTAACATTTCTTTTTCCGTTGGATTCGATAGGTGTTAAAATCTCGTCAGGTTGTCATCAGTTGATCATCGGAAGTCAAGGCAAGTGATTTCGTTCAATGCCTTTAGCATGTTTCGTGATTTTCCTTTGACGTGCCCTTTAAATTCTTTCGCGTCGAATGCGGCCCTGTGGCCAATTTCCTTGCCAATTTCTATAAATTGCATACCCGTCTGCTTGATGTAATTTAGCTTTTTAATCATAAATTGGCATGAGATCCGTAGGCTGGATGACATTGCTTCTCCTTTGGCTCAAGGTATTATCTATCTCCGAGCTAAGCCAATCAATATTCTTTTTGATTCGGGTGCTTCTCATTCTTTTATAGCCTAGCAAACTGTTGAAAGACTCGGATTAGAATCTGTTACTTTAGATGATTCTTTTGTTGCGGAATTCCGTAATGGGGATAGAGTTAGAGGCAGAAAAATGTTATTCCGTTTCCCCATCGCGATAGGTGGCGATGAGTACCTTGCAGATCTTGTTCTGCTTCCGATCCTTCCTCATGACATCATCCTCGGCATGGATTGACTTACTCGCCATAGTGCAATCATTGATTGTGAACGGAGAATCGTGACCATTTCGTTGGACGGTAGGGTTGTGTGCAAATTTCGTGGGCACATCCCTGAGGAGGATGGACATGTTATTATTGAAATGCAGGCAGCCAAATTGTTACGTCATGGTTATCTGCAGGATCAGCCATCCGACACGGTCCATATCTCTGATATTCCTGTAGTTCGGGATTTCCCTGATGTTTTTCCCGATGAAATTCCTAGTTTACCTTCAAAGCAGTTCATTGAGTTCACCATCGACTTAGAGCCATGAACCGCTCCTATTTCCAAAGCCTCGTATCGCATGGCTTCAGTGGAGATGCAATAATTAAAGAGCATCAGCTATACGCAAAGTTGTCTAAGTGTGACTTTTGGATGAAGTATGTGGCATTCCTAGGCCACATCATCTCAGAGAAAGGGGTGATGGTCGACCCCCAGAAGATAGAGGTTGTAGAGAAGTGGAATCCGCCAAAGAACGTTAAGGAGATACAGAGCTTTCTGGGACTACCAGGGTACTACAGGAGGTTTATGGAAGGGTTTTCTAAATTGGTCCAACCATTGACCTTACTTCAGCACAAATCCTAGAAATTCGTTTGGAATTACAAGTGCGAAGTGAGCTTTTAAGAGCTCAAGAAACGGTTAACCACAACACCTATACTCGCACCCCCTGAGGAGTTAGAGGATTATGTGATTTACAGTGATGCTTCCAAGAAAGGTATCGGGTGTGTATTGATGCAAGATGGGAAGGTGATAACCTATGTATCAAGACAGTTGAAGTAGTATGAGGAGAACTACCCAGTGCATGATCTGGAACTAGCTGCTGTGGTATTTGCTCTGAAAATCTAGCGCCATTATCTGTATGGAAATCGCTGCCAAATATACACTGACCACAAGAGCCTCAAGTATGTGTTCACCCAGAAGGAATTGAGTATGAGGCAAAGACACTTGTTAGAGTTGATCAAGGACTATGACATTGAGCTTCTCTATCATCCTGGAAAGGCTAATGTCGTAGTCGATGCTTTAAGCCGCAAATCTCGGCACGAGGCTATGATCAGCTGTTTGACAGCAAGTCCTGCTCTACAGAAGGATATGCTCAAGTTAGAGGTTGTCTGGTTTGAAAGGAATCGAGGACAGCTGTGTGTGATGGAGGTTCAGTCCGATCTGTTAGCAGAGATAAAGGCGAAGCAGACAGATGATGTTGTGTTACTGCAGATCACCATTGATTTCCTTGAAGGAAAAGCCCCAGGCTTTGTCGTGAGAGAGGATGGATCCTTATGGTTTGGGAATCGCATTTGCGTCCCCAATGTCCCTGAGATCTGGCAGACCGTCCTTTAGGAAGCTTACGCATCCGGTTATTCAGTACATCCTGGAGCTAGTAAGATGTATAAGGATCTGAGACAGAACTAGTAGTGGTCTGGCATGAAGAATGAAGTGACTGAGTATGTGGCCAAATGCTTGATATGCCAGTAGGTCAAGATTGAGCACCAGAGACCCGGTGGGAAGCTCTAGCCACTTCTAGTACCCACATGGAAGTGGGAACATATCTCGATGGATTTTGTTATGGGGCTCCCTAAGGGTCAGGGACAGAAGGATGCCATTTTGGTGATTGTTGATAGACTCACCAAATGTGCACACTTCATTGCTATTCGATCTACCTGGAAGCCGGCTAAGCTAGCGGAATTGTACCTTAAGCACATCGTCCTCCTTCACGGGATTCCTTCGTCCATTATCTCTGATCGCGATGGACGGTTCATCTCAGAGTTCTGGAAGAAGCTGCACGAGGGACTTGTGGTACACGGCTGAATTTCAGTACTGCTTTTCACCCTCGGACAGATGGTCAGTCAAAGAGGACCATTTAGTCACTTGAGGATATGCTACGAGCTTGTGTCCTGGATAGACCGACAAATTGGGAAAGCAGTTTGAGTCTGATTGAGTTCACCTACAACAACAGCTGGCATGCATCCATCAAGATGACTCCTTTTGAAGCCCTCTATGGAAGGAAGTGTCGATCGCAGTATGTTGGGATGATGCAACTAATGCCATCCATATAGGTCTGGAGTTGTTAGACAAGACAGCTGAAGAAGTTGCGATGATCAGGCAACGAATGTTGACCACTCATAGTCGCCAAAAGTCCTATGCCGACCCTAGGCGTAGAGAGGTCAACTTTGAGGTGGGTGATAAGGTGTTTGTAAAAGTGTCAACCACGAAGGGAGTCTTCCGGTTTGGAAAGCGAGGGAAGTTGAACCATCGATATGTCGAGCCATTTGAGATTCTGCAGCGTGTAGGAATATTGCCTACCGCCTTGCTCTGCCTTCGTCAGCTCATCCGGTACATGATGTCTTCCATGTATCACTGTTGCGGAAATATGTGCCTGGCCGACCCACATCTTGAGCTATGAGGACATTGAGGTCCGCCCCACCGGAACCTATGAGGAAGAACCGGTGCGGATTCTAGAACGGCGAGAGAAGCAACTTCGCACCAAGGTAATCCCGCTCGTCAAAGTGCTTTGGTCAAAGCACGGAACAGAGGAGATGACTTGGGAAACTGAAGAAGAGATGAGGAGACGCTTTCCTCAGTTGTTCTCTACTTAGCGCGAGTCGCATAGTCATTTCATTACCTTGTTTATTCGAATTATGATGAATAAGAAACCTTGTTAGAGACCTTTGTTATAGTCCAGTTGGTTGATGTGTTATATTCTTGTCGATCTCTTGTTTATTTCTCTCGTCAGTTCTAAAGTCCTAAGTGATTTATTCTCATTTCTTTACTTTTCCTTTTCTTTTTCTTTTTCTTTTTCTAAGTTTCGGGACGAAACTTATTTTAAGGAGGGAGGTATGAAATACCCCAAATTATTTTTGGGATATTTTTTTAAATGATATTATACTATACTATGTGAATTTGGGAAACCAATAAATTCACATAAGATATATAATATAAATTAGAATAATTATATTATTATAATTTTATGGTCTCGCATTCTTGCTATTTAATTCTTGCTATTTAATTTATTTAATACATATGATATAGATCTGTATATATGTATAATATATAGTCGAAACCTTGCTTCATTTCTACAAGAGGAAACCCAATAGAAAAGGCCTAAATTTTGACCCAGTTTGTATGTTTGGATGCCCAGAATTTTCAGCCCAAAGGTAAGCCCAGAGTATAGTGGTCCAAGAGCCAAAAAGGCTCATTTCTTTTTCTTTTTGGATTGGCCACGTCTTTCCCTCAAGATCAACTCAAGAGAAGTTATCCCCAATCTACACCATCAGTCCGAGATCTCAGCAGTTGGGATGTGATCAACTCTTTCCTCCTTATCTGATTCAATCCCAGGCTTATATATAGAGGGGAGAGGTCCCGTTAATCCTCATCAGTCACAAACCAGTTCACCTCCTCCTCCTCTCTCGAATCCACTGCGAGAGCAGCACCGTCTCTGACTTCCCTGAGCACCGCCGGCGTCCTGGGCCACCGGAACCGAAGCCACTGCCCAGCCTTGCCGGAAGCACGCCTGAGCCTCATTGCAGCACCATCGCCAATCACCTCGCCGAAAGCGCACCCGGTCGATTGAGCCCAATCGATCCCCGTCCGAGCGCTGCTGCGGTGATGTCACCATCACCGCCGTTTCCCTGCGCCACCACCGTCCCCAGATCGCCGCCTGTCGGGAGCAATCGCCACCGAGAAGCTCTGTTGGTCCCGTCGTTCGTTCGGTCCTTTGTTGCTGTACGTGAAGGCAAGAAGAAAACAAAGGGGGATTTAATCTCTTTTGATTAAATTACAGGAATTCCCCCTTGTTTTTATTTTATTTCCGTTTTTGGCCCTAAATTAATTATTTATTAAATAAAGAGGCCAATATTCCTAAATTATTCAATTCTTACCCATTTCAGCGATACCAAGAAATCTCGAAGCACTCACGCCGGATCCCGCTCTCTAAGGAATTCATATTGGTATATAATATTTAACTTTATAGAATTAATTCAATTCAATTTCAAATTGAGTTAAGTAAAGTTAATTTAATAAAAAATCAATATTAATATTCCTTTTTCCGTTGGATTCGATAGGTGCTAAAATCTCGTCAGGTTGTCATCAGCTGATCATCGGAAGTCAAGGCAAGTGATTTCGTTCAATGCTTTTTGCATGTTTCGTGATTTTCCTTTGACGTGCCTTTCAAATTCTTCCGTGTCGAATGCAGCCCTGTGGCCAATTTCCTTGCCAATTTCGATAAATTGCATACCCGTCTGCTTGATGTAATTTATCCTTTTAAATCATAAATTGGCATGAGTTAAATTAATGGGCAATTGCTAAATGAATTATAGTGATATGCGGATTAAATGTGATTGTTTGTTTATAACACGAGATAAGTAAAGGTTGCCCATTTTCTTCTTCCTAAAGTGCATGATATTCTGCTTGTTCTTTCATGCAAACTAGTGGCATGTGATAGTAAGATCCTTTGAATTATCCATGCTTGTTCCTGTTTGATTTAATGTCGTTATTATGATCACCTAGTATAAACTCTTAATGTATGATAAGATAGGCACCATGTGATGCTTAGTTATGATATGTTAAAATGCGCACCACGTGATGCGAGTGGCTTTATGCCTTTGGCAAGTTATGAAGTAGACTAACTTGCAGGTTGTGGTTCGTTAAGCCATCGCCTTATAAGGTTTCATGAAACACTATCCCGGAATGCATTCTCTGCGGGGTGATAAAACAACGATCTGATGTAGGTCGTGGTCCTTTTTAAAGGCCCGACCGGTACCACATAGTATTATTATTATCATCGTTATCATTATTGTGATTATTATCGACTGTTAAATATGTGATCATTTCAGTTATTATACTTATCTGCCTCGAGTATAATTCCTTTTCCTATCTTATAATCGATCGTTATGATCATCCGAGTCATGTGTGAATTTTTATCCTTTTCATTCAGTTTCTACTATAAATATTCGTGTCATTCCCTTAACCTGAGACATACCGTTTTATGGTCACTGTAAGGTTAAAGTCTGAACATTTTTCCTATCATTTGCTAGTCTTTATTGTACTAACCATCCTATTTATTGGATGGCGAGCAGCAAAGCAGGAGAGAGTTGAAGAGCAGACTGTCATTTATTGAATACAAGTTTTGAACCTCTAAATGTTTCCGCATCGCTACTTTGATTTCAGTTAATTCAGAAGTTATTCCTACTTTATGGTTTTGGTATTCTTATTTAATTGTGATTAGATATTTTAAACTAATAAATTGTATTCACTTCCGCCTATTTTACTGTATTTCAATTATCATCTTGTTTATGGGAACATGGTTGCATGTCCCTATAAGCCTCAGGTGATTTCAAAGACATTAAAGTCTGCGGATTCACTGGCGCTGCATACACTCCTTTGGGATCAAAAAGGGGTGTTACAACTATAGGAAAAACAAGAACCCAATTAACAAAATGATGGGCAAACACATTATCACAACAAGGACGTTTAGTGCTGATCAAATCAAATTTAACCATGAAACCAAACTATGTGATGCAAAGTTTTATCTTACCAACAGAAATCCATAAGGAACTTGACCAAATCAATCGATCCTTTTTTCTGGAATAAAGACTACAATTACAAACCATTGATTGGCTGGGAAAAATATGTAAGCCTAAGAAACAAGGTGGAATAGAGTTGCACAAATCTAAAGACATCAACAAAGCTCTACAGATATGAATCAACAAACCTATGGGTAAAGGTCATCAAAGAAAAATATATGAAGGATATGAATATATGGGAATACAAGAAAAAGTCACAGACTTCATGGCAATTCATGAAACTAATGGAATTAAAAAATGAATTCCTAGACGGACTAATTTGGCAAGTAGGAAATGGAAAGACTATAAAATTTTGGAAAGATGAGTGGCTGGAAGGGGACAAACTCATAAATCACAAAGTACCAAATTGTTCAATTGACGAGGAAGACAAAGTAGAAACCTACATAGGTGTAGATAAGCAATGGAAAATCGACCTACAGCAACAAGTGCTCACTTCCAACATTGTGGAAAAAATCGTCAATATCAAAATCCCAATGTTTAAGATCGAGGATCGTATATATTGGAAAGCAAGCCGCAATGGTTGGTTTTCGACTTCGGCTGCACTAGATAAGATTACAAGCCATCAAAGACACCTAGAGAGTGACATTGCATGGATATGGGGACTGGAATGCCTACCAAAAGTCCAGAACTTTATGTGGAAACTTGTCATGAATGGTACCCTAACGAAAAAAAGACTTGCTGAAAAAGGAGTTGATGTCCCCATGCCATGCATTTTTTGTAACCACTCGACTGAAGACTCATAACACTTGTTCACTTGTTGTAGCCACAAACTTCAGATGATCAAAAAAGTTGACGAGATAATTGAACAAATCATACAAACAACAACTAAAGTAGATCGAACAATAAGACAAATCACAAACGACATATTTTCCAAGCTCAACAAACTTCAAAAAACTTCTTTAGCTACTATGTGGTGGGGATGATTATGGACAATCAGGAACAAGATTATTTTCAACGACAAAAACTACACAGACTTCAGGAAGCAAGAACTATATCTACGACAACTACTGCAACAAGTACAAGACTCCAAGACATTATTCTGGGAAGACATGTACACTACAATGACTAGACAACAACCGATACCTAGACGCAAGAAAAATATTAGATGGTCGAAACCAGCGGTCAACCACTTCACACTACTACAGAAAAGGGCAAATAACCTGGATATTTGACCCTTTATAACCCGGATATGGTCCGGGTTAATGGTCAGCGGGTTATATTCTCAGCACACTATATAACCCGGATCTTATATCCGGGTTATTTTATCCGAGTTAACCGGTTATCCGTACGGTATATACATCATCCGGTCCGGGTTATTTGGGGTGTTAATATAACCCGGACATTAGAATATCCGGTTTATAAAGAGGTTATGAAATAACCCGGATATTTGAAGTCCGAGTTATTATATATTGCCATATTTTAACCCGGATTGATTTGTTCAAAGCATATACACCGGTTCATGCAGATCCGGGTTATATTCTCTTTTTTTTTTGCGGTGAAAGTGAGAGTATATAACCCAGGGATTTCGAGGTCCGGGTTATATAATATGTTTTGTTTTAATATAATATATACATATTTCATTTAATCCACCGGTATAAATGCATAATTCGTGCATGCATATGCTTTAATACATACACCAGTCAGAACATCTCAATGAACGCAGTTACAAAAGTAGAAATAGACTTACCAAAAACACACATAATTATTAATGCTAGATACTAATAATTTGCACAAAATAAAAATTAAATATAACGTCTATCCACCGTAAAGAGTACTTTAACACTATCCAAAATATAATAATCCCACTCTAAATAATATGATACCATTATCTAAAGAGGGAAAACATATAAGTTTGAAAACGATGGCTACTTCATCATCAATCAATCAACCTGAAAAAGACAATTGTAGGCAACTTAGTGATAACAATGAAATTTTCTCTATGTACAAGAACAAGGCATTGTAGTTATTGAATCTTACTACATTAGTAAAATCCATTTCATACCTAAAATAAGACATGAACCATATACTTTAGAACTCCTTTCGAACGTCATCGATATCATCTTCTGAGAACCTTTGCTATTTTCCATACACTGTACATATTTGAATTGTCAAATGCAGAGCAAAGTTCTTCATATCCTCTTCTTCACATCTGCATTATAAATAAAAATGTTAGATAAACACATCTGATATTGAGAAAGCCCCAGAGTCTTTTTACTTGAGACTAGAGTATAAGGAAGTAACGAAACATGTCATTGCACTGGAAGTAATTAAGTAAAGCATTACCTCTTCAAAAAAATTAAGTAAAGCATTACGCATCATTCAAAAAAAAAAAATAAGTAAAGCATTGGTGTGAAGCGGCTGCTTTGTAAAATCAAACACTACTTGCTTATTTCACACACAAAAAAAAAGACCCTGTTAAAATGACAAGGACAAGATAAAGCATTCAGGAGACCAAGAGAGGTTGCACATATTTACTAAAAACTGTGATAATGGTATTTTGTAGCATAAGCAAGTGTTTGGATGCACAGATGCAACAATTCATAATGTTCTCAACGTACCAAGAGGAGTACAGGAAGTGAATAAATGCATAAACATCCACATGAGGCACCCCAAGAAGCTCCAAATGTACCTTTCCACTCCTAGGTTCGGACTGCAGAAGAAAACTTCCCATTACAGACTTACAGTTGATGCAACCCTCTGTATAAGTAATAGAGAGAAACACGATCAGTTGTATAAAAGAAGTTCGATTACAATTAGGTCTAGGGAAACAACTTAGAAGGGATTCTTTTTTGTCATACTATAGAAGTAGTTAGCATTGTCTAATTTCCTAAATGGACTGGAGTTTAGAGAAATCACCAGAAAGCTAGAGTGAGCAAGAATAGGTGTGCCATTATATTTAATAACATAAAAATCAGCACCATATTCTTCTTTGAAGACCTAGTCCCAAGTATCTCTTGTTTTTCTACAGATGATACTACTGTGTTTCTTTTGACACCTTTTGTTAAAAGGTGTAATACAAACCGGTAGTGGAGGTGGCGCAGGGATCGAACTTTCATTTGATAAGGATGGATTAGAGAACGTGATCACAGGTGAATTATTAGCGAAAGCTTCTTCCTCTATATATGTCTTGGGATATCTACTAGGAGAGTCATCGTCAACGACTACCCACAAACATACGAACTCAGGTGAAGTCATAAATTGTAGTTATCAATAATAGGGAGATAACGAAAATGAGATGAATGAAAATGGAAGACAAATCACATATGAAAACTGAAGAATCATAACATATCACATGAAAACGCAAATGATGTCTTGCCTAGGCTCAAAAACACCATGAACACAAACAACTATAGAATTTTTTTTTAAAAGAATGTTTCATAGTGGATCAAGTTATAGATGAAAGTTTCACCATCTAGTTTTCTAGTTGCGTAAGATAGACAAGGAAGAAAAAGTCAACTTAGAAGGTTGTGGCTAGCATGTATATACTTGTATCAAAGGACATCAGCTAAAACTTACATCTACCAAACAACTTGATTGATAGAGCTAATACCTTCTCAGATATAAAGCGAATACCCTTATCTGGAAATTCGGTTTCATAAGTTTCACCAAGCAGGGGATGAAATGGCTTACAAGTTCTTCCTTCTGTAGAGGCATATCCTGATACAGCAAATGTTGCTACATTAAGCAACTGCATAAGACTATTACCCTGTAGAATTTGCCAGAATATTGTCATTCAAAGTAAAAGTTAAAACAATTTATTGAAAACTTAACCTAATGACTAAAGAACCAAATAAATAGGTAAGACACTGACATCTAGACATAATGCCTTGTTAAAACCTAAGACAAAAAGTCTGAACTTGACATGATCAAAGATAGGCCAGTAGCCACAAGCTTCTCCAGTCTGCCTGATCAGCTGGGTCAGGCTACTTCTTTCTCCATTGTACATAAGTATAGTTATGCATACTCATTAAAGAGTCTTCCATTTCATGAGCATCTTCATCATCTGATTCAGAAAATAATCCCTGAACCTCTGATCCACTGCTGTCAGAAGACCAAGGGGAGAGAAATTCTTGTGTCCCGGAATCCCTCATCCATATCCTCCTCTTCTTCATATTTGTAAGGTTCTCTAGTGTTTCAAATAGAACTCATACTACCACCTATCAGAGTTGCATATAACTCTATCAAATCAGATAATCTTTTCATTGTATATTCTCCATAGAAGGTAATCACAGACATTTGCATCTGCCTTCAAGAACCCAGGGAAGGGCATTTGTTAAATTGAAAGTTTAGTTTAAATAGCATCTAAGATCAAGGCTAATTGGATGAAATCCTTACAAAAAAAATCGATGAAAACAAATAGCATCTAAGATCAAGGCTAAGCACAAAAACTTAACTCATCAATTTATAATTCAATCAAACCACACGCATTAACACATAATCCTAATCAGGGAGACACCAAAAACACAACATAGAGAACAAAACCATGACTTGTCCTTCAACCTCCAATCGCACCTTGGAAGTGAAGGAATTAACCAATAGACGAGTGACAGACGACGCCAAAATGGACTGCTTCCAGCAGATTAAAGGGAGAGGAACTCAGCCCGACCCACACTTGAAAGTTGAAACACACCACATCAGAAACACCAGCACAAATACACGTCTCAACACAATTCTGCACAAATTGCCTAATGTCTACAAAAATTCAGCCTAATGTAACCATAATTTCACTCAAATTCACTAATTTATCAAACATAAACCTAAATGGGTAAGCAAAGAATTTAAAAAAAAAATACCTTTTGTATTCTATAGCAGCAAATGGCGCTCCTTCTCAACCGATGCAGTTCGTGGTGGCAGGAAGGCAGAAAGGATGAGAGTAGCAATTGAGAGTCGATAAAGTAGCAGCAATAGAGGCAGCAATATAACTTACAGTAGAGCAGCAGTGAGCGCCGGGAAGAAGCGACCAAGGGCGAGCGCCGGGAAGAGGTCGCCAACGGCGATACTGGGTCGAGGTTGTGAAAGGCGAGCGATGTTAGAGAGGAATCAGCCTTAATTTCAACTAAATCTAAACACAAAAGACTAAGAAAGACAATGAAACACATACCTTTGATTTCTCGTGGTCGCAGCAACAAAGAAGGCGGGATGCGGTTCGTGGCAGAAAGCGACAGTTCGTGGTCGCAGCAACAGAGAAAAGGGGGGCAACGACAGAGAAAGACTGAAAGGGTTGGAGAAGGGAAGAGGGAGTCGGAGCGAAAGGAACGATGGCGGTGAACAGAAGCGAAAGGAACGACAACTGACAAGAGAGAAGAGGGAGGCGGTGAACAGAATATTGACGGGTTTAGCAATATAGGGTCAAATAATCCGGATTGAGGGAAATATTTTTTAATAATATAACCCGGGCGTTTATGGTGAGGGTTATTTGATTAAAAATTGTTTTTTTATACACCGGACATCACCCTACCCGGTATATAAAGGTAATCTGAATTTATTTTTTCCGGTTTTCCCACTTTATACACCATGTAAGGCACGCCCGGGTTATATATTATGGATTATTAGCCCAATTGTGTAGTAGTGTCAAGATCAATTTTGACGGTTCTAGACTCTTGACAGAGGATTTTCAATCGCCTTAAATCCTATCAAATAAATCCGACTAAACTAACTAATGTAGTTCGGCAAGTACGGGTCGATCCCAAAGAGAGCCAACGATTTGTATGCAAATCAGAGTGTGTCAACAAAAATAAGAAACACAGAGGGGGGATTTTGATGGTTTAAACTAACTGAGAATGCAAAATTAAGAAAAATAATAAAGTAAAACAGATTAAATGGATGAATATGAGAGAATAACTAGCTCATGTCAATTAATCTCAGCAATTAGGTTTGTTCATTGATCATTGATATTGAAAAGATAACTTCCTCTTGAATACTTTGTTGTGGAAATACTACGTCTTTTGAATCCAATTCCTTATCGAAATTAGTTAGCAGGACAACTAGACCCTGAAAACCCTAATTATCAAACAATCTTGAAACTATGAAGATTCAATTCAATAATCGATTAAGCTTAAAGGAAATTAACAAAGACAATCGACGCGCACAACTAGTTATTGCATCAATTGCAAATCAATTCTCTAAATCTCTAAATCAACCAGTTTCAGAGATTTTTACTTTGCTACAGAAGGATATAGATAACTCAACCAGTAATTACCTATATCTAGCTACAGATTATCATGACCAAGCATCAGTTGATCAGGCTAATAAAAATTCACGAAAACCCTAAACAGTCGGCGCAGAGAATCAATAATATTCAGAGAGGAGTAAAAAGAAATAGAAATCTCACAATGAAATTGCAAACCCGAAGCTTCGATTAATCTCCCTAAGCAAAAGAGTTTAGTTGTTCATGCTTTGCAGAGGAAATCTAAACTAATTCAACATGGAAAAGTGTCTGATGAATTCTGTCTCCCCCTCAAAACCCTAATAATTCCCTCCTAATAATAATAATAATAACATATTAATGAAATAACAAATCCAAAATAACCACTAAAGCCCAAAGCCCAACATAAACGCAGCCCAACTCGTCCTTCCCTATGCTGAAAACTGCACAGACCGAATTTTGTTCAGTAGCTAGAATTGAAGTCCTGATTCTGCTGTTTTCAAGGATGAATTTGGAAAAGTCGTAAACATAAAAGTTGTAGGTCTTCGAATCCTCTTTCCAACATGTATAAGTACGCCCAGATCCGATAAATACAGCCTTCAAACAACTCGTTTTAGTGCAGCGTCGCTAGCTTGGGCAGCTCCAATCCTTTACATGTTTAGCTCATCTCCACGGCTCTCGTGCTCTTCTATTCTCGTCCAATCTTCCAACATTGGCTCGAGCTTAGCTTCACCTCTTTACAATCACCTGAAATCATGCACAAATCTCGTAGATTCTGACTCTAATTGAAACATAATGAAAATATGAAAACTACTCTAACTCGTGCATTTTACCCTACCTAAACTATCTAAATGCTTATATTAACACTACCTAAATGTGCATGATCAAACTCCCCACACTTAAACCATTCTTGTCCTCAAGAAAACAAAACTAATCCAATTAAACATCCCACAGATACACTCTTCCTGCATTCACCTTGTCAACATACAATCCAAAATCAAGTAGGAGACACAAGACAATAATCAACATCATCACATGTATTTGGGCAACTCAAAAGCTTAGGCACATTTCAATCCAACCTCACCGAGTATATAAAGTGTTTCACTCTCACTCTTGTGTTTAGGCTAATTCAATTCCACTCAAACTCAATCCAATGCAACTAAGCTCCAGGAAAATTGAAATCCACATCAAAATCCGTGGGTGACATTACAAGAAATAATCGTCATGAGGTCTCTTGTAAGGGTTGTAATGGGGCTTGGTAAGAAAATCAAGATATGGAAAGATTTAGGCTTTGTGGTGCTAAAAATCCGGGAAAAAGATATCTCAACTACAACCGGAAAAACACTCAAAACCAAACACTTCTTCAACCAAAAGAATTCAAACTTTAACTCCATCTACAAATAAAAACTTAAGCACAACTCTTGTTAACCTTCTCACACTTTGTTACTTCTTTTTTTTTTCTCTTGAATTGTCAATGATTTTTCTTCTTCTCTTTCCTTGATTTTTTCCTTTTTACGAATTTTTCTCGACTTTTACTCCTAAGTGAAATTTCTCCTTCTTAGGCCCCGAGTATTAAGCACGATAATCATCCATATGAAGCTCAAAAAGAATAAACCACCCATACATAACTTCCAAATGCTCAAAACACTCCACTAATACACATTTTCACCAATCTTCTCCCTAATTCCCGGATAGGGTAAGGCTAAAATCGGCTAAATGATATTTTGTGAGGCTAGCAAAAATGGGCTAAAAGGCTCAAATTTGGCTTCAAGCAGAGAATACAATATACAGGTAGATACAAAGTCAGATATGGCTAACAACATATTGCCTCAATCATGCGAAAATCCCAAGTAATGATCAAAATATACAACCTTGACAAAGATACTAATCCCAATTCTCAGAGGTAGTCACATTGGAGAGTATCACACACAAGAAGCAAGGAGGACATCCATAAAGCATAGTCCCAATAAGGCTAACAAAAACTCACAAGGTAAATATTTGTTGGATTTCAATGCCACCTAAAATGTAAGAGTTATACATGCTCTATCAATCCATTATCTCATGCTCCCATAGATCAAACAAATTAGACGAGGATCAACAATTCAAGCATATCATGGGACTTATAATTAGATTAAGAAGACATTTGGTACAGATGGGGTTATCTAGAATGTCATGCATGCTGAATTTTTCTCTTTTTATATGATTTTTCTGTTTTTTTTTTCAATTTTTTTTATAATAAGCAAGACTAAGAATAATAACCATGAAATGCAAAAATAAGAAACAAATATATACAATGCAACCTAAATGCAAACATGTAAATGTTCCCTCCCCCACACTTAATTCACCCATTGTCCTCAATGTGAAAAATAAAATAGAAGGAGAAGAATACTTACGGAGTTATCTACATATCAAGCGGAGGTGATGAATTCAAGCACAAGAGTGTGATGAGTCATTGTTCTTTCTCATCTCGATCTCAAGGAGACACCACAACCTCAAGGAAACACCACAATCTAATCTTTACAACCAAAGACAAGGCAACACCAAGAAAGAAATATTTGTTGTCCCGACAAAGACAACTCACAATAATAATCAATGGTGTCAACCCACTCGCAACAATAACCAACAAAGTCACAAACATCAACAATTTGCAAATCAATAACAATTAAGCATAAATTGATCAAAAGTAAAATCAATAAACTCAACAAGAAACTCCTATCAAGTTCAAAATCAAAAAGCAAGATCAATTCAAATGGTCAAGACTCGAAAATTCTCAAATTTGCAATTGGAATGTAACAATTAGGCACACAAATCTGAAATCCAAATCACAAACCTCAATCAATCCAATTCATCCACAAATTCCCCATCAACAAATTCCTAATTCACCCAATCCATTCACCAATTTCATAAATTTAACAAAACTTAAAATTTTGGGGTTTATTAAACTTACTGATTCAATGGAGGAAATGATGAGGTGAGACTGGCTGGAGATGGTGCTCGGAGGTGTCACCGGTGTGGCTGGTTGAGGTAGGCGGCTGATATCATGCATTTAGGTAGGCATAATAGGTTGCATTTAGCTTAGAAATTTCATGGATTGATTAAGTACAATTTGCATATTTGCTCTCTATGTCAGTGGAGTCGGAATCTACATACTTTATTTGATTATTTCAGGTAACTGTGGATCCGAGGATGAGGCATGGGTTGTTAACGCATTAGATGAGAATGTCTAGTTGATCGGAGAAGCTTACATGAAGATCTCAAGAGGTCATGAGAAGAAGAAGCAAACCGAAACGAAGAACAAGTCTGCAGAAGTTGTCGCTAGACATGCTGAACTTGTTTTGCACTTTCTGGAGGCCTCGGTTGTCCGATTGACTATTATGACCATGCGTTGGAAAGCTCTTTTAGAGAACTACAACTTACCTGTTGACAAGAAGAGCGAATTCATGATAGATTTTCCGTGAAAAGCCCCTGGCTGCGGCCGCAGCAACCTTGTGGCGCCCGCGGCCAATCAATTTGCAAAGTGTTGGAGGAAACAGTGTGCAGCGTTAATTCGCAGCGTTTTGATTAATGAAAACCCTAGAACTTATTTATTTCTTTCATGGCCGACTTTGATGTTTTAAAAAGGCCAAGTTTTATGTTATTTTCATAACTTCTATTCTATTCTATTCATCACACACTTTAGAGATTTGAGCGATGTCTTCCATGAGGAACTAAACTCATCTATTCTGCCTGCAATTTGAAGCTTTATTTGGATTGATTGTGAGTTTCTAATTCTCGTTCCTTGTTTCCTATATTTGAATGCTTCAACTTCTTTGTGCTTGATTGTTTATTGTTTTGTTCTATCTTGTCTGGCCAACTTGTTAGATCAATTCAATTGCTAAGGTTTTGTAGATTCCTGGTTGCGAACCTTAACCTAAGTGGCAAACTTGTTCCTTTAGGGCTGGTTGAACTAATTGAATGAGTAGGAAGTTGAATGTGTTGTTAAATCCTTTTTTAGGGACTGCAAATACCTTGGTTAATCTGTGAACATAAAGCTATCAATTGGGTTAAATCCTTCTTTAGGGACTGTTCGATTGATAAGGGTTGCTAGGACTGGTTGGACTAGTAACTATATTAGGTCGGGACAAGGGCATTCATAGGAAACTTAATAGGACGAGAAGAAGTTACAAGGATCGCTTCAATCCAATAAAGTGGAAAATTGTAGGTAGAATTGCTTCTCCTAAATTGTCTAAAACAAATTCGTTTACTTTGCTTTCTTTACTTCACTTTGATAAAAGGCGGAACTTTTACACTCTCAAAACCCCCAATTTGAGTACTTTGGTTGACACTTGAATCACACTTGAATAATAATTTCCCTGTGGGATCGACATCTTGCTTATTGCTATACTAGTTATAAGTTTGAGTTTACTTTGGCGGATCAACGACAGGTTTTACCTCCGTCGGCGGCGGGAGCTGGCCGCTGGCGAGGTTGTGCTCGACGCTCGGGAGGGAAGGAGGGAGAGACCATGGCTGCCCGGTGCCTTCGGTAGAGAGGCAGCGCGCTGCTGCTTGGAACGAGGCTGGAAGCTGCTCGGGAGAGAACCAGGCGTGCTCGGGATCGGAGGTTGGGGCTCTGTGACTCGCCGGGATGGATGCTGATCGGAGATGCTCGGCGCCGGTGCTGCTGCTGGTGGATTGCGATGGGCTCGCTGTCGCTCGGGAGAAGACACGGGCAAGACTGAAGACGCGCTTCTTCTTTTCGCCTTTTTTTTAGAAACCACAATATATCTCGGGTGTGGTTTTAAAACTCGACCGAGTTCTTTTTACCCACCCGAGTTCCATCTCGAAGACCTGTTCGCCACTCGGTTTGGCCCATGAACTCGGCCGAGTTTCTTACCCGAGTTTCCTACTGTAATTTCCCTGGTTTTGGACGTCTTTTTTTTTTTTGGCTTCCGAAACCTACATGTTAGTATTCCGGTGATGCAAAAATACTAGAAAATTAACTAAAAAGTAATAATAACAACTACCTAATAAAATTGTGAAAAATGATAATATGAAATACTAACCTTGGGTTACCTCCCAAGAAGTGTCCTTGGTTAACGTCATAGACTCGACGTTTTGGTTGTCCATTTAAGATTCACTCGGACATCGTGAGTGCCCTCAGCAACAAATCAAACTCTTGTGCACACCATCTAGGTAAGCGGGCATTACATACGAATAAGTTGAAGTCAAAGTATGTCTTCAACTTCTCATATGCCCGAGCGTGACTCTCCGCCGCGGGTATGTAGAACCACCAATTCAGTTCCATTGGTGGTATGTCAAAATAATCAGCCCAAGGGTCAACATAATCACCAACCTTCTCACTATTGCAGAGGATATCCATTCTTTGCCCGAGAGACACAGAAATCAGCTCCGGACTTGGTTCCATGATAGGCGAGCTCGGGATAATCTGATCGAATGAAAGAGACAAGAAATCACATGAAATCTCATGTGTCGACTCATGATACTCCATGTCAAGAAGCACTGCACTCTCCTCTTCATCACTGAAGAAACCGTCATCCTCTACGAACATGTCCTCCTCCAACAAAACATTATCATGCTCATAGCTCAAGGGTAGGGGAGGTGGTGGAGTAGACTCGGATGAATTCAATGGGGGAGGAATAGGAAGAACACACTCACCTACATCTTCATGACTTTCTGAGCTTCCCTCGGGTGTGACAAACAGGTCCTTACCACTCCCTAGGGTGTTCGTGGTGAGGCTCTCTACTGGGTTAACCACCGGTTGAGACGGTAGTTCACCCGCTTCACATGCTAGTATCTCATTCCCCACTTGGACCATTCAGTGCACTCGTTCATCTAGTTCCAAAATTTGCTGACACAATTGCCCATTCTCCTCGTAGGAGGCCTTGAATAGATCCTCTGAAGGTGCATCAAAGTAATCCATTGGTTGAGTTCCAGTGTGAAGGACACTTCCTGCAACGCCTGGTGACCCATGTAGCAGATAAGATCCCAAATTCCCACCAAACCTAACCTTGCTAGACTTCCGCCGCTTATGTATATAGCACGTGCCTTTGTCTCAGTAGTCATTGCCTCTACAACGCAGACAACCATATCTCGCAAACTATCGTGGAAACCCCACTCATTGCGGATGTCCACACACCTCTGCAACCTAGTGAGATATAGGTGAAAGTTTTCACATTCGAACTGCAATAATCTCAACATCTTAAACTGTTAGTAGCATATGTATTGTGAACAGTAAAATAGGTTCACAACAAAAGTTAGTAGCTAAATTAACACACAAGACAAACACACAAATAACAACTTAACTTACCGGCAACGGCGCCAAGTTTGACAGAGGATTTTCAGTCGCCTTAAATCCTATCAAATAAATCCGACTAACCTAACTAATGTAGTTCGGCAAGTACGGGTCGATCCCACAGAGAGTCAACGATTTGTATGCAAATAAGAGTGTGTCAACAAGAACAAGAAACACAGAGGGGGGATTTCGATGGTTTAAACTAACTAAGAATGCAAAATTAAGAAAAATAATAAAGTAAAACAGATTAAATGGATGAATATGAGAGAATAGCTCAGGTCAATCAATCTCAGCAATCAGGTTTGTTCATTGATCATTGATATCGAAAAGATAACTTCCTCTTGAATACTTTGTTGTGGAAAGACTAGGTCTTTTGAATCCAATTCCTTATCGAAATTAGTTAACAGGACAACCAGACCCTGAAAACCCTAATTATCAAACAATCTTGAAACTATCAAGATTCAATTCAATAATTGTTATAAGGAGGAAATTGAGACTTGCAATAAAATATGAATAAATCAAAGCAAACCAGATTTCGTCCCTTGCAAATGATTACAAGACTCCCTCCCTATGCGGTAGTGGGAATTCAGGATCGATCCACGAGGAAGCGTGTCAGCGGATCTCAGGTAGCTGTAAATCTCACAGACAGAAAAGCAAAAAGACAGAAAAAAAGACAAAAATAACAAAGCAAAGCAGAAAATAAAGCAAACACAGAAACTGGTCGATATCGACAAGGAGGTACTCGATATCGACAAAGCACAGTGACGACAGAAAGCAAACTCAGCAACAGAAACTCGATCTCGACAAACTTCTACTCAATATCGACTAAGTGTTATTCGATATCGACTAACAATCCCCTAGATCGACAAAGACAGAAACTTTAAATTCTAAATTCTCGAACACAGAACTCAGATTTTCAATGAAATAAATCAATATACTAAAAGACTTCCAAAGCCAGGGTATCAACACCACAACGATAACCATGCAAAATAACACATAAAGGCGTAAAAGATCATGCTTTCCATCAAATAACTTTCGTTATTAACAAATAGGAATATAGAGGCTTTCGCATAAACCCTAATTGTTACTAACCCTATTCACATAATTAACCCAAGTTGCATTAAGATCACTTTCGCTTAAATAACACAAACAAGGATCACCTTCAACTTTCGCAACATAATCATGCTCATAGGGATAAAAGACGAATTGCATAAAAAGATCGTACCTTTACCGCATCACCTTACATGGCCACCGTCGGGCTCACCCCAGCCCTAGAAGTGGGTGGACTACTTGCATTAAATAAACTCAAAACTTACAACCTCTTCTCATTCTCTCTCTACTTGTGACTAATTGTCTCTGAAATTGATTTGGAATAAGATGCCTAATGCTCAGCCCCTAAGGCTTTATTTATAGTGCTCAAACCCCGCTAATCAAAGAAAGAACATCTATATCTATATCTATATCTAATTATCTAAAAGCTTAAAGATAAATAAATGCAATAAAGGAATTAAATTAAAAAGGGAAATTCTATCGAAAATAGGTAAATCTTCCATGTGTTGATAGGTCTTGATAGATGTTGATAGATGTCGGCCAAACTCGGATTCCTTCGGCCCCAAGAACTCCCAATCCGCGTAGGACAGCAAAAACGAGTAACGCGGCTCTACACATCTTTCCTCGATCTCGACCATGTTTACTCGAGATCGAGTAACTCTAGCGTCGACTACGACTTGACTGGGCGCCTTGGGTTGCTACTGCTCGATCAAGCTCGGACAGGCGCTGATGGGTTCCTCGATATCAACAAGTTTCGTCGATATCGAGTAAATTTGCTTCATCGACTTGATGGCCTGGTGATGTCGAGTAGCTTATCCTCGGTACTGACTCGGACTGGCACTGTGGTGGTTGTCGATATCGAGTAATATACTCGATATCGAGTAAACTTGGTGCTCAGCGTCTTCAGTCCTCGGCTTCTCGACATGGTGTATCTCCTTGACTCCGGGCATAAGTTCAGGAAGTTGTCGATATCGAGTAATCTACTCGATATCGAGTAAACTTGTGGAGTCGGGTTGCTCTGGCTCTCAGCTCCTCGATCATGCTCTTAGTCGATCACCACTGCTCGGACACCTTTATTGATATCGAGTAAATGAACTCGATATCGGGTAACTCTGGGTTTCCAGCTTGTTTCGTCTTGGTTCTGTAATCTTTTGACCTTGGACTTTTGTAGTTGATTTTTGAGCTTTTCTAACCTTTCTCAGAACTGCTGTAAATTGCCTCGAATTCTGCGATTTTAAACATAAACTGATGTAGATTCCAAAATTTGGCAAATAAATATAAACTACATAGATTATGTACTATTATTGCCCAAATGCATGAAATGTATGCAGAAATTGATATAAAAGTTACTGTAAAACATGGCAGATTCAGCTCACAACAAACACCCCATACTTAAGCTTGCTTGTCCTCAAGCAATACTTTTATTTGTCATTTAGGGGAAGAAATCAAAACTCTCAATATATTAGATTCATTCTTATATAACCCTGCAATCAATTACCATCCTCGAAAAGGTACTAATGTCACAAATCCATGCATGTGCAAATAAAAAGAACATCTACTCACAAAAGGAGGGTTATGCAAAACAATTCATTCGTGACAAAGCATTAATAATCAAGAGGACTTTAATTTAAGCTCAAATAAGGAGTAGAATTGGTAAAAGGCTAAAGGTGGGCAATTTTTGGCAATGTGGTTCTAATGATCCGGGGACATGGAGTACTTTCCAAACTGAATTTCATACCACATTCTTTCTCATAAGATTCATCAACTTTCACAATGCTTTTTCTCAATAATAATGTTTTTACCTCTCTGACCTCAGCACTGCCTTTTCGCGAGTCGCAAACATGGGTGTCATGAATGGCCCCAGATACTTAGTGCTTTGGACTCCTCACAATGTGTCCCATCTCACTGAACTATTATCTCAGCGAGCAGGGTCGATCTACCTTTATCTCTTGAGGTGACCAAATTTTCTTTCGCTCATTAAATTTTCCATATATTTTGAACATTATCCTACCAAACTCCAATAATGATAACAACAACACAACAATCATATAACATCTCCATAATGTAACATCATTTCTCAACATAATCCCAGATAGAAAATAAGGTAACGAATGGGCAATATTTAGATCATGTGGAGAAATAATATGAAATAGGGCTCAATATGGCTTTTGTGATGCATAAACATAGGTAGAGGCAAGTATATCAAAACATATGAGCATTATATAGAAAATATATATAAAGTCCTCCATCCTTTTATCATGCAACATGTCAAAATCAAATTCAAATTTTACCTCCTTTCATGGTTTTTAAGAAATAATGCACTTCATTGTGACTTCACTTTACTGGGCAATTTCATGCTATATCTCTAATGAATCCAATTTTGCATCGTCGAGTTCAATATTAACACTTCCATGACATTTTTCAAAATTTTCAGCGGGGGTCATTTTTTTCAATCTTTTGGAAAACATGCATATAAGCACATAAATCAATAATGAATTCCAAAATAGTCATGTAGCAATTCAAGAAATAAACCTTAGATATGCACACATAATGTCAAATATAGCAAATATGCACAAAGTAAGCCTTTCCCCTACCCCATACTTAAACAATACATCGTCCTCACTGTATAAAAACAAGGGTAGAGAAAAAAACTCACTAGATTGAACATTGATAGCATGTATTTAGAGAGTTATAATAGGTTGCATTTAGCTTAGTTATGATGCATATCATGCATGGTTTAAGTATAATTTGCATATTTGTTCTCTGTGTGGTTGGAGTCGGAATCTACATGCTTTCATTGATTATTTCAGGTAATGGTGGATCCGAGGAGGAGACATGAGTTGACAACGCATTATATGAGAATGTCTAGTTGATCGAAGAAGCCTACATGAAGATCTCAAGAGGTCTTGAGAAGAAGAAGCGAATCTAAACGAAGAACAAGTCTGTAGAAGTTGTCGCCAGACATGCTGAACTTGTTTTGCACTTTCTGGAGGCCTCGGTCGTTCGATTGACTATTATGACCATGCGTTGGAAAGCCCTTTCAAAGAGTTACAACTCTCCTGTTGACAAGAAGAGCAAATTCGAGGCGGATTTTCCGTGAAAGGCCCCTGGCTGCGGCCGCAGCACACTTGCGGCGCCCGCAGCCAATCAATTTGCAGCAGGATACGAAGAAACAAAATGCTGCGGGCGCAGCAACTATGCTGCGCCCGCAGCATTGGTCGTCAGCGCGGATGCGCGTCATTTTGAATATTAAAAAACCCTAGACCTATTAATTTATTTTATGGCCGACTTTGGATGATATTTATGGCCACTTTTAGTTATTTTTCCAGCACTTCTATTTTATTGAATCATCAGACGTTTTAAAGATTTGGAGCGATGTCTTCCATGAGGATCTAAACTCATCTATTCTGCCTGCAATTTGTAGCTTTATTTGGATTGATTGTGAGTTTTTAATTCTCGTTCCTTGTTTCCTATATTTGAATGCTTCAACTTCTTTGTGCTTGATTGTTTATTGATTTGTTCTATCTTGCCTGACCAACTAGTTAGATCAATTCAATTGCTAAGGTTTTGTAGATTCCTGGTTGTGAACCTTAACCTAAGTGGCAAACTTGTTCCTTTAGGGTTGGTTGAACTAATTGAATGAGTAGGAAGTTGAATGTGTTGTTAAATCCCTCTTTAGGGACTGCAAATACCTTGGCTAATCTCTGAACATAAAACTATCAATTGGGTTAAATCCTTCTTTAGGGATTGTTCGACTGATAAGGGTTGCTAGGACTGGTTGGACTAGTAACTATATTAGGTCGGGACGAGGGCATTCATAGGAAACTTGATAGGACGAGAAGAAGTTACAAGGATCGCTTCAATCCAATAAAGTGGAAAATTGTAGGTAGATTGCTTCTCCAAATTGTCTAAAACAAATTCATTTACTTTGCTTTCTTTACTCCGCTTTGATAAAAGGCAAAACTTTCACATACAAAAACCCCCCAAACTGGTTACTTTGATTGACACTAAATCACACTTGAATAATAATTTCCCTATGAGATCGACCTCTTGCTTATTGCTAGACTAGTTATACGTTTGAGATTTACTTTGACGGATCAACGATAGGTTTTCCCTCCGTCAAATTTGGCGCCGTTGCCGGGGAAATTTATTAGTTCTTGTGTGTTTTTAGTGCTAATTTTTGGTGTGGACCACTTACATGGTCTGCACTCTTGCTACTAACATATGTTGATGGTGAGGTTATTGCAGTTACCTGGAGAGAATTTTCATCAATACTTTATCAGACTGCAGGAGTACATTAACGATGTTTATTCATGGGGATATCAAGCTAGTAGAAGGGAAGTGCTTTTATGCATCTTTGATGGCATGACTGCTGAGACACGAAGTCTTGCCGAGCGCCTGAGTGATGGAGGTTTATTAGATATGGGACTCTCGGAGATGTGGGAATTTTTCTGTTACATGGATAATCAATGTGCGCAGAACAAATCACTTTCTCCAGTATCTCAAATCGTTGAGACCTCTGTTGCACCTCTTGAAGTCATCGTGGAAAATCACATTGAGAAGATTGAGGAAGAAGACACTCAATCTGATGAGATCATCCCTAGCTCGCCCATTGATGAATCAGGTCCAAAGCCTGTTGCTGAGGCTACAAAGCAGGTAAAGGTCGTCTCCTGCACTCGAGAGAATATTGGTGAATACATTGATCCATTTGACTGCTACTTTGACAAGCCACCAGTAGAACTGAATTGGTGGTATTATATACCCTTTGTGGGTAGTCAAGCTTCTGAATACAATAAGTCTAAACGGTTCTTAAATGAATTATTATTTAGTTTCAATTTATTTGTATGTAGCGCATGCTTGTTTGTTAGTTGTGCACAAGAGTTTGACAGGTTGCTGAGGGCTTTGACTATGTCTGATTAGTTTCGTAAGCTTAAGCAAAACGTCGAGCCAACGACTTGAAACAAGGGCGCTTCTCGGGAGGCAACCCGAGGTAAGTTTTCTAATTTAGCTATTTCAATTCCTAGTTAGCTAGTTTTCTTTTTAATAAATTAGGTTTCCCATTAGACATTAGATAGTTGTTTTTGGTTTGGAATAGACTAAGCTTTCAAGAAAGGTCATCGAAATCCTCAGATCCGACCTATAGAGACCCATCCACCACATTGTGAGTATTTCATTCATCTCTTCATCTATGTTTTTTTTTTTTTGTCTTTTATGTTTCATTGAGGACAATGAAAGGTTTAAGTGTGGGGGAGGGATTGCATTGCATATAGATAGAGTTTCCATATCATGTTTACTTATTTTATCATATTTATTTATGTTGTCATATTTATTTTTATTCATATACTGCATTTGAAAAAAAAATCCAAAAATATCATGCATTTCATTTAGGTGTTATTAAAGATACCCATGTTGGTTTAGTTTGTCCTTTAATTCATTTTTATGATCTCATTGCATAAATCCCATAATTTGATTGAATTGCTTGAAAATGATTTTTGGAGCATGATTTGAGAATATAATTGAGAAAGTATGGTTCATAGTTGAGGTTTAATTGAAATCTAGCAAAAACATAACCCTTTGTGAGTTTGTTTTGGCCTTATAGGGACTTTACATATTATTCCCTTTTGCTTTTATTGTGTGATTATACTCTCCATATGCTTCTTATTTCAATACCGTATTGCACATGTTTGTTGCTTGTGAATTTCAAATGATCGAGGCATGTTTTCTTTAGTCGTATTATACCTTATCTACCATTTGCATTATCCTTTGCTTGAAGCCCAACTGAGCCTTAAAGCCTATTCTTTTTTATAGCTCCACAAAAATATATCATAGCCAATGATTAGCCTGACCCTATCCGGGAATTAGGAGGAGAATTGGTGAAAAATCTTTATGTTGGAGTTGCTTTGAGTGGAGATGATATATGTATGGTTGTGCATTGCGAGAGGCATAGCCAAAATAAGGTAACCCTTCTTACATAATAGAGATGACTTGTTACTAGGGGCCTAAGGAGGATAAAATTCACTTAGGAGTAAAAGTCTAGTAGGCTTGGACCTAGGGAGGATAAAATTCACCTAGGGGAAAAAGTAAGCATAAAAGAAAAGAAACGAAGTCATCATAATGAAAAAAATGCATGAGTTATATGGCTATTGAAATCGAAGAGTTTATTGTTATGTAATGGAGTTTATGTTATTGGAATGGTTTGCGAAGTATGGAAGTTTTGGTGTTGTTCTGGTTGGTTGTTGTTCCTTTTTCCCGGATTTTTAGCACCACAAGCCTAAATGTTTCTCATATCTTATGTTCCTACCAAAGCCCCATTTCAACCTTATAAAAGTCCTCATGATGTTGTTTGCAAGTGATAACTTTCACGGTGTACAGAGCATTTTGGATTGAGTTGAGAGTTGGACTTTAAAGCCTAAACACTTGAGAGTTTGAGTGAAACACGTTATCCTCGTGAGGTTGGACTAAATTTGATTATTGGATTGCTCACATACTTGCTAGGATATTTGTTATCTTATTCATGTCTCCTATTGCTTGATGTTGCTTTTCTAAAACTATAGCATGAAGATCTTATTTGTGGGATGATCAATTCTATATTTGTTTTTGATTGTTTGAGGACAAGAAAAAGCTTAAGTGTGGGGGAGTTTGATAGCATGCATTTAGAGAGTTATAATAGGTTGCATTTAGCTTAGTTATGATGCATATCATGCATGGTTTAAGTATAATTGGCATATTTGTTCTCTGTGTGGTTGGAGTCGGAATCTACATGCTTTTATTGATTATTTCAGGTAATGGTGGATCCGAGGAGGAGACAAGAGTTAACAACGCATTATATGAGAATGTCTAGTTGATCGAAGAAGCTTACATGAATATCTCAAGAGGTCCTGAGAAGAAGAAGCGAATCTAAATGAAGAACAAGTCTGCAAACATGCCTGTGCGGAGTCCAATTTAGCTTGCTTCTATCCCCAGAGACCTGAAAAATATAGAAGACATATACCCACAATAGAAAAACTAAAATTGTTCAAAAACAAAAACAAACAAAAAGCAGCAATGTCTAAAAGTCCCAAAAAGTAAATGTCTATTTACGAGCTCTAGATTTTATAGTTGTTAGGTCGACTTTCTTCATTAAGCTCAAGGTGGCATTTGCAGGACCCATGTAGCTTGGGCTTCAAATAGGACTCCATTCTTGTCCATCAGCTGTAGTCATCCAGAATGGATCTTGTTCACCACGAAAGGTCCCATCCTCTTCTTTTTGAATTTGTTAGGAAACCAATGATCTTTGGATTTGGAAACATAGAGCTTGTCTCCAACTTCATACTCCTTAGGCTCATCATTGGAAATCCTACATAAGCGCACATACCAAGGCAAACCTCTCCCATGTATAGATAAATCTTTAATGGAAATAGGAGAAGAAAGATCCATATCTTTGCTTACCTTCACAGAAACGGAATCGGGGACCACTGTGTTTGGTCGATCTCGAGTAACTGTACTCGATCTCGATGAGTTTTCAGCTTCTGGTGGTGGACTGCTCGAGGATGCTGGAATTGAGGAAGCCAGGTGTTGGTCGATATCGAGTAAAGTACTCGATATCGAGGAGTTCAGCCTCTCTGGCGGAGTCAGCGTCGAGGAAGCTGGAGCTGGTGAAGGTGATGCCTGGTCGATATCGACCAAGTTGGTCGATATCGAGGAGTTCTGCTCTGCTTCCAGGGGCTTGCTCGTCGATACAGGTGAAGTCGGGGACGCAGAAGGTTGGTCGATATCGAGTAGTCTACTCGATATCGAGTATGGCCGGGCTTCTGTTTTGGCTGCTCGACGATGCTGGTGTTGGTGGACGCTTGTGGTTTGGGTCGATATCGACCAAATTCCTCGAGATCGAAGAATTCTGACCGATTATGACCCTATACTTGCATCATGTCAAGGCATCTGAAAAATAGCTAGTCCAAATTGACGTACCTTGGTTTGAGTCGAGTGGATTCTCTGTTTCCTCATTCAGGATGGCCATGATCTTCTCCACCCGGGCTTCCATATCCCTCTTTTCCAGCTCTTCAGGGGTCATATTTCTTACTTTAGGCTCCCCGCAAGGGATGTAGCCAGCTGAGATAGATTTTACCTCTTCCATTGGACCTGTATGCCTTTCTGTTTTATTAAAGGAATACTCAATTACCTCATCGCTGATGTTGAAAGTGAGCACTCCTTTCCTCACGCTTATGTTGGCATCCACCGTCGCCAAGAAGGGTCTTCCTAGAATAATTGGACAAGCAGGGTCTTCTTGCATATCAACAACTAAAAAATCAGCAGGGACAAAGAACTTACCCACCTGTACTGGCACATTGTCCACCATACTTGTTGGAATGACCACTGTGTTGTTGGCTATATAAAGCCTAGCATCCATAGGCTCTAGGGCACCTATCTTAATCTTGGACCAAATTGTTAAAGGCATTATACTCACACTAGCTCCAAGATCACATAAAGCATTAATTTTGTATGGACCAAATCCAATGGTTATTGCAAACTTACCTGGATCTAGCCTCTTCTCAAGTATATCCAAATGGCTGCCCTCCTCTGTAATCTTAGCCATTGATCTCTTTTTGCTTAGAATCTTCTTGAGGAATTTGACATAGGATGACATTTCATTGAGAGCTTCTGTGAAGGGTATGGTGACATTGAGCTTCTGAAGCATCTTGATGAAGCGCTGAAATTTCTTTTCTGCCGGGTCCTTTGGAGATTTTCTTAGAAAAGGCAGCTTCTTTTTCTGATTCGGAGCCAGAACAGATGTCGGAGGTGCTACAGTTTTCTCGATCTCGACTTGTGTCTCCTCGATATCGATCAACTCTTCCTCGATATCGACTAGCTTCTTCGGGGTTGAGTTGTTGTGCTGTGCAGACGAAGGCTGATTCACTCTGTCGTCGATATTGAGTAGACCTTTCTCGATAGCGAGGTGCCTCTTGTCGATATCGACCAAAGTCTGGTCGATATCGAGTTGCTGTTCTCCTTCGTCCTGCTGTTTTCCGACCTCTGGCTCTTGTAGTTGATGGCTGCTTCTGAGTTTTACAGCAGCGATGTGTCCGGTTTTTCCCTTGGGATTTGGTTCTGAAGATCCTGGGAGTGAACCTGACTGTGTGGGGATTCCTGCTCCTAGCTGGCCAATCTGTGTATCAACTGATTTCCGCCATATATCAATTTCCCCAAGCCTGGAGTTGACACCTTGCATCTGAGTGTAGACGGAGTTGAAGGACTGCTTAGTTTCTGAATGATTCCTCCGTATTTCCTCTAGGACGGTCTGTAGATCATCCCTTTTCTGGTCCTTTTCCGGATGTCCTGGAGCTCTGTAGGGTGGGGGGTTCCTAGGGGCACTTTGGTTCCATTGTGGTTGCTGAAACCTTTGGTCCCCCATGTAGCGATTGGGACCCCCTGCGTAAGCTGCCTCTTCATGGTATTCTGCCAGCCTAACTTGCTCTGTGTGTGGGCACTCAGTAGTGGTTTGCGTCTTTGATACACATTCAATACAAGGCTGGTTGACAGAAAGATACTTTACTTGTTTGAGGAGCTTCTTATTCTCATCTCTGTAGTACTTCTCCCTTACATTAGGATCAATCTCCTTAGGGGGCTCATAGGTGACCGGAGTCCCATACTTTTTGTCATAATTGGTAAGCTTGTCGATAGCAGCCCATGCGTCAGCAGACGACATTGTCAGATACTCATAGTGAGTATATGTGTTGATTCTATCCTTTGCAGCCAAGTCTAGAGAATTGAAGAAGATCTCTTGAACTATGCAGGGTTGCTGTCCATGTGTAGGGCAGGATCGCAGTAGATCCTTATAGCATTCCCAAGCCTTTGCCAGCGGCTCCCCAGGCTGCTGTTTGAAAGATGTGATCTTCTGCCGAAGGAGCGCTGTCTTAGCAGGAGGAAAGAATTTATTGAGAAATTCCTGCTTTTCTTGAGCCCATGTCGTGAGGGATCGTGGTTTCAGTCCTTCTAGCCACTTCAATTTTGGACCAGCCAGAGACCAACGGAAAGCTTTCATCAAGATGTACTATAAGGTGGTATCTTCACCAAGAGTACGACACTTGTCAGTAAAGTTGGTAATATGCCGGAGAGGGCATTCATTAAATCTACCAGGAAAAACATGATTTTTAATTTCAATAAGGAATTGAGTGCGAATTTCATAGTTATTTTCAGGGATTAGAATGATCAATTCAGGTACGACGAGAGTCGGGTGCATATAATCCTCTGCAGTGGTTGGGTATAGGGCAAGCTCAGCTTCTGCTTGTTCCCTTCCTGCTTTCCCATCGGCGATAACAACATCTTTAGCGGCCAGTTCCCTTGTAAGCCTCGCAATCAGTTGTTCCTGTGTTTCTGCGACCGCCATGGCTCTTTTTAGTTTAGCTTGGATGTGTAAGAGGCGTTCCGGATCGTCTAACCCGTCAAACTCAGGTGGTTTACCAGAACGGCGCAAACACCTGCAAAGTAACTTAAAAAGAAAAGTGAGATCTGACTACCTAAGGCGCGAATGATAGCTTCCCCGACAACAGAGCCAATTTGACGAGAGGAGGAAATTGAGACTTGTAATAAAATACGAATAAATCAAAGCAAACCAGATTTCGTCCCTTGCAAATGATTACAAGACTCCCTCCCTATGCAGTAGTGGGAAGTCAGGATCGATCCACGAGGAAGCGTGTCAGCGGATCTCAGGTAGCTGTAAATCTCACAGATAGAAAAGCAAAAAGACAGAAAGAAAGACAAAAATAACAAAGCAAAGCAGAAAATAAAGCAAACACATAAACTGGTCGATATCGACAAGGAGGTACTCGATATCGACAAAGCACAGTGACGACATAAAGCAAACTCAGCAACAGAAACTCGATCTCGACAAACTTCTACTCAATATCGACTAAGTGCTATTCGATATCGACTAACAATCCCCTAGATCGACAAAGACAGAAACTTTAAATTGCAAATTCTCGAACACAGAACTCAGATTTTCAATGAAATAAATCAATATACTAAAAGACTTCCAAAGCCAGGGTATCAACACCACAACGATAACCATGCAAAATAACACATAAAGGCATAAAAGATCATGCTTTCCATCAAATAACTTTCGTTATTAACAAATAGGAATATAGAGGCTTTCGCATAAACCCTAATTCTTACTAACCCTTTTCACATAATTAACCCAAGTTGCATTAATATCACTTTCGCTTCAATAACACAAACAAGGATCACCTTCAACTTTCGCAAAAGAATCATGCTCATAGGGATAGAAGACGAATTGCATAAAAAGATCGTACCTTTACCGCATCACCTTACATGGCCACCGTCGGGCTCACCCCAGCCCTAGAGGTGGGTGGACTACTCGCTCTTCATCGCAATCGCAGACATTGTTGATGAAAAAGAACTAACTTGCATTAAATAAATTCAAAACTTACAACCTCTTCTCATTCTCTCTCTAGTTGTGACTAATTGTCTCTGAAATTGATTTGGAATAAGATGCCTAATGCTCAGCCCTAAGGCTTTATTTATAGTGCTCAAACCCCGCTAATCAAGGAAAGAACATCTATATCTATATCTATATCTAATTATGTAAAAGCTTAAAGATAAATAAATGCAATAAAGGAATTAAATCAAAAAGGGAAATTCTATCTAAAATAGGTAAATCTTCCATGTGTTGGTAGGTCTTGATATATGTTGGCCAAACTCGGATTCCTTCGGCCCCAAGAACTCCCAATCTGTGTAGGACAGCAAAAACGCGTAATGCGGCTCTGGACATCATTCCTCGATCTCGACCATGTTTACTCGAGATCGAGTAACTCTGGCGTCGACTACGGCTTGACTGGGCGTCTTGGGTTGCTGCTGCTGCTCGATCAAGCTCGGACAGGCGCTGATGGGTTCCTCGATATCGACAAGTTTAGTCGATATCGAGTAAACTTGCTTCATTGACTTGGTGGCCTCGTGATGTCGAGTAGCTTCTCCTCGGTACTGACTCGGACTTGCGCTCTGGTGGTTGTCGATATCGAGTAATATACTCGATATCGAGTAAACTCGGTGCTCAACGTCTTCAGTCCTCGACTTCTCGACATGGTGTATCTCCTCGACTCCGGGCATAGGTTCAGGAAATTGTCGATATCGAGTAATCTACTCGATATCGAGTAAGCTTGTGGAGTCGGGGTGCTCTGGCTCTCAGCTCCTCGATCATGCTCTTAGTCGATCACCACTGCTCAGACACCTTTGTCGATATCGAGTAAAGGAACTCGATATCGAGTAACTCTGGGTTTCCAGCTTGATTCGCCTCGGTTCTGTAATCTTTTGACCTTGGACTTTTGTAGTTGATTTCTGAGCTTTTCTAACCTTTCTCAAAACTGCTGTAAATTGCCTCGAATTCTGCGATTTCAAACATAAACTGATGTAGATTCCAAAATTTGGCAAATAAATATAAACTACATAGATTATGTACTATTCTTGACCAAATGCATGAAATGTATGCAGAAATCGATATAAAAGTTACTGTAAAACATGGAAAATTCAGCTCACAACAATAATCGATTAAGCTTAAAGGAAATCAACAAAGACAATCGACGCGCAGAAGTAGTTATTGCATCAATTGCAAATCAATTTTCTAAATCCCTAAATCAACCAGTTTCAGAGATTTATACTTTGCTACAGAAGGATATAGATAACTCAACTAGTAATTACCTATATCTAGCTATAGATTATCATGAACAAGCATCAGTTGATCAGGCTAATAAAAATTCACGAAAACCCTAAACATTCGGAGCAGAGAATCATTAATATTCAGAGAGGAGTATAAAGAAATAGAAATCTCACAATGAAATTGCAAACCTGGAGCTTCAATTAATCTCCCTAAGCAAAGGAGCTTAGTTGTTCATGCTTGAAGAGAAAACCTAAACCAATTCAACAAGGAAAAGTGTCTGGTGAATTCCGTCTCCCCCTCAAAACCCTAATAATCCCCTCCTAATAATAATAATAACATATTAATGAAATAACAAATCCAAAATAACCACTAAAGCCCAAAGCCCAACAAAAACGCAGCCCAACTCGTCCTTCCCTATGCTGAAAACTGCACAGACCGAATTTTGTTCAGTATCTAGAATTGAAGTCCTGATTCTGCTATTTTCAAGGCTGAATTTGGAAAAGTTGTAAACACGAAAGTTGTAGGTCTTCGAATCCTCTTTGCAACAAGTATAAGTACGCTTAGATCCGATAAATACAGCTTTCAAACGACTAATTTTAGTGCAGCGTCGCCAGCTTGGACAGCTCCAATCCTTTATATGTTTAGCTCATCGCCTCGGCTCTCGTGCTCTCCTATTCTCGTCCAATCTTCCAACATTGGCTCGAGGTTAGCTTCACCTCTTTACAATCACCTGAAATCATGCACAAATCTCGTAGATTTCGACTCTAATTGAAACATAATGAAAATATGAAAACTACTCTAACTCGTGCATTTTACCCTACCTAAACACATCTAAATACTTATATTAGCACTACCAAAATGTGCATGATCAACTCCCCTCAGGTTTGGCCTCAACTGGGTTTGTTATTCTTGATCACACCGGGCTGGTAATGTCATCTGGATCCTCGCAGTGTGGTTCCGTCTCTCCGATGATGGTCGAAACCTTGGCGCTCCACTCGGCGCTTGTGGCTGCTAGAGATTTGGGCTTGCGACGTATTGAGGTTGAGGGTGATAGTCTCACCGTTATCAACGCAATTTCTAGTGTCTGGCACTGCACTTGTGAGATTGAGATGATTGTCACGGACATCCAGTTTCTCCTACAACAATTTGATTGGGCATCTTGTTCTCACGTCTTCCGTGAAATCAACCGAGTTGCAGACAAGCTTGCTCATCTCAGACACTACATTGATCATGGATAGTGGCAGAGCCAGGATTCTTGGCCAGGGGGTGCTAAAATTTTTTTGTGAATTTTGTTTTTTGCGTGTATACTTATTAAGAATATTTTTTGAAAGAAAATATTCAAAAATTACTAAAATTTTGATTTTTTTAAAAGGTTTTCTGGTATTTAAAAAGTTGAGAGTAATAACAAAAAAAAAACAAAAAATATAGGAAAAAAATATAGAGAAATCAAGAAGAATTAATAATATGGTAAAATAAATAAAAAGTGAAAGAGTCGAGATTTGAACCCAAGACCTTTTGATTTTATATTTTCTTCCTACCTTCCTTTACCACTGGAGCTAGTTAGCACTATTGTCTCAAATATCATTTAAATATGTTATATTACCTTAAAATAGTAAATAAATGGAAAAAAAAAAAATTTGTATTTTTTTTTCCGCCACGGGGTGCTCGAGCACCCCAAAGCACCCCCTGGCTCCGCCACTGATCATGGAGCTCTCGCATCACATCCGGAGTTCCTATCTCTCGTCCGATAGGACGCCATTGGAAGGCGTACCAGCAGGATCTGATGTCTTCCAAAATCTTACCTTGTATAAAAAAAATAATAAGTAGGACTTGGACGTGATAACTATTACCTGCCTACTGGGGGAAAAATAATCCCGTTCCAGAGAAAAACCCTCACGTCTCCCATAGAACGCGCCCCACGCGCTCATTGCGAACACCTTCCACCTCCCAAAAGAACAAGCCTTTGGCGAAGAAATCTCTGTCGCTTCACCTTCGAGCCTGCAACTCCGTACAATTTTTGTGTAGATCCTCCATCCTTATCACTGATCTCGGATGATAATCCTACCCTAAACCTACTCGGTAAAATCCTTTTTCATCATTATCCTTGCGTTGGCTTCGTGTTATTGGTGTATTCCAATTTCCCCAATTTTCAGTTTGCGTACGAAGGCATTCTAAACCCTAATCCCTTCAAAATCGACCGGGGTTGGTATGGATCTTGGCCAAAAAACTGGATTTCTGATGGGGCTTGGTCTAATCGACCCCCTCCTTGGCCTAATTGAAGGTGTACGAGCCCTAAGGGAGTGTTGGTTTGTCGGCCTCGGATTGGCTCCTGCGCTTGCAAACCGGAGCAGTTTAACCAAGTTTGCAAGTATTTGGGGATGGGGATGTGGAAGGTGCTCGATTGGAAGGTGTTGGCATGGGGGTTCTCCTTCCGAAAGGGGACCGATCGATCTCTCTATAAATACGGTGGGCGACGGGGTGGTTCCTCGCACCTCATCCTTTCTCTTCTCTCTTTCTCCTGTTTCTTCTTTCAACATTCTAATTACCTTCTCTTTGTGTGTGTTCTGAGCATGGCTCCTACTGAAGCCGACAAGGGTAAGCGCCCTCTGGTGGTAGATGATCCTACCTCAGTAATGGAGAAAACCAAAACGCCGGAGGGCGATAATCTCAAAGAGCATACTCATCGAAAGAAAGAGGTGGGTGAATCCAGCAGAAAAGCAAAGATGGAAAAGAAATTCAAGCGAAGAACAATCAATAGGGAGAGGCTCCAGGCACTGTAGGGGCGTGTTCAAGAGAACATCTCGGCCCTCAATCACTCCTCCCTCTTTGGAACTATCATCGGGGATCCTCTTGAAGCAAAGGAAGTCAGGAAAAGAGTAAGGTATGTGTGAAAATTTCTTACTGGGGGTTTTCAACTAATCCCAATTGCCAACAGTTGGTTTGAGTTGCGCTTTGATGTCTCCTCTGATCGAAACCTGGTTTGGGACAATCGCCCTTACCGGGTTTCTGGTCAACTTATTCTGCTGAGGCCATGGTGTCTTGATTTCGACCCTTGGTTGGAATCAGTTACCAAATTGGATCTTTGGGTCCGTTTCCCGGGCTTGCCGTCCAAGTATGTGCATGATGACATCCTCCGGGATATCATCCAGGAGAATGGCTTGGGTCATGTTATTCATATTGCTGCTTTTAATGCTAATGGTGCTCGCTTCCGCTATCCCCGAGTGTGTGTCTCGGTGTATGTCACAATGATTGAAGGCAGGTCTGTTTGTGTGATCAATGAGGAAGGGATGTTGGAAACATATCCAATCTGGTTTGAGGATTTTCCTCAAGGTTGTGGAAGCTGCGACTCGTATGACCATGTGTTTGAAGCATGCCCCTTGAGGCACTTGTGCAATGCTAATGCCGTCAATCCTGCTGAGATGTCTGTGGAGGTTGAGGTGCCGGCTGGTGAGGCACCTAGAGATGATGGCCATGGTGCATGGTCGACTGTGGCAGGCAGAAGGCCTGTGGTGATCCCCCCTCCATCTTTTGGTCATCCAAAAACATACATTTTGTCATGTTTCGGTAAGAATGTGACTATTTCCTCTGACTCTTCTTCATCTAAGTCTCCAATTGGGTCTTCTGGAGGCTCAGAAAGCAACACTGGTGCTATGGTTCTGGTGGAGCCAAAGGGTCCTGTTTCCTCTCCAACACTTGCTATTGATGCTCCCCTGCCTCTTGCTGCCATGATCCCAAGTGATGAGCTCCCCCCTCCGAAAGCAGAAGCGCAACCGGATCTCTACTTCTGGGTTGCTGACGATGAAGAAATCCTGGACTTCGATGAAGACGAATTCATGGAGGAAATACTGGTGGAGGATGGTGTAACGACCCGAAATTTAAGTACCCGAATTAACCTCCATAAACCTACTTAGAAGGTAAATAAGGTTCGGAGTACTAGATTATCGGGGAACGTTATAGGAGAAGTTTGATCTTCTCCCGTGAGCTTTGGATCTTACGACCGAGTACGAGTTATTATTAGGTTCATTTAAGCGGAGGATTTAGTTGTCAAAAGATGGGGATTACGAACCCCGAAAAGATCGTAAGCCCGTTGGAGGCTTTACCTGTCCTAGACTATCGCGAAAATGTTTCGAATAGAAATAATAACGGAAATCATAAATACAACAAAACGCCACGGCCACACCGGGTCAAAACGATAAAAGTATGAGCAAAAGAGTACGATTGTCAAGCGCCTCCCTCACTCTAATCGTCCAAAAGGTCTATCCCAACAACCATCCACATAAGTAAGTCATATCGGGTAAGGGGTACCTGAATCTAAAAACAAGAAGTAAATCGGGGTCAATCATCGGAAATATACACACTCAATGCCATATAAAGAGGCATACTTAAACTACATGAATGTTGAAATGTAACACATAAGCAAGTGTATAGATATATATAAATGCGAAATAAACACACAAGGGCCCGTATCATCATCATAATCATCATCATCATCATCATCACCATCATATCATAATATCTTCTCAAACGTACTCATCCTTCTCAAACATACTCATCCTTCTCAAACATACTCATTCTTTCTCATCACAATGCATGAAGACTCTCGATAAGACAAAGAGTATCACATAAATCCATCATGAGTAAGTACAGGGGACTTACTTGGAGTCCGGAGAATAAGCAAGCAATAAAGTGCACAACCAAGGATCCAATCAGCAAGAGCCTATAAATTTCATCAAGCTTTCATTAGGTGGTATTCTAATGCAATGTACCCAACCTAATAATCAACATACATCCACATAAGGTTCACAATTCTATAGATTACTCACTTTGGTTAAGTGATCCGGACTTAACCAGTTATAATCTATATCGTATTATCACATAATTGATTTTCTTCTTATCGGATCATAAGCCAAGTTATGGGTATACTTCATTTCTGTATTTTTTATGCTCTAAGTTTCGGTTATGCCATCTGTTGTGAGCTGAATCTGCCATGTTTTACAGTAACTTTTATATCGATTTCTGTATACATTGCATTCATTTGGGTTTAGATAGTACAGAACTTATGTAGTTGTTGTGAGCTGAATCTGCCATGTTTTACAATAACTTTTATATCGATTTCTGTATACATTACATGCATTTGGGCTAAGATAGTACAGAATCTATGTAGTTTATGTTTATTTGCCAAATTATGGAATCTACACTAGTTTCTGTTTAAATCGCAGAAATCGAGGCGTTTTACAACAATTCTACAAAAGGTCGGAAAAGCTCGGAAAACCACTACAGAAGTCCAAGGTCAAAGCAGCGGAACAAGTCTACGAGCCAAGGCTACTCGACCTCGAGTAGGCCTACTCGACCTCGACAAGCCATGTCCGAGCAACCTTGTCGACAGAGCCTGATCGAGAGAGCCAGACCACCCAGCTCCGGGACTCTACTCGATCTCGACGAAGCCCTGGTCGAGATCGACGAAGCCCAAAGTCATGCCCGGAGTCGACGAGGAGAGCTGCCCGAGAAGCCGAGGACTAAGCCGAGGACGACCAGGAGCACTCGCTGCCAGCGACTCGACTCGCTGCAGCGGACCGTTCGCTGCCGCGGAAGAGGCAGCTCGCTGAAGCGGAAAGGAGGAACCCAACTCGACCTCGAGAACCCTTGGTCGAGGTCGACAAGATCCTGACGCCAGATCCGGAGCCCATCGAGGAGAGTCAATCGAGAAGACCTAGTCGGCAAGCCACCTTACTCGAAGTCGACTAGGGCTTGTCGAGATCGACGAGCACCTGAGCCCCAGTCCGAGCGCATCGAGCACACCAACCCGAGGAAGCCCAGTCGACGAGCCATCCTTGTCGAGGTCGACGAGTCGTGGTCGATCTCGAGTAGAGCCGCGTTCCAGAAGCTTCTCGACTTGGCTTGTCCGACTAGACTTGGCTTTCCTTGGGCGCAAAGGCGGAAGATTCTATCCAAATCCATCGAAGATCTATCCGATTCCATCAAGTTCTATCCAAGAAGACAAGATCTATAAATAACATGAAGACCTACCATAATTAGTTTTATCTTTCCTTTTAAGATTTATTTCCTTAAAACATTCATTTATCTTTTATGCTTTTAGATATAGTTTTAGATAAAGATAGATATCTTCTTTCCTAGAATAGCTAGGGAATGAAGGCTATAAATAAGGCCCTAGGGGGCTCAGTTTTATTCATTCAACATCTAATTCCAGATCATAATTCAATTTCAGAGACAATTAGTTAGTTCCACAGAGAAGTTTAGGAGTTCTAAGGTTTTTAGGGTTTTGGCTTTCTACGAAAGTTGATTGCCAGGATTGTAAAGGCTTTGAATTTAGTTTTAATGCAAGTTTCCTTTTATACATCAATGTCTGTTATTGCGATGAGGCGTGAGTAGTCCACCCCCTTCTGGGGCTGGGGTGAGCCCGACGGTGGCCATGTGAGGCGATGCGATAAAGGTCAGATCTTTTGTGCAATTCATCTTTTATCCCTATGAGCATGATTCTTTTGCGAGAGTTGAAGGTGATCCTTGTTTGTGTTATTGAAGCAAAAGTGATCTTAATGCAACTTGGATTAATTATGTGAAAAAGGGTTAGTAACAATTAGGGTTTATGTGAAAGCCTCTATATGCCTAATTGTTAATGACGAAAGTTATTTGATGGAAAGCATGATCTTTTATGCCTTTATGTGTTACTTTGCATGGTTATCGTTGTGGTGTTGATACCCTGGCCTTGGAAGTCTTTTAATATATTGAAGTTTATTTCTGTCGAATTTCTGAATTCTGTCGAAAATCTGCAAATTTACACTTTCTATTTCTTATCGATCTAGACGAAGCTTTGTCGACCTCGAGGAGTGTCTTGTCGAGGTCGAGGAGGGGTTGTCTTAGTCGAGTTGTGATTCTTCTGTTTTTGTCGATTTTAAAAGTTTCTGTCTTTACTTTCTTTGTCGAGATCGAGTACCTCTTGTCGAGGTCGAGGAGAGTTTTGTTCATCGAGTTGTTTGCTTTCTGTTTTCTGAGTTGTTGCTGTCGACCACCTTAGTCGATCTAAAGGACAGCTACTCGAGGTCGAGTAGCTTCTGTGTCCTTGCTTTTAGTTTCTGCTTTGCTTCTGTTTTGCTTTGTTCTTTACTTCCTTTGCTTTATTTCTTGCTTTGTTCTTTGCTTTTGTTTTAGTTGCCCTTGCCGGGTTTATTTGTTTCTTTCCTTTCGGTGTTTCTGTCTTTTCTGCTGTGTCTGTGAGAATCTGCAGCTACCTAAGAACTGCTGACGTACTTCCTCGTGGATTCGATCCTGACCATTCTCTTACTACAACGGGAGGAAGTCTTGTATTTATTTGCTGAGATAGGGAAGTCAGTCTGAACTTTATTTCATATTTCAATACTCGACATACTCCTACAACAACAAAGAGCCATGGCAATCAATCGCGCCTTAGGTAGTCATTTCTCACTGTTTCTGTGAGTTAGTTTGCAGGTGTATGCGTCGTTCTGGTCAAACACCTGAGTTTGACGCCTTAGACGAACCGGAACGCCTTTTTCACATCAGAGCTAAACTACAAAGAGCCATGGCAGCTGCGGAGACACAAGAACAGCTGATCTCTAGGCTTACCAGGGAATTAGCCGCTAAGGATGCTGCTATCGCCGCTGAGAGAGCAGCAAGGGAACAAGCAGCTGAACGCGCGAGGCAAGCGGAAACTGAGCTTGCCCAATATCCAACCACTGCTGAGGATTATATGCATCCGACACTCATCGTGCCTGAATCGGCGATTCTTATCCCTGAAAACTCTTTTGAAATTCGCACTCAGTTTCTTATAGAGCTTAAAAATAATGCCTTTTATGGTAGATTTAATGAGGGTCCTCTTGAACATATTACTAATTTTCATGATATGTGCCGTACTCTTGCAGAAGGTACAACTCTGGAATATGTCAAGATGAAATCTTTTCGCTGGTCTCTCGCTGGGCCTGCACTGAAATGGCTGGAAGGGCTGAAAGCAAAATCACTTACAACCTGGGCTCAAGTAGAGCAAGAATTTCTGAACAAATTCTTCCCACCTACCAAAATAGCACATCTCCGCCAGAAAATCACCGCCTTCAAACAGCAGAAAGGGGAACCACTGGCAAAGGCATGGGAGCGCTACAAGGAACTTCTACGATCTTGCCCTACTCATGGACAGCCACCCTACATCATCCAGGAGATCTTCTTCAACTCTCTGGATCAAGTCACTAAGGACAGAATCAACAATTATACTCGCTACGAGTATCTGACGATGCTGCCAAGTGACGCATGGGGTGTGCTAGAGAAGCTCACCAACTACGACAACAAGTATGGGTCTACTGTAACCTATGAAGAGAACCCATACGCCAGGCCAGCACCATCCATGCCCCTATATGAGCCATCTAAAGAGATTGATCCTGATGTTAGGGAGCAATACTACAGAGACCAGAATAAGAAGCTCCTCAAGCAAGTCAAATATCTCTCTGTCAACCAGCCTTGCATAGAATGCGGATCGCAAAGGCACACCACTCCTGAGTGCCCACACACAGAGCAAGTCAGGCTGGCAGAGCATCATGAGGATGTAGCTTACGCAGGGGGTCCCAGTCGCTACATGGGGGACCAAAGGTTTCAGCAACCACAGTGGAACCAAGGTGTCCCTAGGAATCCCCCGCCCTACAGAGCTCCAGGACATCCATAAAGGGACCAAAAGAAGGATGATATACAGACAGTCCTGGAGGAGATACGGAGAAACCACTCAGAAACTAGGCAATCCTTCAACTCCGTCTATACTCAGATGCAAGGTGTCAAATCTAGGCTTGGGGAAATTGATATCTGGAGGAAATCAGTTGATACACAGATTGGTCAGCTGGCAGCCGGAATCCCCAGACAGTCAGGGACACTTCCAGGATCTTCAGAACCAAATCCTTAGGGAAAGACTGGACACGTCGCTGCTGTAAAACTCAGAAGCGGTCATCAAGTGCAAGAGCCAGAGGTCGGGAACCAGCAGAACGACGAGGAACAACAAGTCGATCTCGACAAAGCCGTGGTCGATCTCGACAAAGGACTAGTCGACCTCGACAAAGGACTCATCGACCTCGAGGAGAGCCTGCCAAAATCTTCGTCTGCACCACACATCCACTCGACTGGGCCAAATCTGGTCGATGTCGACAAAGGCCTTGTGGATGTCGAGGAGCCCCTGGTCGACGTAGAGAAATCTGCAGTAACTCCGCCGTCTGTTCTGGCTCCGACGCAGAAAAAGAAGCAGCCTTTCCCCACAAAATCTCTAAAGGACCCGGCGGAGAAAAAGTTTCAGCGCTTCATGAAGATGCTTCAGAAGCTCAACGTCACCATCCCCTTCACAGAAGCTCTCAATGAAATGCCATCCTATGTCAAGTTCCTGAAGGAGATCCTGAGCAAAAAGCGATCGATGGCAGAAATCACAGAGGAGTGCAGCCATCTGGACATATTGGAGAAGAGGCCGGATCCAGGTAAGTTTGCTATAACTATTGGATTTGGTCCATACAAAATTAATGCCCTATGTGATCTTGGAGCTAGTGTTAGTATTATGCCTTTAACGATTTGGTCCAAGATTAAGATAGGTGCCTTGGAGCCTGTGGATGCTAGACTGTACATGGCCAACAACACGGTGGTCATTCCAACACACATGGTGGAAAATGTCCCAGTACAAGTAGGTAAATTCTTCGTTCCTGCTGATTTCTTAATAGTTGATATGCAAGAAGATCCTGCTTGTCCAATTATTTTAGGAAGACCATTCTTGGCGACGGTGGATGCCAACATAAGCGTAAGGAAAGGAGTGCTCACCTTCAACATCAGCGATGAGGTCATTGAGTATTCCTTTAACAAAACTGAAAGGCATACTGGTCCAATGGAAGAGGTCAAATCTATCTCAGCTGGCTACATCACATGCGGGGAACCCAAAGTCAGAAATATGACCCCTGAAGAGATAGAAAAGAGGGATATGGAGGCCCAGGTGGAGGAGATCATGGCAATCCTCAAGGAGAACACAGAGAATCCAATCGACACAGACAAAAGTAAGTCGTTATGGATTGATTATTTTTCGGATGCCTTGACAGGGACTAAGTGTGGGGTCAAGATCGACCAGGGCTCCTCGACATCGAGTAGAACCCTAGTCGATCTCGACCAGACCAAGGCGACTCCACCAGCACCGGCTTCATCGAGCAGCAAACCAGAGGAGCCGCCCTACTCGATCTCGAGTAGGCTCGTCGGGATCGACCACCAGAACCCTAAGTCGACTCGGCTTTCCTCGACGTTGGCGACTCCAGGACCAGAACCAGCCTCGTCGATCTCGACTAGTCTTGTCGAGATCGACCACCACCCGGCGCCACCAGACCCGCCTTCCTCGACGAGCAAGCCACCAGGAGGAGAAGGCTATTCGATCTCGAGTAGCCTTGTCGAGATCGACAAGACCACGTCTTCCTCGACGGCCCCTTCCTCGACGCTGTAGACACCAGGACCAGAGCCCTTGTCGAGGTCGACCAGGCTTGTCGAGATCGACCAGACCCTGTCTTCGTCGACTTCTGAATCTTCGAGCAGACCACCATCAGGACCAGCAGACTTGTCGAGATCGACTAACCCTAGTCGAGATCGACCAAACACCGTTGTCCCCGATTCCGTTTCTGCAAAGGTGAGTCAAGGTATGGATCTTTCTTCTCCTATTTCCATTAAAGATTTATCTATACATGGGCGAGGTCTGCCTTGGTATGTGCGATTGTGCAGGATATCCAATGATGAGCCTAAGGAGTATGAAGTTGGAGATAAGCTCTATGTCTCTAAATCAAAGGATCATTGGTTTCCTAACAAATTCAACAAGAAGCGGATGGGACCTTTCGTGGTGAACAAGATTCATTCTGGAGGATTACAGCTGATGGACAAGAATGGAGTCCTATTTGAAGCCCAAGCTACATGGGCCCTGCAGATGCCACCTTGAGCATTAATTGAAAGTCGGCCTAGTGACTATAAAATCTAGAGCATGTACATAGACGTTTTAGGACATTTGAGACTTTGTTTTTGTTTTTTTCTTTTGCTGTTTCTATTATGGGTATATGTCTTCTACTTTTCAGGTCAATGGATGGAACCAAATTACATTAACACTCGGCCTAGGAGAGGCTCCAGTCGAAATCTTAAGGCTCAGCACACATATCTTGTGAGTTTCTTTCTTTACCCTTTACATTGTTTTATATACAGTGAGGACACTGTAATGTTTAAGTATGGGGTGGGGGAAGGGCTTACTTCATGCATATTGATCATATCTGACATTACTTTGTGCATTATTTCTTAGAATTGCTACATGGCTATTTTGGAATGCATTATTGATTTATGTGAATTTCCAAAAATTTGAGAAAAATGACCCCCATTGAAATTTTTTGAATAAGGTCATGGAAGCTTATATTGAACTCAACGATGCAAAATTGGATTCATTAGAGATATAGAATGAAATTGCCTAGTAAAGGGAAGTCACAATGAAGTGCATTATTTCTTGAAAACCATGAAAGGAGGTAAATTTGATATTGCTTTTGACATGTTGCATGATAAGATGATGGAGGACTTTATATTTCCATATAATGCTCACATCGTTAATTCCTAGCCTTACCTATGCATATGCATCACAAAAGCCATAATATGCCTTATTTCGATTATTGCTCCACATGATCTAAATATTTGCCATTCTTTACCTTATCCGGGGATTATGTTGAGAATGATGTTACATTATGGAGATTGTTATATGGTTGTTTGTGTTGTTATTATCATTATTGGAGTTTGGAAGGAAATTGTTTGAATATATGGAAAATTTAATGAGTGAAAGAAAATCCAATCACCTCAGGAGATAAAGGTAGATTGACCCTGCTCTCTGAGATAATAGTTTGGAGAGATGGGACACATTGTGAGGAGTCCGACGCACTAAGTATCCGGGGCCATTCATGACACCCATGTTTGCGACTCGCGAGAAGGCAGTGCTGAGGTTAGAGAGGTAAAAGCATTATTATTGAGAAAAAGCATTATGAAAGGTGACGAATGTTATGGAGAAAGAATGTGGTATGAAATTCAATTTGGAAACACTCCATTTCCCCGGATCAAACATCACCACATTGCCAAAAATTGCCCACCTTTTAGCCTTTTACCAATCTACTCCTTCATGATCTTAAATTAAAGGTTCGGAGTACTAGATTATCGGGGAACGTTATAGGAGAAGTTTGATCTTCTCCCGTGAGCTTTGGATCTTACGACCGAGTACGAGTTATTATTAGGTTCATTTAAGCGGAGGATTTAGTTGTCAAAAGATGGGGATTACGAACCCCGAAAAGATCGTAAGCCCGTTGGAGGCTTTACCTGTCCTAGACTATCGCGAAAATGTTTCGAATAGAAATAATAGCGGAAATCATAAATACAACAAAACGCCACGGCCACACCGGGTCAAAACGATAAAAGTATGAGCAAAAGAGTACGATTGTCAAGCGCCTCCCTCACTCTAATCGTCCAAAAGGTCTATCCCAACAACCATCCACATAAGTAAGTCATATCGGGTAAGGGGTACCTGAATCTAAAAACAAGAAGTAAATCGGGGTCAATCATCGGAAATATACACACTCAATGCCATATAAAGAGGCATACTTAAACTACATGAATGTTGAAATGTAACACATAAGCAAGTGTATAGATATATATAAATGCGAAATAAACACACAAGGGCCCGTATCATCATCATAATCATCATCATCATCACCATCATATCATAATATCTTCTCAAACGTACTCATCCTTCTCAAACATACTCATCCTTCTCAAACATACTCATTCTTTCTCATCACAAGCCTTTCATCATTTCATTCGTGTTCCATCGAGTATAAGTCATTTATTCATATTTTGACGGCCGTCCTACCATAGACACATAGCATACATATGAATCGTTGGACTTACTATGTTCATCCTACGTCATATTACCAGTTTATATTCCTAACATGTTACTAGGTCGCGTGATGCATGAAGACTCTCGATAAGACAAAGAGTATCACATAAATCCATCATGAGTAAGTACATGGGACTTACTTGGAGTCCGGAGAATAAGCAAGCAATAAAGTGCACAACCAAGGATCCAATCAGCAAGAGCCTATAAATTTCATCAAGCTTTCATTAGGTGGTATTCTAATGCAATGTACCCAACCTAATAATCAACATACATCCACATAAGGTTCACAATTCTATAGATTACTCACTTTGGTTAAGTGATCCGGACTTAACCAGTTATAATCTATATCGTATTATCACATAATTGATTTTCTTCTTATCGGATCATAAGCCAAGTTATGGGTATACTTCATTTCTGTATTTTTTATGCTCTAAGTTTCGGTTATGCCATCTGTTGTGAGCTGAATCTGCCATGTTTTACAGTAACTTTTATATCGATTTCTGTATACATTGCATTCATTTGGGTTTAGATAGTACAGAACTTATGTAGTTGTTGTGAGCTGAATCTGCCATGTTTTACAGTAACTTTTATATCGATTTCTGTATACATTACATGCATTTGGGCTAAGATAGTACAAAATCTATGTAGTTTATGTTTATTTGCCAAATTATGGAATCTACACTAGTTTCTGTTTAAATCGCAGAAATCGAGGCGTTTTACAGCAATTCTACAAAAGGTCGGAAAAGCTCGGAAAACCACTACAGAAGTCCAAGGTCAAAGCAGCGGAACAAGTCTACGAGCCAAGGCTACTCGACCTCGAGTAGGCCTACTCGACCTCGACAAGCCATGTCCGAGCAACCTTGTCGACAGAGCCTGATCGAGAGAGCCAGACCACCCAGCTCCGGGACTCTACTCGATCTCGACGAAGCCCTGGTCGAGATCCACGGAGCCCAAAGTCATGCCCGGAGTCGACGAGGAGAGCTGCCCGAGAAGCCGAGGACTAAGCCGAGGACGACCAGGAGCACTCGCTGCAGCGGACCGTTCGCTGCCGCGGAAGAGGCAGCTCGCTGAAGCGGAAAGGAGGAACCCAACTTGACCTCGAGAACCCTTGGTCGAGATCGACAAGATCCTGACGCCAGATCCGGAGCCCATCGAGGAGAGTCACTCGAGAAGACCTAGTCGGCAAGCCACCTTACTCGAAGTCGACTAGGGCTTGTCGAGATCGACGAGCACCTGAGCCCCAGTCCGAGCGCATCGAGCACACCAACCCGAGGAAGCCCAGTCGACGAGCCATCCTTGTCGAGGTCGACGAGTCGTGGTCGATCTCGAGTAGAGCCGCGTTCCAGAAGCTTCTCGACTTGGCTTGTCCGACTAGACTTGGCTTTCCTTGGGCGCAAATGCGGAAGATTCTATCCAAATCCATCGAAGATCTATCCGATTCCATCAAGTTCTATCCAAGGAGACAAGATCTATCAACAACATGAAGACCTACCATAATTAGTTTTATCTTTCCTTTTAAGATTTATTTCCTTAAAACATTCATATATCTTTTATGCTTTTAGATATAGTTTTAGATAAAGATAGATATCTTCTTTCCTAGAATAGCTAGGGAATGAAGGCTATAAATAAGGCCCTAGGGGGCTCAGTTTTATTCATTCAACATCTAATTCCAGATCACAATTCAATTTCAGAGACAATTAGTTAGTTCCACAGAGAAGTTTAGGAGTTCTAAGGTTTTTAGGGTTTTGGCTTTCTGCGAAAGTTGATTGCCAGGATTGTAAAGGCTTTGAATTTAGTTTTAATGCAAGTTTCCTTTTATACATCAATGTCTGTTATTGCGATGAGGCGTGAGTAGTCCACCCACTTCTGGGGCTGGGGTGAGCCCGACGGTGGCCATGTGAGGCGATGCGATAAAGGTCAGATCTTTTGTGCAATTCATCTTCTATCCCTATGAGCATGATTCTTTTGCGAGAGTTGAAGGTGATCCTTGTTTGTGTTATTGAAGCGAAAGTGATCTTAATGCAACTTGGATTAATTATGTGAAAAAGGGTTAGTAACAATTAGGGTTTATGCGAAAGCCTCTATATGCCTAATTGTTAATGACGAAAGTTATTTGATGGAAAGCATGATCTTTTATGCCTTTATGTGTTACTTTGCATGGTTATCGTTGTGGTGTTGATACCCTGGCCTTGGAAGTCTTTTAATATATTGAAGTTTATTTCTGTCGAATTTCTGAATTCTGTCGAAAATCTGCAAATTTACACTTTATGTTTCTTATCGATCTAGACGAAGCTTTGTCGACCTCGAGGAGTGTCTTGTCGAGGTCGAGGAGGGGTTGTCTTAGTCGAGTTGTGATTCTTCTGTTTTTGTCGATTTTAAAAGTTTCTGTCTTTACTTTCTTTGTCGAGATCGAGTACCTCTTGTCGAGGTCGAGGAGAGTTTTTTTCATCGAGTTGTTTGCTTTCTATTTTCTGAGTTGTTGCTGTCGACCACCTTAGTCGACCTAGAGGACAGCTACTCGAGGTCGAGTAGCTTCTGTGTCCTTGCTTTTAGTTTCTGCTTTGCTTCTGTTTTGCTTTGTTCTTTACTTCCTTTGCTTTATTTCTTGCTTTGTTCTTTGCTTTTGTTTTAGTTGCCCTTGCCGGGTTTATTTGTTTATTTTCTTTCGGTGTTTCTGTCTTTTCTGCTGTGTCTGTGAGAATCTGCAGCTACCTAGGAACTGCTGACGTGCTTCCTCGTGGATTCGATCCTGACTATTCTCTTACTACAACGGGAGGAAGTCTTGTATTTATTTGCTGAGACAGGGAAGTCAGTCTGAACTTTATTTTATATTTCAATACTCGACATACTCCGGCAACAACAGTAGTTTATGTTTATTTGCAAAATTATGGAATCTACACCAGTTTCTGTTTAAATTGCAGAAATCGAGGCATTTTACAGCAATTTTACAGAAGGTCGGAAAAGCTCGGAAAACCGCTACAGAAGTCCAAGATCAAAGTAGCGGAACCAATCTGAAAGCCAGGGTAACTCGATCTCGAGTTGACCCTAGTCGACATAGACGAGCCTAATCGAGCAAGCCAGACCAACCCGGCTCCGGACCCAACTCGATCTCGACAAGCCCTAGTCGAGATCGACGAAGCCCAGACACCACACCCGGAGTCGAGAAGAGGACTGATCGAGAAGCCGAGGACAAGGACAGCCCTACTCGATCTCGACGAGCCCTTGTCGAGATCGACAAGACCCACCAAGCCAGTCCGAGTCCTTGCCGAGGAGAAGTTGCTCGACCAGAGAAGATCAAGTCTACTCGATCTCGACGAAGCTTGGTTGAGATCGACAAGCCCCTGAGTCCGGATCCAGGCTTGTCGAAAAGCCACCCGAGAGCACCTAGTCGGCAAGACCAACTCTACTCGACATCGACAAGGGCTTGTCGAGGTCGACGAGCGCCGTGAGCCAGAGTCCGAGCCTGTCGAGCAGAGAAGCCAGCCAAGACCAGTCGACCTAGACTCCTACTCGAGATCGACAAGAGCCTTGTCGAGGTCGACGAAGCTTCCAGAAGCTGTTCGACGCGGCTTGACGAATCCTACTCGGTAGAGGAGCTTCCAGAAGCTCCTCTACCTCTACCTCGACCTCCACCTCGGCCTCGTCCTCCTCTAAAGTTGTTGTCTCCTCGGCCACCTCCGTAGTTACCATCTCTTCGGCCAGCTCCCGAGGGAGTCCCCCTCCCCTGACCCTGTGCATAAGAAATCTGAGCGGGTCTCGGTGCCTCTGGAAGGCGTAAAGCTGAAGCTGAAGGAGTGACTGAAGATCTCTCGCCCTGCGGGCACATGATAGCACGATGTCCTACCCCTCCACACGTGTAGCAGGAAATGAACTTCCTGGGGCAGTCTGTCTGGTAGTGGCCCTCCTCGCGGCAGCTGTGGCAGATAATAGCTCTCACTCTAGCCTCGCGATAGGATGATACAGGTACAGCTGGAATGGCCCAAGTGGTCCCGCTAGTCGATCCTCCTCTTGCTAACCCCTTCCCTGGGCCCCTATCAAATCTATGCTCCGCGGGTCGTGGCCTCTTTCCGCCAGATGGAGTGCGGAAAGCTGAAGACGGGGCAGCTGTCAGACGTAGCTGCTGGTCATAGGGAAGGATCATCTCTAGAAATCTGTCATATGTCATTCCCTCCATGCTGGTAGAGATCAGAAGAACGTCTATTGGAAGCCTCATAGAAAGCATGCGGATGCGCATCTCGTCAGTGTTATAGACCTTTCCACAATAGACGAGCTCCTTCTTGAACTGGCAGACGATCTCGGAGATAGATAGTCGTGGGTCATAGCGGGTGCTGAAGAACGCAACCTCTCGTGCTGCTTGTGTCCCAGATGGACAGTACTCTCTCAGCATCAACTTCCTGAACTCCTCGTAGGTCCATGTATTACGATCATCACAGTAGACAAGCCATCTATCATAAGCATCTCCTCGAAGCTGCCCAGCCGCAAGCCTCTGTCTCTCGGCATCGGGTACTCCAATCAAGCTGAAAACTCCCTCGAGTCCTCTGAAGAACTGCTCGATATCCTCTCCGGGTCCGGCCTCGAAGATAGGCGGGCTACTCTGTGATAGTCTCTTCACCCAGTCGGTGACACCAGCCGATCTCTCTCGCTCTAGCAACGCGAGTAATGCCCTCTCTATCGCTGATCCCTGCAGCTGCCTATCAGCCTCTCCCTCGTGCTGTCCGGGGATCTCGACCTCAACATCGGTCTCAGTCTCAGTCTCTATCTCGGGAATGCGGCCACGGCCTCGGCCACGTGGTCTCCCGCGTCCTCTAATAATCTGGGTGTCGACCATGCTGACAACTGGACATTTAACTGTACTCAATATACAACTAAATAAAACATCTTCTTCAAGGAAGACGACCCTCAGGCACATTCATCTCACATAATTACATCCCTTCAAGGGGATGGCCCGTAGGAACAGTTTTATATCGCACGGAAGCTAACTAGATAGCTATCCTTCGAGGGATAGCTTGGCGAGCCCGCCTCTAAATCCTATCCTATTCCAACTACCATGGTTGCTCCCTTGGAGTCTTCCAGGCCCGTCTGTAAGGAAAAGCTAGGCAGTCTACCCAAACCCTTCTACATCTCTAAGGATGCCTATCGCCTTGTCTCTACCCGTCGATCCTATCTCTCGTCTATAAATATCCTAACCATTTCCATTTTCCAAAGGGTTTTCATCTTTGCCCTTTAAACACTTCGAAATCCTTGAAAATTTCCAAAACGGTGGGCGGGTTTTGAAAATTAATTTTTAACTCGTGCGTACTCAGGTCGAACAACCTTGGCTCTGATACCAACTTTGTAACGACCCGAAATTTAAGTACCCGAATTAACCTCCATAAACCTACTTAGAAGGTAAATAAGGTTCTGAATACTAGATTATCGGGGAACGTTATAGGAGAAGTTTGATCTTCTCCCGTGAGCTTTGGATCTTACGACCGAGTACGAGTTATTATTAGGTTCATTTAAGCGGAGGATTTAGTTGTCAAAAGATGGGGATTACGAACCCCAAAAAGATCTTAAGCCCGTTGGAGGCTTTACCTGTCCTAGACTATCGCGAAAATGTTTCGAATAGAAATAATAGCGGAAATCTTAAATACAACAAAACGCCACGGCCACGCAGGGTCAAAACGATAAAAGTATGAGCAATAGAGTACGATTGTCAAGCGCCTCCCTCACTCTAATCGTCCAAAAGGTCTATCCCGACAACCATCCACATAAGTAAGTCATATCGGGTAAGGGGTACCTGAATCTAAAAACAAGAAATAAATCGGGGTCAATCATCGGAAATATACACACTCAATGCCATATAAAGAGGCATACTTAAACACATGAATGTTGAAATGTAACACATAAGCAAGTGTATAGATATATATAAATGCGAAATAAACACACAAGGGCCCGTATCATCATCATAATCATCATCATCATCACCATCATATCATAATATCTTCTCAAACGTACTCATCCTTCTCAAATATACTCATCCTTCTCAAACATACTCATTCTTTCTCATCATAAGCCTTTCATCATTTCATTCGTGTTCCATCAAGTATAAGTCATTTATTCAGATTTTGACGGCCGTCGTACCATAGACACATAGCATACATATGAATCGTTGGATTTACTAAGTTCATCCTACGTCATATTACCAGTTTATATTCCTAACATGTTACTAGGTCGCGTGATGCATGAAGACTCTCAATAAGACAAAGAGTATCACATAAATCCATCATGAGTAAGTACAGGGGACTTACCTGGAGTCCGGAGAATAAGCAAGCAATAAAGTGCACAACCAAGGATCCAATCAGCAAGAGCCTATTAATTTCATTAAGCTTTCATTAGGTGGTATTCTAATGCAATGTACCCAACCTAATAATCAACATACATCCACATAAGATTCACGATTCTATAGATTACGCACTTTGGTTAAGTGATCCGGACTTAACCAGTTATAATCTATATCGTATTATCACATAATCGATTTTCTTCTTATCGGATAATAAGCCAAGTTATGGGTATACTTCATTTCTGTATTTTATATGCTCTAAGTTTCGGTTATGCCATCACATATTTAGCCATATTCTTAGCATTCCCTTAACCAAGTTTTCTAACCGAGTCATTATAAACACTGGTGACTAAAACTATAATTACTCTTGATCCAACCGTTAGATGACCCTAACTTTTGAAGGAAAGTTGGATAACATTCCTATGAACATCATATTAAGATTTCAGCCGAATCAGACCGTTGGATTGGAAATAAAGTCCAAATTACAGAGGCATATATATCCATTTTGTTTCTTGACGTATGCTACAAAACGCAACCAAAAACACATAGAGGCTCCACTTCCTAAGCCCTAATTTACACATAAGGATCCTAACCTATAGAAGGGAATGTGGATGAGAGATTACCCTCGAATCCTCTCTCGACAAAGACCAAATTACCCCTCCAAGCTTCCCGGGACCTTGCGCCAAACACCTAGCATTTTTGACCAATCCAAACCAAAACATAAAAGGAATTCTTAGACAAAAACCTTCAAAATTAGTTGTAAAACAAGTATAAAATCAGATTTGAAGGAGAGGAAACCAAGACTCACCCAAACACACTTGAAAACCTCAAGAACACAAAGGGCTCAGCACAGCTGGCTCGGAAACGGGCTCAACGGGTGGCTTAATGGGACTGGATTTTTGTGAACTCACTACGGTTGGAAAGGCCTCTCTTTTGTGGATATTTGGCTTCAAGAATCAGCCACAAAGCTTGAGTGAGGAGGGAGTTATGGTGGTTTGAAGTTGGAAAGGTTGCTAGGGCAACTTGCTCTCTCTTTCTTTCTCTCTTTCTTTTTCTTTCTTTCCTTCTTCTTTTCTCTCTGATTTTTGGCGTGTGAAGTGGCGGAATGAGGCCAGAAATGTGTCTTTAAGAGAGCCAAAAGGTGAAGCCAAGGTTGGTCAAGGAGTTGGTAAGGTTTAGGTAGAATAGTGGCCAAATAGGAACAAGTCATTCATCCAACATGGCTTCTATTTGTTTAATGCAAAAACATATGGCTCATATTTGATCATATAAAGGGCTGAAATGGGGTGGTTTGGGCAGCAATTTAATGTTAAAACAACGTCCCGAAATGTCGCGACAAGTTACGAAAATTACCGAAATAAACGGATGACAAGGCTTTTGCCTCACTAATATTTCTCGGAATTTTATCATATGAATTCCAATAGATTGGAATTGTAATCCTCTTTCCATATACAATATGTCATCCAAAAATTTTAAATTTTTCCGGGTTTTCAAAATCGTCAAAAGAAGGGTAATTGATCGAATTATCCCTCGGAAATTAATTAAATCTTAATTAATCATAATAAAAAATTTCGGTCTTTACAGATGGATTGGCTGACCCTGGCCTTTCTCAGGCTGATCTTGATGCAATTCTCTCTCATGTTCCACCTTCGGTGGAAATTGTTCTGCCTGATCTAAGCAACCCCACCAGACTTGCTGAGTCACTTCAGGAGCACTTTGTGACTCCAAATGCATCTCCCTCGGTGATTCGTGATGTTGAGAAGATGGACCTGTCGGTTGGCTTCCTTTCTGAGTCAGCTAAGCGCAAAGTAAAGATCGAGGAAGGCGATTCTGCTTGCTCTACCGTGACTCTGACGGGTAGCAGCAAGAAGAGGGGTAAGCATGTATAGCAAACAGGACTGGTGGAGGTTGGAGGTTCTCATTGATGGTTGTGAGCTACCTCAAGCCATGATAATTCTGAAACCATCTCTATCTATCTGCAAATCGGATCATGTAAGTACTTATGGTGGTTTTATTTTGATCATGTCAGGGAAAGCTTATTTGGATAGTTTTTGTGCATTAAGTCCGGACACTAGTCGTAAGAATCTTCATCAGGTCGTAGTTTCTAAGCGTTATTATCAGTATGAACAATGTAAAAGACCTTGGGTAACCTTTGCCTGTATTATATCGGTTACCTTGCATCAATGGATATGGGTATTTATGTATGAGAATGGTGTTTGTTTTGAAAATCTGAACTGGAGTATTCAATTGAAAAGAATGACTAATGCTAAACAGTGGTTCAGATTGAGCAATATCATATTAATCATATGGGTAAAACTTCATACAACACTTGAGAAAAAACACAAAGAACACTATTTTGAAGATCTTCATAAACTACAATATTTACTAGATCACATTCAGCTTAAGTGCAAGCACATGGATCCAATCCCAATAAGTAATTATAGCCAGATTAGTGTAGTCCTTAGAGTTGTGAGGCAACTTGGGAGAACAAATTCCACACAAACGATAATCTTGCTCACAAATGGAGTTTGGATGGCTTCATATTGGCATAAACGGACCATGGGTTGTAATTGGGAAATGAGCTTGCAAGTTCAAAATGATTGTGGAAAATGGGATACTAGAAAGATTAATCAGCTATATGTCGATATAACCCTTATAGATCAAATCCTAAGGAACAAACCTCTGCTGCTCATTGCGTGTCCCAACCAAACCCAACCATGGTACCCAAGGCCCCATAGACGAACATGGGCTTTAGCAATAGCAGACGGCACCATCCAAACTAAACTCTGGCGTCAGAATCAAGTAAAGTTAAAAATTATACGAATCTCCGACTTGAATCTCGTTGGGAATAAAGAATACCGCTTAAAGAACCTCTTGGCCTGTTTAGGAAAACTACATAAAAGAGCACCGATGAAAAACTCCTTTCTGTATGGGTTCGGGTACGTTTGGCCCATGCAGACAGAAAAAGTTATTAATGATAATTAGTTTTTGGAATGTCCGAGGGATTGGAAAAAGAACGTTCTGGATAGATATCAATGCAATGAGAATCAACAATCATTTAAACCTCCTAATCATAGCAGAAACTAAAATTGAAGCTATACCAGAGGAATCAACTTGGAAAGGTAGCGGCTTCACAAATGCTATCTGGTCTCCGGGAGTTGGGCGGTTCGGGGGTCTAGGTGTGTTATGGAATGAACACCTCACCCCAAACGAACAATTATTAGTAAAAATCCACTTGCCCAGAGTAATTGGGATAGAATATACGAATCATGAGAATAGCTTCAAAGGAATGATTTTTGCAGTATATGGACCCCCTCAAGAAAGAGATAAAAACCAATTCTGGACCAATCTCACTGATCTAATAACAGCAGAAGACCTTCCGTGTTTAGTAATCGAAGACCTAAATGAAATCAGTCAGAGCTGCGAAAAGGAGGGGGGTGAAATCCCGTCACTTACCAGATTCAACCGACTAAACCACTTCAAGGACAAATGCTCACTAATAGAAATTCCATGGTCCAAAAATAAGTTTACATGGAGGAAGAAGAAATTTGGAGAGGACAATATCCTAGAAAAACTAGACAGAGTATTGGTTCATCAACAATTCCTTGATGTTTTTCCAAACTTAAGTACTATTAACGGGGCATTCTCGACATCTGACCATTGTTCAATTTTCGTTCAGCTAAGGGACAAAACCACGTTTAAACCACCTCCATTTAAGATGGAAACCATTTGGTTCCATAGACCCGATTTTAGAAACATAGTTAAACAATCATGGAGAGCAAATTGTCCTGGATCAACGATGTTTAGAATAATGCATAAAACAAAAATCTTGAAACAGAAAAGTAAAATTTGGAATAAGAGTACGTTTGGAAATATTTTCAGACAATTAGCGGACGTTGAAAAAGAATTGACTAAAATACAAGAAAACGTAAATACTAGGCAAAGTCTGGAAAATATTTCAAAAGAAAATAATCTCATTCAAAAGAAGGAAAAATTATTGACACAAATACAGCCTATTTCCATAGGGTAGCATCTGGTACGAGGAATAGAAAATTTATCAGAAGTATCACATCTACAGAAGGAACCGTGATAATAGGGGATGATAACGTTAAGTAGGAAATAAAAAAGGATTTTGAAAAACGTTTTGCGAAAACACCGATTAACCAAACTCTGCTTCGAGAATATATTCAGCTACTACCAAGGTTAGTAACAGACGAGGATAATCGAATGCTTGTCTCCCACCCTTCTAATGGTGAGATAAGGAATGCGGTGTTTAATCTAGGATATAACAAATCTCCGGGTCCCGACGACGTTACGACCGAATTTTACAAAACTTATTGGGAGATAGTTGGCCCTGATATCACTCAGGCCGTCAAAGCTTTTTTCCACACCAGAAAAATCTTAAGACAAATCAACCACACTTTTATCTCATTACTACCTAAATGTGACAACCCAACAAAAACTACAGACTACCGACCTATTAGTCTATGTTCCACGATCTATAAGGTTATCTGAAAACTATTGACTAATAGGTTAAAGAAGGTAATGAGTAAACTAATTCACCCACTTCAAGGAGCATTTGTATCTGACAGAGCGATTCAGGATAATGTGTTGATTGCCCATGAGATCTTTCACTCTTTCAAAAACAGGAAAAGGCGTTGATGGATGGGTAGCAATAAAACTTGATATGGAGAAAGCTTATGACAGAGTAGATTGGAATTTTACAGAACAAGTCCTTAAGCAATTTGGCTTTCATAAAAAATTCACAGAGCTGGTAATGGAATGTGTCACCACGGTATCCTTCTCAGTCCTAATCAACAATGGCCCAACAGAGGTATTTAAACCATCTCGAGGGTTGCGGCAAGGAGATCCCTTATCACCCTTTCTATTTTTATTAGGTTCAGAAATATTGGCTAGAAAACTAGCTTTAGAAGCATACCAATTGGGTACCGGTGTCGGTTTTACTTGTGGTCGAAATGGCCCTAAAATCCCGTTCTTGGCATTTGCAGATAACATAATCATTTTTTCAAAAGGAAATCTAACTTCATGTGATCATGTTAAAAGGATCATTGACGAATACTGTCAAATATCGGGACAGAAAATCAACTACCATAAATCAGCTTTTCAAGTCACAAGCGGTATCCCGAGGCCCTGTATTCGGGACATCGAAGGATGTCTAGGCATATCAAAAGAGACAAAATTAGATGTATACTTGGGTTGCCCAATCATTAATGGTCGTGTGAACAAGACAACCTTTGAAGAAATAATAACCAAAACAACCAATCAGCTTTCCAAATGGCGAGCTAATTCTCTGTCACAACAAGGAAGAGCAACACTGATAAACACAAATTTATCATCCAAACCTCTCTATGCGATGCAAAGATTTATGCTACCAGCACAAATCCATACTCAGTTGGACCAAATCAATAGATTGTTATTCTAGAATAAAGACAGAAAGCACAAACCACTTATTAGTTGGGATCACGTATGTAGACCAAAGGCAGCAGGAGGAATGGGGATCCGAAAAACACATGACATGAATGAAGCATTACAACTAAAACTATTATGGAAAATCTTGGCGGAAACAAACAACAGTTGGCTTAGAATTATACAATATAAATACTTAAAAACAAATCACATATTGAATTATATCGAAAGAAGTAATGCCTCTTGGCAATGGTCACAACTTCGCAAGATGCCCCCTACTTTCAAATCGGGATTAATGTGGACATTAGGAAATGGAAAAACCATTAAGTTTTGGGAAAACAGATGGAATAATCTTCCTCCCCTACTACACTACTGTACCCATCCAGACAAAATAGATCCGAATGAAACGATAGATAAGTACTTGATAAATGGTACCTGGAACACCCAAAAGCTACGTAATGTGCTCTCCCACAGCATGGTAGAACAGATTACAGGGACTCATGTGCCATCTATACCAATGGAAGACCGACTGTACTGGTGGCCAGACAAAAAAGGGTGGTTTACAACTTCTAGTGCATACAATTTAATTACTAACAATACTCATCAACAACTTGATGACAGTAATTGGATCTGGAAAATTGATGTTCCGCCAAAAGTGACGAATTTTTTATGGAAAGTTGCTCAACAAGGACTACCTACGGCAGCACTCCTTTCCAAATGTGGTGTTGCCATCCCAGCTTACTGTCCGATATGTAACCATCATGAAGAAGACGCGGCTCATATTTTTCTGGAATGCAAATACAACACATTCTTTAAGAAAATTGACAGAAACATCCAAAAACTCATATTAGACACATTAAAAACCTCACGAGATATTTAACCTATTATGAATACCCTTGCAGCGCATCTAAATGGGAAACAAAAACAAGAAATGGCCATGTACTGGTGGGTGTCTTGGTTAACAAGGAACCGGGTGGTGTTTGGAGAAAAACAACAAATAACGATCGAAAGCTATAACCACACGGTAAAAACACATATGACAAACTGGAGTAAGGCCATAAGTGAGAATTCTGTACGAAAAGCCAACAGGTATAATAAGGATTATCAGAGAAAGAAAACAAATCATAAAAAAGGAAAACATAAATGGAGAAACCCCCCCCCCCCCCCCCCCGGGGTTTCTGAAACTCAATTTTGACGGTTCAGCACCGATCAAAGGAAACAGTTCGGGTAAGGCGACTTAATATCTGCAGGAGCAGAGATAATTGGCGTCCAGACAGCTTTGTGTTCAGAAGCCCGAGCACTACATCTAGGCATTAAAAAAGCGATTCAGTTGGGCATACACAGACTGATAATTGAAGGCGACTCACAGATAATTATAAATTACCTCAAACATGGGACGAAATGCCCATGGGAAATTGAAATGATAATGTCAGAAATTTCTCGCTTACTGCGTGGGTTCAGCGAAGTGAACTTCTTTCACATAGTTCGCAATGGTAACCAGGTGGCCGACTATATTGCACGTCTGGCCCGTCTTACCAGAAACCCACTTATTCTCACTGATCCAGGTTTCTGCGACCTTATCCGAAAGGATGCGATCGGATAGCGCTTCGGCGAATCCGAATATTTACCTTATCAAAAAAAAAAAAAAAAAAATTACCTGCCTACCGGGAGTCATTACCCACGCCTTGCTCCAAGTCCAACTGAGCTACGTAATCTATTTGCTTCCATAGGAATCTATTTATATTTATTCCCATTCATTAACCAACTAGGTCAAAGAAAAATGTATATCTCTAATTGTATTTATTTTTATTTACTTAACTGTCTACCAATTGAAGGCTTTAAACTGTAGGTTCTGAACCTTTTTTTATATATATAATTTTGGGTTAAATATTTTACTTCATAAAATTTTAATTTACCAGTTTATAATCGTGAGTTCAGATTTTAAAATTTTGAACCTATTATTTTATAGTTGAGATATTATCTTGGAAATATGATATCTTTTTATTGTATTTCAATAAATAATTGCTTATAAATCCATCACAGCCAGATCTTGAGCCTGCCATTTTATATTCTTATCGTAATGTTTTAAATATAGGTTCAAGATTTGTAAATCTTGAACCTATATTTTAGGTTGATTTATTAACTAGGTTCAAGTTTTTTCTTATGGTGCATTGTCTTCGTTTAAAGTAGGTTCAAGATTTTAAACATTTGAATGTAACCATAGTTATATATAACCCTAAAGAGATATCTTGTTATCTTACATTTCATGTCGGTTTATTAAGTAGGCTCAAGTTTTGTTTATTATGACGGATTGCCTCCGTTTAAAGTAGGTTCAAGTTTTTATTATGAGGGATTGCCTCCATTTAAAGTAGGTTCAAGATTTTCAAATCTTGAAGCCATAGTTATATTGCCTAAAGTGACATCTTGTTGTCTTACCTTTCATGTCGGTTTATTAAGTAGGTTCTAGTTTTTATTATGATGTATTGCCTCCATTTAAAGTGACATCTTGATGACTTACTGTAATGCATAAAATCTGCATTATAGTTGTTGAAGGAGACCGTTCTCTTTGACGAACTCAACCCGAACTGTAGTCTGCCAAACAAGAACAAACGGGGTCGGGGCGGGGCTTGTGTCCCCCGTATGACCCTCCAACGCTCAAGTCAGTTCTTCTTCATTTATGCTGGTAAATGTGTGATTTAATGTTTGAATTGATTTGAATATCACAAAATAATAGATGTCGTTTTTATTCGTTACTTGGGATAAGCTCGGATTTACCCTATTACAATTGCCTCTCGAGTTTCTTCATCATGTCTAAATGATGAGGGAAGCCGACAAGAGTTGTGATTCATTGCCCTTAAGTGACGATTGGCCTTAAATGGCTATCATTGACCGTAATTGGATGCTAGTCGTAAGTGGCTATCGGCCGTAAGTGGTCGTCGTTGGCTGTAAGTGGCGATAGTTGGCCGTAAGTGGCGATTTTCAGTGGTCGTAATTGGCAATTTCCGGGGGCCGTAAGTGGCGATTTTCGGTGGCCGTAAGTGGTGATTTCTGGCGACCGTAATTGGCGATTTCCGGGGGTCGTAATTGGCGATTTTCGGTGGTCGTAAGTGGCAAATCTTCACCTTCTTGAATAGTCGTTGTAGCTTTGAAGACATCGTTCCATGACATCTATAGGCATTGGACCTGATAAAAAGCATTGTACTTCTAGATAATTTACAACAATTAAGCCATTGGAATGGTGGTCTTGTAATGTGTAGTACCCCTAGCATGTTATATGCCCCAGCACACAATTTATATATTTTTGCGGAGAAGTAGTAAGCTAAAAATCCAACTCTTACATTGGCGCTCGTTTTTGTCGTAGGTGACTATTGCTTGGTCGTAAGTGGCGGTAATTTCCTTTCACCATCACGACATCGCCTATCAAAGACTGCAAAACAAGTGGAGCACACCAAAACAAGTACAAGAGACACAACTAAATCCCAAATAGGTAGCATGTACTATACTTCAAGCTTAATCATATATTAATATGTAATAACAAGACCCCATTGGGCATGTGGAGATGAAACGAGCAGGTGCAATTTGCAACGTATACACATCATCAATCAAGAGAGTGTGCAATACAAAATCACGCACTGATTTGTGATAAATTAAACTGAGCATTAACATTGTATGCTCACTAAATTGAGACACGTTCATGTTGCAACTTGGGTAAATTAGTCAAAATTTTCGAAGGTTGGGATAGTGTGTGTGAATGAACCGATTCGACATACTACTCAACGTGTAATCGGTGGCAAATATGCCAATTGAGGCACATTGAACATAAACTTTGCATATGTAATCACTAACTTGAACACTATATCAAGAAGAGTAATCAACCAAAAGCATCAAAATCTCAATCGAAAGGTAAACACAAGATCAAAGAGCCAAAGGGAACAACAAATTCAAACATAAGTAGTGAATCGCGGGGTTAGATGTGGATCTGATCACGCAATAAACCACTTATATATGTGTGTATGTTGCAATATGGTGTGAGTAAATTTGCTTGTTGAGTAAATCAAAAGAAGGGTTAGAAAGCTCAGCTGGTGGATTCTTGTTTCGAATTGTCGCTAGGAACAGGGGCACATTCATCCGAGATTACTCTAGTTCAGCCTACGACTGCGTTGAGATTGCCAATTGCAAGCTCGTTCTATGGAATGAAATCGTGGTGATCAATTTTATAGTATGTGTGCCCCGACAGCTTGCTTCAGTTCCAGAGCACTCTTCTGTTTTAACGCTTGTAGTCTACAGGTGGTCGAGTAGTGAAATAGATTTGGCACGCTGGAACGATTAAAAATGGAGACTTTGGCCATTACAAATTATATAGATACGCTGCAATCAACATGAAATCAAATGAGGAAGATGAAAATCAGCCCAGTAATGCTAATTATCACTTATGAGATTAACTAGAGGCTTCAGCAAGATCAACAGAAGCGACTAGGTGGTCAGATTTCAATTATAAACACGATCACATAATTGGAATATGCCACCAAGTATCTATCATCAAGTGTAAACAAAAGAGATCTACAATCCCCCCAATTAATATCTATGCCGACTGTCGGGGATTAATCAATTCAATCTCTATACTTGTTTTGACCATGAATACTTATATAGCAATCATCAAGAGGGTATGCAGTTTTAGGATTAATTATTAGAGAAAGAATAATCCAATCCGCTTCAACATATGATCTACGAGATTGAAAATTAGTCTAGTGAAACTTGCGCTCGCCGAAAAGTAAATGCAGGGAATTATTGTAGAATTGAACGGTTACCGAATAAAATTCAAAGGGATGAGAGCTTATCTGTTTGGGAATCTGATGTGATCTTCTCAATGGGGATTATGAACAAGACCCTTTGTTGTCTCGATGAACTCGTCCTCGGTGGTCAAGGAGGCATTGATGCTAAAGAACGCTCGCTTGGGGACCATGGTGAGGCGCGCCCACATCTCGGTGGATAGTGCCCTCGACAGCGCTTTTGTACTCCGAGTATTCCTGGCGTCCAGATCCGAACGTGGTGAGAAAAATTTCTTGGTGAGATGGTCGATCGTGGAGCCCAGTCAAGTACCCCAATTGGGAAGACGTTCAATCTGGCGAGCGCCGGTGAATCGCTGAAGTCTGGGATTAGTCGACGGCCAGAGTCTGATCAAACTCCATAAGCCAGCCCTCGAATCATCAGTTCCATTGCTTTGGTGATTGGAAGTTCCGACGATGCTGCTTTTCGATCGAAATTCCCACAGACGGCGCCAATTGTAATACATAAAATCTGCATTATAGTTGTTGAAGGAGATCGTTCTCTTTGACAAACTCAACCCGAACTGTAGCCTGCCAAACAAGAACAAACGAGGTCGGGGCGGGGCTTGTGTCCCCCAACGAGGTAGGACCCTCCAACGCTCAAGTCAGTTCTTCTTCATTTATGCTAGTAAAGGTGTGATTTATTGTTTGAATTGAGTTGAATACCACAAAATAATAGATGTCGTTTTTATTCGTTACTTGGGATAAGCTCGGATTTACCCTATTACACGTACATTTCATATTGATTTATTAAGTAGGTTCAAGTTTTTTTTCATGATGTATTGCTTTCAATTATAGTAGGTTCAAGATTTTAAAATCTTGAACCCGTAGTTATACATAGCCCTAAAGTGACATCTTGTTGTCTTACATTTCATGCCGGTTTATTAAATAGGTTCAAGTTTTTATTATGATTTATTGGATCTGTTTAAAGTAGGTTCAAGATTTTAAAATCATGAAGCCATAGTTATAAAGCCTAAAGTGACATCTTGTTGTCTTATCTTTCATGTCGGTTTATTAAGTAGGTTTTAGTTTTTATTATGATGTATTGCCTCCATTTAAAGTGATATCTTGATGTCTTACATTTCATAATTGTTTATTAAGTAAGTTCAAGTTTTTTTCATGATGTATTGCTTTCAATTATAGTAGGTTCAAGATTTTAAAATCTTGAACCCGTAGTTATACATAGCCCTAAAAGGACATCTTGGTGTCTTACATTTCATGCCGGTTTATTAAATAGGTTCATGTTTTTAATTTATTGCATCTGTTTAAAGTACGTTGAAGATTTTTAAACCTTGAAGCCATAGCTATATACCCTAAAGTGACATCTTGTTGTCTTACCTTTCATGTCGGTTTACTATGTAGGTTCTAGCTTTTATTATGATGTATTGCCTCCATTTATAGTGACATCTTGATGTCTTACATTTCATATTGGTTTATTGAGTATAGGTTCGAGTTTTTTTCATGATGTATTGCTTTCACTTATAGTAGGTTCAAAATTTGAAAATCTTGAACCCTTAGTTATATCTAGCCTTAAAGTGACATTTTGATGTCTTACATTTCATATTGGTTTATTAAGTAGGTTCAAGTTTTTTTCATGATGTATTGCTTTCACTTATAGTAGGTTCAAGATTTTAAAATCTTGAACCCGTAGTTATACATAGCCCTAAAGTGACATCTTGTTGTCTTACATTTCATGTCGGTTTATTAAATAGGTTCAAGTTTTTATTGTGATTTATTGCATCAGTTTAATGTAGGTTTAAGATTTTTAAATCTTGAACTCGTAGTTATATATAACCCAAAGTGACATCTTGTTGCCTTATATTTCATGTTGGTTTATTAAGTAGATTCAAGTTTTTATTACTCCCTCCGTTAATTAAAACTTGACGTTTTACTATTCATACACGCTTTTTAGGTGCTAAAAATAATATAAAGTGTTAACTTTTTTAATAATTTTTGTAAATAAAATCATACTTATTACTATTAAGTATGGATTTATAAAAAAGAATATAAAAAAAAGTTAATATTTTATATAGTTTTTATCGTTCTAAAAAAGCGTGCATGAATAGTAAACGACAAGTTTTAATTAACAGAAGGAGTATAATGTATTGTCTCCATTTAAAATATGTTCAAGATTTGAAAGTTTTGAACCAAAATTTTTTCACTAGCGCCAAATGTATTTTCACAATTTCCAAGCTACAACATTATATGAATGATCTTACGATTCATACCATTTCCATCCACAAGTTATCCGTAATATGAAAGAGTTTTCGGTTGGATGAAAATGACATCACTAACTTTATTTTCTTGGAAAGAAAAAGTGTTTATTTAGGTAGTCTACATGGTATTCGAACCCACATCTTTGTGCCTAGCACATTGCTCTCCCAATTGAGCTAATAGACTAAAAGAAATAGAAAAATCCAGAAACTAAGTATGTGCCAGTGGTTTTTTTGTTTATGGGTCTTAGTTTGTTTTTTTGTATTCGTATTTTCGCATAAAAAAAAGAGACATTTAGTTTTGTTCCCTTGCAGCCATGAATCTAACGACTTTGTCTTCAGGTCACAAAGACTAGCCACTGTAAATTACTATTAATCATGTATTGCTAAACACTTTGAGACCTTAATTCCAACAACAATTGGATGATAAATTGTCAACAAAATAACAGTGCTATACATTGAATCAATAACATATCTTTTTCGGCGCGTGTGCTCTTTGTTGCATCGTCCAATCCATTTCAGTAGTAGGAGGCAATGATGCAAGTTTCACAGAACCAAACCCGTAAGAAAATGTAACTCATCATGCATCATTTTCTAGCTGGTGCAAAAAACTAAAGGGAGAAACTCAAGGAAACAAGAACAACATGAAAGTGACAGTTCATTAACCACCTAGGTGGGTGGGAGTCGAATGCTGAACAAACCAGTTAAGTCTTCATTGTAAAGGCTCGGATTTTTAAATCCTAAATTTTTTGAAAAATGAGAATTGAAAATGAATTTAAATCGAATTAAAAGCTCGTTTAACGAATTCTGACCCGAAATTAAAATTTTGTCGAACGATTTCGTCCGGTTATCTGGCGAATTTAAAATAGTTATCGGGTGGCGATATATCATTTTCAGTTTTAAAAATTTAATCGATCGAGGGAGTGAGAGTCAGAGAAACAAAAATTCGAGAATTAATTACGGGACTCAAAATTCACGTACTCAAAATTAATTTTCGGGTATTGGTTTAACCAAATTCACACTCAATTCTCACCAACTCCTTCACCACACATACCCTGCAAACTGAACCCCTCTCCCAGTCAGTTTCAGCCACCATCACCCTTTCCTGCTCTCTCCTTCACTCCATCTCCGTCACGCTTCACCATCACCATTTCACCTCCTCACCATCACTCATCGTCACCATTTCATCCCCTCATCATCACCATTTCACCTTCACCATCACCACCGAGCTCCATCTCCACCGTCCTCCTTCTTCCTCGAGAGCGCAGTAGCCCAGCAGCACCTTCGACACCTCCTCGGAGCCAGCAGCACCAGCCGCAGCATCCCTCGGAGCCACCCACAGAAGCAGAGCCACCACCGGATCCGCCACGAGAGCCACCACAAGCCCGCCTGAGCCATGGTGCAGGCGGGCTTCCTTCATTTGAATTCGGGAGGAAGATGATGCAGCGTGGCCTTGTGGGTCCCCCTACTAACATATATATATATATATATATATAATTGTTCTTTGGTTAACCGGTTGGGATTTGTCGGTTCGGTTCGGGTTTATCCGCTCATTTGATTATTTAATGGTAACTAAAATAAAATAAAATATTATTGGGGGTTTAAAATATATTATTTGGACTTATGGATTTTAAAAGTAATTTGGAAAAGAATTTCAAGGATCGGAAAGTAATTTAATGAATAATTGAAAAATGATTTTAGCGAGTATTTTCAAGGGTCGGAATTCTTAACTGTTTGATTCGGATTTCAAAACGGTTTTGGAACTAACTTGGGAATTATACTTGTTTGATGACTAACTAGCATGATAATATGACCGTTTGACTAACGACGTGATATTTGTGACTAATAGCATGAATTGTGGTGATTTATTATAAGAGATTAAATATTGGGTACCGATGATGAGGATGATATATATTTGTATACTAAGTGAGAATATGTAATGATAATACATGAATTAGACTAAGTATGATATGGAGATCGTCTAAACTAATGAGTTCGCAAGTTACGATGAAAACAATATGAGATGATGAAATGAGATGAGAAATTGAATTGAAACATTAATGTTGTTGATGATGAGATGGTTAACTTATATATGTTTTAACTGAATCTTGTGTGTTTTATTTGATATGTTTTGTATAAGTTAGACTTGGACTTATAATGTTACTTATCTTCTAGGCGAGCTCTAATCCGCCTGGATTTGCTTGATTGCTATATTAATTGGATTATGCGCTTCTCCAGGTAAGTTCTTTGAACTTACTCATGATGGGCGCTCTATGCACTGGGTGTTATATAGTAGGCTAGTGTTCATGCACCATACGACTTAGAATCACGCTTAGGAGCTAAAATGAAAATCATATGATTGCTATATGTCCTTGCAAGAGAACGGCTGTTATCTGTGAAGTAACTAGAGTCTTTGCTAGGGTCATAGGATGACCCATAGGATGACCCAGTACCATCGGGTCCCGTCCTGAGTCAATCGAGTCATGGAACTTCCTTGACTTATATTTTGAGCATGATTGCAAAAGCTGCATGTGGGCTTTATTATTTCTTGTGGGGCGGGTTGGGCATGCGTGACACCAGATTATTATGGAATGCATTCACGAGCTGGCCAGTCTCCGCCCTATCGGAAGGGGGTGGAGGTAGAAGAGGGACATGCCACTTGGCATTCGGTGTGGATCCATTTATCGCTTCCTGCATTATATTAAACTGTCAGTATATATATGTGATTTAATTTCCGCCTTGCATTACGCATTTCATCTTAGGGATAGAATGCTTATTATATGCCTCTCAGAGTGTGTTTACACACGCGCATGAGTGGCCTGATGATTGACCCAGATCCCCCACTTTTTTTTTGATTCAGGTACACATTCCATTGTTTAAATTCGTGCTGTTATGGTGGGGTCCATTCGTATTGCGGAGAGCGAGTGCTTAAAACTCCGACTTCACCAGATTTACACTTTTTGGGATTTCTTCTTACTTATACTCTGTTTGACCCGGCCTTGCCGCGGCACTGGTTGTATCGTTTTCAGAACTTATGTCTTTTGCATGATAAAAGGTTTTTTTTCGTTGTAAACTTAGGACAGGTACAGGGGTATACCCCGGGGTCTCCAACGGACCTTCAGGATTTGGGGTGCGAAATCCCGCTTTAAACTACAAATCTTCGGTTTCAAACCTTCAACCTGTACTCGGAGCGCAAGATCCCAACGAGGGGTTTTATCCCTCAAAACGTATCTCGGGAATCATAATGTCGGGCCGTTACAAAGGTGGTATCAGAGCCGAGGTTTTGCAATCCGAGTACAATAGGTTGAAGAAGTTTTGAAAATCGCCCAATGTTTTCAAATGGTTTTAGAAAATATTTTTAAAAGGGCAAAATGAATTTAATTGGAATTAAACATAAATGAATAAAGGGAAACAATCTCGGAGGTAGAGACCTGAGCGGTAGACACCTCTTATGGAAGTAGAACTCGGGGAATGTTAAGCAAAGTACTAGCTTTTATTTACAGATGGGCCTAGAAGACTTCAAGGAACACCACGGAGGTTGGAGTGTTGAGTTAGGATGCCGTGAGGTTTTTGCCCCTCCGGTCAGTCGTCCCTCGAAGGACGGCATAGATCGTCTCTATGCTTACGTTTATATATACATATATGCAATTGGGCCCTAGGGCGATCCTACTCGAAGAGGATCGTATTAATCTTGTTGATTGCTTCCGTTATGAGTGCTATTGTGCTTAGGATAGCGAACTAATCAATATTCCTTGACTTGAATCATGTGTTGAATAACCATGCAAATGGGATAGCGGGAGAAAGCCTTGTTCTTATGTAATCAGAATTCCTGTCTTGTCGGAATAGCCTTCCATAATTGAAACCCCTTGATGGTTCTGACTCTGTCATCCGCCCCACCAAAACATCTAGGCATGTTAGCAAGGGTCGAGAAGCATTTGCTCTCCCCATTGAGCCCTGTTTCGTATCCCACCATCGATGCTTCTATCGAGACTCGTACCTAAGGTTGGGGTCTTCAACGGGAAATTTGGGTCGGTCAACTAATTACCTTCGGAAATCGTGTCGGATGTGAGGGTTACATGAGTATGTTAGTAGGGGTGAGGATTTAGATTGTTTCGAGATAGAAGTGAGTTGTCTTATGGAGTCATCCCTTTCAATTCTCGACCAAATAAATTTGTAGTCAAGACCCCGGTATAGGATAGTGGAGTCAGGTTCGTCCTTAGGAGAGAAGTCGGCGGTTCTAGGTTTAGTGTGTTTTGGGGTTCAGGGATAGCAGGAAAAGATGATCAGGGTGGCTGTCGACAAATAATGGAGGGGTCGATGTCGAGGGATGGAGAGAGAATGGTGGTTTGATATCGAGTAGAATATGTGCCGAATAAAAATAATAAAATAAAACAAATAAAGATGCAAACTTCCAAGGTTAGGGATCACCACAACAATAAACATATGTGCAGATCATAAATCACATAAAGATCGATGCATGCTTTATATCAAAGAATCGACTTTCGCAAATTCCATCAATTTAGGTGATAGAGGCTCTCGCATAAAAACCTAATTTGTTTATACCTTTTCTTAATTAGGATTAGTCGGCTCTCGCAAATAAACCCTAATTACTATCCAATTCATAATAAGATCACTTTCGCTTCAATATCATGAATAAGGAATTCCCTCAACTCTCGCAAAGGATTAAGCACATAGGTAGATGATGATAAAGACATAAAAATTAATGGATTTATAAATCAAACACACATATCTATGTTGGGATCACCCCAACCCTAGAAGAAGAAAATTAGAAACAAACCATAATAAAAGAAATTAACTTTAACATAAAATAAACTAAAACTTACAACCGTTTGCCTCCTTCCTTCTCCTTCTCTCTCGCCCTCTCCTCTCTCTCTCTCTCTCTCTCTCTCTCTCTCTCTCTCTCTCTCTCTCTCTCTCTCTCGCCTTCTCTCTCTCTCCTCTCTCCTTACGTCCTAAGATGACTTGACTTTAATGAATGAAAATCAGCCCCCTAGGGCTTTATTTATAGGCTTCATTCCCTAGCTATTCTAGGAAAGAAATTATATCTATATCTATATTTATCTATCTAATAACATTAAGATAAAATATGGAAATAAATAATTCTATCTAAAAGGAAATAAACCTAAAGTGGATAGATCTTCCTTCTCCTTGATAGAACTTGATGTATCTTGATAGAATATCTCGAATCTTGGCTTGCAAGTAACCTCTTAGGCTCGGATTTCTCCTCGTGCTCGACTCGGACTTTCTGGAATTTTTCTCGACATCGAGTAAGTTCCTCGACGTCGAGTAAGGTCTTCACTTCTCGGATTGTACTCGATCTCGGCTATCGTCTGGGCTCGTCGAGTACCCTCGACATCGACTAAATTTGGTCGACATCGACTAAGTGTAGCTCCTTGAGTGGCTCCTGCTCATCTCGTACTCGATCTCGTCCTCTGGAGCAATTTTCGAGTAAAATTTTGGTCGATTTTGACCAGTTTGGTCGACTTCGAGTAACTCGGTCGCTTTCAGCATCCTCCTCCGTTCTTGAAATGCAATTTCCCGAGTCCTTGTTTGTCAGATTGACGCATATGAGTATGCCTTGGAAAGATCTTTTCGGGGGCTACAAATCTCATGAAGACATAAAAGTTTGATTCAGAATGATGAAGACCGAAAAATGGCCTTTTCTCCGGATGCACCATCCTTAGCTTCTTCGAGGCTTTCCTTTAAGCTCCAAAGTGCGTCCGATTTCTGCGAAATATAACCAAAACTTGGGTAGACCTCCATATATTGCAAATAAACATAAACTACACAAATTATGTATTATTCTAGCCCAAATGTATGAAATGTATGCAGAAAACGATATAAAAGTAACTATAAAACTAGGCGAATTAGGCTTACAACAAACACCCCATACTTAAGCTTGCTTGTCCTCAAGCAATACTTTTAATTGTCATACAAGGGAAGAAATCAAAACTATCAACATATTAGATTCATTCTTATATATCCCTGCAATTAATTACCATCCTCGAAAAGGTCCTAGTGTCACAAATCCATGCATATGCAATTAAAAAGCAACATCTACTCACAAAAGGAGGGTTATGCAAAACATTCATTCGTGACAAAGCATTAATAATCAAGAGGACATTAACTTAAACTCAATGAGTAGATTGGTAAAAGGCTAAAGGTGGGCAATTTTTGGCAATGTGGTGCTAATGATCCGGGGAAATGGAGTATTGCAAAAACTTTCATACCACATCCCTTCTTCATAAGATTCATCACCTTTCATAATACTTTTATCAATAATATCTTTTACCTCTCCGACCTCAGCACTGCCTTCTCGCGAGTCACAAACGCGGGTGTCATGAATGGCCCTGGATACTTAGTGCTTTGGACTCCTCACATGTGTGTCCCATCTCACTGAACTATTATCTCATCAAGCAGGGTCGATCTACCTTTATCTCCTGAGGTGATCGGATTTTCTTTCACTCATTAAATTTTGCATATATTTCAAACAATTTCCCACCATACTCCAATAATGATAACAATAACACCACCACCATATGATAATCTCCATAATGTAACATCATTCTCAACATAATCCCCGGATAGGAAATAAGGTAAAGAATGGGCAATATTTAGAACATGTGGAGCAATATATGAAATAAGGCATATTATGGCTTTTGTGATGCATAAGCATAGGTAAGGCTAGGATTATAAACAATATGGCATATATGGAAATACAAAGTCCTCCATCCTCTTATCATGCAACATGTCAAAAGCAATTTCAAATTTTACCTCCTTTCATGGTTTTCATAAAATAATGCACTTCATTGTGACTTCTTTTTACTAGGCAATTTCATACTATATCTCTAATAAATCCAATTTTGCATCGTCGAGTTCAATAAAAGCTTCCATGACATTAATAAAAAAATTTCAATTGGGGTGATTTTTATAAACTTTGGAAAACATGCATGTAACCACAGAAATCAATAATGATTTTCAAAATAACCATGTATAAGAAATTCATGAAATAAACTTTAAAAATGCACACATAATGTCAAATAAAACCACATATGCACAAAGTAAGCCCTTCCCCCACCCCATACTTAAACATTACAGTGTCCTCACTGTATAAAAAATTAGGGTAAAGAAAGAAACTCACTAGACAGATGTGCAGGGCTTCAAAATCGAGTGTAAATGTTGTTGGGCCTAGTCCGATTTTAGCTTGCTTCTATCCCCATGGACCTGAAAAAATGTAGAAGAAAAATACCCACAATAGAAAAACTAAAAGTTCAAAAGCAAAAACAAACAAAAACAAAAAAGTCCAAAAGTCCGAAAAATAAATGTCTATTTACAAGCTCTAGATTTTATAGTCACTAGGCTGACATTCTCCATTTAGCTCAAGGTGGCATCTCCAGAGCCCATGTAGCTTGGGCTTCAAATAGAACTCCATTCTTGTCCATCAGCTGCAATCCGCCTGAATGGATCTTGTTCACAATGAAAGGCCCCATCTTCTTCTTGTTGAATTTGTTAGGGAACCAATGATCCTTTGATTTGGAAACATAGAGTTTGTCTCCAACTTCATACTCTTTAGGCTCATCATTGGAAATCCTACATAAGCGCACATACCAAGGCAAACCTCTCCCATGTATAGATAAATCTTGAATGGAAATAGGAGAAGAAAGATCCATACCTTGGCTTACCTTCGCAGAATCGGATTCGGGGACCTCTGATTTTGGTCGATTTCGATTAATATTAATCGATATCGAGGAGTTGTGCTTTTCTGGTGGGCTGCTGGTCGGGGAAGGCGAAGTCGAGGAAGAAATAGTTTGGTCGATGTCGACCAATATATTGGTCGATGTCGAGGAATATTGCTCATATGGTTGAATCACCGTCGAGGAAGGAGCAGTCGAGGAAGAAGGATGTTGGTCGATGTCGACCAATTTGGTCGATGTCGACGAGTCCTTGGCTTCCAGTGGATTGCTCGAAGAAGTTGCTGCTGGTGGATGGCTTTGATTTTGGTCGACGTCGACCAAATTACTCGACGTCGAGTAACTCTGGTCGACTTCGACCCCATACTTGAATCCTGTCAAGGAATCCGAGAAATAATTAGTCAACGTCGACTTACCTTGGTCGATGTCGAGCAGATCATCTGTGTCGTCGTTCGGGATGGCCATGATCTTCTCCACCTGGGCTTCCATATCCCACTTTTCCAGCTCTTCAGGAGTCATATTTCTTACCTTAGGCTCCCCGCAAGTAAAGTAACCACCTGATATAGAATTTACCTCTTCCATGAGACCTGTGTGCCTTCCAGTTTTATTAAAAGAATACTCAATTACCTCATCGCTAATGTTGAAATTGAGTACTTCCTTCCTTACGCTTATGGTGGCATCCATCGTGGCCAAGAAGGGTCTTCCTAGAATAATAGCACAAGCAGGGTCCTGACAGAGGATTTTCAGTCGCCTTAAATCCTATCAAATAAATCCGACTAACCTAACTAATGTAGTTTGGCAAGTACGGGTCGATCCCACAGAGAGTCAACGATTTGTATGCAAGTCGAGTGTGTCAACAAGAATAAGAAATAAAGCGGGGAATTTTGATGGTTTGAACTAACTAACTAAGAAACAATAGTAAGAAAAATAATAAAGTAAAACAGATTAAATGGATAACTATGAGAGAATAGCTCAGGTCAATCAATCTCAGCAATCAGGTTTGTTCATTGATCATTGATATCGAAAAGATAACTTCCTCTTGAATACTTTGTTGTGGAAAGACTAGATCTTTTGAATCCAATTCCTAATCGAATCTAGTTAACAGGACAACCAGACCCTGAAAACCCTAATTATCAAACAATCTTGAAACTATCAAGATTCAATTCAATAACCGATTAAGCTTAAGAGAAATCAACAAAGACAATCGACGCGCACAACCAGTTATTGCATCAATTGCAAATCAATTCTCTATACAGATCCCTGAATCAACCAGTTTCAGAGATTTATACTTTGCTACTCAAGAACATAGATAACTCAACCAGTAATTACCTATATCTAGCAATAGATTATCATCAACAGGCATAAGTTGATCAGGCTAATGAAAATTCATGGAAACCCTAAACATTCAACGCAAAGAATCGATAATATTGATGGAGGAGTATTAAGATAAAGAAATCTAACGATGAAATGATAAACCTGAAGCTTCGATTAATTTCCCCCAAGCTAAGAGGATTAGTGGTTCATGGTTAAGACAATCTCAAAAGGTCTCCAATTTGCTTCGTACCCCTCTGTTCAATCGGCCAAACAAGGCCAAAAACTCACACCAAAACCTATTGTTGTTCCCCCATTTCATCTCCCCCCTAATTAACAATATAATAATCATATATATATATATAACATCTTTCAGAAGTTAATAAAAGTGACATCCCACATCATTGGACAGGCTAGAAAGCTCGGGCTCGTCAAAGAACTCGGCCAAGTTTTGTTGCCCAAACCGAGTTTCTCTTCAGCAGCCATCTTGACGTCCAGATTTCACTGTCTTCGAGGCCGAATTTGGAAAAGTCGTAAACACGGAAGTTGTAGGTCTTCGAATCCTCTTTCCAACAAGTATATGTACGCCCTGATCCGATAAATATGGCCTTCAAACGATTCGTTTTAGTGCAGCGTCGCCAACCTGGACAACTCGCATCCTTTACATGTTTAGCTCATCTCCTCGGTTCTCAGGCTTTTCTATTTTCGTCCAATCTTCGAGCATTGGCTCGAGCTTAGCTCCACCTTTCCTCAATCACCTGAAATCATGAACAAAACTTGTAGATTCCGAATCTAATTGAAACATAATGAAAACATGAAAACTACTCTAAACTCATGCATTTTACCCTACCTAAACTCATCTAAATGCCTATATTAACACTACCTAAATGTGCATGATCAAATTCCCCCACACTTGAACTTTTCTTGTCCTCAAGAAAACAAAATCAATCCAGTTAAACATCCCACAAATACACTCTTCATGCATTCACCTTGTCAACGATTAAATCCAAAATCAAGTAGGAGACACAAGACAATAATCAACATCATTCCATGCATTTGGACAACTCAAAAGCTTAGGCACATTTCAATCCAACCTCATCGGGTATATAAAGTATTTCACTCTCACTCTTGTGTTTAGGCTAATTCAATTCTGCTCAAACTCAATCCAATGCAACTAAGCTCCATGAAAGTTGAAATTCACATCAACATGTCCACCGTGAGTGACATTACAAGCAATAATCATCATGAGGTCTTGTAAGGGTTGCAATGGGGCTTGGTGAGAAAATTAAGGTAGATAATGTTTCTGGCTTATTGTGCTCATAATCTGGGAACTAAGCTCCTAGTAACCAATTACAAGCTCAACCAAAATTTATCACAAACCATCAAACTCAAGCCTCAAACACAACACAATACAAGAACTTTCTTTAGACCAAATAATACTCCCAAATCATTTCTAAAGATGATGAAGAATGGTTCTTTTTATTGCAACTCTTTTTTTTTTCTTTTTCGACTTTTACTCCTAAGTGAATTTTATTCTCCTTAGGCCCCGAATATATACATAAATTCATAGAACCAATCATCATAATAAACGCCAAATGAATCAACACAATACACAATCTCATTCTCAAAGCACTCACTCAACTCAAATCATCATTTCACCAATTATAATCCTAATTCCCGGAGGGGTTAGGCTACAATTAGCTAAGGATAATTTTTGTGGAGCTACAAAGATTGGCTAATAGGCTCAGTTTGACTTCAAACAATGGATGCTATGCAAGGGAAGATAGGGAATATCATGGCTCAGTAACAATCATGCCTCAATCATGCGAAAATCATAAGTAATGATCACAATATATAGCCTTGACATAGATATCAATCCCAATTTTTAGAGGTAGTCACAACGGAGAGTATCACACACAAGAAGCAAAGAGGACATCCATAAAGCATAGTCCCAATAAGGCCAAAATAAACTCACAAGGTAATTTTTTGTTGGATTTCAATGACACCTAAAACCTAAGAGTTATACATGCTCTATCAATCCATTATCTCATGCTCCCATAGATAAAACAAACTCGACGAGGATCAACAATTCAAGAATATCACGGGACTTATAGTTAGATTAAGAAGACAAGTGGTACAGATGGGGACCATGGGGTTATCTGATAGATCCTAAATCTAGAATGTCATGCAGCTGATTTTTTTTTCTTTTTATATGATTTTTCTGTTATATATATATATATATATATATATATATATATATATATATATATATATATATATATATATAATAACTATGAAATGCAATAACAAGAAAGAAATATATACAATGCAACCTAAATGCAAACATGTAAATGTTCCCTCCCCCACATTTAATTTACACATTGTCCTCAATGTGAAAAATAAAATAGAAGGAGAAGAATAATTACGGAGTCATCTACTGATCTACATATGAAGCGGAGGTGATGAATTCAAGCACATGAGTGTGATGAGCCATTGTTCTTTCTCGTCTTGACCTCAAGCAGACACCACAACCTACTCTCTACAACCAAAGACAAGGCAACACCAACAAAGAAATATTTGTTGTCCAACGCACAAAGCCACAAACCTCACAATTTGCAAATTGATGACAATTAAGCATAATTGATCAAAACCAAAATCAATAAAATCAACAAGAAACTCTTATCAAGTTTAATATCAAAAAGAAAGATCAATTTAAATGCTCAACACTCCATATTTTCCAAATTTGCAATTTCACAATTAAGAACAAGGATTTCAATCCAAGCCAAAACCTCTCAATCAATCTAAATCCACCCCCGAATTTCTCTATCAACAAGTTCCTAATTCAACCAATTTGGCATCCCAAACTACAAATTCAAGCCATGTCCTAATTCAATCACTCTCCAATAACAAATCTAGCACAAATAAGGTGTAATCTCACCCAAAAAACCCCTAAATTACAGAAATTTATTCAATTTGAGAAAACCTAGAAATTGGGGTTTTGAAACATTACCTTCAATCTTCAATGGAAGAGAGGAAGGAAGAGGAAGGCTGACCGGGGATGGTGGCCGGACTTGGGGGGTTTTGCCAGCGTAGATGGGCAGAGTCGGAGGCTTGGCCTGGTGGTTGTGCTCGAAACGCGGAAAGAGGGTGCGAGGGCTGGGACGCTCGGAATCTGGAGGATGAGCGACTCGGGAGAGAGACCTGGGAATGGCATGAGCGGACGTGCTCATCTCCGGCGCTCGGTTGCTGGTCGGAAGACGGCTCGCTGCTGGTGGCCTGATGGCTCGCTGCTGCATCGCTCGGATGGATGGGAGATGGGCAAGACGCGCTTTCCTTCTGAGTTTCTTTTTCCTCTTTTTTTTTAAAGGATAAATAACTCGGTTGTGGCGTAAAAAATTCGACCGAGTTTTTTATTTCCCACCCGTGTTCTTTCTCTGTGACCTGTTCGCTACTCGGGTTGGCCAAGGGACTCGACCGAGCATCTTACCCGAGTACCCTACTATAATTTCTCTTGCTTCTTGGCCCTTTTTGACAAACTTATTTTTTAAAAAAAAAACAAACTTGATATTGAAAACTTAAACGAAAAAAAAATGAAAAATGCAAATCTAAATTACTCACCTTGGGTTGCCTCCCAAGAAGCGCTTGGTTATGGTCGTTAGCTCGACGTTTTGGATGTCCATTTAAGACTCACTTGGACATCGTCAGTGCCCTCAACAGCAAATCAAACTCTTGTGCACACCATCTAGGTAGACTAGCACTACATACGAATAAGTTGAAGTCAAAGTATGTCCTCAACTCCTCATTGTCCGAGCATGACTCCCCGCCGCGGGTATGTAGAACCACCAATTCAGGTCCATTGGAGGTATGTCAAAATACTGAGCCCAAGGATCGACATAATCACTTAACTTCTCACAATTGCAAAGGATATTAATTATTTGCTCAGGAGCCACATAAATCAGCTTCGGACTTGGTTCCTTGATAGGCGAGCTCGGGACAATCTCATCGAACGAAGGAGACAACAAATCACATGGGATCTCATGCGTCGACTCATGACACTCCATGTCAGGAAGTAGTGTACTATCCTCTTCATCGCTGAAGAAACTGTCTTTGTCTGCGAACATATCCTCCTCCGCCAAAACATTATCATGCTCATAGCTCAAGGGTAGGGGAGGTAGCAGAGTAGACTCGGATGAACTCAATGAGGGGGGAATAGAAATCACACACTCACCTTTATCTTTATGACTTTCTGAGCTTCCCTCGGGCGTGACAAACAGGTCCTGGCTATTCCCTAGGGTATTCGTGGTGAGGATCTCAATCGGGTTAACCACCGGTTTAGACGGTAGTTCACTCGCTTTACAAGTTGGTATCTCATTCCCCACTTGGACCATTCGAAGCACTCGTTCATCTAGTTCAGCGATCTGCTGACACAATTGCTCATTCTCCTCGTAAGAGGCCTTGAATAGATCATCCGATGGTGCGTCAAAGTAATCCATTGGTTGAGGTTCCAGTGCAAAGGACACTTCCTGCAAGGCCTGATGACCCATGTAGCAGATAAGATCCCATATTCCCACCAAACCTAACCGTTCTAGATTTCCGCCGCTCATGTATATAGCACGAGCCTTTGTCTCAGTAGTCATTCCCTATATAACGAAGACAACCATATCGCGCAAACTATCGTGGAAACCCCGCACATTGCGGATGTCCACACACCTCTACAACCTAGTGAGATACAGGTGAAAGTTTTTACCTTCGAACTGCAATAATCTCAACATCTTAAACTGTTAGTAGCATATGTCTTATGAACCATAAGATAGGTTCACAACAAAAGTTAGTAGTTTATTTAACACACAAGACAAACACACAAATAACAACTTGACTCCCCGGCAACGGCGCCAAATTTGACAAAGGATTTTCAGTCGCCTTAAATCCTATCAAATAAATCTGACTAACCTAACTAATGTAGTTTGGCAAGTACGGGTCGATCCCACATAGAGTCAACGATTTATATGCAAGTCAAGTTTGTCAACAAGAATAAGAAATAAAGCGGGGAATTTTGATGGTTTGAACTAACTAACTAAGAAACAATAGTAAGAAAAATAATAAAGTAAAACAGATTAAATGGATAAATATGAGAGAATAGCTCAGGTCAATCAATCTTAGCAATTAGGTTTGTTCATTGATCATTGATGTCGAAAAGATAACTTCCTCTTGAATACTTTGTTGTGGAAAGACTAGATCTTTTGAATCCAATTCCTAATCGAACCTAGTTAACAGGACAACCAGACCCTGAAAACCTTAATTATCAAACAATCTTGAAACTATCAAGATTCAGTTCAATAACCGATTAAGCTTAAAAGAAATCAACAAAGACAATCAACGCGCACAACCAGTTATTGCATCAATTGCAAATCAATTCTCTATACAGATTCCTGAATCAACCAGTTTCAGAGATTTATACTTTGCTACTCAAGAACATAGATAACTCAACTAGTAATCACCTATATCTAGCAATAGATTATCATCAACAGGCATCAGTTGATCAGGCTAATGGAAATTCATGGAAACCCTAAATATTCAACGTAAAGAATCGATAATATTGATAGAGGAGTATTAAGTTAAAGAAATCTCACAATGAAATGATAAACCTGAAGCTTCGATTAATTTCCCCCAAGCTAAGAGGATTAGTGGTTCATGGTTAAAACAATCTCAAAAGGTCTCCAATTTGCTTCGTACCCCTCTGTTCAGTCGGCCAAACAAGGCCAAAAACTCACACCAAAACCTACTTGTTGTTCTGTTGTGAGCTGAATCTGCCATGCTTTACCGTAACTTTTATATCGATTTCTGCATACATTTCATGCATTTGGGCTAAGATAGTACAGAATCTATGTAGCTTATGTTTATTTGCCAAATTATGGAATCTACACCAGTTTCTGTTTGAATTCGCAGAATTCGAGGCATTTTACAGCAATTCTAAGGAAGCTCGGAAAACCACTACAGAAGTCCAAGGTCAAAGGAGCAGCGGAACCATTCGAATCAAGCTGAGAGCCAAGGTTACTCGATCTCGAGTGGACCTTACTCGATCTCGACGAACATGTCCGAGCACAGGCCTTGTCGACTAAGAGCAAAGACGAGAGCCCGACCAACCTGACTCCGGAAGACAACTCGATCTCGACAAGACCTAGTCGAGATCGACTACACCTCAGCACCACACCCAGAGTTGACGAAGTTTTGCCAAGCCGAGGACGAAGACGCCGAGCACATCTCTACTCGATCTCGATGAGACCTTGTCGAGATCGAGGAGCCACCCTGCGCCAGTCCGATTCCATGCCGAGGAGGAGTCCTCGACCACAACCCTAGTCGATCTCAAAGAGCCCTAGTCGAGATCGACGACGCCCAGGAGCCCAGATCCGAGCCTGTCGAGCAGAGTAACCCGAGAAGTCCAGTCGACGATGAATCCTACTCGAGATCGACGAGCCCTTGTCGAGGTCGAGTAGACCAGTTTCTGGAAACACGTCGACGTGAGCAGTCCTTGTCGAGTTAGAGTTCCTTGGAGCCGAAGGAGGTCGAGAAGGTTGAGATTCTATCCAAATTTGATCAAGTCTATCTATGGATGGGAGATCTATCAACCTGAAGATATATTACCTAGTTTAGATTTATCTTTTCCTTTAAGATTTAAATCCCTTGTCGCATTTATTTATCATTAAGGCTTTTAGATATAATTTTAGATATAGATAGGAGATTCTATCCTTGATTAGCAAGGAATAGAAGACTATAAATAAAGCCCTAGGGGCTGAGCATTAGTTATCTTATTCCAATTCCATTCACAAGTCAGAGACAAGTAGTTCCAAAGAGAAGTTATAGGAGTTCAAAGGTTTTAGGGTTTTGGCTTTCTGCGAAAGTTTGATTGCCGGGATTGTAAAGACTTTGAATATAGTTTAATGCAAGTTTCTTTTTATACATCAATGTCTGCGATTGCGATGAGGCGTGAGTAGTCCACCCACTTCTGGGGCTGGGATGAGCCCGACGGTGGCCATGTGAGGTGATGCGGTAAAGGTCAGATCTTGTTATGCAATTCGTCTTCTATCCCTATGAGCATGATTCTTTTGCGAGAGTTGAAGGTGATCCTTGTTTGTGTTATTGAAGCGAAAGTGATCTTAATACAACTTGGATTAATTATGTGAAAAGGGTTAGTAACAATTAGGGTTTATGCGAAAGCCTCTATATGCCTACTTTTTAGTAACGAAAGTTATTTTGATGAAAAGCATGATCTTTTAAGCCTTTATGTGTTACTTTGCATGGTTATCGTTGTGGCGTTGATACCCTAGCTTTGGAAGTTTTTCATATATTGAGTTTATTTCTGTCAAATTTCAGAGTTGTGTCCGAAATTTGCGATTTACGTTTTTTGAGTTTTCTAGTCGATACAGAGGAGAGTTTCGTCGATCTCGAGTAGGTCTTAGTCGATCTCGAGTACGGTTTGTCTAGGTCGAGTAGAGTTTCTGCTTTTGTTATCAATTTTTCAGTTTCTGTCTTCACTGTTGTTAGTCGATCTCGGGTAGGCTTTAGTCGAGATCGAGTACGTCTGTTGCTTTGTTTTTGTTTATGCTTTGCTTTGTCTTTTCTGCTTTTATTTCTGTCTTTCTGTTCCTGTCTTTTCTGTTGCTTTTGTGAGATCAGTTGCTACCTGAGAACTGCTGACGTGCTTCCTCGTGGATTCGATCCTGACATACTTTTACTACAACGGGAGGAAGTCTTGTATTTATTTGCTGAAACAGGGAAGTCAGTCTGATCTATACTTTATATTTATTTCATACTTGACCATCCTCCTGCAACAACATGTTCTCCCATTTAATCTCCTCCCTAATTAACAATATAATAATCATATATACATATACATATATATATATATATATATATATATATATATATATATATATATATATATATATATATATATATATATATATATATGTATGTATGTATATATATATAACATCTTTCAGAAGTTAATAAAAGTGACATCCCACATCATTGGACACGTTACAAAGCTCGGGCTCGTCAAAGAACTCGGCCAAGTTTTGTTGCCCAAACCGAGTTTCTCTTGAGCAGCCATCTTGACGTCCAGATTTCACTGTCTTCGAGGCCGAATTTGGAAAAGTCGTAAATACAAAAGTTGTAGGTCTTCGAATCTTCTTTCGAACAAGTATAAGTACGCCCTGATCCGATAAATACAGCCTTCAAACGGCCAACCTGGACAGCTCCCATCCTTTACATGTTTAGCTCATCTCCTCGGTTCTCGGGCTCTTCTATTTTCGAGCATTGGCTCGAGCTTAGCTCCACCTTTCCACAATCACCTGAAATCATGCACGAAACTTGTAGATTCCGACTCTAATTGAAACATAATGAAAACATGAAAACTACTCTAAACTCATGCATTTTACCCTACCTAAACTCATCTAAATGCCTATATTAACACTACCTAAATGTGCATGATCAGGTCCTCTGCCATATCAATAACTAGAAAATCAGCAGGGACAAAGAACTTACCTACTTCCACTGGCACATTGTCTACCATGCCTGTTGGGATGACCACCGTGTTGTATGCCATATAAAGCTTAGCATCCACAGGCTCCAGTGCACCTATCTTAATCTTGGACCATATTGACAGAGGCATTATACTTACACTAGCTCCAAGATCACATAAAGAATTTAATTTGTATTGACCAAATCCAATGGTTATAGCAAACTTACCTGGATCTGGCCTTTTCTCAAGAATGTACATATGGCTGCACTCCTCTGCGATCTCAGCCATTGATCGCTTCTTGCTTAGGATCTCCTTAAGGAACTTGACATATGATGGCATTTCATTAAGAGCTTCTGTGAAGGGTATTGTGACATTGAGCCTTTGAAGCATCTTGATGAAGCGCTGGAATTTCTTCTATGCTGGATCCTTTGGAGATTTTGTGGGGAAAAGCAGCTTCCTCGATATCGACCAGTTTCCTCGATGTCGACTTGATTCTTCTCGACATCGACAAGATCTTCCTCGATATCGACCAGTTTCCTCGATGTCGAGTTGAGGTGCTGTGCAGACGAATCTTGGCCAAGCTTCTCCTCGACGTCGACTTGATGTTGCTCGACATCGACCAAGTTTCGGTCGACATCGACTTGCTGCTGGTCGACATCGAGTTGTTTCTCAGCTTCTTCCTCCTGATTTCCGACCTCTGGCTCGCGTAGTTGATGCCTGCTTCTGAGTTTCACGGCTGCGATGTGTCCAGTCTGCCCCTTGGGATTTGGTTATGAAGATCTAGGGAGCATACCTGACTGTCTGGGGACGCCTGCTGCTAGCTGACCAATCTGAATCTCCATTGATTTCCGCCATATATCAATCTCCTCAAGCCTAGAGTTGACACCCTGTATCTGAGTGTAGACAGAGTTGAATGGCTGCTTGGTGTCTGACTGGTTCCTCCGCATTTGCTCAAGGATGGTTTGTAGGTCATCCCTCTTTTGGTCCCTTTCCGGATGTCCTGGAGCTCTGTATGGCGGGAGGTTCCAAGGGGAACCTTGGTTCCATTGTGGTTGCTTAAACCTTTGGTCCCCAATATAGCGATTGGGACCCCGTGCGTAAGCTACCTCTTTGTGGTTTTCTGCCATCCTGACTTGCTCTGTGTGTGGGCACTCAGTAGTGGTGTGCCGATGTGATCCACATTCGATGCAGGGCTGGTTGACAGAAAGATACTTGACTTGCTTGAGGAGCTTGCGATTCTTATCTCTGTAGTACTACTCCTTGACATTTGGGTCAATCTCCTTAGAAGGCTCATAGAGGGGCATGGATGGGGCTGTCCTGGCATAGGCATTCTCATCATTGTTTATTGGAGTCCCATACTTGTTGTCGTAGTTGGTCAGCTTGTCGAGGGTAGCCCATGCGTCAGCTGGCGGCATTGTCAGATACTCATAATGAGTATACGTGTTGATCCTATCCTTAGTGGCCAGGTCAAAAGAATTGAAGAAGATCTCCTGAACAATGTAGGGTGGCTGTCCATGTGTAGGGAAGGATCGCACTACCTCCTTATATCGTTCCCATGCTTTTGCTAGCGGCTCCCCAGGCATCTGTTTGAAAGCTGTAATCTTCTGGCGAAGGAGCACTGTCTTGGCAGGAGGAAATAATTCGTTGAGAAATTCCTGCCTCACTTCACCCCATGTTGTGAGGGATCGTGGACGGAGACCTTCAAGCCACTTCAATGTTGGACCAACTAGAGACCAACAGAAAACCTTCATCGTGACATATTCCAAAGTGGTACCTTCAGCAAGAGTACGACACATGTCAAAAAAGTTGGTAATATGTTGAAGAGGGCATTCATTAAATCTACCATAAAAAGCATTATTTTTTATCTCAATAAGGAAAGGAGTGCGAATTTCAAAGTTATTTTTAGGGAATAGAATGGCCGATTCAGGCACGACGAGATACGGGTGCATGTAATCCTCTGTAGTGGTAGGGTATTGGGCAAGCTCAGCTTCCACCTGCCTCCTTCGCTCCATTTCCTACGTGGTGCGTGCTCTCTCAGCGTTGACAGCAGTATCCTTGGCGGCTAGTTACCTCTGAAGCCTCTCAATCATCTCAGCTTGTGTTTGGGCAGTCGCCATGACCCTTTTCAGTCTAGAATGGATGTGTAGGAAACGTTCCGGATCGTCTAAAGTGTCAAACTCAGGTGTTTGACCAGAACGGTGCATACACCTACGAAGCAACTCAAGACAAACGTGATATTTAACTACCTAAGGCACGAATGATTGCTTCCCCGTCAACAGCGCCAATTTTTGTTGTAAGGAGGAAATCGAGTTCAAAATATGAAATATAAATCAAACCAGATTCGTGCCCACGCAAATAATTACAAGACCTCCTCCTGATGTAGCAGCGGGAAGTAAGGATCGATCCATGAGGAAGCATGTCAGCAGATCTCAGGTAGCGGAGAATCTCGCACGCAGAAAATCAACCAGACAAAGATAACAAAGAAAAGTGGAAAAGAAAGCAAAGCAGCAAAATTTGGTCGTTATCGACTACCAGTGCTCGATATCGAGTAAGGAAATCGACCAACAGTAGCTCAATATCGACTAACAGAAAGCAAAACCAGCAAAAGCAACTCGATTTCGACAAAAGTCCTCGATGTCGACCAATTACCTCAACGTCGACCAAAAATTCCCCGAGATCGAGTAACTCAAAAACTAAAAACGCAACTTTTCGTAACACAGGACACGGATTTCGACGAAATAAATCAATAAACGAAAGACTTCCAAGATCAGGGTTTCAACACCACGACGATAACCATGCAAAATAACACATAAAGGCATAAAAGATCATGCTTTTCATCAAATAACTTTCGTTATTAACAAATAGGAAGATAGAGGCTTTCGCATAAACCCTAATTTGACAACGGCGCCAATTTTGACGAGAGGGTTTCTCGACCAAATAAATTTGTAGTCAAAACCCCGGTATAGGATAGTGGAGCCAGGTTCGTCCTCAGGAGAGAAGTCAGTGGTTCTAAGTTTAGTGTGTTTTGGGGTTCCGGGATAGCAGGAAAAGGTGATGAGGGTGGCTGTTGACAAAGAATAGAGGGGTCGCTGTCGAGGGATGGAGAGAGAATGGTGGTTTGATATCGAGTAGAATATGTGCCGAACAAAAATAATAAAATAAAACAAATAAAGATGCAAACTTCCAAGGTTAGGGATCACCACAACAATAAACATATGTGCAGATCATAAATCACATAAAGATGCATACTTTATATCAAAGAATCGACTTTTGCAAATTCCAACAATTTAGGTGATAGAGGCTCTCGCATAAAAACCTAATTTGTTTTCACCTTTTCTTAATTAGGATTAGTCGGCTATCGCAAATAAACCCTAATTACTATCCAATTCATAATAACATCACTTTCGCTTCAATATCATGAATAAGGAATTTCCTCAACTCTCGCAAAGGATTAAACACATAGGTAGATGATTATGAAGACATATAAATTCATGGATTTATAAATCAAACACACATATCTATGTTGGGATCTCCCCAACCCTAGAAGAAGGAAATTAGAAACAAACTATAATAAAAGAAATTAACTTTAACATAAAATAAACTAAAACTTACAACCGTTCGTCTCCTTCCTTCTCCTTCTCTCTCGCCTCCTCCTCCTCTCTCTCTCTTTCTCTATCTCTCTCTCTCTCATCTCTCGCCTTCTCTCACTCCTCCTCCTCCTCTCTCTCTCTCCTTGTGCCCTAAGAACTTAGTGAACTAGTCGTCAAAAAGACGATCGATACTAGCGCCAGTCCCCGGCAACGGCGCCAAAAACTTGATAGGTTAAAACCTACACTGCAAGTGTACGGGTTCAGTCGTAGTAATCAAGTGTCGTATCCACAAGGACCGAAGGAGTTTCGACGGTAATTTCGAGCTAGTTCGACCAAGTTCAAAAGTAACAAGCAGATTTGAGAGTTTATCTTTAAAGTAACAACGAAAATAGATCAAGTGTAGAGAAATATATATGGGGAAGGCGTTCTAGGACAAGGGATTACCAACAATGCATCATCGATAGACCAAAAATATTTTCTTGCTTGAATGATATCTAATTCAAATGTGAAAGTAGATCGTCCAAGGTAATCGCAAAGCTCCTCTCGGAATCAAAGCGAATGTGTCTAAATTGGTTAATGATCGCCTCTCGGTCTCAACCAACCAATTCAGACCCTTTGCGTGCTTAGAATTCCAGGTAATAATCGTGCAAACATAACCATCTCGGTGTAAGTCGATACAATTATCACCTAAAATATTTATGACGATCTAGAGATCCACAAGAAGTTCAATTTCTCTTTCGATCAACTAAACTTCAGCCATAATCCTATGGTTCGAATGGTTCCAATAGCCTCTCGGCCTAAATTTACCATCTAGGTTCCAATTCGGGGTCTTAGAGTCTCTCGATTTCAAACCCCAAAATCAGTTCTAATCGACTCTCGTCAACTAGGGCTGGCGCGATAGGATTAAATCACCAAATAGAATCAAATATCATTCAAATAATACTAAGCACAAGTCTATCTTTGCATCGTCGGGATCACCCCGACCCTAGAACAATGAAATCTAGCAACCCATAACAGGAACCATGCTTGAATCAATCAAATTCAACAAAACAACCATTGATAAAGTGGAAGAGTTACCGAAATTCGATAGATCCGATCCCGTCTTCGATTACAGATCTCAAAACCTTCTCAAAATCCACTCCACACTATTAGGTCCTGCCCTCTTTCTATCCCCCCAAAGATATCCCTCTAAAGACTCCCAAAAAAAAGATCTGAAAAGAAATCCCAAATAAAATAGAAAAAACCGGAATACAATAAGACACAGACGACACTCGGTCGAGTGTAAATTCCACTCGGTCGGGTGACCAGCTTAGTGAGAACACTGTAAAGAACTCGGACAGAACACATGTCGAGTGCTTTTGCACTCGGTCGAGTGGGATTTTGCAAGATCGCCTTGAAATGCATTTTCTGGAGTCCTCGCTCATCCGATTAATGCATATGAATATGCGTTGAAAAGCTATTCTTGAGGACAACAACTCTTATGAAGACATCAGGAGTTGGTTTGAAATGTTAAAGGGCAAAAAGAGGAAGCTTCTCCGTGCTGATCCGCGTTGTCCACTTTGTTTGATTTTGCTTCGAATCTCTTGGCACATTTCCTTGATCCCGTGCCTCCTAGCTCGTCTTTGATGACTACTTAGTTTACTAAAGATCATTGAACCACCCCTTTCTCCTTAAGCTCTTGAATCAGCTCCAAAACCGCTCCATAACACCTGAAATCACAATAAACTAGCGATAGACACCGATTCCTCGAAATGGAACACTAAGAGCTAAGAAATAGGCAAATACTCGAGTAAAACGCCCTAAAATCTAACCAATAGTGTCGTATAAACATGACTAAATAGACGCTATCCTCTCCTTCCTTCTCCTTCTCCCTCGCCTCCTCCTCCTCCTCTCTCTCTCTCCTCTCTCGCCTTCTCTCACTCCTCCTCCTCCTCTCTCTCTCCTTGCGCCCTAAGACGACTTGACTTGAATGAATGAAAATCAGCCCCCTAGGGCTTTATTTATAGGCTTCATTCCCTAGCTATTCTAGTAAAGAAATTATATCTATATCTATATTTATCTATCTAATAACATTAAGATAAAACATGGAAATAAATAATTATATCCAAAAGGAAATAAAGCTAAAGTGGATAGAACTTCCTTCTCCTTGATAGAACTTGATGTATCTTGATAGAATATCTCGAATCTTGGCTTGCAAGTAACCTATTTGGCTGGGATTTCTCCTCGTACTCGACTCGGACTTTCTGGAATTTTCCTCGACATCGACTAAGTTCCTCGACGTCGAGTAAGGTCTTCACTTCTCGGATTGTACTCGATCTCGGATATCATCCAGGCTCGTCGAGTTTCCTCGACATCGACCAAATTTGGTCGACGTCGACTAAGTGTGGCTCCTTGAGTGGCTCCTGCTCAGCTCGTGCTCGATCTTGTCCTCTGGAGCAAAAGTCGAGTAGAATTTGGTCGATTTTGACCAGTTTGGTCGATTTCGAGTAACTCTGTCGGTTTTCAGCATTCTGCTCCGTTCTTGAAACGCACTTTTCCGAGTCCTCGTTCGTCGGATTGACGCATATGACCATGCATTGGAAAACTCTTTTTGTGGGATACAACTCTCAGGAAGACATCAAAGCTTGATTCAGAATGATGAATACCGAAAAATGGCCTTTTCTCCAGCTGCACTATCCTTAGCTTCTTCATGACTTTCCTTTAAGCTCCAAAGTGCGTCCGATTTCTGCGAAATATAATAAAAACTTGTGTAGACCTCCATATATTGCAAATAAACATAAACTACACAAATTATGTATTATTCTAGCCCAAATGTATGAAATGTATGTAGAAAACGATATAAAAGTAACTATAAAATTAAACATGGAAAATTATGCTAACAACAAACACCCCATACTTAAGCTTGCTTGTCCTCAAGCAATACTTTTAATCATCATTCAGGGGAAGAAACAAAACTCTAAACATATTAGATTCATTCTCATATGTCCCTGCAATTAATTACAATCCTAGAAAAGGTACTAGTGTCACAAATCCATGCATGTGCAAATAAAAAGAAACATCTACTCACAAAAGGAGGGTTATGAAAAACAATTCAAATGACAAAGTATTAATAATCAAGAGGACTTTGATTTAAGCTCAATGAAGGAGTAGAATGGTAAATGGCTAAAGGTGGGTAATTTTTGGCCATGTGGTGTTAATGATCCGGGGAAATGAAGTACTTTCCAAACTTTTATACCACATTCCTTCTTCTTTTGATTTCTCACCTTTCCCTCATCGCTCATTCCTTTTTTCCAATATTATCCTTTTACCTCTCTAACCTCAGCACTACCTTCTCGCGAGTCGCAAACATGGGTGTCATGAATGACCCCGGATATTTACTGCGTCGGACTTCTCACATATTTGTCCCATCCTGCGGAACTATTATCTCAACGCAGGTAGGGTCGATCTACCTTTATCTCCTGAGGTGACCAAATTTTCTTTCACTCATTAAATTTTCCATATATTTCAAATAATTTCCCACCATACTCCAATATATGATAATAACAACTCAAACACCATATAATAATCTCCATAATGTAGCTTTCATTCTTAACATAATCTCCGGATAGAAAATAAGGTAAAGAATGGGCAATATTTAGATCATGTGGAATAAATATATGAAATAAGGCTCAATATGGCTTTTGTGATGCATAAGCATAGGTAAGGCTAGGATATCAACATATGAGCATATATGGAAATATAAAGTCCTCCATCCTCTTATCATGCAACATGTCAAAAGCAACATCCAATTTTACCTCCTTTCATGGGTTTCAAGAAAATAATGCACTTCATTGTGACTTCCCTTTACTAGGCAATTTCATGCTATATCTCTAATGAATCAAATTTTTCATCGTCGAGTTCCATTAAAGCTTCCATGGCATTAATCAAAAATTTCAATGGGGGTCATTTTTCAAAACATTTGAAAACATGCATGTAAGCCCATAAATCAATAATGAATTCAAAAATAGGCATGCATAAGCAATTCAAGAAATAAACCTTAAATATGCACACAAAATGTCAAATATATCAAATATGCATGAAGTAAGCCCTTCCCCCACCCCATACTTAAACATTACAGTGTCCTCACTGTATAAAAATAAGGGTAAAGAAAGAAACTCACTAGACATGTGTGGTAATCGTCATAATCGAGTGTTATGCTGCTGGGCCTAGTCCAATTTTAGCTTGCTTCTATCCCCATGGACCTGAAAAATGTAGAAGAGAAATACCCACAATAGAAAAACTAAAAGTTCAAAACCAAAAACAAACAAAAAGAAACAATGTCCAAAAGTCCCAAAAAGTAATGGTCTATTTACAAGCTCTAGATTTTTTAGTCGCTAGACCGACTTCTTCATTAAGCATTAGCCTGAATGATCATTGTTTGAAGGTATAGGTGGATCTGGTGGTCCCTTCGGTGGCGGGAAGCGTGGGATGTCATCCGGGGGCATTATGTGAAGAAGCTTAAACCTCCCCGAGTGGACGCTCCATTGCTCCATCCATTCATCTTCCCTGGCTCAAGCTAGCATGTATAAGGGAAGATATAAAGAAAATATACATACTTCATCATCATACCTGTTCCACTTCATAGGTTGACTTGGTTGTGTATCTCCACCACAGCAGAACGGTGGAGAGCGAAGAGATATTTCCTCCTTATCCTGCGGAGCTTCATGCCACTTTGCTAGGACCCCATACTTGAATATGAACATCGGTTGCTCAAAATCATCGGGGATAGCCTTCACCTTGTAAGGTAAAAGTGATCTTGGAATGCCCTGGTCAACAATGTCCAACTTCTTCTCTTCTAGTGCTATTTCGCCTTGGGATGCTTCATATGATTCATCAACAATAGGTAGCAAAGTAGGAATAAAATTCGAGGAAGGACATACCTAGTTGTCGACATCGAGTGGGTCAATTGGCTCGTCGGGAGGAGGGCATGGTCCTTTAGACTGAATGGAAGCCTCAAGCCTTCGGATTTCGTCTTCCAACCGAGCTATTTCCCTTAATCGTGACTCCTCCACTGGGATCCTATTTCTCCGTCTCAAATCTTGAAACCATTCTTCCCATGCAGGATTCCCTTCGAAAAAGTCTTCCATCTTTGTACCTATACTTTGAAATCACAATCAAGAACACAAATTAGTGGCAAAAGCTTGGCACCCAGTTTTTACCGGTGAGGTAGGTGGTGGTAGGGTATTTGATAGGGTAAGAGAAAGGGATGGGCTTTTCTGAACCTTAAACACAATTAAACTAGGCGCGATTGATATCTCCCCGGCAACGGAGCCAATTTCACGAGAGGGTTTCTCGACCAAATAAATTTGTAGTCAAGACCCCGCTATAGGATAGTGGAGTCAGGTTCGTCCGCATGATAGAAGTCAGCGTTTCTAGGTTTAGCGTGTTTTGGGGTTCAGGGATAGCAGGAAAAGGTGATGAGGGTGGCTGTCGACAAAGAATAGAGGGGTCGATGTCGAGGGATGGAGAGAGAATGGTTGTTTGATATCGAGTAAAATATGTGCCGAATAAAAATAATAAAATAAAACAAATAAAGATGCAAACTCCCAAGGTTAGGGATCACCACAACAATAAACATATGTGCAGATCATAAATCACATAAAGATGCATGATTTATATCAAAGAATCGACTTTCACAAATTCCAACAATTTAGGTGATAGAGGCCCTCGCATAAAAACCTAATTTGTTTCTACCTTTTTGTTGTGAACTGAATCTGCCATGTTTTACACTTATTTTTATATCGATTTCTGCATACATTGCATGCATTTGGGTTAGAATAATACAGAACCTGTGTAGTTTACACTTATTTGCAATATATGGAGGTCTACACAAGTTTTTGTTATATTTCGCAGAAATCGGACGCACTTTGAAGCTTAAAGGAAACTCATGGAGAAGCTAAAAATGGTGCAGCTGGAGAAAAGGCCATTTTTCACTATTCATCATTCGGAATCTAGCTTTGATGTCTTCATGAAAGTTGTAGCCCTCGAAAAGAGCTTTCCAACGCATGGTCATATGCGTCAATCCAACAACCGAGAACTCGTGAAAGTGCGTTTCAAGAACAGAGCAGAAAGCTGATAGAACTCTACTCGATCTGGAGTACATCTACTCGATCTCGACAAAGGCTGTCCGAGCACACCTGGTCGAGCAGAGCTGATCGAGGACACTGAGTCAAAGACAACCCTTCTCCGGAAGTCAACTCGATCTCGAGTAACTCTTGTCGAGATCGACCACACTTCGACGCCATGTCCGAAATCGACGAGTTGTTCCAATTCGAGAAGCCGAGCACCACCTCTACTCGATCTTGAGGAGGCTTAGTCGAGATCGAGGAGCCAGGAGCCAAGATCCGAGCCTTGTCGAGCAGAGCTACCCGACCAAGCCAGTCAGCCCCGGTCGACGACCACCGTACTCGATCTCGAGGAGCCCTAGTCGAGATCGAGGAGATCCGTGTCCGAAACCGCGTTACGCGCTTTGGCTGTCCGTGTCAAGCTCGGAGTCCTTGAAGCCGAAGGAGATCGATTTGGCCGAGATCTATCCAGTTCTATCTATGGAAAAGAATTACAACACATGGAAGATATCTCACCTATTTAGATTTATTTTTCCCTTTTAGATTTAATTCCTTTATGGCATTTATTTATCTTTTAAGCCTTTTAGATATAGATAGATAGATTCTATCCTTGATTAGCAAGGAATAGAAGGCTATAAATAAAGCCCTAGGGGCTGGTTTGCATTCATTCAGAAACACACAAAATTCCATTCAAGTAAGTAGGAGTAGAGAGAGAGTTTGTGGCAAGCAAGGTGGAAAGGCGAAAGCGGATTTGTCTTGTTGGTTGTAATCTTTCTTTATTTAATTCAATGCAAGTTAGTTCCTTTTGTTATTTGATGTCTTTCTTGATGATGAAGAGCAAGTAGTCCACCCACTTCTGGGGCTAGGGTGAGCCCGACGGTGGCCATGTGAGATGACGCGGTAAAGGTCAGATCTTGTTATGCAATTCGTCTTCTATCCCTATGAGCATGATTCTTTTGCGAGAGTTGAAGGTGATCCCTGTTTGTATTATTGAAGCGAAAGTGATCTTAATGCAACTTGGATTAATTATGTGAAAAAGGGTTAGTAACAATTAGGGTTTATGCGAAAGCCTCTATATGCCTATTTGTTAGTAACGAAAGTTATTTTGATGGAAAGAATGATCTTTTATGCCTTTATGTGTTACTTTGCATGGTTATCGTTGTGGTGTTGATACCCTGGCTTTGGAAGTTCTTTCATAAATTGTGTTTATTTCTGTCGAAATTCTAAAATCTGTGTTCGAATCTGGAATTTATATTTTCTACATTTTTAGTGGACACAGAGGAGAGGCTTTTCGATCTCTAGTAGACCCTTGTCGAGATCGAGTTGGCTTTTGTCTACGTCGAGTTGAGTTTCTGTTTCTATTTTCGATTCTGCAATTTCTGTTTTTACTATTTCTTGTCGATCTCGAGTTAGGTGTTGTCGAGATCAATTTGCCCTTGCTGGGTTTGCTGTCTGCTGTGATTTCTGAATTTCTGTTGTCCAGTTCTGTTGTCGATCTCGAGTCACAGCTTGTCGAGATCGAGTAGCTTCTGTCTCTACTTTTATTTCTTGCTTTCGTTTGTTATTTCTGTCTTTCTTTCTTTGTTCCTTTGTTTCTGTCTTCTGTTGCTTTTTTGTGAGATTTACAGCTTCCTAGGATCCGCTGACACCGCTTCCTCGTGGATTCGATCATGACTTTCTCTTACTGCATTGGAGGAGTCTTGTAATTATTTGCGTGGGCCTAAATCTGGTTTGATCTATTTTGTTATATTTCATACTAGATTTCCTCCTCACAACAAATTGGCGTCGTTGCCGGGGAAGCTATCATTCGCGCCTTAGGTAGTCAGTTCTCACTTTTTCTTTGAGTTACTTTACAGGTGTATGCGCCGTTCTGGTCAACCACCTGAGTTTGACCGCTTAGACGAACCAGAGCGCCTTCTACACATCAAAGCTAAACTACAAAGAGCCATGGTGGCTGCGGAGACACAGGAACAACTAATCGCAAGGCTCACGAGGGATCTAGCCGCCAGAGATGCTGCTCTCGCCACTAAGAGAGCAGGAAGGGAACAAGAAGCTGAACGTGCGAGGCAGTTGGCAAATGAGCTTGCCCTATACCCAACCACTGTAGAGGATTATATGCACCCGACTCTCGTCGTGCCTGAATCGGCCATTCTAATCCCTGAAAAAAACTATGAAATTCGCACTCAATTCCTTATTGAAATTAAAAATCATGCATTTCATGGTAGATTTAATGAATGCTCGTTGCTCCATATTACCAACTTTACTGACATGTGTCGTACTCTTTCTGAAGGTACCACCTTCGAGTACATCCTGATGAAAGCTTTCCGTTGGTCTCTGGCTGGGCCTGCACTGAAATGGTTGGAAGGGCTGAAACCACGATCTCTCACAACATGGGCTCAGGTGAAACAGGAATTTCTGAATAAGTTCTTTCCTCTTGCCAAGACAGCACTCCTGCGCCAAAAGATCACATCTTTCAAACAGCAGCCTGGGGAGACTCTGGCAAAGGCATGGGAATGCTATAAGGATCTACTGCGATCGTACCCAACACATGGACAACAACCCTGCGTAGTTCAAGAGATCTTCTTCAATTCTCTGGACTTGGCTGCAAAGGACAGAATCAACACATATACTCACTATGAGTATCTAACAATGCCGCCTCCTGACACATGGGCTGCTCTAGACAAGCTGACCAACTATGAGAACAAGTATGGGACTCCAGTCAACTATGAGGAGAACCACTACACCAGGCCAGCACCATCCATGCCCCAATATGAGCCCCCTAAGGAAATTGATCCAGATGTTAGGGAGCAGTACTACAGAGATCAGAATAAGAAGCTCCTCAAACAAGTAAAGTATCTTTCTGTCAAGCAGCCTTGTATTGAATGCGGATCCCAGAGGGACACTACTACTGAGTGCCCACACACTGAGCAAGTCAGGCTGGTAGAATACCACGAAGAGGCAGCTTACGCAGGGGGTCCCAATCGCTACATGGGGGACCAAAGGTTTCAGCAACCACAATGGAACCAAGGTGCCCCTAGGAACCCCCCGCCCTACAGAGCTCCAGGACATCTAGAAAGGGACTAGAAAAAGGATGATCTACAGACTGTCTTGGAGGAAATAAGGAGGAATCATACAGAACTAGGCAATCCTTCAACTAAGTCTACACTCAGATTCAGGGTGTCAACTCTAGGCTTGGGGAAATTGATATATGGAGGAAAACAGTTGATACACAGATTGGTCAGCTAGCAGCAGGAATCCCCAGATAGCCAGGATCGCTCCCTGGATCTTCATAACCAAATCCCAAGGGAAAGACCGGACACATCGTTGTTGTAAAACTCAAAAGCGGCCATCAACTGCAAGAGCCAGAAGTCGGAAAGCAGCAGCAAGTCGACCAGCAGCAAGTTGACCAGCAGCAAGTCGACGTCGACAAAACCCTAGTCGATCTCGAGGAGGGTCTGCTCGATCTCAAGGAGAAAATACAGAAGCCCTCGTCTGCACTGCACAGCAACTCAACACCACCCAATCTGGTCGAGATCGACAAGGACGTGGTCGACATCGAGGACACCCAACCCGAGATCGAGAAAGTTGCAGCACCTCCGACGTCTGTTCTGGCTCCAAATCAGAAAAAGAAGCTGTCTTTCCCCACAAAATCTCCAAAGGACCCGACAGAAAAGAAATTCCAGCGCTTCATCAAGATGCTTCAGAAGCTAAACGTCACCATCCCCTTCATAGAAGCTCTCAATGAAATGTCATCCTATGTCAAGTTCCTGAAGGAGATTCTGAGCAAAAAGCGATCAACGGCTGAAATTACAGAGGAGTGCAGCCATTTGGACATACTGGAGAAGAGGCCAAATCCAGGTAAGTTTGCTATAACCATTGGATTTGGTCCATATAAAATTAATGCCTTATGTGATCTTGGAGCTAGTGTAAGTATAATGCCTTTGAAGGTTCGATAATGTAAAACAATGTAATAAAGAAAATCTCAAGGCTTTTGGATAGAGTATGCCCGTTTTTCGCAGAAAGTCTCAAGACTTTTGGAGCTCGTATAAAACCCTTTGAGATTAACCTGAATCACAAAGTTAGACAATCGAACCAAGTGCGGAAATAAGGTAAAGCAATAAGTAAAGGACACGAGTAATTATTTACGAGGTTCGGCATGAACTTGGCCTACGTCCCCGCCTAGGGTTCTTCCACAACCCTAGGATTCAAAAGGCTTTATTGATTCGCTTAGCTTAGGATCCTAATATCTCACCGAGAAGCCTCTCTCCTATAAAATTGCAATCTAGTCAACTCACGTTCCCATGGAGTCCTAGACCAATTTAGAAGAGCCCCACCTCTCTCAGCTATCTAGTACAATCCTCTTACTCTCACAAATCAATAGCCTAGTGCAACTTCCCGAGTTAGAAACTCTCGAGTAACACTATAAAGGAATATATCCTATAAGCTCACAGTGACTCTCAAAGGCTTTGAAATAAACAACAAACTCTTGAGCGCTTAGCAGAGAGACACTTTGGAAGACAAATCTTGCTTGAATGAATGAAAGCTCGTGTAGCACTTCTATCATCTGTCTTCTTCTTTCTTTCCTTTATATAGAAGTGGAATGGCGCCTAAGGATCTTCACCAACGGCTCTTTCGAATCAGGCTTGATCTTGAATCTTCTATTTATGGATACTCCGAAGCCATGATCCTCTTTGAATAGGATCTCCTCAATATGCGCCAAAGGAAAGATATAAACTCGAAATACTTCCTGAAAGATTAGTCATACATATATATATATATATATAATATAATATAAAGGAAGTATATAATAAGATTAAATAATATTCGGACTAATAAGACAGGTTTTGTATTTCATCAACTGTTAATGCTCCAAGGCCTTTGACACAAACATCCTGTCAAAGCCTTTGAAACATTTATTCCGATTTTCATCAAGGGAGGGAGTTATCAACCTTTAACAATTTGGTCCAAGATTAAGATAGGTGCCCTAGAGCCTGTGGATGCTAGACTTTATATGGACAACAACACGGTGGTCATTCCAACAGGCATGGTGGACAATGTGCCAGTACAAGTAGGTAAATTCTTTGTCCCTGCTGATTTCTTAGTTGTTGATATGCAAGAAGATCCTGCTTGTCCAATTATTCTAGAAAGACCCTTCTTGGCGACAGTGGATTCCAACATAAGCGTAAGGAAAGGAGTGCTCACCATCAACATCAGCGATGAGGTAATTGAGCATTCCTTTAATAAAATTGAAAGGCATACAGGTCCAATGAAAGATGTAAAATCTATCTCAGCTGATTACATCACTTGCGGGGAACCCAAGGTAAGAAATATGACCCCTGAGGAGTTGGAAAAGAGGGATATGGAGGCCCAGGTGGAGGAGATCATGGCAATCCTAAAGGCGGACATAGAGAATCCAATCGACACAAACCAAAGTACGTCGTTATGGACTAATTATTTTTCGGATGCCTTGACAGGAACAAAGTATGGAGTCAAGGTCGACCAAGACTCCTCGACATCGAGGACCCTAGTCGATCTCAACCAAAAACAGAAACCTCCACCAGCAACACCGTCGTCGATCAACCAGACAGAAGCCGAGCCTTTCTCGAGATCGAGTACAGTACTCGACATCGACCACCATAGCCCTGCCTCGACTTCGCCTTCTTCGACGCTGACTCCACCAGACGGCCAGGACTCCTCGAGATCGACCACCCTAGTCGATGTCGACCACCACCTTGCTGGCCCAGCTCCTTCTTCCTCGATACTGAAAGCACTAGAAGAAGAATCCTACTCGAGATCGAGTAGCCCACTCGATGTCGACCAGCCCTCCCCTCTACCAGCTCTGTTGTGAGGAGGAAATCAAGTATGAAATAACTCAAACCAGATTTGTGCCCCAGCAAATAAATACAAGACTCCTCCAATGCAGTAATGGGAAGTCATGATCGAATCCTCGAGGAAGCTTGTCAGCGGTTTTCAGATAGCATCAAATCTCACAGACAAAATAACAGAAGATAGAAACAAAGAAACAAAGACAGAAAAGACAAAGGAAAGAAAAAAAACAAAAGCGAGGACACAGAAGTTGGTCGATATCGACTAACTGTCCTTGATATCGACTACAGATGTCGACAACAGAAACTCAGCAAAGCAAACAGACAACTCGATACAGACAAAGCCAACTCGATCTCGACCAGTGTCTACTCGAGATAGACAAGACTCTACTATGTATCGACTAAAAACTCAGAAAACGTAAATTGCAATTTCTCGAACCCAAAACTCAGAATTCCGACGAAATAAATCAATATGCTAAAAGACTTCCAAGGCCAGGGTATCAACAACACAACGATAATCATGCAAAGTAACACATAAAGGCATAAAAGATCATGCTTTTCATCAAATAACTTTCGTTATTAACAAATAGGCATATAAAGGCTTTCGCATAAACCCTAATTGTTACTAACCCTTTTTCACATAATTAATCCAACTTGCATTAAGATCACTTTCGCTTCAATAATACAAACAAGGATCACCTTCAACTCTCGCAAAAGAATCATGCTCATAGGGATAGAAGACTAATTGCATAACAAGATCTGACCTTTACCGCATCACCTTACATGGCCACCGTCGGGCTCACCCCAGCCCCAGAAGTGGGTGGACTACTCGCTCTTCATCATCAAGAAAGACATCAAATAACAAAAGAAACTAACTTGCATTGAATTAAATAAAGAAAGCTTACAACCCACAAGACAAATCCGCTTTCTCCTTTCCACCTTGCTTGCTACAAACTCTCTCTTTCTACTCCTACTTACTTGAATGGAATTGATTGTGTTTCTGAATGAATGAAAAAACCAGCCCCTAGGGCTTTATTTATAGCCTTCTATTCCTTGCTAAACAAGGATAGAATCTTCTATCTATATCTACTTAAAAGCTTAAAGATAAATAAATTGCTTAAGGGAAATAAATCTTTAAAGGAAACTATATCTAAAGTTTGCAAAATATCTCCAATGTAGGTAGAACTTCTCTTCCATAGATAGACTTGATCAAATTGGATAGAATCTCTGCCAACTCGGCTTCCTTAGGCTCCAAGGATTCCCAACTCAACAAGGACTGCTCAAACCGCGTAACGCGCTCCCGGACGTGGCTCGTCGATCTCGACCAAGGCTACTCGACATCGAGTAGGATTGTCGTCGATTGGTGTGGCTCGGCTTCTCGGGTAGATCTGCTCGACATGGCTCGGACTTGTGGTTCTGGCTCCTCGATATCGACAAGGACAACTCGAGATCGAGTTGGGTTGGCGTCGAGGATTCCTGGACTGGTGATGTCGAGTAGGTGGTGCTCGTCACGGACTCATCGAGATCGAGTAGGGTTTTGCTCGGCGTCTTCGTCCTCGGCTTCTCGGCATTGCACAGCTCCATCGACTCTAGGTGTGGCGCCTAGGTTTTGTTGATCTCGACAAGCTGTACTCGAGATCGAGTTGGCTTCCGGAGTCGGGTTGATGTGGCTCTCGACACTGCTCTTGGTCGACAAGGCCTACGCTCGGACAGCTTCGTCGAGGTCGAGTAGCAGTACTCTAGATCGATCGAACTCCGGCTCTAAGCTTGATTTGACTGGTTCCGCCGCTTCTTGACCTTGGACTTCCGTAGTTGATTTCCGAGCTTTTCTGACCTTTCTCGGAACTGCTGTAATTTGCCTCGAATTTTGCGAAATTAAACAGAAACTGGTGTAGATTCCATAATTTGGCAAATAAACATAAATTACATAGATTCTGTACTATCTTAGCCCAAATGAATGAAATGTATGCAGAAATCAATATAAAAGTTACTGTAAAACATGGCAGATTCATCTCACAACAAGATCCTGCGCCCACGAGCAGCTCACCACCAGAACCTGAAACCTCGTCGAGATCGAGTACCCCTACTCGAGATCGACCAAACACTATGGTCCCAAATCATAGTGTTTGGTCGATCTCGAATAGGGATACTCGATCTCGACGGGGTTTCAAGTCCTGAAGGTGAGCTGCTCGAGGATGTGGGAGTCGATGAAGCTTGGTCGATCTCGACCACACTGGTCGATCTCGAGGACGATCCTGGCTCTGGTGGCTTCAGCGTCGAGGAAGTAGGAGCTGGGCCCGCAAGGTGGTGGTCGACATCGACAAGCCTAGTCGATATCGATGAGCCCTGGCCGTATGGTGGAGTCAGCGTCGAGGAAGGTGAAGCCGAGGTCGTGAGGCGGTGGTCGATCTCGAGTAGCTTACTCGAGATCGAGTAGGGCCAGGCTTTTGTTCAGCTACTCGATGGCGCTGGTGCTGGTGGAGGTTCTTGGTTTTGGTCGAGATCGACTAGGGTCCTCGATGTCGAGGAGTCTTGGTCGATCTTGACCCCATACTTGGTTCATGTCAAGGCATCCGAAAAATAATTAGTCCATAACGACGTACCTTGGTTTGTGTCGATTGGATTTTCTGTGTCCTCCTTTAGGATTGCCATGATCTCCTCCACCTGTGCCTCCATATCCCTCTTTTCCAGCTCCTTAGGAGTCATGTTTCTCACCTTGGGTTCCCCGCAAGTGATGTAGCCAGTTGAGATAGATTTTACCTCTTCCATTGGACCTGTATGCCTTTCAGTTTTATTAAAGGAATACTCAATTACCTCATCGCTGATGTTGAAGGTGAGCACTCCTTTCCTTACGCTTATGTTGGCATCCACCGTTGCCAAGAAGGGTCTTCCTAGAATAATTGGACAAGCAGGATCTTCTTGCATATCAACAACTAAGAAATCAGCAGGGAAAAAGAATTTACCTACTTATACTGGTACATTGTCCACCATGCCTGTTGGAATGACCACCGTGTTGTTGGCCATATAAAGTCTAGCATCCACAGACTCTAAGGCACCTATCTTAATCTTGGACCAAATTGTTAAAGGCATTATACTCACACTAGCTCCAAGATCACATAAGGCATTAATTTTGTATGGACCAAATCCAATGGTTATAGCAAACTTACCTGGATCGGGCCTCTTCTCCAGTATGTCCAAATGGCTGCAGTCCTCTGTAATTTCAGCCATTGATCGCTTTTTGCTCAGAATCTCCTTCAGGAACTTGACATAGGATTGCATTTCATTGAGAGCTTCTGTGAAGGGGATGGTGACGTTGAGCTTTTGAAGCATCTTGATGAAGCGCTGAAATTTCTTTTCTGCCGGGTCCTTTGGAGATTCTTTGGGGAAAGGTAGCTTCTTTTTCTGATTCGGAGTCAGAACAGATGTCGGAGGTGCTGCAGTTTTCTCGATCTCGGGCTGACAATCCTCGATGTCGAGTACACCCTTGTCGATCTCGACCAGGTTTGGTGATGTCGAGTTGTTGTGCAGTGCAGACGAGGTCTTTTGAAGTTTCTCCTCGAGATCGACGAGGCCCTCCTCGAGATCGATCAGGCTCTGGTCGACGTCGACTAGCTGCTGGTCGACTTGCTGGTCTCCTTTGTTCTACTGCTTTCCAACTTCTGTCTCTTGCAGTTGATGGCCGCTTCTGAGTTTTACATCAGCGATGTGTCCAGTCTTTCCCTTAGGATTTGGTTTTGAAGTTCCAGGGAGCGCACCTGACTATCTGGGGATTCCTGCTGCTAGCTGACCAATCTGTGTATCAACTGATTTTCGCCATATATCAATTTCCCCAAGCCTAGAGTTGACACCTTGCATCTGAGTGTAGACGGACTTGAAGGACTGCTTAGTTTCTGAGTGATTCCTCCGTATTTCCTCCAGGACTATCTGTATATCATCTCTTTTCTGGTCCCTTTCCGGATGTCCTAGAGCTCTGTAGGGCGGGGGGTTCCTAGGAGCACCTTGGTTTCATTGTGGTTGCTGAAACCTTTGGTCCCCCATGTAGCGATTGGGACCCCCTGCGTAAGCTACCTCCTCGTGGTGCTCTGCCAGCCTGACTTGCTCTGTGTGTGGGCACTCAGCAGTGGTGTGCCGTTGCGATCCGCATTCAATGCAGGGCTGGTTGACAGAAAGATACTTTACTTGCTTAAGGAGCTTCTTGTTCTGATCTCTGTAGTACTGTTCCCTTACATCAGGATCAATCTCTTTAGGAGGCTCATACAGGGGCATGGATGGTGCTGGCCTGGCGTAGGGTTTCTCTTAATAGGTTGCAGTAGACCTATACTTGTTGTCATAGTTGGTGAGCTTGTCGAGCACTCCCTATGCATCAATTGGCGGCATTGTCAGATACTCATAGCGAGTATAATGGTTGATTCTGTCCTTAGTGACTTTATCAAGAGAGTTGAAGAAGATCTCCTGAATGACGTAGGGTGGCTGTCCATGGGTAGGGCAAGATCGCAGCAGTAATTTGTAGCGCTCCCATGCCTTTGCCAGCGGTTCCCCTTGCTTCTGTTTGAAGGCGGTGATTTTCTGGCGGAGATGTGTTGTTTTGGCGGGTGGGAAGAATTTATTCAGAAATTCTTGCTCTACTTGGGCCCATGTTGTTAGGGATCTTGGTTTCAGCCCTTCAAGCCACTTTAGTGCAGGTCCAGCGAGAGACCAGCGAAAAGCCTTCATCTTGACATATTCCAAAGTTGTACCTTCAGCAAGAGTACGTCACATGTCAGAAAAATTTGTAATATGTTCAAGAGGACACTCATTAAATCTACCAAAAAAGGCATTATTTTTAAGCTCTATAAAAAATTGAGTGCGAATTTCAAAAGAGTTTTCAGGGATAAGAATCGCCGATTCAGGCACGACGAGAGTTGCGTGCATATAGTCCTCTGCCGTGGTTGGGTATTGGGCAAGCTCAGCCTCTGCTTGTTCCCTTGTTGCTTTCTCAGTGGCGATAGCAGCATCTTTAGCGACCAATTCCCTTGTAAGCCTTGCGATCAGTTGTTCCTGTGTCTCCGCAACTGCCATGGCTCTTTGCAGTTTAGCTCTGATGTGTAGAAGGCGCTCTGGTTCGTCTAAGCCGTCAACTCACGACGAGAGTTGGGTGCATATACACATGTATATTAACTCAAAGAAAAAGTGAGATCTGACTACCTAAGGCGCGAATGATAGCTTCCCCGGCAACGGCGCCAAGTGTTTTGAGGAGGAAATCAAGTATGAAATATAATGAAATAACTCAAACCAGATTTGTGCCCCAGCAAATAAATACAAGACTCCTCCAATGCAGTAATGGGAAGTCAAGATCGAATCCTCGAGGAAGCTTGTCAGCGGTTTTCAGATAGCAGCAGATCTCACAGACAAAATAACAGAAGACAGAAACAAATACAGAAAAGACAAAGCAAAGCAAAAAAACAAAAGCGAGGACACAGAAGTTGGTCGATATCCACTAATTGTCCTCGATATCGACTACAGATGTCGACAACAGAAACTCAGCAAAGCAAACAGACAACTCGATATAGACAAAGCCAACTCGATCTCGACCAGTGTCTACTCGAAATCAACAAGACTCTACTCTGAATCGACTAAAAACTCAGAAAACGTAAATTGCAATTTCTCGAACCCAAAACTCAGAATTCCGACGAAATAAATCAATATGCTAAAAGACTTCCAAGGCCAGGGTATCAACACCACAACGATAATCATGCAAAGTAACACATAAAGGCATAAAAGATCATGCTTTTCATCAAATAACTTTCGTTATTAACAAATAGGCATATAGAGGCTTTCGCATAAACCCTAATTGTTACTAACCCTTTTCACATAATTAACCCAAGTTGCATTAAGATCACTTTCGCTTCAATAACACAAACAAAGATCACATTCAACTCTCAAAAAAGAATCATGCTCATAGGGATAGAAGACGAATTACATAACAAGATCTGACCTTTACCGCATCACCTTACATGGCCACCGTCGGGCTCACCCCAGCCCCAGAATTAAATAAAGAAAGCTTACAACCCACAGGACTTGCATTGAATTAAATAAAGAAACCTACAACTTGTCGATCTCGACAAGCTGTACTCGAGATCGAGTTGGCTTCCGGAGTCGGGTTGATCTGGCTCTCGACACTGCTCTTGGTCGACAAGGCCTGTGCTCGGACAGCTTCGTCGAGGTCGAGTAGCAGTACTCTAGATCGAGTGAACTCAGGCTCCAAGCTTGATTTGATTGGTTCCGCCGCTTCTTGACCTTGGACTTCCGTAGTTGATTTCCGAATTAGCCCAAATGAATGAAATGTATGCAAAAATCGATATAAAAGTTACTGTAAAACATGGCAGATGCAGCTCACAACAAGCTTCTGCGCCCACGAGCAGCTCACCTCCAGAACCTGAAACCTCGTCGAGATCGAGTACCCCTACTCGAGATCGATCAAACACTATGGTCCCCGATTCCGTCTCTACGAAGGTAAGCCAATGTATGGATCTTTCTTCTCCCATTTCCATTAAAGATCTATCTATACATGGGAGAGGTTTGCCTTGGTATGTGTGCTTATGTAGGATATCCAATGATGAGCCCAAGGAGTATGAAATTGGAGACAAGCTCTATGTCTCTAAATCAAAGAATCATTGGTTCCCTAACAAATTCAACAAGAAGAGGATGGGACCTTTTGTGGTGAACAAGATCCATTCTGGAGGATTGCAGCTGATGGACGATAATAAAGTCCTATTCGAAGCCCAAGCTACATGGGCCTTGCAGATGCCACCTTGAGCATAAATGGAAAGTCGGCCTAGTGACTATAAAATCTAGAGCTTGTACATAGACATTTAGTTTTGGACATTGTTTTGCTTGTTTTTGGTTTTTGAACATTTTTTTTCTATTTGTGGGTATATGTCTTCTACACTTTTCAGGTCCATGGATAGAAGCAAGCTATATTCAGACTCGGCCCAGGCATTCTTTCATTTGACATCAAGAGGCCCTGCACACCTGTCTAGTGAGTTTCTTTCTTTACCCTTGTTTTTATACAGTGAGGACACTGTAATATTTAAGTATGGGGTGGGGGAAGGGCTTACTTTATGCATAATTGCCATATTTGACATTATCTGTGCATATTTAGAATTTATTTCCTTTGAATTGCTACATGGCTATTTTGGAATGCATTATTGATTTATGTGCTTATATGCATGATTTCCAAAATTTGAGAAAAATGACCCCCATTGAAATTTTTTAAAATCCTAGCCTTACCTGTGCTTATGCATCACAAAAGCCATATTATGCCTTCTTTCATATATTGCTCCACATGATCCAATATTTGTCATTCTTTACCTTATCGGGGGATTATGTTGAGAATGATTTTAAATTATGGAGATGTTATATGGTGTTTGTGTTGTGTTTATCATATTTGAAGTTTGGAAGGAAATTATTTGAAATATATGAAAATTTAATGAGTGAAAGAAAATCCAATCACCTCAGGAGATAAAGGTAGATTGACCCTGCTCTCTAAGATAATAGTTTGGAGAGATGGGACACACAGGTGAGGAGTCCAAAACACTAAGTATCCAGGGCCATTCATGACACCCATGTTTGCGACTCGCGAGAAGGCAGTGCTGAGGTTAGAGAGGTAAAAACATTATATTGAGAAAAAGCATTATGGAAGGTGATGAATCTTATAAGAAAGAATGTGGTATGAAATTTAGTTTGGAAATACTCCATTTCCCCGGATTATTAGCACCACATTGCCAAAAATTGCCCACCTTATCCTTTTACCAATTCTACTCCTTATTTGAGCTTAAATTAAATTCCTCTTGATTATTAATGCTTTGTCACATGAATTGTTTTTACATAACCCTCCTTTTGTGAGTAGAAGTTGCTTTCGTATAATTGCACATGCATGGATCTGTGACACTAGTACCTTTTCGAGGATGGTAATTGATTGCAGGGGACATATGAGAATGAATCTAAGATGTTGAGAGTTTTGAATTCTTCCCCTGAATGACAATTAAAAGTATTGCTTGAGGACAAGCAAGCTTAAGTATGGGGTGTTTGTTGTGAGCTGAATCTGCCATGTTTTACACTTATTTTTATATCGATTTTTGCATACATTGCATGCATTTGGGTTAGAATAATACAGAACATGTGTAGTTTACACTTATTTGCAATATATGGAGGGCTACACAAGTTTTGGTTATATTTCACAGATATCGGACGCACTTTGGAGCTTAAAGGAAACTCATGGAGAAGCTAAGAATGGTGCAGCTGGAGAAAAGAGCCAATTTTCACTATTCATCATTCGGAATCAAGCTTTGATATCTTCAAGAAATTGTAGACCTCGAAAAGAGCTTTCCAATGCATGGTCATATGCGTCAATCCGACAAACGAAGACTCGGGAAAGTGCGTTTCAAGAACAGAGCAGAAAGCTGAGAGAACTCTACTCGATCTCGTGTACATCTACTCCATCTCGACAAAGGCTGTCCGAGCACAACTGGTCGAGCAGAGCTGATCGAGGACACTGAGTCAGAGACAACCCGACTCCGGAAGCCAACTCGATCTCGAGTAACTCGTGTCGAGTTCGACCACACTTCGACGCCATGTCCGGAGTCGACGAGCTGCGCCAAGTCGAGAAGCCGAAAACGGAGAAGCCGAGCAAGCCAGGAGTCTACTCGATCTCGAGGAGGCTTAGTCAAGATCGAGGAGCCAGGAGCCATGATCCGAACCTTGTCGAGCAGAGCTACCCGACCAAGCCAGTCAGCCCCAGTCGACGACCACCGTACTCGATCGCGAGGAGCCCTAGTCGAGATCGAGGAGAGCCGTGTCCGAAACCGCGTTACGCGCTTTGGCTGTCCGTGTCGAGCTGGGAGTCCTTGAAGCCGAAGGAGATCGATTTGGCCGAGATCTATCCAGTTCTATCTATGGAAAAGATTTACAACACATGGAAGATATCTTACCTATTTAGATTTATTTTTCCCTTTTAGATTTAATTCCTTTATGACATTTATTTATCTTTTAAGCCTTTTAGATATAGATAGATAGATTCTATCCTTGATTAGTATGGAATAGAAGGCTATAAATAAAGCCCTAGGGGCTGATTTTTCATTCATTCAGAAACACACACAATTCCATTCAAGTAAGTAGGAGTAGAGAGAGAGTTTGTGGCAAGCAAGGTGGAAAGGCGAAAGCGGATTTGTCTTGTTGGTTGTAATCTTTCTTTATTTAATTCAATGCAAGTTAGTTCCTTTTGTTATTTGATATCTTTCTTGATGATGAAGAGCGAGTAGTCCACCCACTTCTGGGGCTAGGGTGAGCCCGACGGTGGCCATGTGAGGTGACGCGGTAAAGGTCAGATCTTGTTATGCAATTCGTCTTCTATCCATATGAGCATGATTCTTTTGCGAGAGTTGAAGGTGATCCTTGTTTGTATTATTGAAGCGAAAGTGATCTTAATGCAACTTGGATTAATTATGTGAAAAAGGGTTAGTAACAATTAGGGTTTATGCGAAAGCCTCTATATGCCTATTTGTTAGTAACGAAAGTTATTTTGATGGAAAGCAAGATCTTTTATGCCTTTATGTGTTACTTTGCATGGTTATCGTTGTGGTGTTGATACCCTGGCTTTGGAAGTTCTTTCATAAATTGAGTTTATTTCTGTCGAAATTCTGAAATCTGTGTTCGAATCTGGAATTTATATTTTTTGCATTTTTAGTCGACACAGAGGAGAGGCTTGTCGATCTCGAGTGGACCCTTGTCGAGATCGAGTTGGCTTTTGTCTACGTCGATTTGAGTTTCTGTTTCTATTTTCGATTATGCAATTTCTGTTTTTACTATTTCTTGTCGATCTCGAGTTAGGTGTTGTCGAGATCGAGTTGCCCTTGGTGGGTTTGCTATCTGCTGTGATTTCTGAATTTCTGTTGTCCAGTTCTGTTGTCGATCTCGAGTAACAGCTTGTCGAGATCGAGTAGCTTCTGTCTCTGCATTTATTTCTCGCTTTCGTTTGTTATTTCTGTCTTTCTTTCTTTGTTCCTTTGTTTCTGTCTTCAGTTGCTTTTTTTTTTGGAGATTTACATCTGCCTAGGATCCGTTGACACGCTTCCTCGTGGATTCGATCCTGACTTTCTCTTACTGCATTGGAGGAGTCTTGTAATTATTTGCGTGGGCCTAAATCTGGTTTGATCTGTTTTGTTATATTTCATTCTAGATTTCCTTCTCACAACACTTTTCTTAATTAGGATTAGTCGGCTATCGCAAATAAACCCTAATTACTATCCAATTCATAATAATATCACTTTCGCTTCAATATCATGAATAAGGAATTTAATTCCTCAACTCTCGCAAAGGATTAAGAACATAGGTAGATGATGATAAAGACTTATAAATTCATGGATTTATAAATCAAACACACATATCTATGTTGGGATCACCCCAACCCTAGAAGAAAGAAATTAGAAACAAACCATAATAAAAGAAATTAACTTTAACATAAAATAAACTAAAACTTACAACCGTTCGTCTCCTTCCTTCTCCTTCTCTCTCGCCTCCTCCTCTCTCTCTCTCTCTCTCTCTCTCTCTCTCCTCTCTCGCCTTCTCTCTCTCCTCCTCTCTCTCTCTCTATGAGCCATAAGACGACTTGACTTGAATGAATGAAAATCAGCTCCCTAGGGTTTTATTTATAGGCTTCATTCCCTAGCTATTCTATGAAAGAAATTATATCTATATCTATATTTATCTATCTAATAACATTAAGATAAAACATGGAAATAAATAATTATATCTAAAAGGAAATAAAGCTAAAGTGGATAGATCTTCCTTCTCCTTGATAGAACTTGATGTATCTTGATAGAATATCTCGAATCTTGGAGCTAGTGTAAGTATAATGCCTCTGTCAATATGGTCCAAGATTAAGATAGGTGCCCTAGAGCCTGTGGATGCTAATCTTTATATGGAAAACAACACGATGGTCATTGTTGTAAGGAGGAAATCGAGACATGTAATTAAAATATAAATAAATCAAAGCAAACCAGATTCCGTCCCGTGCAAATAAATACAAGACTTCCTCCCGATTTAGCAGTGGGAAGTCAGGATCGATCCCCCAGGAAGCATGTCATCGGATCCTAGGCAGCGTAAAATCTAACAAGTGGTCGTCGACTACAGGGTACTCGACCTCGAATAGGTGGTAGTCGACAGGGGTCAGTACAGACCATTCCGAGCAACAGAAGACTCTGGATGGTGGTTGACGTCGACTAGGCTTACTCGACGTCTTGTACGGTGGTTGTAGTCGAGTAGTCTGTCGAGTACTGCAGAGACACAAGCAACATCGATCTTGCTCGATCGAAAAATCAGTGGTGGACGTTGACCAAGGGGTGGTCGAAGTCGAGTAGGAAGAGTAAAATAAAGAACAAATCTTGCGGAATTCGGAATAAAATATGTAAAAGAACTTCCAAGATCGGGGTTTGCAACAACGATAACCAAATATGCATACGGCAAGATAAATAACGATAATCATGCAAATCGCATCGAAGGATCAAGCTTTCGCATTTTCCTACAATTAGACAACTCTTTCAAGAAACCCTAATTGTATCAACCGATTTTATGTTTACAATCCAAGTTGTTTAGCATGGATCTCCATTAGATGGGTAATAAACACATAACAAGTAGTAGATGCTCAAAACATGATAAAGGTCGGATCTTTACCTCAAACATGCATGGATATCATCGGGCTCGCCCCAACCCTAGAAGTGGATGGACTACTCGCTCTTCATCGCTATCGCAGACATCATTGATGGAAAATAAACTACTTGCATTAAATTAAACCAAACAGAGCTTACAACCAAAGGAAACCAATTCCGCTCTCGCTTCACAAACTCCTTTTGGCCTCCACCTACTCTCTCTCTCTTCTCCTTCTCTAGAATTGAATTGTGTGATGGAATGCATAGAAATCAGCCCTATATGCTTTATTTATAGGCTTCCAATCCTTGCTAATCAAGGAAGGAAATCTCTATCTATATCTAAAGATAAAACTTAAATAAAAGGGAATATTTATCTAAAAGGAAAATAACTAAATATCTTCAAGTGGATAAATCCTTCTCTTCCATAGATAGATCTTGATAGAATTGGATGAAATCAGCCTTGCATCGTGCCCAAGTTGTCCACATATGCTCGGAATGGCCCAACAGTCTCGCAGCCCAAAGATGCGTAGTCGACTTCGACCAAGCCTGGTCGACTTCGAGTAGGTCGTACTCGACTTCGAGTAATCTTCAGCTTGTCGATCTAGTTCTCTTCGTCGAGCTTGGGTCAGGTTCAATTCTGGTCGACGTCGAGTATGGTGTACTTGACGTAGAGTACGGCTCGTGCTTGAGTTGCCTTCTTCTTCCGTCCTCGATCAAGTATGCTTCAACCGTAGTCGACTTCGAGTAGCCTTAGTCGACTTCGAGTAGCCTTAGTCGACTTCGAGTAGATCCCATCTTTCAGCATTCTGTTCTGTTCTTGAAACACACTTTCCTGAGTCTTTGTTCATCGGATTGATGCATATGAGCATGCGTTGGAAAGCTCTTTTTGAGGGCTACAATTCTCATGAAGACATCAAAGCTTGATTCAGAATGATGAATGTTGAAATATGGTCTTTTCTCCAGCTGCACAATACTTAGCTTCTCCATGAGTTTCCTTTAAGCTCCAAAGTGCGTCCGATTTCTGCGAAATTAAACAGATACTAGTGTAGATTCCATAATTTGGCAAATAAACATAAACTACATAGATTCTGTACTATTCTATCCCAGATACATGAAATGCATACATAAATCGATATAAAAGTGAATATAAAACATGGCACAAAACATGGAAATCAAATCAACACATACTTAAGCTTGCTTGTCCCCAAGCAATAACTTGGATGGTCATTCAGGGGAAGAATTTAAAACTCTCAACATCATAGATTCATTCTCATATATCCCTGCAGTCAATTACCATCATCGAAAAGGTACTTATGCTACAAATCAATGCATGTGCAATAAAAACAACATCTACTCACAAAAGGAGGGTTATGCAAAAACAATTCATATGACAAAGCATTAATAATCAAGAGGACTTTATTTAAGCTCAATAAAGAGTAGATTGGTAAAAGGCTAAACGTGGACAATATTTGGCAATGTGGTGCTAATGATCCGGGGAAATGGATTATTTCCAAACTTTCATACCACATCCCTTCTTCATAAGATTATTCATCACATTTCATAATGCTTTTATCAATAATAATGCTTTGACCTCTCTAACCTCAGCAATGACTTCTCGCGAGTCGCAAACATGGGAGTCATGAATGACCCTGGATACTTAGTGCTTTGGACTCCTCACCTTGTGTCCCATCCTGCGGAACTATTATCTTAATGTAGGCAGGGTCGATCTACCTTTATCTCCTGAGGTGATCGGATTTTTTTCTCACTCATTAAAATTTCCATATATTTCAAACCATTTTCCACCATACTCCAATAATAATAACAACACAAACACCATATAACATCTCCATAATGTAGCATCATTCTCAACATAATCCCCGGATAAGGTAATAAGGTAAAGAATGGGAAATATTTAGAACATGTGGAGCAATAATTGAAATAAGGCATAATATGGCTTTTGTGATGCATAAGCATAGGTATGGCTAGGATATAACAACATGAGCATTATATGGAAATATAAAGTCCTCCATTCTTTTATCATGCAACATGTCAAAAGCAACATCAAATTTTATCTCCTTTCATGGTGTTCAAGAAAATATATGCACTTCATTTTGACTTCCCTTTACTAGGCAATTTCATGCTATATCTCTAATGAATCCAATTTTGCATCGTCGAGTTCAATATTAGCTTCCATGACACTATTTCTTTGAAAAATTTACAAGCTATGGGAGATGTCTCATAAAACTTTAAGTTTAGCAATTATGCACAAAATTTTAAAATTTCACTCAAAATTCACCATGTTAAACAAAAAGTTAAATTTTAAAACGGCGCCAATTTTTTATAAGGAGGAAATCGAGACTTGCAATTAAAATATAAATAAATCAAAGCAAACCAGATTCCATCCCGTGCAAATAATTACAAGACTTCCTCCCGATGTGGCAGTGGGAAGTCAAGATCGATCCTCGAGGAAGCGTATCAGCGGATCCTAGACAGCGGAAAATCTCACAAGTGGTCGTCGACTACAGGGTACTCGACCTCGACTAGGTGGTAGTCGACAGGGGTCAGTACAGTCGATTTCGAGCAACAGAAGCCTCTGGATGGTGGTCGACGTCGACTAGGCTTACACAACGTCTTGTACGATGGTCGTAGTCGAGTAGTCTGTCGAGTACTGCAAAGACACAAGCAACATCGATCTTGCTCGATCGAAAAATCAGTGGTGGACGTTGACCAAGGGGTGGTCGAAGTCGAGTAGGAACAGTAAAATAAAGAACAAATCTTGCAGAATTCGGAATAAAATATGTAAAAGAACTTCCAAGATCGGGGTTTGCAACAACGATAACCAAATATGCATACGGCAAGATAAATAACGATAATCATGCAAATCGCATCGAAGGATCAAGCTTTCGCATTTTCCTACAATTAGACAACTCTTTCAAGAAACCCTAATTGTATCTACTGATTTTATGTTTACAATCCACGTTGTTTAGCATGGACCTCCATTAGATGGGTAATAAACACATAACAAGTAGTAGATGCTCAAAACATGATAAAGGTCAGATCTTTACCTCAAACATGCATGGATATTGTCGGGCTCGCCCCAACCCTAGAAGTGGGTGGAATACTCGCTCTTCATCGCTATCGCAGACATCATTGATGGAAAAGAAACTACTTGCATTAAATTAAACCAAACAGAGCTTACAACCAAAGGAAGCCATTTCCGCTCTCGCTTCACAAACTCCTTTTGGCCTCCACTCTCTCTCTCTCTCTCTCTCTCTCTCTCTCTCTCTCTCTCTCTCTCTCTCTCTCATCTCCTTCTCTATGATTGAATTGTATGATGGAATGCATAGAAATCAGCCCTATATGATTTATTTATAGGCTTCCAATCTTTGCTAATCAAGGAAGGAAATCTCTATCTATATCTAAAGATAAAACTTAAATAAAAGGGAATATTTATCTAAAAGGAAAATAACTAAATATCTTCAAGTGGATAAATCCTTCTCTTCCATAGATAGAACTTGCTTCGTGCCCAAGTTGTCCACATATGCTCGGAATGGCCCAACAGTCTTGCGACCCAAAGATGCGTAGTCGACTTCGACCAAGCCTGGTCGACTTCGAGTAGGTCATACTCCACTTCGAGTAATCTTCAGCTTGTCGATTTGGTTCTCTTCGTCGAGCTTGGGCCAGGTTAAATTCTGATCGACGTCGAGTAGGGTGTACTCGGCGTAGAGTACGGCTCGTGCTCGAGTTGCCTTCTTCTTCTATCCTCGATCAAGTATGCTTCAACCGTAGTCAACTTCGAGTAGCCTTAGTCGACTTCGAGTAGATCCCATCTTTCAGCATTCTGCTCTGTTCTTGGAACACACTTTCCTGAGTCCTCGTTCGACGGATTGACGCATTTGAGCATACATTGGAAAGCTCTTTCGAGGGCTACAACTCTCATGAAGACATCAAAGTTTGATTCAGAATGATGGATGTCGAAATATGGTCTTTTCTCCAGCTGCACAATACTTAGCTTCTCCATGAATTTTTTTTAATCTCCAATGTGCGTCCGATTTCTGCGAAATTAAACAGAAACTAGTGTAGACTCCATAATTTGGCAAATAAGCATAAACTACATAGATTCTGTACTATTCTAACCCAGATGCATAAAATGCATACAGAAATCGATATAAAAGTCAATATAAAACATGGCACAAAACATGGACATCAGTCATCCCAACAGGCATGGTGGACAATGTGCCAGTACAAGTAGGTAAGTTCTTTGTCCCTGCTGATTTTCTAGTTATTGATATAGCGGAGGACCCTGCTTGTCCCATTATTCTAGGAAGGCCCTTCTTGGCGACGGTGGATGCCAACATAAGTGTAAGAAAGACAGTACTCACTTTCAACATCAGCGATGAGGTAATTGAGTATTCTTTTAATAAATCTGGAAGGCACATAGGTCCCATGGAAGAGGTAAAATCTATATCAGCTGGTTACATTACTTGCGGGGAGCCTAAGGTAAGAAATATGACTCCTAGAGAGCTGGAAAAGTGGGATATGGAAGCCCAGGTGGAGAAGATCATGGCCATCCTAAACGACGACACAGATGATCTGCTCGACATCAACCAAGGTAAGTCGACGTCGACTAATTATTTCTCGGATGCCTTGACAGGATTCAATTATGGGGTCGAAGTCGACCAGAGTTACTCGACGTCGAGTAACTCTGGTCGACTTCGAGTAACTTGGTCGACATCGACCAAAACCAGAGCCCTCCACCACCACCAGCTTCGTCGAGCAATCCACCGGAAGCCAAGGACTCCTCGACATCGACCAACATCTTTCTTCCTCGACTGCTGCTCCCTCGACCAAGAGTCCACCAGACGAGCACAACTCCTCGACATCGACCAAACTATGCCATCCTCGACTACACCTTCCATGTAGACCTGGGCAAACGCGGGCGCGGGCCGGGCTTGGGACGGGCTTTAGCCCAAAATTTGTCCCGTTGATGCTGACGCGGGCCGGGCTAAGCCCGCTTAACGGATTGAAAACCTTGTCCGATCCCGTTCGCTATTGCGGTTACGGGCAGCCCGCGGGTACCCGCTTAATTCCCCGTACTGCTGTACTCGTTAAAGAGAGGATAATTACAAGGACAAGTCTACCTTCTTTCCATTAAACCTCTTGTCTTCAGGGAGACCATCTTTGCGGTATTGTGTAATTTGCACCTCAACTTCTTCTGGGGTCACTTACTTTTTGTGCACAACTGCCTTAGCCTCATCATAAACACTGTTGCGAGCTATATCCTCTTATATTGCAAGTACAAAGTGTTAGCAAAGGAAGGTTTGAATCTTTGTATGCAGTAGCCCACCAAAAAAAGATATACCGTAGGCTTGTAATCTTTGTATAGATATTTTATTTTATTTTCTTAAAAAATAGCGGGCCTAGCGGCCTGTAACGGGTAGATTAACTTATCCAATCTCGTACCCGCTGCGGGCGCGGGCCGGACTTAGCGGCCCGCGTGGGCTTTTCCCTCTACCCAAGCCTGTCCAACTCCGTGGGCGGACGGGACGGGCCGGGCGGGCCGTCCCGCGTTTGCCCAGGTCTACTTCCATGACCAGTAGCCCACCAGAAGAAGGAAGCTCCTCGATGTCGAGTAATACTACTCAAAATCGACCAAAATCTGATATCCCCGAATCCGATTCTGCGAAGGTAAGCCAATGTATGGATCTTTCTTCTCCTATTTCAATTAAAGATTTATCTATACATGGGAGATGTTTTCCTTGGTATGTACGATTATGTAGGATTTCCAATGATGAGCCCAAGGAGTATGAAGTTGGAGACAAGCTCTATGTTTCCAAATCAAAGGATCATTGGTTTCCCAACACATTCAACAAGAAAAAGATGGGGCCCTTCGTGGTGAACAAGATCCATTCAGGCGGACTGCAGCTGATGGACAAGAATGGAGTTCTATTTGAAGCCCAAGCTACATGGGCCCTGCAAATGCCACCTTGAGTTAAATGGAGAAGTCGGCCTAGCGACTATAAAATCTAGAGTTTGTAAATATACATTTATTTTGGGGACTTTTGGACTTTGTTGCTTTTGTTTGTTTTTGGTTTTTGAACTTTTAGTTTTTCTATTGTGGGTATTTCTCTTCTAAATTTTTCAGATCCATGGGGATAGAAGCAAGCTAAAATCGACAAGGCTCAGCAGCATAGCACTCGATTTTGACATCTTGCACACCCTGTATAGTGAGTTTCTTTCTTTACCCTTATTTTTTATACAGTGAGGACATTATAATGTTTAAGTATGGGGTGGGGGAAGTGCTTACCTCATGCATATTTGACATATTTGACTTTATTTGTGCATATTTAAGGTTTATTTCTTGAATTGCTTATACATGGTTATTTTGGAATTCATTATTGATTTATGTTCTTACATACATGTTTTCCAAAGTTTGAAAAATGACCCCCATTGAAATTTTTGATTAATGTCATAGAAGCTTTAATTGAACTCGACGATGCAAAATTGGATTCATTAGAGATATAGCATGAAATTGCCTAGTAAAGGGAAGTCACAATTAAGTGCATTATTTTCTTGAAAACCATGAAATGAGGTAAAATTTGAATTTGCTTTTGACATGTTGCATGATAAGAGGATGGAGGACATTATATTTCCATATAATGCTCGTATTGTTATATCCTAGCCTTACCTATATTTATGCATCACAAAAGCCATATTGAGCCTTATTTCATATATGCTCCATATGATCTAAATATTTTCCATTCTTTACCTTATTTCCTATCCGGGGATTATGTTGAGAATGAAGTTACATTATGGAGATGTTATATGGTATTTGTGTTGTTGTTATCATTATTGAAGTATGGTGGGAAATTGTTTGAAATCTATGGAAAATTTAATGAGTGAAAGAAAATCCGATCACCTCAGGAGATAAAGGTAGATCGACCCTGCTCGCTGAGATAATAGTTCAGTGAGATGGGACACACATTGTGAGGGATCCAAAGCACTAAGTATCTGGGTCCATTCATGACACCCATGTTTGCGACTCGCGAGAAGGCAGTGCTGAGGTTAGAGAGGTAAAAGCATTATTATTGATAAAAGTATTATGAAAGGTGAGAGATCTTATGAAGAAGGAATGTGGTTGAGAAAGTTTAGAAATAATGCATTTCCCCGGATTTAACACCACATGGCCAAAAATATCCCACCTTTTAGCCTTTTACCAATCTACTCCTTATTTGAGCTTAAATTAAAGTCCTCTTGATTATTAAAGCTTTTTCACTCATGAATTGTTTTGCATAACCCTCCTTTTGTGAGTAGATGTTGCTTTTTATTTGCACATGCATGGATTTGTGACATTAGTACCTTTTCGAGGATGGTAATTGAGTGCAGGGTTATATGACAATGAATCTAATATGTTGAGTGTTTTGATTTCTTCCCCTAAACGGCAATTAAAAGTATTTCTTGAGGACAAGCAAGCTTAAGTATGGGGTGTTTGTTGTGAGCCTAATTCTCCATGTTTTACACTTACTTTTATATCGATTTCTACATGCATTTCATACATTTGGGTTAGAATAATACAGAATCTATGTATTTTACACTTATTTGCCAATTATGGATGTCTACACAAGTTTTTGTTATATTTCGCAGAAATCGGACGCACTTCGGAGCTTAAAGGAAAGTCATGAAGAAGCTAAGGATGGTGCAGCTGTAGAAAAGGCCATTTTTCGGTATTTATCATTCTGAATCAAGCTTTGATGTCTTCATGATAGTTGTAGCCCTCAAAAATGGCTTTCCAATGCATGGTCATATCCGTGAATCCGACGAACGAGGACTCGGGAAAGTGAGTTTCAAGAATAGAGCAGAAAGCTAAGAACTGTCTCATTTGCTCGACATCGACCAAATTGGTCGAAGTCGACCAAGCCCAAATCGAGCTGAGCACCAGACATCGACAAGTGAAGCTTGTAGCTGAACATGTTACTCGATGTCGAGGAAATTTACTCGATGTCGAGGAAAAACCCAAGTCGCCTTTGCTCCTGGAGGCCGGAATCGAGTTGTTGAGCAGAAGACGAGAAAAGTGCTACTCGATATCGAGGAATTCTACTCGATATCGAGGAAATCCCCAGAAGCCGACGTCGAGTAATCCGAATTCTTATTAGATGATTTTAAGATGATACTCAATTTTACTAGAATTTGAAGTCGATTACAATTTGCGCCGAATGCGCAAATTTCCTAGAATTTTTGGATTACTGCTTCAGTTTTACGATTACCGCTTCAGTCTGTGTTTATCTATGCTTCAGTTTTGCAATTACTGGTTCAGTTTTGCGATTACTGCTTCAATTTGCGCCGAAGGTGCAAATTTCCTAGAATTTTTTGGTTTACTGCTTCTGTTTTGCGATTACTGCTTCAGTTTTGCGATTACTGATTGGAATCGTGTGATTACAAATGTAGATTACGTCAAATTTGTGTTTATCTATGCTTATATATGCTATAACAGTATGGAAATATAGTTGAACAGAATGATTACTGCTATTGAATGCATCAAAATCTGTGCCTTTGTCACAAATACAGTAGAATCAAATGAATAATGTTATAGAATTCATCAAAATTTGCGCCTTTGGCGCAAATTTTGATTGATTTTTTAAGCATGAATTAATGTTTATGAGCATTTTTTTTCTGCATATGTGTAATCTTTAAGTTTCAAATCGAATCTGTGTATTTTTATGGTTATTTATGCTTGTTAATATTTTACATTGCTCAAGTCATCACTATGATTGCTTATGATGTGATTTCACTATGATTGTTTCAACTAATCAGTAGACCTTAATCATAGAAGTTTTCCACCAGAAGTGCAAGTTTTATATAATTCTTCCCACACCAGGTGTATTGTATTCATTTTATTAATTTAAAGATATAGATTCCAAACTGTCACATCAAATATTGGTTTCATGTAATCCAATATTGTGTTCTTGCCATCCCTACACTTGAATCTGGACATTATATTGAATTATCCCTTCCCTATTAGACTTTAATTGCTCATGTCATCACTACACTTGAATCTGCGCTCTATATTGAAGTATTGATTCCTTATTAGACTTTGAATGCTAATGTCATCACTACACTTCCTTATTGAACATTGATTGAGCCATGTCAGCACTACAATTGAGTCATAATAAAATTGCACAAGGGGTGCCTGTTAAGAATATTTTTCATAACAGGTGTAGTCTATTCACTTTTGGTTGCTCTTGTAAGAATTGTAAGAATTTTTCATAATAGGTGTATTGTACTCACTTTGGTTGCACGTGTCATCGTTTTTTAACATTGATTGAGCCATGTCAGCAATATAAGTGAGTCATAGAAAAATTGCATAAGGGGTGGAAATCTATTGTTGTATTTGACAATACAATGATATATAGGTTCCTTATTACACTTTGAAAGTTTTAATATCACCACTGGATCTGACTCATAAAAAATTTGCACCGTAGGTGCAAATTTTGTAAGAATTTTTTTCATAACAGGAGTATTCTACTCACTTTGGTTGCTCGTGTCATCATTTTTAAACATTGATTGAGCCATGTCAGCACTATAAGTGAGTCATAGATAAATTGCACAAGGGGTGAAAATCTATTGTTGCATTTGACAATGCAATGATCTATAGATTCCCTATTACACTATGAAAGTTTTAATGTCACCACTTTATTTTACTCATAAAAAATTTGCACCGTAGGTGCAAATTTTGTGAGAATTTTTTTCATAACAGGTGTATTCTACTCACTTTGCTTGCTCGTGTCATCGTTTTTTACCATTGATTAAGCCATGTCAGCACTACAATTAAGTCATAGAAAAATTGCACAAGGGGTGAAAATCTATTATTGCATTTGACAATACAATGATCTATAAGTTCCTTATTACACCTTGAAAGTTTTAATGTCAGCACTGTATTTGACTCATAAAAAATTTGCACCGTAGGTCCAAAGTTTGTCATAATTTTTTTCATAACATGTGTATTTTACTCACTTTGGTTGATCATGTCATCGTTTTTAATCAGATTGTGTTTGTTATTACTTAAATGTATTTATCCTCTTAAATTCATACTCTGCAGATTACAAATGGCAACCCACATTATTACAGTTGTGTGTGGTGGGAAATGGTTGTTTGATGATTCATGCCCAACCTTTGTTGGAGACACTACTTCAAAGGTGTTTATGATTGACGAGTCAATAACATTACAGGGTTTAACCGAAAAAGTGCACAACATATTCAGTATAGATAGTGCATTAGAATTGAAATTCAATCATTTACACCCTTTCAAATTGTTGAGAGCTCCGCTTCTTGTTGAATGTGATGCTGATTTGAAAGAGTTTTTAAGGTTGTCCGACCTAAAGGATGTTAAATTTGTTGTTGAGTTGTGTGTCAACATTAAATCAGATAGTGAACAAGTTGAAGATCAACAGCCTTTCCCATCTGACAGTTTACAGTTGGTGACATGCAATCCAACTATTACCAATATTGTTACAGGGGAAAATAACATGACATTGATCGGTGACACCACGATGAAAGGGGTATTGTTGGAAGATACTGGAGATGACATGAATTATCTAAACAGTGACACTACAAGTGATGAAGATTCTGGAGATGAAATATGGAGAGCATTCTATTCTACAGCACACAGGAGAGAAACTACACTGGAAGATTGGGATGCTGATAGCTCTACTGTGCCTAGTGTGAATCTTTATTCACAAAACTTGATTTGTGTAGGCAAAAGCTTTGCATCAAGGAAAACAGTTAAGCATGCTTTGGGGATCTTGTCAATAACCGAGATATTTGGTTTTCGTGTGGCAAAATCAGATACAAAGTATTATAGGGTGCATTGTGTAGATCCTAACTGCAAATGGAAAGTGCATGTCAAAACTTTTGGTCCAACTTGGCATGAGGTCATAGTATATGTGGACATGCACACCTGCACATGGGATTTCAGGATAAAACACTGCAAACAGCCTTCATCTTCTATGATTGCAAGCATCATCGAATCAAGGTGAGAACTTTTTTTAAGAAATAGTATATATATTTAATCTTGCTTTCTAATATATGATTTATTCTAATTTTACTATCATTACACGGTGTTGATGCTGGATACAGACCAGCACAGATAATAGATAAGATGAGAACACAAAAAAAAAGATGCAAATTACCTACTGGAGAGCATGGAAGTCATCAAAAATAGCTCACGAAATGGTTAAGGGGACACCAGTATCAAATTATGCAGATTTACCATCATTTTGCCATATGCTCATGGAGAGAAATAATGGGACTATAGCTTTAATTTCAAAAGACAAAGAAGATAAGTTTCAGTACTTCTTTCTGTCCTTTGGACAGTGCATCAGAGCATTTCCCCTCTTAATGAAGGTATGTCTTAAACAGTGTCAGGACAAATTTTTTTGTCATCGATTTCCTTAACTTCGATAACATAAGTAATTTTATTTCTTTATATACCAGGTTATTGTTGTTGATGAAACATTCCTAACTGGTGAATACAGAGGAACGTTGCTTGGAGCAGTTGCACAAGATGCCAATAGACAAATTTTTCCACTTGCCTTTGGTGTTGTTGACTCCGAAAACAACAACTCTTGGGAATGGTTTATGTATCAGCTGCTGCAGGTTGTGCCTCCATCAAATGACCTAGTGTTTGTCTCTGTTAGAGATGCTAGCATTTCAAGGGTTGTATCTTTAGTTTACCCAATAGCTACACAATGCATATGTATGTGGCACTTGAAACAAAACATCAAAGCGACATTCAGGAAAAAAGAGTTGGGGAAAATGTTCACAAAAGCATAAGAGAGTTACATTATCCAAGAGTTCAACAACTACCTTGCACAAATCGAAGCAACCTGTCCAAAACTATCATAATATCTGGTGTCAGCAGGTTTTGATTAATGGGCCAGAGCACATTCAAAGTGTGATAGATACAACATGATGACATCCAACAATGCTGAGAGCTTGAACTCCGTTTTCAAAGGCAAAAAGGATTATCCCATTGTGGCACTTGTGGAGTTTGCTAGAGAAAATCTCACATAATGGTTCCTGGATAGAAGAGAGAAAGCACTAGCAAACCAAGACAGAATAACTCCTGAGATCCTTAAGGTGATAAGACAATCACAAGAACAAGTTGGAGTATGCAGAGTAGAAAGGATAAATGAATCACAATTTGAGATCAATGGTCAAGGAGCTGTAGATATAGTTGATCTATCAGCGAGGACATGTACGTGCAGAGTATTTGATGTCGAGAAAATACCTTGTGTGCATGCTCTAGCAGCCATTACACACATAAAAGCAAATGTGTCTAATTTTGTTGCAAACTTTTACAGCAATGACGCTTGGTGTATGGCATATGCAGAAACAATATATCCAGTGTTGGATGAAGATGAAGGAAACATCCCTGATGTGATCAAATCTATCAACTGTTACCCCCAGTAGTAAGAAAGAGAGCAGGAAGACCACCTACAAATAGAAAGCTTTCATTGGGAGAGTACAAGAGGAGGTTGAAGCATTCAAAATAAGGTTGTCAGCACAATTTCTGCCATCAATATTATATAAGAATAATGTTAGTAGATAATACAGTTTATAAATTTGTGAATGACATTTATGTTTCAAAATAAACATTAATTCAATACTATAGAATAAAATTTTAGATTTTACCATGTAATAATACAAATTTGTATACTCTTTTCCATCTATGTCAGCGCAATTTTACCAACAATCCGCATGAAATTCCAAATTTATGTCATTGTTTTTCACTCAAAACACAATACAAAGTTGATAAAGTGTTGGCGTTGTGCAAATATAAACTATTGTTAAGCAGAAATAAGATGATGTCGGGCAAGTATTTACCACCCATACGATCTTGTGCAATTTTATTCTATTGATGAGCAAAAATAAGACCATGTTGAGCAATAATCTATTAAGCAACTATGAAAGCATAAATAGATTAAAATAAGATCTTGTTGCAAACAAAGTGTTGTTTTGTGCAATATATAAACTATCGTTGAGCAAAAATAAGGTGATGTTGAGCAAGTTCTCCCCGATCATAATATGTTGTGCAATTTTATTCTATTGATGAGCAAAAATAAGACCATGTTGAGCAATAACCTATTAAGCAACTATGATAACATAATTAGATAAAACTAAGATCTTGTTACAAACAAAGTGTTGTTGTTGTGCAATATATGTACTATCGTTGAGCAAAAATAAAGTAATGTTGAGCAAGTTTTCCCCATTCATAATATGTTGTACAATTTTATTCTAATGATGAGCAAAAATAAGACCATCTTGAGCAATAATCTATTAAGCAACTATGAGAGCATAAATAGATAAAAATAAGATCTTGTTGCAAATAAAGTGTTGTTGTTGTGCAAAATATAATCTATCGGTGAGCAAAAATAAGGTGATGTTGAGCAAGTATTTACTACCCATGCGATCTTGTGCAATTTTATTCTATTGATGAGCAAAAATAAGACCATGTTGAGCAATAATCTATTAAGCAACTATGAAAGCATAAATAGATAAAAATAAGATCTTGTTGCAAACAAAGTATTGTTGTTGTGCAAAATATAATCTATCGGTGAGCAAAAATAAGATGATGTTGAGCAAATATTTACCGCCCATACGATCTTGTGCAATTTTATTCTATTAATGAGCAAAAATAAGACTATGTTGAGCAATAATCTATTAATCAACTATGAAAGCATAGATAGATAAAAATAAGATCTTGTTGCAAACAAAGTGTTGTACTTGTGCAATATATGAACTATCGTTGAGCAAAAATAAAATGATGTTGAGCAAGTTTTCCCCATTCATAATAGGTTGTGCAATTTTAATCTATTGATTACCAAAATTTTATTAAGCAACTATCAAACCATATATAAAGAAGGTCAAAACATGGTTCTAACAAATTCGCAAGGGTCAAAGCGTTGTGCAAATATAAACTATTGTTGAGCAAGAATAATACGATGTTGAGCAAATTTAAGGTATGGAATTATATATTAAATAATAGTAAGAAATAAATAAAGTATCACAAAATTACCGATTTTTGGCAAAAAAAAAAAGGAAAACTGTTTTCCTAAAAAAATATAAAAAGCAAACAATGTAAATGCCTAAAACGCTTTTCACGTTCAAGAAATTCTCCATCACCTTCGTTTAATTTCATTCTCCAGCTAAATCTACTCTCTCCATTTCTCTGCGAGATTTCTTGAGGCTTGATTATAGGCTTGTAAGGAGGAGATCTATCATATACATCAACATGTCTTCAAATCCAAAAGGTTTGATTTCGTGTTTTCTATGTATTAAAGTTTAAATTAGAACGAGTGCTGTTTAGGGCTTAGTTTTTCACGAAAATTAGGAAAATCGTACTTATTCAAACGAATTTAATGTTTATAATCAAGTAGTTATTCAGCCTTACAAGAGCTACCATTGCTATTTCAATTACTTTCGCATAATAAATTGAAGTTAATGTAATTAATCTGGAGGCTCAATTTTGGAATTTGAGAATTTGGGAATTTGTTCGGCATAAACTACAGTCTCTTACATTGTCATTTCTTCAATTATATTTGTAGAAATTGATTGTAAGTGTTCATTATATAGGTAAACGTCCGCAAAGTGTAAGTGATTCACCTGTTCTACACAGTCCAAATAGAAATTTGAAGAGATCAAAACGATCTAGAGTTAAACCTCCAGTAGTTGATTTATCTAGAGATTCACCTCCCTTCAAGGATGAACTGTCTGTTGATACTGAGCCTGGTAAATCCTTCGAAGTAGGGGAGGATTGTAGATCACTTGAATCCAAATATTCGCAACCGCTTGTAAGAAAAAACAGTAAGAGAGAAATTCACCCTGCGATTGATCTTCCTGTTAGCACTGTTGTTGTGGAGACCATTGAAATTGCCAGGTTGGAAAACCATTCACCTAATGAGACAGTTGTTCAACATGTAAACTCAACTGTGCATATCATAACATCTGATGAGCAAACAGATACCACAGACATACAACCTATTGCAGAAAACGGGCAGCTGATTCTGAGGAACGAGAGAAACACTAGACAAAAAAATCTCCCGTCATTGAAATCACGGTCAAGCCCATGCTTGCTGGTGTCGTCCTTGAAAAAAATGAATGCCAAGCAAAAGAAATTGATTGAAGATATTGGCTTTGGATTTTTGTTCAACTTGGATATTGTTACTCTACCACTGCTTCTTTCATATTGGTTAGTGGATCAGCTTGACCCTAACAAGTGTTGCTTGGTGTTGGCTAATGGAGGCGAACTTGAAATTGCAGAAATAGACGTGCATATCGCAATGGGATTCCCAATGGGGAAAGTTTTAGTTGGAAGAAAATTAGCTAAAGAGAATTTCAGTCTTGTGCAAGAATGGAAAACCACATTTGATGTCCAGGACAATATAACAACATCTATGGTTATGGAAAAATTGATAGCTGACACTGACTGTGGTGATCAATTCCTTCTGAACTTTATTGTTATATTGGACTCTATCTTGGTTGATACACTAGGAAACGGGCATGCCAACCATAGTTTAATAAGAGTAGTTCCTGAATTGGGTGACCTGAAAGACCGAAATTGGTGTGCTCTTGTGTTGGAAAGTTTGGTCGATGCAAAGAGAAGCCGGGAAAAGAACAAGAATGGACATTTCAGAGGGCCTCTATTATTCTTGGTTGTAAGTATTTTTTTCAAACTTTTGCTCTGATGTTAACTTAATTTCTTTACCATGTCGGTAGTACAAATGTCACCTCCCCTACTTTTATCTACATGTCTACAATATTCTTTATGTCAGCATTCCATGCTCCATCGTTATACTGATATATGTTTATCCCCTTGGTGTGTCAGTTGTTTTACATGGGTAGGGTGAAATTATTCACAAGCACAACACTAAGAAGAATGACTCATTCTTTCCCAGTTTTCGTTGGCATAAATTACAAAATCTTGCGCAAACGAGAAATTGATGATATAAGTACTAGAGGGTTTCGATGTGGCTTAGTCCAGGCTCGCCAAGTTGTTCCTCAAAATCAAGACGTACCATCTACAGCTTGTCCACACACTACTGCACAAAACGATGAAGGCACCAGTCACCCTGCTGCTCCAGAAAAACAGCCACCCCCAGTTGAGGTTTATATGAATTATTTAAACCAATTCAATGTAATATTAGTACAGTATAGCAATGTTCTGGTATTTACTGATGACTTTATATTCTTATTTTTTATGTGATGTTATCTTTTAGAGTTGGATAAAGTTGTTTGCTCAAAAGACTTCTGCACTTGCATCTGCTCTTTCCGATTTTGCTGAGTGGTCTACGAAAGTCCCGATTGAACTACAACATGATGACAAGGTGAAAAGACTTCTACATGGAGAAAACCAGCTTTTAGTGATGGAAAATGTCAATTATGAGCCTCATACGGATGTTGCTGACACGTCAAATATGAATGACCCTGCAAGCCCATATTTTACCGAATCCCAAGAGAAATTCTGGTCAGACCCTGCTTTCTTAGATTGCATTACTCAGATCGAAATATCATATCAGAAAACGCAAAAAATGAAATCAAATATCAAAGTGGACGGGGAATTTTCCTTTGATATATTTCTAGATGATCCTATTTTTAAGAAAGATGAAGGGACATCATTGAACACATCGGTTGAAATGAAAAATGCTAATGAAGCAACCCAAGCTCCCCAAGACAGCCATGGCCAGTCTCCAATACAACAGGGTGTTGAAGCTACTCCTAATCCTCTACCCACTCAATTTAAAGCTGATACTCCACCAGTGAACCCTTTGGGAGGTACAATAAAATGCATTCCCCCTACTGCCTTGCCACCAAGGAGGTCGCCACGGGTCAACATAGTTGATGGAAATGCTGCAGAATAACTTAATAACATGAAGAGAGAAGAAGCTACAAGGAGAGCACATAAACTTTCTGCATCTTTGAGAAGCCCATATTACTCGCGTGTTGTTGACATTACTGATCCTATCTCTGAAATTGAGCGCACTGTTTCAACCTATTTAGCAATGAAAACACCTCACAACATGTAAGTTCATTTTAAACTTAATTTTCTTAATGTATGTTCAGTTATAAGTAAAAGATTATTTTCATATAATCCATCTTCAAAATGATTGACATTGCAGGGAAATTTTATTTAAGCACAAGTCTGTTGAAGTTGTTAGAACAAACATGGGTACGCTTGAGGATGAAACCCACTTGTCTAGTGTCATTATTGATGCATGGACAACTATCCTCAACCACAAGGAACATTATAAAAGTGCTCAATCACCAGCAAGACTATTTGTCAATATCAACAAAACTGTAATATTTTTATAATTTTATCTTTCAATTACACTCCATTGTTAGCCATTATTACAATTGGTCTGTTTTTTTACTAATTTCTATTTTTGATCCAGTTTAATGTAGAGAGTGTATCATATTAGGAGCTTGTGATGAACAGTTTCAGAGGTTTAACCTCCACATTGATACTGTATTGTCATTGTCACCACACCTTTCTTTGAAGGATATAGACATGGTACTCCCTTGCAATTAAATGAATAAAGTTCACAAGATCAATCACTAATGTTTATTTGTTTTTTATTATGTTGATTAGATTGTATTTGGGGTTGAACAACCAGCATACTATGTCATGGTTGTCTTTAACTTTAAAAACAAAGTGGTCCAAATTGTTGATGTCACACCATCTTGCACTGATCTAACTAGCCCCTTCCCATCACCTTTTAAATGTTTGGTAAGTTTTACTACTAATATCTAATATTTCTTTCCTTGTCTTAATTTCATTTAAATTTCAACTCAATTTATAATTAAAATTACATGATTTATAATTCAATCCATCAAGGAGATATGCTGATTGCTTATCTAACAGATAAGGGACTCCGAGCAAAGGCATAAATAGTGTCAGCTGCACCATCATCAAAAGTCCCCATCACATGGGCTGGAGAGGAGAAAGTTCAAAATTCTGGGGTATGCCTCATGCGTCACATGGAGACCTTCTTTGGGACAGAGAGAGGGTACAAGTGTGGATTGGAAAAGGGCAATTTCAAGAATATTTCAAAGCTAGGGGTGAAGTATCTGACAGATATAGTATGTTCAGAGTTGAATGAAGTGAACGCAGATGTTGTGAAGGCAGTAAAATCCCATGCAAGAATGACTTCAAAAGGAATTCAGGGCCAGAAACTAAATCTTGGTTGAACAACCACATCGCAATTTCATGTTTTATTTGCAAACTTTGGAATGTATTTTGGTGTACACAGTTATGTACTATGCTTCTGAACAGTTTTCTCGTACCCATTAAGACAGTTGTTGTCCCTGTGGTCAGTTTTCTCGAACCTATTAAGACAGTTGTTGCCCCTGTGGTTTTTTGATGGATTTTATTTGTCAATATGCATACAACTATAACTGCTTCTAAACAGTTGTGTTTGTTCTTCTATATGTCGGCACAATTCTCTGCCCTGGTAATCAAGTGGTCTATGTTATTCAAACAGTTGATTTAGTGATATCCATTAGTTTGTTGTGCAATTATAAACTATTGTTTAGCAAAACTAAGATGATGTTGAGCAAATTACCAGTAACATAAAGACTTAGTTAAACAGTGTCAGCACTACTTATACAAAACATTCCACAAACTAATCAAATGTGTTTGCAGTATCAGAAGAGATAGACGTAAAACTTCAGTAACACTTTATAATATGAAATACGAGGAAGGCAATTATAAAATAATTATATGATTATTATGATATTAATATGTTGCATCATATCATTAAGATGAAACACATAGAAACTAAAATAACAAAAAAAAACAATTACATTCAAAATATAAATAAATACTAATGTCATCACTTATTAATATAGTAGAACTACAGTCCTAAGAAGTCTTCAATCTTCTTCCTCCTTTCCATTTCTGCATCTAAAACCTCTTTAACACACCCCATGAGAATGTCCTTTCCCTCTTCAAACAACTGTCTTTGATTGCCCAGTTCTCTTTCCATCTACATAAAAGATAGAATACAAGACTCAATCACAGTATGGAAATAAAATTTATGGATAAAACTTCAAATATCACCTTTGATAATGCTTCACCATCTTCATCTTTGGATGCAATCCGAATGTGATGTTCAGTTGCTATTATTGATCTTTGTAATTCCTCATATAATGTGTAATGAACCACAACGACTTCCAACAACTCGGCCCTGCAAGCCTCTTTGTTAGTCTCGCATGCTTCATCAACTAGATTCATATGTGATACCCACGGTAAACAACACCATCAAGCACGTCCATCAATTGATTGAAACTCGTGCAAAACCCGACAGTGTTTCCATAGTTCATCTTTTTAGAGAGGGATGTGTTAGCAGTGTGGTTAAAGGGTCTGGTATACTGATTTCTGTTAAAACCACTTTTCAGACGCCAATGGACAATAAAGAATGATATATGGATATATATATATATATATATATAGGCAATAATTAGACAGTTTTCATCTTGTAACAGTTATTTGTGACACTTCATTACAGATTAACTATAAAAAAAAATGTCAAAACTGTAAATCTATAAACTGAAAACGGATTACAGTTATTTGAGTTACAGTTATTGTTGGTGGACATTAACTAACTCCTATCAGCACTACTTTCGGCCTTATCCACCTAATGTCATCACAAAAACTTCAAAAACAGAAAACCACCAAAATTATAAGAATAGTGTCACCAATAGATCCAACTACTCTAACCAACAATGTAAACAATAAAACAAAAGACTTTGAACACTTGCCAATTCGTGCAACAACATACACTTGAAAATCACAAAAAAAATACAAGCCTAGGGTCTCAAGTAATTGTACCTAATATCAGTGTCAGCGCTACTTTGGGACTTACCCAACTAGTGTCACACATATAAGCTTCAATATCAGAAAATGTCAAGCCATAGACTTCAATAGCAGAAACCACCAATATGATCACCTAGTGCCACACCAAATGTCCTACTTAAATATCAACGATTACTATAATTTGAATAGAAATCATAAAGAAATGTGATCAAGGACAAATTTCATTCAAAAAATATATTTTAGGTTACATCAGTACCATACAAAATTACATACTGCACTTATATCATATACAGCTAGAGTTCTGCTCGGCAAAGAGGACAATTGTTTTGAACTAAAAGCCACGATCGTAAACAATTTGGATGAAAGTGATGTTGGCATGGCGTTTGAAGAACAGGATCTGACTCCAACATTGGAAGCAAGCATATTGTACATTCTTCATCATCAAGATCAAGGTGATATATCTCCCTTAATCCGTCAACCTCCACAGGCTCTGGAGGTGCTGGATGATCTGGTTGGTCAACCTCCATATGAATGTCACTGTTTATGTCGGACTCATAGCTTGAATCAGACGAAGAGTCATCATAAAAATGTACATTGATGGTGATGTTGGGGCAAAGACCATACTCAACAAGATCAGCATCGGCCTGAAACCAACTTCTAGTGTATTCCATTAGAAGCCGCACTGATGACTTTTAATGACAGTAAGAATCACACAACACCAACAGAATATAATGCAATACGAACTAAGCAAGACAAACACCAATATATGAATATTAATAGACTAAAAATCAAGGGCAAGATAAATGAAAATCGGAGAATACAACAATAAAAAATTTGCTGAAACAGTACATCAAAATAACCGAGAACGTTTTTTTTAAAGGAAGAAAACAAAAAGGAGTACATACCACAACCGGAATCGCACCTTGAGAAGAAGAAATCTTAATGAGAACGAGAGAGGATGAAGATGAACAAGTAGAAGGAGATGAAACGACTTGCAGACAATCTGAACAACATTTAAGCAACGTATAAATAAGCGCGAAATGATTCGAGCATCTCTAAACTAAGCACAACAGTTATGTTGAAGGCAATATAAAAAATCTAAAGATTTGTGCAAAATTAATCTATTGATAAGCAAAACTAAGATCATGTTTAGCAAATTTTCACCAATCGCCGGTGTTGTGAAATTTTAATCTAATGATGAGCAAAAATAATACCAAGATGCAAAAACAAAATTATTGGAAAATTATAAAATTATATTGACAAAAAATATGATCATTATGAGAATATTTCAAAAGGCTCGATTGTTGTGCAACTATAAACTACTGTTAAGCAAAAATAAGGTGATGTTGAGCAAAATTACACCACTCACCCCACACACTGTGCAACTTTATTCTATCATTGAGAAAATTAAGACCACATTGTGTAAGACTCTATTAAGAAACTATAAAATTATATTGACAAATAAAATTGAATCATAATGGACAAAATTTCACAAGTCTCAAGTGTGATGCAAAAATAATCTATTGTTGAGCAGATATAAATTACACAACATACACTCCCAAAATCATAGAATACAAGACTTGTATCACCACTAGTTGTAACTAATACAAGTTTGGTGTCAACACTGTTTGTAACCACCATCAGTGTCAGCACTACTTTGGGTGTCAACCACCTAGTCTCCCCACGTACAATTCAATATCAGAAAAATAACCAACTGGTGACACCCTTACTTCAAACTAATAAATCCAACAATTTCAACAATACTATGTGCATTAAATACCTCTTGCAACCACATACACTTCAAAATAAAAAAATACAAGTGTAGTGTTACCACTATTTGTAACTAGTATCAGTGTCACCACATGAAATTCAATATCAAAATGATCAAACTGGTGACACCACAAATTCAAACTAATATAACCCACAATGTCAACAATAATATGGGCATTAAACACCTCTTTCACCCCATACACTTAAAAATAAAAAAAATACAACACTCGTGTCATCACTACTTGTAATATAATATCAGTGACACCAATACTTTGCATCTCAACCATATAGTACCCACCACATACACTATAAAAAGAAAAAAAATACAAATACATACACTTCAAAAATCATAGAATACAAGACTTCAATATCAGGGAAAAAAAAATGCCAGTGTCACCACTAATTGTAACTGGTATCACTGTCAGTAGTACTAGGGACACCAAACACCTAGTGTCACCACATACAATGCAAAATCAAAAAATACAAGTATGGTGTCGCCATTACTTCACACTAATCGGACAAGAAATGTCAACAATACTTTGAGCATTAAAAACCTCTTCACAAAATATACACTTCAACATAAAAAAAACTAGGCCACTGTCACCACACAGAATATATGAGCAAATTCATCAAAGTTCAGGTGGTCTTTCTTCCACAAATAAAACACAGTATCATACACAAACAAATATAACAGTGCGCGAATTTCATTAATATTATACATTTTCAAACACCAGTTACGACGAATAGTTACAAAATACATTGGTATGATTTGAATGGAAATCAGATCCAAAAAAGTGTCAGACACCAACTTCCATTCATACCATACATTCCCTTATATTAACTACCACAAAATAGGTGCAACTACAATGTCTTTTCCAAGCACATATACATTACAAATATGCCTAAAAAGCTGATCGACATAGTGGATAAATGGGTTGAACTGACACCCACTCTAGAAGACACCCTTGGTGGAAGGTATGATCACAAAGTGTCCGAATGACAGGCATTGATTGCAACATCTAACCAACACATATTGGGCATTGATCCCAATCCTGTTCTGGTTGAGGTGGCTCTTGTAAATTGCCATTTTGGTCTGCATTTGTTGGAGAAGTTGGGGGATCCACATCCTGTTCAGAGTCGATGCTCATATCAGATTGAGAGCTTGAATCAGAGCTCATGTCAGATTCAGAGTCTTCAATGTAACGTACATCGATAATGAGATCTGGGCAGAGACCATATTCAATGAACTCAGCATCGCCCGAAAACCACCTGTGAGTATAATCCATTAACATCAGGTTGGCTACTTGAGTTCGAACAACAGCAGTGACCCCTGCTTCATGTAACACGTGATCACATTGTGCATAAGTCATCGGTAACCCATTCCAATCAGAGATATGGTCCAGGAACAGCTCAGGGATTCTTTCAGAATGAATAACCACGTGCAGTGTGCTAGGTCCATACACAGGCGTCTCCCTTGGTGTGATTACCACTTCAAAAGAGCCGACAGTGTAATGGTAACCAATTTGAGTTGTAGTTGGAAGTTCCATCTAAGGATACAAAACATACACAAACAAAATAAATATACACTCATATAACTTGCTGAAATCAAAACCCTAACCGACTGAAAGATAATGAAAAAGTCATCTAAAATCAGGAACAAACAAAACAAAACTTGCTGGAAAAATGTAAAAACCCTAACCGATTGTATAAAGTTTGCAGGAGAACGAAAGTAAGAGAACTACATAAGAAAGGACGCACCTTGTGAAGAAAAATCTGAAAAGAGGAAGAGCGTGTGGAGGACGACGAAAAGACTTGGAGAGACGGTATTGGGGAAGAGAGTGGAAATAGTTGAAATGACGTTGGACTCTTGTAGAAACACTGAAGAACACCCCCTTAAATAAAGTAACTGAAAGTAATCTTGAAGTTTAAAATAACCCAACCACCAATGTTGTCCAAATCCTATTGTTGTGCAAAATTTAACCTATTGTTCAGCAAAAATAAGATCATGTTGAGCAAATTTTCACAAATCGACCATGGTGTGCAATTTAATTCTAATGATGGCAAAAAAAGACAACATCATGAAAAAAAATATTTAAAAAATCAAAATTATATTAAATAAAAATAAGATCATATTGGGCACAAATTCACAAAGATCAATTGTTGTGCAAAATTTAACCTATTGTTCAACAAAAATATGATCATGTTGAGCAAATTTTCGCCAATCGACCATGGTATGCAATTTAATTCTAACGATGATAAAAAAAAAGACAGCATCATAAAAAATATATATTTAAAATTTCAAAAATTATATTAAGGAAAAATAAGATCATATTGAGCACAAATTCACAAAGATCAACTGTTGTGCAAAATTTAACCTATTGTTCATAAAAAATATGATCATTTTGAGCAAATTTTCGCAAATCGACCATGGTATGCAATTTAGTTCTAACAATGACCAACAAAAAGACATCATCGTAAAAATATATATATTTAAAAACTCCAAAATTATATTAAGGAAAAATAAGATCATATTGGGCACAAATTCACAAAGATCAATTGTTGTGCAAAATTTAACCTATTGTTGAGCAGAAATATGATCATGTTGAGCAAATTTTCGCCAATCGACCATGGTATGCAATTTAATTCTAACGATGACCAAAAATAAGACAGCATCGTAAAAAAATATATATTTAAAAATTCAAAAATTATATTAAGGAAAAATAGGATCATATTGGGCACAAATTTACAAAGATCAATTTTTGTGCAAAATTTAACCTATTGTTTAGCAAAACACAACAACAGTCTCAACACTGCTTGAAACTAACATCAGTGTCACCGCTATTTTCGTACTTAGGCACCTGGTGTCAGCCCCATAATGTTCACTTATCTATTTTGAGAACTTGCTTTGTCAGATTACATCCAAACTTCCCCATTTACACAACAACAACCTATCTAACCACTGGTTTTAAAATTTAAAACTCCAAGTTTCTTTGATCAGATCTGCACACATGAGTTCTCTGAAACGAAAGATCTTTTCGTTGTTGAAATTTTTAACATCTCCCCCAAATACAGAAGCTTCAATCGCTTTTAATGTAAATACACCACATGAAGCCCTGTAGACAAAAAAAAAAGAAACAATGTAATGTAAGAACATAAATAACAAGTATCTAAACGTAACCAAAGAACAAAACAAGATAACAAATACATACCTGGTAGAATCATGCATTAACCCAGGAACCATGTATAGCTGGAAAGGAGAGGAATCGAAGTTTTCAAATAGCCCAGCCTTTGCCAAATGAATTGGGAGCCAACTAGCAAACGGTTCCAATTGTTCTTCAAGAACACCTTCCCTAACAGCAGGGACATTGCAATCGAACACGCTGATTACCCTATCCTCAATTTTAATCTCCAATGCCACCCAGTGCTTGTCTATCACGTTAAAAGTTATGTAGATTTTCTTTACAGATACCCATGGCTTCCCATAATCGGCAGGGCACGTACCGACAAAATACTCCTCGGTGTTGGCTTCAAGAGCTATGTCTTCCCGATAACTTGAAGCATAATCAGGAAGGTACTTTAGTTAAAATAGCCAATCAAGAACAAGAACATCTCGATACTTGACAGGGTCCTCATGAATGCACTTCCTAATGTGAACCAAACCTGCTTCTAGATGCTAAACAAAGTAATAAAAATGTGAATTCAACAATCAACTAATACAATAAAATCTAATCCACACACACACACACACACACACACACACACACACACACACACACACACACACACACACACACACACACACACACACACACACATATATATATATATACTGCAGAAATACAACCAATTATTACCTGACAATCAAACCACATATTCTTCAATAAAATGTGCTGGAAAAACTTTTTATCAAACCTTGAGATTGGACCAGCAACGGAAAAATTCATACCAAAGATTACACAAAGCAAAAAAAAATATATATAGCATGAGATGTTGTAACTAATACAATAACAACACCATTTCATACAAAATACTAAACATAAAAATAAACCATACATTTTCTTCTTTACGAGTCCATAAATAAATTCATGATCTTCCGAGCTGTTCAATGATTTCTTAGGGGCATGCTTTGGCATCCTCACTTTCTTCACTTCCTCAACTGGACCATACATGAATGTACTGTTTGACGGGATAAGATTGGAAGCCTTTAGTTGGTCAACTTCGATTTGGATTGTAGGATCCTTGGCGACCGAATCCCAATCAACACCTGCACCCTTGTCATCATCATTGTCAGACAGACAAATGTACTTTTCCAGGGATGGGTCAACCGTAACTCCAGCAACTTTACCACCAGTGCCTTTGCCTTCACACTTTGTAGATTGAGGCACTTCAGCTGAAGTTCTGGAATCCCAACCTCATCTCCAAGAACCTTAAATTCGGTGTCAACAACAACAGTTGGAGAATGCTTACCCACTCCTGGAACCTCAGTACTTACTGATGGGAAAGACACGGGCACAACTTTACCAGAAGCGGGAGATGATTTCAACATTAACTCCTCATCAGGGAAAGACTGCTGAAGATCAGACACAACATCATTCAAAATTTTGTTCACATCTTCAACAACAACCTTCATAGGTGTGGCCTGGGGTTCACCACCAATGACACGTTCATCATCACCTCTCGCAGGAGTGCCATCAGGCTTTCCAGGAACGTGCTTATCATCAGCCTTCACAGGTGTGCCCTGGGACTTACCACCCCTGACATGTTCACCATCAACTATCGCAGGAGAGCTCGCAGACTTACCAGCAATGTGCTTATCATCAGCCTTCATAAGTGTGCCCTTGCACTTACCACCACTGGCGCTTTCATCATCAACTATCACAGGAGAGCTCGCAGACTTACCAGCAATGTGCTTATCATCAGCATTCACAGGTGTGTCCTGACACTTATCATCACTAACACTTTCATCATTAACTTTTGCAAAAGTGTCCTTAACATCAGACTTGACAGTGTTTGACTGCAACCTCTCAAACAAAGCCTCATAATTAGCAACCCTAACCTCAAGCTCATCGTACCTCTTCGACATCTCACCAATCACTTGAAGGCTCCCATTCAACTCAATAATCTTTGTTTCAATTGCATCAACCCTCGCTGACAACGGATGCATAATTTTAGGGACCTCTTCAAGCTTCTCAATCCTCCTAAAAATCTCCTTCACCCAGTCAGGATGAGATGGGAGAGACGAAGCAAAAGCATCACCATGCGTTTTTGGAGGCAACTCACAAGTTGAATCATCGTTAGCATCCATTTGAGGAGAAACATCTTCAATATCTTCCAATTTCTCTAATGACACTGCTATTTTGTGAGCTTCATCACTTGAAATGTGGACGTCTTCGTTTTCACAAGCAGCAGATGTTTGCCCAAGCACAGGCCTCTCATCAATAAAATCATGTGCTTCAACACTCCCCCCAGGGGTGACCTCTGCACAGAAGGGGTCGGTACATCACCCTCTCCATCACTGTCACCAGAAGGTGTCTCGACTCCTTCAACGGTGTCACCACAATCAATGACATCTGCAAGCTCGGCCAAAACATATAGCCTCGAAGTTTGACAAGCATCCAATTTATCGGATTTAGGAAAATGGGTGTCAGCGGTAAAAACATCAACCTTGTCATCGCAAACAGGAACTTCACCACAAGATTTGAAAGAATGGGTGTCGGCAGTAAAATCTTCACCCTTGTCATCACCAACACTGACTTCACAATCATATGTAGAGATTGCAACATGAATATCTACGGGCTCCACTCCATGGGCACCCTCAATATCAACAACAAGAACTAAAGGAATAACAAAAGACCTGTTAACAGTACTATCATATACTGGCCTATCACTACCCACACCACCGTTCTTCTTCACCCTATACCTTCGCTGATAGACAATATTCAGCGGAACATCATCTTCTAATAGATCACATGAATCACTACCTAACCGACATCTCTTGGAAGGTGAAGCAACCACATTAACCTCCTTATGCAATTCTGTGTCAGCAGTAACTCTCTTCACGTCCTTAGAAGGAATAACTCTACCACCTGTCCTCGCTGCTGAAGCCTTCTGTCGAGGCGTCTTTACATCACTCTTGACAGATTTTTTACGGTCTAAAGCAATGTATGGATTGAATAGAACACGACTTGCAGAACAACCCCTCCTCAGGAGAACACGTTCCTCAGAGGTATCGCTGGACTCCACCTTCTGTTTCTTTTTACCACCCATCCCTCCAGTGGAAGATTTCCTCTTCTTTGAGGTCCCTACATCTTCCTTATCCCCTCAGGGAAAACTTCAAAAGCAGTTTCAAAGGACTTACCATCCTGTTTCTTTCTAGCAGTCTTGCCTCTCTTCACATGTGTCTTCTTCTTTGAGGTCTCGCCTTCATCATGTTTCTGCAAGACATTAGCTTCTTCATCCTCAACCTGGAGAGCCCTGTTTGAAAATTTAGCTTCATATGCCCTTCTACGAACACGACAATTCTGATACAAAGTCCCATCAACAGGTCCAGAAACTATTTCTTCAACTGATGCATCAACTACTGGATCAACTACAACCTCAGCTTTTTCATTAGCAAACGCCATCCTTTCGGTGCATGCAAACTCCCCATAAATAGGGAACAACGGAGTCTGGACAAAATGCATGTATCAGAATAAAACCCAAAGATGCATCAAATAAAAATGTTATTACAGAGAGAAAATATAAAATTATTACCAAATCGCCATGAAAGAACTTCTCAGCTTCAGCATATACTTAGCTATAATCACATTGCCAGTGCAACAAGTATGGATCTCTATCAGGCATCTTAAAATTACAGTCAAAATTAACGGAGATTGCTGGGAAAGCTTCTAATATCCAAGCCTGTTACAAAACAAAACTCGTTATGACACTACAAAAAAATATTTAAATAATGCTCACATAAGCATTAAAGTTGTGCTGACACAGACAAAAAAATGATGACATAAGACATGCAAAAACTAAAGCACAATACCTGGAATGCAAGGCAATACCCATACATTTGATAAGAACCCCTAACCCCATTCCGAACTACAACAGAAGAACTCTTCAATGACTTCAACAAACGGGTGTATGACTCTCTACCCCAAGGATATACTTCAAACTCCTTCTCGTTGCACGCAAGAGATAAGAATTGTGCACTTACAACTGCTGACCTCCTATATACAATTAACCTCTCAATCAGCAACAACTTTGCCATAATCAACTTCTTCTTAGACTTCTTTTTCTCAGATATGAAATGATCAAGTAACTCATCAAGAGTCATTTTCTTCTGCCCAAAAAATTCAAATATTGACACTTTCTTTGGGATATTACAAACACGGTCTTCACAAGGAAGACCTGTAATAACATGAAACTCAGCAATTGAAAAACGTGCAAGATGTCCACCAAATCTAAACCACAACTCATTCTCTTTTTGTGTTTGTACTTGACGGAGCACCATTTGATGCATAAGCTGAAAATTGGTAACCATTTTGGTGCCTTGCGTCAGCACATATCCAAGGCAACTTTTTTGCAGAGTATTGTAGTGAGAAGGACACAAATGCTCCTTGATCAGATCACCGACAGAAGGATATGAATATATGTTGGATCTACAACGAAATCGCTCAGAAACAGGAATGCAATATTCCAAACCCTGATCAATAACAGACAATTGAGCACAAAAACAACCATCAGATTAAGAAAAAACTACAACTTGCTCATCAAAAAAAAATAACTTACATCAGAACCAGGATAAGAGGTGGATGAATCAAAAGATTGAGCTCCTGCAAGAAACAACATAAAGAGCAATGTAAATATACAGTAACAGAATCTGTAATGAAATAAACAACCATAAACAATAACAATAAAATGTTACAAAGACATAGTAAAATAACATAAACATCACAAAACACAACACAAAATACCAAATCCAAACACAGACATTGTTGGAACCACAATAAACTAACACAAAAACAGACAGTGTCAGCCCCATACACATGAACATAGCAGCAGATAAGTACACTATCATCAACACAAACAATCCAAAGCGTGGAAAACAAATTCACATACACGAAGAACACTAAAAAGGCACTTACAAAGTGCCACACCGCAAAATTGACGAAAAGAAACAGTTAAAATCAACGAATTTATATATGCAACTTGCATAAACTACGGAAACTACTAAAAAACGCACATAAGTATGCATATAAAGCATCGATTTAACCATAGATTGTCAATATTATAATGAAAAAACAAAAAAATAAACATAAACAAACTTGATCCAAAACCCTAGCACGACAAATTTCGCAAAAATCCCCTAAATAGGTAACGCAAGATGAAAAACTTGATCCAAAACCAAGCCGAAAAACGAACAACGAACAAAGACAGGGAACGCAAGATGAAAAACTTCGAGCAAAGAGAGAGTTCGAAAGAGGAGGAAATCGATTTTCTCAAAAACAGGAAAAACTGTCCGTACAAAGCGAAAATAGGTATATATAGGGGCTTTTTTGCTAAATTGTCCAAACACGCGACCATTGCAAAAACGTCCAACTAAAGTGCCTAATTTGCAAAAAATTTCATTATTTATTTCCATGTTTTATCTTAATGTTATTAGATAGATAAATATTGATATAGATATAATTTTTTTTCCTAGAATAGCTAGGGAATGAAGCCTATAAATAAAGCGATAGGGGGATGATTTTCATTCATTCAAGTAAAGTCGTCTTAGGGCGCAAGGAGAGAGAGGAGGAGGAGGAGGAGAGAGAGAGAGGAGGAGGAAGAGAGAGAGAGAGAGAGAGAGAGAGAGAGAGAGAGAGAGAGAGAGAGAGAGAGAGAGAAAGGCGAGGGAGAAGGAGAAGGAAGGAGACGAACGGTTGTAAGTTTTAGTTTATTTTATGTTAAAGTTAATTTCTTTTATTATGGTTTGTTTCTAATTTCCTTCTTCTATGTTTGGGGTGATCCCAACATAGATATGTGTGTTTGATTTATAAAATCCATGAATTTATATGTCTTTATCATCATCTACTTATGTGCTTAATTCTTTGCGAGAGTTGAGAAAATTCCTTATTCATGATATTGAAGCGAAAGTGATCTTATTATGAATTGGATAGTAATTAGGATTTATTTGCGAGAGCCGACTAATCCTAATTAAGAAAAGGTAGAAACAAATTAGGTTTTTATGCGAGACCCTCTATCACCAAAATTGTTGGAATTTGCGAAAGTCGATTCTTTGATATAACGCATGCATCTTTATTGGATTTATGATGTACACATATGTTTATTGTTGTGGTGATCCCTAACCTTGAAAGTTTGCATCTTTATTTGTTTTATTTTATTATTTTTATTCGGCACATATTCTACTCGATATCAAACCACCATTCTCTCTCCATCTCTCGACATCGACCCCTCTATTCTTTGTCGACATCCACCCTCATCACCTTTTCCTGCTATCCCTGAAACCCAAAACACATTAAACCTAGAACCGCTGACTTCTCTCTTGAGGACGAACCTGACTCAACTATCCTATAGCGGGGTCTTGACTACAAATTTATTTGGTCGAGAAACCCTCTCGCCAAATTGGCGCCGTTGCCGGGGAGATATCAATCGCGCCTAGTTTAATTGTGTTTGAGGTTCAGAAAAGCCCATCCCTTTTTCTTACCCTACCACCACCTACCTCACCGGTACCAACTGGGTGCCAAGCTTTTGCCACTAATTTGTGTTCTTGATTGTGATTTCAAAGCTTAGGTACAAAGATGGAAGACTTTGTCGAAGGGAATTCTGCATGGGAAGAATGGTTTCAAGATTTGAGACGGAGAAATAGGATCGCAGTGGAGGAGTCACGATTAAGGGAAATAGCTCGGTTGGAAGACGAAATCCGAAGGCTTGAGACTTCCATTCAGTCTAAAGGACCATGCCCTCCTCTCGACGAGCCAATTGACCCACTCGATGTCGACAACCAGGTATGTCCTTCCTCGAATTTCATTCCTACTTTGCTACCTATTGTTGATGAATCATATGAAGGATCCCAAGGAGAAACAGCACTAGAAGAGAAGAAGTTGGACATTGTTGACCAGGGCATTCCAAGATCGCTTTTACCTTACAAGGTAAAGGCTATCCCAGATTATTTTGAACAACCGATGTTAATATCAAGTATGGGGTCCTAGCAAAGTGGCATGAAGCTCCGGATGATGAGGTTGAAATATCTCTTCCCACTCCACCATTTTGCTGTGGTGGAGACGCGCAACCAAGTCAACCTATGAAGCAGAAGAGGTATGATGATGAGGTATATATATTTTCTTTATATCTTCCCTTATACATGCTTGCTCGAGCCAGGGATGATGAATGGGCGGAGCCATGGAGTGTGCACTCGGGGAGGTTTAAGCTTCTTCACATGATGCCCCCGGATGACATCCCACGCTTCCCACCACCGGAGGAACCACCAGATCCACCTATACCTCCGGACAAAGATGAGCCAAGCTAATGCTTAATGAAGAAGTCGGCCTAGCGACTATAAAATCTAGAGCTTGTAAATAGACATTTATTTTTGGGATTTTTGGACATTGTTGCTTTTGTTTTTGGTTTTGGACATTGTTTTTAAGTTTTTCTATTGTGAGTATTTCTTTTCTAACGAATCTTGCAGGGAAGAAAAAGTTGCAGATCTACTCGACATTGAGTAGAACTCCTCGACATCAACGACGCATATCGAGCAGAAAGGAGCATGTGGTCGAAAAGGCCACCCTGGAGGCAACAAGTTATCGATCTCGAGTAACCTTGGTCTACATCGACCAATCTTCTCCAAATCGACCAGCCCCTTGTCGATGTCGAACAGGACAATAGCAACATTTGCACTCGATTTTTTGGCATCCTGCACACCTGTCTAGTGAGTTTCTTTCTTTACCCTTATTTTTAATTGAGTGAGGAAACTGTAATGTTTAAGTATGGGGTGGAGGAAGGGCTTACTTCATGCATATTTGACATATTTGACATTATGTGTGCATGTTTGAAGTTTATTTCTTGAATTGCTTATACATGGCTATTTTGGAATTCATTATCGATTTATGTGCTTATATGCATGTTTTCCAAAGTTTGAAAAAATGACCCCCATCAAAAAAATTTATTAATGTCATGGAAGCTTTATTGAACTCGACGATGCAAAATTGGAATCATTAGAGATATAGCATGAAATTGCCTAGTAAAGGGAAGTCACAATGAAATGCATATTTTATTGAAAACCATGAAAGGAGGTAAAATTTGATTATGCTTTTGACATGTTGCATGATAAGAGGATGTAGGACTTTATATTTCTATATAATGCTCATTGTTATATTCCTAGCCTTACCTATGCTTATGCATCACAAAAGCCATATTATGCCTTATTTCATATTATTGCTCCACATGATCTAAATATTGCCATTTTCTACCTTATTTCCTATCCGGGGATTATGGAGAATGATATTACATTTGGTCGAGAAACTCTCTCGCCAAATTGATTACAGTTGTCCACTTTAGCTTTATTACAGAACCCCCATCTTGATGGAATTTATAGGCTCAAATCAATTTCGAGGAAATCTGTCGGCTTTCAGCATTCTGCTCCGTTCTTTTCGAGTCTTCGTTTGTCGGATTGACGCATATGAGCATGCGATGGAAAGCTCTTTTCGAGGGCTACAACTCTCATGAAGACATAAAAGCTTGATTCAGAATGATGAATACCAAAAAATGGCCTTTTCTCGAGCTGCACCATCCTTAGCTTCTTCATGGGTTTCCTTTAAGCTCCAAAGTGCGTCCGATTTCTTTGAAATATAACAAAAACTTGTATAGACCTCCATATGTTGAAAATAAAGATAAACTACACATATTATGTATTATTCTAGCCCAAATGTATGAAATGTATGCAGAAAACGATATAAAAGTAACAATAAAACATGGCAAATTAGGCTCAATTCGTGTTCTGTAATCAATTTTGTTGTAGGATGAAATCAAGTTCAAAGTATAAAATATAATTCAAACCAGATTCGTGCCCACGCAAATAATTACAAGACCTCCTCCTAATGTAGCAGCGGGAAGTCATGATCGATCCTCGAGGAAACGTGTCAGCGGATCTCAAGTAGCAGCAAATCTCACATGAAAAACAGAAAGAAAGACAGAAATAACAGAGAAAAGTGGAAAAGAAAGCAAAAGTAGAGAACTTGGTTGAGTACAGTTCCTCGATATCGAGTAAAAATATCGACTAACTGCACTCGGATTCGACTAACAAAAACAAAACTCAACAACTTCAACTCGATCTCGACAAAACTTCTCGATGTCGACAAGATTCCTCGAAATCGACCAAAATTCCCCGAGATCGAGTAAGCAACAGAAACTTAAATCGCAACCTTTCGCAACACAGAACATGAATTTCGATGAAATAAATCAATAAATTAAAGACTTCCAAGATTAGGGTTTCAATACCACAACGATAACCATGCAAAAATAACACATAAAGGCATAAACCCTTAATTGTTACTAACCCTTTTCACATAATTAACCCAAGTTGCATTAAGATCACTTTCGCTTCAATAACACAAACAAGAATCACCTTCAACTATCACAAAAGAATCATGCTTTTAGGGATAGAAGACGAATTGCATAAAAAGATCAAACCTTTACCGCATCACATCACATGGCTACCTTCAGGCTCACCCCGACCCTAGAAGGGGGTGGACTACTCGCTCTTCATCATCAAGAAACTCATCAAAGATTTAAGGAAAATAAATTGCATTAAATAAACTAAATAAAAGTTACAAACGATTGAAGCCAAAACGTCTCTCAACACCTTGCTCCTCTCGGCCTCTCTCTCTCCTAACTCGTTATCTCTCTCTATTGGCTTGTAGCTTGGATGATTGAATGAATAAAATCCAACCTAGCCTTATTTATAGTATTCATTCCCTATCTATGCTAGGAAAGAACTTATATCTATATCTATATTTATCGGTGTTCTAAAAATCGCGTCTAGGCGCCGCCTAGGCGCTAGGCGCCAGGCTCCCTCAGAATTTTTTGCCCTGGGCGGGTAACTAGGTGGAGCATAGGGTTGGGCGGGCTGGGCGGCGCCTAGGCGGCGACTACGCACGATTTGGCTGCCTAGGCAGGCTAGGGTTTTAGTTTACCCCCAAATTGAATAAGAAATTGAAATCTTTCCACTCTTGTTCACACTTCACCGTTAACTTCTCTCTCTCTCTTCGACTTGCTCTTTCGTCGTTTCGTAGGCCGGCGACTCAGCCCTGGGTTCCGGCCACCGCCTTCTGCTGGTGCTGTTGTACGAACTTCCTCCTCCAATTTCTCATTCCGGCGGCCAGCCACTGGTTCGACAGGCGACAACCCACAGGTATGCCTTCTCTTTAATCTGGCGACAACCTTCTCTTTAATCTCTCATCTTCTTCCTCTGAAATTCTGAATCGCTTCTCGCCACTCATCGGTCCTCAACTCATCTCTGTTCAGTCCGCACCGTCCTCGTCACTCATCAGTCGGTTCAGTCCTCACCGTCCTCAACTCGTCAGTTTCTCTCATCGACCCTCAGGTATTTCTCTGTTGCAGTGTTGCACTATCCTCCTTCTCTTATCTTCGAAATCTTGCTTAATTGGGTGATGGCTTTGCCATTTTCCTGTCATTGTGAATGTGTATCTTAATCTTTGAAGGCAAGGCCACTGATTTTTTTACCTATTGTAATTGTGCTACTGTAAAGAAGCAACTGAGCAAGGCTATTGGTTTTTGTTTGCCTCTTGTGCTTCTCTTGTAATTGTGATGTTGTAGGAGTGTAGGACAGTAGAACTGTAGAAGTGAATGCTACATTGCTACTGAATTTTGCCTCTTGTAAAGGAGTAAAGGTTATGGTTAGAAATTTGGAATTAGAGTTGTCATTGTGAATTTGTGATTGTGGCATTGTGCACAATTCATTCAAATATTAAATGGATTTTTATGAATTGTCTATTTGTCTTGTTAATTCACTTGTTATTGTTCACTTAGGTATCATGTCTAGTGGTGGTGATAAACCTTCCTCAAAGAACTCTAATGTTTCAACGTCTAGTACTTCTTCGCAATTAAAGAGAAATAGTGGTGATGTTGGATGGGACTACGTTGTGTTATGCAATCCAATGAATCAAGACAAATGGAAATGTCTTTTGTGTGGGAAATGTTTTAGTGGAGGAATTTACCGAGCTAAGCTTCACATTGCCGGCATTCCGGGGAGTGTTGCTAAGTGTTTACAAGCATCCGATGAAGACAAGAAAAGATGCAAAGAAGCTCTTGAGAATGTTAAGAAAAAAAAGATGTTGCAAAGACGAGATGATGAAAGTGTTAGAAGCGAAGTTGATGTTCGAAAAGGTGAAGAAATGGAAGACGAAGTCATAGAAGTTGGAGGGTCCAAAAAACCTCCTCGTACGATTGGCTCTATGGATAAATACGTCTCAAATATTGATCCCGACAACAAAAGTAGAAGGCAACAAAACCTCAATGATGCTATTTCCAAAGAGAGAGCACTTCAAGTGCATAATACTTGGCTAGATGGGTATATGAGTCCGGAATTCCTTTTCATGCGGTTGATAATGATAGCTTCAGGAGATTTGTAGAGGTGGTTGGGCAATATGGTCCGGGTTATGTTCCGCCAAGCCAATATCAACTTCGAGAACCGCTTTTGAAAGGAGAGGTGGAAAAAACAAAGGCATCAATTAAGGTTGAAGAGGAAGAATGGGAGAGAAGTGGGTGTTCTATCATGACCGATTCTTGGAGTTATAGAAATAAAAGAAGCATTATGAATTTGTGTGTGAATGCGCTTGGTTCCACGATTTTTCTTGGTTTTAAGGAGGCCTCTTCCAATGCACATACCGGTCAATACATATTTGAGTATGTGGATGATTGCATTCAAAATATTGGTGAAGAAAAGGTTGTTCAAGTGGTAACCGACAATGCTTCAAACAATATGGCGGCCGCAAGCTTTTTACTTGAGAAGAGACCTCGCATCTTTTGGACTCCATGTGCCACTCACTCTTTGAACCTTATGCTTGAAGGAATTGGTAAGCTTCCTATGTTCATGAATCCAATTACAAAGGCGAAAAAATTTACCATCTTTATTTACTCTCATCATAAAACTTTGGCATTGATGAGGAAGTGCACACGAAGAGAAATAGTTCATCCCGGGGTTACTAGATTTGCCACCGCATTCTTGACATTGCAAAGTATTCTTGAGAAGAAAGTGGAGTTAAGGCAAATGTTTTACTCTAAGGAGTGGGATGAATCGAAGTGGTCGAAGAGTAAGAAGGGAAAAGCCGCCGCGGCAATCATGTCACAAGCACATTTTTTGGGTAGTATCAATACGTGTGTGAAGGTATTTACTCCATTGGTGAAGGTGCTTAGGCTTGTTGATGGAGACAAGAAGCAGGCAATGGGCTTTGTGTATGGTGAGCTACAAAAGGCAAAAGAAGAAATCAAAGAAGCTTTGAATAATAGAGAGGAGAAATACAATCCCATACTTGCGATAATAGATGCAAAAGGAAAAGGTTGCATTGATACTCCGCTTCACTTGACGTCTTATATGTTGAATCCCTACTACTACTATTGGAGTAGCGGTTGTGGGTCTTCTTGGTCTAGTGATTAGAGTTCAAAAATTGGAGATGGAGTCCTTAATTGTATGGAGCGTATGTTTCCAAATTTGGATGTGCTAGATGAAGTGGTGAATGTTGAGATAGTGAAGTACAAGATGCGAGAAGGAAAATTTGGAAGCACTTTGGCCCAAAGAGGATGTCAAACAAATAACGAGAGATATGATCCAGGTATGTTTATCGCATCCTTAACACTTTATTATTTGTTCTATAGTTAATTGTGAAGTGATGTTATTCTTTCTTATGCATTAATTCAACACATGTATGCATAGTATTTATATTGCACAATTTGTACGTAATGATGTACTTGGACTTTTACATGTGCATTTTATTTATTTTCAACTCTTTTTTTAATATTAATTGTATATTTGAAATCATAGTTGGATGGTGGTCTAACTACGGTCATGACACGCCTAATCTTCAAAAGATTGCAAAGAGGATTCTTTCTTTGACGACAAGTTCATCCGGTTGTGAAAGGAATTGGAGTGTCTTTGAAGGGGTAATAAAATTCTCTTTGTCTAAATATCTAATTTAGCATTTTGTTTGTGTAATATGTTATGATTTGTGAATGATAATTTATTAATCATAAGATTTATTTTTCTACATAGATTCATACGAAGAAAAGAAATAGACTAGATACCGATCGGATGAACAAGTTAGTCTACGTTCAATTCAATGCAAGGTTGTTGGTAAAGAAAAAGAAGAGGAATGATAAAGTTGATGTGCTTTTAGCGAAAGAGTCTTCTCGTGCACAATCATGGATGATGGATGGAGTAGTTGACAATGAAGAGGATGAGGATGGGGTCACACTCGTGGAGCCCGAAGAATTGCAACCAAGAAGGAGTGCTCGTCGTTTGGAAGAAATGAGAGAACTCGAAGAAGATGACTTTGTATCCGATTGAACGGAGTCGGAGGATGAGGAAGGTGATGCAGAGGAGTTTGATTTAGAGTCGGATAAGGAATGTGATGATGTTGTTTATGTGAACCTAGAAGATTAGATGATGTATGTATTAACTATTTAAGTATTTTCTTTTGACTTGAAACCTTGAACTTATGGTTTTAGACTTTTAGATGATGTATTTATGTATTTTAGGTGGTTTAAAGTTGTAAAACGACTCAATCGGATGCGGGCTTTTGTGTTTATTTACCCTAGTGTCAATTAGGGACCCTAAATTTGAGTTTATGGGCAATATTATGGATTATTATTATATTATATGAATTATAGACATGTATGAAATATTAAAATATAATGAAATAATCAAGTTTTTTCTAAGTCCGCCTAGGCGCTAGGCGCTAGGCGGCCACCCACCGCCTAGCGGCCGCCTAGCGCCTTTTAGAACACTGATATTTATCTATCTAATAACATTAAGATAAAACATGGAAATAAATAATTATATCTAAAAGGAAATAAAGCTAAAGTGGATAAATATCTTCCTTCTCCTTGATAGAACTTGATAGATGTTGATGGAACTTGATAGATCTTGATGGAATTTGCTCTTGATAAATTCCAACAAACACCCCGGCAAATTGATTACAGAACACGAATTGAGCCTAATCTGGGTTGTTTCTAGGCTCACAACCCTAGAAACAAACCATAATAAAAGAAATTAACTTTAACATAAAATAAAGTAAAACTTACAACCGTTCGTCTCCTTCCTTCTCCTTCTCTCTCACCTGCTCCTCCTCCTCCTCTCTCTCCCTCTCTCTCTCTCTCTCTCTCTCTCTCTCTCTCTCTCTCTCCTCTCTCCTCTCTCCTCTCTCGCTTTCTCCCTTGCCTTCTCTCTCTCTCCTCTCGCCTTGCGTCCTAAGACGACTTGACTTTAATGAATGAAAATCAGCCCCCTAGGGCTTTATTTATAGGCTTCATTCCCTAGCTATTCTAGAAAAGAAATTATATCTATATCTATATTTATCTATCTAATAACATTAAGATAAAACATGGAAATAAATAATTATATCTAAAAGGAAATAAAGCTAAAGTGGATAGATCTTCCTTCTCCTTGATAGAGCTTGATGTATCTTGATAGAATATCTCGAATCTTGGCTTGCAAGTAACCTCTTAGGCTCGGATTTCTCCTCGTACTCGACTCGGACTTTCTGGAATTTTTCTCGACATCGAGTAAGTTCCTCGACGTCGAGTAAGGTCTTCACTTCTCGGATTGTACTCGATCTCGGCTATCGTCTGGGCTCGTCGAGTATCCTCGACATCGACCAAATTTGGTCGATATCGACTGAGTGTGGCTCCTTGAGTGGCTCCTACTGAGCTTGTGCTCGATCTCGTCCTCTGGAGTAGTTGTCGAGTAAAATTTTGGTCGATTTCGACCAATTTGGTCGACTTCGAGTAACTCTATCGCTTTCAGCATCCTGCTCCGTTCTTGAAACGCACTTTCCCGAGTTCTCGTTCGCCTGATTGACGCATATGAGCATGCGCTAGAAATCTCTTTTCGAAGGCTACAACTCTTATGAAGACATCAAAGCTTGATTCAGAATGATGAATACCGAAAAATGGCCTTTTCTCCAGCTTCACCATCCTTAGCTTCTTCATGAGTTTCTTTTAAGCTCCAAAGTACGTCCGATTTCTGCGAAATATAACAAAAACTTGTATAGGTTGTTCACATCAGGGTTGTTCGTATCATGAGTTTTTGGGGTTGTTTAGATAGGATTGGTAATGCTTGGGGAAATTATGAGTGAAGGATTTCTAGATCGTTGTTGGAGGATTTTGGCATAGGGAATGAATCGGGATTTATGAGTGGAGGTTATTGTGACTATTGAGGTATTTGAGGATGTGAAATGAGTCTTTAAGGAAAGGCTGGTAGTTAGGCAAGGATGTAGTTGAGATTCCTAGTAAGACTGTGGGCTTAAGGTTGATGAAGGTTCGATAATATAAAAACAATGTAATAAGAAATACTTTAGAAGGGGGGTTGAATAGAGTATGCCCGTTTTTCGCAGAAAGTCTCAAGACTTTCGGAGCTTGTACCAAAACCTTTGAGATAAACCTGAATCACAAAGTTAGACAATCGAACCAAGTGCGGAAATATGGTAAAGCAATAAGTAAAGGACGCAACGAATTGTTAACGAGGTTCGGCACGAACTTCGCCTACGTCCCCGCCTAGGGTTCTTCCACAACCCTAGGATTCAACAGGCTTTATTGATTCACAAAGCTTAGGATCCTAATAGCTCACCGAGAAGCCTCTCTCCTATACAATTGCAATCTAGTCAACTCACGTTCCCTTGGAGTCCTAGACCAATCTAGAAGAGCCCCACCTCTCTCAGCTATCTAGTACAATCCTCTTACTCTCGAGAATCAATAGCCTAGTGCCCACTTCCTGAGTTATAAACTCTTGAGTATAACACTCTCTCGAAATATATCCTATAAGCTCACTGTGTATCTCTCAAATGCTTTGAAACAAAATATAAGACTCTTAAGAACAAGCAGAGAGAACACGCTGAAGAAAGAACGTAAACTTGAGGGCTGATTGTGCAATGATATTATTGAAGTGCGTCAGTCCTCTCTCTCTTCTTCATCTCCTTTATATAGTGAAGATCATCGGCGCCACTTGAGGAAGGAATCTTCTCCAACGGCTAAGAGAGGATCATGGCTTGAGCGCAATCTTCTATCTTTGGAAACTTCGGAAGCCATGATCTCGGTTTGATCTTTCTCACCTTTGAACGCTTAAGGAAGGAGATATAATTCAAATAGCTTCCTGAAAGGTTAGTGAATATATAATAATAATATGGAAGCATATAATAACATAATATAATATACGGACGTAATATAATAAAGTACAGGTTTTGTGTTACATCAACATAGATGTTAGCTTCAAGACCTTTGACACAAACTGTCTGTCAAAGCCGTTGAAACTAATTCCGATTCTCATCAAAGGAGTGGAGTTATCAGTTGAGATAGGGAAATTTTGAGTATGGATTTGGGAATTAGGCAAAGCAGAAGGTATTGAGGAAGCTAGAGGATAAGAGATTTTAGAAGGTTGGTGAAGGAGTGGTAACTTGAGGTAAATTCGGATAATGATGGGAAGAGGATCTAAGGTAGGTCAACTTGAGGAGTCATGAGTGGTTCAGGTTTCATGAGTTCTGGAATGGGATGAGTAGGTAAAATCATTGGTTGGTCTTTGAGGATAGGCGTTGGTGATGAGGGTCTTGGTAATTCGTGGTTGGGAGTAGCACGAGATGGATATCTGCATTAGAGTTGGTCGAGAGTGACAGGTGTAAGATGATTAGTATGAGTTGGATTCTTAAAGGTGGATGGTTGGTGAGAGTGGTCTGTGGTGCGTGAAAAATGATCAGGTTAGCAAGGTGATTCGAGATATCTCTTTGGGGGATGATGTTCAGGCGGAGTCTTGAGAGCCTAGAAAGAGTAAGCGAGATTGTTAAAAGGTGTCTAGATCAATTGTGAGAGCGGTTTAGTTGAGGACTTGGAATTTCTCTTAGAGGGTAAAGATGGGACTAATAGAGGACCCCTAGGGCAAGGACGTATTATATATGGAGTCTTGGTAGTAGATCGAGTTGTTCAACTTGTCGGAATGAGGGAATGTTGTGATTTGGGAACTCCGAGAGATAGTTTTAAATGGTCGAATGGAAGGTAGGACTTTAGATCAGGATGTCTGATAATGCATATTTTAGATAGGCATTATAGATATATTTAGTTTAGTTAGGTTGCATTTCTTGCTTACTTTGTTGTTAAATTGCATCTTGTGTTTATTTTAGAAAAGTTCGGATTCTGCGCAATTTTGTGTTTATCTCGCAGATTGAATCGGAACATATTTGGGAGATGCAATATCTCGAAGAGGAACACAAGATACATGGGAAGGAACAAGGAAGAAAAGAAGCAAGACAAGAAGAGAGCCCGCAATGGGAGCTACAAGGCCACGGCAAAGCAACATGTCGCGGGCGCAGCAGACAAGCGGCGGCCGCAGCAGTGCCCGCCGCAGCAGGCTGTGAAGAAAACACTTGCGGCGGGCGCCGCAACCCTTGCGGCGGCCGCCGCACGGACAGTCAGCCCGCAAGCGCCGTTTTGAGGAAAAACCCTAAATTCTATTTTGTTTCTTTGAGGCCGACTTGGATGTTTTTATTAGGCCCTTTTATGTTATTTTTCATTACTTTTCATTCTATTCTTTGAACCATTAGACTTTTTAGAGATTTTGAGCTATGTCTTCCATGAGGAACTAAACTCATCTATTCTGCCTGCAATTTGAAGCTTTATTCGGATTGATTGTGAGTTTCTAATTCTCGCTCCTAGTTTCCAATTTGTGAATGCTTCAACTTCTTTGTGCTTAATTAATTATTGATTTGTTCTATCTCGTCTGGCCAACTCGTTAGATCAATTCAATCGCTAAGGTTTTGTAGATTCCTGATTGTGAACCTTAACCTAAGTGGCAAACTTGTTCCTTTAGGGCTGATTGAACTAATTGAATGAGTAGGAAGTTGAATGTGTTGTTAAATCCTTCTTTAGGGACTGCAAATACCTTGGCTAATCTCTTAACTTAAAGCTATCAATTGGGTTAAATCCTTCTTTAGGGACTGTTCGATTGATAAGGGTTTCTAGGACTGATTGGACTAGTAACTATATTAGGTCGGGACAAGGGCATTCATAGGAAACATAATAGGACGAGAAGAAGTTACAAGGATCGCTTCAATCCGATAAAGTGGAAAATTGTAGGTGGAATTGCTTCTCTCATCTGTCTAAACCAAAATTCACTTACTTTGCGTTCGTTACTTTGCTTCAAAACTTGCACACTAAAACCCCCCTTTGGTTACTTAATCGGCATTAGAATCACACTTGAATCATAAATTTCCCTGTGGGATCGACCTCTTACTTATTACTATACTAGTTATAGGTTTGAGTTACTTTGGCGGATCAACGACAGGTTTCCCCTCCGTCAAATTTGGCGCCGTTGCCGGGGAATTTTATTAAATTCTTGTGTGTTTTTAAGTGTTGATCTTGGTGTGGACCATCTTACATGGTCCATACCCGTGCTACTAATTCATCTTTGTTACCATTTGATTCAGAGATTGAAAGGACCCTTGCCGCTCTAAGGCGAGAAGTTCGTGATCGCTTTCGCGAACTCCCTTTTGATCAACAGGAACCGACAACAGAGATGGCTGACGATGCGAACCGCACTCTTAAGGAACTTTCTGCTCCTGATCTGGCACAGCAACCCATGGCAATCCAATTCCTTGCTCTAGCAGAAGGAGTCAAATTTGAGCTTAAGTCTGGGGTAATTCATCTTTTACCCAAATTCCATGGGTTGAGTGGGGAGGACCCCCACAAGCATCTGTCTGAATTCCATAGGGTGGTAGTTGGGATGAAACCTGAGAACGTCACTGCAGAGCAAATCAAATTGAGAGCTTTTCCCTTCTCTTTGAAGGATGATGCAAATGAATGGTTCTTCTATCTACCACCTGGATCTATTACCACTTGGGCTGAGATGAAGAGAGTTTTCCTAGAGATGTACTTTCCTGCAACAAAGCTCAATGCTTTGAAAAGATCAATCAGCAGCATTGAGCAGTACACGACAGAGTCTATACATGAGTACTTTGAGCGCTTCAAGAAACTCTGCGCCAGCTGCCCATGCCATGGGTACTCTCAAAAGGATCTGGTTCTCATTCTATTTAATGGGTTAACTGATATAGAGCGGAAAACAGTGAATTCTGCTTGTGGAGGTAACATGTTGAACAAGACGCCCACCGCAGCTTGGGAGGTGTTTAAGGAGCTATCTTAGGGCTCCAGACAGTTCAATAAAAGTCCTCGTGCTAGGGGTGTACTCGTTGTTGATGCTCATGTGGCTGCACTTCAGACGGATATGGCAGAGGTGAAGGAGATGATGAAACAATTGGTCCTTGATAGAAATCCTCAACAAGTGAATGCATGTGGTATTTGCAGTCAATTCACTCATCCTATGGACATGTGCCCGCTCCTACAAGATCCTAACGTTGATTTGAATGCCATTGGGAATTTCGCTCAACAAAGGCCTAGACAAGGCAATTATGGAAATCCTGGGTATTTCAACAACAATAACTACAATAGGGGCTATCAGCAAGGCTATGGGAACTATCAAGCCTCTTTCAATCAGCAAGGGGGGCAACATGAAAGGCCTCAACAACAATATGAACCTCGACAGGGAGGTCAGCAGCAATCAAATAAGGATAATGAGGGTTCGTTGCAGAAACTGACAGAGCGGATGGCGAACCTAGAAAAGCAGCAATCCGATCGGATGACAAATCTTGAGAATCAAATGAGTCAGCTCATTCAAATCTTAAGTGCTAAAGATGCAAATAATTCTGGTAAGCTTCCGTCACAGACCATTGAGAATCTGACAAAGGAGAATGTCAGTGTTGTAACACTTAGGAGTGGCAATGAACTGGTTGTCACAAATCAAAAGGACGATGAGGAGATAATGGACGAAGAAATAGAAATAATTGAAGACGAAAACGGCCAAACAGTGGTGCGGCGCCCGCGGCATCCAAGCGGCGCCCGCCGCAGCACCTCTGCGGTGCCCGCCGCCAGAGAGGGAAATCACGCGGCGCCCGCCGCAAGTGATGCCTATGGGGGAAGCGGCGCCCGTCGCAACCAAGCTGCGCCCGCCGCAAGCACCCCCGCCGCCGAATCTTCTCCTGGTGAGTTTTCTACCTTACCTCTTTCCTCCTCTCTCCCTTTTTCTCCTCCTTCTTCTTCTTCTTCTTCTACTCCTTCTTCTCCCTTACCTATGGAGACTCCAAAGCCCGTTCCACCTTTCCCGGAAGCTTTGAAGGATACAAGAAGATATGAGAATGACAAGGAAATCTTCGAGACATTCAGTAAGTGTGAGGTAAATATTCCCTTGCTTAATCTGATCAAAAGCATTCCTAGATATGCTAAATTTTTGAAGGAACTTTGCACGATCAAGCGGAACCAGAAGCTAAAAGGTAAGCAAAAGGTGAAGGTAAGCGAACATGTCACTGCTGTATTTCAAAAGCGTATGCCTGAAAAGTGTAGTGATCCTGGTATGTTTGCTATTCCATGTGTGATAGGTGATACTAAATTTGACAAAGCCATGTTAGATTTAGGAGCATCTATTAATGTTTTGCCTTCTAGTGTTTATCATGCTTTGGGGTTGGGACCTCTGAATGACACTCGGGTAGTAATTCAACTTGCTGATCGATCTACTATCTACCCGAAAGGGATTGTTGAAGATGTTGTGGTTATGGTTGACAATTTGATATTCCCTGCTGATTTCTTTGTCATTGACATGGGTCCTGGTAACAATGAAGGCCCTATTCTGTTGGGCAGACCTTTTTTAAAAACTGCTAGGACCAAGATAGATGTCTATTCAGAATCCCTTACTATGGAATTTGATGGTCAAAGAGTTGAATATAATATTTATGATTCCATGAAATTCCCATCTGATGATCCTTCTCTGTGCTTTATGGATGTTATTGATACTATGGCACAGGATTGTTTTGATTTGGAATGTGTTGATGAGATGGAGGTTGCTTTACAGGCTCCTATAGAAGAAATTGCTAGAGATTATGTATTGTCATCTGACTTGCAGGAGGCTATAGTAGCTTTAGACCATCGATCTCCCACGTATGTGCCACCAAGGGGAGACCGCATCGAGCTGACCATTCCTACTGAAAAGCTTCTTCCATCCATTATCCAAGCGCCTGATGTTGAATTGAAACAACTTCCTAATCACCTTAAATATGTTTTTCTTGGTGAAAATGATACTCTACCTGTCATTATTTCTAACAAATTGACATTTGGACAGGAGGAGCGATTGGTGACTGTTCTAAAGGAGAACAAGGAGGCGCTAGGATGGACGATAGCAGACATTAAGGGCATCAGTCCTACCCTCTGCATGCATAGGATACTATTAGAGGATGATGCCAAGCCATCTAGACAACCTCAGCGAAGACTCAACCCACCAATGATGGAAGTGGTAAAGAAGGAGGTGCTGAAACTCCTTCAGGCAGGTATGATTTTTCCCATATCTGATAGCAAATGGGTGAGTCCTACTCAGGTTGTCCCTAAGAAGGGAGGTATTACTGTTGTTGAGAATCAAGATGGTGAATTGGTCCCTAGCAGGGTTCAAACTGGATGGAGAGTCTGTATTGATTATAGAAAATTGAATGCAGTTACTCGCAAGGACCATTTCCCCCTTCCCTTTATTGATCAGATGCTTGAGCGCCTTGCCGGCCGCTCCTTTTATTGTTTTCTAGATGGCTACTCAGGATATTTTCAGGTACCCATATCACCGGAGGACCAAGAAAAAACGACTTTTACATGCCCCTTTGGCACTTTTGCATATCGCAGAATGCCTTTTGGGCTATGTAACGCATCTGGGACTTTCCAACGGTGTACGGTGAGCATATTTTCTGAGTATGTGGAGCATTTTATTGAAGTATTTATGGATGACTTCACTGTGCATGGAGATGATTTTGATACTTGCTTGCATCATTTGTCACTTGTGCTTAAGCGGTGTGTAGACACCAATTTGGTTCTTAATTCTGAAAAGTGTCATTTTATGGTTGAGCAAGGCATTGTTTTAGGTCATATTGTGTCTAGCAGGGGTCTTGAGGTAGACAAGGCTAAGATTGATGTTATTCAGTCTCTACCCAACCCCACCAATGTGCGTGAGATTCGCTCCTTTTTAGGCCATGCAGGGTTCTATCGCAGGTTTATTAAGGACTTTTCTAAGATTTCTGCACCTCTTTGTGATTTATTGAAAAATGAAGTAGCTTTTGAGTTTGATGACAGGTGTAGAGCATCCTTTGATGAGCTTAAAGGTCGCCTAACTAGCGCTCCTATAATTCAAGCCCCCATATGGTCGCAACCTTTTGAGATTATGTGTTTTGCTAGCGATTATGCTGTGGGGGCTGTTTTGGGACAAAAGGAAGGAAGGAGCTCTCATGTCATCTACTATGCCTCCATGACTCTAAATGGAGCGCAAAGGAACTACTCCACCACTGAGAAAGAGCTCCTGGCTGTGGTCTTTGCACTGGAGAAATTTCGCTCCTACCTTCTAGGAGCTAAGGTAATTGTCTTCACTGATCACGCTTCTCTTCGCTATTTATTAACTAAGAAAGAGGCGAAACCAAGATTGATTCGTTGGATTTTACTTTTGAGTGAATTTGACATTGAAATCAAAGATAAGAAAGGTGCAGAAAACTTAGTAGCGGATCACCTCAGCAGACTTGTCCAAGGAGAGGACAAGCCGGAAGATCAAAGACCTATTCACGGTGAGTTCCCTGACGATACACTATTCTATATCACTCACAACCTCTCTTCACAGCTGAAGAAAAAGACGGAAACGGAGGTTGTCGCGCCCGCCGCACTTGTGCTGCGCCCACCGCTCGATATTCCATCCGACGAGGTAAGTTCCAATATTCCTGAACTTTTGATGGGTGTCCATACTCCTCGGCCTTGGTTTGCCAATATGGTGAATTTCTTGGTCACGGGAGAATTTCCACCAAACTTTACAAAAGCTCAGAAGGACAAGATTCGACATGACTCTCGCTTCTACGTTTGGGATGACCCCTACCTTTGGAAACATTGTGCTGATCAGGTAATTAGGAGGTGTCTGCCGGACAATGAGGTACAATCTGTCCTTACTTTTTGTCATGGTCATGAATGTGGAGGCCACTTTGGTCCTCAAAAGACTGCTAGGAAAGTATTAGAAGCAGGTTTCTTTTGGCCTCACTTATTTAGAGATGCTAATGCTTTTTGTAAATCTCGTGATAGATGCCAAAGGATTGGGAACATATCAGCTAGAAATGAAATGCCACAAACTAAGATTATATTTTGTGAAATTTTTTATGTTTGGGGTATTGATTTTATTGGTCCCTTTCCTAGTTCTTTTGGGAATATCTATATTTTGCTTGCGGTGGACTATGTCTCCAAGTGGGTGGAGGCAAAGGCCACCAGAACTGATGATTCTAAGGTAGTTGCAGAATTCCTAAAAGACACAATATTCGCAAGATTTGGGGTACCTAAAGCTCTAGTAAGTGACAGGGGGACACATTTTTGCAATAGGACCATCACTGCTCTGCTAAAAAGGTATCATGTCACGCATAGAGTGTCCACTGCTTATCACCCGCAGACCAATGGTCAGGCAGAAGTATCGAATAGGGAGATTAAGAGCATTCTGGAGAAAATAGTGGCTCCTAATAGGAAGGATTGGAGTCTAAGGCTGAATGATGCTCTTTGGGCCTATCGAACGGCCTATAAAACCCCCATTGGTATGTCTCCCTATCGAATTGTGTTTGGTAAGGCTTGTCATCTTCCGGTGGAACTTCAGCATAGGGCATACTAGGCTGTCAAGAACTGCAATATGGCAATGAATGAAGTAGGAGAATTCAGGAAACTGCAATTGCAGGAGCTGGAGGAATTACGCTTGGATGCCTATGATAATGCAATGATCTATAAGGAGAAGACAAGAGCTTGGCATGACAAACATATCCTGCGGAAGGAACTTAATGTGGGAGACAAGGTCCTCCTTTACCAATCCCGTCTAAAACTCTTCCCAGGAAAGCTTAGATCAAGGTGGGAAGGACCATACACCATCTCAAAGATATTCCCTCATGGAGCAATTGAACTCTATGATCCTAAGTCTCATGATCTCTTTAAGGTCAATGGTCATAGAGTCAAGCCATATCTTGAGAACATTCCTCTTGAAGAAGAAGAAGAGTTGGTGCTTGCTGAACCAACCGACTAGGCCACTCAAGGGCCATCACGTCGAGCCAACGACTTGAAACAAAGGCGCTTCTCGGGAGGCAACCCGAGGTAAGTTCCCCTTTCTTTCTCATTTTTTATTATTGTCTTAGGTAAGTTCCATTAGCTACTTTAGGATTAATCATATAGGTAGTTAATTAAAAAAAAAAAATATACCGCATACAGGCCACCCCACTTGCGGCGGCCGCGGCAACCATGCGGTGCCCGCCGCAGTCCCCTGCGGTGCCCGCCGCCAGAGAGGCAAATCACGCGGCGCCCGCCGCATGTGAAGCCCAGCGAGCAGCGGCGCCCGCCGCACCCTCTGCGGCGCCCGCCGCAACGATACCCAACACCATCTCAAAAAAAAAAAAAAAAAAAGAAAATTAAAATACATATGTCACGGGATGTTTTAACCTACCTCACCTCTTTCTTCAACCTGCCGCCTCATTCACGAACCAAACACCTCCATTGTCTCTTTTCTTCCTCATCCTCCAAGCTCTTTTTCTTCTCTCCATATCCACCCAAGAACCTTCTCCTTCCCTTCCCCATCACCGGATCCGCCACCCTTCTCCACCGATCTCTTACCGAAGTCGTCAGCCACAGTCCCCATCGCCGGATCTGCGTGCTGCGCCCGCCGCCGCCATCTTCAACCAGATCCAGAGCCGCGGTCCCCCAATCTTCTAGCTTTTCAAGATTTCCCCCATCCTTTAAACTCTCAAGGTATGATTTTCTTCCCCCTTCTCTCCAAATTTGAGATTTTTTAAATGTGGTTGAGAACTAGGTAGAGATTTGATCTTTGAGTGTTTGTTCATTGTTAAAAGGTGGAAATTTGTGTTGAATAAATTGTTTTGTGGGGACTGATTTTCTTATATATGGGGCTGATTTTATTGAGTTTATGAGATTTGATGGTGGAGGTTTGGTTTGAAAGTGATATTTTGAGTAATGTGGGATATTATTGTTGTTCTCTTAAGGGTGAATTTGTGAAAGCATGAAATATGGGGCTGATTTTTCAATTCTTCTGGAGCTGATTTTTCATTGCTAATGGGGCTGATTTTTTGTTGTTAATATTAAAGTTAGAGCTTTGGTGTGAATTGGAAATTTGAGGTGTGATTGTTGATAACTTGTGAAGTATTCTTGAGTTGGGGCTTTCAATTGTGATTCTTGATTCCTTGTGGTGTGCTTAGTTTATGTGTGTTATTGATTGGCTTGGGTTGTGTTTGAGTTGTGCTTGTTCGTGTTGAATTCTGAATCTGTTTGGGGTTGTCGATATATACTGCTGGAATTTGTTACAGATGGTGCGCCGACTAAGGAATGCATCCGATGAGCAGAGGCGAATTTTTAAGAATTTCGATGCTCGGCGCTTCATTCAGACGAAGTTCTTTCACACCCCAGCCCTTCAGACGCTGGGGATGTTGGATGTTACGCACCGGATGCTCACCCATGGCGGGTTGGGGGGATTTCTAAATCGTGGTGCCCCAACATACCCCGAGCTACCATGGGAATTCATATCTACATTTGAGAGGGTGGACGATTCGAGGATTCGGTTCAACTTGTTGGACCAACCTCAAGTTTGCACACTTGACAACCTCCGACAGCAGTTTGGGATATCACAAGCGCCCACCCCAAACTGGTCTTCTATGACTACTGAGCAGCAACGCCACGACGTGTGGTTCAAAGCAACTGGAACCGCTTTCAATAGCCACAAGGGGGAGTACAACTACAGTTTTGTCCACCCCTGCTTCCGTCTGGTGCATAAGGTCCTGGCCATGTCCTTTAGCGGCCGGGGCAAAGTTAACAAGGTCTATGCTGCTGATCTGGCCTGGTTATGGAGCTTTGCTCCCCAGTCTCGTGGTACACCAGACTGGGTTGAGATATTTATAGAGGCCTGTCTGAGGATCCAGGGGACGACTTCCGGAAGATTTGGCTTGGGAGGCATGATTAGCCTCATTGCCTACCAGTTCTTATCACCTGACCAGTGCGGTGCACCCATGTCTGGTAGCTACACCTACACCACAGAGCAGCTTCGGAGGGCGTTCGTGCTTGAGTATACTGAGGCAGGTGGCTGGCTTCGGAAGTCAGGAAACCGTGGGGAGCACCGCTTGCGTCTTCCTAGGACCTTACCTTATGGACCTTCAGACAACACCCTCTACATCGCAGGCGATCAGGAGCAGGCTGAGGAGGCGGTCCCTGAGGATGATGAGGAGGAGGATGCCCCTGCACCGACAGATCATCATATGGGGGATGCACAGCATGATGCTGGCCCGTCTGCGGGACATCGCTTCTCGCCTGATGAGGACGACTACTTGCGGGACTACCTGGCCAATGAGTTCCATCGTCTATCCTTACGCCAGGATGCAGTTGAGTTCGCCCTTAGCGACATCAGTCGCACTGCGAGGGAGACGGACTCCAACGTAGCGGCTATGCGGAGTGAGACGACCTACCAGCTAGAGGAGATGCGGAGAGAGCAGCAGTACTACTTCCGCCAGCAGTTCCCTCACATTCCGCCATACCAGTCACCGCCCTACCAGCCTCCGCATCAGTGATGGTTAGTTTTACCCTCCTTCACTCTGAGTTTTTATGATTATTTTGGTTGTCTGTACTGTTTTAGTGAGGACACTGAAAATTTCAAGTGTGGGGGAGGAGACTTATATGTATTTTATGCGATTTCTATTAATTTTTAGGACATGTTTAAGTTTATGCACTTGTCTAATTCTGTAATAGTTAGTTATTTTAATTCTGTTAAGTTTAGTTATTTTAATTATTTTAATTTCTGCATTTTCGAATTTAATTAGTTTATTTTCTGCATTTTCGAAATAAAAAAAAAATTTATTTCGAAAATATTTAAAATTAGAGCATGCATTGCATATATATGTGTTATTCAAATACCCATCTTGCTTAGTTTGTCCTCTATTTTAAATTTCAAGCATGATTCATAAAAATCCCATGGAGTTCTGGATGTTTTGATTATTATTTCTATTTGATTTTGTGGAACATGAGCTAGCAAATATAATTGAGCATGTATGATTGAGCTAAAGTATGATTGAAGTCCTAAAAACATGACCATGTGAGAATGTTTGGCCTTATGTGAATTCTTTTGCTCAATTGTGTGAATTACTCGCCTAGTGTTGCTACCTCTTGGCATTGACTGCAGTATCTATTTTTAAAGGCTGATGCACATGTTTTATTGCTTGCGGAGTCTATGTTTATATTTTGAGTCTTTTGTGTGAATTTGTACATATCTAGTAAATAAGGTGGCAATGGTTGATGCACTTAGTAACCGGATCTACGCATGACACCCATGGGTATGATTCGCGCAAAAAGGTGTTGAAAACTATCCACTAGGAAGGAAGCTTGATCATTGAGTAACCAGGTTCATTCATGACACCCATGTTTGCAACTTGCGTCAAAAGGTGTTCAAGTGAATTTCATATTAGTAGTTGAGGTGTTGATAGACCGGGGCCATTCATGACACCCATGTTTGTGCTTCGCGTAAGGAAAGCACCAAGACAAGAAAAAGAAAAAAAAAGAAAAAAAAAAGAAAAGAAAAAAAATAAGAAAAAAAGAAGTGTTGCATTTTATTTTCTTTAGTTTGTCCCGCAAGTAATGACATTTCGGTAGAGAATTGGTGATATGGTGGTCAATGTCTATGAGCTTAGTGCATTATTGGTTTGAGTTGAGAGTTGTACCTAAAAGCCTAAACACATGAGTGAAACACATAATTCTGGTGAGGTTGGATAATGTCTACTTCTAAGCTTTGATCACTAGAATACATGCTATGACATTTGTTTGCTTGGTTTATGTTTTAACCTGCTATAATGTTGCTTTTTGGTAATGTTGAAACTTGAAGGGATTTCCTGTGGGATACATTGATTCATGTTCATTCTATCATTGCTTGAGGACAAGCAAAGGTTAAGTGTGGGGGAATTTGATAATGCATATTTTAGATAGGCATTATAGATATATTTAGTTTAGTTAGGTTGCATTTCTTGCTTACTTTGTTGTTAAATTGCATCTTGTGTTTATTTTAGAAAAGTTCGGATTCTGCGCAATTTTGTGTTTATCTCGCAGATTGAATCGGAACATATTTGGGAGATGCAATATCTCGAAGAGGAACACAAGATACATGGGAAGGAACAAGGAAGAAAAGAAGCAAGACAAGAAGAGAGCCCGCAATGGGAGCTACAAGGCCACGGCAAAGCAACATGTCGCGGGCGCAGCAGACAAGCGGCGGCCGCAGCAGTGCCCGCCGCAGCAGGCTGTGAAGAAAACACTTGCGGCGGGCGCCGCAACCCTTGCGGCGGCCGCCGCACGGACAGTCAGCGCGCAAGCGCCGTTTTGAGGAAAAACCCTAAATTCTATTTTGTTTCTTTGAGGCCGACTTGGATGTTTTTATTAGGCCCTTTTATGTTATTTTTCATTACTTTTCATTCTATTCTTTGAACCATTAGACTTTTTAGAGATTTTGAGCTATGTCTTCCATGAGGAACTAAACTCATCTATTCTGCCTGCAATTTGAAGCTTTATTCGGATTGATTGTGAGTTTCTAATTCTCGCTCCTAGTTTCCTATTTGTGAATGCTTCAACTTCTTTGTGCTTAATTAATTATTGATTTGTTCTATCTCGTCTGGCCAACTCGTTAGATCAATTCAATCGCTAAGGTTTTGTAGATTCCTGATTGTGAACCTTAACCTAAGTGGCAAACTTGTTCCTTTAGGGCTGATTGAACTAATTGAATGAGTAGGAAGTTGAATGTGTTGTTAAATCCTTCTTTAGGGACTGCAAATACCTTGGCTAATCTCTTAACTTAAAGCTATCAATTGGGTTAAATCCTTCTTTAGGGACTGTTCGATTGATAAGGGTTTCTAGGACTGATTGGACTAGTAACTATATTAGGTCGGGACAAGGGCATTCATAGGAAACATAATAGGACGAGAAGAAGTTACAAGGATCGCTTCAATCCGATAAAGTGGAAAATTGTAGGTGGAATTGCTTCTCTCATCTGTCTAAACCAAAATTCACTTACTTTGCGTTCGTTACTTTGCTTCAAAACTTGCACACTAAAACCCCCCTTTGGTTACTTAATCGGCATTAGAATCACACTTGAATCATAAATTTCCCTGTGGGATCGACCTCTTACTTATTACTATACTAGTTATAGGTTTGAGTTACTTTGGCGGATCAACGACAGGTTTCCCCTCCGTCAATGTCAAAGTGGATTGAGTTGGTAGAACTCGGTGAATTTAATCTTAATTAATGCAAGAGCCGATGGGTAGTGGTCGTGTTTTGTCATGATTGGTAGTTATAGGCAGGTTATCTGGAGGATGTGATCTAGCGTATGCTTTACTTGGGGCCGAATGTGGTGCGAATTTTATGCTATAGACAATGTGGATTCTATGATGTATTGTCATTGACAATAGTGAACTGTTCGTACTAACATAGCTGAACTCGATGGAATGCTAGTGTACGAAAGTACTTATTTTCCTCTAATGTGATTACGCTTGGCAGTAGCATGAGTATGATGTGCTTACCTAATTGATACGATGTGCTTATCTGTTTGATATGAAGTGCTTATCTGATTGATATGGTGTGTACCTTATGTGAGATGATGTGATAAATCCTTCCATGAACGATACGATGCTAGATATGTTATGGCATGTGACTGTTCGTGACATAAGTATGACGGGTTATGAATGTGTGATACGATGGCTATGTTGGATAATTGTTATGATATATGATGCCTTGAATTGGAATTGCTAGGATTATAGAACCGAATTGATGAGATTTGATTCTGACTTGGGACCTAGGAGGGAAATATGGGATTAGCCCTTAGAGGTGGATGATTCCACCTCTTGAGATTTGAAAATTGCTTGATTAACATCAGGTTAGGGAATTTTGAATGGTGTTTAAAAAGGACTGAGTTGGATTTAGAGAAATCGAACGCGATTGATAACTTCAATGATTTTGAGACCAAACATTTTCAGACTAAGGACCCTCTTGAAATTTTCTAACCGAGCTTGCATTATGACGCCCCACAAAGTGGATACAAGCATTTTATAGGGGCCCTTATAGACTACTTGCTAAGACCTAGTGGAGATGTTGCAATGCTTTTCGAGTTATGATATAGCCGAGAAGTCGGAGTAAGGATGTGGTAGGGGCCCATATTACATTCTTGCTACGATCTATCTGAGATATTATGATTATTACAACGGTACTGTGATGATCTCATAGGGGCACTTATGAGGTGTTTACGGGATCAATGGCATGATCCTTGGACTCACCGATTTAAAACTTCATCCCTTGTTATAAAATGATTTTAGTCTCGGGGACGAGACTTGTTTTTAGAGATGGATGATGTAAAGGCTCGGATTTTTAAATCCTAAATTTTTTGGAAAAAGAGAATTGAAAATGAATTTAAATCGAATTAAAAGCTCGTTTAACGAATTTCGACCCGAAATTAAAATTTTGTCGAACGATTATGTCCTTCTATCTCGCGAATTTAAAATAGTTATCGGATGGCGATATCCTTTTCGGTTTTAAAAATCTAATCAATCGAGGGAGCGAGAGTCGGAGAAACTAACATTCGAAAAGTAATTACGGGATTCGAAATTCGCGTATTCGGAATTTATTTTCGGGTATTGGTTTAACCAAATTCACACTCAATTCTCACCAACTCCCTCACCTCACCTTACCCTGCAAACTGAACCCCTCTCCCCGTCAATTTCAGCCACCATCACCCTATCCTGCTCTCTCCTTCACTCCATCTCCGTCACGCTTCACCATCACCATTTCACCTCCTCACCATCACTCATCGTCACCATTTCATCTCCCCATCATCACCATTTCACCTTCACCATCACCACCGAGCACCATCTCCATCGTCCTCCTTCTTCCTTGATGTCCATGTTTTATGCCATGTTTTTATGCTTATTTCAGCTCCTTATTATGTATTCTGGGATGGGAATATAGCGAATTTATGTAGTTTATGCTTATTTACAAGAAATAGAGGTCTACATAAGTTTTGGTTTAATATTACAGAATTTGGAGTCATTCCGGGACGAAACCAAGAAGAGAGGACAAGAGGTGAAACTTACTCGATTTCGAGGAAAGTTCATCGACATCGACTAAAAATGAGAGCAGAACTTGATCGAGGAAGAAGAAAAAAACAACTCGAGTTCGAACTTTAGTCGATGTTGACAAACCTGCTCGACATTGACCAAACCCAGAAGCTGCCCGAGTTCGAAATGAAGAGAGAAGCTGCTCGAGAAGACCAGGAGATGCCGAGATCGATGAAGCAACTCGACGTCGACCAAATTGGTCGAATTCGACCAAAATGTTCTTGGTCCGTGAGTCCAGCGGGCCAATCCGAAGTCGAGTTGATTGCTTGGAAACGAAGCAAGGCCGGATCTATCCCTAATCTATCAAGATCTATCTTTGGAAGATGGATTTATCTACCCCATGAAGATATTTAGCTATTAAGTTATTTTCCTTTTAAGATAAATGTTTCTTTTATTAAAGTTTTATCTTTAGATATAGATAAAATTTTCTTCCTTGATTAGCAAGGATTGGAAGCCTATAAATAAAGCCTATAGGGCTGATTTTTATTCATTCAATACTAGAGAGGAGAAGTTGAGAGTAGAGAGAGAAAGTGGAGGCCGATTTGGGGTTAAGGAGCGAGAGCAAGTTGGCTTCGGTCGGTTGTAAGCTTTATTTAGTTTTATTGATGCAATTTAGTTTTCTTTTATTATTAATGTCTTTCCTTGCGATGAAGAGCGAGTAGTCCACCCACTTCTAGGGTTGGGGTGAGCCCGACGATAGCCATGCGTGTTTGAGGTAATGATTCGACCTTTATTATGTTTTGATCATCTACTACCTTTTATGTGTTTATTACCTGTCTAATAGAGATCCATGTTAACAACTTGGATTATAAACATAAAATCGGTAGATACAATTAGGGTTTCTTGAAAGAGTTGTCTAATTGTTGGAAAAGGCGAAAGCTTGTTCCTTCGATGCGGTTGCATGATTATTTCTTTATCTTGCCTTATGCATGTTTGGTTATCGTTGTTACAAACCCCGATCTTGGAAGTTCTTTTTCATACATAGTTTAAATTGAAATTTGCAATTTATTTAGTTACTGTTTCTGCTCGACTTCAACTAGACCATAGTCGACGTCGACTACTGACCTTCGATCGAGCAAGATTGTTGTTGCTTCTGTCTCTGCAGGTAACTCGATTTCGACAAAGCTTACTTGACTACGACCAGTTTACTCGACATCGAGCAGTTTCCTCGAGATCGACCAAATCCAGTGTCTCTTGCTTACTCGAATTCGACTGTGCTTGACCCCCTATCGACTAACCTTAGTCTAGATCGAGTGCTTCTGAAGTCGACAACCACTTGTGAGATTTCTCCGCTGTCTGAGATCCGCTAACACACATCCCAGAGGATCGATCCTGACTTCCCGCTGCTACATCAAGAGGAGGTCTTGTAATCATTTGTGTGGGCATAATCCGGTTTGATTTATTTCATTATATTTTAAACTTTATTTCCTCCTACAACAAATTGGTGACGTTGTCGGGGAAGCAATCATTCGCGCCTTAGGTAGTTAGATCTCACGTTTTCCTTTAAGTTTTGATTTTGTAGTGTATGCGCCGTTCTGGTCAACAACCTGAGTTTGACGCCTTAGACGATCCGGAATGCCTTATACACATCCACGCTAGATTGAAAAGAGCTATGGAGACCGTAGAAACATAAGCCCAGCTGATAGAGAGGCTTCAAGCGGAGATAGAAGCCAAAAATACTACTCTCGCCGCTGAGAGAGCACGCACTAAGCAGGAAGATGAACGTAGGAGGCAGGTAGAGGCTGAGCTTGCCCAATTCCCTACCACTTCTGAGGATTACATGCACCCAAGTCTTGTCGTGCCTGAATCGGCTATTCTAATCCCTGAAAATAACTTTAAAATTCGCACTGCCTTCCTTATTGAAATAAAAAATAATGCTTTTTATGGAAGGATTAATGAATGCCCTCTTGAACATATTACCAATTTTTTTGATATGTGCCATACTCTTGCTGAAGGTACTACTCTGGAATATGTCAAGATGAAAGCTTTTCGTTGGTCTCTTGCCGGTCCAGCATTGAAGTGGCTTGAAGGACTGACTCCACGATCCCTCACAACATAGGCTAAGGTAAGGCAGGCATTTCTTAATAAATTATTTCCTCCTGCCAAGACAGCGCTCCTCCGCCAGAAGATTACAGCTTTCAAGAAAAGGCTTAGGGAGCCGCTAGCAAAAGCATGGGACCGATACAAGGATCGATTGCGATCCTGCCCTACACATGGGCAGCCACCATATGTCATTCAGGAGATCTTCTATAATTCTCTTGATCTGGCCGCTATGAATAGGATCAACTAATATAATCAATATGAGTATCTGACGATGCCACCAGCTGACGCATGGGCTACCCTAGAAAAGCTCACCAACTTCAACAATAAGTATGGGGCTCCGACAAACTATGACGAGCATGCCTATGCAACGCCAGCCCCATCCATGCCCCTCTATGAGCCTCCTAAGGAGATTGATCCAGATGTCAAGGAGCAGTATTATAGAGATCAGAATCGCAAGCTCCTCAAGCAAGTCAAGTATCTTTCTGTCAACCATCCCTACATTGAATGTGGCTCACAGCGGCACACCACTACTGAGTGCCCACACACAGAGCAAGTCAGGCTAGCAGAAACTCACGAGGAGGTGGCTTACGCAGGGGATCCCAACCGCTATATGGGGGACCAAAGGTTCCAACAACCGCAATGGAACCAAGGTGCCCCTAGGAACCCCTCGCCATACAGAGCTCCTGGACATCCAGAAAGGGATGAGCGGAAGGATGATCTAGAGATGATCCTCGATGAGATGCGCCGGAATCAAGCAGAAAGCAAGCAAGCCAATAGTGTCATCAACAATCAGCTCCAAAACATCAATACAAGATTTGGAGAACTGGATATCTGGAAGAGGAACATTGAGACCCAGATGGGTCAATTCGCGGCACAAATTTCACGACCGACCGGGCAACTCGCTAGGCAGACAGAACCAAATCCCAAGGGGAAGACCGGACACGTCTCGGTTGTAAAGCTTAGAAGAGGGCACCAACTACGTGAGCCAGAGGTCAAAAAGCAACAGGACGAAACTGAGGAGTTACTCGACATCGAGCAGAGCCAAGTCGATGTCGACCAGACTACTCGACATCGAGTAAGGGTACCCGAAGTCGACCAACTTCAAGCCGACGAGGAATCTTCTGCGCAGCAACTAAACCTGAAGTCGACTCCTGTAGTCGACGTCAAGGAAAATCTAGTCAATGTCAAGGAAAATCCACTCGAAGTCGAGGACTCTGCAACACCTCCGACATCTATTCTGGCTCCGAAACAGAAAAAGGCGCAACCTTTCCCTTCCAAGGCGCTGAAAGATCCCACTGCAGGTAGGTTTAAACGATTTGTTAAGATGCTTCAGGAACTAAATGTTTCAATTCCTTTTACAGAAACTTTTCAAGAGATGCCTGCATATGTCAAGTTCCTCAAGGAGAACCTCAGTAACAAGGGATCAATCACTGAAATCGCCGGCGACTACAAAAGGATGGACTTCCCTGAGAAGAGACCTAACCTTGGTAAGTTTTCTATTACTGTGGGATTTGGACAATATAGATATGAGGCATTCTATGATCTAGGTCCAAGCCTAAGCATCATGCCCTTATCAATCTAGCAAAAGGTGAAGATATGAGCAATAGAGCCTGTGGATGCCAAGCTATACATGGCAAACAATCAAGTGGTCATCCCTACAGGTATGGTTGACAATGTCCCTGTCCAGGTTGGTAAGTTTTATATTCCCGCTGATTTTCTAGTTATAGACTGTGCGGAAGATCCTACTTGCCCTATTATTTTTGGTCGACCTTTTCTAGCTACTGCAGATGCCAAGATAAGCGTCAAAAAGCGATTGCTCACCTTCACGATACGAGATGAGGTCTTAGATTTCTCTTTTGGCCCTACAAATGAGGAAATTACATGGCTAGAGGTGAAGAGCATAAGCAACCACGAGGGCAACCAAACAACAACGGAGGAAGGCGCCAAACAACAGCTCGACATCAACCAAGGTTGCTCGATTTCGACAAAACAACTCAACTTCGATCAAGCCTACTCGAAGTCGACTTCCTCTATTGAACACCCGACTTGCCAAGAGTCTAAGTATGGGGTCCCTATACTCGACGTCGACCAACCCTAAGCCCGAAGATTTCTGTTTTTGGGCACAAAAAGATAAGTCCATGTATGATTTCAACCCTTCTCTATCCATTAATAAATTTAATAAATATTTAAGACGAGGTAAGGCCCCGTGGAGAGCTAATCTGCGAAGGATGAGAGCTGGAAAGAAGAAGAAGGAAGGCAAGGGATACTATGCAACCAACAACTTATCAGCTGAGCTTGCATACTACCATCAGGACCTTGATGATCCAGGAGAAGGGCCAAGCACAAGGGGGCCCTATATTGACGGTCCTTGAGCACAAGCGGAGAAGTCGGCCTAGCGACTCTAAAATCTAGAGCATGTACATAAAACTTTTGGATTTTGGGACTTTTAAATTTTTAATGTTTTGTTTTTGGTTTTTGTTTTTGCTTTTGAATGCTTCATGTGGAAAGTCTTGTCTTCGTGCGAAAACTAACATTTTAGGTCGAGAAGCATAAAAAGGATCGAAAAGAGAGGAAGAAGAAGTCCCTGACAGTCAGTCGAAATCGACTAGGCCAAGTCGCGATCGACTAACGAAGAGGAAGATCGAGCAACCCAGAACTACTCGACATCGAGTAGGCCACTCGACGTCGACCAGCCAGAAGCTTCCTCGACTTCACACTTCCACGCGACGCTGCCAGTTTACTCGACGTCGACCAACTCAGTAACTCGACAGCCCCTGTTTTGCCTATTCGACGCATTATTCGGTGAGCTCCTTCCTTTAGCTTTGTTTTATATTGATTTTATACAGTGGGGACACTGTATATTTTAAGTATGGGGTGGGGGAAGAGCTTAATATTATTTCTTTATGTTTTATTCTTGCTTTTGGTTTAACATGGTGAATTTTGAGTAAAATTTTAAATTTTTGTGCTTAAATGCTCAACTCAAAGTTCTATGAGACATCTCGCAAAGCTTGTAAATTGTTTAAAGAAATAGTTTCATGGAAGTTATTTAGAACTCGACGATGCAAAATTGGATTCATTAGAGACATAGCATGAAATTGCCTAGTAAAGGGAAGTCACAATGAAGTGCATTATTTTATTGAAAACCATGAAAGGAGGTAAAATTTGATATTGCTTTTGACATGTTACATGATAAGAGGATGGAGGACTTTATATTTCCATATAATGCTCATTGTTTATATCCTAGCCATACCTATGCGTATGCATCACAAAAGCCATATTATGCCTTATTTCATACATTGCTTCACATGCCCTAGATGTTAACCATTATTTACCTTATTTCCTATCCGGGGATTATGTTGAGAATGATGTTACAATATGGAGATATTATATGGTGTTTGTGTTGTTGTTATTATTATTATTGGAGTTTGGCTGGAAGTTTCAAAAGTTTATGGAAAATTTAATGAGTGAGAAAAAATTCGATCACCTCAGGAGATAAAGGTAGATCGACCCTGCTCGCTGAGATAATAGTTCAGTGAGATGAGACACACAGATGAGGAGTCCAAAGAACTGAGTATCCGAGGCCATTCATGACATCCATGTTTACGACTCGCGAGAAGGCAGTGCTGAGGTTAGAAATGTAAAAGCATATTATTGGAAAAAGCAAAGAGTGAATGAGTGATGTGGAAATTATTAAAAGGAGAAAGTGTATCAAAGCAAAGTTTGAAGAAATTCTCCCCGGATTTAGCACCACGTTGCCCAAAAATAGCCCACCACTTTACCTTTTACCTTTTCTTCACCATGAGTCCTCTTGATTATTGTTGCTTTGTCACATATGAATTGTTTTTGCATAACCCTCCTTTTGTGAGTAGATGTTGCTTTTTAATTGCACATGCATGGATTTGTGGCACAAGTACCTTTTCGATCATTGTGATTGATTGCAGGGACATATAAGAATGAATCTATGATGTTGAGAGTTTAAATTTTTCCCCTGAATGACCATCCAAGTTATTACTTGGGGACAAGCAAGCTTAAGTATGGGCCGGGTGATTTGATGTCCATGTTTTATGCCATGTTTTTATGCTTATTTCAGCTCCTTATTAAGTATTCTGGGATGGGAATATAGCGAATTTATGTAGTTTCTGCTTTTTTACAAGAAATAGAGGTCTACATAAGTTTTGGTTTAATATTACAGAATTTGGAGTCATTCTGGGACGAAACCAAGAAGAGAGGACAAGAGCTGAAACTTACTCGATTTCGAGGAAAGATCCTCAACATTGACTAAAAATGAGAGCAGAGCTTGATTGAGGAAGAAGAAGAAAACCACTCGAGTTCGAACTTTACTCGATGTCGACAAACCTGCTCGACATCGACCAAACCCAGAAGCTGCCCGAGTTCGAGATGAAGAGAGAAGCTACTCGAGAAGACCAGGAGAAGCTGAGATCGACGATGCAACTCAACGTCGACCAAATTGGTCGAAGTCGACCAAAATGTTATTGGGCCATGAGTCCAGCGGGCCAATCTGAAGTCGAGTTGATTGCTTGGAAATGAAACAAGGCCGGATCTATCCTTAATCTATCAAGATCTATCTTCGGAAAAAGGATTTATCTACCCCATGAAGATATTTAGCTATTTAGTTATTTTCCTTTTAAGATAAATATTCCTTTTATTAAAGTTTTATCTTTAGATATAGATAGAATTTCCTTCCTTGATTAGCAAGGATTGGAAGCCTATAAATAAAGCCTATAGGGCTGATTTTTATTCATTCAATTCTAGAGAGGAGAAGTAGAGAGTAGAGAGAGAGTGGGTGGAGGCCGATTTGGGGTTAAGGAGCGAGAGCAAGTTGACTTCGATCGGTTGTAAGCTTTATTTATTTTTATAAATGCACTTTATTTTCTTTTATTATTAATGTCTTTTCTTGCGATGAAGAGCGAGTAGTTCACCCACTTCTAGGGTTGGGGCGAGCCCGACGATAGCCATGCGTGTTTGAGGTAAAGATTCGACCTTTATTATGTTTTTATCATCTACTACATTTTATGTGTTTATTACCTATTTAATAGAGATCCATGTTAACAACTTGGATTATAAACATAAATTCGGTAGATACAATTAAGGTTTCTTGAAAGAGTTGTCTAATTGTTGGAAAAGACGAAAGCTTGTTTTGTCGATGCGATTGCATGATTATTTCTTTATCTTGCCTTATGCATGTTTGGTTATCGTTGTTGCAAACCCCGATCTTGGAAGTTCTTTTTCATACATAGTTTAAATCAAAATTTGTAATTTATTTAGTTGCTGTTTTTGCTCGACTTCGACTAGACCCTAGTCAACGTCGACTACTGACCTTCGATCGAGCAAGATCGTTGTTGCTTCTGTCTCTGCATGTAACTCGATTTCGACAAAGCTTACTCGACTACGACCAGTTTACTCGACATCGAGCAGTTTCCTCGAGATCGACCAAATCCAGTGTCTCTTGCTTGCTCGAATTCGACTGTGCTTGACCCCCTATCGACTAACCTTAGTCGAGGTCGAGTGCTTCTGAAGTCGACAACCACTTGTGAGATTTCTCCGCTGCCTGAGATCCGCTGACACGCTTCCTCGAGGATCGATCCTGACTTCCCGTTGCTACATCAGGAGGAGGTCTTGTAATCATTTGCGTGGGCATAATCCGGTTTGATTTATTTCATTATATTTTAAACTCGATTTCCTCCTACAACATTCCTCGAGAGCGCAGTAGCCACGATAGCACCTTCGACACCTCCTCGGAGCCAGCAGCAGCATCCCTCGGAGCCACCCACAAAAGTAGAGCCACCACCGAATCCGCCACGAGAGCCACCACCAGCCCCTGAAGCAACCCCGAGCCCTAGCGCCACCACCAAGGTCGCCGCCCGATTCGTTCTCGAACCAAACTTCCGGTAAGCCGTTCTCACTCGTTTTCGATCGGAATCGCCCTTGTACTTCATCGTCACGCTCACACACATCCGGTACAGGTCCGACGAGCCATCGCGAGCCACCAACGAATCCCACAACTCCGATCAAGAGCTCCAAAGTCGCGAAAAATCCATCTTGGTGAGCTTCGAATTTATCCTTGTTTAAATTCGTTTTTTTTAGTCCTTTTCGATGTCTAGACTAGTCGGGAGTGAGAGAGGGATGAGTGCGGGATAATTGGGCGAGGACGAGAGCTCCGACAGCTCGAGAGCGAGGCCGAGGGTACGAGACGAGAGCAGAGGCCAGCGCAGCGAGGTCGAGCAGTGGCGGGAGCAGTTGGGCGTGGGAGTGTGAGCGAGGACGAGGCCGTGAGTCCGAGCACTGGGCAACTAGCGGGTGAGGCAGAGGAGCTGAGCTTGGGAGCTCCGGTCGCCAGCGGGAGCGAGGCCGAGCTGAGCCATGGCGCAGGCGGGCTTCCTTCATTTGAATTCGGGAGCAAGAAGATGCAGCGTGGCCTTGTGGGTCCCCCTACACACACACACACACACACACACACACACACACACACACACACACACACACACACACACACACACACACACACACACACACACACACACACACACACACACACACACACACACACACACACACACACACACACACACACACACACACATATACGGGGAGGTTAAAGTGGAAATACCTCTTCCCATAGAAACTCTCTTACAATGGAAACTTTTAATCTTAGCCTTTCATTTTTCATCAATGGCTATTAAAACTCCATTCATTAAAGATTAAAAATAAAAATAAACTAAACTAAAGAAAAAAGCTTGTTTTGAATTTTCACATATAGAGAGGAGAGCCAGAATCCCCATTCGTTTCCCAGCAAACCCTAAACCTTCCAAATTCGAAAAATTCGAACGCCATACCCATGTTGAGACTAAAGAGATACAAAATCTTCTAAATACCCTCCAATCTTTGCAACCTTGCTTCGTACGGGGCATGTGAAGGCAAGATTGTGGATCTTTGATCAGTCCTTGCGATTTGGGGTCTTGTCGATATTAGGAAAATCGGGTGGTGGTGGGAGGTTGGAGTCTCTTCCCCTTGGCCGGACTGGAAGAAGATTGGCGTGCAAGTCTCGCTTTTGCTAGGTATGAGTGCTTTAGGATCAATCGCTTTCAATTTACCCCCTTTCAAAATCCTATATGACATGTTGTTAGGCCAACAAAGAAATCCCCATCAAGCTTCCCTCCTAATCTCTCTTTTCTTCAAAACTCGGACTCAAAATCATTCTCATTACTATTCTATTTTTCTTGGAACTTTGTTATGGCTCCCAGTGTTAATTGGTGCTATATTAGATCTTTTAAATGAAAAATACCTTTTGCCTTTGTGGAGTTGAGTGAATTGGTGGGATTTCTTGCAATCGTTTTTGTTAAACATATCAATCTTTTGAAACATGAAACATATCAATCTCTTTGTTGGCACTTTGAGAGATTTCATTTTCATTGATGAGAGGAGAGACATTTGGTTGGCATAGAACAAATCTCTTTGTTGGCACTTTGAGAGATTTGATTTTCATTGATGAGAGGAGAGACATATGGTTGGCATAGAACAAGTAGGTTGCCATTCAAGTTGTCAATATGTTTCGACTCGTGTTCACTTTCTGTCATGTATGTTTGCTAGTTATGGAAGAATTATAATTCCAAGGGGTTGCAAGTGATAAATTTAGTTTTTGATATTATTGAGTTTAGTTTTTGTCACAACTGGCTGCTCGTCTTTTTAGATTGTTGTTGTCTGTTTGTTTCTCATATGTTAGTTTAGTTTATGATCTTATTGAATTCAGTTTTTCACAATTGTTTTGTTTACCTTTTTTAGTCTATTAGCTCAAATGGTAGAGCAATGTGTTATTATACACATGATATGGGTTCGAATCCCTTATAGACTTTCTTTACCTTGCTGAATCTGTTTGTTTCAGATTGTTGCTTCTATTTGTTTCTCATGTTGTCAGGTATTATGGCTTCTGTTTTTCAGAGTGCTTCAGTACATTGTTTATGTTTCAGATTGCTTCTGTTACATGTTATCTCAGATTTCAGCTACTGTCATATGGTTGTGATGTTGTTTCTCCAAAAAAAATTATATTTCAGATGTTTGCTATCTATTTGTTTTTGAGATTTGACGTGTAGAGAAAGTCTATATGGGATTCGAACCCATATCATGTGTATAATAACACATTGCTCTTCCATTGAGCTAATAGACTTAAAAAATATTCATAAACAAAAGCAAACACTTAGCTTAATTTATTTTCAGCAGATACACTGATCATATCTTGAACCATAACAGATACATTGATCATTGATGAAGGGTTTATTTTCGAACAAATAAATTTATAAGATCGAAACCCCGCTATAGTATAGTAGGGTCAAGTTCTTCCGCAGGGAGAAAGTCAGTGACTCAATTCTAGTTACCAAAGAGCAAGAAATAGCAAGAAGATATGGAAAATTAGAGATTTTTTGGGTTTTTAGGCTGCTGAAATTTTTAGGAAAAATCAATAATAATAAAAGTCTAGGGCATAGAGATTAGAGATCACCACAACGATAATCATACAAGCATTGCAATGATTCAAGTAAAAATCATGTTTTTATCTATCAAATAGGTCGACTTGCATCAACCCTAGCAAAGCAATCAATTTATTTTCACAAATTAATAAACTTTACTAACAATCTTAATTAGGTTATCAAACTTTCGTTTCAAAATCTTAATTACTATCCGATTCACAATTCAATCTTTCAATTTAATTGAAAAAAAGAATTTCCCCAATTTTCATTGAGTACTTAAGCACATAAAATAGATAAAACGAATCAATTCATAGCAAAATTGCAAGCATAACTATCGTTGGGATCACCCCAACCCTAGAAAAGGCGACTACTCACGCATAAACATGGTAGACATTGCAAAATTCATGAAATAAATAAAAATCAGAAAATTAAATTGCATAAAAACCTGAGAATAATGTCAACAAAGCGTCACAAAAGCCTCACAAAACGTTCTCCAACTTTCGCCGAAGAAATCGCTTCAAAAAGCTCTCAAATCCGCTCACAAACGCTCTCTAAACGCGTGCTGAGAATTCTAAAAGTGTGCTCAAAAAGAGGTAGAAGGAAGAGACTCTTCCAAACCCTAAAAATCATATTTATACTTAATAGCCCTTAGGGTCGGTATGACCACTGTTGCTTGATTCTGTCTCGCTGGTCCAAAAATGGCCTCGTTATCGACCCAAGTTGGGTCGGTACAAGGTCGGTATGGCTCGAAAAAATGTCCATATCTCCTTCGTTTGAACTCCGATTGCTTCCGTTCTTTCTCCTATGAGCTCCTTATTCCTTTCCGCATCTTTTCATAGTTGAACATTTCTCCAAAATCAGCTTCTAAATTCCTGTAGAATACACAAAAGCTAGTGAAGACATCTATTTCTCATGAAATATGAAAACACATGCAAAAGACACTAAACCCAATGCAAAACCTATGAAAATGACTCAAATTGACCTCAAAACATATGAGAAAATATAACTAAAAACATGCACATCAAAATACCCCATACTTAGACTTGCTTGTCCTCAAGCAATAACCAATACCTAAAACACATCATTCAAGTCTTCGCCCTTGTCAAAAGCAACATCATAGAGTTGTGTCAAAGCAAAGCAAGTGAATTTAACGTCATCACAAATATATAAGCAATCCATAGGCATAGGCATTATAAATCCAACCTCACAAGGATAATGTGTTTACACTCAACTCTCAATGTGTTTAGGCTATGAAGATCAACTCTCAACTCAATTCCATATACAAACTCATAAACATTGCAATTTAAATGTAAATCCACTTCGCAACCAATTATGTAAATGCAAACAAGAACCATCAAGAGGACTTTGCTCAATGGAAGACTTCAAAGAAGACTCCATTTGGAGGGGTTGTAATGGGGCTTGGTAAGAAATAAAAGGGCATGGAATTATTTGGCTATGTGGTACTTAATAAAATTCGGGAATCAAGACTCCTAAATTTCCAACACAACTCAACCAAACCATAACTCTCTATCATATGAATCAACCAAACTTTCCAACTCATCTCAATGAAGAACACAACCTCTCAAACTCAATAAACCTCTCAACAATATGAATCTTCCAAAAATAAATGAAATAAGGTAAATTTGGCTCATGCACTTTATTCATAACATATACTTCTCCTTTTTTTTCTTTTTTTTTTATATATTTTTCTTTTTTTTTTTAGAATGAAAATAAAACAACACAAATAACAATAGTGCATTTATAGGTTGAGCCAAAAATCCTGTTACATAATATGCATAGTATGATAAAAATATCAAACCAACCCATAACTCAATAAACTCATAAATTCTTCTCACTTGAAATCAAACACAAGTTCATTCATTCCACAAACCATCCTTCCAACCAACTCTAAGTCTTAATTCCCAAATGGGGGTCAGGCTCAATTAAGCTAAAGATAATTTTGTGGAGCTTATAAATAAAGGTCTCATGCTAATGTTCTGGCTTCAAGCAGAAATAATGCAGGGTAGGTAAAGAGAGGATAAAATTGGCTTAAAAGTTGCCTCTATCATTTAATTCTCATTCACATAGACATATAAATGCATTGGCTTTGAATAACTATCACAGTATTTAGAGATGCATAGGAAGAGTAAAATACACTCAAGAAAGCAGAGGGATTTTTTTATGTTCTCCCTATAAGGCCAAAATTCTCACTAGGACAAACTTTGTTGGATTTCAACCTTTAGCCTAGGATCATATATGCTCAATTTCATCACAAGTTCACAATACACATAAAAACAATTTTAAGGAATTGGGCTAAACCTTCCAAACATGCCATAGGATTTACATGATCAATCTGCGGTGGTGGGCTTGGTCGGAGGTGGTACAACGGAGCTATGGATGGTGTGGGAGGCAAACAGCGAAGGGCTGAAGAAGGGTTCGGTGTGAGGGCTGTCAGCACAAGTGTATGTTGACTCGGTTGGGATAGGTACCAACTCATCCTCATGCTCTTCTCCACCTACAAGCTCGCAAAAAATAATGTTATCATATGAACCAACCTCATACCTATATGACGTCTCTATTGGTTGTGAGGTTGCGTCTTGTGATGGTGATACTGACAGATCCTCTTTCTCTGCGGCCAAATCTCCCAATTGCGCTTGGATATCCTTCAATTGGGAACTTATATCATCGTGAAGCCCATGTAGTTCCTCTTTGAGCTCTTGTACCCATGATGGTGGTTCTTGGTGCTCAGGATACCAATATGATTCTTCCGGAGGCGGCTCCCATGGTTGGGAGGGCTCATACGAGTCCTTATAGTCATGTTGAGCATAATACCTCTCTGTTGGTTGATAGAACTCATATGGCTCTTGGGCTTTGGTTGAATCCTCGGAGGACTTCTTTGCTTTCCAAGTATCAAAATCAATGAAATCTCCATCCTCCTCATCACCCTCGGCTAGATAGCTCGCATACTCCTTTTTTCTTGCTTGTTGTCTTTCTTGTTCAACCCTTGTTTCAAAATAATCATAAGCATATTGCATCTTGTACCTAATCTTGAAAACTCAAACAAGTGCACATATCAAATAGCAAGGGTTTGGCACCAAGTCGGTACCGATGAGGCGGGTAGAGGGAGGTGGGAGGTGTGATGTTCAAAAAATAAAAACTAACTAAAATAGAAGAAAAGAAAATTAAATAAAATAATATTTACAAAAGAAAAGAGATGGGCTATTCCCAAATCCTAATAGTAACTAAAACTTTGGCACAATTGAAATCTCCCCGGCAACGGCGCCAATTTGATGAAGGGTTTATTTTCAAACAAATAAATTTATAAGATCGAAACCCCGCTATAGTATAGTAGGGTCAAGTTCTTCCGCAGGGAGAAAGTCAGTGACTCAATTCTAGTTACCAAAGAGCAAGAAATAGCAAGAAGATATGGAAAATTAGAGATTTTTTGGGTTTTTAGGCTGCTGAAATTTTTAGGAAAAATCAATAATAATAAAAGTCTAGGGCATAGAGATTAGAGATCACCACAACGATAATCATACAAGCATTGCAATGATTCAAGTAAAAATCATATTTTTATCTATTAAATAGGTCGACTCGCATCAACCCTAGCAAAGCAATCAATTTATTTTCACAAATTAATAAACTTTACTAACAATCTTAATTAGGTTATCAAACTTTCGTTTCAAAATCTTAATTACTATCCGATTCACAATTCAATCTTTCAATTTAATTACAAAAAGGAATTTTCCCAATTTTCATTCAGTACTTAAGCACATAAAATAGATAAAACGAATCAATTCATAGCAAAATTGCAAGCATAACTATCGTTGGGATCACCCCAACCCTAGAAAAGGAGACTACTCACGCATAAACATGGTAGACATTGCAAAGTTCATGAAATAAATAAAAATCAGAAAATTAAATTTCATAAAAACCTGAGAATAATGTCAACAAAGCGTCACAAAAGCCTCACAAAATGTTCTCCAACTTTCGCCGAAGAAATCGCTTCAAAAAGCTCTCAAATCCGCTCACAAATGCTCTCTAAACGCCTGCTGAGAATTCTAAACGTGTGCTCAAAAAGAGGTAGAAGGAAGAGACTCTTCCAAACCCTAAAAATCCTATTTATACTTAATAGCCCATAAACTAAAGGAAAAATGGCCAAAAATAATATGAAGTATCAACCTTTGGCCAAAAATAATACGAACTTTAAAATTGACGATTTTATATACAAACTATCACAATATTAACCAAAAATAATACGATTCCAATTTCCGACCATATTTTCGGCCAAATGATGACGTGGCCACCGGAAATATAAGTTTGGGCTAAAAATGTAATAAATAATAAAGTTAGGGAAAGAAATATAAATTTATCGAAATTGGTTCAACATCAACTCGAATGGTTGAACGAGTTGACTCGGGCTCTACTAACCTTTCCCTTTCCCCTACCCTCACTCCTTAGCGAGCTCGCGATTCATCCATGGCGGTCGATTGATTCGGCTTCAAAATACTACATGTTTTATGCCAATCTTGTGTGATGTAAATTTAATTTCTAACATCATAACACTTTAATCTGAGGATTTTAAAACTAAATTAAACCCTAATTTCGTTCAAATTCGAAAACCCCCCAAACTGATTTTCGTCGATTTGGCATTGGAGACTTCGTCTTCGTCCGCAATTGAACGTGATAATCGACTTAGACAATCAATGGGAGGGTAGCAATCCATTCAATTGGGTGAATCAGATTCAAAGGGGTTTCAACATTTCTTACTTTCACCCATGGCATTTAAGATCATTTTCGAGCATTCAAACCATTAATTCCCAACACATTTCAAACACTCCTTCGATCACTTTCGAGCATTCAATCTGTTTGCCTGTTGCTATTGGAAATTCTAAGGAAGAAGAAGTGTACACTGCACAGGCGGTGGTTTTCACGATGGCAAGGCCATAGTCTTCAAATCTAATCGGAGGAGGAGACCAAGTTTGCCCAATTTCGATAAATTTATATTTCTTTCCCTAACTTTATTATTTATTACATTTTTAGCCCAAACTTATATTTCCGGTGGCCACGTCATCATTTGGCTGGAAATATGGTCGAAAATTGGAATCGTATTATTTTTGGTTAATATTGTGATAGTTTGTATATAAAATCGTCAATTTTAAAGTTCGTATTATTTTTTGCCAAAGGTTGATACTTCATATTATTTTTGGCCATTTTTCCTAAACTAAATTAGGAAATAATAAATATATCAATTTTATCTAAAGTCTAGCTAAGAAAAAGGGTAAAAATAATTAAATCCGGATAAATTCTCTCGCAGACGGGCCATACCGAAGCGGATGACCTCGGTACTGACCCCCCTTAGGGTCGGTATGACCATTGTTGCTTCATCCTGTCTCGCCGGTCCAGAAATGGCCTCGTTACCGACCCAGGTTGGGTCGGTACAGGGTCGGTACGGCTCGGAAAAATGCTGATATCTCCTTCGTTTGAACTTTGATTGCTTCCGTTCTTTTTCTTATGCGCTCCTTATTCTTTTCCGCATCTTTTCATAGTAGAATATTTCTCCAAAATCAGCTTCTAAATTCCTGTAGAATACACAAAAGCTAGTGAAGACATCTATTTCTCATGAAATATGAAAACACATGCAAAAGACACTAAACCCAATGCAAAACCTATGAAAATGACTCAAATTGACATCAAAACATATGGGAAAATATAACTAAAAACATGCACATCAATCATATCTTGAACCATTCAAGTGAAACAAGCACTTAACTTAAGCAGATACATTGATCATATATGCATATCTTGAACCATAGCAGCATAACAATTTCAAATAGGGCATTGCAACATTAGACATACAGCTCCAACATTGACAACAGTACTAATATGACATGCAGATTAGACATACAACTCCAATTCAAACCAAATCTAGAGCTCCAATTCACATTTACTAATCTGGAACTTCAATTTTTAGACTACACTTCTTAGTCATACCAAATCCGGAACTCCAATTCATACTTACTAATATCAGCATACAGCATACTCAATAGTCGATAACACAATCGAATACAAACAAGAATTGATCGAATCGAAATCGAATCAGACGAGAATCGAAAGGAAGCATGCCAAAAATAGAAATCGAGCATACTCATGTGTAGATGAGGCGACAGCAAAAGCAGAGAAAAAAATTCAAAATCGAATCAGACCAAAAACACATACCTACAGATCTATTGCGAAATCAAAGGGGAAATCGGAGGGGAAGACTCGGAGGCGGCGACGGTGGCAATCACGGACGAGAGACCGGCGAAATCAAGGGGAAATCGGAGGGGAGGACTCAGATTCGGCGACGGCGGCAATCACATACGAGGCACCAGCGAAATCGAGGGGAGGAAACGAAGGCGGCGATGGCTGCAATCACGGGCGAGGCACCAGCGAAATCGAGGGGAAATTGGAGGGGAAGAGTCGGAGGCGCACCTTGACTAAGAGTTTAAGACAAGGGAGAGGAAGAGAGGCGGCATCGGAAGGGAGAGGAAGAGAGGACTGGCGCCGGGGACCAGCAAGGGAGGGAAAGAGGAGGCGGTGTGTGCCATTGTTGAGGAAGAGAGAGGCGCGTCTGAACGTGATTGATTGGGAGAAGGGAAGGGTTGTAATGTTTGATAATTCCTTCTAATGGTTAACAAAAAAAAAAAAAAAGTCTTAAATTTCACCTAATTTACAAAATTGCCACCGCTTCCCAATAACCATTGATTATGGAACGAATGGCTGAGATTAAAAGTTTTCATTGTAAGGGAGTTTCTATGGGAAGAGGTATTTCCACTTTAACCTCTCCCTATATATATATATATATATTTGTTATTTGGTTAACCGGTTGGGATTTGTCGGTTCGATTCGGTTCGGGTTTATCCGCTCACTTAATTATTTAATGGTAACGAAAATAAAATAAAATATTATTGGGGGTTTAAAATATATTATTTGGACTTGTGGATTTTAAAAGTAATTTGGAAAAGAATTTCAAAGATCGGAAAGTAATTTAATGAATAATTGAAAAAGGATTTTAGCGAGTATTTTCAAGGGTCGGAATTCTTAACTGCTTGATTCGGATTTCAAAACGGTTTTGGAACTAACTTGGGAATTATACTTGTTCGATGACTAACTAGCATGATAATATGACCGTTTGACTAACGACATGATATTTGTGACTAATAGCATGAATTGTGGTGATTTATTATAAGAGATTAAATATTGGGTACCGATGATGAGGATGATATATATTTGTATACTAAGTGAGAATATGAAATGGTAATACATGAATTAGACTAAGTATGATATGGAGATTGTCTAATCTAATGAGTTCGCAAGTTACGATGAAAACGATATGAGATGATGAAACGATATGAGAAATTGAATTGAGACATTAATGTTATTGATGATGAGATGGTTAACTTATATATGTTTTATCTGAATCTTGTGCGTGTTATTTGATATGTTTTGTGTAAGTTAGACTTAGACTTATTATGTCATTTATCTTCTAGGTGAGCTCTAATCCGCCTGGATTTGCTTGATTGCTATATTAATTGGATTATGCACTTCTCCAGGTAAATTCTTTGAACTTACTCATGATGGGCGCTCTATGCACTGGGTGTTATATAGTAGGCTAGTGTCCATGCACCATACGACTTAGAATCATGCTTAGGAGCTAAAATGAAAATCATATGATTGTTATATGTCTTTGCAAGAGAACGGTCGTTATCTGTGAAGTAACTAGAGTCTTTGCTGGGGTCATAGGACGACCCAGTCCCATCGGGTCCCGTCCTGAGTCAATCGAGTCATGGAACTTCCTTTACTTATATTATGAGCATGATTGTGAAAGCTGCCTGCGGGATTTATTATTTCTTGTGGGACGGGTTGGGCATGTGTGCCACCCGATTATTATGGAATGCATTCACGAGCTGGCCAATCTCCGCCCTATCGGAAGGGGGTGGAGGTAGGAGAGGGACATGTCACTTGGCATTCGGTGTGGATCCATTTATCGCTTTCTGCATTATATTAAACTGTCAATATATATATATATATATATATATATATATGTATATATATATGTATGTATGTATGTATGTATGTATGTATGTATGTATGTATGTATGTATGTATGTATGTATGTATGTATGTATGTATGTATGTATGTATGTATGTATGTATGTATGTATGTGCGTGCGTGTGTGTGTCTGTGTGTGTGTGTGTGTGATTTAATATCCGCCTTGCATTACACATTTCATCTTAGGGATAGGATACTTATTATATGCCTCTCAGAGTGTGTTTACACACGCGCATGAGTGGCGACCTGATGATTGACCCAGATCCCCCACTTTTTTTCTTGATTCAGGTACCCGTTCCATTGTTTGAATTCGTGCTGTAATGCGGGGTCCATTCGTACGGCAGAGAGCGAGTGCTTAAAACTCCGACTTCACCAGATTTACACTTTTTGGGATTTCTTCTTACTTATACTCTGTTTGACCCAGCCTTGCCGCGACACTGGTTGTATCATTTTTAGAACTTATGTCCTTTACATGATAAAAGGTGTTCTGGGTTGTAGACTTAGGACATGTACAGGGGTTTACCCCGGGGTGTCCAATGGACCTTCAGGATTTGGGGTGCGAAATCCCGCTTTAAATTACAAATCTTCGATTTCAAACCTTCAACCTGTACTCGGAGCACAAGATCCTAACGAGGGGTTTTATCCCTCGAAACGTAACTCGGGAATTATAATCCGGGACCGTTACATTCATAAGATATCTACATCAGCGGGTGGAAAAGGCAAAACCCAACGACTAAAAAAAGTTTGAAATTTCATAAGCAAAGTATTGATTGCAAACTTGTGAGGACATCTTACCTCAATAGATTCTGGTAGGTATATGGTGTTGCTTTAGAAGACACAAGATTAACATCGGTGTTGAAATTTAGGCACAAACGTGATACTCATGAGATTCATGCCCTTATTTTACAGCTCGGTAGTAAGAAAATTAGTTCCCAAAGCGGTAAGGCCATTTCTAATTAAGGTAGCTCCCTAGTGACAAAGAATTTGCCCAAGTCCTTTTTATCCCACCAACTAGAACCAGTTAAGAGTATAATGCAAAAAAAAAAAATCAATCCATTCTCATCATGTTTTTGAAAATGGTGATCAAAACAATAATGTAACGTATGCAGTTTTTCAGATTTGTTGTTGCAAGCTTAAATCATCATATCTCCTTCAATACTTGGCCAACTGAAACCATTCAAAGCTCAAAATGCTCTATATTGAAGCTGATTTCTAGAAACTTAAGCTATCAGCAATTCAGCATCAATTTAGCCATAAACTTCCCAGAAATTGCAGCAGCAAGTAACCTGAAATAAATTCTCTGTTAGACATTTTTACAAACACCTTTCTAACATGAATTCAACCACACTAGAAAGTCAATATCTAATTCCAAATTTATCCAAATCCCCCCATCAAATTCCTAATCAATAAATAAACTCCCTAATCCAATTAATCAAAGATCAATTTCAACCCTAGTTTCCATAGCTATGAACTTATCTTTATGCACTTTGTAGACCAAAAAAAACATTTCAAATCAAAGCGAAATGAAGCAACCAAACCAACACTGGACACTTCAACTTTATACCTTCTAACTTGAAATTGTAGGCTCAAATCAAAATCTTATAATTAGATGCTCATTCAGCAGTGAGCTGATCTGATCCCTTTACCAAATCATTCAAGCAACCAATCACACGCATACTGTAACGGCCCAGAATTATAATTTCTGGGTTACGTTTCAAGGGATAAAACCCCTTGTTCGGATCTTGCAATCCAGGTACGGGTCGAGGTTTCAAACTCATTTTAAGATTTGTAGAAAAAGGGATTTCAAACCCTAAAACCTCGAAGGGCCGTTGGGTACCCTTAACCTGTCCTAAGACTATGTCGCGGAAACCATTTCAAACGGAAGTAAAGCGGAAGTAAAGTACAGATACAAGTGTCACGGCGGAGCCGGGTCAAAACGGAGTCAAAAGTATAAATCCAAAACAATATAATCAGAGTCTGGTGAAGTCTATAACTCCAGCGCTCACTCTCCGCCGACAAAATGACCCGCGCAATAAGCAAACAGCACCGATAGGATGAACATAAATAATTCCTAAAAAAATTGATTTGGGGCGGGATCAGATCGATGCCCACTTAACTCTGCATCCCAACCATAAGCACACATATACGCTATACCTAATAAAGATGCTCTAATGCAGTACGAAATTCAAACACACTAGCATGCTCCTAGTTCATAATAATGTGCAGAAATACTGTAAAGGGCCCAAGACAATGCCAAGTGGCATATCCCTCTCCTACCTCCACCCCTTCCGACAGGCGGAGACTGGCCAGCTCGTGAATGCATTCATTCATAATCGGGGGGCACGCATGCCTAACCCGCTCCACAATAAAGCCCGCAGGCATATCATAATATAAGGAAGTACTCGATTGACTCAGGGTACCCGATGAGGCTGGGCTACCCTATGACCCTAGCAAATACTTCTAGGACTATCACAGATAACGGCCGTTCTGTTTACATACGCACAAAGAAATAGAATGCTCAACGATCGATGCAACCTAGCATGGTACTACATGGCATGCTGATCATGAATGCAAGCACCTAGTATATCATGCACCTAAAGCAGGGAATAGCTCTATTCAATCTGAGTAAGCTCCGAAGAGACTTACCTGAAGATGCAGAACAGCAGGATAACACAAGCAAGGGCCCAAATGCAAGTCTCAAGCAATCCAAAAGCAATACACACCTATCATCAAGTCATTTTCATAAGCTACTGATCCATCACTCATACACAGGGTCTTCACGTTCTCATCATGCTCAAAACCAACTAATAGCGAAACCTTTTTCCAAAACCTTTCCGATTTGATCAACATCAACCAAAAATCATTCTTCCAATCGGAACCATTGATAAAAGCACATCAACCATATTTTACAACTTCCTTCTCAAAACCAACATCATCAAACCAAGACGGAGAATTCCGACATTAAACATTGAAATCTTAAAACCAATATCTCAAAATCATATTATAGAAATAGTTCCGGCATTTTATTTCAAAACCCTGACTTTAAATATTTCAAGTAATTTAAGACAATGATAAACATTTCTAAAATAAATTTACCTTTAAGAACCCCATTCATAAATCAAAACCGACAATTCACTTTAAAATCTTGTTTATAAACAACGTTTAACAACATAATCTAAATAGTATTTAAGATATAAGAATCACCAAAATCACATATTTAAATCAACGCACACTTATCCAAAATAATAACACTTTTAAAGTAATTCCATAATGTGAAATAAATTCAGAAATTTATTTTCATGAAATCATAATCATCATAAAGATAATAATAATAATAATCACATAATTAAGTAAATACTAACATATAGCATCTATGTATAACATGTAAGAATAGCCATTTAAAACCATTAAGAAAAGGCCCAAAAGAGAGGAACCCAACCCAGAAAGCCCATACCCGGCCCAAAAACAAATCTGAAGGAGGTGAACCGGTTTTAAGCCTCATTTTGTTTTAAAATCACAGAACCGGACCCAATTAAAATAAAAACAAACCGAACCCGTCTCCCTCCTCAAGGAAAGAACGAATCTGGGCGTTGGCGATGGTGAAACAGAGGGAATGGAAACGAAACCCAGGTTCCGGCGGCTCCCTATCCAGCGCGAATCCCTCACCCCGACCGACAACACAAGGACAGAACGAGAATGAAGAGGAAGGAGGAAGAAGAAATCTCACCGAGAGGGCTTCGCAGTCTCGCCGGGAAAAGGGCCATCGAACTCGATCTGGCTCGGTTGAAGGCGGTTCACGCCGTCCTGACCTGGGACGCGAGAAAGGGCTTAAAGGCGGGCCTTTATTTCGTTTAAGAGTTAAAGGGGCTAGGGAGAAAGCTCACCCGATGGTCTCGAGGTCGTCGCCGGAAGTCGTCGTCGGAGGCGCGACTTGGCTTCGCCACGGTCGGAATCAAACGAGCTCAGCCCAGGAAGAAAGAGGGAGGGTTAAGGGTGAAGTTTACATTGATTTCAAGCAAGGAAGAGGAGGGCGAGACCTTACCGCGGACAAGAAGTGGAACAGAGGATCGGAGGGGAGGAAGGCCTGCGCCGGCTTGGCTCCTGGGCGCGGTGGTGGCTCTGGCGGCTTGAACGGCGGCCGGAGAACGGAAGAAGGTGGCCTGGGAGAAGGCTGTGTTCCTGATTTGTGAAGATAAGGCAGTTGCAGGTCTTTGTCTCCATTCTAAAGAATGATTTCAAAAGAGAAGTAGGATTGTTGTTTGCTGTGTTTGGGAATGGGTTAAAAGGGACCTGATGTTATGCAGTTTGGGTGGGGAAATGTGTTGAATCCGGGTACAAGAGAGGGAGAGAGAGAGAGCTTTATTTGTTTTCCAAAATAAAAGGGAATCAAGGAAGGGAGTGAGAGGAGAAGATGATAAGATTTGCCAAATAGGGGGAAGATGAGTTGGAATTGGTCAACAAGGGGACCAAGTGTAGAGATTTCATAAGAATTGGTGCTATGAGACGGAATTCGTGGTCTCGAGGTGCGTTCTGAAATTAGTTTCCGACTCGTTCGAACTAAATTTTAAAATTTGACTGAAATCCGTTTTAAGAGTTTCAAAAAAAAAATCAATTTATTAAATTGAGGACGAGTTTTCCTTAAAATATCTGAATTTTTATTTTATTTTATTTTATTATTTATTGAAATTTATTATTTAAAAATCCGGGCCTTTACATCATCCACCTCTAAAAACAAGTCTCGTCCCCGAGACTAAAACCAAAATAAAGTAGGGGATGAAGTTTGAAATTGATGAGTCCAAGGACCATGTCCAGAATCTTGTAATCATCTCGGTTGCGTCTTCCGGGATTCTCACAACATCCTAGTCACGGTCGTGACATCTCCAATTGGCCTTGACAAGTATGCGATAAGCGCCCCTATCACATCCTCGCTTCGACTTTTCGGAAGTGCCACAACTCTAAAAGTTCTACAATGTCATCACTAGGTCTTAGCAAGCACCCTACAAGCGCCCTCATAAAATGATTGTATCCACTTCGTGAAGTATCATAGAGTTGCCCGGGTTTGAAAAGTTTCAAAAGGGATCCCATAATTGAAAATAAAGATTAACCTCAAAATCGTTGAAATTCTCGGTATCGTTCATTCTTTTACAATCCAAGTTGGTCCTTTTTCAAAATCGTTCAAAATCTTCAAATCCAACGTCTAATCAAGCAACCTTACACCAAAACAAGTCAAATCCCTTCAAATCAAGATTTCGTCAAAATATTCCAACCACCAGATCAACTCCTCACATACCAAACAATCAAATTTAGAAGATGGGAGGTGGAGTTATCCACCTCTAAGGGCTAATCCCATATTTTCTTCTTAGTTTCCATAATTAAATCAATCTATCAGTTTCAATTCGAGCAAAATTCACAAGCCACAAGCAATGCATAACCACATAACCAATCAATCCTCAACGAGTACACCATATGACAAGTCTCAAACATATGCCAGCACACTGCCACAAGATCACATCAACGTCTCCACATCATACTAAAGGTCATAATATGCATATGTGCCAAAATCATAACACACATCTCGATATCACACCAAGGTCATAACAGGTACATCCTCACCATAAAGTCAATAAATCAAACTCATTGTCAACATCTCAACACAACAAGTCATATTATTAAGATTCCGTGAAAGGGGAGGTCAACCAATATATCAGTCATCGAATGTCAACATATTCACCAAACATCATCTTAACTCATCATAATGCCATATAACGATCATTTAGAATCTGGTATCACTATCTTATATATACAAATCATATTCATCCTCAAAGTCATGTTCATCATTTAACATACCCACAATCATGCTTAACGATCAAATAACATCACATCATGCTTTACCATCCCGTAATATAATACCATGTTTTCACATAGCAACATGCCATTATCTCATGATTCATATAACACATCGTACCATGCTTCTAAAACGCACATCAGGGTAGTAATGCTTCAATATATCATGATAACACTAGTCACTACCAATTAGATTTCAGTATTTGCATAAAAAAAACATGTAATATCAGTCTATATCAAGTTTATCATGGTTGCTATCTAACATTATGCCAGCAGATATAAATAAATCACATAATCAAGAAAATCCTCACATCATACCAGTCAAAATAAAACACAATCCCCACTTGTCCATCTCCGCTCTCAAGCCAAGACTAATCCTCTTCTAGACTCGCCAACGTCAACTCAGACAAAAATTCCCCAAAGAATCCCAATTCATCTCGATGTTCAAATATCGCCCCTCCTTCCATCAAACACTACCACACCATCCACCTCTAAGAATCCAACTCCTATCTCTAACCTCACGCCCGAGTACCCTCTCATACTATATCCTCACTTCTCTTAAGGCCATTTCTTACACTTCCTACACTTCCCAAGATATCACCAGCATCATGCCTTGCAAAATTCCTAAAGCTCACTCAGTCTTACCTAAACCAACATCTCTCTTTTGCGACTTATCTCATAACATCCCCGATCATCCTAACCACTCAAGCTCTTTCACCACTCTTCTACCACGCTACCAACGACCTCACCCACAGGTTTAAGGAAGAAGCAATAATTAAAATCATCAAACACAAGGTCTACATCATGTCAACTAGCATTTATAAACATAACATCATGGGTTCAACAAGTCTCAATTTATCATCATGCTTAATAATCATTGCAAACATCATATATGAACATAATGAAATCAAGCTAACATGTTGCATTATAACCTTATCCGATACAATTCATGCTTCTTAACATATATAGTTCACATTTAACGGGCAAAGGAATTCAAATCATGCTTAGCAACTTAGAGTAGCAACACGTCAAGACATCATGGTACATGAGATCTATAAGTCATCAAATCATATCATCATACACAACAGATAATCAGGCAACGGTCATTTTCAATTCAGCACATCAACACATGAATCTCATCGCTATGTCAGTGCAATATCGTCGTCAACAATTTCAAAAGGGTTAGCAATTCGAACGGAGAACAATCCCGCTTGCAAATCATATCGTACACAGTAACCGTAATCCTCGATGCGTGCCCGTTCCGCCGACATCATAGATCCTGAGGCCCGTGGGTTATGGGCCCACACTTCCGCCACACTGCTCTATCGCTATGCAACTTCTTTTCTCTTTCAAGCAGTCGCTCACCCAATGTATCGCGCATGAATCCAAGTTAGCAAAGATAGGAGAGTGACAAGAGCGGACAACCCAATGTTCCTTTCGAAACCAAACATAGACCAAGGCTAAGAACGACAAGACTACAGACAAAACTTCGACCCGGGAATAGCAACGATGCCCTTATGAAAGTCTATTAGGTTATAATCGCGACAAGTAACACGAATTCATCATGGAATGTATCAATTGCACTAATCCGCACTAACATATACCTATCTCAAGGGGGACAACGTTCGTATTCATTTTCAAAGGCACAATCGAGTACTACAACATACATGTGAGACAAGCTAGTAGCATATTATTCCACGAAACGGATAGGCTTAGCAACTTCAAACAAGTTATGCGAAGCTAGTAACGATCATACAGGGTCCGAGTTCATGTGAAATTTAATGAGACTGACGGGTGTTATATATATGAATGAATGCACAAGCATGGTATACGTATCAACATGTGAGGTCAAGCATGGCAAGGTATATCATATTAGTGAGACTAAACGTCATAGAGGAACACATAAGAGGGCCATAGTAATTATCACATCTGACACAATGATCATATAATAGGTTAAGAATGGCACGTAATCATATGTCGAGATACATTTAGAAATCATGGGTCCCACATGATACTAGTGATACATAATGTGATACAATCATAGTCAAGAGTCATTAAGAGAAGTTCAACATAATATGCACGAAACAAGAGGCATCATCAAAAGTAACAAGAAGGGCATCATGGGCAACATATTATAATCATGCTAGGAACGAACCATCATAGAATACATATATGGGACAATAGCCATCACATCATACAACAAGTACAACACGGGATCATTTACCGAATTATATTGGGAATCATAAGCCCTACAGAATACTACTGGCACATATCGAACATGAATACAATTAAGATAATGCGATTAGATTCATTCTAACATTCATGCATCATGCGTATGCGAAATCATGATATAGCGTGGTGTGTGATCATGCGAGGTGTCCAGTCATACGTTCATGCAAGCACGAGAGAATATCATAGGGTAATAGGGAAATACCACCGAGCGATAACATGTAAGCATGCTAGGATTTACCATCACGAAAAGCAAGTCGATCATCGAATTCAGCATCAGTCTAATCAGGATGAGTAAAACACTTTAAGAAGAGGGAAGAATCACGCTATCAAGGACCTAGCCCGGGAGAGAATTAGCAATACTGTAGGCAAGATATAAGCTCACACCAGTCACAACCAAGGGTCCTACACGACACTAATAGCTCAACATAACATGCTATACATATAAACATTTAATTGATAATTACAACGGTACGCAAGAAATCAATCACTCATATTCCGACGATATAGAAGCATGGGGGCAAGTGCAGCGGTGTATAATACGAACCTAGTAATGGGACAATATAGCTAGAATACGGGGACATGAGCTCAAATCAACACATAACATGATAAAGCATGCATTCATCAAGACTCAATTATACCACATACTCTCCATCCAAAGCACGTAATTATACAACAATATTAACTTGCAAGATCATCAATAATGATTAATTTAACGAATACAAAATAGATGGGCATGCTACATATTCTCGGCACAAAGGAGTGATAAGCATTGACACGTCATCATCCATCATGCTAAGGCGATCATGTACAATCATTCATATAGGGAGGGTTTGATCACACTACCATAAACCTAATCCAGGAGGAAATAACGATCATGCAAGTTCGTATCATATAGTTCATGCATCCCATCAATCATACGATCAGTAAGCCAAGTAAACATGCTATAACAACAAATGGTCATGATATAAGGCACGACACAACACGATACTTGAGAAAGGTAACTAACCACAACATGAGCTTAAACAATACAACCATGACAGAAGGCAAGGCAAAACATGAGGAGCTTCTTACTAATGATCATTGACAAGGTACATGCGGGAGATTATAAAATCATGTTATGCAATCAGAGAGAGTCACCATTACAACCGGAAAGAGATCCCTAAGGGCATCCACTGACTTTTCCCAACCGACTCATCACCCCTCTTACCCGTGGGACTCTAGTACGACTCTTTGTGGCGAGAAAACACTGGTTGATCGTCATAAGAATCAAGAAAGACAACCCTATAAAAATCTTACTCTTTAACCCGGAATTTCGTCAAGGACCCTATTTCAATAATCACTCAGACAACCCTCATATCCACACATATCTCCCGAAGACAATGCGTTTATAACCAACCCGATTCCCATGAAAGATACTGACATCCGGGAGAAGGACTCGATAAGACCCTCAAGGGTTTAGCATAGTGGAACGGGCTATTACACATAACTGGGTCTGACCACACAGAAACAAGGGTACTCCCACTATCCCGTTTACACAGATCAGTCAATACACAACTCATTGTTAGGCATACCAAATCAGATCTCTAGCATAACAAGCACTCAGCACAGAATCAATTAATAACACTCATAATGATCTCATTTGATTCTCCCAACCCATCTGTAAAGAACAAGCTGATATTTCGCCTACCGTTCCCAACTACACCCAATAGGGGTGGTCTATCGCCTTTACTACCCACTCGTGTCCCCGTTTGGTCAGTTTTTCTCTTTTATTACAAATCGAGTTCATTATTTAGTCCAATTTAGGTTAGGCATCTTAAGTTCATTTTGCCCCTTTAAAACACTTTCAAATCCTTAGAAATTCATGGGCGGTTCTCCAAAACATACACTCGACCCTTGTGTACCCGAATTGCACAACCTCAGCTCTGATACCATCTTTGTAACGGCCCAGAATTATAATTTCTGGGTTACGTTTCAAGGGATAAAACCCCTTGTTCGGATCTTGCAATCCAGGTACGGGTCGAGGTTTCAAACTCATTTTAAGATTTGTAGAAAGAGGGATTTCAAACCCTAAAACCTCGAAGGGCCGTTGGGTACCCTTAACCTGTCCTAAGACTATGTCGCGGAAACCATTTCAAACGGAAGTAAAGCGGAAGTAAAGTACAGATACAAGTGTCACGGCGGAGCCGGGTCAAAACGGAGTCAAAAGTATAAATCCAAAACAATATAATCAGAGTCTGGTGAAGTCTATAACTCCAGCGCTCACTCTCCGCCGACAAAATGACCCGCGCAATAAGCAAACAGCACCGATAGGATGAACATAAATAATTCCTAAAAAAATTGATTTGGGGCGGGATCAGATCGATGCCCACTTAACTCTGCATCCCAACCATAAGCACACATATACGCTATACCTAATAAAGATGCTCTAATGCAGTACGAAATTCAAACACACTAGCATGCTCCTAGTTCATAATAATGTGCAGAAATACTGTAAAGGGCCCAAGACAATGCCAAGTGGCATATCCCTCTCCTACCTCCACCCCTTCCGACAGGCGGAGACTGGCCAGCTCGTGAATGCATTCATTCATAATCGGGGGGCACGCATGCCTAACCCGCTCCACAATAAAGCCCGCAGGCATATCATAATATAAGGAAGTACTCGATTGACTCAGGGTACCCGATGAGGCTGGGCTACCCTATGACCCTAGCAAAGACTTCTAGGACTATCACAGATAACGGCCGTTCTGTTTACATACGCACAAAGAAATAGAATGCTCAACGATCGATGCAACCTAGCATGGTACTACATGGCATGCTGATCATGAATGCAAGCACCTAGTATATCATGCACCTAAAGCAGGGAATAGCTCTATTCAATCTGAGTAAGCTCCGAAGAGACTTACCTGAAGATGCAGAACAGCAGGATAACACAAGCAAGGGCCCAAATGCAAGTCTCAAGCAATCCAAAAGCAATACACACCTATCATCAAGTCATTTTCATAAGCTACTGATCCATCACTCATACACAGGGTCTCCACGTTCTCATCATGCTCAAAACCAACTAATAGCGAAACCTTTTTCCAAAACCTTTCCGATTTGATCAACATCAACCAAAAATCATTCTTCCAATCGGAACCATTGATAAAAGCACATCAACCATATTTTACAACTTCCTTCTCAAAACCAACATCATCAAACCAAGACGGAGAATTCCGACATTAAACATTGAAATCTTAAAACCAATATCTCAAAATCATATTATAGAAATAGTTCCGGCATTTTATTTCAAAACCCTGACTTTAAATATTTCAAGTAATTTAAGACAATGATAAACATTTCTAAAATAAATTTACCTTTAAGAACCCCATTCATAAATCAAAACCGACAATTCACTTTAAAATCTTGTTTATAAACAACGTTTAACAACATAATCTAAATAGTATTTAAGATATAAGAATCACCAAAATCACATATTTAAATCAACGCACACTTATCCCAAATAATAACACTTTTAAAGTAATTCCATAATGTGAAATAAATTCAGAAATTTATTTTCATGAAATCATAATCATCATAAAGATAATAATAATAATAATCACATAATTAAGTAAATACTAACATATAGCATCTATGTATAACATGTAAGAATAGCCATTTAAAACCATTAAGAAAAGGCCCAAAAGAGAGGAACCCAACCCAGAAAGCCCATACCCGGCCCAAAAACAAATCTGAAGGAGGTGAACCGGTTTTAAGCCTCATTTTGTTTTAAAATCACAGAACCGGACCCAATTAAAATAAAAACAAACCGAACCCGTCTCCCTCCTCAAGGAAAGAACGGATCTGGGCGTTGGCGATGGTGAAACAGAGGGAATGGAAACGAAACCCAGGTTCCGGCGGCTCCCTATCCGGCGCGAATCCCTCACCCCGACCGACACCACAAGGACAGAACGAGAATGAAGAGGAAGGAGGAAGAAGAAATCTCACCGAGAGGGCTTCGCAGTCTCGCCGGGAAAAGGGCCATCGAACTCGGTCTGGCTCGGTTGAAGGCGGTTCACGCCGTCCTGACCTGGGACGCGAGAAAGGGCTTAAAGGCGGGCCTTTATTTCGTTTAAGAGTTAAAGGGGCTAGGGAGAAAGCTCACCCGATGGTCTCGAGGTCGTCGCCGGAAGTCGTCGTCGGAGGCGCGACTTGGCTTCGCCACGGTCGGAATCAAACGAGCTCAGCCCAGGAAGAAAGAGGGAGGGTTAAGGGTGAAGTTTACATTGATTTCAAGCAAGGAAGAGGAGGGCGAGACCTTACCGCGGACAAGAAGTGGAACAGAGGATCGGAGGGGAGGAAGGCCTGCGCCGGCTTGGCTCCTGGGCGCGGTGGTGGCTCTGGCGGCTTGAACGGCGGCCGGAGAACGGAAGAAGGTGGCCTGGGAGAAGGCTGTGTTCCTGATTTGTGAAGATAAGGCAGTTGCAGGTCTTTTTCTCCATTCTAAAGAATGATTTCAAAAGAGAAGTAGGATTGTTGTTTGCTGTGTTTGGGAATGGGTTAAAAGGGACCTAATGTTATGCAGTTTGGGTGGGGAAATGTGTTGAATCCGGGTACAAGAGAGGGAGGGAGGGAGAGATTTATTTGTTTTCCAAAATAAAAGGGAATCAAGGAAGGGAGTGAGAGGAGAAGATGATAAGATTTGCCAAATAGGGGGAAGATGAGTTGGAATTGGTCAACAAGGGGACCAAGTGTAGAGATTTCATAAGAATTGGTGCTATGAGACGGAAGTCGTGGTCTCGAGGTGCGTTCCGAAATTAGTTTCCGACTCGTTCGAACTAAATTTTAAAATTTGACTGAAATCCGTTTTAAGAGTTTCAAAAAAAAAAATCAATTTATTAAATTGAGGACGAGTTTTCCTTAAAATATCTGAATTTTTATTTTATTTTATTTTATTATTTTTTTCGACTTAAATCCATTTATATTATTTATTGAAATTTATTATTTAAAAATCCGGGCCTTTACACATACAAGCACTTTATTCGGCAATCAGATGACCATAAGAAGTGGAGAACATCCATGTATTCAACAAGATTGTTTATGACAACAGTTTCAATAATTATACCTAGGCGTGGCGCTTGGAGGCGAGGCGAGACTGCGAGAGAAGAGACAACACTGCGCGTGGCGTGGGGAGGTGAGGCATGGGTGGCGAGGTGAGGCGAGGCAAGCCAACGCAAACATTAAAGGGGAAAGTGGAAGCATTAGGTCCAGAAGCATCAAAATCGAAGGCATAAGCAACAAAATTGGAGAAATCCAAGCAAAAGTCGAAGAAATAGCAAAACCTATAAACAGAACCATGAAACCGACGCCAAAAGTGCAAAATCAATGGGAAAGTTCAGCAGGAGCATAAAAGAAACCCCTAGGACAAATTTAAGCAAATTAAGCAACTAATCAATCCAGCTTGAAACACAAAGCTACGCTTGTATAATTTGGGAATCAAATTAGCCCCAAGTCCAACACAAATTCGAGCAAATTAGGGTTTGAATAACCTTAATTTTCGGAATTGAAAAGAAAACCCAAATTATATATAAAACTGGAACACATACCTGTGACTCTGTGAGCCTCCTCTTCGATCGTCCTCGTCCAGTGGCCAAATCATCTTCACCCTTCATCTCCGGCTCTCTCTACTTTTTGAAGAGAGGCTGAGGAGGCACGACGACAAGAGGAGGAGGAACGACGCCGAGAGGAGGAACGACGCCGAGAGTTGAAAGCTTTAATTACGGATATGGTGGACACATTCTTTGCCCAGCTGAAAACAGCACAGGGCGCCGACCTTGTTTCGCAGATTCCCGTTGACTCCGACATCGGAATTGAGTCAACTCAGTCTTGTTGCGAAGCTGACTCGACGAACTTTCCAACGGTGGGTCACACGCTGCAAGACTCCCCAGGAAATGCCTCTGAATTTGTGTTGCAAGCAGACTGCGACAGTGTTCTGCGGGACGAGCATGTTGATTCCATTGACGAGGATGAGGTACTTGATGACGTGTCTCAAGAGTTAGCAATTGTACCTCTTCGGCATGTTCATGAAGTTCCAGTTGCTGAGATTTGTGTGGTCATTGATCCTATTCTTATTGACGATCAAGTCCGTTCAACGATCGCGCATGAAGGTGTTGTTTTTGGAATTCCTATACCTCGAATTCTCCTGGCACCTATTCCACCCATTCCTCCATCATCTTCTTTGAAGGTTGCTGCTTCTTCCTCGCCGATCATCTCCGACTCGATTCGAGGACGAATCGAAGATAAGAGGGGGAGAATGATGCAGGTCAAGATGGTCTTCTGTGGGTCTAACAACGATCTTGATCCAGGCGACGACTCGAGGACGAGTCGATTTCAAATGGAGGAGAATGATGGCATCCTCAAGCGGAAGAAGAAGGCTCCACCTTGGAAGTCGTTAAAGAAACGACATTAATTATTTTATTATTTATATTTCTTATTTTTTATATATATTCTATTTTTAGTAACTCCTATGTTAGTTGGAGTCTAATTATAGAATTGCTTATTTTAGTATTTCTTAGTTTGGTCAAATAAGATGGTTAGGAGAGTCTATCCTTTAGGCTTTCTTAATTATCATATTTTATTATTTTCTATATTAAGATTTTAGATTAAGTTTTATTTAGTTAGGATATAGTTTGGTAAAGCAATCCTTAACCTCTAAGGAAGCCAACCAAACCCTAGTTATTTACCTATTTAAACATTGTATTTCCTTTTGAATTAAGCAGATTGAATATAGAATTGAAGAAACCCTTTGGCTAAAGGGTTCTTCGATTATCAATCCAAACACAACCCGTCTTTCTTTCAAGTTCATCGTTCTACGTTCTTCTTCATCAAATATGAAATTTTAGCTCTTCCCCACAGCCGCACTGTCGACCGAGACCACTGCCCCGCGCGCCTGAGTGGAGGAACTTCACGTGGATTTCAATCGGCACTTGGAACGCCTAATTAATTAGCACTTGCTAATTAGGGCAATTTGCCAATTGCAAGCAATCCCCGTAGTTCAATTCCAATTGAAAGTCAACCGGAGGCACGTGGATTTGTTGGGACTGAATTTGGAGATCGACTCTATTTTTCGAGAACGGGTGATCGAATCGACTTATACATCAGAAATCTCCTTATTTATTTAAACACGCGTGTCGCCCCTAATTCCAACTACCAATCAAATTGCTCCTCGCGGTTTTCACCCTAATTTTTTGGTTTCCAACGGAGTCGATCCGTGTGTGTGATGGAAAAAGTCTGTGGTAGGCCACTTTAGCTTCAAAGTGGAAGTTCTACTGTAGGGTTTAACATCCGGGATTCTTTCAAATCGATCTATTCCTATAGGAGGTTTCATTGCGACTCTTTCCCGTCCTTGATGGCAAAAGCGCTGGCACTCCAATCCAGTATTGTGATGGTTAGAGAACTTAGCCTCCGACGCCACTACAAAAAAAAACAATTTAGCATCGGCAAATTTCCGTGGCAAAAAGCCATTCTGGGGTGGCAAAACCCATTTAGCCACGGGAGTAGCCACGGCAAACAAGGGGTGGCCAAGTCTGGGGTGGCAAAATGATAGTAGCTACGGCAGTTAGCCGTAGCTACTAATCTAGCGACGGTTAAGCGACGGCGAAGCAACTCCGGATGAAAGGCACGGCACATTTGCCACGGTAAGTTGCCGTAGCTAAGTTGTTCATGGAAAATAAAAAAAAACCTGCTTTTTAGCCCGGATTCTTCAGACCCGGGCTAAAAAGTCCCATATTTTTTTAAAAAAAAAAAACAGTACCCGTGCAATTTACCTATTAATAAATTTGTATTAATTTATACAAATTTAAATATACATAATAATACAACTTTACATTAATTATATAAAAATTTACCTAATCGAGCCTACAAACAAGAAGTGAATATCCATAGAGAAGCCAAATCAAGCCTTACACTTATAATTACATAAATTTACTCTTTCCGCCCAGGTTATCTCTGAGATCATTTTCTTCTCCAGGAAAGGCAAATCAAGCCTTAACTTATGATATTATGCAACATCAACCTACAACAATAGAAGCAAATTATACCTCTCCTGAGGCATCAAGGCTCAAGCAACACAACTTCCTCTTCAAGCTTCTGAATTTTTCTCCACATAGTTCGTTTCTTCCCCCTCCAACCTTGACAGCCTCTGCAGTGAATTGTTAATCTTATGAGTAAGCTTGAACCTATTAAAAAACAACAAAAGCAATTAACTAGTTTGCACAATCCAAGTCATTATTAACTTAAGTGGAAGCATAAGATCTTTCTTTCAATCGGTGGAGCACCATAATAATATTCACAAGTTTGGTACCCGAATTCAACAACTAATCAACCAAAAAAAATGAGCCAGATAAACTCAAGCAGACTCATTCAATTCAATTTTCGGCTACTATGATGAGGATTCAAAAAAAGGGAAAACATTTAGCAAATAAACAACTTGGCAATGAAAGAAGAAATGTAGTATAAGAAATCAGCAAATAAAGAACCAGCCAGCAGCTCTAAAAGACAGCAGTAATTCTAACTCCAAACTCACTGAAAGGATTAGATAAAAGACAGCAGTAATTCTAACTCCAAACTCACTAAAAGGATTAGAGGAGAATATCAGCTTTCATTAGCAGAAAAGAAGAAAAAAAATGATCAAGTGGTATCAACTTCCATTAGCAAAAAAGAAACAAAAAGGATCAAAGTAAACCACCAAGCTAACTGCAACATCAACTTCCATTTTCAAGAGAATCCACAATGTCGTGAGAGTAATCATAGCTGGGATAAATACACCATTTATCTCCTGCTTTAGGATGAGGAGTAAACTGTATATAGAAAAGAGTGAAAAGAGTGATTAGCCTATCCCTCTAGGGACTGTTCATCTTTTTCTCCCTATACTCTTTTATCTCATCAAGAGTTTGAAGTTCAGAACAAATCGAAGTGAACATATTCATCAATCTAATGAAACTCAGTCAAAAGATAAAAATTTCAAGTATCTTCAAGGGAAAATTGCTGAGAACATTTTCCCAACATTTTATAATGTATCTAAACTACTAACCCGGTGCTCAACATATGCATGACCCCTCTTTATAAGCTCAACCGCAAGCTCATATAGCTGCTGGAAATAGTCACTGGTATAGGTGAACTGAAAAAGACAAGAGAAAAATTGGATGTTTTTTAGGCAAACATCATATACAGCGGGATGAAAAATAGAAGTACGGATTTTATTTTATTTAAAAAAAGGGGGGCATACCTTAAATGGCTCCCCTCCCATCAATTCAATTTTCGGCTACTATGATGAGGATTTAAAAACAAGGAAAATATTCAGCAAACAACTTGGCAATGAAAGAAGAAATGTCTTCTGAAGAAATTCAGCAAATAAAGAAGCAGCCAGCAGCTCTAAAAAACAGCAGTAATTCTAACTCTAAACTTTCTAATAGCATAATTCTAACTCCAAACTGACTGAAAGGATTAGAGAAGGAGAATATCAGCTTCCATTAGCAGAAAAAGAAAGTGGAAGACATCATGCAAGCAAGCCTTCAGTTGGATGAAGTTAAGAAAAACACGCAAAGTCACATATATAATATATAAAGGTACAACCTCCATAAAAAAAAGTATACTAAGTTGTCAAGGCAATTCTTATTCTTAATAAAAATTAATCACTACAAGAAAGTAGTCTTAGAAGTATAAACTTTCCAAGAAAGACAGAAAAATTTAGATAAGAGACAAGGCAAAAAAGAGGGCTGGAAAATTCAAATCTAAAACCAAAAATGAAATTCAGAAGGCGCCTACTTTCTTCATTAACATAAAGTGGAGATAGATTTCTTAAAGTGTAAGATAGTCTGCCGAGAATTTCAAGTTTAAAACTAATATTTCATTAAGATGATATGTAACCTTAGTTGGCACGCGATAACAAAACTATATCAAGAATTTAAAAACAACACAATGAGCATATGGAAACTTGAAAAGGGCACAGACAGTCACTAGAAGCTACTGAAGTTTGTTGAGACTTTAAAATTCATAGCATAAGAGCTAGTTTAGCTTCTCAAGTATGAAAAAGTACAAGGTGATCACTGCAATTCTGTGAAACAAACTGACCGCAAAGTGAGTTCACAAAGTGACACCATTGTGAGTGTATGAGAAGGCCTTTTCCTACTGAGGCTGTACCTAAAGAAGAAAGAAAGAATTATGTTAGATCCAGAAACACATAAACAAAGAACAACTAAAAAACATGGAATAAATTTTCCAAATAATTTCTTCTCCTTGAAATACTAAGCTAATTTGAAATTTTTATCATAAGCAAGCGTCGTTAGTTGTATTCAAAAACACACAAGAGCGTTTAGGCTTCCAGGAAAAAACTCCAATAGAAAGAGTACTGGATTTCTTGAGCTAAAGTCCTTCTGTTGAAATCTTATTGTTGAGTTAAAGTCTTTCTATACTGAATAATGGGTAAGTGTATTAAAAACACACTAGAGTTTGACAGTTTGAAGTTGGAAAGCAGACTTTCTCTATATATACTTGTATAAAAATCTGTGTCTACAGCATATTGAAATAGAAAACTACATGCTAGTATATTTTTGGGGTTATTGAATTGATAAACTATAGGCAAAACTACCGGCCATCATACATATAAATACATCCTATTGATTTAATTAAAAAAAAACGCATGCTATATTGCTATTATAAAATATATTGTTTTAAGCCTCTTGAATTGAAAAACTGCAGGAGCCTATATTGAATTAAAAAACAGCATGCTATGGCAAAGGTGAGTGAAAGATTGGGCTTGTTTTTTCTCAAATGTGCTGAGCTTATGTACATCTTATGGCAAAGGAGCAAAAAGTATCATGGATAAAACGTTTGAAGATTTCCCTTGGGAAGTTAGAGTAGAGGTGGATGGCAAAGAGATTGAAGTGCCTGAGGTGTGTTTTTACTAATAATTTCAGTTTACACTACAAAGTGATAGAAGGTATATAGCTTCATGTACGACAGTTGATGCTTAAGTTTAAGCTAGAGGTGATATTTCAGCATCACATGAAGAGAACTAGAGGAGCAGTAATGGAGACACCAAGTTTAGCAGCTGATTCCATTACCTAGCAGCAATAATTAAGTGAAATCTATGGGACCAAGATATTAAATCTGATAAAGATTGGTTGATTCACAATCCATTTTCTCTCAATTAAAGCTCACATGAATAAGAACACAAGGCAACAAAACCAGATAAATAAATTTTTCATTTGAAAACAAATATGCATTTCTAAGTTAACTCAGACTTTAATTCACAACCAAACCAATTTCAACTACCCCAATCAAAATGAATAACTATTGGAATCAGAAACAACTAGATCCAGTAAGGTCCAAAGAGATATACGTACCCATCTCAATGTCGATCGAAGGGGAGGTTTAGATTCAAGGTTCGAGCTCCGCAGGATCGAGAGAGGACTCCGGACAAAGGCTGCGGGGAGCGCAGGGGCATCGTCGCGGCCTCTGTGGATGGCTCTTGACCTCCTGGTTCAGCAGGGATTCACGGACAGAGAAAGGAGTACAGGTCGTCGGGGTCGGCGTCGACCTTGGGTCCCCGGCAACGAGGCGAAGGAGCGCGAGGAGGAGCGGCGTGCGTGAGCGCGAGGACTCGGGGGCGTTCAAGGAGGGAGCTGAGGAGCGGGGTTGTTCGAATCGGAGAGTGAGAGAGAGGTGGCCTCAGATCTGGCGTTGAGGGGTCGATTCAACAAACAGGGCGGCTTTAGCCTCCTACAATCCGGTGGCGGGCTGAAGGCAGAGCCATGGGAGGAAGACGGGTGCTATGGGTGCTTGGAGGGAGATCGAGAGAGCCATCAATGGTTGCGACCAATGAGAGAGGCGAGAGGGTGAGGGTTTGGAGACAGACCGGTGAAGGAAGGGTCGCGGGAGGAAGAACCCCGAATGAGGAAAGTGAAGGATGCATAGTGAGGGAGACGGAATGAGGGGAGGGGAGGAGGCGGAAGCCATTGAAGAGGGGTTTGAGAGCTCGAGGGAGCGACGACGGTAGGTGAGGAGAGAAGAAAGAGATGAGAGGGAGGGTTTGTCTGAGTGAACAAAAGGGGAGTATTTATTAGGGTTCGGGTTAGGTCTTTACACATGCGGCAAAGTTAGCTTCGGTGCACTGTTACCGTGGCTAAGTCATGAAAAACCCAATTTAATGGCCACGGTAAGCCTAACTGGGGTGGCAAAATCGACCCAATAGCCATGGCAAACTCACCCCGTTGCTAATATCTTGGCTTTTTTTCAGATACAATGCTTGCCGTGGCTACTGCCGTGGCAAAAGGGTATAAATTGCCACGGCAAACGCTTGCCGATGCTAGCTGGGGTGGCAAAATTAATTTTTTTTTGTAGTGCGCATTGAGATCGAGGGTGACAACCTTACGATCATCAATTCCATTACCGACAAGTGGAAATGTTCGTGGGAGATCGAGATGATCATCACGGACGTCACGCATCTTCTTCAGCTCTTTGAATGGGTCTACTTACAAGCACGTCTTCCGCGAAGTCAACCAAATGGCAGACAAGGTGGCTCAACTTCGACATGCAATGGACCACAATGCACTCATGTCTCACCTGAAGCTCATTTCTCTTGTTCAGAAAGATGTCATTGGGTGGTCAGTCAGCAGGGTCTAACACCTTCTAAATCCTTACCTTGTATAATAATAAGGGTGATAGTGGGTAACCTTGTCTAATACTACCTCCGATCCACAAAGGATGTCGTTTGACTTTTTAACACGTATTTTAAGGAGGTAAAAACTATATAAAATATTAACTTTTTTAAAATTATTTTTTTACAACTTAATATTTGTTGGTAATAAGTATTAGATTATTAAAAAAAGTTAATATATTATATAATTTTTAGCTCCTTAAAATACGTGTTAAAAAGTCAAACGACATTCTTTGTGGATCGGAGGGATTACCTCTTATCACCCATGAAAGACTTTTGTATTTTTTTCATTTTTTAATTGTGAAGTCGTGCTTTACTATTTTTTTTTGTTCTTTATAATTTTAAAATAAAAAAGTGAAATAAATGCGGATTAAACCCGCTTTTGTCCAACATTGATTAGGGCTGGGTCAAAACTACCAATACAAACCAACCAATTCCGTACCAACCGAACCAATTTAAATTGGCACCGATTAAATTGGTTACCAATTATATTGGTACGGTATTACCGAACCAATTCATCAAAGTTGGTTGGTAATGGTAATTTAGTTGGTGAAATTGGTATTACCATTACCAACCGATTATATATAAATATATTTAAAAAAATTATATTATATATATGTAGGGGTGGAATTGGTATATTACCAATTAGTTTTCACCCTTACCGTCTACCAACCAATTAAAGTCATTGATTATAAAACGCAGTTCGTTTATTTTTTCCCCACTTTTCCTATAGTATCAAAATTTAGGGTTGGTGAATGACATGCTGAGACTGCGTTTATTTGTCAAAATGCAAAAAAAAAAATATTTTTTCGTAAATATTTTTAATGTGTGAATATTTTGATAAATAGGTATTTTTGAGTAAATATTTTGGAAAAATAATTCTCCATATCGTTTTATATTATTACAATATTTTGGTTTTACAATAGACTAGTATATTGACTTTCAGAGTAGATAGGCCTTCTTTTGACTTAGAAAACCAATATCGTCATTTTAATGCAAAAATATCTATCGGTTCTGAAAAATAACATCATGATCACGCACTTAACAAAATTTTAACCATGCGTATAAGACCATCCATAAAGTTTTGGTTAAAATGTATACATTTGCATAAGATGGCAAAATACACATCACTTTTTAGTAATTTGCTCAATTAATCAAATGTGCATTTTTTACATACCATTCAAATACAATTCATTTAAAATAAAAAGAGAAATAAAATCATTAAAAAATAAACCAATTAAATTGTCTTACTTTTTGGAAATTTTTTTTGAAATATTCAAGAAAAAATAAATATTTACGAAAAAATTCACGAAATTAAAGTATTTACACAAATATTCAAAAATTGCAGGGTTTACAGAGAAACGCGGTCCCAACCCGCGTTTTATTCATAAGCGAGATCTCCCTCCTGGCAAAATTTGGTCAAAGTTAAAGTTGTTATAAAAACGCGGTTTCAGTCCGCGTCTTTACTGTTTTTTATTTTTAAATTAAAAAAAAAAAGAAATTAACGAGTAAAAGGCGGAACCAGTCCGCGTTTTACATTGTAAAATAAAATAAAAAAAAAGGAAGAAGAAGAAGGGGAAAGTGCAGGCGATGGGACGCGGGGAGCCAAAGCCCGGCGCTGCAGAAGCCCCGCCCACCGCCGAAAGCGCAGAGCAAGGAGCCTCTTCTTCGCCGCCACCATCTCCGCCCCCTTGGCAATCGGAGTTGAACGCCGCCCCCTTTGTCATCGTCATCACCGACACCATCTTCGCCGCCACCATCTCCGGCCACTGGCTCCGCCATCTTCGCCCTGGAGTTGAAGGAAACCTCCTCCGCCTGGACTCCTCCGGCCATTGCCGCCCGCCGCCACCTTACCCGGAGGAGATCCGCGGAAATTTAGGCTTCCTCCGCTGAAATCGATTCAGCCTCCTTCGCTCTCCTCGCCGCCGATATCGAGGCCTCCTGTGATTCCGACCACCCACCACCACCGCCTGCGCAGATTCGGCCTCCCTCGTCCTCCTCTCCGCCGGAATCAAGGATTCCTGTGTCTCCCCAGCGGCTCCCCGCCTCCCATGCCTGCACTTTTCCCTTTTTTTTTAATTATATTTTACAACGTAAAACGCGGACTGGTTCTGCGTTTTACTCGTTAATTTCATTTTTTTTTAATTTAAAAATAAAAAACAGTAAAGACGCGGACTGAAACCGCGTTTTTATAACAATTTTAACTTTGACTAAATTTTCCCACGAGGGAGATCTCGCTTATGAATAAAACGCGGGTTGGGACCGCGTTTCTCTGTAAACCCTGCAATTTTTGAATATTTGTGTAAATACTTTAATTTCGTGAATTTTTTTGTAAATATTTATTTTTTCTTGAATATTTCAAAAAAAAATTCTACTTTTTATAAAAATTTATGCACATGAGGGAGATGGTATACTCAAATGTGTAAATTTGCACACACTCAAAATAACCAATTGAGCTAGAAAAAATCTATAAAATATACATTTGCACACAATCATTCCGAATGATCTAATAACATCTCAATTTTTTGAGAGTGATATTTACATTCATATTTTTTACTATATATACACCACATAATCTATTTTTTAAAAATAATCTCATTGAGTGACATACGTACTTCGTGTATATAGTAAAAAAATGTGGGGTAAATAGCAACACCCTAATTTTTTCACACAGTGCGGACCCCACTTATCTAATAATCCCACCGTCCCACATAACTACAGTCTACAGTATATGCTCCGTATTAAAGTAGTAGGAATACAGTATAAACCCTTCTCAAATGTGAGTGAAATGCCTATAAAAGCCCTCTTCTTTTTCACCACTTTTATTCCATACCCCACTTTGGCACTTTCAAATAATACAATTTTTTTTATTGATTTATAAATGTAAAAAAACTAATTTAATTTAATAATTATATTCGATAATTAATTTTAAAACTTTAAAATATTTTAATAAATTCTAGAAATTAAAAAAATTAAAATTAATTTTTTTAATTAATAGTTAGTTTTAATAATTTAAAATATTTTAACTATATTTTTAATACATTTTAAATTTAAAAAATATTAATTTAATGAAAAATATTATTTTATAATTAATGAAAATAATTTAAAATATTCAAATAATATTTTTAATAAATTAAATAATTATTTTATATTTTATATTTATATTTTATAATTAATTTTAATAATTTAAAATATTTTAACTAAATTTTTAATAAATTCAATTTTGAAAAATATTAATTTAATTAGATATTTATTTTTGATAATTAATGTAAAATATTTAAATTATTCAAATAAAATTGTTAATAAATGAAATAATTCAAAATTTTATTAATTTAATTTTATATTCATATTTTATTATTAATTTTAATAATTTTAAATAGTTTAACTAAATTATTGATAAATTCAAATTTGAAAAAAAATATTAATTTAATTATATAATTATATTTGATGATTAATTTTAATTATTTAATATATTTTAATTAAATTGTTAATAATTTTGAATATTGTAATTGAAATATATTAAGGAAAATAAAAAAAGAAATGGTTGATCATTGTAGTGACATGTGGCGGATTATGATTTGTTTCGGATTTGGGAAGGTTCCCTGTATAATGAGGCGCCTCAAATTTGGGGAGGTAAAACACAATGGTCGGGTTGCCCAATTCGGATCAAAAAGTAATTTGGGGAGGGTAGTGACTCACCATTGGGATGCTCTCACTCTGAATGTTGAACGGAAAGCCAATCACACCTTTATACTATTGCTTAAAAAAGGGCGAATTCCACTTCCATTTCAAGTCTTCACAAGCATGTAGAGAGAGAAATAGCTGAGCCAAGAGTCACGAGATTTGGTTTGGGTTTTCCATTGAATTTGCGTCCGATTTTCCTGTCTGATTCATAATCCATCTTCTCGTGGTGTGTGGGGAGCTAAAAGCTTTGATTCTGTAAAGCTTTCTCTTCTGATGCTTCTCCTGTTTGTGGCTCCCCTGATTTCTTCTAGTATTTGGTTGCTGGGTTCTCTTGAATTCGGTTGATCTGATTCGATTTTGGGGTATTTCAGAGTGAAAAAACAGGTATTTTTGTGTTTGGTTTCTTTCCTGTTCCTGTGTTGCACTCAGGCCTTGACTGTTCTTGCAAACCTTTCTGAATTAGGGTTTTGGATTTTTTGTGATCCCTTTGCCCCTTCTGAACCTCTCTCTCCACAATCTGGTCTCTTTTCTCCCAATTTTAGTATCTATATTACCTCTTCTGCTGTGATTCCCCCAATTTTAGTTTCTATATTTCCCCCAATTTTCCTTCTTACCCTTGTTCTTGTAAATCTACAATCCTTTGGTTTCATGTCAGTTTGAATATCTTGAGTTGAAATCTGTTATCTTTGAGCTTTTTTTATTCTAATTGTCACTTCTGCTTTGCTGAATTTCTCTTCTTACTTTCTATTTTAAGACTTTTCAACTCCACCACATCCCTCATCTTCTGGATGATCAGTTTTTCTTATTGATCATCTACCTCAATATGGTCAATGGTCAATTTCAAACTTTAGCCCTTCTTCTTTTCTTAGCTATATTGTTCACCTGTATCCATTGAACTTTCCTTTGCCATTGAAATTCACATTGAAGCACCAAACTTTGATGCTTTTGCACAAATACATACATACAATTCATCATCAGAAAAAAAACGTTGTTCCTTTTGAGGTTGAAATCCCCTTCTGAGATTCACTGAATATGAATCACCAATCAAGCCTGAAAATGGAAGATGATTATGAGGATTTGCCCTCTCTCTACGAGAGAGAGGAACACATGATTTCAGCTGCTCAGCACATTGTAAAGCTCCTCGCGACCCACAGACACGCAAACGATCATCTAAGGGAACTGTTGGCTGAGCTTGACACTGAGTTGGCTGCAATGAAACTGATGGATGAGAACAAGGGAAAGGAGTTGAATGAGATCAGAGAAAGGCTTGCCTCAGCCGAGGAGAAGATCAAAGGATGGGGATCAAACCAGTCAATGACATGGGAATCTTGTCCTGACCTGTTTTCTGATTATTTGCGATCTGTTGATGAGGTTCACCGGATGGCTGAATATTCTAGAAGCTTATGTTCAATGGGGAAGGCTGATTGTGAGGAGATTATCCGAAAAGCTGAGGATATTCTTCAGATTGCAATGGTGAGGATTGAAGAGGAGCTAAGAGATATATTTTCCCACAGCCTGCAGTCATTTTTATCAAACATGCCATCTTATTGTGAAGAGGAGGTGGCTGATAGGGGTTCGGTTATCTCAGACGAATCCCTCATGGGAAGTTCCCGGAGAGAGAGCAGTAGCAGCGGCGATTCTGACCACTATGTCGGTGACTTAGTCTGTGCAGATTCAATCCCGGTGATAGCATCCATTTCCCGCGTGATGTTCACTGCAAACTACGATAAGGAGTTCTGTGAGGCTTTCGTAGCAAGCCAGAAAGAAGCATTGGATGAGTTTCTGATAGATCTTGGGATCAAGAGGTTCACCATTGAGGAGCTAATAAAGATGGATTGGAAAGTTTTGGATGCTAAGATCAAGACATGGATTCGAGCTGTTAGGATCTTTGTGCAAGTCTACCTTGCTGGTGAGAAGCGGCTATGCGAGCAAGTCTTTGAGGAGTTGGGGCCCATGGATCCCGCCTTCTTTGCCAATATAGCAAGTCCTACAATGATATCTCTCTTAAATTTTGGCCATGGAGTGGCTATGGGAACTCGTAGGCCAGAGAAGTTGTTCAGCCTCCTCAACATGGTTGAGGTTCTCAGAGAGGTTAGCCTGGAGTTGTATGATTTGTTCTGCAACGATGCCAAATCGTCTGTCATGAAGGAACTACAGGAGCTAACAACTAGGCTAGGTTGCTCCGCCAAAGCAACGTTCTTGGAGTTTGGTGACCTCGTTGTCTCTGATCCATCTGTTGATCCTTTCCATGCTGGACGGATTCACCATCTCACCAAATACGTCGTGAATTACATCAACACGCTTCCAGCATATGAGGATATTCTTAACTTGCTTCTCCGTGGCCAGGATGGCTCTGACATTCTTGCTATTGGCAGCCGCGTAGTGGAAGCAGAATCCATTTCAGAACATCTAGCTAGTCCCGAAAGCTGCCTGATGGCCGACCAACTTCGTTCAATAGCTGACAAACTTGAAGCCAACCTTGAGAAGAAGTCTCAGCTCTACAAAGACAGCTCTCTTAGACACGTCTTTCTCCTCAACAACATCCATTACATAGTCCTAAAGGTTAGGGACTCCGATCTCAGGGCATACATTGGGGATGATTGGATCAGGAAAAGGATTTCAGCCTACAAAAACCACGCCACAGGCTACATTCGATCAAGCTGGAGCCTGATTGTGCCTATGATTTTGGACGATGCAGGTTCAGGCTCCAGCCCCAGCTTTGGCTCAGGTTCAGGCTCCTCAAGGACAGCGGTTCTCAAGGATAAGCTAAGGAGCTTCACCTCTGCATTTGAGGATGTGTATAAGGTTCAGACCGGGTGGCTCATCAGGGACCCCCAGCTAAAACAGGAGCTGAGGATCTCAATCACTCAAACCCTGGTTCCAGCTTACCAGGGTTTCGTGATCAGGTGCAAGAATCATAACCTCGAGAAGCACTTGAAGTACGAGGCTGATGACCTGGTAGACCTCATCCAGGATCTCTTTGAAGGGTCTGTAAAATCCTTAAGCAGTTCTTGGAGAAGATAAATTGCTACTCCGTACTTTTTTGTGAGTTTCTTATGTTGTTAAGTGGTTTGTATTGCTAGCAACTGAACTCCCTGATGAGACCAAAATGTTGTGTTTTGTTGTATATTGTAGTACAATAGATGTAAGAATGTATGGCTTCGTTTGTATCCCTGAGCTCACACCTCTACATACTGCCAAGAAGTGTTGAGTTTACCTGCTTTTTTGTTGTCCCTGATAAAACTGGACTCGGTCCATTCACTTTTATTTGTCGTTTATTTATGCACGTTTTTTTTAGTATAATTAAAACTATATAAAATATTAATTTTTTAATTAAATTTTTAATAATCTAATACTCCTTCTGTTTCAAAATAAACGTCGCTTTACTTTTTGTACGTTTTTTAAGGATGTAAAAACTATATAAAATATTAATTTTTTAATTAATTTTTTTTCATAAATTGATACTTACTCCCTCCGTTCCAAAATACATGGGTTTTTAGTTTTCGACACGCTTTTTAAGGAGTGAAAAACTATATGAAATATTATTTTTTTAATTAAATTTTTTATATCATTTGATCCTAAGTATCAAATGATATAAAAAATTTGATTAAAAAAAAATATTTCATAGAGTTTTTCGCTCCTTAAAAAAACGTGTCAAAAAAAAATCCATGTATTATGGAACGGAGGTAGTATTAGTTATAATAAGTATAAATGGCGGAGTGTGGCCAAAACTTGAGTTACCAAATTGCCCCTAAATTCACAACTGTTCTTTAAATATTACAAAATTGCCACTCTTTTTTTTTTCCCTTCAGCGTTCCTCTCTGACGACTTGCACCGCTGTTCGTCTCCCTCTTCCTTGCTGCTACTGCCATCGCCCTCCTCCGCTCATGCCTCCACTTCCTCTTCTCCCTATTCCAAACTTAAATTCGAAATTCCTGTTACACAAACCTTGGTCCAATTCCAATCCAATCAGTCTTCATCAGTTCTCTTGTCCCCAAAACCCTAAAATCAAATGCAAAATCAACATCCTACCCCCAGACTCTCCGCTTCCGCTCGATGCCAGCGCACACAGCCTTTCCTCTCCCTCTTGGTGACATCATCTCACAACCTCTCTGCTTGAAGCTCTCAAGGACTCAAGGTTTGTGATTGTGACTAAGTCGTTCTTATATCTAATTTTATTTTTTCTTCATTGTTTTGTGCTGATTTGAATTACTGAATTCAATTTTCTATGTTTGAGCAAGTGTATTTTGTCTGATATGCATATAATCATTCCCCCGAATCGATCAACGCCCGATTCATTCTGATTGTATCATCCATAGTTAGGTTTGAGAAGAAGATTGGATTTCTCCCTTCATTTGATGTGATATTGTTAAATTTAGAATTTATAGCTCTTGGTGACATCATCTCACAACCTCTCTGCTTGAAGCTCTCAAGGACTCAAGGTTTGTGATTGTGACTAAGTCGTTCTTATATCTAATTTTATTTTTTCTTCATTGTTTTGTGCTGATTTGAATTACTGAATTCAATTTTCTATGTTTGAGCAAGTGTATTTTGTCTGATATGCATATAATCATTCCCCCGAATCGATCAACGCCCGATTCATTCTGATTGTATCATCCATAGTTAGGTTTGAGAAGAAGATTGGATTTCTCCCTTCATTTGATGTGATATTGTTAAATTTAGAATTTATAGATAACTAATTCATGGAATTTTAGGATTAATATACGAAAATTTCCAATGCCCAGAAGGTGCTCGATGAAATGAATAAGAGAACCACTAGAAAAAAGTTGCATATATAAAATACGAAATGATTAAAAGTCCATTAGAGGTTCTAATTTAGTCCACTCTGATCGGATCATTTATACAAACAGCTCTATGTGACTATGTATAGATTTGTTGTATTGAAGGTCTGACAAGACAAAGATAGGAAGTACCATGAGTGGTGCATTAGTATGTGAATAAATGGTTGTGCTTGCATTTAGAAATTTGGGGATCATTTTGTGTGAAGCACCGACTTACTCTGCAATTTCAGTTTCTGCTCCCATTAGGTGTGCCACTGTTGTTGTTTGAGTTACTGCTCCCATTAGCTATGCTATTTCATTTGTTCAGAGCTAATATGCAGCATGTAGCGCAGTCAACTGAAACATTGCTGCTTACTTTCTTAATTGGATTAGGTACAGCTTAAAAATTGATATCATAACTAGATTTTTTTAAGAAATGATTTAATGTGAATATAAATGTATAATTGAGCTTCAGAATTTGGCACAGCATTAGTATCTCATGTAATTATTTACATGTGTTTAAATTTATGAATGGAGATTCACCAAAAAATAATATACAAATGTGCCTGTATGAATGCTTCTCCCTTGTTTGATGTTTTTCTTTATATGGCAGTTTCTACTACCATTGAAACAACAATAGCCTTCTTCTTGATGCCAATGTGCTTTCTCGGTCTAGATTGGTTGGAAGATAGCAGCAGCCCTCGTGGGAAGACATATTGATGAAGGTAATTACGACTACTGCTTATGAATTTTATCATAACAGTTTGGTCTAAACTCAGAGCTATACTTAGGATCGGATATGGATGACAGATAGATCTCCTAAATATAGAATATTAAAAAATTTCTATGGGTTTCAAGGAAAATTATTTCTACTAAGATGCATTATATTTCAGCTGAATTGAACTCTCATTGTGATCTTTCTTATTGAAAGTTGAAACAGTGTAATCTTAGATTTATGCAGCTGTCAAATATGTTGCAGTTTCAGAAGTTCTTGGAGTTTCTTCATCATTTTAATTCATCTGCATATTTTATTTAGTTTCCAGAGTTAATTTCACCCAATATTATAAAGCCTAATTCCTCCCTACGATATCATGCTTGATGACTTCTTTTTTTGGTGGCTTGATTTATTTGATTTGAGTTAGATTTTGAACACCTTAAGTGCATTATTGAATCATAGGTTTAACCCAAAAATTTAAATGCTTTGTAATCTACGAGTTTAAAAAATTTTCAGTATCACTTTAAATTAAGTGATAATTCCATCGATTTCTTATACAAAACATAAATCAATAAGACCCAAGAATCTTAGTTTCCTACGTTTTCATCTTTCAATTTGTAATTGGGAGCATAAATACAGAACCATGAATCATAAGACTTGTTATCAACCAGAGAATATCACTACTGGATGCACTTGCAGGGAAAATTCTCAACCCCACCACCCTTGATAGAGAATGAAGGGATGCCCATCTCTAAGGAGCCCAATAAGAGAGGAAATCTGAGACTCAACTTCAACATCAAGTTCCCTAAAAAGCTTTCTGAAGAACAGAAATCTGACCAAGGAGAATATTAAGTCAAAGCTCACGTAGCTGATAGGTTGAAATTTAATCTTGGGCCGTTCCACGATAACACTACCTATGCCGCATAATTTCCTCTGAAATTTTGGCTTATTTGGAAGCTCAACACACTAGGAAACTTGAGTCTCTCATGCTAATAGCTTTGATGTCGTAGAATAGTGAAGATGAAGAGGATAGTTCATCCCCAGCCACGGGCAATTGAAAGAGAGAGGAACGGGAACTTGTTTCTTCTTCTTCTAGAAGTGTTGGAGTGATATTAGGAGATTATTTGTATATGAAAACTTGAAAGACAAAAATTATTAAGAAGGCATCTAAATGTCTAGGGAGGCTTTAGAAAATCATATATCATATGGAAACCAACAGATTGCAAACTTTAAAATATCAACTGTTTAAGTAGACATAGATACTACCAAGTTCATTTAGTGTGCAAGCATTGATTTGCAATGCAACAAAACATTATCACATAGTCTGCAGAACTGCACTGCCAAAGCTATGCTTTCATCTTTTCTGTCTACACATAATCATAATCGCCATCCAACTTAAACTAAGGTGTAAGCCCTCTCATTGTGCATTCTAACTTCTAAGCATTCAATTGTTTGTGTATATGGGTCATGAGTAAAGCAACTATTTAGTTCTTCCTATTTCATAAATATATGTTTTGGGTGTTATTTAGTTCTTCTAACTATGAGTAAAGTCGTTGAAGGCAACTGTATCTGATCTGCCAGAACGTGTATTCATGAAACTAATAGTCTGTGCAAAGACTACCAAAGTTGTTGGGCTTCACATGTGTGGAAATGATGCTCCAAATGCAGGTTTATTGTTAAACTTTGTTTTATACAGACTTGCATTATGAATAAAAAGAGCAATGTCATTTTATATAGCATTTTGAACCTCAGGTCTTTGCAGTAGCCAGCGCATCTATTTTGAGTACAGAAGCAACAAGGGGTGCTAACTCGGCCACCCAACCCAGTGGGTCGAGGGCGTAATATCTTGAATCAAAAGCAAACTCACCGCCAGCATAGCTTCCTTAAATCTTGTGGGACTACTTCAGAGAAAGAAGGCATTGGTTCTCTTTTTCTTTTTATCAAATTTTTTACTCCAGTACTGAATTCCCTGGGCTTTTGCTTGTGAGCTTGTTGTTTCACTGCTATGTTGTATAGAACTCACTCCGCGTGCGAAGCACGCGGTTGTACAACTAGTATTAGTTATAAGTATAAATTCATAAGAAAAGTTTGATTAAAAAAATAATATTTTATAGATTTTTTACCCTTTAAAAAACGTGCAAAAAGCCAAGCGACTTTTATTTTGAAACAGAGAGAGTACGTAATAAGAATGATATTATTAAAAAATAAATATTTTATATAGTTTTTATCACCTTAAAAACGTATCTAATGCATGAAATCAATAATGGCCACCCTCGACAAACGCATAACCCCTCGAGAAAAACAAAAAATGGCGCTGGTGGACACTTTGGTTACCAAGAAATTAGTTAATCTTTCAACATGAAAAACTTCCGAATATAGATGGGTTTACCCGTAGAGTCAAATCACAAATGAATAACTAGATTAAAGCTAACAGATATAATCACCAAGAAGATTCGGAGACAATTAAACAAGCTACCAACAATAATAACCACGGGAAAAATAAGAAAACATATAAATGAAAAAAATCATCGGTAAGATGAAACTTAATTTTGATGGTTCAGCAGCGCCACAATGTCAAAGCTCTATTGGGTATGTTATTCGTGATGATAAAGGAATACCAGTCACAATGGATTGTAAGAGCATGTTTATTAGTGAGCCCCGTTCCAGGCTCATAACTTACTTTTTAACTGTCACATCGGCTCATGAGCCCAAACTCAGTTTTTTACCTTTTCAGCAAATTATTAGTGAGCCTCGTCTTAGGCTCTTAACTTCATTTTTAATCTATTCACTTTTTTTCTTCAAATTTATAAAAACAAACCCCCTTAAATGCGGAAGCCCTGGCTCTTAGGTTTGGTATTTTGAAAACTTTAGATATGAAAATTGATAAACTTATCATCGAAGGTGACTCTCTTATTGTAAAGGATGATTGCAACTCTCAGAATTGTATTTATTGAATAAGGAATTACAAGTATATATATTACAAAGTAACAATACGGATGAAAGATTCTAGCCTATAAAAGAGGGAACTGATTTACATGTGAAGAGAGTGGCAAGAAATCAGGAACTGGTCAACACATGAATTTGAAACTAATTTTGACCTATTCTAACGGGTGGATATATGCTCATCACCCCCCGGCAAGACCAAGTGTGGGAAGAACTTGGAGCTTGGATCGAATGAAAGCCACGCGATCTTTGGACAAGGGCTTTGTGAATATATCCGCAAGCTGATCATGAGAAGAAACGCGACCGATCTTCAAGGTATTCGACTCGACCTGTTCACGGAAGAAATGGAAGTCCATTTGGATGTGCTTCGACCGTGTGCGTATCACTGGATTTTGGCACATGAAGGTGGCGCCAATGTTATCACAAAGGATGGTCGGAGGGAGAGTGAACGGAAGCTGAAGATCTCGCAGAAGTTGTTTTAACCAGAGCAGTTCAGCGGCGGTATAGGCAAGGGCTCTGTACTCAGCCTCCGTGCTTGACCTGGCGACGACTCTTTGTTTGCGTGAAGTCCAGCTAATGAGGTTGCAGCCATGGAAGATGGCGAAGCCGTATTGAGAGCGTGAATCATCCAAATCTGAAATCCAGCCAGCGTCGGAGTAGGCGAGCAGGAACTGCGCGGTCGTCGGCTGAAAGTGTAGGCTATGAGACATGGTTCCGTTAAGATACCAAAGGATGCGCTTGACGGATTGCCAGTGGAGTGTAGTCGGGGAATGCATAAACTGACAGACCCTATTTACCGCAAATGCAATGTCCGGACGCGTGATTGTAGCATATTGCAGAGAGCCGACGGTTTTCCTATATAAGGTAGGATTGGCAAAGGGTTCACCATCCCGATGGAACCCGGTGGAGAGATCAGCTGGATTGGAGAGGCTCTTGGAATCAAGCATTTTGGTTCGATCAAGGATGTCCTGTATATAGTTAGTTTGAGAAATGGTGATGTCGGTGGATGAATGTGTGATTTGTAGACCAAGAAATAAGTGGAGATTGCCGAGGTCCTTGAGCGCAAAAGTTTTGTTGAGGCAATTAATGAAACTTTGGATCTGGTCCGGACGATTACCTGTAATGATCAAGTCATCAACATAAACAAGGATATATAATGTGGTTTCCTTGGTGACATGAACGAACAGAGAGGTGTCCGATTGGCATGCCCTGAAGCCGTTGGAGACAAGGAAGGTTTTGAGTTTAGTGAACCATGCTCTAGGGGCTTGCTTGAGGCCATAGAGGGCTTTTTGGAGTCGACACACATGGTTAGGGCGACACGGATCAATGAACCCCTTTGGTTGCTCCATGTACACCTCTTCTAGGAGATCACCATTTAAGAATGCATTGTTGATGTCGAGTTGGCGAATGGACCAGTTGTTGGAAAGAGCCGCCGGCAAGACCAACCGAATAGTTGATGGCTTAGTAACCGGGCTGAAAGTTTCAAAGAAGTCGACCCCTTCTTCTGGGTTGAATCCCTTGGCAACCAACCGAGCCTTGTGACGTTGGATCGAGCCATCAGAATGCCGCTTAATCCTGAAAATCCATTTACAACCAACAAGATTAGCGTGTCTAGGACGAGGAACGATAGACCAAGTATTATTTCGCATTAAGGCATCATATTCCTGTTGCATCGCAGATTGCCAACATTCAGATTTAAGGGCTTGTGTTATGGTTGTTGGTTCAATGGTAGGAGAAGGCTGGATGACGGTGACTAAGGCTCGTGGTTTTAAGGAGTTTGTGCTTGCCCGGGTGGTCATTTGGTGTTGAATGTGGGCTGCAGGGTGGAAGTAGCTCGGTGTGGTTGATGGTTGAGGGTTTTTTTGCCCAAGAGGAGTGAGTGTGTTGGCGATATCGTGGAGGAGATGGGTCTCCAACGTTAGGAGTAGACGGTGATGATAGATTAGGATTGGGAAAGGGAGGTGAAAGTGATGAAGCTATATCTAAAATAGATGACGTAGTAGGCTGGGAGGGAGATGAGATTGGTGAGGGTGGGCAATGAGATAATTTATTGGCATAGGGAAAGGACTCCTCATCAAAAACAACATGACGTGAGACGTAGATTCGAGAGGTGGGTTTGTGATAGCATAAATGACCTTTTTGGGTAGGACTATAGCCAATGAAAACACAAGGAAGAGATCGGAAATCCAATTTGGTGGCGTTGTATGGACGGAGAAACGGATAGCATAGACAACCAAATGTTTTAAGAAATGCAAAGTCCGGATCTTTTGAATAGAGTTTTTGATATGGTGACACAAAATTTAGAATGAGGATGATGGTGCGGTTATGAAGATAGGTGACGGTTTTGAAAGCGTGTTCCCAAAAAAGCAATGGGATGGAGGATTGAGCTAGTAAGGAAAGACCCTTTTCGACTATGATCAGATTCTGTCGTTCAACGGCCCCGTTTTGTTTTTGTGTGTATGGACACGAAACACGATATGGTTTATGCCGCAAGTTTGAAGAAAAGTGGATACATTTCGGTATTCGCCTCCCCAATCGGATTGAAGTTGTTTAATATCGCATTGGAATTGTGTTTTAACCATAGCTCGAAATTGGATAAAAGCTTGGAGAACCGTTGATTTTTGCGATAAAAAATAAATCCAAACATATTTGGTGCAATCATCAACAAAAAGCAAGAAATATCAATTGCCATTAATTGAAAACCGCGGGGAGGGACCCCAAACGTCCGAATAAACTAAATCGAAAGGTTTCAAAGATGCAATATGCAATGGTGGGAGATGAAGGCGGTGACTCTTGCCTAGTTGGCATGGAGAACAAACATTTGGAAAATTATTTGAAGAAATGGGGAGATTAAAACTCAAAACTAAACGTTGTAATATTGCGTGATGAGGATGTCCAAGCCTGCGATGCCAGTTGTGGAGGGTGGTACGAACAACAGTCAAGGCAAGAGGAGTGGGGGAGGTGGTTGAAGGTGGTGCGGACAGCTTGTAGAGCCCGTGATCAACGACCCCGCGGAGGAGGATTCGTCCCTGAAAATTCTTAACACAACAATGGTTAGGCCAAAACTCCATCATGACATTGTTATCTTGACAAAGTTTGAAGACACTAATGAGATGCTTGGTTAATTTAGGGACAATGGGAACGTTTGGCAACCTGAGATTATGAAAGGAAAGGGAGCCAAAATGCAAAATAGATAGCTGGTTACCGTTCCCGACTTGGAGCTTGTCGGGTCCTGAGTAGTCATCAGACACGGTTAACTTGCGGAAGTCCGGAGAGACATGGTCTGTCGCACCGGTGTCAAAATACCACGCCAGGTCAATGGTTGATGGGTTGTTGTATTCGGAAATATGAGCCTGTTTTCCGGCGTCTTTCGGATTCGGCTTGCAAGAAGGGAAGTCAGCCTGATTGTTTCGTTGCCAACAGTCAATGGCTTCATGGATGGGCTTGTTACACAACTGACAATGAAGACGACCTCGACGACGTCCATCCTGGCCACGGGAGTCGTTGGACCGAGATCCACCGGAGGAGCCATAGGGGGAAGGTTGTTGGCGCCCAGAAGATCAAGCAACAGTGTTGACTGACCACAGAGACGACTCTGGCGCAGTAGGAGTGGGCAGCAGGGGCTGAGAAATCGCTTGACGGGCGAGATCACGAGCCATCTTCTCTTCTTCTTGGTATAACGGACCAATGAGATCATCAACCGTCAATTCTGCAGAATGCATCATGAATGATGTAACAAACGGACCATAGGAAGAGTCCCGATGGCTGATTATATTGAGAAAAAGAGAGCAATTGCGGATGCTCTTGCTGCTAATCAACAAACTGTTTCCGATGAGGAGCACCTTTGGTCAGGGATTGGAAATTTGGAGCTGCAGTTTCATGGTGATGCGACGGGCTTTGGAGTGTGCCTGGAAGTTTTTCTCGAGGATAACTAGGCCATATGAGAGGAAGTGGAGCGAGCAACCGATGCAAGGGCACGCTCGGAAAGGGTTGATTTTATCCAAAGAAGGACGAAGCGGTCCCTCTTCTTCCAAAGAGTGAAGGCTGGGTTGGGTATAGTTTGGGTAGCAGCGGCCGGATCGGGAATGGTAGCCGATGGTGGAGCCGGATTGAGGACATAGCTCTCGAGATCGAATGTTTCGAGGGCTGAGATGATAGTTGTTCTCCAAAGAGAGTAATTGTCTCTATCCAACTTGATAGAGATTGATGAGATTTGAAAATTAAGGGAGGTGGAGGAGCCATATGTGGCATCTAGGAGATGCTGAGTGGTATTAGGGGTGGTCATGGTGGAGAGCAGAGGAAGGGAAAGAGAGAAAAAAATTTGTATTGCCTCCGATACCATGTAAAGGGTGATTGCAACTCTCAGAATTGTATTTATTGAATAAGGAATTACAAATATATATATTACAAAGTAACAATACAGATGAAAGATTCTAGCCTATAACAGAGGGAACTGATTTACATGTGAAGAGAGTGGCAAGAAATCAGGAACTGATCAGCACATGAATTTGAAACGAATTTTGACCTATTCTAACGGGTGGATATATGCTCATTACTTATAATCATTAACTACCTAAAATCCGGTATCAAATGTCTATGGAAAATAGAACTAATTATGATAAATATATGTACTCTTATTACAGGGATTAACGAAGTCTCGTTTTCACACATTCTTCGTAATGGTAATAGCGTGGCTGATGAGGTTACACACATTGCTCACGTTGCCAACAATCGCTCAATAAATTGTGACTCGGGTCTTGCTGACTTCATCCGAAAGGATGCTATCGGATAGCGAGTAATCGCATCCGAATTCTTACCCAATAAAAAAAAAACGTACATAGATGGTAAAAAGACAAATAAAATGAACGGAGGGATTAATTTGTAACAAAAGAAAAAGAAAAGAGTCGCTGTGAAAGCAGCACCGCACTTATTTAGTGATAGCAAGTGGGGATGGTACTTTGGTACTTTGTTAGTTGGCTGGTAAGTGAATGTCATTTAATGACCAAATTCATTGAACTGACTAATACTGTGCATTACAAAAAGTTAGAGGTCCATCTCAGTAATTGCACATCTTTGAATTGACGCATACCAACTCAACCAAACTCTAGAAGAACAAAATTCATTTTAGCCTGGCTGTACAAGGGCGAGCCAATAGACTACTTGATGAACCCCCTGTTCGCCCACACAAGTGACGAGTTGATTGGATGCGAGTGGGAAACCGACTGGCTGCATAGGGGTCAAGTGGAGTAATATAGAGTTTATCCACTCGTCACCTGACCCATTAGCAACTTCGTCATTCCAATAGAAGAAGAGGTAAAGGACCTTTTCCAAAGGTCCCCAGTTCGAATCCCGGATATGGTCGCTCTTTATTTACAAATTCAAAGTAAATGACCTTTCCTAATGCCTGATCATACCAATTGCAGGACCCAGTTTGTTATGCTAAATTATTTGAAGCTATTGGAAACAGAAAAATGGTGACAAAGAAGAAGCTGTTGCATTTATGCAGTAGTTCCATTCTAAGTTGTACACTATGCCATACCCTAACAATCAAAAAATATATTTCCAGTTGTTTTGTGACAGTCATTCTTCATTCGTATCGAGGGAAACCATTGCTTTATGAGCATCCGAAATTGCAGGTGAGCCTTGCCTGGTCTTTTCCACAATCTGCTTTATCAGCAGCACCATATCTTCATCTTCATCCTTGCTCTCGTCCATGGGGAGCCTACGGGGCTGCTCAATCATTTTCCTGATGGTTTCTGATATATGAGGAGCAACAGCTGCAGGCTTGAACAGAAATAAACCATCTTCTGTCCCATTCTGTTTTGACCTTAAACTCTTGCGGAAAATTCGCTCTCCTCCGCTCTCTTTGTAGGTTGCATAGCTGTGTACTTCATTCTTGGATCTGTAGATGTTCTTGAATTCTTTAAAAGTTTCATTGTAAGTTTCAACAGCTTCCCCATATAGGTTGACGAGAGGCTCCCCTTGTGCCTCTACAGGGGTATTGCTTCCAGTTGTAACTGGACTGCTGCTGATGGAAGACGAAGATGATGGCATATCAGTGTATGAGAATCCTCTTCGTGAGCTCAGCCGTCGCTCTGACTGAAATTGTACAATCCTCTTCTGGCTCTTCTCTAATGCTGCTTCGAGCTCTGTAATGCGCTGTTCTAGTCTTGATTGAATGACTTGGTGGAGCCGCAGGCTCAGCTCTTGCGGTGAAACAGCTTGTTTCTGCGAGCAGGGGGGTGAAACGCTGCTTGAACAGTGGTCATGAGAAGGGCCTGAACTACGGTTTATGGAAAACATGTCAGCTCTTAATTCACCTTGGATGACGTCTGCGACGAGGTCTGGGTCGAGCTGCAAGACAAAGAAAGCTAAATAAGTAATGCTAATTTAAGAGGGGGGAAAGGAGCAAAATTGTATGGCAGAAACAAAAATGTCAAAAACCACCAACTAGGAAGCGAATACAGCAAATCCAATCAGCTACGGAATATTGTACAAAAACTACAATAAATAGCAAGGGATATCGACCTAGACTTTTGCTTTTGTCTAAAACTTGTTAAGATTTGTAACCCGTGTTGGTTTCAAGAAGTGCAGCCAAAGTTACATAATAAGACCATCAAATGTTAAAAATAGCTCATAAGCCAACAGCAAACCATTTCTATTCCAGAAGATGATCATAATGTAGAGAAAGCATGAGATGTAAAACACCAACAGAAAGGGATATTATGGAAAGGTGGACAGCAGCAAAAGATAATAAAGTTTAATGTTGAAACAACTGTTACCACCAGACTTGTGAAGATGTCAAGCAGGGACATTAACCAATTTCGAAAACATAGATCACTAAATGCAAAAATGAGAAGCAATGGCGAGGTTAGCAATAAAAGAAAGATGTCACCACGTTTCGGAGTTTCCAACTAACCCAATGCTGTTAAATTATGTAGACGTTATTTTTTCTGACTATTCACCTAGGAAAGCATTGTGTGACTTGAAAGGTTGCAAGTTGGAAATAACTATCGAGCCTGTTGTTGATAGACAATATAAAGAAACAACTATCAAGTTAAGTCGAAGTGGCCAAAAAGTGTTCAGGCAAATACAAATCATGTCAAGGTTTGCATACCAATACCATTGAAATTAACAAATAAGCATTTAGCTAATTGTTTACAGTGCAGATTCTGAAAATCCCAGTGATTATCTTAATGTGAAGCCTTGATAAAGCTCTGACATGTCAAAAATTAACAACAACATCCTAGCGAAATCCACCTAGGGCGGAGTCTAGGGGGTCGAAGTTTACGCATCCATCCCCGGGAAAGCCAAGAGGATGTTTCCAATAAGCCAGTCGAAAATGGCATACAAGTTAAATCATTTACCAATTTAGTAAAAAAGAGTGGTTCAACCTTTTCAAGACCAGTTCACTAGCAAATGAATGTTAATGTTTAAGATATACAAACTGGTTTACCTCATCATCTTCTAATAACTGCCAAGGCACTGGCAGTGCTGATTTTTTCATGTTTAGCTCTAATCTTTCAAGTTCAGCTTCAAGTTCGGCCTCGATAATACTCATTGATTCCACAGTTTCCGCTGATTTATGGGTACAAGTTGCTTCACCACCGTATCTTGTCAGCACGTCAGAATCTGTGTGAACTAGTGCCTTTATTGACTTCTCTATATCAACAGAATTCTCATTCGCTAATGGAGAGACATTATCCTCATTTATTAGCTCCTTCACAGTTATGGAGTCCTTCATTTCAAGTTCCTCCTGCAGGTCTTTAACCAGATTTTCAGTTTGCTTCAATAGATCGTGCATCTTTGTCACTTCTGCTTTATTAGCTAAAATGTTGGATATTATACCAACAGAGACACCAAGACGGAAAAGCACTGCACCATTTGATAGCCCTGGTAGAAAGTAAAACGTTAATATTAAATGATACGGGCAATAGGATACCAAGCATGTGAAGAAATTCATCACTTTAATGTTACTAATCACTATCACCTACCATACAGAAATATAAAATAACAATTTAACGCTTACAATCACAATCAGGGGGCATTAGAACATAACTAATACTAAAACCAGACACGTTTAAATTAGCAAAATCAGGATAAATTTGGTCCACTACAGTTTCTTCTTTCAGCATTAAATTAGCAAAATCGGGATAAATTTGGTCCACTATAGTTTCTTCTTTCAACATTAAGAGAAGAGAGAATTTAGAAAATGATTCTAAAAAGACGGTCCTTGAAAAAACAAACATGAATTTCCAAAGTAGGAGCGGAATCCTAAATGGACAAAGTACCAGATAAAAGGGCAATAAAATCTTATTCTGGACAATGTTCCGTGCTATCAGATGTAAGAATCAGAGATCAATTAAAAGTTACCGATTCTAAGGTTCTAACAAGTCATCACCAAATTCAGTATGATACTTCTCATATTCTTTTCATCAATGACAGTTTGTTAGGAGCAATTGTAAGAATCAGACATCACACACAATATTAACAATCCAAATCATCTTATCATGACATTCTTAATCACAACACCCAGTAATATAAGTGTAACTCTCCTCATAAAACTAAAAGAGGTAGTACCTTGTGAAGAAATCTCCATTTCATTGGGCATTCCTCGGGAACTGCTTACTTTATTATTTTCATCCTTTCTCTTCTTGAGATTCCTTTCTTTTGATCCTTCCAGCGGCCTTATTAGTGGTATACAAGGAATACCACCCAAAACTGCCTCATTTACTTCAGGAAAGACTTGTATACGTGCCTTGTCCTTTCCGTCTATGATTTGCAGGTTAAGCGAATCACAGCTTGATCGGCTAATTATTTGAGTACCATCAGTCACCAAAAAAGGCCTAAAAGCTGGAGTACACAGTGATGGGAAGGGAACAACCAGATGCTCCTCTATTCCATCGTGTTCTCTGTTAAGCTGAGCCATCAGGCAACTCTCTAAGGAACTAAGAGGCTTCAGATGGTGCAAATTAGATCGTCTACTTCTTAGATAACTCTTCCCCCTTATAGGACTACTCACAGCACCCATTTCAAAAGTTGACGCTTCGCACATATTATTAGAATTATCACAGTAATCACCCTCAAACCGACTAGCAGAAGCCATCTCCGTTGCTAGATGACTTTCACACGGCATTCTTTCCTGAGAGCTTCCATCAGAGGGGGTTCTGTTCCCCCAATCAAAACAAGGCTTCTGTTCCCTTCCGGCTAACTTCTGAAAGGATGAGTTCTCTCCCCGCATTTTCGGAGGTTTTTCCACAATGGAGCTCCCAGAGGGCAGCCCTAATAAACCATTGTTATCCCACAAAAATTTCTGCATATACTTGGATGCATATCCAGCACCAGTAGCTGCAGCCACCTTCAACCAGTCCATTGTCAATCTATCTTCCCCCAAAACACATGGTCAACTGAGTTCCACCAGACAACCTATCTGCATTGCTTTTTTTCCCCCCAGACATAAACAAAGTTCAAAAACCTTGCAATTGCCATGGATGAGCTTTAATCAAACACTACATACGGGGCCTCAAGCCATAGAAAGTTGCACAAAAAAGAATCATCAATGAAGAAAGAACACAGCCCCTAGAAAGTCACAAAATTTCCAATCAGAAACCCTAACTGTTTGGATGGCAATCGCTGCCGAAAACCCAGAAAGAGAGAAACTAGTAAAAAAAAACTAAAGAAGATGGATTACCCAATTGCAAGAAATGACAGGAGCGCAAAACCCCGTCAATGGCAATGGCGAAGCAACTCGGCAACCGGCGAACCTTGAACCCCCTCGCGAATTCGTCGGAGATAACTGGCAGCAAAGCCGAAGATTCTCTCAGGGAAAATGGGGGTTGTTGCTGGCTAATTGTTACAACAGATGTGATGGAAAGGGGCCCGGTTGGTGTGTTTGCCTTTGAACGAAAGGCGGTAGGATGAGTTGGGGTTGGGGAGCCTAAACCAAACCCAGGTAAAGGCGGAAGGTGAGTGTCGTCGTTTTTGGTTTTGAATCCCTTGTTTGTTTAGGTCTGATGGGGTCTACTCTACAATTTATCACCGAGCTTATTCGAGGGAAATCTTAATCAATGTCTGCACTCTGCAGTGATGTGGATGCTCCGACAAATGATTAATAAGAACCCTAATTTGTCCTCACACATTTAACACCAACGTATTGTCTTGACCTAGCCCATAGCACTTTTTTTTTTATTAGGAAAAACTAGTCTAGAACTCGTGCGTCACGCACAGGATTTTTAAAATTAATCTAAGTACACTCATCTTATTTTTCAGATGTTATTATATTAATAAATGCGTTTTAAATAGTGTATAAAACATAATACTCGTTAGAAAAACATAGTTTAATATATACATTTTTAGTATTTTCCCAATCTTTGAATATCGGTAAGTCATAGTTTAATATATACATTTTTTCTCAAGTAAAAATCATCGATTTTTTTAACATATGCTCTAAGGACATAAGTTCAAAACCCACATTAGAAAAAATTCCTTAAATCTAATGTATTGACATCAAGAAATCTATGCCCAAAGGTCTAAGTTAGAAAAACTATAAAATTAGAACTATATATGATTGATATTGATGTGTTTTTATTATTGTATTCGTATCAAAACACTTTTTTTTTCTAGATATATCATATATGTAATGACCGAAAAATATAACATGATCCAAAACTACTAGATGGAGCATTAAATAATGAAAAAATTTATGATAATTAGAGCCTTTGCCACTTCGAGATTGTGGGGGAAGACACTGGAGACTCTTTAACATACCATACTAGACATCCACATCCCAATTATACTGACTTATTCTCACAAACTCACCAAACTAAGCAAATCATTTGACCAGAAAAACACCAAGCATAGCATAAACTGAAGGGAACACTCAAGAAATTAAATTCAGCAAATATTCATATTACAAGCTTACAGTGAAGAAAGAAAACTCTCCAAAGATTCTAGACGTTGATGACCAACCTCGAAACCATACTGTACTGATCGATGCGTGCAAAGTGGTAGTGGCAGCTCAGCACAACTAATCTGTAATTCCAATATATGGGGCAACAATACATATTAGATAAAAAGGGGAAGAAAAAGGAACAGGGTTTCTAAACAATCTGGAATTTTTGCTGGCATATACACAAGTTAAATTTACTTTATATTGCACTAAATACAACAGAAATGGGCCAGGAGTTGAAATAGTATGAGCATAGTACACATGTTGTATTATATTCTAATAAATGAGCTATAAATCAAGAATACCTTGCAAAAGTCAGTCAAGCAATAAGGAAAATATAATCCAACATCCAAATAAATTAGCAGTGCAATCAGATCACTATATTAAAATGTAGAAATCCTTCCCGGCAACAACTCAGAAATCGATATCAAAGAGTAGGGATGGGCATGGGACGGGACGAGATTGGGGTAATCCCGCGTATTTTTTACGGGTCGGGCTTAAAATATTTTTTTTGAATCTCACCAGGTCTTATCTCTCGCGGAATGGGACTTGTCCCTCGTAAAAAAAATCTATAATAATCCAATAAAATGAACTATATTTTATCTTTTGATTAACTAAGTACATTAAGCATAATTGAACTGAAAATTTACATGCTACTTAGGTGTGTATATATATATATCATGCTACTGAGATAGTGAGGTATGTATATATATCATGCTACTTATACAGTATATTATGTACAACATTTATATCTATGCAGATTATTGTTTATCATACATGCTACTGAAGTAGTGAGCTGGGTATATATATACAGTATATTATATACAAAATTTATATCAAACTCATCAGGTGCATACTACTCCAAATTCAGTAGGTTTATTCATAAATACAACATTCATATATAATGGGTGAAACTAATTAAAACCTTCATTATGTATATTTAGTTTTAATATTTTTATATAAAATATATATAGTTTTACATATATGCGGGACGGGACGGAATTTGTGGGACAAGAACTTTCCAAATCCCACCGGGATCGGGACGGGATTTGTGCCCACCTCTATCAAAAAGTATAATTCGGAATGAACTCAGAAAGCATCTTAGCGCCAATACGAATAAAAACAATATAAGAACCGTAACTTAGAAAATTACCACAAAAGCAAGTATGTCTAAGAAAGTGTTTTGATCAGACAAACTTGATTACTAGGCATGGGATTATCCATCAATGCTGAAAATTCCAAAAGCACTCCCTCTCCCTAACAGAGAACTTATTTATGATATAAAATATACTCTCATATTTGTGAGTTTCCGTTCATTGCCTTAAGATTTATTACTCATGTGCTAAAATAGCATCAACATCAAATGAATGTTCACTTATTATTTTATTGCCAAGGGATTCACACGACACAATCTAATGCACTAAACTTGTATAGATTTCACTACTACAATTAAGGTCTAAGGTAGCGGCTATAAACCGCCACAATAGATGAGAAAACCGCTTCCAAAGGCCTATTGTGGCGGTTTTTACCCGCCTCTGTTGCTCGGGTTGCATTAGGTCTATTGTGGCGGTTTTACCATCTATTGTGGTTCTTATGAAATCTCAAAACCGCCACAATAGCTAGATAAAGCGCTACAATAGCCCTGTCTAATGTGGCAGTTATTTCAAACCTATTGTGGCGGTTTTACCATCTATTGTGGCGGTTTTATGGTCTAATGTGGCGGTTTTGTGATCTAATGTGGCGGTTTTGTGAATTCTACTGAAACGGTTTTAGAACTATTGAAGCGGTTTTTTATTTACTTATGAAACGATTATATACTCTATTGTGGCGGTTTTAAAATTTTATTTTCATGCATTTTATATATTAATTGTAGTAGTTTTTGGTATTTATGATTTATGAAATTGAGAATAATAGTAAAGTATAAAAAATTTCATTAATAGAAATGAACCACTATATATATACACACACACATAACCATATTATAATATATTCATTAGATCAAAATATATATTCACTAAAACTTAATACATATAAAATTCAAGTATCGATATCTAAAATTCATTCACAAAGAGCACATTTAAGTGTATCCTAATTCAAAAGGACATAGCATCACTTGTGTATTAGCATTCATCTTCTCGTAGCGCAGGTACACATCTTGTAAAGTGGAAGCAACTTGTACAGGTGGCAAACTGGATGAAAAAAGTGAAACCAACATTGTATATGAGGAATACAAGAATTCGGATTTATTTTACTTTTGGTACAAAGCAACCAACGCTCAAGAAACTTACAGGAACAGACGAAGGTAACATGGTGATCACATCACTAGCTTCTGCAACTGGAGCTGGTGTTTCTTTTACAGCAACTCCTTTGTTTAAAAGTGTTGCTACTACACGGGAATTTCTGAAACCGGTTTCCCAACATAGTCAAAGAATATATTGCAACAGATCAAAGATAAATACCACATTAATCCTTATAGAAGATTGGTAAGATAAATGCATAAAGTCATTATTTCGCAAGAAAATTCCTCACAAAAAAGCCAAGAGTAAAAGAAGAGACAGAGAGAAAATAACTTACAAATCATGGACAGAAACTTTGAAAAACTGACTTCATCATGTTCAACGCCATACGTGATCCCATGTTCCCTAACCCAATAAAACCAACATTCTGTAATACAAACAAGAAACAAAGTGCCATTCTGTAATTAAAATTTTCAAATGGATATAATTACGATGCAACCAAGGGAAAAAAATACGTCAATCAAAACTTGAAATGGTAGACACTTTTTGAGAAAGTTCAGAGTGCATGAAAAAAGAAAGCTCAATCAAATCAAGACCGCCCTTGGGTTCTAGTCATCCTTGTTCTCCATTTGAGATTGCCTTTAGATTTTACTCAGGCAAGTTCAACATATAATAAAATTCAATTTCATCAAGGTTATCTTCGAATCTGTCTTCGGAACAATTTGATCAAACATGTATCAAACCAGATGGAAACTCAAACACAAATTTACCCCTACTCATATTAAACTAGAAAGTCTCAAGGCAAAATGTCTACCAAATGAAGATAGAAACTCAATTCGAAACCCTAAATACTAGTCAAAATCAACAAGCATATAACAAAAAAAAAAGTAGGATGAGTGATCATACCTTTAATTCAGAAGGTAAATTTCCTTGTTGCCCTGGACTTGCATGAGATTGCTGCCTTTTACTCTTCTGTTTGTCCAACTGTTGTTATGGTGGTTGGCTTTCATTGATGACTTGGCTCATGGGTGGTAGTTTATGTTGAGTTTTCATGAGTTTTTTCTGGCGCTCTTGAGCTTTCAACCTCGCAAATTGAGCCATGGGTAATGATTGGATCAACTGTTGCTTATCTTTCTTAGCTCTTGCAGAATAAGAATTCATTCAAACCTGCCCAAAACCAATCAGTTAGAAATTATAAAGACTTTTTCAGATCCTGACTATTGCTGGATATTAGCCCAAACAGAACCATAAATAAAGATGAACAAGGAGATGTACAACCAGGAGGTAATCTAGCTATTACTCACCTCCCTCCCTAGCTAGCTACACTCTCCATTAATTTCCCTTTGTGCTGAAAAACATATTCATTCATATTTAATATAACATAAATAGAAAAATCCAAATTTATATTATACAACTGAAAGAAATGTTTTTGAATGATAGTATAAAATTTCGTTTAAATAGTGTTCCGTTATTGGGCCATTAAGTACCTTAAAATTTTCCCATGGTGAGACAAATTGTCAGAATGGAGAATGGAGAATTTAGTAGATATGGAGAACCCAAACTCAGTCTTGGCAGGCAGCAGATACAGACAACAAATACTGAATGGAGAATTGAGTAGAAATAGAATGGATGATTGAGGTAGAAAGAGAATGGAGAAGAGCACATACTGAATCAACTCCAATCAATGACTTCGGTTGATTATTGTTCACTTGTTTATCACCCCTTCTAGAGTTTGAATCACCAACATTAGCTCGTAAAATATCCACTAGTGGCATTTAGAAATAATGATTTGAAAAATGGTAATATAACAAGCAACATTTGTATACCTGAAGTTCACCATCCACATCTCCTTCTTCTTGAGCATTATCCACGACACCCTTTGAAACTCATTCAGCCTTCTCTTACAAATTCTTATTTACAAAGCTTGTCAAACCAATATGGTGGGATATGAACTTGTTGTGGAGGCATGCTTTTCTTTCCCATCTGTACAAGACAACATGATATAGTCCTATTGGAGTATATTAATAAAAAAAACAAGCTCTTGGTTTTTCTCATTCATGATTTCAAACCTGAAAAAAAGATGTATTTTAGAATATCCAAACTCCAAACTTCATTCAACCTCGCATGTCCTTTACTACTCATAGACCATAAACACATTGACATTAGGCATTAAAAATCTAACAATCATGATTCTCATGTATAAACAAAAAATAGGCTTAGCAAGAAGTAAGGACACTGCAGGAAAGATGAGGTCAACATAACTTCGGTGTATTTGCAATATCTTCATTTTCATCACCTGGATGCTCTTTAAAAATAGGCACAACTGAGAGGAATCCTAACAGCAAATCCTAATTCCATTTTCATAACCCTAATTCAATCCAAAAGTAATTGACGAAAATAAAGCATGAAAGGAATTAAATCCTCATATTTCTTCATGAGCAGATTAATTCAAACACAATTACTAACCAATTGAACAAATTCGAAAGCTAGATCTAACTTACCGCTCAAATTGAAGTAGTCGCTCACGCCCTCTTCGAAGCTCTAAGGCTGATTGCTCGGCTTCTTTGTTTCCCCTCTGAGATCGTTTGCCATCCTTAATGAAGATGTTGCTTGCCCACGCCCTCTTCGATGCGTTGAAGTTGCGCCGCGTCGTCTTCGGAATCCAGCCTTTGATGAAGGATTGAAGGAGCTCTTCGACGTACAGGTACAGTTGCAATTTGCAAATGGCGTGGCCACGTGGGGGGCTTTGAGTTTTAGAAATCAAAAGGTAAGTGGTGGCTGCTTTAATTTTTTGCTATTAAAAATATAACTCCTTACTTTTTTTTTTTTTTTTTTTATTAGGTAAAAATTCGGGTGAGGATCCTCTAACCGAAAGCATCCTGCCGGATGAGGTCAAGTAGACCTGAGTGATTGTATAAATTAGGTCTCCTGGTAGAGTAGCAAAGGTGTGCAACCTTATCCGCTACCCGGTTACCAATACAGGGAATGTGAGAAATTCCTATATTCCTTACACCTCGGAGAATATTCTGAATATCTGACATTACTAATTCTATTTCCCAAGGACAGTTCGTGTGTGTTTCTAAGAAATCTGTAATTACTTTTGAATCCCCTTCAATGATTAGGTTATCGATGTTTAGTTCATTTGCCTTTTTTACCCCAAGTCGTAGTGCCAATGCTTCTGCCATAATAGGAGAGTGTCCCCCAATCACCCCACCATCCATGCTGATTGGATTACCATTCCAGTCCCGTATAATGTAGCCAATAGAACTCTTTGAATCTGATATATATGATCCATCAAAGTTTAGTTTGAATTTGCCCATGGGTGGCCTTTTCCATCGGGTGGACTTTTTGGCATTTTTAGGGTGGACTTTTACTCTATTTTGGATTGTGGTATCCTCGTCGTCTTCAAGGTTCAGTTTGATGGTTCTTCTCCAATTATTGATATTTTCCAAAACAATTTTTCTAATGCCCTCTATAGAAGGGATCTTGGCATTCCTGAAGATTATTTGATTCCTCACAAACCACAATGTCCACCATCTAAATGCTATATTCTGTTTGTTGTCCTTCGAAAGGGTGGTGCTCAGTAGCCGAAGAATTTGATCCATATCTCTGTTTTCTAATATAATTGTGTTGACTTTTTGGGATATTTCTATGGGAAATTGTTGTTGAAAGTTGTTGAAGGGGCATTCTATGAAGATATGAATATCATCTTCCGATGATTGGTTACACAAGATGCATGTAGTGGGAACAGCAACCCCTTTCTGGGCTAATCGCGTAGCAGTGGGTAATCCTTTTTGTTTGATTCTCCACATAAAATTTTGGACTTTTGGGGGGCATCAATTTTCCAAATCCAGGTAAATTCATCAGATATTGTGCGTGTGTTGGATGAAATCAGGTTATAGGCAGATGACGTTGTGAACCAGCCTTTTTTGTCCGGCCACCAATATAGCCTATGGGTAGAGGGATTTTAATGATTTCTTTTGTTATAGCATCAGGAAGAATGGAATCTAGTTTCTCTCTCCACCATTTCCCCTCCATAATATAATCGCTTACGGTTTCTTTTTTATCTATATTGGGTTGGGGTTCAATTTTATCCAAAAGAGGCTCTGTTGTTACCCAGTTGTCTTTTCAGAAATTGATAGATTTTCCGTCTCCTACCGACCAGATAAGTCCTGATTTAAATTTTGTAATCAGGGAGCTGAGTTTTGACCATTGCCACGAGGCATTCCCCCTCCTAGTGTAGTTAAGTATGTGTTTTTCTTTTAGGTATTTATGTTGTATAATCTTTACCCAGTTATTCACGGGTTCCGCTAAAATTTTCCACAACAGTTTTAGCTGGAGGGCTTCGTTCATGTTTCTCGCTTTCCGTATTCCCAATCCGCCAGCTGCTTTGGATTTACATATTTTGTCCCAGCTTATCAGTGGACTATGTTGCGCATCTTTGTTCCAGAAAAAAGTTCTGTTAATTTGGTCGAGTTGCTTGTGTATTGAAGAAGGGAGCAAGAAGCTTTGCATAGAATACAGAGGTTTTGATGATAGATTAGATGCAATTAAAGTGGCTCTTCCCTGCTGGGATAGGGTGTTTGCCCGCCATTTACTGAGTTGTTCTCTTGATCTACATATAATCTCGCCAAAGGTTTCCTTCGTTACTCGCCCGTTAACGATTGGGCAGCCCAAATATTTCTCCAAACTTCGTTCTAAGGGTATATTAAGTACTCCTTCTAGCGTGGTTTGGAAGGATGACTTGTGGTAGTTTACCTTCTGTCCCGAGAATCTACAGTAGTCCTCAATTATTTCTTTTACTTTTGTACATGCAGAGAGGCTTCCTTTTGAGAAAATGATAATGTCATCCGCAAAGGCCAAAAATGGGATGCTAGGGCCAGAATTCCCAAATTTAAAGCCAATACTATTATTTGGGCCCTCTGCGTCTATCGACAGTTTACGAGCCAACACTTCTGCACCAAGTAGAAAAAGGAAAGGTGAGAGAGGGTCTCCTTGACGTAGTCCTCTAGTTGGTTTAAAGGGTTCCGTGGGTCCATTGTTAACTAATACAGAGAACGAAACTGTGGTTACACATTCCATAACTATGTCCACGAACCGTTGGTGGAAACCGAATCTTTGGAGCACCAACTTTGTAAATTGCCAATCTACTCTATCGTACGCCTTTTCCATATCAAGTTTTATGGCAGTCCAACCTTTCAAACCCTTTCTTGTGCGAAAGGAGTGCAATATTTCATGAGCTATAAGTATATTGTCCTGAATTGCTCTGACAGAAACAAATGCTCCCTGGAGAGGGTGTATAAGTTTTCTGATTATCATTTTTAATCGTTCAGTGATTATCTTGGAGATGATTTTATATAGAGTAGAGCAAAGACTAATCGGTCGATAATGTGTAGTCATAGAGGGGTTATCATTTTTTGGTATAAGTGAGATAAATGTGTGGTTGATTTGCTTCAGCAGATGACCAGAGTGGAAAAAAGCTTTAACTGCCTTAGTAATATCAATTCCCACTATTTCCCAATACTTTTTGTAAAACTCTGCAGTCATACCATCTGGACCAGGAGATTTATTGCTTCCTAATGAGAAAACAGCTTTTTTGATTTCACTGTTTGTTGGCTGCTTGATTAGAAAACTATTTTCCTCTTCTGTGATGACAGGGTTGATAACTGAAAGGTATTCATGAAGTTGTTGTATTGAGAAGATTTGCTCTCGTCTAAACCTTTTTTCAAAGTCTCTTTGTATTTCCTTTTTAATATTTTCGTCCCCAACAATTTGGGTTCCTTCTGTAGAAGTAATTGTTCTAATGATTTTTCTATTTCTCCTTCCAGATGCTACTCTATGGAAATAGGCCGAATTAGTGTCTGCTAGTTTCAAGTGTTTTGACTTTGCTCTTTGATTCCAAAAAGTTTTATGGAATCGGAGAAGATTTTCTCTCTTGGATAGGAGGTTTTGTTCTTTAGTAGATGCATTTGAGTTTTGGGTTAGGTTGTGTGTCGATTGTATATCCAATAGGGCTTCGTCGACTTCTTGAAGTTGTCGAAAAATATTTCCAAATGTTTTCTTGTTCCAAGCTTTCGCTTTTTGTTTGAGGATTTTTTATTTATATATGATTTGGAACATAGCAGAGCCAGAGCAAGTTGCTCTCCAAGATTGCTTGACGATATTGCGAAAGTCTTTCCTCTGAAGCCAAACGTTTTCAAATTTAAACGGAGGGGGTTTGAAAGGGGTGTTCTTTGAGAGGGTAATTGACATGGGGCAATGATCCGAGTTTGAGAATGCACCATTTTTCGTTACCAACTCGGGGAACATGTTAATAATTTCATGATGAACTAACACCCTATCAAGTTTTTCCAAAATGTTATATGGGCCACCTTGATTCTTTCTCCATGTAAATGGGTTACCGAACGAAGGAATCTCTACCAAGGAACACACATCTTTAAACTTCACTACCCTTTCTGTGATTTTCCTTGGCTTTTGAAAATAGGATTTTTGTGTAAGTGTGTTACAAACATTTTTAAAGGTGTTTTTATGGATTTCCATTATAATGGGATTTTTAAGATAATTTGTTATAGTAGCAAGTTGAAGAGGTGCGAGAGAGGGGGTTTTAACATTCCATTTGACTTGTTGATTCACAGTTGTTTGAGTCGCTAGAAACCAGTAGCTAGGGGAGGGGGTATAAAGCATAACAAACTTGTAGTTAATTTTAATTGAAGTTAACAAAATTGTGGTTTTACCTGCCATTTGACTGGTTGATTCACACTTCTCCTTCTTCCGCCTTTTTTCCTCAATAGTTGCCTGCTTTGAATTTTCCATCGTGGGGATGGAGTTATCCAACTGGACCTGATTTTTGCCCTTTCGGGATGTGTTTGGGTTGGGAACGAAAGAATCATTCCCCATGGGTTTTTTCCCTTTATCCTTTGAAGAGGATGCCATGGCTGTGTCACAAACAAAGAGATGGAGAGTAAGCAATTGAGAATAACAATAGAAAGTTAGATGGGAATGAAGAGCAAGGTGGATTGCACACAGGCTCATCCCAATGCTCTTATAGAGGTGTAAAGGAAGTTGACCATCAAAACTCCGAAAATAGTTTATATAACTAGTTAAGAAAGGGGACTTATTGGAATGAGACTTCATAAGTATAGCTACAAAGTAGTCATCTCCGCACAGAACCGAGATCGACGATGAAGCCGGAGTCAAACTCGTAATTGAAATTACAAGCTGATTCATTAACTTAGGCAAAGAGTAGAAAATTTCTAGATTAAGAATTGTTGAAAGAAAATTAGTAGACAAAAATTGGTGACCCATATCACTCCTCAAAATGGCATTTTCATTCAAACGAGATGACCACAACTCCCCTGAAAAAACAAGGGAGTTGCAACCAAAGGAGTCGAGAAGGGTAGTCGAGATGCCAAGGCCAACGACATCCTTTACACTATAATTAGGCTTCATACAGTAATTGTTAACCTTAATGTTTTTATCAATTAGGACAAATGCAACCCATATCGTCATCCTCAATTTATTAATGCATCTTAAAACTTGTTGTGTGAATTTCTTGTTTTCAGTGGGATTTTTACAGCACCCAATAAATGGGTGGCTTGATAGGGAACAAAGGGGGAGTTTGCACCGTTTGATTCTCAGAGATTTAGTACCAAAAGCATTGTTACTTGCTTTGGGCCTAATTGGTACATGATTGATGCTAAACAAATAAATTATTTTGCCGATCGGCATCGTATGTAAACTTTGCTTGCAACTTTTCTTGACTAAAGGAGTCAAGCAATTAAGAGTTGTGTTCCTTTGGTTCCATATTCCAAATTTGTTACTCAGAGAATGAATATAACCCGTAAAGGTTTTTATTTGTAAGCTTTTGATACAAGGAGGATTTGCATACCGTATTGAAACCTGGATGACCAAGAACGTTAGGTTAGACGGATGGATTACCTTATGACCTCTCTTGAACCCTTCGTTACTATTTTTACTTCGGTTAAGAGAGCTGCTGCAAGAGAGGAAGGCATTAACATCAGCAGCCAGGATACTTGAAGAGCTATCTCTTGTTTTTTTTGTTCCCGTAATAGGGAGTTGTTTATGGGACAAGCCCATGGGTTGAGACAAACATATGTATATGCAATTCCAAAATCCATAAGAAGTGATTTCACTTACCAATCCAGCAACAGTAGGTGTATTAAAATCGATAGCTGCACATACATAAAAAAATACATAGCTGCACACTATCAAAGGTATCGAACAAGCTTTCCAAGCCAATCTTAGTTTTCTTAGTAGAGCCATATAGAACAGATTATAGAAAATGTAGTTGCTCAATAAAAATTTATACAGAGAGTAGCAAGGGCTACTTGCATAACTCCAAGGATCCTTGAGAAAGGGATGGTCTGCATTAACCAAGTTAAAAATATATATATTTGTTTTCAGATTGATATATACACAAAGGGTAAGACAGTCCATAATCTCTAAGACAACCCAATGTCTTAAAGCAAACAAACTTGAAAGAGCTTCTTGATGATAAGTTCATATACCCCAAAAGAGCAAGTAGGCCAGCACTAATGCAAGGTACCCACTTACACCTAAGGTGAAATTTCCACACAAACCCGATTATTTTCCTTATCTCCTTGACCTCAGTAGGAACACTAATGATTGTATCAAACAAGAATGTTAATTTAGGAGCTGCTATGTTGTCTTGTATCCTACAGTTCATTACTAATATGTTAGTGGGTTTATTCTTATAAGTAACAAGTATAAAAGTTATGTGTTTTCTAAGGTTTGCTGAATTGGGGTGTTGGGTAAGGGAAGGTGCATCACTGAATAGTAATGAATTTTTTAGAGTGCACCCATAAGCACGCACAAAAGCCTCCTCAATTATCAAAATAGTTCGAGTGCCTTTCCTTAATTTAGAGTCAAGGGACTCGAAGTAATAATTAGGCCACAAGCTGGTGGCTTGGGTTATTAGGACAGGGTCACTGATGTTGATGGAATAAAAATGAAAATGGTGCAAGTGGTTAAGTTCATCTTGGATTGTTTGATAGGAAGGCTCATGAAACTGAGACTTAGCAGATTTATTCCCATTAGTTTCTTCAATAAGAAGCAAATTACTAGAAGTAATTCTTAGATCGTAATTTATGAATGACAGATGACACCCAACAATATATTCAACCATGTTAGTTATTAAGGTTATAACACAAGGAAGAGTAATATAATAACATATCCAACCGATGAAAGGTTTGAGAATGTAATCACTTACAAATTTGATCATTAAACCGGAGATGTTCAGATCAAGAATATTCTCTTGGATGCTACTCTGAATGGATTTCAATTTGTCAAGGTCCACCTTTGGTTTCTTGGATTTCTTCTCCTTCTTCTCTTTTTTACCTCCAACAGCTACACCATAGGGGTTTTCCGCCTTGGATGGAGTTTTTCCAATCAGAACCTGTGTTTGGCCCTTTCGGGGGGTTTTCAAATGGGGAACGAGAGACTCGTCCCCCATGGGTTTTTTCTCTTTGTCCATGGACAAGGATGCCATGTGTGGATAAGAAACAAAACAAATATTAGAGAGGAGAGATCGAAAACCACAAGAAAGGAAAGAGGATGGAAGTGCGGGGAGGTGAGTCACAAGGAACCCAACCATTTTGCTCTTATAGATGTGGAGAGGAGAGGAGAGGTGACAGAGAATGGGGTTCTTACCCAGATCAGCTCGAACAGAAGCGAAAGCAGGCCGACGGAAGAGCAGATCCGACCAAGCCAGAATCGAACAGGCTTTACCACTGCGAGAATCCGACCAAGTCAGAACTGAGTTGTTCACAGACGAAAATGCCAAATTTGTAGGCTTGGGAGATGAAATCCCATCCAGTCTAAGACTTGAGCGACCGGGATTATGGACTTGCAACCAAACTCGATCAACAGACAGATCGATACAACCACCCCATGGATCTCTCACCCAGGAGTGAGCGAAACAGCCCCGCCACCCCCCAAAACGAGAAATCTTCCTCCTCTTTCTGAAATTTTTCCGATTAGGTTCAAACCCCTCCCTAACATTCACCACCTCTCTTGAAATTCGACCGATAAGGATCCTCTTCCATGAGTTCTTCTTCTTTATGGCCCTCTTTTCCGGAAATTTCGAGCAGCGCCTTGACATGGCAGAATCGCCAATCGATTCAGCAATAGTGGGATGAAACAAGCACCAAAGTGCCAGGACCTTACCAAGGGAGAGGCTAGGATGAATCTTTGGCCAAGAAATCTGAAGATTTCGGATGTTCGAAGTTAGGGTTTGAGGAGGCGTTTTAGAGGTGGGATTGGGGGCGCGTCCTTACTCTTTTTTTTTAGAAAAATAAATAGCTACTTTAATTTATTTCTATTAAAAATATAATTGTTTTTTTAATAAAAATGAATAGCTCATTATAATTTATTTGTATTAAATATTTTTTAAAAGTATTTAAGGGTTTAACTTTAATAAAGAAATAAACAAGCGAAATGTATAAGTTTCTAAACTGCTTCATTTGTTCTAAATATCCGCTTCAATAGGTAGGGGGAAAGTGTTTTTAAAAACTGTCGCAATAGGCTTTAAAAGCGCCGCATTAGTTTATAAAACCGCCACAATAGGTCTAAATATCCGCTTCAATAGGTAGGGAAATAGTGTTTTTAAAAACCGCCACAATATGTCATAAAACCGCCACATTAGAGTATTAAAAAACGCCACAATATATATTATGATAAACCATGATCAAAAGTGCTGCTATAACCGCCACAATAGCCTAAACCGCTTCAAAAACCGCCACATTATATTAACCGCCACAATAAAGTGCAACAATAGGGCTTAATTGTAGTAGTGTTTTCTAGATCAGCAGCAATGAGTTTCATCATACCCTTAAAACATTAGCAGTTTGGTAATATTATACTTTTCTGATGCAAAGAGTACAAATGAATGGGAACAGGATTAAAAGTGTTTTATCTCAATTTAACTTGTAGTTATATATCTCAGGAATCCATGACAATCCCACATGGTCTGAAACTCTACAATCGTAATTTGTTTCAACGTTATCAAGAGCCACCATACAAGATGTTTCTAACAACCTAGCCAGGTGTGTCTATTGACTAAAATTATTTTAAGTATCCTCAAGACTACAGCATCAAGTAAAGGAGAGAATGGGCCTTAACCTTACACAATGTAGAGGGAAATCAAGTTTTAGTCAGATTGTAGACTTGTTATCACATCCAGTTTTCTGAACTTGAGCCAAATTATGTCTACTCCTTAAGCCATGAGGGTTTAGTAAAATTCATTCAAGTTGTAGTATAAAGCATTAGTTCCAGCGATTGCATAGCGGCCCCAATTGCAAATTTAACTTCATCAAACCCTAAAATTCCCTTTTGATTCATAAATAAAGTAAAAAAGGAGGAAGAAGGGTCATGAACTCACCCGATGAATGTGAGCAGTTCGTTTGAGGGCTTCTTAAACATCAAAAACCTAGTCTCAGCCCAATTTCAGAATCAATCAAAGCTAAATTGAGATTAAACAGCCATATTACAATTAAAGGCTAAATTGCATATTTTAGTCCAAGGATTGTTTGAATGGGGATTGAAAGGAAGAATCCAGCATACCAAGACTTTAGCACTTCAAAAATCACAAATTTTTAGTTGGTGAGTGTAAGGATTTACATGCAAGCAAAGATCACTAGAAATCTTAATACAAGTAACTGAAGGCACTGGAAGCGGTATACACCATGGATTAGGCCGAGGAAATTGTTTAGTTCATGGATTTAATGGCCCTATTAAATAAGAAGGTTCACATCTACTTCTTTTAAATGAAGCTTGCAAATTTCAGTAGCATGTATGTAAGTTAGTGGTACACTAAGGATTTGAACTTCAAATGTTGACTCAAAGATTGGAGAACCTTGGAAAAGTGATATCAAAACCTATGCCTCCTACTTCTTTCCAGTAAAACCGAACCTTTTTATATTGCCAGGGATTTACTATTTTATGTGTAAATACATGTCCCTTTGCTTCTTCAGACCTTGCATTGCCAGCGATAGATTTGAACCTGACTGGTTATAGTTTAAGGGCGGAATAGATACTCAAAGTAGGTAACAAATTACCTTATCAACATATAATCGAGCCTTAATTCATATTTTTAAGGGCGGAATAGAAGAATTTATTCATATTTTCATTTGATCAAGTAGATGATTCATGCTCTTGCTAGTTTAAGGTTTGAAATAACTTAAACTTTTCAGAAAAAATAAAATAAAATGCGAATGTTACCTTAATTGTTGCTGTCAAAACTTCTGCAACAACACCTATACCAACCATTCCCACCTCATTTGGTATCTCCATAGAAATGCGAATGTTACCAGCTCCCATACAATTATTATCCACCTCATTCAAGGAAATCAAAATTGAACGGAAATTCAAAAATCAAATAGCAATTAAGAAGGAAATTGAAATAGATAACAAATTCAGAAACTCAGAAACAACAATCTGAACATGAAACTCCCAATTTCTAATACCCCAAATCGATTTCTAGGGTTAGGATTCTCACCAAACAATCAGAGAGGAGGGGGAAAGGGACCCAGAGGTGGCTGCCATTGATGACGACGACAAGAGGAGCGTGCTATGAAACCGTATGCGGTCTAATGCCCGACAGATCAAGGGTTCTGACTAGGACCCAGGGGTGGTTTCTATGGATGACGACGGCAAGAGGAGCGGGTGTGAGGCGGAGGCAGCCTAATGGCCTCGCTCCCTCATAACCGTCTTTTTTGCTTCCTTCTTCCTTCCCTCAGATCGTGGGAGACAGAGAGAGCAGTAAGAGAAGGAGAACAATGGAGGGAAAAAATCGCTCTTGAGAAAGATTGAGGAAAAGAAGGGTAAAAAACAAAAGAAAAGAAAATTTATCGATGAGCTCTGTTACCTTGATCGGCGATGGAAGACGGCGGCACTAGCACTAATTGCGACGACAAAGGTTCTCTTGAGACCTCAGCCCCGATTTTGGCTTTTTTCTGCAATTCTTTGGTGGTTTCATATCGTGGGAGAGAGAGAGTGCGCATAGAGTTGAGAATGGAGTCCTTCCGTTTTTCAGATAGAAAGAGGAAGAGAAGGGCAAAAACGGAAAGAAGGAAAAAAATTGGAGAATGTTCCACGTGGATAGCCTCACTGCTCTCCAAAGTACTCAGCTTTAAGATATAGGAGGATTTTGGGGGAGAGAACTCTACCCGAAACCTTATCGGTCGCTCTATTGCCTATTCGGGGTACATGGAGAAAAGAAACTCTTTGCAGATTTGTTAATATAGTTGTAATATCTGGCAGAATGAGTTCGATTTCCCATGGACATTTTGTTTTTCCGCTGAGATTGTCAATAATTATTCTATAATCCCCCTCAATCTGAAGTTTGGTAATTTGTAAATTTAGGGCGTTCTGTATCCCGAGTTTTAAAGCAAGAGATTCAACTTTTAATGGGCTTTGATTACCGAGTTGTTATATATATCATATGTTGATTGGCCGACCTTCCCAGTCACGTATAATAGTCCTAGTTATGCTTGCCTTGTCTTAGAGGGAAGAACCATCGAAGTTTAATTTGAGAGTTCCTCTGGGTGGCTTACGCCATTTGATGTTTGTGTATTTCCTTTTCCGTTGTCTGTCAGTTTTGGGCCGTGGCAGAAAATCGGGGTCATCACCGAATACGCCCACAAAACTAGAAGATTTGCTCCAATTTAACTCGTGTGTTTTAATAATATGAAGCGTGGCATCTCTACTGGGAATTGGAATCGACCCGAAGATATGTTGATTTTGAGAGTACCAAACGGTCCACCAACAGAAGGCTAGTGTAGCTTTAGATTTATTGTTGATGGTGTTCCCAATGTAGGCCATAACTGGTTTAATGTCTCTCGATTGCTGAAGCATTACTGCTATGGTTGTATTGGTGTCGGTTGGGAATCTAAGGAGAGAGGTCGTGTATTGGCATTCCAACAGAAGATGGGCATCATCTTCTTCCGCACAACTGCACAAACAACAAGTGGAGGGCACCGAGACGCTCCGTTGAGCTAATCTAACGGTCATGGGAAGGTCGTCTTGGCTTATTTTTCATAAGAAATTTGACCTTTGGTGGGATGTCCAGGTTCCAAATCCAGAAATTAGGATCAGGACACTGATATGACTGACCTGAAATCAGTTTATATGCATTCGATGTGGTGAACCAACCCTCCCTGTCCGGCCACGAGTATAGTCGATCCTCAAAGGGAGCAGACGGCAAAGGAATATCCAGAATTCCATTGACAATGTTTAAAGGTAGCACCTGACAGAGCTTCGCATACCAACATCTACCGGCCATAATATAATCACTGACGGTCTCCTCAAGATTAGCCGATGGAGGGCATTCACCCCTAGCACTCAACGAGAGGCACCGAGACGCTCCGTTGAGCTAATCTAATGGTCGTGGGAAGGCCGTCTTGGATTATTTTCCATAAGAAAATTTTGACCTTTGGTGGGATGTCCAGCTTCCAAATCCAGAAATTAGGATCAGGACACTGATATGACTGACCTGGAATCAGTTTATATGCACTCGATGTGGTGAACCAACCCTCCTTGTCCGGCCACCAGTATAGTCGATCCTCAAAGGGAGAAGACGGCAAAGGAATATCCAGAATTTCGTTGACAATGTTTAAAGGTAGCACCTAACAGAGCTTCTCAGACCACCATCTACCGGCCATAATATAATCACTAACAGTCTCCTCAAGATTAGAAGATGGAGGGCATTCACCCCTTGCACTCAACGAGAGGAACGAGACCCAGTTATCCGACCAAAATTTTACCGATTTTCCATTTCCAACCGACCAGATCAACCCAGTTTTGAAGGAATCAACGAGGGTTGTCAGTTTGGCCCATTGCAAAGATGAATCACCTTTTTCCTATATTTCAGTAAATTAGAAGACCATAGATACTTGTGTCTACTAATGGAGACTCATGCATTTAAAGGTTCAACTAGAATTTTCCATAAAAGTTTCATTTGGAGGACTTCGTTCATATCTTTTGATTTCCGAATTCCAAGTTCACCAACACGTTTTGGTCTACAAATCCTATCCCAGCTGTCGATAGGGGTGTTATTCGAGCCGAACGAGCCGAGCTTGGCGTGTTCAAGCTTGTTCGTTTTTTAATCGAGCTCGAGCCGAGCCGAGCCTAATTTTTAAACGAGCTTTTTATTTTGTTCAAGCTCGGCTTGTTTAGGAAATGAACAAGCTCGAGCCGAGCTTTTTTCGAGCTTTAAGTAGCTCTACTTGGATATAACATGTTAACTTAAAGGAAATTTTAGAAATTCCATAGAATTCGAGCTATTCGAGCTTTATTTGAACGAGCCGAGCTTTCAACCGAGCTTAAAATTTTGTTCAAGCTCGGCTTGTTTAAATAATTGAACGAGCTCGAGTCGAGCTTTTTCGAGCCGATCCCGAGCAGAGATCGAGCTGTTCAGTTCATATAACAGCCCTGGCAGCTGATAAGTGGGCGGTGTTGAAAATCCTTATTCCAGAAAAACGTTATGTTCACTTGATCTAATTCTTTATGTATCGAGGCTGGTAACAGAAAGTTTTGCATAGTGTATAGGGTTTGGATGCTAAATTTGTGTTTATTAGGATGGTATGGCCTTGTTGTGATAGCGCATTAGCACGCCATTTACTTAGTTGTTCGTTGGATCTGCATATGATGTCTTCAAATGTGGCTTTGCTTACTCTACCATTGATGATGGGGCAACCTAGATATTTCTCCAGGGAGGAGACATTTGAAATATTTAGATAGTTACTAAGCTCGGAAATCTTTGAGTCCGTAATTCCTTTGGTTGCTTGGAAGCTAGATTTATGGTAATTAACCTTTTGACCAGAACTTTACAGTATGCTTCAATTATTTTTCTAACCTTGTGTCCTACCTCAATACTCCATTTAGAGAAGATGATTATATCGTTCGCAAAGGACAGGAACGGGATTCGGGGACCACCTCGGCCAAATGTGAAACCTATTTGACTTCTTTCTGAATTTGATTCCGCCGCAAGACTTCGCGCTAGAATCTCCGCTTCAAGAATAAATAGAAAAGGGGAAAGGGGGTCACCCTGACGGATGCCCTGTGTGGGGAAGAACATTTCCGTGGGGCCATTGTTTACTAGTATCGAGAACGAAACACTCGAAACACACTCCATGATCCAGAAGATGAAGGTCAGGTGGAATCCAAATTTTTGGAGGACTTTGTTGGTGAAATTCCAGTCAACTCTGTCATATGTTTTTTCCATGTCAAGTTTTATCGCTAGCCAGCCCACGCGGCCCTTTCGAGATCTGAAAGAGTCAAAAAATACGTGGGCTATAAGGACGTTATCTTGTATAGCTCTATCTAATACAAAAACACCCTGAAGCGGGTGGGTTAGTTTTCCAATGATAGCTTTGATCCTTTCAGTGAGTATTTTTTAGATGATCTTGTAGATTGTGGAAGATAAGCTGATCGGGCGATAATGGTTTGTGGCCGTCATGTTATCTTTTTTTGGTAGGAGAGAGATGAAAGTATGGTTAATTTGCTTTAGGATTTTCCCAGATAAGAAAAAACCCTTAACATCTCTAATAATGGAAATGCCAACGATGTCCCAACATTCTTTGTAAAATTCAGCAGTAAAACCATTAGGACCTGGGGATTTGTTCTTTCCAAGGTTAAATACTGCAGATTTTATTTCTTTGTTGGACGGGTTCCGTATAAGGAAATCATTTTCCTTCTCCGAGATAGACGGTTGTATAAGGTTAAGCAGTTCTTCTAATAATCTGTCATCCATTGCTTCCTTTTTTAAATGATTTTTAAAGTCCGTCTTAATTTCATTTCTAAAATTTTCTTCACCGATAACTAAAGTGTCGGTACTAGAAAGAATGTTGCGGATTTGTTTCGGTGTCTCCGCCCAGAAGCCACACGATGAAAATACGAGGTGTTTGAATCTGATAGTTTGATATGCTTTGTTTTGGCCCTTTGGTTCCAAAGCGTCTTTTGGAAGAGAAGAAGCTTTTCCTTTTTTTTATAAGGCGCTTTTCTCTGTTAAGAGAACGTTTCGAGACCCCCCTTGGGTTAGCAGATTGAATTTTGAGCAATTCATCATCTACTTCAAGTAATTGGCGAAAAATATTTCCAAAAGTTGACTTATTCCATATTTTTGCCTTTTGTTTCATAATTCGTTGTTTGAACATTAGTTGAAACATAGCAAAGTCGGGACAAGTAGCTTGCCACAATTGTTTAACAATGTTATGGAAGTCTTTCCGCTGCAGCCAAGCGTTCTCAAATTTAAACGGGTGAGCTTTGAACGTGACACCATTATCAAGTGAAATAAAGATAGGTCAGTGATCTGATGTGGAAAAAGCCCCGTTCTTAGTGATAAGATTTGGAAAGTCGTGTAGGATCTGGTGGTGGACTAACACTCTGTTGAGTTTTTCAAAGATGTCATACTTTCCATTAACACCTTATCTCCAGGTGAAAGGGTTCCCAAACGTGGGAAGGTCGACGAGGGAGCAGTTGTTCTTGAATTGTATAAAACATGTGAAGCGAGAAGGACGAGAGGCTGACCCTTCCAACTTGTCCTCACTACAGACAATTTCATTTAAATCGCCCAAAACAATGCAAGGAACAGACAAAGGATATAATATTGTGGTAAATATTTCCTAGAACTCATCCTTATCCCGAGGATCGGGAGGCGCATAAGCAAAAGCATGAGGACCACTTTACGATCATTGCAATTTTCATATCTCAACCCAATAATACAAGGTGTAAGTGTATTTCTACGGTCAAGAGAATGTTACTCAGTTGGTGGGATTTCCAAACACACCAATCCTCCCCCCCTCCCGATCGTCCAACGCTTGGGGACCAGATGGCCTCACCGAAACCGAAATCCTTTCACAATTTGTTTTCCGAAATGGATTCTGCTTTTGTTTCAATTAGCGACAGAATTTAGACATGCTCGTTTTTACTTAACGAATCAATTTCTATCCAAAAGGTCTATTTACCTATGCCTCTATAGTTCCAGTAACAGACTTTCATTTATAACAACCTATATGGTGGGAATGGGGCGGAGTTTTACTGACCCCATCCATTTGGTACCAAACTAAGAATGTTTTGATTATTTTGTAATGAATGTAGTTACGTGTAACTTTATCACTTTGTTTTCTAAATTCACCCCAAAACAAAATATTGTCCTTATATTTCCTACGAGTTGGGTTGGGAGGGGTAATCACAACTTTGTAAATTACCTGCTTTTTTATATTTAGAAGATTTTTAGGTTGAATTTTATTAGACATAAACAATGTTTCACTTACATGACGATTAAGCAAGGTAAAATAGTTGTTGTAACAAACAAAAAGAGAGCAACTCAAGAGTAATTTATCCACTTTCCATCTACTAACAATATATGATATACATAATGATTTACGAAGACTCCACCAAGACAGTTTGGTTTCCACTCCCTTCAGCCGGGGTGATGTCGAGACGGTTTTCCCTAAGTTGCTTGTACACAAACTTGCTACAGGTTTAGGTGACATCCAAACCTCCTGCTGCTCGAACTCGCGAACACCCGAGAGTGAACCGCCAGGAGCAACAAAGGAAGCGAGAGATTAAACGGTGAAAACATAAATGAAGCCAAGGTTGTGTAATAGTGTAACGGAAGGTTGAAAGGGGCCAGATGACAGCCCCTGAAAGTTAGGCTTAACATATCCACTCAACAGCATACGGATCACCATGAACACAGGAACGCCACCGAAACAGGCATAATCAGCAACTGCGTACAAAGTATTTTTAAGAGAAACCAAGACATACAGACCCAAAATCACACCATGAGGGATTTTAGGATTGTGCAACAGATTAAAGTACCCTGAGGCCATCGGGAATAATGAGGCAGCATCAACGCAAACAGTCCACCAAGTGAATAGAGCTTTCAACAGACTATTTCCTGTATCATCTAGGTTATATTGAAAACAACAACATAATTCTCCATGAAAGATTTTACATAAAAATTTAGCTATGCAGTTGAGAAACTGATCAACATCATAGACCAACCTATTTTCATCCACCCTGGGATTACAGAACATGAAATTCAAGAATCTAAACATCATAGAGATCAATTTGACATCATAATGAATAAATTCATGTTGTGGGTGTGTTTTGACCATATTACAATAACAGAAATAATATGTTATCCAAACAACCACTACCAAAGCAGTGCACAATTTTCCTGAAACAAATTTTATGGCAATCCTTTTGTTGTACATTCCCTTTAGTAGGGCCAAAGCAATCTATTCACAAGAATCAGAATTGCAATACCAGGGAGCAATAGGATGAAGGACATATACACCTAGCTTCTCAAACCCATGAAACTTAACAAAAGAAACATGAGGAGCAACAATAGGTGCATAAGGCGATTCAGCAGGACTATTTTCAACACAAAAATATAATTTTCCATTAAATATTCTACCTAAAAGCTTAGAAAAGCTATTAATCATCTGTCCAACATCATAATCCGACCTTTTCCCAATCCCCCCCCCCCCCCGGTATTGCAGAGGATGATAATAATGAATCTAAGCATCGGAGCCCTAAGATATTCATCATAAGGGGTGAGAACCTGGAAACATTGCATTCCATCAAAGAGATAAAAGCAATTAGAGTAAAGTATCATCCTAGTCGGATCTAGGCTCAAATTTTCACTACCAGATTTTGTGAAAAAACCTTTTTCATCAGGGCTTGAGAGAGGAGCAATAACATCCCCATAACTTACATCTTCTTCAAGGCCCAAAGATCGGGGGTAAGGGGTGCAGAGTAATCAACCTCTAACACTGGGTTTTCCATCCACCGATAGGTGGTGAGTTTTTGTGCTGAAATGAGCATGTTAGCCACATCAATGATAAAATCATAAGGTTTTATAAGCATTGTAAGGCAATTGATTAGGGTACCTCTAGAGCGAAAATAGCAAAACCTGATAGTAGGCGATAAGCATAGCCTTGTACCTTTGGGGGATGAAAACCCAATTTGTCCAGGGCTATAGAAGCCGGGTGAGAGACGTCGGAGCCCGACATGAGAAGACCGAGGGTGGAGGTAGAAAACCTCAAGTTTTCTAGATTCACCGAGGGCATCAAGACTCTCTTTCCATTATTGTTAATACTATGCTTGTTTCCGCCATCATTGGGATTTGAGAATCCCTCAGGGAATTTTGCCTCAGAAGAGGGTTTGGGGCCCTTTTGGGGGGTGTTCGATAGGGGCTCGGGTGAGGAGACCCCCAAAGAATTTTTTTCCTTTGGCCATGTCCAAGCTAGACAAAGCATGCACAAATGAAAACAGCCAGTAAGAAAAGCGAGACAAGAGAGATGTACGAATGGAAAATGAGTAGGTATGAGCAAGAAGCTTAAATCGAGACCACAAAACCAAACATATAGACAGGAGATGGAGGAGGAGGGGAGGTGAGCGAGAGCCTTCAAGGAGAAGACCATACCTCAGCCGGGCTGACAAGATGTAACAGAGAGATGCAGCCAACAACACACTATGATAGAGAAGCGCAACAACCCTCGCCGGAGGATCCAGAGCAGGAACCCTTTGCAGAACCGGATTAGGCCAAGGAGGAGGCCTGATACGCGACATTAATCGCCCATCCAACACAAGACCCAACTTAGGTCTGTAATAGAACGGATTTTTATACAGATTGGGTTCAAGGAGATGCCAAGGAAAAAAAACCCAATTGATTTCATTGCAAGGAGATCAGCCCCATCGCAAACACAACCTCCACAGGGGAGTTTGGAAGCGAGAAGGGGGTGGAGAGAGGGGTAATCTTCGTCACGCATAGATCGGATGTTGGTGAATGAAGGAATTTCAGAAGAAACAATCCAGAGAATGGAGAGCTACAAGAGTTTTCAGAACGAAGATGGGCGATTTCATATTTTCACAGGGGAGGGTTTGCAAGGCGCGTGAGGCGCGTTCTCTGCCTCGCAGGGAGGGTTTGCAATTACCTAGACCCTAGCACTAGTAATGTGGTAGCCGTATCATTTTATTCTTCTTATTATTATTATTATTATTATTATTATTATTATTATTATTATTATTATTATTATTATTATTATTATTATTATTATTATTATTATTATTATAAAACAATAAGAGTTTACAAAGAATTAGTGGGGAGCCGAGAAACAATCTGAGCCCCCACTCCTTTAGCAATAGAAAATCCCACCCTAGTAAAAATATGAGCTGCATTTCGGGCCCCAATATCTTGAGCTTGAGAAAATTTTTGAATCCACTTTAGAAGACCTATGGCATCTGACTCAAGTTCCCCCACCGCAGAAAAAGAGAAGGGTAAGAAACCATAACCCATAGCTTTGCACTTTGCTTGATACTTGACCCGCTTACGACGAGCCGCCTCGATCATCACATGCCCTGGAACAAAATTAGTCATCCCAGATTGCGTCAAAGGGGATGATCCTGTCAGGTCAACACTAACATCTAACCCCTCATCCCACGCGTAAAGAAACATGTCCGCATGTCGCAGGGATTTCCCATAGACCAATATCAACCTCTTTACCAACTGAGATCCCAAAACGATAGCAGACATTCACCAAGGTGTCACGAACAACATTATGTCGATGTTTAATCCCCACAATGCCTGCACACGACACATCATGATCTCAAAAAATCTCCCCCTAAAAAACCTTGGAGCAAGCAGAACAAGGCTGCGAAATGGGAAACAAAGGGATGCCTAATCGATAGCACAACACACAACGAGCGAGCTCTACTCGGCGGTATCCTTACAGATGTGGTCTAAAAGACCAAAATCGTTATGAATATCGACTCTCCGGGCAGAGTGGCAAAGGTATGCAACCTTATCTACTATATTGCCTAACCGAGGAACATGAAAGAAGGAAACTTCTTTCATAGTCGATAATAAGAGTTCAACATCTGACAAGAGCAATTCAATTTTCCAAGGACATTTAGATGTTTTGTTAATGTGGTTTATGATTATAATGAAATCACCTTCAATGTGGATTTTATCAATACGGAATTATAGCGCATGTTTGATTCTCAACTTAAGAGCAAGGGCTTCTGTAAAATGGGTCGTACGAATTCAATATTTATCGGATTGCGGCGTGCCATATCTTGTTGGAACGAGGACGAAGAGATCTACAACTTTGTTGTTGAAGGTTTTTCCAGATTCGACCTCGAAATTGGCCGAAAATGCACATCTTTGCAAGCTATCACTGTTTTAACGGGATTTTAATTAAGTCTTGAACATTATGTTTATTTCCTATTTTTAGTATTTCTTTTACTTAAGTTATTTTAGGAAACTTTAAGGTTATTTTTATTATTTCCATTAGATGTTAGTTTTATCTTATTCTATCATCTAACTCGGCCCAACAGCCCTGCGTGGCCTATATATTCCGAGTTCTCCTATTGTAATTCAATTAGAACATTATGAATAGAATTTAGATCTCTCAAATTGTGTGAAACACATGGAGTGTCTTGTTGATCCAACTAGAGCTGTGCTCGTTGATCATCGAATTGGTTTGATCTAGCTTGGTTTGCTTTGCCGTTCATCAACTTCGCAAGACTTGGTGAATCTAGTATCCACAAGCCCCCTTCTGGTGCTTCAAGTTGTCCGCTTGATTGTGTCGGATTGTAAAGGCGGGTTGTGTAGTCATTGGTATTGGTTCCTACCCTCTGAGGAGGCCTGGGGTCTTTATCTTGTTCTGCATAGATCGTTTCAGTCCTTATCGGTCGTGTCTTTATCGTTTCTTGAATTCTTTATCGAGTCTTGCATAGTCTTGTCGAGTCTTTGTTCTTTCTTGATCGATCTTGAACTGATCTTGGTCGAATCTTGGAAATCTTGCATTGTTCTTGCTGCGTTCTTTGAGTCTTTATTCATTCTTGCTTCCGTTCTTGAGTTTCTTGCTTGTTGTCGAAGATCGGACCATCTCACGGCTAACCCCGTATCAGTCATGAAGAATTACCTCTTTTTTTGTATTAAAGGATGTTAGCTGAGCGCAGGTACTTGTGTTTGATTAAATTAACCCAAACATTATCTGGTTCAGTCAATATTTTCCATAGTAATTTCATTTGAAGGGCTTCATTCATCTTTTTTTATTTCTTAAGTCCTATTCCCTGCATTTTTTTTTGTCTGCAAATCTGATCCCAGCTAATAAACAGACGATGTTGAAGATCTTTATTCTAGAAGAACATCATATTAATCTGATCTAGTTCTTTATGTATCGATGAGGGTAACAAAAAGTTTTGCATTGTATACAGCAGTTTATCTAATAAGTTTGTGTTAATTAGAATTGCACGTCCCTATTGTGATAAGGCATTGGCTCGCCATTTACTTACTTGTTCTTTAGATTTACAAATTATGTCTTCGAAAGTGTGTTTGTTTACTCTACCATTAATTATTGGACAACCAAGATATTTTTCCAACGATTTCTCCTTTGTAATATTTAAACAACCACTAAGTTCTGATATCCTAGAATTCGGAATGCCTTTTGTAGCTTGGAAACTAGATTTATGGTAGTTAACTTTTTGCCCCAAAACCTTACAGTATGTATCAATAATTGATCTGACTTTCTGTCCCGCGGCAACGCTGCCTCTTGTGAAAATAATGATGTCATCGGCAAACGATAGGAAAGGAACCCGAGGGTCGTTTCTACCAAAAGCAAATCCAATTGGACTACTTTCCACATTTGTTTCTGCTGAGAGTTTCCGAGCTAGGATTTCTGCTCCTATGATAAACAGGAATGGAGAAACCGGATCCCCTTGACGAAGACCGCGAGAGAGGAAGAACATGTCAGTGGGGCCGTTATTAACTAGCACTGAGAAGAAAATAGTCGTTACACATTCCATAACCCGGTTGATGAAGGTTGGGTGAAATCCGAATTTTTCTAAGATCTATTTAGTGAAATTCCAATCGAATCTGTCGTATGCTTTCTCCCTGTCCAATTTTATTGCCAACCATCTCCCTGACACCCCGTACGCGATCTGAAGGAATGGAAGATTTCGTGATATGTCAGAACATTATCTTGAATGCCCCTATCTGACATAAAGGCACCCTGCAGTTGGGCTGATCAACCGGTCTGGACCGGACCGGACCGGACATTCCGGTCCCGATCCGAACCGATGGACCGGAATTTTTGGAAACTTGGACCGCGGATCGGACCGGGACCAATAAATATGGTCCCGGGTTTTCCGGTCCGCGGACCGTAAAGACCGTTTGGACCGGAAATATAACTGCAACCATTTTTCCCGATTTTTTTTTGTTACACTATTGCAGCAAATTAGCAATACAGATTTCCAAAATCTGTATGGCTGGCATGGCTGCATTTTATACAAAATCTGTATTGCTGTAAAATACAGATTTTGATTGGTCATACTTTGATTGTCAATTTTGGGTAACAAATTGGTCATATTTTGGGTTACACAGCAGCCGAAATTGACTAATCAAAATACAGATTTTGCTAATACATCTTCTGTGTAACCCAAATCTGTAAAATTAGCAATACAGATTGGTCAGCTTTTGCTAATACAGATTTTCGGTAAAGTAAATCGACAATCAAAATACAGATTTCACTGTTTGTGTAACCCAAAATCTATATTTTACACAAAACAACCCGAAGCTGAGAAAAAGGCTTCAAATCGACAATCGAGAAACAATTAGGGAAAAATAGAACAAAAGGGGAGTGGTATACCTAGATTTAGGGTTTCAACGCATCAGTGAAAATCAAAATATGACCAATCTCATGGTCCAACAGAGCAATTAGAAATCTGATATGTGAAACGGTAAGGAAAGGGAGAGGGAAGAAGAAGAACGGAGGACGAGGGCCGACTGAGAGCGGAGCGCCTTCGGGACGGAGGGAGGAGGGCCGACTGAGAGCGTAGCGCCTTCTGGACGGACGGCCGACTGAGCCACTGAGGAGCGGCCGCGAGCAAACACGAGGCGGAGACTTGAGAGTCTGTCTATCTGAACAACGAGGTTGGCACCCGTATTTCTTCTTCTTTCTTTCATCCTTTTTTTTAAAAAAAAATCAGAATCCGGTCCAATTCTGGTTCGACCCGGAAATTCCAGTCTGGTCCCGAGTTTGGACCGGAACCCGAAATATATAATTTTTTGGACCATGGACCAAGCCGTAATTTTCCGGTCCGATCCAAAGACCGTAATTTCCGGTCTGGTCCCAGTCCGATCCAATTTTTGCCCAGCCCTACCCTGCAGTGGGTGAATAAGTTTACCGATAATTATTTTAATTCTTTCTGTTAAATTTTTTGAGATGATTTTATATAGTGTAGAACATAAACTGATTGGGCGGTAGTGACTAGTAGTGGAAGCTTCGGTAGTAGTGAGATGAATGTGTGGTTTATTTGTTTAATAATTTTTCCAAAATGAAAAAATCCCTTAACGGCTCTAATGATGCAATATTCCAATGTTTCTTATAAAACTCAATTGTAATTCCATCAGGACCTGGGGATTTATTATTACCTAAGCTAAACACTGTCGAGTTAATTTCATTATTAGAAGAATGTTGGAATGAGGAATTCATTTTCAGTTGTAGTAATGGAGGGCTGGATTACATTAAGCATTTCATTAAGTAGTCTTTCATCAATTGACTCATTTTTAAAACATTTTTTCAAAATCATTTTTAATTTCGTTTCTGACATTTTCTTCTCCAACTATCAAAGTTCTTTCAGCAGTGAGAATGTTACGGATTTGTTTCCTATGTCTTATCCCCGATGCCACACGATGAAAATAAGATGTGTTGGAATCAGACAACTTGAGGTGTTTTATCTTTGCTCTTTGATTCCAAAACGTTTTCTGGAATAGGAGAAGATTTTCCTTCTTTTTGATAAGGCAGTATTCTTTTGTCTTGGTCCTAGTAGGAATCGCCCCAGACCCAGACGATTGGATCTTAAGCAATTCGTTTTCCACCTCATTTAGTAATGAGGTTGGGGAATTTGTAGAGGTTCTGGTGATGAACCAGCACCCGATCAAGTTTTTCTAGGATGTTGCTTTCATCCTCATGAATCTTTCTCCAAGTGAATGGATTTCCGAAAGTTGGAATATCCATAAGTGCATAATTATTTTTGAATTGAAAAAGACGTGAGAACCGAGAAGGACGAGGATAAGCCTCACCTAGCTTGTCATCACAACAGTACAACACGCAATTTCATTTTTTTTTAACAGTAGGCAAGAAGTAGATCGACTAAGCGATCTTGAAGCCATCGAAAGATGGCTTGATGAACCCTACACAGAGGGTCGCCGGTAAAAAAAAATTGCTTAAACCTAAAATTACAATAAGATAACTTTAAATTTAAGAAAAAACATCAAAATTATTGATCACTGGTTGCATGCAAATCGAGGAAGAGTTGACGCTGGTATAGTTGGAAGTAGTGATGGTTGCAGATCTGATTCTGGGTACGCTGCCCAGCAAAAAAAAATTGCTTAAATCATGTTGCATGTGGTGACATTGCTCATCAATCATCTTGCATGTGGTGCCTCGGAGCCTGAAACATGACAACTTGAGATTTGAAGGTTGAGAGACAAAATATTAAGAATCTTTTGTACATAGATTTCGGATGAAATTTTAGGCTAAGGGTAGGAAAACAACATAAGGTGTTTGGATTTAACAGATTTGAGATTTGATCAGGGTTGATTTAGTTTTCAATTGGGGGTTTTCGATGGCTGCAAGGAAGGATAAGGATTTTTCTTGTTCTTTTTTTTTTTGGATTTTGAGATTTGAGAGGGGCTTGGAGAGGCACTGCCGAAGCCATTGAGGGCGCCGGAGAGGTTGCGACCCTGGAGGGCGAGGGCGGGCCGGAGGCGATGGCGGAGAAGGAGGTGATGAGGAAGGAGAGGAGGTGTACGCCGGATGGTGAGGGAGGTCGAGTAGGCAGGGGAGCGAGAAGGTCGATCCGCTGAAGCCACACGAGCCCACCAAGGCCGGATATGTGAGAGGTGGCCAGTAAGGGAGACCTCGTTGAGGGATTGGGCCGGTGCGGCTAGGAGCCAAGCGGCAGGGCCACCGGAAGTTTGTTGTAGACGGAGGAGGAGAGGCCGGGAGACGACCAGCAGAAGGATGTCGGCGGAGGGAAACCGGCAGCCAGGAGGTCGAGGGTGGGCGACAACCCGCCGCCACTAGAACCGACCACCACCGAGAGCCGAAGGGAGTGGCCAGACCAGAACCCGCCGCTGGAGGTGTGGGTCGAAGCCGCCAAAGAGCCCATCGGAGAAGGCCACCGGAAGCCCCCGCATGAGGCGGCGAACGACAAAGGTAGGTTGGGTTGTAAAGTTGCGGCTAGGGTTTTTTGGAGAGAGCGTTTTTCAGTCTGCACTCCTACTACACGCAATTTCATTTAAATCCCCCATCACAATACAAGGAATGGTTGAATTATTCACTATATTTGTTAATGTTTCCCATAATGAAATTGCGTCAGAATATATATATATATATAGGGAAGCTTTAAAATGTAAAAACTTCTTAACGTGTAAAATCCGCTTAACGTGTAAAATCTTATTTTTTTAATAAATCAACACGCGCTTCACTGGACAACGTACAACGGTTCTCTCTCGGCCTCCCGCTGTCGCGCACCCACCCCACGTCGAGCCACCTCCGGCCACCACCGCCTGGCCGCGCTCGAGCCAACCCCTGGGCGCACCCCTCGAGCCCTGACTTGGCTTGGTTCGAGCCCAGACGCGCCCACCCTGCCCATCCGAAGGCTCACGTCGTATGTTCGCTCATCGGCCTCCCACGCCACCCACGAGCCACCTCCGGCCACCAGCCCCCACCATCTCGAACCCCCTCCCTCAGGCGCACCCCCCGAGCCCGGAAACCCCATGGTTCGAGCCCAGCCGAGCTCACACCGAGCCCATCTCTCCCGACAGACCTGTTCGAAGTTTTTGGCTCGATTTACCTTCGAAAAAACCCGATTTTCTCTTTGTTTCAACTCGAATTTGGTATGATTTCTAACTCTAATATTGTTTATTACAATTATTTAGATTGTTTGAATGATTTAGGTTGAGATTGAAAATCTAGGGTTTGATTTAGGAGCGGAATTTGGGGCTTTTTGCCAAATGCCAAATTGATTGAAATTGATGATATGGTTGTGTTGTTGGGTTGATTTGGAGCTAATTTCATGTTCATATCATTGTCAAATTGTTTATGGATCATGAGCTAATTGAATTTTAGAATTTTAGGTTGCGATATGTTTTAGAATTTGGGGCTTTTTGCCAAAAGCCAAATTGATTGAAATTGATGATATGGTTGTGTTGTTGGGTTGATTTTGAGCTAATTTCATGTTCATATCATTGTCAAATTGTTTATGGATCATGAGCTAATTGAATTTTAGAATTTTATATTGCGATATGTTTTAGAATTTGGGGCTTTTTGCCAAAAGCAAAATTGACTGAAATTGGTGATATGGTTGTGTTGTTGGGTTGATTTGGAGCTAATTTCATGTTCATAGCATTGTCAAATTGTTTATGGATCATGATCTAATTGAAGTTTGGAATTTTATATTGCGATATGCTTTAGAATTTGGGGTTTTTTGCCAACAGCCAAATTGACTGAAATTGATGATATGGTTGGGTTATTGGGTTGATTTGGAGCTAATTTCATGTTTATAGCATTGTCAAATTGTTTGTGAATCATGAGCTAATTGAATTTTATAATTTTATTGTAATATGCTTTAGGTCGATTAGGTTCTTCTATTTTAGCATAAAAATCATAATTTAGCCTATTAGCTCAATTGGTAGAGCAATGTGCGTTTGCACAAAAGATGTGGGTTCAAATCCCACATAGGTTACATAATAGACAAGAGCGCAACAATCGCAAATTGTTTTTTTTTTTTTTGTTTTTTTTTTTATGACGTGGGGGTTCCGAGGTTGTCGACTAATCCCCCACGGGTCCGAGCCCTAGCCTGCAAAGGACCCGAACCGGGCAAGCCAGGCGGCAAGCCACCAGGCAGACTCACCCAAGCCAATGAAGGCTTGAGCACCCACTTAATTACACAAAGTGTAAGTAATGGGATTTGAACCCTTGACCTCTTGCAAGGGTTACCTCTCCCTTACCACTAGGGCAAGAGGTCATTGTTAATCATGCACATTATAATCTAAGTTATGCACTTTTTAACCTTAATTATGCACATTTTAATCTTATTTATGCACTTTAATTTTAAAAGCTTATACGTAAAAAATCGATTTCAAACTTACATCTATCAACCTAAATTATCCGAGAGGTGAACCCAAACTCTCAAAAGTAAAAACAAAAAAACAAAATTAAAACATCGATTTCAAAAGCACATCTTTTGACTTATTAATGCACATTATGATCTTACATTTGCACAATTGTATTCTTAATCTGCACAATTGTATCTTACTTTTGCACAATTGTAGTTTAAATTTGCACAATTGTATCCTACTTTAAATTTGCACAATTGCACAATGAAAGTTGCACAGTTGCACAAAAGGTATCGAAAACAGGAAAAAGTGCATTTACCCATAAAATTAGACATATTTACCAATTTACCCATAAATTAAACATATTTCAATTATAAATTTTTATAATTGAAATAGGCACATTTACCTATTTACCCCATAATGAATTATTTGTCTGCACAAAATAAACTTATATTTGCACAATAAGATGTTATATGTGCACAAAAGCAAGTTATACTTGCACAGCAGAAAGTGTTACCACGAAAAAAAAATTCTGGGCAAAAAAAAAAAAAAAAAAAAATCGGGTCCGAGAAGGGGGGCAAGGGGGCACACGCATGGGCAAGGGGCACACGCATGGGCAAGGGGGCAGACATTCTACTAATGAAATTAGGCCCATTAGTTATTAAATTAGGCCCATCCCCCTATATCTTAAAGCTGATTCCTTTCCAGCGCTATCCACGTGGAGCTCCACTTCTGTGATTTTTATTTCTTTGTATTTCTCTCCTTCTTTATCCTCTCTCCCACGATCTCTGTAACTCTCTCCCGATCTGTAACCACCACAAGTAGAAGGGGTCGAGGCTGGTCGGGCTGTGTGTACCGGTTGTCAGGAAGAGCCTCAAGAGAATCAATCGAAAGGAGTCGACGAAAGCAACGAGTATCTCCCGTCGCCCACCCTCTACCTCCGCCGCCGCGGATGCCCACTGCGTCGTCTCTGCGCCAGAAACCCATAAATTGAACGTCGGCGTGTCTCCGTCAGAAGAGGACTTTCAGACCCCAAACCTAGGGTTTCCGCAGGAGGGAAATCGGAGCCCTGGAATGGAGGAAATCCTCTCCAGTAAAAAAGATCGTCTCCAGCAGGCCGCTAGTGAGCCGTCTAGGGTTGGCGTGAAGCGATCCCCTGAGAAACAGAGTCCAATTGCACATCAACCATCTTCGTCGAAAAGAATTAGGGTTCCTCGTGGTGTTGGCTTTTTCAGGTTAGTAAATACTCTCAATCCGCCAACGAGAGATGAAAGGCAACTGAAGAGAGAGAAGAATCTGGAATACCTTAAGGGAAATGTGTGCCATCATCACCAGATCAGAGGCCAGAGTGTTGCCGACGGGCATGACTTCGAGCGCTGATTGACGACCAGGTTCATGTGTGCCATCATCGCCAATACCACGCTTCTTCCCAAGCTACTATGTCTTGCAAAGCTGTCAGCTTGTCTATATGGATTATAAGGTGAGCTTTCTTATCACTGTTGCATTTTAGATTAACTCTTATTGTTTAGTTAGGTGGACTTTCAATCCCGATTTCATCAATTTGAAAAACTAAATGACAATTGATCCGGTGCGCTCAATAAAATTAGGGATTTTTTTTAATATAAAATGATGTGTTGGATGACAGTACTTGTAAGTGTCGATCTATTTGCTAATTTGGCTTTTTGTAGGCTTACTTGCATTGATTGTTGATGAAAGTGAAGTAGTATTTTTTTTCCACATATTTCAGGAGAAGTGGGAGGTGGTTGAGGGGAAATCGATTTCACAGGAGGACGTAGCATCTAAGCTCTAGAGCAGTGACGATCGCCAATCCGGAAGTTCAAGGAGTGCCGGAGGTGGTGGATTGAGACCAACTGCAATTTTGAACTGATGAAGCAAACGAAATAAACAGAAAGGGTCATGGTGAGTTGCATTTATAGTTGATTTTGATATTCAAACATTGATTTATTTATGAATTCTAATCTGAATCATATTGGAATCTGTTGAGCATAGTGGATTATATTCGGTTCTAGAGATACACAAGTCTAAATCAAAACTTCACGTTAACAAGTCTGCCTACTTTGAGAAGCTATATACTCCGTAATGAAGATGTTGCTATTTTTTTGCCAAGTTTTAGTTGTTGTGATGTTGTTGATTTTCAATGAGTTTCAGTTGCTTATTTTTGCTAAGGATTTAGTTGCTGATTTTTGTTGATTCCTTTTTTGCTGAGTTTTAGTTGTTGATTTTTTAGTTTCTTATAGTTACTGAATTTTATCTTTTGTTTTCTTTTAGTTTGTTTGCAATTTTTAGTTGCTAATTTTGTTTTGTATCTCACCCTTCCTTAAAACTGGATTAGAAAATATTATTTGCCCCATGCTTATACTTTTAAATTACATTTATAGAATGTATAGGGTATATTTTTTTTTACATCTGTGTCACTGTATGGATCACAAGTATACTAGAATCTAGATAATGAATTGAAAACACTAAGAATGGTGTAAGCATTAATGTTTGGGCCAAATACTCTCTTTACATGATCGATATGCTTATTAAAATCAGCTTCTTTCAACAAAACTGGTTTTGTATTTTATAAAGATCATCTAAAGTACAATTCCCTGTATGCATTTATCATTTGTCATGTTTTGAAGCTTTGAGGATAGACTAAAGCTGGGATTTGAGGATGGAGTAAAGACAGTGAAACTATGGGGTGAAGCAATGCAGGTAAACTTTTTGCTCAATAAATATTAGAGTAATTGGCAAAATTCACTTTTCACATGCTCAACAATAAATTTTGATGAGAAAATTCTTTCTTCGAATGGTTCTAGGAAGACGTTAATGCTGCTAAGAGTGCCGTGGTTAGTGTGTTTGGCATGGACGGAGAAAAGGTCCAAAATTTGTGCGATGTTGTCAGTCAAGAAGTGGAAAATTAATACTGGCTAGAAAGTTCAAATAGTAGATTTTGCTCCCTATAAGGCGAGTCTGTAACCCATGTTGTGGCATCCCAAATTCCCATTCATAAAATATTTATCTCAATCTAACTCCTTTCTTTTGAGCAGGATAACTATGTATAATGAGGATGGAGTAGAAGATGAGTAGTAGGAGGATGGACGATTTTTTGTTTATGCAATCCCTAAATGAATGTTAGTCGGCTGAAGCGTGGCTATAAGATCTGCAAGAACAAGATTTACTTCTCAAACATGCAACTTCTGTTCTATTGATAACTGATGTGAGGGAGAAATTCTATATTGTTAGTACTTGATGTGAGCGTGGCTATAAGATCTGCAAGAACAAGCGTGGCTATAATCCCGGAGTATAATTCTATATTGTTACTACTTGATGTATCCATTTATTTTTTTAACCTCCTCTCCCATCCAAATTAGGTATAATTCGACATATTGTCTAACACGACAAGCTTTTGTTTAGGGTGGCTTACGACCGACTAGGTCGTCCATTTATGGGCTAGGCTGCGTATCTATCTTTTGTAAATTTGAATCATTTGATCACACGTCTATAAATGTATATTCACCTATTCAAGACATATTGTGTCTAACATGATACTACTCAATAATTGATATAATTTTCATACTATTAACTAACTTTATATAATCTATAATTGTAATAGTAATTATAAATAATGACTACACACTTTTAAATAAAAATCATAAATATCAAATTTTAATCAAACACCCGGGTATAAGGTACAGGCCTAACACTAGTGTTCCGTGTTCATGAATCATGAGTCATTTTGAGAACTTTGGAGAAAACGAATTGCTTTGGGAAAAGATCCTTGTATGCACTTTGTGAAAACTCTTACATACATTTGTTTGAAGTATTATTATATTATAAACATTTGTTTGAAGTATTATTATATTATAAACATCCACGAAGTTGGTGTTTATTTAACTTTTCAATAATTTAGCTAAATATATAAATTAATTTTTAAGAAAAAATTATTGAAATTTTCCTTTAACGTATAGTATGATAATCTTTTCCTTTGGTTTTTGTATTGTTGTCATCTATAAGTTTATTAACTTTAATACTTGTCCATGAAACATAGACTAATATCCGAAAAATAAGATGAGTTTATATAGATATATGTTAAAAATCTCGTGCGTGGCGCACGGGCTCCAGGCTAGTTAGTAATTAAATTAGGCCTATTAGCTAATTTTACGCGATAAGCAAATTTTACACGTTAAGGAGTTTTTACAAGTAAACCCTATATATATATATAAGCCCAATATATATGGTAATGAAATTTCTTTAAAAAATATTTTTTAAAAAAAATCTTAAATTGTAGCTTAAATATGACAACTTTAAACTAAAAAAAATCATAAATAAAAATTAATAGAATAAAGGATTTTTTTGGTAACCGTCCAAAATAAGGGGACTGTATTGCAAAATGTCCATTTTCATAGTGGCTTTTGCAAAATGTCCAAAATTGACATTTTTACCCCTAGCTTCAATACCCTCCTATTTTTTCCTATTGCCGAACGGCAATTTCTTCTGATTCACGGAACGACGAGGAGGAACGCGAGTTTCTTCACCAGGCCTCCCCGATTTCCCTGATTTCGAAGATTTCGATCTCGATCTGAAGCAGGAACGCCAATTTCTTCATCAGGCATCGTCGATTTCGCCATCAGTCATCAAACCTGAACGAATTTGTGCTCAGCTATAGCACTGTAATCCCGAATTCAGATTTCAAAAGAGGTAAATATCGAATTTGTGCTCGTTTGTTGTTTGATACGTGAATATTGTCATTGATTTTGATCTTACTTGATGATTTTCATCTCAGTAGCAAATTTGGTGATTTTTGTATTGTAATCCCGAATTCTGTTTTTGATACATGTGTTTGAATAACACTGGATGCCTGTCATCCCAGTAGCTAATTGCAATTTGATTATGATAGATGTGTTTGAGTGAAATTGGATGCCTGTCATCACAGCATCTCAGTTTGATTTTGGTCTTAGTTTGAATAAACACTGGATGCCTGTCATCCCAGTAGCTAATTGCAATTTGATTATGATAGATGTGTTTGAGTGAAATTGGATGCCTGTCATCACAACATCTCAGTTTGATTTTGGTCTCAGTTTGAATAACACTGGATGACTGTCATCCCAGTAGCTAATTGCAATTTGATTCTGATAGATGTGTTTGAGTGAAATTGGATGCATGTCATCACAACATCTCAGTTTGGTTTTGGTCTCTGTTTAAACAACACTGGATGCCTGTCATCCCAGTAGTTAATTGCAATTTGATTTTGATAGATGTGTTTGAGTGAAATTGGACGCCTGTCATCACAGCATCTCAGTTTGATTTTGGTCTCAGTTTGAATAACACTGGATGCCTCTCATCCCAGTAGCTAATTGCTATTTGATTATGATAGCTGTGTTTGAGTGAAATTGGATGTCTGTCATCACAGCATCTCAGTTTGGTTTTGGTCTTAGTTTGAATAACACTGGATGCCTGTCATCCCAGTAGCTAATTGCTATTTGATTATGATAGCTGTGTTTGAGTGAAATTGGATGCCTGTCATCACAGCATCTCAGTTTGGTTTTGGTCTCAGTTTGAATAACACTGGATGCTTGTCATCCCAGTAGCTAATTGCAATTTGATTATGATAGATGTGTTTGAGTGAAATTGGATGCCTGTCATCACACCATCTCAGTTTGGTTTTGGTCTCAGTTTGAATAACACTGGAGGCTTGTCATCCCAGTAGCTAATTGCAATTTGATTATGATAGATGTGTTTGAGTGAAATTGGATGTCTGTCATCACACCATCTCAGTTTGATTTTGGTCTTAGTTTGAATAACACTGGATGCCTGTCATCCCAGTAGCTAATTGCCATTTGATTATGATAGCTGTGTTTGAGTGAAATTGGATGTCTGTCATCACAGCATCTCAGTTTGGTTTTGGTCTCAGTTTTAACAACACTGGATGCCTGTCATCCCAGTATCTAATTGCAATTTGATTTTGATAGTTGTGTATTAAGCTTAAGAGATGTCACCAGGGAACAGGTATAATGGATGTCAATCTGCTAACGGTAAAATTTGGAGGAGAATGGAAGATGGAAGAAGATGATTTAGTGTTTGTTGGGGATGTGTCATCAAAAGTGATTGTCATCAATCAACCTATGAGTATGTATGATATGAAGACTGAGATAATCAACAGATTCATCAACAGTGACAGTTTGGCTCCTAATCTTCAATTCAGCCATTTGCATCCTTTCAAGAAAACTATGGAGCCTTTTTTGATTGAGAATGACAGTGATTTGAGGAGTTTCTTTCAAATGAGTGAAGTGAAGGAAGTGAATTGGACATTGCCTTTATATGCTACTGTTGTAAAGGAAATCATTGAAGATCGGGTTACACACTCCATGAATGATGAAAATCAGTTGGTTTTACATGCTGACAGCTATTTCAAGAATACATATGTGATGGAAGACAGCTTCTGTGTGCAGAATGATGATGTAGACTGCATAAATAATGCCAATGATACATATGATAATGGAGATGATACCGAGATTGAGAGTGGCATCAGTAGCACTACAATGCCCACAAATTATTCAGAATCTATAAGTTCAAGAAAAGGGGTCATTATTATAGCCGTGGGACAACTGTTCAAAACAAAAGAACATCTGAAAGATGCTATTGCATTGTTGGCTGCACAAGAAACGTTTGCTTACAGGGTGAAAAAGACAACACCAAGTTATTACAGAACAGTTTGTGTTGATAAGAGCTGCGATTGGAAAATTCACGGTGCCATCTTAACTGGGTGAACTATATTTCAAATTTTGAAATACAATCAAGAACATAGTTGCAGTTTGGAAGTAAGGATTGGAAAACGTCGCGCTCCTAACTACAAACTTGTTGCTGAAAAGATCAAACCAAGGTGAAATATACTGTAATTCCTTCCTGTAATCACTCCTCTGATATTTTATTGACTCTTTTACATCATATGAACAGATATGAAGACATCAAAAAGGGGCCAACTCCAAGTCAGATTAGAAACATCATAAGAACTGACTTGAAAATAAATGTGAGCTACTGGAAATCATGGAAAGCTCGTGATGCAGCAATAATGATGGTAAAGGGGTCATCAGAAGGAAGCTATGAATTATTACGAGCATATTGTTGTGTCCTAAAGCAACATAATGCTGGAACTGTCACTTTCATTCAAGTTGACTCCCAATCAAGGTTCAAGTATTTGTTCATTGCATTTGGACAGTGTATCCGTGCATTCCCAATTCTGCGAAAGGTACAAATTCTTACATTATGATAGCTGGGTTTGATTAATTTGTATGCCTGTCATCAATGGATTTCTTAGATTTAATCATAACTGCTACATGCCTATTATGTAATCTCGAGTACAATTGTTGTATGAGATGGGAATACTGTCATCAATTTGATATCAGTATCTATATTACATGCATGTCATCAAACGTGAGCTTGATTACTGTAACCAAATATTTTCCAATATTTTTTAGATAAGTTTGATACCTGCAAAACTGTAATCAGACTCAATATGACAGGTACTAGTGGTAGATGGTACATTTCTAAAAGGGAAATACAGAGGGACTCTTCTCACAGCTTCTGCACAAGATGCAAATCATCAAATATACCCCATTGCCTTTGCAGTGGTTGACTCAGAAAACAACGCCTCTTATGAGTGGTTCTTCAACAAGCTAGCAACAGTCATCCCATCAAGTGAAGAGCTGGTTTTTGTTTCTGACCGTCATCAAAGCATTGCAAGAGCATTAGAGTTGGTTTACCCAAATGCTAAGCACTATTACTGCAGATGACACTTGAAGCATAATATAATGTCAAAATTCAAGAAGAAGAGTCTGTGTGAGTGGTTTGAACAAGCTGCAAACAGTTACACAGTATCAGGATTCAACACCTATTTTGAATGCATTACTAATGCCAACATCGATATGAAGAAATTTCTTGAAGATCTGAAGTTTGAGAAATGGGCAAGAGCTTATTCAAAAGCTGACAGGTACAATATGATGACTTCAAACAATGCAGAGACAATCAATAGTGTATTCGGTGAAGATATATCATTCCCAGTTGTAGAACTACTGAATGCAATCAGAGAGAAACTAACAAAATGGTTCAATGACCGCAGAAAAGAATCTGAGGATAACAGCTTTGATCTTCCAAAAAAAATCAGTGATACAGTGTACATAAGATGCAGTGAATCAGGAATATACACTGTCAAACAACTGAATGACTTCCAGTTTGAAGTTGTTGGTGGCATGAATAGGGTTCTTGTTGATCTGAATCAGAAATCTTGTACATGTAAGGTATTTGATTACGACAAGATACCTTGTGTACACGCGCTTGCTGTCATCAGAGAGAAAAAACTGGCTGTTTTGAGGTATATTAGCACTTATTACACAAATGAAGCTTGGACCTTGGCTTATCAAGAGACAATATATCCAGTGTTACAAGAAGCAGAGTGGATTGTGCCAGATGACATCAAACAGCAGAGATGTCACCCACCATTGGTGCGTAAAAGATGCGGCCGACCTCAAAAAAAAAGGAAGCCTTCAGCTGGAGAATATAGATGAAAAGGATCAAAGAGTCATCAGACCAGCTAGACAGTTTATGCTACAATGAGTTTTAGTACATTTTATGTTTTTGTTCTTCTTATATTGAATACAATGTTAGTTGTAACCAGTTTCTTACACTGTCACCAGCTTTTATATAAACTATCACCAACTTTTAGTTTCTGTTCAAAATGAAACAAATTGATTCAAGTGTTTTTCAGTACATATAATCTGCCAACAAAGCACTTGAGGTGTAACCACAAGCTCTGTCACCACAATTGAAAAAAGTGTAAAGGAGGCTGTCACCAGAAGGACATGTGGTATGTCACCAAATAAATGGTGTCACCAAAAGAACAACCCTATGACAAAGGAAGAAAATACCCAAAGGGGGATAATGCTAAACAAAGATACATGTGGTTTACAATAAAAAAATTTAAAAATAAAAGTGGGGAAAATGGTGTCACCAAACTGAAAACAGTTTCAAAAATTTTGTCATCAGAATGGAAGGTGTCACCACAAGTAATGGTGTCACCAAAAGAACAAGGGAAGCAAATACCATAAAGGGCATAATGCTAAGCAAAGCAACATGTGGTTTAAAACACAAAAAATAAAAATAAAAAAAGTGGGGAAAATGATGTAACCACACTGAAAACAGTGTCAACAATTCTGTCATCAGAATGGTTAGTGTCACCAAACACTATCACCAGGGTAAAAACAGTGAGCCTGTCACCAGAAATCATCAAACTTTGAAAGTAAATTATGGAGACTTAACAAATATAAAAGGCATAATACATAAAATGATTAAAAGGAACATAGATATTAATATGAAAACATTCATTCCAAAATACAACAAACTTGGTTCAAGTATTTCAAAGTGTCACCATGCAACTTACATCAACTAAATATCCCATAATTAGATAAGTAAATGTATTTAGGAATTTCAAAGCTACACTGTCCCAACTACAGAAACTTATGTGATAAACTAAACAAATGTCCATTGCTTGGCGAAGAGATCAGCTGCAATCCTCTCACGATAGGCCTGAACATAGTCGTCATTGATAAGATCCATATCACCATCAAATACAAGGTGCTCAATGTGCTTTATGGTATAAACCCTACAGCTACCCCTACATAATAAACACACAAAGAAAAAATGACCAGATGTAATCTAATGAAACAGAAAATAAATAAATAAAAAGAATAAAAAGATGGCAAACAGAAGGTACCCTTCTTCATTTTGCTTCAAACCCGATACTCTCTCAACAACAAAGGGAGTGTCATCAACGTCAGGAAACACACCACTCTTCATCATTAGAATAGGAAGCATATGGCAAGTCTGAGCAAGCTTCTGAGCTATAACTTCCTCTTTGTAGTAATTACACTGGGAATCATACACAATAATGTGCTTCGAATCCAACTGAATCTCAAGTGTAACCCAATGCTTGTTATCAATATTGAAAGGGGTGTAGACCTTCTTGACACCTTCCCAAGACTTCCCAAAGGAGGAGAGAGACCAATGAAATACTTGTAGAAAGACTCATCAATTGTAGGGTGCTTTCTAATTAAATCAGGATCGTACGCCCCAAGCTTGGTAATAAAAATGGTGTCTAATATAAGACTGCTTGAATGTTGGTCAGGAAAGTCGTGAAGGCGCTTTCTCAAATGATAAAGTGATTCATCAATATGCTGTGAAAAGAAAAAGAATAATTCCTAACTGTCACCACACTACTGTCACCAACTGTAATCAACAAGAAAAACACATGTACATAGGACCAAATAACACAAATATGAACTTACAATATCAAGAAGCCGGCTGTCCTTCCCCACCAGCTCAGTGAAAAACGACTTGTTCATGTCAACAGTAAACCCATAAATCATTCCATCACGCCTACAAAAACACAAAAAATATAAAAATAAAACCAAAGATAAATAAAATTATAATAGGAAGTAGAAATATAAAAAAGAGAAGATAGATAATAAAAAAAAAACAGATAATTACCCAAGAGATCTAAAGCCAGTATAAAAATCAGTACGAGCCTCTTTGGTTAGAAAAGAGTTAGTCGGTTCTTTTGGAAGGCGAGGCTTCTTTGGTTTACATGGATTTGTATAAGGAGTTTGGACTGCAGGGGCAGTTTTCCCAACCCTATGAGAACGCCGTAACGGAACCTCTTCTTCTTCATCTGACGGTACGAGCTGCATAAAATCAGTGATGTTATGAAGTATACTCTCTGTAGCAGAAACATTAACATCAGCAGCAACACTTTCATCATTCACATCAGATGAATAACCAAGAATGACACCAACACCAGAACTGTCATCAACTCCATCATTTGAAGCACCAACAACAGTATCATCACCAACAATGTCACCAGCCACCTCTTTTGCCACACTACTGTCTTTATTGATCTCAAGTGAAGAAAGAACAACAGTAGGAGCAACAATGTCACCAGAACCAAAACTGTCATTAATTTCATCAGTCGAAACAATAACAACAGTATCACCTCCAACACTGTCACCAGGCACATCTTTTGGCACATTAATGTCAGCAATGCACTCCTGTGAAGAAAGAACAACTTTAGGAGTAACAGAAAGACCAATATTGGTGGAATCTGATAGAATAACTTCAGTGGGAGCAACACTAGAATCATCAGTTCCATCTGTTGAGATAATGACTAAAGTAGGAGTAACAAAGCCACTTTCATTAATTTCATTAGTAGAAGCAGGAGGAGAAGCTTCAATTCCACCATGTGACACAACAGTTGGAGGCACACCACTGTCAGCAGGAACACCACTGAGATTAACCTTATCATCTGAAACACCCACTGCACTTAAGACAAACACAGAATTAACAGGAACATCAATGTCACCAGCTTCAGCCAGAGAAGCAAGGACTTCAGCAGTAGCAATAGCACTGTCAGCAGCAATCTTATCAGGAGAAGGAAGTACACGGTCATCAGCAAAAGGAAGAACAATGTCATCAGCTTTCTCTAGTGACTCCAGATCTGTCCCATCAGCAGTGCAATCAACATCACCATCTATTGAAGTTGACGCATTATTTGATGGACGAACACAATAATCTGCAGGGTCAGACTCAGTGGAAGTATTGTTGTCATCCGTTTCATTTAAACAGCTAAAAGGATACCCATGCTGAGAAATCTGAGAGCAGTTCTCCCTAATCGCATCCATTTCAGGCTTGAGAGATGCATCCAATTCTTCACGAAACTTTTTTAGAGCGGCTTCACTGTCATCATTAGAACGATGAGATTCTAGTGAAGCAATTCTCTGCTCAAGTCCAATGATCTTAGAAACACGCTCCTTCAACGTGATTCAATCTTCTCAAAGGATGCCCTAAAAGATTTGATAATTCCTTCAATAAATTCAGCTTTTCCAAACAAATCTTTAGCCCAACCAGGAAGATCATCACTTGCGGGAATAGAAGAGGAAGGCAAATCAGGTGCAGACTCTGACTTAGGGGCACTAAACTTATCCCCTGTAGGAGGAACAGGTCTAGGTAGCTTAAACTTGGATTTCTTTGGCTTGTCTGCATGAGTTGGAACTTTGTCAACCTTCTTTGCTTCTTCTTTACTCTTAGAGGGAGATTGGCTCTTTGAAGATTGCCGAGATGGCATCACTCGTTGCTTCTTCTTCATAGGCTGATCAACAGCAACAGAGCTTCTCAACTCTCTCTTCTTCACCACAGGAGAATCACTGCGCTTGGACCGTGTAACCACTGCTTGCTTGAGAGGAACAGGACTGGCAGCAGTGCGCGTGGACCGTGTCACACCTGCCTTCTTGAGAGGGACAGGACTCTCAAAATCAGACGCAGCATCAGTGGCAATTAACTTCTTTTTCCCCAATGGTGACTTTCTGACTAAGTCCTTCTTTCGAGTAGGAAGTTTGAGAGAAGGGAGAGTAGCTTCAACTCCACCATGAAATATGGGACCACCTGATTGCCTAACAACATGAGCTTCAAGACGTAACTTTCTAGCAGATACTACATCACTATCATCAGTACCCAACCCAACAAAAGATGAAACAAAGGAATCAATGGCGTCATCAGCGACTTCATTAGAAAACGAGAGTTGAGGGCCATTCATAAACTCGGCATAAATAGGATACACAGCAACACCCTAGCAAGAGAACAAGAAACAACATTACACAATGACAGTTAGGAAATGGAACAATGAACTGATATAAAAATAATAAAACACAAGAAGAAAAAGAATGCTTACCAAATCTTTTGAAAACAATTCAGCACACTTGTCATAATTAATGCAGAAATCAACATTTTCACTATACCAAACAATAGAGGCAGGTAATCCTTCACAAAATGCAAAGTTACAACATGTCCTCGAAGCAATTTTAGGAATTGCTTCTAAAATCCAAACCTGAGATCAAAACAACAATAAGGACAAAAATTAGAATAAAAGAACAATAATATAAAAATAATAGGCAACCACAATAAAAATTGGAACTTAAAAGTAGAAGGGAACTACCTGAAATGCCAAGGGATAACCGAAAACATTGTAGCCAAACCTCTCACCTCTGTTGGCTTGTTCTGATCGCATGCCTTTCTTCAAAAAAGACAATGTTTCCAAATAGACAAAACGTCCAAAAGGATACACCGATAATCTGACCAAATCAGAAACAAGATCAACATACTGTTGACGGACATAATAGTTTTTCCTCAGGGGGAGCAAAACACCCTCAATCAGTAATAGGTATGCCAAGGATAGTTTCTTCGGAGACACCTTTGGTTCCTTTTTAAAAATTGCAATAAGACCATCCAAATTGCACTCAGAAACACCCAAAAACTCCTCTATATCAACTTGAGGAGAGGTAGACTTATCTGAACCATTATCTTCACAAACCAACCCAGTTACACAGCAAAACTCAGCAAGGGAGAACCTTAACAAATGTCGTCCAACTTTAAACCACATTTCATTCTTTTTCTTAGTCTCCACTTCATGTAGCAGCATCTGATGGACAAGTTGAGAATAGAAATACAGGCGATCACCAGCACGCACAATTGCCCCAAAACAGCCATCAATGAGGGCAGCCCAATCAGATGAAGACAACCCCTCCCGAATGATATCAATAACAGCATGCTTTGAGTATACATTAAGATGTGCATGGAAACGCTTCTTCTCAGGGACAATGAACTTAAATCCAGCAGAATCAAGAGAAAATGATGTCTCCAAAGGAGAAGGTTCACTAAATAGCACAATATCTTTACCTGAAAAATATATCAAATTCAAACATAAATAAATAAAAATGAAATGTCACCATATGGAAGATAATGTCATCATAACAGAAACATACCAGACTGTAACCAAAGAGATAAACTACTACCACCAAACATGAGACTCATCAAATACATAAATACACAAAAGAGAAAGAACAAGGGCATATAACAGACTGTAATCAAATAGATAAACTACTGTCATCAATCATAAGAAATATATCAAATACATAAATACACAAAAGATAAAGAACAAGGGCACCCTAAACCCTAAACAGTGTAAAGAATACTGTCACCACAAGGACATGTGGTGTACAGTATGGTTTAGGGTTTAGGGTTGAGTCCTCAACCCTAAACCCTAAAATGTTATGTACAGTACTTCATTAAGAAATTAGGGGTTTCACCACACGAAAAGGTGTCACCAAAAGGACAACCCTATGACAAGGGAAACAAATACCCTAAAGGGGCTAATGCTAAGCAAATACTCTGTCAGTAGGAGTAATGAATGTTATGTACAGTACTTCATTTATAGATGAGGGGTGTCAGCAGGAGTAATGGTGTCACCAACAGGACAACCCTATGACAAGGGAATCAAATACCCTAAAGGGGCTAATGCTAAGCAAATACTCTGTCAGCAAGAGTAATGGTGTCATCAAAATTAACTGTGTCACCAACTGGATACCCCTAGGACAAGGGAAGCAACAACCCTAAGGGACTAATGCTAAGCAAAGATACACGTGTGGTGGAAAAGAATCATGTAACCAAAAGGAATGGAGTCACCAAATGGATACCCCTAGGACAAGGGAAGCAACAACCCTAAAGGAGCGAATGCTAAGCAAAGCTTAATGTGGTGTAAAACATTAAAACAGTGGGAATATATGGTGTCACTAAAAGGATAATTCTAAGCAATGAATGGTCTCCCACCATGAACGGACATAGAACAGATTGTAACCAAACATATAAACTACTGTCACCACACTTGAGGAATAGATGAAATACATAAATACTAAATTCAAAACAAAATCAGTCCAAGGAAGAAATAAAGCATCATATCACAAACTCAGAAACCTTATAGAAAACAGAAGAATCACAAAAACAGACAGAACAATGGCTTACAACATCCTGAAACCAAAAAGGGAAACTACTGTCACCGTGCATATCAAATTGATCAAACAACTGTGCATAAATGCTAAATTTGAAACGAAATTAGTTCAATAAACAAACAATGCATCATATCACAAACTCATAACCCTTACATACAAATAAAAGCAAAACACAAACCCTAACCGGTGATTAACAGGATAAAATCACAAAAACAAACCCAAATTAACCAACAAACTGACGACAACCAGAGAAAAACAAGCAGGAAATGAAAGGAGATGTCCAAATGCAAACAGAAATTGCAAAAACCCTAAACAGAAACCGAGTTCATTTGAAACGACAGTGAGCAGTAGTCCAGTACCTGATGACGACGCCATTAGAAGCACGAAGATCGACACGAAATCGAACTGGGAGAAGACAGCAGCAGGGGAACCGGCGAAAACCAGATAAACGGTGGAAGGAAAACCGCCTGGAACCGGAAATGGCGTGGAATCGTCGCGGAGAAGGAGTTGCGCCTGGAGCAGGAGAGAGAAGACGGGAATGATAATGGAACCGCCTGCAACTGACAATTGGAGAATTATAAAGGTAAGGGTATTATGGGGTTTTCGAAAATATTTTGGACATTTAGCAAAACCGATTTTTAATTGGACATTTTGCAAAAGGATGTGGATAAAATGGACATTTGGCTAAATAATTTCTTTTGGATTTCGCGATGTATTAATTATAATGCAATTATTTTATTTCTTTTTATTTGATTATTTGGTTAAATTATGGTTTTACTTCGATTTTTACGAGATTTTTATTTTCAGAACCAAACGCTCACATAAAACGAGATGAAATAATTCCATTATAATTAAAACTAGCACGATTCCCGCGTCATGACGCGTTTTTTGAAAACTAAAATATTATATATAAAAATATTAATAAATGTTAAGATAAAAATCATTAAAAACTTTACAATAAATATATCTTATAATTATATCAGAAAATTATTTTTTTTAAATCTTATGTAAAGTATAATACATAAATATAGATATTTTAAATTACTCAGTAATAATAATTCAATATCATTATAACATTGTTTAAATGTGACATGTCATAATCAATAGTTATATTCAATGTTTTGAATTAAGCCCAATAGTTATTAAGATTAAAGAAAAAAAGAGAATTAAAGGAAAAAGAAGAAAAAAGAAGATTAAATAAAATCAAAGAAAATGGAAAAAAAAGATTGGCCAAGACTCCTAAAATGCCTTTAAAATTGACACATCATCCTAAACTCTTTTAAATTAAGAGTTTATATAGAATATAGATATAGATATAGATAGTTATTAAGATTAAAGAAAAAAAGAGAATTAAAAGAAAAAGGAGATTAAAGAAAATCAAAGAAAATGGAAAAAAAAGATTGGTCAAGACTCCTACAATTCCTCTACGATTGACACATCATCCCCTTCTAAATTAAGAGTTTATATAGATGCAATGGAATCCAAACACACCCTTGGTTGGGTTAAGTGAATTATTCAGATTGGGATGACTACCAAACAAGCCTCTATGCCCCCTCAAACGTGTGAGTCGGCGTTGGAGAATCTGCAACAAACCTAGAAGAAGAAGAAGTTGAGAGAGAGAGAGATTTCGCCAATCGACGATGGGGATAATACGGAGCTACTTCTCATTCATAGTAGGGACAGCGGTCGGTGTGTACATTGCTCAGAACTACAACGTTCCCAACATCCAGAAGCTCGCCAACGCCGTTTTGGAGAGGGCCAAGACCGCCGAGCAGAACTACCGTAAGCGCAACAAGCCTGGATCTGACGGCGATGTTTAGCGATCAGGTTTCTGTAGATCAATCAGGCTTTTTCCTCTTTCTCCTGTCTCTGATTTGGGGGGTAAAACCCTAACGTTTCTATAGTCTGCGATCCACCGGAGTATAATAAAAGAAAATTGGATAGTTTCGCTTTTGAATCATGAAAATCAAATTGAGAATTCGTTGATTTTAGTATACGCGGCGGAGATTATTGGAATAGGATTATATAATTTCAGCTTTACGGCCCTGTGATTTCGTATAGCCTTTGATTTATCTTCATACGTCGTACTTCATTCATTGCAATGATGATAAACTGGAAGAAGTTGAATTTTCCATTGAATGTGTGATTTGTATCTGCCTATTTAATATGTGATTGAGTATAGCGGTTGTTACAGCTTCAATCTTGTGTTGGAAAGTAGGCAGAAGGAGAAAGGATCCATAGATTGACAAGCTTTTGTTGAATCTTTCCCTCTGTTCTTTGTGTGAATCGAAGTTGAAAGGTGTTAAATTCTACAGAGCCAGTCATCTTCCCTCCCAGGAAATCGCAAAGCGGAGCAACCAGATCGGACGGGTGATAATGAGCAGAGGAGCCGCTGCCGGAGTTGCCAAGGGCAAGAAAAATTCCTCCAGGAGAAATTCCTCCAGGAGAGGATCAAGGTTGGCAGCAAGGCCGGTGCTCGGCGATTCCGTCACTGTCAGCAGCGAGAAGAACAAGATTACCGTCACCTCTGACAATAACTTCTCCAAACCGAAATGTGTACGAGCTGAAATACTTCAACATTGCTGAGAATGGGGCTGAGGAGGAGGATTAGGCATTTTCAACAAGTCTGTTATTTGTTGAATTTTCATCGTGGAGTTTGTTCTTCTTTAAGTATTTTTAAGGTTTTGCCCTTTCTCGCTCGAGTCTTAGCAACATATGATATTATGGGAAATTTTGTTTAACAGTTACGGTATGCTTTCAAAGAGCAATTAGACCCTCCTAGATTTTTGGCTTCTGATGAAAATTGCCACTAGCGCACGCATCAATGTAGCACTACCAGAATGGCTGGAAGGTGAGCTTCTGAACAGGGGCCTAAGGTCGTCTATTGGCAACGGAACATCGACGTTATTCTGGCTGCACAAATGACTGGGAGATGACTTGCTTCTAGATATGGCTGAGCAAACAGTTCCTGATGGTATTCCGGGGCGGGTGGGATCAGCTGTCTCCAAAGAGACAGGCCCCCTGTTTTCCCCTCCCCAACCCCCCAAATTAAAGAAAAAATAAATTGATTAAAATTTAAAAAATAAAAAAATAAAATAAGTAAAGGGGTGAATGTGAGGAGGGACAGAGGCACAGGTGAAAAACCGAGACAGCAGATCCTCTCTGATTCCGGGGCACACAGTGGGAGAGATGTGGACTGCTAGTAACTGGAATTGGGAACCTCCTTGCACCCTATCTTGGCCCCGATATACAGGACAGACTTTGCGCTGTAATGGTCTCTGATTTGCCTGAAGATGTTCATAAATTATACTAGGGTCCTTCGCAATCTGGGCTCTTCACCATGGGCTCATCCTTGGCCTTGAGGAGAGGTAGCCCCCACTCCTTCTATTGCCCTGGCGCCTTATCTGGCAGTCACCGGCTCAGCAGCGGGCAAGACAATTTCTTTTCCTAGATGCACATAACAGCTTCATGTGTAATGCTAATCGGGTGCATCGCCAATTATCGAATGATCTGGCTCGCCCTAGGTGCCCAGAGGAGGAGACTTGCTTGCATACGTTGAGAGAATGTCATGTTATCAAACAAGCCTGTATGCAGCTGCAAGGCAACTCACTCCCTTCCACTTTCTTCACCGCTATGAGTACTCAAGATTGGGTGTTCTCCAATCTCAAGGGAGACATGATTTGGAAATCTACCTTCGCCTACATGGTATGGTTTGTGTGGAAATGTCGAAACAAGCTTGCTTTCCCAGGGGAGGAGTCTTCGTCAAATCTGGTCGAGTTGGTCAAGACTCACCGTGGTATTTTCTTGTCCACAAAGGCCACTTGGACTGCTGCCAGTGTGACGTCAAATCTGAGTACTCGGACCCCGGCTGTTTGGACTCGCCCTCCGGTCGAATGGGTGAAGCTCAATACTGATGGCGTCTCCAAAGGCAATGCGGGCAAAGCTGGTGGAGGAGGTGTGCTCCGGGACCATGAAGGGAAGTTTCTCGGCGCCTACACCTTCACCTGTGGAACTTGCGCTGTACTTACCGTGGAACTTTGGGCTGCATTTCACGGCTTAGAGCTAGCAAAGCGCATGGGATTCACTGAGCTGATTATGGAATCGGACTCTACTACTGCCTGTGCACTAATTGGATCCACGATTTCGGCAATACACCCTGAATTTCATTTGATTGAGCAATGCCACCGCCTTGTGGGAGCTGATGGCTGGCAAGTGCAGATCCGAGTGATCAGAAGAAGTGCAAAATTGTGGCGGATTGCATTGCCAATTTGTCCTTAAGTTTATACAATCCTAAGTTTAGACAATCCTTTTGTTGAATACTCTGTTATTCCTAGTTGTATTGTCCAGCACTTTGCAGGTGCTTCCCCTGCTGCTAACTGTTGGATAAAAAAAAACGTAGTACTACCAGAATTTGTTTCAACATGCGTGGAATTTGTTTTTACCTTAAAAAATAAAATAATCATAGGGATATCGCTTTTGTACAGGGGATTGGTTGGAGTTATGTCATTAGAGCAAGCCCAACAGCTTTTCTAAAAATTCTCTATTATGGAGAGAAAAATATCAAAATCTCTATAATTTTTATACTCTCTCTAACCCCAACAGTTTCTCTATTTTACATATTTATACATTTATTATACACTATAATAAATGCATAAATTAATAATTTAATAAATAAAATTTCAATAAATTAATTAAATCAATATGTAACAACCAATGAATAAATGGGTAGACATGTGAATGAGTGAATGCATTTAATTTTACAGATTTTAAGCCTTCCTCTAAATTTAGAGATTTTTTTTCTCTTTCCTCTCATTTCTCTATTTTAGAGATGGTTTTATAAAAGCTGCTGGGGTTTAAAAACCTATATTTTCTCTAAAATTGCCTATTTTTTCTATTTTACATATGCTCTTAGAGCCATCCTCTGGATTGAACCCTTTTGGGTCGATCTGCTTTTGTAATTATTATTTCTTATATATAAATTTACCTTTTCAATAAAAAAGTTTGAAAGGTATCATTCTGTCCGATTGGAAAGGAAGAGGAAAAAGATGTATGCTATTTTTTTGAGTGAGTATTGCACAAACCTTGCTCATCTTGGAATGTATAATGTATCAGATCATGGATTGATAGAAAATATTTTTTTGGATTAGCCTTTTCCTTGTTCCGAATGGCACACTTATTTATAGCAGTGTCCAAAACTATTTGACCGAAACCTAAATCCTAACAGTCGGCCATCGAAGAGGAGATGGCTCCTGAGTACCATCACAGATGACGATCAGACAGCATCACTATCAAGTAAACACTACTGGAACTCAATTGAAAACAAATGGGTCTCTTATCCCACCCTTCAAGCGCAACCGTTTCAATCCCAGTCGAATCCTCTACGTTTGTTTGGTTCAAGCTGTGGAAACCAACGTCCATCGATGGTTGCTGTCACCCTTCGAGTGCAACAGCAATCAGGCAGAATTTGAACATGAGATTACAAATTTCTGCAAATAGACAACACATATTGCACTCGAAAAAAAGAACTAGAAGAAAAAAGAAAAGCGATGAGGTTGGAGAGTGGAGGGGAACAAATCTAGCATTTTTTTTTTCTTTTTACGGCTGAGATTTGCCCAACTTCACCCATGAATTTGATGGTTAAATTCAGCTCTCTTTTATACGGGGTGACATTCTGTACGCCAACCTTACGCCTTACTTTAAGCGCACTTCAAAATGCCAAACATCTGATTGTTAACAAGCTTGCTGGTAAAATGAACTCAAAGAAGCATTTACAGATGGGTATCAATTGAGTACATTTCAACCACGTTACAGAAACAACAATTGGTAGGGAAAAAATTGGTCTTCCAATGAATCAGCCATGGTTTCAACTTCCACTTCGGTATCCTCATCGATGGAAAGATTTGGTTTCACGTGAGTTATATTGCTATACCACAACAATGCCCCATCTGAACTTTAAAAAGTGGGTAGAGGGGGGATCAAGAACTGTTTGCGCTATCTTGGTACAGATTCCATCTTGTCTAATAGAAATGCCAGAGATTTGTGTAATGCTGACGAATGTGTCAGCTGGTATCTTTATTAAAGTTGTCTCTGAGAAATTCAACTGACATGAAGGTCAAGGCTGAGGCTGGGACATACCACATTATTCTGGGGACACTACCCCTGAAGAATCCTTTGGGGCCTTCAATCATCCACGTTCTGCGAATGGCATCTAACCAGCCATTGTACCTAATGTGCAAAATTAAAGTTTAAGCACATTCCACTCAAACGGTAAGCACACAGAAATGGGCAAGCTTAGAACAACTGATATTAGATGCTAGAAACAGAGTGCATGAACAGATTGCGACATGGATGGAATCAGTAGCTGGGGTGAAGGGGATATTGATTGCTACGATAATTAGATTATGGGTTTTGATTGAGGGTGTGATGTAAAGTTGATTGCATTTTTTTTTTATAAAAAAAAGGCAAAGATCAGAACCGATGCATCCTTAATGTAATAGATTAGCCAAGTCATTAAACAAAATAAGAGATCACCAAAGTGATAACGAACAGTTGATACCTCAAGGTTGGTCCCTGCACTTGCAGTCTTGTTTTGATGACATCTAAAGGTGTTGTGATATAAGCACTCAGACCACCAGCTACTCCTCCAAGGAGGAGTCCTTCTAAAGAACCATTCAAATGGTAGTCTGAGTTGGATGCCCACTTGTTACTCCCATATGCGGTCGTACCTTTCAGGGCTTCATAAAACATAACCTGAAGAAAGTATTTCCAACTTTAGAAGGTTGAAGGAGCATAAAAATGTGAATTTTAACAATAGTCTCCTCACAAGAATCAGTAATGGACGGAACACTGGAGAAATATACTTACCATCAAACCAGCAAAAGGCACATCCCTTGCTAGTGTAGACCAATACCTAGACAAGCATTTGAAAAAGAGTCACACTACAGAATAAATAAACAGCAAACATTATGCTGATGCTTATTAATTTTTTTGACAGATGCATTCCTGTATGAAATGATTCCCACTACAGATTATGATCCATTGTACCAAAACTTAAATGTCTCCTTTTTTAAAGTTGAAGATCCTTGGGATCCAGGACTTTCTCATACCACTTCACTTTACAATAGACCAATCCCAATATTGTAATGAAATGAGAAAACAATGCATCATTAATGGCGAGGTTAGTTGAAAGATAATATTTCTGAGGATGCAAATTTTTGTAGATCTAACAACAAATAAATACAACCTCTAAAAGGATTATTTGATAAATCTGACTGATTATTTTGTATCATTTGCTTAACTTTTCAAAGGCCCTAGTGTTTTAACTCCCAAGTTTCAAGGGTAGGCCCAATTGTGACTCCAGAAGTATCTGAACAATGTAACCTCAATCCCCAGTGAGCTCATGACTCCACAGGAAAATAGGATCATAAGTAGATGTCTTCTATAGAACAATCGTTCAGTTCTAATGGGAAACCAATGAACTGGCCCATATAAAAGTAACATCAGTTATAATTGTAACAATGATTAATCACTGTTACAATTCAGTGTACAAGGGGATAAAACCAAGGGTTGATAAAGTAAATACATACCCAGCATACAAACCCTTGAATCCATGTTCTTTCCATATTGAACTGCCGGCATGAAACATCCCAGTGTAATAACTATACATCTGCACTCCAGGTATCCTACCACAGTTGGCATTAGCAATCACAGAACTCCAAGAAGTACTTGTTCCTTGAACCTGCATGCGTAGCTTCATCACTTCACATGGAACATATACAAAAGAACCAAGAGCTTCACCTGAAACGCATTTCAAATGAAGAAGTGTCGAGTTCTGTGAGTATTCATACAGGTTTATGTGCAAAAAAGAGAGGTACTAACATAAAGAATCTTTATTTAACTACATCCCAACAACAACAAGAACAACACCAACCCAATATATCCCGCGATTATGCGGGGTCTAGGGGTCATAATGTTCGCACTCTTTCCCTAAACTAGTCGAGAGAATGTTTCCGATAGACCCAAAAATAACAGAACAAATGAACAGAATGGTAAGAAGTAGAACAATAAGGAAGATAAGAGCCAAAAAGGAGCAAAGATGCAAAGAAAATTGACACCGCACAACCACCCAGGACACTAAACGTCTGCCGCCCAAATGCACATTCGCTATTGGTCTCTATCTAGAGTCATATCTTCCCAAATGAAGAGAATGAGGTCATGTTGGAGGTCTTTCATCCAACTCTTCTTCGGTCTACCTTTCCCCTTCGGGTAGCTCCTAGATCCAAACTCTCGTTCCTACGAAATGGTGCCGAAGGAAGTCTCCTCTGAACGTGCCTAAACTAACGACGCAACCCAGTCTCCAGCAGCTTATCCACAATACTCGTAACTCCCCCTTGCACCTAATGTCGACATTGCTGATTATGTGGGATCACTCTAGCATTAAAATGCATAACTATGCTAGAGTAATTTCAATAGAAACTAGGAGTTTGTCATAGGATGATGTAATTGCATAGCAGGTATTCATTGTACACTCATTTTTTTTTTACAGATTATCACAACTTATTGAGTGAAAATGGATAGAAAACAAAATCTACTTTTTTCCCAAGAGGTGGAAACCTTCACATGCATGCACAATATCTGGAGCACTTCACATGCATGCAAAATATCTAAGTAAAGGCTGCCAAATTTTCTCTACTTCTATCATAGTCATAGGGCATTAAGTGCTCGATTCCTAGGGCTCGAACTTAAGATCTTTGTTTAAGGGAATGAAGGAGAAATCTCAACATTATACCATCCATCTCATGATTCTCACCTCAAATCACCTTGTGTGGATAGTGATCCAAAATCTACCAACTTATTATGCAATAAGTATTAACAACTGAAAGGTGGTGAACTAATGAAAGTAATGGAATGAAGTCTAAACATCAGTCAAAATCTTACCCACTCCTCCGGCAAGGAAGTGAGCCCAGTGACCCCCAAGGCTAGGATGCGACACTTCAAGCCATGATTTTGTGGACTCTATGAAACCAAAATAAGTGGCTCCGGTGGCAAGAGATCCAGTTAGACTAGGACTCACTCCTCTATAAAAGCCTGTAATGGCGGAAAAAAAAATACGAAGGAAAGTCACATAAGACTTGAGATGAAGCTACATATTACACTAAAGTGGCCAAAAACAGGAGTAGTTACACGGGGAAATTCAAGCTGGAATCAGGAAAAAGTCCCAAGTATCGATAACAAAATGCAAGCTAGTGTACCTCGTAATCCATCAGCAGCCCACACCGTTCTCACCATTTGCGAAACAGTCTTTTGGCCCTGAAGAAAGAATATAATTTGAATGTCTAAATACAAAAAAAAATGATTTTAGGAGAACATTCACAGCACAACAGCTCATTCTTTCAATCGCCTCTTTTCTATAAGCTTTAAAGTTTAAACCACACATAAGAGTGCTACCTGGGCACCACAGAGAATAGCTTGGCTCTGAATTCTAGTCTTTAAGGTATCAACTGGGTGCATCATCCCTTCGCCAACAGCCCCAGCAATGCCACCCCATAAAAATTCTCTCCACACTGCACAAGAAACAAGGGCTTGAAGTAAGTTTACTTGTGAAATCATACTTGCTTACATCAATTTCGATCCTCCAGTTGCTTGACAATTAATGTCTGTTATCCCAACATGATATTTTTGCTGACAAATATTTTAACAATCCACCTCTACTCGTCTCAATCTCATGGTAGTTATATTCAAATGTGGAGCAATAAATAGAGGAAGCTAATTCCAGAACAAAAAACATAAACTCTACGCATTCTGGGACGGGAAAGTTTAGTTCAAGGTGCATTCTCAAATAGCTAATCATTTACAGGTCCATTTAAACTCCAGTTAAATGGATCCCTCACTGATAAGTAGAGCAATTCTTAGGAAATTAATCCATATTCAGAATACTATGCCATAACATTAAAACTTCCTGTCAATACTCAATACTGACAAGTTCAATTCTCATTCCTCAGTTGAAACAGCGAGAGATAATCAATCAAGAATATCCAGCCTCTTTGTTTCCCTTTAACACACCAAAAAACCGAAAATTATAATAGAATACCGCTAACTGACTCAATGTCTTTACAAACAACAACTAAATCCCTGTGATGTTGAATTGGCCGAAATTGCTGTCCAGTGCTCATTAGGATTAGGATACAAAATGGCATCCGACATAAGTGCTTCGATTCCAAAACATCAGCTCATCAGAAACAAAGAAAGTGCAAATGCATCCTAATAGGCATCTAATTCTCAGTGGCACAGGAAGGAATCACAAAAGCTTCCCGTAATCTAAGGGCAAAGAAGCGTAAAGGAACACATTAATTCAAAACCAAGAGGGATTACCAAAGAACTGATTGTGGGCGTTGAAAGAGTGAGGCAGCGACGAAGCTCGTTGCTCCATATGGACGGTAGAAGAAGCTGGCCGGGTTGGCAGCTCCATTGGAGCCCCGGAGAAGCTTCTCCCCTCCCTCTCTCTCTGTACCTCTGAAATTGAAAACGGAAAGGTTAGGGTTTCGGACCTTCGGTTGTTGTGGATGACGAATCGCCAATGGAGGTGCGGTCCGGGAAAGAGGTCGCCGGCTAAGAAAAAAGACGAGCGTCTCCGGATTCGGTCTTTGCAGTGGCGGTTTATATATGATTTCCAATACGGCGTCGTAGGCACCCTTTTTCTGACCTGAAAGTCCGCAGCAAGGTTTTCTATCTTCTTCTTCCACCTCTGGCTTAATTTGGAGTATTTAATTTATAAATGGTTGACGACTTAAAAATGATTTATGGAGTTTGATGGTTTGAATTTGATTTGTTCTAATCCGTGACTTCGGACCCAAGAAAATGGGTTTTGACATTATGAATTTAAATCATAAACAAATAGTTTTTGTATTGGTTTTTTTTAAACAAATTATTTTATTTTATTTTATTTTATTTTGATAAGGAAAGAATTCAGATAGGGTAACCATATCCAAGAGCATCCTTTCAGATGAGGTCCCGGATACATAGGTCAGAACACTTACAATCAACATCGGTGGAGTGACCAAGATGTCCAATCTTGTGAGCAACTCCATTCACCGATCTGTTAACATGAGAGAATGTGGTGGAAATAAATTTCCTTAGATTTGTTTTGATATCTGAAGGAATAAGTTCTATTTCTCATGGGCATTTGCTGTTGTTTTTCAAGTGATTGATTACTATTAAGGAATCACCTTCAACATGTAGATGTGTGATATTGAGTTCTAGTGCTTTTTGGATGCCAAGCTTCAAAGGCCCGCATTCTGCTTGAAGTGGTGAGAGGTAGCCTAGTTTTGTTGCTCCTATGCTTGTGACAAGTCCCAAGTTGTTTCGGATTACAAAGCCAACAGCGCTGACTCCATCGGACCAGGTAGATCCATCAAAGTTTAGTTTCTGAAACTGGTGATTCGGTTTTTTCCATTTAGTTATATGTCGTTGTCGTCTGTTTAAACCCTGAACACAGCCAGACGAGTGGTTCTGTCAAGTGGGTGCATCCATGGTTTTTGATAGGTTCCAGTTATCTTTTTAGGTTCGAATGAAATCACTAATTTCTGTATGCGAGGGGATTTTCCTGTTTTCGAAGATTATTTTATTTCTGAAGAATCAGATTGTCCACCATTTTAGTGTCAATTCTTCTTTTTGGTTTTTTTTTTCATGTTTCCCCTATCTTTGCCAATAGTCCTTTGATATTCCATGTTGTCCTTGGGGATTCATATTTCTAAGACATTTTTCCACACCCTTTGCTTTTAACATGTGTTGGTTTGAGAACCAGCACTCAACAAAAAGATGCATGTCATCCTCAAAAGGGTTATTACAGAAGACGTAGGGGAGGGTGGTAGGTACTCCCCGAGAGCAGAGCCTAGTTTTCGTAGGAAGACCCTGTTGGGAAGTACGCCCCATGAAATTTTTAATTTTCAGCAAAACATAAAGTTTCCATCTCCATGTCGTAGGATCAATTTGATGGTTGTTTTGATTTGGTAAGATACGTAGCGCACTTTTTGTTGTGAACCAGCCATATCGATCAGGCCACCAATACAACCTATCTTGGAAACAACAAATCGCCAGGCCCGGATGGGATGACTGTAGAATTCTATAAACATTGCTCGAGGATTGTAGGGGTGTCTGTCATCCACACCGTGAAAAGTTTTTTCTTATCAGAGAAATTTTTAAAACAAATCAACCATACTTTCATTTCCCTACTTCCCAAATGCGACAATCCCACGATGACTGCACCCTATCGTCCTATTAGTCTTTGCTCTACTATTTACAAAATTATCTCCAAAATCCTTGTTGAGAGGCTTAAGAAGGTCATTGACAAGCTCATCCACCCTCTTCAAGGGGCATTCGTATCCGATAGGGCTATCCAAGATAATGTCCTGATTGCACATGAAATTTTTTACTCTTTCAAACAACGCCGATGTAAAGAGGGTTGGCTTGCTATTAAGCTTGACATGGAAAAAGCCTATGATGGTCGAATGGGGATTTACTTAAAAGGTTATGACTAAATTTGGATTCCACCCCACCTTTGTTAACTAGATTTTAGAATGCATCTCAACTGTTTTCTTCTCTGTTCTTGTTAACAATGGCCCGATGGAAATCTTCCAACCATCAAGGGGGCTCCATCAAGCAGACCCCCTCTCACCATTTCTTTTCATCCTAGGCTAGAAAACTCTCTTACTCTTCAACGGCTTCTCGATCTCTTATCGGATTTCGCTTTGGGATTGACGGGCCACATATTCCCTTTCTAGCCTTTGCAAATGATATTATAATATTCTCTAGAGGATCTGCCACTGTTTGTAGAATGAAAAAAAAATATTATTGATAGTTGCTGCAAAATCTCTAGGCAAAAAGTGAACTTTCAAAAATCTGTCTTTCAAACCACGTCGGGTATCGCTCGTTCCCACATTGCCAAAATTCAGAGCACCATAGCCATATCTAATGACAAATCTATGAAAAAGTACTTAGGTTGTCCTGTCATTAATGGTAGGGTGAATAAAGAAACATTCGGGGAAGTGATTGGCAAGGCTAAGGACCGGCTCAGTAAATAGAGGGCGAACACCCTTTCTCAGCAAGGGTGAGCTACATTAATTGCTTCATACTTGGCTGTCAAACCGCTATATATCATGCAAAACTTTATGCTCCCCTCCTCCATTCATAAGGATCTCGACCAAATTAATCACACATTTTTCTGGAATAACGATGCACAACATAGACCTTTAATTGAGTGGGATAAAATATGTACAACGAAGAGCAAAGCTGGTCTTGGCATTCGTAAAGCGCAATTCATGAATGAAGCCCTTCAAATGAAACTCTGGAAAATTCTTTCCGAACTGTCCAACCCTTGGGTGCAAATCATCCAACATAAATATATTAAGACATCACATATTCTATCCTGTGAAAGGAGAGGTGGAGCATCATGAAAATGGTCCAAAATTACCCCTCTCATTAGTAGATTTAAAAAAGGTCTAATCTGATCGGTAGGAAATGGTAAATCGATCAAATTTTGGACTGATAACTGGGTCTCCCTAGAATCATTGATTACCACTATCGGCAATCACCCCTCCCGCAACCTAGATGAAAAGGTTTGTGATTACATATATTATTTGGGGGGGGGGGGGATGGTGGGAAGAAAAATTGATGGAAAACCTACCACTGGTGAGGGTTAGGGAGATCGTGAGTATCCCGCTTCCTTCAAACTGCTTTGAGGATAGACTATTGGTACGACCTCTACAAGGGTCGATAATCCGTACAAAGATAATCCACACTTAATAAGCTAGTATAACCAGTAACTCCAGGGGTCGATCCAGGAGAAGCTTAACCTCTTCTTATGTGTTTCTCTTATCACCAAGTAATGAAAGCAGATGGTTGTGAAAGTAGTGGTAATGCGAATAACAGAAATAAGCAAACATAATAAAAGTGGGTTGTAAGTGATTGGCAATTAATGAATCAGTTCCTTATAAATTCATAACAATGGTTGGCATGTTGATCATTGAATCATTGAGAGTTACTGTTAACTCTATTATTTATTCTAGCATATTGGTTTTTGTATGCAAAGAATGCGTCTTACTCTAACACGGGGGATGAACATCATTAATTATCCAATCTTCTAGCACTTTAACAATGTAGTCTATAGTTTATAGTAAGGTGTCATCTATGTAACGACCCGGGATTAGAAACCCCGAGTTACGTTTCGAATGATAGAATCCCGTTCGGATCTTGCTCACCGAGTACAGGTTGAAGTTTAAAAAGAAAGCATTAGTAGCAGAAAGGGGGATTTAGAACCCAAAACTTCGTGAGGTCCGTTGGAGACCCGGGGTTAGTACCCCTGTACATGTCCTAAGGAATAAGTCTCGGTTGATCTCTTAAGGAGATAGGGTGGATTTCAGAGATGTGGTTGAATAAGCATTGAGTTTTTCTTCTTGCCAAAGTAGGGGTTGCAAGAGAGAAGGAGAAGAAAAGGAAGTGTGGGTGTCTCACCCAAATAGGGTAATGGCATCTTTGACTTAATTTGAATTCTTTCCTTTGGCTCTAAGACTTGGCTAGGGTTTGGCTTGTGGGAATTTCGGCTAGAGCATGGAAGATTTAGGGCGAGAGTCTTCAATATTCCTCCCGACACACGAATTTGAAACTCGAAATTAGTTCATGAGAGTTAGTTTTCGAATTCCCGCTCTCTCGATCAATTAGATTTTGAAAAAAAATCCCAGGAAGATGTCGCATTCCAAGTTAGTTACCAAAATTCAATTTTAGGTCGGAAATCTGCTTCATGAGTTTCAAAGTCAATTCATTAAGTTGAGGACGAGTTTTTCTTGAAATTCCCAAGTTAAATCCATTTTTCCGAAAATTAAGATTTAAAAACTCGAGGCCTTTACAACCTAGTTGTCAACCTAGCTCTTGCCAATTACTATAAATAATATCTTTCAAGTGTCGATTTTCTTACATTGTCAAGAATCCCAACCTATTCATCAAGACGTGTTTGCTACTATAGGTTCAACCCTACTTAGCGTATGTAGTAAAAACCCTAGCAATATACAATTATACCTAGGTCGCGAAACTAAACATAATCACAATATAAGCAATTGAGCACAAAGGAAATAGAAACAATCATAATAGAAGTAACTATAAATAGAATCCTCACAAACCAACCATGTTTAGAATATGTAAGAAACCGAAAAGAGTCTTAAGTACTCATAACGTACCTAACAATAGCAAAGCTGGAGAAATCCATAAGAACTGTAAACTAAATAGACTAGGAAGGCGACTTCTGTGTCGAACTCGTCTTCGAAGGGCAGAATAGGGGTGAAAGGCGAGAAAGGAATGATGAGTGGTTTAGAGAAGAGAGGTGTGTGTTCAGATTTGTTGAATGGGACCGAGGAGAGCTGTATTTATAGGTATATGAGGGGTAGGAGCAACAAACATATGGTAGAAGCAAAGTCCAATGGGCCAGATTCGACCTCGAAAGATTTGATGAGATACGGTTATCGGCGGGCGCTGATCTAGTGTTGTCCGCAGGAGTCTTCAGCGGGCGCTGACGATCGGTGGGCGCCGATCATCCCTTTTCTAACTTTTTCAACTCTGTCTTGTAATTCACTTTCTGAAGTCTTCGTTCGTCCGATTGATGCATATGAATATGCGTTGGAAAGCCCTTTTTGAGTATACAACTTTCATGAAGACTGACTCGATGTGATTGATAGCCAAAAGTTGAGTTTTCTCCACTTTCTTCGTTTCGGCTCGTTCCTCGACCTTTCGATTTGACTTCTAATCCTTCATTTGCTTGTTTCTTGCTCTTTTGGAACTTCTTCCTTATCTCTTACAAGCCTATCCTTAGCCTTATTTGCTCTTTGACTCAAATCTATGAATCTGCGTAAATCAACCGAAATATCAAATAGCATAGTTTCTGAACTTCACCACTAAAAGAGCAATATGCAAAATTAACTATAATACATGAATATATGATAATGAAATGCTCATTATCAACTATATTGGTGGGTAGATAAGAATGGTTGGTACACAACCACTAGTGCATACTAACTGGCTCCAAACCACCATATCCAATGACACAAACTACTAAATATGGAAACTTGACGTCCCACCAAAAGTTAACAACTTTCTCTAGAAACTGCATCACAATGGCCTCCCGACAAAAAGTACGGCTTAGTAAAAAAGGGGTCATCATTCCTTCAACATGTATCCGCTATAAACTCGTTGATGAAGATGCCATCCATATTTTTCTAGATTTCCCGTTTCACTCTATCAAATCAATCCTTGATGATGAGTTGATAAAACACATTCTACACATCACATCCGGAGCCACTAATTTCAATCATGTCCTTAACACATTAGGATCAGCCCTGAAGTCTCAGGATTTACAACGCCTTGCCTTTACATGTGGTCTACATGGAATCTACGTAATAATATGATCCTGCCCCAACAACGGCATCCATGAAAATAAGAATCCAAAACACTATCAAAACATCGAGCTCTTCTGAAGAAGAGGCCTTGCGTTCGCATGTGACAAATAAAGCCAACATAAGCCATCCGAAGATTACTCAGACTCACCACATAAACAAAAGTAACAAAAAATCATCTTCGAACAAACCACCCTTTGGTGTTCTAAAGTTAAATTTTGATGGTTCCACCCCATCTAACGGGGACAGTACGATAGGGTTCATTATTCGTGATTTGCGGTTGTCCAATTAATATTGGATGTGAGAAGGTAGGGATTCAATCTCCAATTATGACAGAAGCTTTAGCTCTTAAACACAGAATATTAAAATGCCTCAAACTACACATCCTAAGGATTCATATAGAAGGGGATTCGCTAATAATCATTAATCACTTGAAGGTTAAAAATTCTTGCCCCTGTGAAATTGAACTAATTATGTCTGACATTAAACTCATGCTACAAAATTCGAGAGATCTTTCTTTCTCTCATGTGCCCCGTTGTAGGAATTGAGTGACTGATAAGGTTTCACACCTTTACCACTCGTTCCACGGGGACGATGTCTTGTGTGATTCAGGTCTTCTATCGATTAGGTGATCCTAACCGAATTCTTTCCTAATAAAAAAGGGTAAATTGCAGAAAACCACCATTTAAATAGGGTGTTTTGCGTGAAACCACACCTTAAAATAAAAATTGTGGAAAACCACCCTTTAAAACCGTTTTCTTTGCAAAGTCACACCCATCGCCAAATTTCCGTTAATTAAATATTAAAGTGCGTGAAAAATAAATTATATCCATTGGTTTTATTATTATTTTACTTTATCCAATCGGTATTAATTAATTTTTACCTTTTTAACATGCTTTTTGAAAAGTAATTTTTTATATACAATATCATTTTTTATATATAATTTCACACTTATTAGTAAAAACACTATAAAAATAGATATAATTGATATTTTATATATTTTAAAAAGTGTATATTACTAAAGGGATACTTGAAGAAAATAAAGTTTTAAAAAATGATATTTCATATAGTTTTTATTATTCTAAAAATATGTTCACTATTCCACATACATTTTTAGAATAATAAAAACTATATGAAACATTATTTTTTAAAAATATTTATTTTCTTCAAGTAGTCCTAGTATTACATTTTTTATATGTATAAAACATACATTACACATCAATTTTGTATAGAGTTTTTTTGTAAGTATGAAATTAGTTTTAAATTATTTTTTGATATTTTATAGTGTTTTTTGCTTTTGAAAAAAAGTCAAAAAGTTAAATATCAACTAATACCAATTGAATTGAGTAAAGTATTAATAAAAATAAGGAGTATAATTGAATTTCCCCACACTTTAACATTTAATTAACGAAAATTGGGTGATGCGTGTGACTTTGCAAAGAAAACTATTTTAACGGATAGTTTTCTGTAATTTTTATTTTACGGGGTGATTTTTCGCAAAACACCTTATTTAAAGGGTGGTTTTATGCAATTTGGCAAAAAAAATTACAAATTTGGCCTAACGGCCCAACCTCATATTCGTAGGCCCAGCTCGCCCAACAGAATGAAACGACGCCGTATCGAACGAAGTCTTCACCTTCCATTCCAGTTCTTCAAACCCTGTGGAGCAGTGGTAAGAGGAAAGAGAGAGTGCGGAATCAATATACAAGCAAAAGCCGCTGCGCACAACCGAATCCCTAGAAAACCAATCGGAGAACCTCTCACAGTAAATCTAACGCTCCCCAGAAGCTCCTCCACGAAATGGCAATGGCGGCTTTCAGGAAAGAGGGGAGGCGTCTCACCCCCCTGCTCTCCCCCCATCCCATGAACGCTCTCCGATCCTCTCTCCTCCCCGCCCAGTATGATCTCCAACATCTGTTTTAGGCTTCTCCTCTTTATTTTTGTTGGGCTTTCTATAGGTTCGATTTGGATCATTGAGATTTGTGTCAAATATGTTTAATTAGGGTTTCTGAATGGCTTTTCAGTTTGGGAGATTCGGACTTTTAATTTAGCGATTTATGATTTCTTCCTTTATGGTTCGTAAAATTGTCTGTGGATCGGTGCGGTTTCGTTGCGATTCATTGTTTTGGGAATCCATCGGATTGAGGATTCGCAGTTCCAAATCCATTTTGGAGTTAGCAATACTCTGTGTATTGTTTATATGCCTTGTTTCAGTTTGAGCTGAATTTGTAGATAGGGCATTGTTGACATCAATGCAATTCACGTCTTACAGTTTTGCTCTTTGACTCTGTTGTATAGGGAGGAAGCTTTGGGTGTTCGTTACATTTCAACTCAAATTGGTAAGAATTAACAGATACTTTCATTGTGTACTGATGAGTTATCTTTCAATTTCAACAGTTAATTGCACTATTCAGTATTCTGGCTTTTTCTGATGAAGTATTATGGTAATATGCCTCTCACAGTTAGGAATAGAATGAAGAGTGTTAAGAATATTCAGAAAATTACAAAAGCTATGAAGATGGTTGCAGCCTCCAAACTGCGTCAAATTCAAACCAAGGCTGAAAACTCCCGTGGCTTTTGGCAGCCCTTCACTGCTCTTCTTGGGGATCTTCCAAGTATGTAAATCCTTATGCATTGATCTAATTGGTAAAAGAAATGTCATATTGTTAGGTATGTCCTGCAATGATGCTTCACAGCTGCATTTTACATCTTTCAAGTGAAAATAAATTTAATCTTTTAACTACTGGATTAACTAGTTTTGGATTCTTGTTTGCATTTTTTATAGTTATATAAGCCGTCACTCGATTCAGTAAGCTTGTTGTTTATTGTTAACAATGATCAGTTTATCACTTTAACAAGGATTTGGAAAACTATTGTAGGATTATGGATTATGTTGCTTTAAGGTAATAAACAAGTGGGTTGCACATCTGATTAGATGTCTGATTCTGTATTTTCACATGTTTCTATTCTTTGTGGCATTGGCCTTTTACTTTTAGTGTCAATATTGGAATCGAGATGCCTCTTGTTCTAGATACTGCATTGTAGATTTCAGGCTTAGGGTTTTATAGTGTCAGAAAGTTAGCTGCAAGTTTCCTATATCATAATGAGAAATTCAGAACTTTGTAAATAAAGTATTAATTTTTTTTTCCAAAATTACGACAATATATTAAACTGTTTTTTCATGATTGTTGAAGCAGTAGCTGTTCAGATTGTTTTGAATAATTTTGCCGGTTTACTGTGTTCTCATTTTCTTCTCAACATCTGTTGTGATTCTAGGTGTTGATGTCAAGAAGACTGTTATAGTTACCGTCTCCGCAGACAAGGGTCTTTGTGGTGGAATTAACTCAACATCAGTCAAGACTAGTCGTGGAGTTCACAAGTTAAACTCTGGTAATCCTGTCTATCTTGAAGCAACTTTGGCTGAGAAGACGACTTTTGCTTTTATTTTCCTATTCTGGATGCAAATTTAATCAACTCCACTGCAATAGGTCCTGATAAGGAAGCAAAATATGTTATTCTGGGGGAAAAAGCAAAAGTCCAACTGATTCGTGGCTCAAAGAAAGATATTGATCTTTGTATTACTGAGTTGCAGAAGAATCCTCTGAACTATACACAGGTCAGTATGGTTGGGAGTAAATGTAAATTATAATATGAAGCTCTAAGGTTTTTGGTTTGTGAAATGAAAGTCTACAGGAGCACAAATATTAGGATATAGTACTGTTTTGGACACATTTCTCAGATTTGTTATAGGCTTTTAGCTGGAGAGCTGCCTCTTCAGTTCTTCTTGCTTGGATTTTGCTTATCTTTTTTTTTTATATATAAAAAAATTGTTTCATCATTTATCTTCATGGCGTGGTAATAAGATTAGGAAGTTTCTATACAAGTTTATTGTGAATTCTTCCCCTTCCCCTCTGATGTTTCTAACTTTCCTCCTGGGATCTAACAACATAGATTATCCCATCACAGCTGAATTATCCTAAATCCAAAATGTGATGTTTTCTTGCCTCAAATTTCGATTTATTTTGCTGTACTGCATAAATCAGCTTGTTATAACATTTCCCTCTTTTCACTGGTTTTTGTTAATTTTGCCTATATTAAGGTTTCTGTTATCGCGGACGAGATTTTGAAGAACGTGCAGTTTGATGCTCTCAGAATTGTATTCAACAAGTTCAGTTCAGTTGTCTCTTTTGTGCCAACAGTGTCAACTATTCTGTCACCTGAGGTAGTAGACTGGGTTCATTCGAGTGACCTGTTAGCTCTTCCTGCTTGAATCTTTCATTCATGAACTTGAGCTGTTTTAAACAGATTGTTGAGAGAGAGTCTGAAGCTGGTGGAAAGCTTGGTGAACTAGATGCTTATGAAATTGAGGGCGGTGAATCAAAGTCAGAAATTCTTCAGAATTTGTCAGAGTTCCAGTTTTCATGCGTAAGTTCTTGCTTTGGAAACTAGAAACAGTTATACTGATACATTTGCAGTCTTCTATTTTTCTTATTGACTAGATCCTAATAGTGAGTCCAGTTCCTTAGAAAATGGGTCACATAGAGTTATAACTGAACAATATTGAACTTCTTCACCAGGTGCTGTTTAACGCGGTGTTGGAGAATGCTTGCAGTGAGCAAGGAGCTAGGATGTCTGCGATGGACAGCTCCAGCAGAAATGCTGGAGAGATGCTTGACCGTCTTACACTTACCTACAACAGGTCACATTTCTCCACCTTTATCTCCCTCCATTACCGTCTCTTTTTTGCTTCTCCCACCTTGTAGCATTTGAAGATTATTCCATGCTGTCCTTGTATAGCTAAACATATATGATGATTTTATACCCTTTTCTGATTCATTTTTATGCTTGTAATAAATTATTGCAGGACTCGTCAAGCTGCCATCACAACTGAACTTACTGAGATTATTTCTGGAGCATCAGCACTGGAGACCTAATTTGGGCAGTGAATGTTACTCCTGATCCCCAAGATGGTGATGAAATAAACTATTTCCTTTAGTCTTGTTCATGATCCCTTTCGACGGGGTCTGCAAAGTAGAACCTTGAAAAATAACATCCCCATTTGCTACTAAACCGGGAGGATTGCAAGTTTTTGTTCCTTTTTGTTCAGATTTTTCTATTATGTATTTTGTTGATTCTGGCTATAAAGCAGAGCTTCTCAGTTTCTGAGCCGGTATGCCATTCTCGTTTGTTTCAAGAAACACAACACGGTGTTTGAAGCTTATCTCATGAGGAATTTTCACTTTCTAAAGAACCTCAATGGTGATGACTGATTTTTTCCCTCATAAGATACTTCCCTTGGTATCATATTCAGTTTTATTGGTTCTTGCTGCGACATACACTGCTTTATAACTAGGTCTATTGTTTTTGTATTGCAACAAGTACATGGAAACATAAGGTATATAGCTCATTCCTTGGCAGGTATATTTTTGGTGATTTTGTACAAGAAAATCACATAATTTAACAACTGAGAGAGGAATTGTGAATTTTTAGTAGTTCTCCTTGTGAAACACGAATCTTGTTGCAGTTTTGGTTGAAAATTTTGTGCACAATCCCTCCAGATCCCTTGCAAGTGTTGGCGAACCACAGTAGAAGACCCCTGCAAGAGCAAGAGGCATGTCAGATGAATTCCAAGATAAGCTGTTTTACAATTCTGTTTGCAATCTCACCTATTATGGTGCCTGTATGTCTCCAAGCCAAATTTGAGAAGATTTTGATCCAATTTGGCCGAGCGAAGTGTGTATGTACCTACACAAACACCGAAGGATGTGTCATAGATGGTACGAATGCCAAATGGTACTTGTATCAGGTCAAGCAAATACTGTATCGTGTCCATTGGTGAGATTGACACAGGTTCGCATTGTACCTGGGTTTGAGAGAAGATGTCGGTTGCGTTCTTGGAGAAATGCAATGCTTGAATCACACTCAACATAACTGACCTTGCATCCCCGCTCGGGTACAAGCTTGTTAGGTATGTACGCATCTCTATCACTCTCTGCAACATGAACGGTTGTTTAGTTATTGGAAGGGAAAAGGAAAGTCTCATTGTTGGTGTCGGAGTGGAGAAGGTTTGAGAAGTTAATAATGTCACCTGTTTTGGGTTGGTGTCTGCAGAGATTTCGTTCATGGCTTCTCTAAACCAGCCAAGGGAGCCTTGTTCACGCGTGACCCAGTAAAGGTAAGCTTTCAACGGACCCTTAACGTCACCTGATTCAACGTCATCCATCTGTTTCAAGGCAACAGGAAACTCTTCTGTCAATAGCGGGGTGTGAAATGATACACATTAGTGTTTCTTTTGTTAGGTGACGATCAATCAAAACCCTAACGAGAGGCTTACGTGATTGAGCGAAGGTTTCTGAAGATTGCTTGAAATGTCCTTTAGAACACTAATGAATGGAGTAGCTCCTATGCCAAGGCCAATCAGCACAACCACGTCGTACTTGACGTGATCTTGTGATGCTGCTCCATATGGACCGTCAATGTAAACTCTCGGATAGCAATGTGGCAGCGAGCATTGTGCCTGCTGGGAATATATAGCAATGAAAAGATTGTTAAAGTCGGTTGGGCCCGGTGGGGCTAAGACAAGCTGGAGGGAGGTCGTGTGTGCGGGCGCCCACATACGGGAGACTCAAACAACACATAAACCCGAACAGGGTTCCATTTCAAAATCAATTGGCTATGAGAGGAGTAGCCCTTTAACCCTATATGTTGCTCAAGCATTCTCTATATAACCGATGTGAGACAACCACATTCCAACAAAGATCATTCATTCGTCTTGTTAATTTTCAGGCATTCCTTCTTGTTTAGTTTCCTTCAGTTTGGTACATTACCTCTTGAACGAGATCGTATATTTGATTGCTCCAATCTCCAAGAGTTCGTATATGCACGCTTAGGCAGTCCTCTTCCGGTCCAGAAGTCAAGGAAAACGGATGCCTGAAATGAGAAAACTTGAACATCAGCTCAACCACAACAAGTGAGCTCAATTGAAGCTTGATTCGGATATGGGAATTTCTGGTACCATTCGAAGGGAGAGATTTGGGGGCACTTGATGTATATATACATCCCACTTCTGTAAACAAATGCTTTTGGCTTTGACAGTTTCAGTGACAGAACCTCTCCTGGAAACATATTCGCCTTGCAAAGCATAAGACCACCAAAGTCATTCAACTAACTGTTTGAAGTATTCGACACATAAAACGTTGGTTTTGAGCCTTCTGAATACTTTCAGCTTACCTTTAAGATCTCGACATCATAGATCTCGGATCTTATGCTCCTATAGATTCTTTCTCCTGCGTACAGCAAAACCGGAATTGCTACATACATCCATGTCTACACATGTAAGAGATCAATGCAAGCTTATGTTAGGAGTTTAAAAGACTCAGAACCTTGAGAGGACTAATTGTTAGAGATTGTGATCCATAAAGTACCGTTTTTTCAGCTACTTTGCTGGTTAGGAATAGGAAGACGGAGTGAATGATGAGGAGTATGTACACGAGGATGAACAGATGGTGCGAGTACCAAAAGGTGTTGTAACCGGTAACTTGCCTAATTGATCTCGGTAAAGATGGAGATTGGCGGCGTGGCATTTTGGTTGCTAGAGGAAATGCGATGGCCATTAGTATGACCATTATGATCCCGGTTGCTCCCTCTATTGTGCATACGACTTGAAAGTATGATGGCTGGATGCTCCCAAATCGACTGCCAATGGTTGCTTGAAACGTAATAGGGTTGCTCGTTGCAATCCTCGGGATGTCACAGGCTAAATGTGTTCCGCCATGTAGGATGACCCCGATTACTATCCCACCTGCAATGAGCTAAACTCACACAATTTGTAAGCACTGTTTTTTTACCCTTGTGTTCACCTTATAAAACAACATAGATCAATCAATCAATCACCTTATGGAAGTTGATGTTATCATTGAAAGGGACAACGGAGCTGATGCACCGATTCCTTCTCATCCAAGTGATTGTGTTTCGGCAAACAGGCAGAAGAACGAGAGCCATGTTGAGCTTCAAAGTCTCGGCTGCACCCTTGGCGGTGCAAAGGCAGTATCCCATCACCTGAAAACCCGCCCTGTGGCTGTACTGGATGAACTTCCAAGCAAAAAGCGTAACGCAAAGCATCAACCAAAGGGCAACTATCCAAGTGCGCCGCCAGTATGTCCTAAACAGAATATCAGGCACTGACTTCGGTTCTTGGTATAGATGATCATCGGAATAGGGACTGGAAGCTCCAAAGCCCTGGCTAGTCGAAAAGTTACCAAAGCTCTTTGCCGAGACAGTACTTAGGAGAGACTTGAGCTGACAGAACTGCGCTTTTGAATGCCGAAACTTGTTAGATTATTAACAAGGATAATACTGAATCCGAAAGAGAGTTACGTTGAATTTCTTTACCTCAATGTATCCTGTATCTCGGACACCAAAGTCTTGCATGATTAGAGAAGCATAGCAATCGGCTTCCTCCTTTGAAAGCGTCAGATTATTCGTTGAGGCACTTAATGCAATCATCTTAGGAAAATCAAACGGAAGAGTCATTTAACATAGAAAAGGAAATCACATCAAATGATGAAATCAGATCATCATCATTCATCAAGGTAGAGAACCTTTTTGAGATCCGATTTCGTGATTCTCCCCTTCATGTCTTTGTCACACCTGAACAACAACAGAAGAGATCAAAGCTGTGCCAGTTTCCCCTTGGAATGAAATGAAATGAAATTCGAGGCATTGACTGTCACTCATTACATGTCAAAGAAAACTTGTAGTCTGGAATCATAGCACTGGCCAGTGATTCGAAGCCAATAGTTATGCAGCTCGCTTTCAGTTACGTTCATGCTTAGGTTCTCCCTTCTCCTCAACGCGGCAAGGAGCTCCTTGGCAAACTCGGGTGCCCGTTCCATCCCTGCTCGAACGAATCTATAGTCAGATACTCATATAAGCTTCCTTTTTGCTTTTTTTTTTAAAAAAAAAAAACGCAAGGAGTAAATGTATTCTTGATTGCTCTTAATGTGTGCAACCATTGCATACCAAAAAGATATATGCAGTGAGATGAAACTAAACCGGTCGATCAAAACATAACCAGACCGAAAACTCAACTTGTAAACTTGTTCAAAAGTGGTTTGGTGGTTAACCATCCATAGTTGTCACATTCAGAATAAAACAGTCAAAGACAGGTACATGAGGTCACTAGGTCTTAGTGATAAAAGTAAAATACTCCTTATAAAGGTTGATAAAATGATTTTTTTAGACTAATAAGAAATGTATAATGTATGATACTTGTAAACAAACCCTAAGTTTAAAGGTGAGCAATTTATCCAATGCATTCTTCTCACCAATGGAGAAGGCGAAATCAGAGGCATCAATGACGGGAGGAGAGGAGGAGGCAGGGGAAGCAACCATGTGGAAGCGAAGCTGGACGTGGCTCCACTGCATCCCATCGTCGACGAATCTGAGCCAATGGTGGGTGCAGCGACCGGAGTCCGAAGAGGAGGAGATAGAGGAGCCGGAGGAAGAGGAGGTGGAGGAGGAGGGGGAGAAAGAGGAGCCCTGTTTTTGATAAGGAGGAGGTGGCCTGCAACAATCCATGGCCATGGAGGTTTCCAAGGAGGAGGAGGAGTAGATGCAATAATCGGATAACTACTTAAGATGAAGAGAGTGGTTTGGTTTTGGTAATTTGGTGCAGGTGGGAGGGGTTAGGGAGAATCCAGAGGCAGTTATTTTGTATCATTCAAATGGTTTGTTTTACTTGCTCCACACACTTTCCCTCTATTTTTTCTTTCTTTCTTTCTTTCTTTATTGAATGATTATGGATTAACTAATCTCTATTTAAAGTTATAAAGTTTGTTAATTACTTTGATTTAACAAATATATCTTATCTGGGAACTGTAAATTAAATTTACACAAATGATTTTATGAGGTATTCAGTCTGTTTTAAGTTATTGTATCACTCTTATTTATTTATTTATTTATTTATAACGAGATAAACGCATCTTTGGTGGTAAATCTGGGAAACGTGATCCAGCCGGTAAGAGTCACATAGCAGGGAAATCGGCTTGCGCCGACCGACTAAACCCAAAGGTAAGAAGCAAGGTGAACCTTGATTTTTCACCCAAGAGAAAGGATAGAGGCGGGATTGCGGGTGGTCAAGCTTAGACACATGATGAACTATGGACCTCTCACATCGCATTACAGAGTTCCTTCTCCTCGTCAGCAAGTACGCAATTGAGTGATGGGTCATCAGGACCTGACACCTCCCAAACTCTAATTATCTTGTATCAAGGCAATCGTGTCATCGGGTTGAGTTCTTCAATTGGGTCAGATTTTGTCACCTCAACGCACATATAAATTCTAGAAATTATTTAGCCAAATGTCCATTTTATCCACATCCTTTTGCAAAATGTCCAATTAAAAATCGGTTTTGCTAAATTTCCAAAATATTTCCGAAAACCCCATAATACCCTTACCTTTATAATTCTCCAATTGTCAGTTGCAGGCGGTTCCATCATCATTCCCATCTTCTCTCTCCTGCTCCAGGCGCAACTCCTTCTCCGCGACGATTCCACGCCATTTCCGGTTCCAGGCGGTTTTCCTTCCACCGTTTATCTGGTTTTCGCCGGTTCCCCTGCTGCTGTCTTCTCCCAGTTCGATTTCGTGTCGATCTTCGTGCTTCTAATGGCGTCGTCATCAGGTACTGGACTACTGCTCACTGTCGTTTCAAATGAACTCGGTTTCTGTTTAGGGTTTTTGCAATTTCTGTTTGCATTTGGACATCTCCTTCCATTTCCTGCTTGTTTTTCTCTGGTTGTCGTCAGTTTGTTGGTTAATTTGGGTTTGTTTTTGTGATTTTATCCTGTTAATCACCGGTTAGGGTTTGTGTTTTGCTTTTATTTGTATGTAAAGGTTATGAGTTTGTGATATGATGCATTGTTTGTTTATTGAACTAATTTCGTTTCAAATTTAGCATTTATGCACAGTTGTTTGATCAATTTGATATGCATGGTGACAGTAGTTTCCCTTTTTGGTTCCAGGATGTTGTAAGCCATTGTTCTGCCTGTTTTTGTGATTCTTCTATTTTCTATAAGGTTTCTGAGTTTGTGATATGATGCTTTATTTCTTCCTTGGACTGATTTTGTTTTGAATTTAGTATTTATGTATTTCATCTATTCCTCAAGCGTGGTGACAGTAGTTTATATGTTTGGTTACAGTCTGTTCTATGTCCGTTCATGGTGGGAGACCATTCATTGCTTAGAATTATCCTTTTAGTGACACCATATATTCCCACTGTTTTAATGTTTTACACCACATTAAGCTTTGCTTAGCATTAGCTCCTTTAGGGTTGTTGCTTCCCTTGTCCTAGGGGTATCCATTTGGTGACTCCATTCCTTTTGGTTACATGATTCTTTTCCACCACACGTATATCTTTGCTTAGCATTAGTCCCTTAGGGTTGTTGCTTCCCTTGTCCTAGGGGTATCCAGTTGGTGACACAGTTAATTTTGATGACACCATTACTCCGGCTGACAGAGTATTTGCTTAGCATTAGCCCCTTTAGGGTATTTGATTCCCTTGTCATAGGGTTGTCCTATTGGTGACACCATTACTCCTGCTGACACCCCTCATCTCTCAATGAAGTACTGTACATAACATTTTAGGGTTTAGGGCCCTAAACCCTAAAGACTCAACCCTAAACCCTAAACCATAATGTACACCACATGTCCTTGTGATGATATGATTCTTTTCCACCACACATGTATCTTTGCTTAGCATTAGCCCCTTAGGGTTGTTGCTTCCCTTGTCCTAGGGGTATCCAGTTGGTGGCACAGTTAATTTTGATGACACCATTACTCATGCTGACAGAGCATTTGCTTAGCATTAGCCCCTTTAGGTTATTTGATTCCCTTGTCATAGGGTTGTCCTGTTGGTGACACCATTACTCCTGCTGACACCCCTCATCTCTAAATGAAGTACTGTACATAACATTTTAGGGTTTAGGGTCTTGGCCCTAAACCCTAAAGATTCAACCCTAAACCCTAAACCATACTGTACACCACATGTCCTTGTGATGATAGGATTCTTTTCCACAACACATGTATCTTTGCTTAGCATTAGCCCCTTAGGGTTATTGCTTCCCTTGTCCTAGGGGTATCCAGTTGGTGACACAGTTAATTTTGATGACACCATTACTCCTGCTGACAGAGCATTTGCTTAGCATTAGCCCCTTTAGGGTATTTGATTCCCTTGTCATAGGGTTGTCCTGTTGGTGACACCATTACTCCTGCTGACACCCCTCATCTATAAATGAAGTACTGTACATAACATTCATTACTCCTGCTGACAGAGTATTTGCTTAGCATTAGCCCCTTTAAGGTATTTGTTTCCCTTGTCATAGGGTTGTCCTTTTGGTGACACCTTTTCGTGTGGTGAAACCCCTAATTTCTTAATGAAGTACTGTACATAACATCTAAACCCTAAAGACTCAACCCTAAACCCTAAACCATACTGTACACCACATGTCCTTGTGGTGACAATATTCTTTACACTGTTTAGGGTTTAGGGTGCCCTTGTTCTTTATCTTTTGTGTATTTATGTATTTGATATATTTCTTATGATTGATGACAGTAGTTTATCTATTTGATTACAGTATGTTATATGCCCTGTTCTTTCTCTTTTGTGTATTTATGTATTTGATAAGTCTCATGTTTGGTGGTAGTAGTTAATCTCTTTGGTTACAGTCTGGTATGTTTCTGTTATGATGACATTATCTTCCATATGGTGACATTTCATTTTTATTTATTTATGTTTGAATTTGATATATTTTTCAGGTAAAGATATTGTGCTATTTAGTGAACCTTCTCCTTTGGAGACATCATTTCCTCTTGATTCTGCTGGATTTAAGTTCATTGTCCCTGAGAAGAAGCGTTTCCATGCACATCTTAATGTATACTCAAAGCATGCTGTTATTGATATCATTCGGGAGGGGTTGTCTTCATCTGATTGGGCTGCCCTCATTGATGGCTGTTTTGGGGCAATTGTGCGTGCTGGTGATCGCCTGTATTTCTATTCTCAACTTGTCCATCAGATGCTGCTACATGAAGTAGAGACTAAGAAAAAGAATGAAATGTGGTTTAAAGTTGGACGACATTTGTTAAGGTTCTCGCTTGCTGAGTTTTGCTGTGTAACTGGGTTGGTTTGTGAAGATAATGGTTCAGATAAGTCTACCTCTCCTCAAGTTGATATAGAGGAGTTTTTGGGTGTTTCTGAGTGCAATTTGGATGGTCTTATTGCAATTTTTAAAAAGGAACCAAAGGTGTCTCCGAAGAAACTATCCTTGGCATACCTATTACTGATTGAGGGTGTTTTGCTCCCCCAGAGGAAAAACTATTATGTCCGTCAACAGTATGTTGATCTTGTTTCTGATTTGGTCAGATTATCGGTGTATCCTTTTGGACGTCTTGTCTATTTGGAAACATTGTCTTTTTTGAAGAAAGGCATGCGATCAGAACAAGCCAACAGAGGTGAGAGGTTTGGCTACAATGTTTTCGGTTATCCCTTGGCATTTCAGGTAGTTCCCTTCTACTTTTAAGTTCCAATTTTTATTGTGGTTGCCTATTATTTTTATATTATTGTTCTTTTATTCTAATTTTTGTCCTTATTGTTGTTTTGATCTCAGGTTTGGATTTTAGAAGCAATTCCTAAAATTGCTTCGAGGACATGTTGTAACTTTGCATTTTGTGAAGGATTACCTGCCTCTATTGTTTGGTATAGTGAAAATGTTGATTTCTGCATTAATTATGACAAGTGTGCTGAATTGTTTTCAAAAGATTTGGTAAGCATTCTTTTTCTTCTTGTGTTTTATTATTTTTATATCAGTTCATTGTTCCATTTCCTAACTGTCATTGTGTAATGTTGTTTCTTGTTCTCTTGCTAGGGTGTTGCTGTGTATCCTATTTATGCCGAGTTTATGAATGGCCCTCAACTCTCATTTTCTAATGAAGTCGCTGATGACGCCATTGATTCCTTTGTTTCATCTTTTGTTGGGTTGGGTACTGATGATAGTGATGTAGTATCTGCTAGAAAGTTACGTCTTGAAGCTCATGTTGTTAGGCAATCAGGTGGTCCCATATTTCATGGTGGAGTTGAAGCTACTCTCCCTTCTCTCAAACTTCCTACTCGAAAGAAGGACTTAGTCAGAAAGTCACCATTGGGGAAAAAGAAGTTAATTGCCACTGATGTTGCGTCTGATTTTGAGAGTCCTGTCCCTCTCAAGAAGGCAGGTGTGACACGGTCCACGCGCACTGCTGCCAGTCCTGTTCCTCTCAAGCAAGCAGTGGTTACACGGTCCAAGCGCAGTGATTCTCCTGTGGTGAAGAAGAGAGAGTTGAGAAGCTCTGTTGCTGTTGATCAGCCTATGAAGAAGAAGCAACGAGTGATGCCATCTCGGCAATCTTCAAAGAGCCAATCTCCCTCTAAGAGTAAAGAAGAAGCAAAGAAGGTTGACAAAGTTCCAACTCATGCAGACAAGCCAAAGAAATCCAAGTTTAAGCTACCTAGACCTGTTCCTCCTACAGGTGATAAGTTTAGTGCCCCTAAGTCAGAGTCTGCACCTGATTTGCCTTCCTCCTCTATTCCCGCAAGTGATGATCTTCCTGGTTGGGCTAAAGATTTGTTTGGAAAAGCTGAATTTATTGAAGGAATTATCAAATCTTTTAGGGCATCCTTTGAGAAGATTGAATCACAGTTGAAGGAGCGTGTTTCTAAGATCATTGGACTTGAGCAGAGAATTGCTTCACTAGAATCTCATCGTTCTAATGATGACAGTGAAGCCGCTCTAAAAAAGTTTCGTGAAGAATTGGATGCATCTCTCAAGCCTGAAATGGATGCGATTAGGGAGAACTGCTCTAAGATTTCTCAGCATGGGTATCCTTTTAGCTGTTTAAATGAAACGGATGACAACAATACTTCCACTGAGTCTGACCCTGCAGATTATTGTGTTCGTGCATCAAATAATGCGTCAACTTCAATAGATGGTGATGTTGATTGCACTGCTGATGGGACAGATCTGGAGTCACTAGAGAAAGCTGATGACATTGTTCTTCCTTCTGCTGATGACCGTGTACTTCCTTCTCCTGATAAGATTGCTGCTGACAGTGCTATTGCTACTGCTGAAGTCCTTGCTTCTCTGGCTGAAGCTGGTGACATTGATGTTCCTGTTAATTCTGTGTTTGTCTTAAGTGCAGTGGGTGTTTCAGATGATAAGGTTAATCTCAGTGGTGTTCCTGCTGACAGTGGTGTGCCTCCAACTGTTGTGTCACATGGTGGAATTGAAGCTTCTCCTCCTGCTTCTACTAATGAAATTAATGAAAGTGGCTTTGTTACTCCTACTTTAGTCATTATCTCAACAGATGGAACTGATGATTCTAGTGTTGCTCCCACTGAAGTTATTCTATCAGATTCCACCAATATTGGTCTTTCTGTTACTCCTAAAGTTGTTCTTTCTTCACAGGAGTGCATTGCTGACATTAATGTGCCAAAAGATGTGCCTGGTGACAGTGTTGGAGGTGATACTGTTGTTATTGTTTCGACTGATGAAATTAATGACAGTTTTGGTTCTGGTGACATTGTTGCTCCTACTGTTGTTCTTTCTTCACTTGAGATCAATAAAGACAGTAGTGTGGCAAAAGAGGTGGCTGGTGACATTGTTGGTGATGATACTGCTGTTGGTGCTTCAAATGATGGAGTTGATGACAGTTCTGGTGTTGGTGTCATTCTTGGTTATTCATCTGATGTGAATGATGAAAGTGTTGCTGCTGATGTTAATGTTTCTGCTACAGAGAGTATACTTCATAACATCACTGATTTTATGCAGCTCGTACCGTCAGATGAAGAAGAAGAGGTTCCGTTACGGCGTTCTCATAGGGTTGGGAAAACTGCCCCTGCAGTCCAAACTCCTTATACAAATCCATGTAAACCAAAGAAGACTCGCCTTCCAAAAGAGCCGACTAACTCTTTTCTAACCAAAGAGGCTCGTACTGATTTTTATACTGGCTTTAGATCTCTTGGGTAATTATCTGTTTTTTTTTTATTATCTATCTTCTCTTTTTTATATTTCTACTTCCTATTATAATTTTATTTATCTTTGGTTTTATTTTTATATTTTTTGTGTTTTTGTAGGCGTGATGGAATGATTTATGGGTTTACTGTTGACATGAACAAGTCGTTTTTCACTGAGCTGGTGGGGAAGGGCAGCTGGCTTCTTGATATTGTAAGTTCATATTTGTGTTATTTGGTCCTATGTACATGTGTTTTTCTTGTTGATTACAGTTGGTGACAGTAGTGTGGTGACAGTTAGGAATTATTCTTTTTCTTTTCACAGCATATTGATGAATCACTTTATCATTTGAGAAAGCGCCTTCACGACTTTCCTGACCAACATTCAAGCAGTCTTATATTAGACACCATTTTTATTACCAAGCTTGGGGCGTACGATCCTGATTTAAAAAGCACCCTACAATTGATGAGTCTTTCTACAAGTATTTCATTGGTCTCTTTCCTCCTTGTGGGAAGTCTTGGGAAGGTGTCAAGAAGGTCTACACCCCTTTCAATATTGATAACAAGCATTGGGTTGCACTTGAGATTCAGTTGGATTCGAAGCACATTATTGTGTATGATTCCCAGTGTAATTACTACAAAGAGGAAGTTATAGCTCAGAAGCTTGCTCAGACTTGCCATATGCTTCCTATTCTAATGATGAAGAGTGGTGTGTTTCCTGACGTTGATGACACTCCCTTTGTTGTTGAGAGAGTATCGGGTTTGAAGCAAAATGAAGAAGGGTACCTTCTGTTTGCCATCTTTTTATTCTTTTTATTTATTTATTTTCTGTTTCATTAGATTACATCTGGTCATTTTTTCTTTGTGTGTTTATTATGTAGGGGTAGCTGTGGGGTTTATACCATAAAGCACATTGAGCACCTTGTATTTGATGGTGATATGGATCTTATCAATGACGACTATGTTCAGGCCTATCGTGAGAGGATTGCAACTGATCTCTTCGCCAAGCAATGGACATTTGTTTAGTTTATCACATAAGTTTCTGTAGTTGGGAAAGTGTAGCTTTGAAATTCCTAAATACATTTACTTATCTAATTATGGGATATTTAGTTGATGTAAGTTGCATGGTGACACTTTGAAATACTTGAACCAAGTTTGTTGTATTTTGGAATGAATGTTTTCATATTAATATCTATGTTCCTTTTAATCATTTTATGTATTATGCCTTTTATATTTGTTAAGTCTCCATAATTTACTTTCAAAGTTTGATGATTTCTGGTGACAGGCTCACTGTTTTTACCCTGGTGACAGTGTTTGGTGACACTAACCATTCTGATGACAGAATTGTTGACACTGTTTTCAGTGTGGTTACATCATTTTCCCCACTTTTTTTATTTTTATTTTTTATGTTTTAAACCACATGTTGCTTTGCTTAGCATTATGCCCTTTATGGTATTTGCTTCCCTTGTTCTTTTGGTGACACCATTACTTATGGTGACACCTTCCATTCTGATGACAAAATTTTTGAAACTGTTTTCAGTTTGGTGACACCATTTTCCCCACTTTTTTTTTTTAATTTTTTTTATTGTAAACCACATGTATCTTTGTTTAGCATTATCCCCCTTTGGGTATTTTCTTCCTTTGTCATAGGGTTGTTCTTTTGGTGACACCATTTATTTGGTGACATACCACATGTCCTTCTGGTGACAGCCTCCTTTACACTTTTTTCAATTGTGGTGACAGAGCTTGTGGTTACACCTCAAGTGCTTTGTTGGCAGATTATATGTACTGAAAAACACTTGAATCAATTTGTTTCATTTTGAACATAAACTAAAAGTTGGTGATAGTTTATATAAAAGCTGGTGACAGTGTAAGAAACTGGTTACAACTAACATTGTATTCAATATAAGAAGAACAAAAACATAAAATGTACTAAAACTCAATGTAGCATAAACTGTCTAGCTGGTCTGATGACTCTTTGATCCTTTTCATCTATATTCTCCAGCTGAAGGCTTCCTTTTTTTTTGAGGTCGGCCGCATCTTTTACGCACCAATGGTGGGTGACATCTCTGCTGTTTGATGTCATCTGGCACAACCCACTCTGCTTCTTGTAACACTGGATATATTGTCTCTTGATAAGCCAAGGTCCAAGCTTCATTTGTGTAATAAGTGCTAATATACCTCAAAACAGCCAGTTCTTTCTCTCTGATGACAACAAGCGCGTGTACACAAGGTATCTTGTCGTAATCAAATACCTTACATGTACAAGATTTCTGATTCAGATCAACAAGAACCCTATTCATGCCACCAACAACTTCAAACTGGAAGTCATTCAGTTGTTTGACAGTGTATATTCCTGATTCACTGCATCTTATGTACACTGTATCACTGATTTTTTTTGGAAGATCAAAGCTGTTATCCTCAGATTCTTTTCTGCGGTCATTGAACCATTTTGTTAGTTTCTCTCTGATTGCATTCAGTAGTTCTACAATTGGGAATGATATATCTTCACCGAATACACTATTGATTGTCTCTGCATTGTTTGAAGTCATCATATTGTACCTGTCAGCTTTTGAATAAGCTCTTGCCCATTTCTCAAACTTCAGATCTTCAAGAAATTTCTTCATATCGCTGTTGGCATTAGTAATGCATTCAAAATAGGTGTTGAATCTTGATACTGTGTAACTGTTTGCAGCTTGTTCAAACCACTCACACAGACTCTTCTTCTTGAATTTTGACATTATATTCTGCTTCAAGTGCCATCTGCAGTAATAGTGCTTAGCATTTGGGTAAACCAACTCTAATGCTCTTGCAATGCTTTGATGACGGTCAGAAACAAAAACCAGCTCTTCACTTGATGGGATGACTGTTGCTAGCTTGTTGAAGAACCACTCATAAGAGGCGTTGTTTTCTGAGTCAACCACTGCAAAGGCAATGGGGTATATTTGATGATTTGCATCTTGTGCAGAAGCTGTGAGAAGAGTCCCTCTGTATTTCCCTTTTAGAAATGTACCATCTACCACTAGTACCTGTCATATTGAGTCTGATTACAGTTTTGCAGGTATCAAACTTATCTAAAAAATATTGGAAAATATTTGGTTACAGTAATCAAGCTCACGTTTGATGACATGCATGTAATATAGATACTGATATCAAAATTGATGACAGTATTCCCATCTCATACAACAATTGTACTCGAGATTACATAATAGGCATGTAGCAGTTATGATTAAATCTAAGAAATCCATTGATGACAGGCATACAAATTAATCAAACCCAGCTATCATAATGTAAGAATTTGTACCTTTCGCAGAATTGGGAATGCACGGATACATTGTCCAAATGCAATGAACAAATACTTGAACCTTGATTGGGAGTCAACTTGAATGAAAGTGACAGTTCCAGCATTATGTTGCTTTAGGACACAATAATATGCTGGTAATAATTCATAGCTTCCTTCTGATGACCCCTTTACCATCATTATTGCTGCATCACGAGCTTTCCATGATTTCCAGTAGCTCACATTTATTTTCAAGTCAGTTCTTATGATGTTTCTAATCTGACTTGGAGTTGGCCCCTTTTTGATGTCTTCATATCTGTTCATATGATGTAAAAGAGTCAATAAAATATCAGAGGAGTGATTACAGGAAGGAATTACAGTATATTTCACCTTGGTTTGATCTTTTCAGCAACAAGTTTGTAGTTAGGAGCGCGACGTTTTCCAATCCTTACTTCCAAACTGCAACTATGTTCTTGATTGTATTTCAAAATTTGAAATATAGTTCACCCAGTTAAGATGGCACCGTGAATTTTCCAATCGCAGCTCTTATCAACACAAACTGTTTTGTAATAACTTGGTGTTGTCTTTTTCACCCTGTAAGCAAACGTTTCTTGTGCAGCCAACAATGCAATAGCATCTTTCAGATGTTCTTTTGTTTTGAACAGTTGTCCCACGGCTATAATAATGACCCCTTTTCTTGAACTTATAGATTCTGAATAATTTGTGGGCATTGTAGTGCTACTGATGCCACTCTCAATCTCGGTATCATCTCCATTATCATATGTATCATTGGCATTATTTATGCAGTCTACATCATCATTCTGCACACAGAAGCTGTCTTCCATCACATATGTATTCTTGAAATAGCTGTCAGCATGTAAAACCAACTGATTTTCATCATTCATGGAGTGTGTAACCGGATCTTCAATGATTTCCTTTACAACAGTAGCATATAAAGGCAATGTCCAATTCACTTCCTTCACTTCTCACTCATTTGAAAGAAACTCCTCAAATCACTGTCATTCTCAATCAAAAAAGGCTCCATAGTTTTCTTGAAAGGATGCAAATGGCTGAATTGAAGATTAGGAGCCAAACTGTCACTGTTGATGAATCTGTTGATTATCTCAGTCTTCATATCATACATACTCATAGGTTGATTGATGACAATCACTTTTGATGACACATCCCCAACAAACACTAAATCATCTTCTTCCATCTTCCATTCTCCTCCAAATTTTACCGTTAGCAGATTGACATCCATTATACCTGTTCCCTGGTGACATCTCTTAAGCTTAATACACAACTATCAAAATCAAATTGCAATTAGATACTGGGATGACAGGCATCCAGTGTTGTTAAAACTGAGACCAAAACCAAACTGAGATGCTGTGATGACAGACATCCAATTTCACTCAAACACAGCTATCATAATCAAATAGCAATTAGCTACTGGGATGACAGGCATCCAGTGTTATTCAAACTAAGATCAAAATCAAACTGAGATGGTGTGATGACAGACATCCAATTTCACTCAAACACATCTATCATAATCAAATTGCAATTAGCTACTGGGATGACAAGCATCCAGTGTTATTCAAACTGAGACCAAAACCAAACTGAGATGGTGTGATGACAGGCATCCAATTTCACTCAAACACATCTATCATAATCAAATTGCAATTAGCTACTGGGATGACAAGCATCCAGTGTTATTCAAACTGAGACCAAAACCAAACTGAGATGGTGTGATGACAGGCATCCAATTTCACTCAAACACAACTATCATAATCAAATAGAAATTAGCTACTGGGATGACAGGCATCCAGTGTTATTCAAACTAAAACCAAAACCAAACTGAGATGCTGTGATGACAGGCATCCAATTTCACTCAAACACATCTATCATAATCAAATTGCAATTAGCTACTGGGATGACAGGTATCCAGTGTTATTCAAACTAAGACCAAAATCAAACTGAGATGCTGTGATGACAGGCATCCAATTTCACTCAAACACATCTATCATAATCAAATTGCAATTAGCTACTTGGATGACAGGCATCCAGTGTTATTCAAACACATGTATCAAAAACAGAATTCGGGATTACAGTACAAAAATCACCAAATTTGCTACTGAGATGAAAATCATCAACTAAGATCAAAATCAATGACAATATTCACGTATCAAACAACAAACGAGCACAAATTCGATATTTACCTCTTTTGAAATCTGAATTCGGGATTACAGTGCTACAGCTGAGCACAAATTCGTTCAGGTTTGATGACTGATGGCGAAATCGACGATGCCTGATGAAGAAATTGGCGTTCCTGCTTCAGATCGAGATCGAAATCTTCGAAATCAGGGAAATCGGGGAGGCCTGGTGAAGAAACTCGCGTTCCTCCTCGTCGTTCCGTGAATCAGAAGAAATTGCCGTTCGGCAATAGGAAAAAATAGGAGGGTATTGAAGCTAGGGGTAAAAATGTCAATTTTGGACATTTTGCAAAAGCCACTATGAAAATGGACATTTTGCAAAACAACCCCCTTATTTTGGACGGTTACCAAAAAAATCCAATCCAAAAAGACCATAATTTAAACATCTTAAAAAATGTGTTAACCAAACACAACCTTATTGTTTTGCATTATAATCATAATGCATTTGGAATCCAAACACACCCCAAATATTTCTAACCAAACCCGTTCAACTCAACCCAACCAAATATTTCTAACCAAACCGGTTCAACCCACAATTTTCCAGATGGAGTTGGGTCCACTCATGAATCATCCATTGGGTCTGACTCGAGGGTAACGAAAAACGTATATAAATTAAAGAAAAAATCACCGAAAATAATACCAACTATTAAATGTGAACCAAAAATAATACAAACTTTCAAAATTATAAAAATATAGCCAAACTATGTTGATATATACCGAAAATAATATACCGGTTCATTTTCCGGCAAGAGTGTACAGTTGTACACCGCAATGACACATAGGGAAAAAAATTTAACACGGCCTATTACTAATGTGTATGTGCTTCTGGGGAAAAAAATTTATGTAATTAAATTGAAGGAAGAGAACTACAGAAGTGAGAATGAACAGTGGGCACATTCTCGATCAAGAAAAAGGAAGGGCAAAGGAATAAACAGTTAGGGTCCATTTGGTATTGATATCTAGATATCATATATCGGATATCAGCCCCCAATATCTGATATCTAGTGTTTTGTATGACTAGATATCGATATCACCTAAAATGATATCGATATCTAGTGTTTGGTATCCCATAAGATATCAAGTGATATCTGATATTTGTGTTCGGTATGGCCAGATATCGATATCGATCACTTGATATTTATATACCAAATTTGGGCTATTTTGATATACTGATTTTCAATGGTATATCACTTGATATCGATATCACCCGATATCGATATCTTGATACTGATACCGATATCTTAATATCAACCGATATCGATATCTTGATATTTAGATATCGATACCAAACGAGCCCTTAAAGTAGACCCTCAATTAGCAAAATTCAGATTCCCATGTCCCTTCAAAAGCATAAATATCACAGAAATCGATCTAGCTAATTCTTGACAGCTACTTCTCAAAGAAAGAGAAGAGGGCTAATTCGTTTGAACCCTCACAATTTGCAAAATTCAAGTTCAGAAATTGCTAATCAAGATCAAGACCTACCAAACCCCTAACTAGAATTGATACGGGGTTAGCCGCAGGATGGTCCGATCTTCGACAATCAAACAAGAAACTAAAGAACGGAAGCAAGAAAGACTCAAGACTCAACAAGAAAAGCAAGAAACGAATCAAGAACACCAAGAATTGCTCGATGTCGAACAAGAAACCAAAAAGATGGAGCAAGAACGGAAGCAATATGCAAGACTCGATATCGACAAGATCAAGAAACAAAGACTCGATTAAAGAAACAAACAAGACTCAAAATTTATGTAAAGACACGACCGATAAGGACTGATTCGAACTAAAATAGAACGAGATAAAGACCCTAGACCTCCTTAGAGGGTAGTTTTGTGAGCTGAATCTGCCGTGTTTTACAGTAACTTTTATATCAATTTCTGCATACATTTCATGCATTTGGACTAAGATAGTACATAATCTATGTAGTTTATGTTTAATTGCCAAATTATGGAATCTACACCAGTTTCTGTTTAATTTCGCAGAATTCGAGGCAAATTACAGAAATTCTGAGAAAGGTCGGAAAAGCTCGGAAATCAACTACAGAAGTCCAAGGTCAAGAAGCAGCGGAACCGGTCGAATCAAGCTAGGACCCAGAGTTACTCCATTTAGAGTACTGTTACTCGACCTCGACGAAGGTGTCCGAGCATAGACCTTGTCGACTAAGCCTTGATCGAGAAGATAAGAGCCAGATCAACCCGACTCCGGAAGCCAACTCGATCTCGAGTACATCTTGTCGAGATCGACCACACTTCGACGCCATGTCCGGAGTCGACAAGTTGAGAAAAGCCGAGAAGCTGAGGACGGAGACGCCGAGCCAACCCTACTCGATCTCGAGGAAGCCTTGTCGAGATTGAGGACCACCATGGCGCCAATTCGAGTCCATGCCGAGGAGGAGTTCCTCGACCACACCAGTTAGCCATCCTCGACGACTTCCCAACTCGTTCTCGAGTTGCTTAGTCGAGATCGAGGAGCCAGGAGCACCTGTCCGAGCCTTGTCGAGCAGAGCTACCCGACCAAGCCAGCCAGCCCAGTCGATGACCATGTCTACTCGAGATCGACGAACCTTGGTCGAGATCGACGAGCCGTGTCTGGGAGCGCGTTACGCGGTTTGACTATCCTACTCGGTTTGGGAATCATTGGGCCGAAGGAAGCCAAGTCTATCCGAAATCCATCAAGTTCTATCTATGGAAGACAAGATCTATCAACATGAGAAGACTTACCTATTTAGATTTAATTTCCCATCTTTAGATTTAATTTCTTTATGGGATTTATTTATCTTTTAAGCTTTTTAGATATAGATAGAGATATTCTATCCTTGAATAGCAAGGAATAGAAGGCTATAAATAAAGCCTTAGGGGCTGGTTTTTCATTCATTCAATCACACACACAATTCCATTCAAGTAAGTAGGAGTAGAGGGAGAAAGTTTGTGGCAAGCAAGGTGGAAAGGCGAAAGCGGATTTGTCTTGTTGGTTGTAAGCTTTCTTTATTTAATTCAATGCAAGTTAGTTTCTTTTGTTATTTGATGTCTTTCTTGATAATGAAGAGCGAGTAGTCCACCCACTTTTGGGGCTGGGGTGAGCCCGACGGTGGCCATGTGAGGTGATGCGGTAAAGGTCAGATCTTTTTATGCAATTCATCTTCTATCCCTATGAGCATGATTCTTTTGCGAGAGTTGAAGGTGATCCTTGTTTCTGTTATTGAAGCGAAAGTGATCTTAATGCAACTTGGATTAATTATGTGAAAAGGGTTAGTAACAATTAGGGTTTATGTGAAAGCCTCTATATGCCTATTTGTTAGTAACGAAAGTTATTTTGATGGAAAGCATGATCTTTTATGCTTTTATATGTTACTTTGCATGGTTATCGTTGTGGTGTTGATACCCTGGCTTTGGAAGTTCTTTTATATATTGATTTATTTTTATCGAAATTCTGAAATCTGTGTTCGAAGTTGCAATTTATATTTTCTGAGTTCTTAGTCGATCTAGAGCAGTGCTTGTCGAGATCGAGTAGGCTCTTTGTCGATCTCGAGTGGAGTCTGGTCTAGGTCGAGTTACTGTCGTCAGATTTTTAGTTTCTGTGTCTACTGTTGTTAGTCGATCTCGAATACTGCCTTTGTCGAGATCGAGTTAGTTGCTGCCTTTGTTTTATTTCTTGCTTTCGTTTGTTATTTCTGTCTTTCCTTATTTGTTTCTCTGTTTCTGCTTTTTCTATTGTTTTTCTGTGAGATTTACAGCTGCCTAGGATCCGCTGACACGCTTCCTCGTGGATTCGATCCTGACTTTCTCTTACTACATTGGAGGAGTCTTGTAATTATTTGCGTGGGCTTAAATCTGGTTTGATCTATTTCGTTATATTTCATACTCGATTTCCTCCCCATAACAAATTGGCGCCGTTGCCGGGGAAGCTATCATTCACGCCTTAGGTAGTCAGTTCTCACTTTTTCTTTGAGTTACTTTACAGGTGTATGCGCCGTTCTGGTCAACCACTTGAGTTTGACGGCTTAGACGAACCAGAGCGCCTTCTACACATCAGAGCTAAACTTCAAAGAGCCATGGCAGCTGCAGAGACACAGGAACAGCTGATCGAAAGGCTTACGAGGGATCTAGCCGTCAGGGATGATACTCTCGCCACTGAGAGAGCAAGAAGGGAACAAGAAGCTGAACGTGCGAGGCAGCTGGCAGCTGAGCTTGCCCAGTACCCAACCACGGCAGAGGATTATATGCACCCAACTCTCGTCATGCCTGAATTGGCGATTCTTATCCATGAAAACTCTTTTGAAATTCGCACTCAATTTCTTATAGAGCTTAAAAATAATGCCTTTTTTGGTAGATTTAATGAGTGTCCTCTTGAACATATTACCAATTTTTCTGACATGTGCCATACTCTTGCTCACGGTACAACTTTGGAATATGTCAAGATGAAGGCTTTTCGCTGGTCTCTCGCTGGACCTGCACTGAAGTGGCTTGAAGGGCTGAAACCAAGGTCCCTCACGACATGGGCCCAAGTAGAGCAAGAGTTTCTGAACAAATTCTTCCCTCCTGCAAAGACATCACTCCTCCGCCAGAAAATCACCGCTTTCAAACAGAAGCTCGGGGAACCGCTAGCAAAGGCATGGGAACGCTACAAGGAACTGCTACGATCTTGCCCTACTCATGGACAACCAACATACGTCATTCAGGAGATCTTCTTCAACTCTCTTGATGAAGTCACTAAGGACAGAATCAACCAGTATACTCCCTATGAGTATCTGACGATGCCACCAATTGACGCATGGGGAGTGCTCGACAAGCTCACTAATTATGACAACAAGTATGGGTCTACTGCAACTGACAGGCCTAAAGTCGTTATGCCAAATCAAAGTAAATTCCTAAGATGCAAACTATAACAAGTATAGTAGGTAAGTTAGGGTCGAACCCACAGGGAAACAGAATCAATTGTAAGAGCAAGTATTATTACCCAAAAGTAACCAATTCAAGGGGGAGTTTTGTGTGTAAGCAATAGTGACCGAACAAGTTGCAATAAGAGGTTGCGAATATATGATGGAAAAGTATCACACCAGGTAATTATCCGCACAACAATTGAGATGGTTCATCATCGCATTCTATGAGTCTCAAGTTCTAATGTCCAGTAATTGTTCTCAATTCAGATCGTGTAATAGCTTTTAGTCCTACCAGTCCTAAAAGCACTTATCACCAAATTACAAGGGAAAACCTTCACCGAATAATAAAGAGATAGCATTCAAACATGAATTATAATGAGATACAAGCGATTCTAACAACCCGTTAAAATAGCCTGTAATCGAATCTCCTTCACAATCTACCACAAGCAACCTGCGTATGATGATTGTGTTTGCTACAATGAATCTACAACCCCAAACCTGGAATTGGAAACCCTAGCAATATGACTAGTATCGATAAACCTAGGTGATCAATCCAGATTAACCAATAATAAGCAATCAAGCAATAAACTCAGGAGATCGAAACAATTAACAAAGGACGAACAAGAGTAGAATACTCACAACCAAATCAATCGAAGGCTTCAAAGAACCAAGTGCAACAAAGGAGAGTTAGTTCTCCATAGGGTTTGTGAGATGAAGGAAATGAAAATACGTCTCTGGAAAATAACCTAAAAAAACAACTGCTGCCTTCTCGGCAATAATAAAAACTAAAAGGGTTTAGAATCCCGTAAAAATATAATATTAAAAACTAATAAGATAGGGGAAAAATCGGATAAGACTCCGTCTCTAGGGACTGACGCGGGCGCGCCAGTGGATCGTCTTGCTACTTCTATCTGATGCAACGACGCAGGCACTTCCTCCTAGCAGTGCGGGCGCGTCAGTAGCAGCGCGGCCGCGCCAAGCTCACCAGCTTCCAGTTGCTTCCGAACTTCTTCACTTCAACTCTTCTATAACTTGCATGATCCTATGATTTCTTCAACTTCTTCAACAGGTTCCGAATCACCAAGTTCATACAAATATCTCTCACAATGACATGTAAATGATGACAAAAACTACTAAATGCGCTATAGAATATATCGCATATCAAATTCCCCCATACTTAAACCTTTACTCGTCCCGAGTAAGCATAGAAGCTAAGCCTACTCTCACCATAAAGCTCAAAGGTTCACAGACAGTACAAGGAAAATGAACACTAAGTACTAGTAGTTTTCACCATCTTAACAATCAGCACCAAAGACAATCAAAATAGGAAATGAGACTTACAATTGTATCTCAACCATCTACACCTTATAGCTCCCAGTGGCCTACCCGAAAACCTCCTTATCACTCCACTTCTTATGTCGCCTTCGCCAAGAGATCAATCCTAAACACTCAAAGTAAACGCTCATCTTGCCAAGGCGCCCTTTCGGGTTTTCACCAAGCCACTCATTTTTTTTTCAAAAATGGTACTCACATAAACATTCTCACTTCCCTCAAGTCTCATATTGCCAAAGCCTAAGGCTCGCCAGACTACCTGCTTTTTGCCCGAGTCGCCCTTTCGGGTTTTCAACTCATCCCAGGATTTTGATTGCTTTTTTTTTTTTTTTTTTTTTTAGAATAACAAGTGCAGAATCTGTACAAAAATAATGCGGAAATGAAATATGTACAAGATATGTAAATCCTTTCCCTCCCCCATACTTGAATGAAGCATTGTCCTCAATGTGAAAGAAGACAGAAATAAGTAGGGAGAAAGGAAACAGAAGGACTCCAGCTGTGCCACTACCGCTACCCACCTCTAGGCGACGCCGTCTACCCAGAACTGACGTCGGAAAATAATCAGCCTCAATATACCAATCAGTCCAAGTCTCAGACCAAGGAAGGGGCTTAGGGAGCCTGAACTGATACTCTTTCTTCTTGCCTGTACACCAAATGGTTCCCCCATCCGGCGCAGTGTCAAGCACTAAACACCTCCGCAGATACTCCTCTGTGTAGGTCCTTGCTATGACCTGCTCCTCCAGCTCTTGCAAACCACCTTGCTCAACGCCCGCAGCAATGGCTACCCGAGTAATAAGTCCGCCTTGGACCATTTCTGGTCCAGTGGCACTGCGATCCCTTCTGACCCTGTCGAGCCCATCGAAGAAGAGCCTAACCCAGTCAGGCGTATAATTTGCAGTAGGCATAGCGCTGTAAGCAAACCTCAGGTGTGTCATGGAGAGCTTGGTATCTGTGGTCAACCCATAATATGTCCCAGAGACGATCTTGCACAACATACGGAAGACAGGATGAGTAATCCTGCGGTTGTACTCGTTACTGGTTAAGAATTCCTCTCCAGACACCGCTCTAAAGAATGCAACTAGGTCTGGGTCGGTCGCGGATGTCACCCATCCATCAGTTGGGGCTTTAGTGATCCCCAGAGCAGCTCGTAACCTTGCTGCAGAAATCCTGTAGGAAGTGCCATTGAACCTGAAAGAGACCCCTCTAATTCTGTTATCCCCAAGGCACAGCTGATATGTCGCAAGGAACGCTTGCACAGTTCTGGGTATCCTACAGCTCTCAACTCCAAAAAATCACCAATACCAGCGTGAGCTAGACACTTCTGCATACAATCCAGCATCTGAAGTCTCTGAAGGGTCTCTCTATGCAGATATTTTGTAGAACTGACACAGTTTACCTTATTATAAATAGCCCACTCCTCTTCAGACAAATCTAACTCATCATCAGATCGACTCACCTCTTCCTCCGATGAACTCATATTCGACAAATAATAAGACTAGATCCTAATCGAAATAAGGACAGCGGAAAGAACTCACAAAGAACAGAGGAGGCTCGGCTCAGGAGGCCGGCGCGGGTGCGTCAGGAACACAGCGCGGGCGCGTCGGAGATAGGAGGGCGCGTTTGAGGGCGCGGGCGCGTTGGAGAGTGGCGCGGCCGCGTCGGTGGTGTCAGCCTCTTGGTGCGTAACTCTGACAGGCGCGGGCGCGTTGGAGAGTGGCGCGGCCGCGTCGGCGATTTCTGCAGACCTCCAAAATCGTCGGAAGCGGTTGTCGACGCGGAGCCTCCCCACGGTGCCGAGGACTTAAGGAAAGGACAATGGGGTAAGGGGGATGGTGTTTAGGGATCTTGGTGGAGCTCACCACTTGAAATAGGGGTGGGGGGTGTTTGGCGTGAGGTGAGAGTGAGAGGAGAGGATGTGGATGTGGGGAAGGGAGTGTGGGGGCTGTAGGGTTTTGGTTCTATTTGAGGGATGGTGATGGGGGAGTGATGGGGCTTGAAGATGGCGGGCTGGCCCGAAGTGGGTTTTCCAGCCCGTGGTCTGTTGGGGTTTTTTGTTATTTTTTTCGAATTTTTTATTTATTTTTTAAACAGAAAATTAACACTGCGGATGCAGTGGGTCCGAAATGCGGATGCAATTCGTCACCAGAAGCTCCCTCTTTATTACCTACAAGTTAGAATAAAACTAGTTAAGGGAAAGAATGCAATACCTTGGGTTGCCTCCCAAGCAACGCCTTTGTTTCAAGTCGCTGGCTCGACTAAGCCTTTTTTGATTTTTCTAACTCTGCATTTGGCTCCTCCAAAACTAACTCATCCATAGCCTCCTTCGGGAACCCTTCATAGTATGTATTAAGCCTTTGACCATTTACCTTGAACTTCTTGTGGTTATTTGGGTCATATAACTCTACAGCGCCATGTGGGAAAACTTCAGCAACAATGTATGGTCCCCCCCACTTTGACCTGAGCTTCTCAGCGAAGAGTTTCAGGCGAGACTGAAAAAGTAGGACTTTGTCACCGGCTTTAAAGTCCTTCCTATGGATGTGCTTGCCATGCCATGCCTTGGTGTTCACCTTGTAGATTGCCGCATTATCATAGGCGTCCAACCGTAACTCCTCGAGCTCGCCTAACTGTAGCTTCCTGTGTTCTCCAACCCCGTCACTCTGCATATTGCATTGTTTTACTTCCCACCAAGCCTTGTGCTCCAGCTCAATAGGAAGATGACATGCCTTACTATAGACAAGTCTGAAAGGGGACATCCCAATTGGAGTTTTGTAAGCAGTGCGATAAGCCCACAATGCATCATCAAGTCTCAAACTCCAATCCTTCCTGTTAGGATTTACAGTCTTCTCGAGAATGGCTTTGATCTCTCTATTGGACACCTTTGCTTGGCCATTCGTCTGTGGATGGTATGCGGTGGAAACTCTATGTGTGACATGATATTTCTTCAGCACGGCAGTCACAATTTTGTTGCAGAAATGGGTACCCCTGTCACTAATCAGCGCTCTAGGAATTCCATGCCTGGCAAAAATATTGCTTTTCAAGAACCCTGCCACAACTTTAGAGTCATCAGTTCTGGTGGCCTTCGCTTCCACCCACTTGGAAACGTAGTCCACCGCAAGTAAAATATACAAGTTCCCACAAGAACTAGGAAAAGGTCCCATAAAGTCAATGCCCCAAACATCAAAGATTTCACAAATAATCATCGGTGATTGTTGCATTTCATTCCTTTGAGAGATATTCCCCATTCTTTGACACCTATCACATGCCTTGCAGAAAGAATAAGCATCTTTAAAAATATGTGGCCAATAAAATCCAGATTCAAGCACTTTTCTAGCAGTTTTATTGGCACCAAAATGTCCCCCACATGCTTGAGAATGACAAAATTCAAGAACAGATCGTACCTCATTATCTGGAAGACAACGACGAATTACCTGATCAGCACAATGTTTCCAAAGGTATGGGTCATCCCAAACATAGTGGTTTGCTTCTCTTCGAATCTTCTCTGTTTGAGCCTTGGTATGATCCGGGGGAAATTCCCCACAAACTAAGTAGTTTACAATGTCCGGGTACCAAGGGTTTACAGAATGAAGTCCAAGAACGGACTGAGATGGGCTGAGAATTAATAGCGTGGGCGCGTCAGGGAACGACGCGGGCGCGCCAGTACTCAGCGCGGGCGCGTCAGACTTCGGCGCGGGCGCGTCAGCTGTTGACGTGGGCACGCCAGACTCCGGCGTGCTTTTGTGCTCGATTCTGCATAATGTGTCATCCGGAAACGTACCTAAGATGGGTTTCTGTGACTCCGGCTTGTCCTCCTCATTCACCAATCTGCTTAAGTGGTCAGCCACCAAATTCTCCGCTCCTTTCTTGTCCGTAATCTCCACATCAAATTCGCTGAGCAACAGGACCCATCGAATTAATCTTGGCTTTGTCTCCTTCTTTGTCATCAAGTAGCGGAGGGCTGCGTGATCTGTGTAGATAATCACTTTGACCCCAAGCAGATACTGTCGAAACTTCTCTAGTGCAAACACCACGACTAGCATTTCTTTCTCAGTGGTGGAGTAGTTGCGCTGCGCTCCATTCAGAGTCATGGAAGCATAATGGATCACATGAGAGGCTCTTCCCTCTTTTTGGCCTAGCACTGCTCCCACTGCATAGTCGCTCGCATCACACATGATCTCAAATGGGCGAGACCAGTCTGGTGCCTGAATGATTGGTGCACTAGTGAGGCGTCCTTTCAGCGAGTCGAACGCCTCTTTGCACTCTTGTGTGAGTACAAAGGTCACATCTTTCTTCAGAAGCTCGCACAAGGGTGAGGATACCTTCGAAAAGTCCTTGATAAACCTGCGATAAAAACCTGCATGGCCTAGGAAAGAACGAACGTCGCGCACATTAGTAGGATAAGGCAAAGATTGAATTACATCAATCTTCGCCTTATCGACCTCAATACCCTTTGCAGAGACTATGTGACCTAAAACAATTCCCTGTTCTACCATAAAATGACACTTTTCAGAGTTCAAAACCAGATTAGTTTCAACACATCTTTTTAACACTAGTGCCAAATGGCTCAAACAAGTATCAAAGCTATCCCCATGTACTGTGAAATCATCCATGAATACTTCAATGAAATTTTCAATGTATTCAGAGAAGATACTAACCATACATCGTTGAAATGTCCCGGGTGCGTTACATAGTCCAAATGGCATTCTGCGATATGCAAAAGTACCGAACGGACATGTAAATGTAGTCTTCTCCTGGTCCTCTGGCGCTATGGCCACCTGAAAATATCCAGAATATCCATCCAAAAAGCAATAATAGGGGCGCCCATCAAGGCGTTCTAGCATCTGATCAATAAAGGGGAGGGGGAAGTGATCCTTCCTGGTTACTGTATTCAGCTTGCGATAGTCTATGCATACCCTCCAACCTGTTTGTGTTCGGGTAGGGACCAACTCACCTTGTTGATTCTCCATGACTGTAATCCCTCATTTCTTAGGGACAACTTGTGTAGGACTTACCCATTGACTGTCAGAAATTGGGAAAATCATGTTTGCTGATAGCAATTTCAGCACTTCCTTCTTCACCACATCCATCATGGGAGGATTGAGCCTTCTCTGTGGTTGGCGTGATGGCTTAGGTCCATCCTCCAGCAGAATCCTGTGCATGCATGTAGATGGACTAATTCCCTTGATGTCAGCGATGGTCCACCCCAGCGCAGTTTTGTACTCCTTCAGAACCTCCACTAACTTTTCTTCCTGCTCTGCTGAAAGCTTACTTGACACAATAACTGGTAAAGTGTCATCAACTCCTAGGAAAGCATACTTGAGATGACTAGGGAGTTGTTTGAGTTCAATTTCAGGTGCCTGCACAACAGATGGAACAAGCACTTCGCTTGGAGTCAGTAGATTGGGGCCAATGCCCAAAAGAGTAGGGGACTTACCTTCTACATCCATCTGGGCTACTAATTCCTGCATGTTAGATGTAATTGAAAAATTTGTATAGGACTTGTCAATAGCATTCTCAATAATTGACTGCAACTCATCTTCCCTAGAAATATCAAATAGATCTTGAGCTAATGGTTCAATCACATCAATAGAGCATAGAAAATGGTCATCAACAAGATGTTTCATAGCCTTGTATAAATCGAATTCAACCTTTTCTCCATCAAATTCCATTGTTAGTGTCTCAGAAACACAATCAATTTTTGTCCTAGCTGTTTTAATAAAAGGTCTACCTAACAGAATAGGCGCATCATGCTTATCATGTTCCATATCCAGGACAAAGAAATCTGCAGGAAAAATCAGTTTATCGACCATGACCAAAACCTCTTCTACTACTCCTTTAGGGTATTTATTAGACCTGTCAGCTAGTTGCACAATTACTCCAGTTTCATGCAAAGGTCCTAAATCTAGCGATTTGTAAAGTGAGTAGGGAAGCACATTTATGGAAGCACCCAAATCAAGCATAACTCTATCAAATTTTACATCTCCAATGACACAAGGGATAGTAACCATACCTGGATCAGTGCACTTTTTCGGCATTCTCCTCTGAAACATAGCGGAGACTTGCTCACTTACTTTCACTTTCTTTTTACCTTTCAGCTCCTGATTTCTCTTCACCGTGCAAAGCTCCTTCAAGAACTTGGCGTACTTGGGCACAGTTTTTATCATTTTCAGCAGAGGAATGTTCACCTGACACTTGCTAAATGTCTCGAAAAGCTCTGAATCATTGATTATCCTCCTCTCTTTGAGTGCCTCAGGGAACGGAGGTTTTGGTTTCTCCGACCCGAGAGGGGGAAAATCCGGTCGGACATATGTATCGACATAGGGCTCGGATTCAGGCGAGATCGGACTCGACGTGGGCGCGCCAGTATCCAGCGCGGGCGCGCCAGTGTTGGGCGTGGCCACGTCGGAGACCTGCGTGCTTTCCTCCTCATCTTCCTGACTTTTCAGCTCTTTTCCATTCCGAAGAGTTATAGCACTGACGTTTTCCTTTGGATTGACCACCGTTTGAGATGGTAGACCCCTTGACGTCTTTGCCTCTATTCTCATGATTGCTTCGGCCATTTGCCCCATTTGTTTCTGTATATCTTTTATGCTCGATTCAGTTGTCTGAACATGCGCAGTAAAGTGCTGTGTCAGGGTATTGAGCATGGACTCAGTAGAGGGAGCGTTACCTTGCTGCCTCTGATTGTAGGGAGGTGGCTGTTGCTGATGTGGTTGGTTTGGTGGATCCCTCCATCTGAAATTTGGGTGATCCCGCCACCCTGGGTTGTAGGTGTTTGAGTAGGGGTCATGTCTGGGTCTCTGAGGTCCATTTCCACCTATAGCACTTACTTCAGCGGTGTCTTCCTGGAGTGTAAGACACGCATCAGTTGGGTGGAAGTTATCATTGCAGATTCCACAAGCCTTGAGTTGTTGAGGAGTCCCTTGCAGAGTGAGCCTCCTAACCATATCCTTCAATTCAGCAATATCTTTGGATTGGTTAGAGTCTACCGAATTGACTCCTTTCTTTCTGGTGGATTTCCCGAAATTTCTAGTCCCCTCAGCCATTTCCTGAATCTTCTCCATAGCTCCCTCTGGCGTGGCATTCAGAATATTTCCTCCGCAGGCGGAATCAATCATCCTTCTATCAGATTCCAGCAATCCCCCATAGATGTATAGGACTAGGTCCTTCGTGCTGTAGCCATGGAAAGGGCAATTAGCGCAAAGCTTCTTGAACCTTTCATTGTAATCGTAGAGGGTTTCATCATCTTCCTGCTCTATATTGCCGATCGCCTTCTTCAAGGTGCTCTCCTTCTTAGCAGGGAAGAATTTCTCCAGGAAGGCCTTGTGGAGCTTAGGCCAAGTATCGATGCTCCCTGTAGGAAGACTGTAGTACCAGTCATCCGCAGCATCGACCAGCGTGAACCCAAAAGCTCTCATCTTTATCTGTGCTTCATCTATATTGGCTGGTTTCATGCTCATGCACACATTATGAAACTTCCCCATGTGCTTGATGGGGTCTTCTACAGCCAATCCATGGAATTTGGGTAGTTGATGAATCAGCCCAGACTTCAGCTCAAAATGGTTGCCATCCCCCAGAGCAGGGATTGTCACAGCAGGTGCCTGCTGTGTGATGTTTGCTGCTGTCAGCTGTCGCAGCGTCTGATTTACATTTCCAGCCATTGGATCAGGTTGTTGGTGTTGTTCTCTAAGACGGCGGTGGTATGTCCTGTCAATTTCCCAATCAAAATCAACAAGATGGGGATCAGTAGCACGAGTGCGAACCATGCAAGAGGTTCGCACCCAAACAGGTAATAAGACAAACAAGAACAAAGATAATCCGTTTCCCCGGCAACGGCGCCAAATTTGACAGGCCTAAAGTCGTTATGCCAAATCAAAGTAAATTCCTAAGATGCAAACTATAACAAGTATAGTAGGTAAGTTAGGGTCGAACCCACAGGGAAACAGAATCAATTGTAAGAGCAAGTATTATTACCCAAAAGTAACCAATTCAAGGGGGAGTTTTGTGTGTAAGCAATAGTGACCGAACAAGTTGCAATAAGAGGTTGCGAATATATGATGGAAAAGTATCACACCAGGTAATTATCCGCACAACAATTGAGATGGTTCATCATCGCATTCTATGAGTCTCAAGTTCTAATGTCCAGTAATTGTTCTCAATTCAGATCGTGTAATAGCTTTTAGTCCTACCAGTCCTAAAAGCACTTATCACCAAATTACAAGGGAAAACCTTCACCGAATAATAAAGAGATAGCATTCAAACATGAATTATAATGAGATACAAGCGATTCTAACAACCCGTTAAAATAGCCTGTAATCGAATCTCCTTCACAATCTACCACAAGCAACCTGCGTATGATGATTGTGTTTGCTACAATGAATCTACAACCCCAAACCTGGAATTGGAAACCCTAGCAATATGACTAGTATCGATAAACCTAGGTGATCAATCCAGATTAACCAATAATAAGCAATCAAGCAATAAACTCAGGAGATCGAAACAATTAACAAAGGACGAACAAGAGTAGAATACTCACAACCAAATCAATCGAAGGCTTCAAAGAACCAAGTGCAACAAAGGAGAGTTAGTTCTCCATAGGGTTTGTGAGATGAAGGAAAGGAAAATACGTCTCTGGAAAATAACCTAAAAAAACAACTGCTGCCTTCTCGGCAATAATAAAAACTAAAAGGGTTTAGAATCCCGTAAAAATATAATATTAAAAACTAATAAGATAGGGGAAAAATCGGATAAGACTCCGTCTCTAGGGACTGACGCGGGCGCGCCAGTGGATCGTCTTGCTACTTCTATCTGATGCAACGACGCAGGCACTTCCTCCTAGCAGCGCGGGCGCGTCAGTAGCAGCGCGGCCGCGCCAAGCTCACTTGCTGCTTCCGAACTTCTTCACTTCAACTCTTCTATAACTTGCATGATCCTATGATTTCTTCAACTTCTTCAACAGGTTCCGAATCACCAAGTTCATACAAATATCTCTCACAATGACATGTAAACCATGATAAAAACTACTAAATGCGCTATAGAATATATCGCATATCAGCAACCTATGAAGAGAACCCCTACGCCAGGCTAGCACCATCCATGCCCCTCTATGAGCCTCCTAAAGAGATTGATCCAGATGTAAGGGAGCAGTACTACAGAGATCAGAACAAGAAGCTCCTTAAGCAAGTGAAGTATCTTTCTGTCAACCAGCCTTGTATTGAATGCGGATCGTAGCGGCACACCACTACTGAGTGCCCACACACAGAGCAAGTCAGGCTGGCAGAACACCATGAAGAGGTAGCTTACGCAGGGGGTCCCAATCGCTACACGGGGGACCAAATGTTTCAACAACCACAATGGAACCAAGGTGCCCCTAGGAATCCCCCGCCCTACAGAGCTCCAGGACATCCGGAAAGAGACCAGAAAAGGGATGATATACAGACAGTCCTGGAGGAAATACGGAGGAATCACTCAGAAACCAAACAGTCATTCAACTCTGTCTACACTCAGATGCAAGGAGTCAACTCTAGGCTTGGGAAAATTGATATATGGCAGAAATCAAATGATACACAGATTGGTCAGCTAGCAGCAGGAATCCCCAGACAGTCAGGTTTGCTCCCTGGAACTTCAGAACTAAATCCAAAGGGAAAAACTGGACACATCGCTGCTGTAAAACTCAGAAGCGGCCATCAACTGCAAGAGTCAGAGGTCGGAAAGCAGCAGAACAACGAAGAACAGCAAGTCGACGTCGACAAAACTCTAGTCGATCTCGAGGAGGGCCTGCTCGGTCTCGAGAAGAAAATATAGAAGCCCTCGTCTGCATTGCACAGCAACTCGACACCACCAAATCTGGTCGAGATCGACAAAGACGTGGTCGATATCGAGGAGTCCCAAGTCGACGTCGAGAAAACTGCAGCACCTCCGCCATCTGTTCTGGCTCCGACTCAGAAAAAGAAGCTGCCTTTCCCCACAAAATCTCCAAAGGAACCGGCAGAAAAGAAATTCCAGCGCTTCATCAAGATGCTTCAGAAGCTCAACATCACCATCCCCTTCATAGAAGCTCTCAATGAAATGCCATCCTATGTCAAGTTCCTGAAGGAGATTCTGAGCAAAAAGCGATCAATGGCTGAGATTACAGAGGAATGCAGCCATTTGGACATACTGGAGAAGAGGCCGGATCCAGGTAAGTTTGCTATAACCATTGAATTTGGTCCATATAAAATTAATGCCTTATGTGATTTTGGAGCTAGTGTGAGTATAATGCCTTTAACAATTTGGTCCAAGATTAAGATAGGTGCCCTAGAACCTGTGGATGCTAGACTTTACATGGCCAACAACACGGTGGTCATTCCAATAGGCATGGTGGACAATGTGCCAGTACAAGTAGGTAAATTCTTTGTCCCTGCTGATTTCTTAGTTGTTGATATGCAAGAAGACCCTGCTTGTCCAATTATTCTAGGAAGACCCTTCTTGGCGACGGTGGATGCCAACATAAGCGTAAGGAAAGGAGTGCTCACTTTCAACATCAGCGATGAGGTAATTGAATATTCCTTTAATAAAACTGAAAGGCATACAGGTCCAATGGAAGAGGTAAAATCTATCTCAGCTTGCTACATCACCTGCGGGGAACCCAAGGTAAGAAATATGACCCCTGAGGAGCTGGAAAACAGGGATATGGAGGCCCAGGTGGAGGAGATCATGGCAATCCTAAAGGAGGACACAGAGAATCCAATCGACACAAACCAAGGTACGTCGTTATGGACTAATTATTTTTTGGATGCCTTGACAGGAACCAAGTATGGGGTAAGGTTGACCAAGACTCCTTGACATCGAGGACCCTAGTCGATCTCGACCAAAACCAGGAGCCTCCACCAGCACCAGCGTCGTCGAGCAGCCAGACAGAAGCCGAGCCTTCCTCGAGATCGAGTACAGTACTCGAGATCGACCACCATAGCCCTGCCTCGACTTCGCCTTCCTCAAGCTGAATCCTACTCGAGATCGAGTAGCCCTACTCGAGATCGACCAAACACTGTGGTACCCGATTCCATCTCTGCGAAGGTAAGCCCATGTATGGATCTTTCTTCTCCTATTTCCATTAAAGATCTATCTATACATGGGAGAGGTTTGCCTTGGTATGTGCGATTATGCAGGATTTCCAATTATGAGCCTAAGGAGTATGAAGTTGGAGACAAACTCTATGTCTCGAAATCAAAGGATCATTGGTTCCCTAACAAATTCAACAAGAAGAGGATGGGGTCTTTCGTGGTGAACAAGATCCATTCTGGAGGATTGCAGCTGATGGACAAGAATGGAGTCCTATTTGAGGCCCAAGCTACATGGGCCCTGCAGATGCCACCTTGAGCATAAATAGAAAGTCGGCCTAGCGACTATAAAATCTAGAGCTTGTACATAGACATTTAGTTTTGGACATTGTTTTGTTTGTTTTTGAACATTTTTTATTGTGGGTATATGTCTTCTGCACTTTTTAGGTCCATGGATAAGCTATAATCAGACTCGGCCCAGAGCATAGGACTCGATTCCCGGCGATCTGCACTAGGTGTCTAGTGAGTTTCTTTCTTTACCCTTGTTTTTATACAGTTAGGACACTGTAATGTTTAAGTATGGGGTGGGGTAAGGGCTTACTTTATGCATATTTACAATATTTGACATTTTGTGCATATTTAGAATTTATTTCTTTGAATTGCTACATGGCTATTTTGGAATGCATTATTGATCTATGTGCTTATATGCATGTTTTCCAAAATTTGAGAAAAAAATCACCCCCATTGAAAATTTTGATTAATGTCATGGAAACCTAATTGAACTCGTTAGAGATATAACATGAAATTGCCTAGTAAAGGGAAGTCACAATGAAGTGCATATTTGATTGAAAACCATGAAAGGAGGTAAAATTTGATATTGCTTTTGACATATTGCATGATAAGAGGATGGAGGACTTTATATTTCCATATAATGCTCATTGTTATATCCTAGCCTTACCTATGCTTATGCATTACACAAAAGCCATAATATGCCGTATTTCATATTTGCTCCACATAATCTAAAAATTGCCATTCTTTACCTTATTTCCATCCGGGGATTATGTTGAGAATGATGTTACATTATGGAGATGTTGTATGGTTGTTGTGTTGCTATTATCATTATTGGAGATTGGCAAGGAAATTGTTTGAAATATATGGAAAATTTAATGAGTGAAAAAAAATCCAATCACCTCAGGAGATAAAGGTAGATTGACCCTGCTCTCTGAGATAATAGTTTGGAGAGATGTGACACATTGTGAGGAGTCTGATGCACTAAGTATCCGGGGCCACTCATGACACCCATGTTTGCGACTCGCGAGAAGGCAGTGCTGAGGTTAGAGAGGTAAAAGCATTATTATTGAAAAAAAAAAGCATTATGAAAGGTGATGAATCTTATGACAAAGAATGTGGTATGAAATTCAGTTTGGAAATACTGGATTTCCTCAGATCATAAGCACCACATTGCCAGAAATTGCCCACCTTTTAGCCTTTTACCAATTATACTCCTTATTTGAGCTTAAATTAAACTCCTCTTGATTATTAATGCTTTGTCACATGAATTGTTTTTGCATAACCCTCCTTTTGTGAGTAGATGTTGCTTTTGTATATTTGCACATGCATGAATTTGTGACACTAGTACCTTTTCGATGATGGTAATTGATTGTAGGGTTATATGAGAATAAATCCAATATGTTGAGAGTTTTGATTTCTTCCCCTGTATGACAAATAAAAGTATTGCTTGAGGACAAACAAGCTTAAGTATGGGGTGTTTGTTGTGAGCTGAATCTGCCATGTTTTACAGTAACTTTTATTTCAATTTCTGCATACATTTCATGCATTTGGGCTAAGATAGTACAGAATCTATGTAGTTTATGTTTAATTGCCAAATTATGGAATCTACACCAGTTTCTGTTTAATTTCACAGAATTCGAGGCAAATTACAGCAGTTCTGAGAAAGGTCGGAAAAGCTCGGAAATCAACTACATAAGTCCAAGGTCAAGAAGCAGCGGAACTAGTCGAATCAAGCTAGGACCCAGAGTTACTCGATCTAGAGTACTGTTACTCGACCTCGACAAAGGTGTCCGAGCACAGACCTTGTCGACTAAGCCTTGATCGAGAAGATAAGAGCCAGATCAACCCGACTCCGGAAGCCAACTCGATCTCGAGTACATCTTGTCGAGATCGACCACACTTCGACGCCATGTCCGGAGTCGACAAGTTGAGACAAGCCGAGAAGCCGAGGACGGAGACGCTGAGCCAACCCTACTCGATCTCGAGGAAGCCTTGTCGAGATCGAGGACCACCATGGCGCCAATCCGAGTCCATGTCGAGGAGGAGTTCCTTGACCACACCAGTTAGCCATCCTCGACGACTTCCCAACTCGATCTCGAGTTGCTTAGTCGAGATCGAGGAGCCAGGAGCACTTGTCTGAGCCTTATCGAGCAGAGCTACCCGACTAAGCCAGCCAGCACAGTCGATGACCATGTCTACTCGAGATCGACGAGTCTTGGTCGAGATCGACGAGCCGTGTCCTGGAGTGCGTTACGCGGTTTGACTATCCTACTCGGTTTGGGAATCCTTGTGGCCGAAGGAAGCCAAGTCTATCCGAAATCCATCAAGTTCTATCTATGGAAGACAAGATCTATCAACATGAGAAGACTTACCTATTTAGATTTAATTTCTCATCTTTAGATTTAATTTCTTTATGGCATTTATTTATCTTTTAAGCTTTTTAGATATAGATAGAGATATTCTATCCTTGAATAGCAAGGAATAGAAGGCTATAAATAAAGCCCTAGAGGCTGTTTTTTCATTCATTCAATCACACACACAATTCCATTCAAGTAAGTAGGAGTAGAGGGAGAAAGTTTGTGGCAAGCAAGGTGGAAAGGCGAAAGCGGATTTATCTTGTTGGTTGTAAGCTTTCTTTATTTAATTCAATGCAAGTTAGTTTCTTTTGTTATTTGATGTCTTTCTTGATAATGAAGAGCGAGTAGTCCACCCACTTCTGGGGCTGGGGTGAGCCCGACGGTGGCCATGTGAGGTGATGCGGTAAAGGTCAGATCTTTTTATGCAATTCATCTTCTATCCCTATGAGCATGATTCTTTTGCGAGAGTTGAAGGTGATCCTTGTTTGTGTTATTGAAGCGAAAGTGATCTTAATGCAACTTGGATTAATTATGTGAAAAGGGTTAGTAACAATTAGAGTTTATGCGAAAGCCTGTATATGCCTATTTGTTAGTAACGAAAGTTATTTTGATGGAAAGCATGATCTTTTATGCCTTTATATGTTACTTTGCATGGTTATCGTTGTGGCGTTGACACCCTGACTTTGGAAGTTCTTTTATATATTGATTTATTTCTATCGAAATTCTGAAATCTGTGTTCGAAGTTGCAATTTATATTTTCTGAGTTCTTAGTCGATCTAGAGCAGTTCTTGTCGAGATCGAGTAGGCCCTTTGTCGATCTCGAGTGGAGTCTGGTCTAGGTCGAGTTACCGTCGTCGGATTTTTAGTTTCTGTGTCTACTGTTGTTAGTCGATCTCGAATACTGCCTTTGTCGAGATCGAGTTATTTGCTGCCTTTGTTTTATTTCTTGCTTTCGTTTGTTATTTTTGTCTTTCCTTCTTTGTTTCTCTGTTTCTGTCTTTTCTGTTGCTTTTCTGTGAGATTTACAGCTGTCTAGGATCCGCTGACACGCTTCCTCGTGGATTCGATTCTGACTTTCTCTTACTACATTGGAGGAGTCTTGTAATTATTTGTGTGGGCCTAAATCTGGTTTGATCTCTTTCGTTATATTTCATACTCGATTTCCTCCCCGCAACAGGTAGGAACCAAATACCAACGACTATAAAGCCCGCCTCTACAACCTTACACAACCAAGCGGACAACTTGGAGGCACAAGGAGGGAACTTGTGAATACCAGGATCACCAGGCTCTCGCGATGTTGATGAACTCAAAGCAAACCAAGTTGAGATCAATACCAATTTGCAATCAATGAGCTCCGCTTCTAATCGATCGACTTTCACTCATGTGTTTCACACAAAAAGAGAGACTTTGATTAATGAATTTCGTGATGTTCTACATGGAAGGGCTCGACATACATATCCTTACAACTGGAAACCTCTCCTTCCTAAGGTGCACCCACACAAGACCCCCATGCTGAAATGTGACCAACCTGCGCCCTTTGTTGGCCTTATTGGCGTTGTTCAGCCTTTTGCACAAGCTTCTGACGTGTCCGTTCATGCAGCTCCTTAACAAACTCAACATGCTTACCTGCTTCAAATGATTCTTTATCTCTCATAGGATATGGAGTAAGATCAAAAGGGGTTAGTGGATTAACACCATAGACACATTCAAATGGAGTGATTTTCGTTGAGGAATGCATAGTCCTATTATAAGCAAACTCCACATGAGGTAAGACTTCTTCCCAAAGTTTTAAATTTTTTCTTATTATGGTTCTTAGGAAGGTTGTAAGGGTTCTATTAGTCAGTAGTTACCTTAGTTTGGCCATCCGTTTGAGGGTGGCTATTAGTAGAGAATAGCAATCTAGTTCCCAATTTACTCCATAATGTTCGTAAAAAATGACTTAAGAATTTAACGTCCCTATTACTTACTATAGTTTTCGGCACACCATGTAATCTAACTACCTCTTTAGAGAATAAATTAGCGACATTGGTAGCATCATCAGTTTTGTGGCATGCAATAAAGTGAGCCATTTTAGAGAATCTATCGACCACTACAAATATAGAATCCCTCCCCTTCTTAGTTCTAGGCAACCCAACAATAAAGTCTAAAGAAATATCTTCCCAAGGGGCTGAGAGTGTGGGTAGTGGCGTGTATAATCCATGGGGCATAAGCTTAGATTTGGCATTTAAATAATCAATGCATCTTTTACGGCAATGGTCTACATCCCTAAGCATATGTGGCCAATAAAAGTGTGTTTTTAATGTATGGTATGTTTTCTCTCTTCCAAAATGTGTAAAGGCTCAGATTTATAAATATAATTTTTTCGGAAAAAGAGAATTAAAAATGAATTTAAATCGAATTAGAAGCTCGTTTAACGGATTTCGACCCGAATTTAAATTTTGACGAACCATTTCGTCCTTTTACCTCGCGAATTTAAAATAATTATCGGATAACGATATCCTTTAAGTTTTAAAAATCTAATTGATCGAGTAAGTAGGATTCGAGGAAACTAATATTCAAGAGTTAATTTTGGGATTCGAAATTCACGTATTTGGAATTTATTACCGGGTATTTAAATAAACAGATGCCGGTAATAAATACCGGTCACATCCCCGTCCGTAAGTTCCTTTCACACCCGCCTCTCCCCTACCTTCTGCAACTATAGCTACTCCTTCCCTTCTTCTGTACGCCATCTCCCCATCACTTCACATCTCTCCCTCCTTTAAACTCTTCAGCTCCTCCCCGCTCTCGTCCGGCATTCCATCTTCATCACCAAATCACCGTCATCTTCACTCATCATCACACCATCACCACCGTCTCCTCCTCCTTCTTCCCTCCTTCAACCTCGAGCCACCAGCGGAAGGTACCAAACACCCCTAGGGACCACGGCAACAGCAACACCCCTCGGTGCCACCACCGAAGCAGCCCGGAGCCCCTAGCGCTACCAACTAAGTTGTCGCCCGAGTCGATCACGAACCAAACTTTTGGTGAGTCGTTCTCCTTCGTTTTCGATCCAAACTAACCTCGGACTCCACCATCAACCTCACCCATGTCCAACGCAGATCCGACAAGCCATTGCGAGCCACCGACGAAGCCCAGAATTCCGATCGAGAGCTTCGAAGTCGCGAACATCCTCGGTGAGCGTTCGAACCTCATTCCTTTTTCCTTGGTTCGTTTCGATTCTTTTCTTTGTTAGAATATTGTGATTCAAAATTAATTAATTAATTAGTAAGAGATATTAGTTAGGTTCTTAAGATTTGTACGTGAGTGGCCAAGTGATTCACGGTTAGTTTTAGGTTAAATTCTAGGGTTAATTAATTAGAAATAGTAGTGGGGTTAATTAGTGATGAGTGTGAGGATGAACGTGCCTCAATTGCATCAAGTTTCAGTTTTCATAATTTCTTTAAATATGTAAGTTTGTTCATCAGATCAATTCAATTGAGGAGGACTCAAAGAAAACGTTCTAGCTCCTCTCTTCCAACATTCTTGTCCTCGGGTGGTCGGAGAGTGCGTGAGATCTGAGTGTGGAGAGGGTGGGCGAGATCGAGAGCTTCGGCGAGCATCGAGGGCGGCGAGGCGAGCTCGTTAGAGACGTGAGTTAGCCGGGTCAAGGAGCAAGAGCGCGAGGCGAGGCGAGGCTGAGCGAGGAGAGCATGAGCGAAGAGGGTGGTGCGAGGGCCGAGGCAGGAGGCGAGGCGGAGCTGGTCGGACAAGCGACGTCGGAGGAGGTGCAGCGGTGAGCGGCGTCAAGCCTAGGTTGCAGGCGAGCTCGAGAGCGGGAAGCCTTCGGTTTGAAAGACAGGAGAAGGCTACGTATGTGGGGAGGGGCCATGCCTAGTCACCTTTTGGTCCCCCCTCCTTGTTAGTTGTATTATTTATTTCGGAAATTTCGCGAGGTACCACTGAGGTATTGCAATTTTCGCGAGATATACAACTCTTTTGCATATTTCGTGTGGTACCCCTAAGGTTTTGATTCTTTTCGCGTCGTGCCCTCAGGGTTAAATTTTAATGGACTCCGTTACTTTTGGAATTAAAAAAAAAAAGAACGCTCAGAAGGAAGCCAAGAAAGAAAGAGGGGATAGAGAGAGAGCACGGAGCTCGCACGCGAGAGAGAGCACGACGAGGCAGGTGAGGACGACGAGAGAGAGCACGCCGGTGAGGACGAAGCAAGGTCGGAGCTCTCGCTGCTGCGCCTGTAAGTTATGAAGACGATGAAGCGTACCTTATGAGTCGTTATACATCGATTCAAGAGCGAGAGGGAGAGATTGAGGGGCACGCCACCTGAAAATCTCGATGAGGGACAGACGCGAGAAGGGAGACGATCGGCATCGATGTCGGAGACTATTGTAGGTAAGTCTCCGTTCTTACTTTTGACCGTAGGAATTTAGGGTTTTTTCAATTTAGGATTTTTGAGTTGGATTGAAGTTTTATAATCTTCCAATTGAAGTTTAGGGGTTGGATTTTCCAATTGAGGTTTGCGGGTTGGATAAATTTTATGTTAATTTGAGATACCTGATGTTTTTGAAGATGATTGTATTCAATGAAAAATTGAGGTTAGCAACACAGGCGACGCGAGCAGAGACGTCGGAGGAGACGACCTTTTGGCATCCGGGAGCGACGATTTTTCTCCCTTCCCCTGTTGTGAATTTGTTACTACCAATGAAGGTAAACACTTTATCCCTCTAATTATTTCATTTCCTCACTGAGTTGAAACTGTAAGGGATTTGATTTAGGGTTACTGTAAGATGTGAATTTAGAGTTTTTGATTGATGATTGATATATTTCTTATACATTATAAAATTCTAAATGCTCCTTGCATTTGGGTATGTTTTTTTTTTCATATCGTGGAGATCGGAAGGTTGCAAATTTTACTTATTGATTGTTTCTGTCACATGTTTAGCTATAAGATGTGGATTTAGGTTTCTGGCTTGATTGATGATTGATTGGAGTTTGCTTGTTTGATGCTTTGCCAACTCATTCATGACTTCGGCATATTATTGTCTTCAAGATGCCCTTTGAACTAACGGTTTGAACTTCTCAGTGCATGATTAAGGAATATTGTGGATGTTGTCATCCTTAATGAAGGAGGCTTCAAATTTTTCCTGAATGTGGAATACAAATTTTGTTACTGACATTGGCATCCTGGATGATATGTGCAAATATGAATAATCTGATTTTTTTCTAAACGTTTCTGAATGTTGAATATATCCTACTAGATGTATTTTGAAAGTTTTTGAATGTTGAATGCATCCTACTCCATGCCATGTTTTTCTGAAAGTTTTTTCTATCATGTATTGTTGTTGTACTGCTGGCTGGCTAGCTGGCTGTTTGCTAGTCAATTTAGGAGCTTTTTCTATCATGTTTTGGAGTTGTCTAATTTTAGTCTCTAATTTCATCGTATTAAGCCTATTAGCTCAAATGGTAGATCGATATGTTTAGACACAAAGATGTGGGTTCGAATCCCACATAGGCTATCTAGATATTGAATTTGATTATGTGAATGATATCGATTAAAAAAATAAGGAAAATCACAGGTATAAAGTTGAACTTCCATTTAAACGATTAGCCTATGTGGGATTTGAACCCGCATCTTTGTGCATGAGCACACCGCTCTACCATTTGAGCTAATAGGCTTAAATTTTGAAAAAGTGTTGAAGATCATCCTGAAAACACAGAAAATGCATAAAAGGCATGAACTAAATTCTTAAGTAATAGGAAGAAGAAATCCCTAGAGGTAAAAATTTTTCTTTGTTTTAGAGACCGTCAGCCCATATAGATATTGGTTCTTGTTTTTCATCGTTAAAGATGCAAACTAACTGCTGCTTGCTATACTGACTGAGAAATTGCAGAACTTAAGGACCCCCCTTTACAAGCTTCAAGTCTCGTTCTTAAGTCAGTAATTATTTCTTTCTAGGAGAATTCCCATCAAAGTAAGCAGCTAGAAACAATGGCAGAATGAATGTACTCTACTATGCAAGAAGAGAAGATATATTAGCACTACAATTCAACAAGCTAAAGAGCACACAAGGAAATCAAATGGTTCACGTACATCATATACGAAACCATTTTTTTTTATCAATTTATCTAAGACACACATACCCAAATGGCCGAGTCCTTGGAATGCAGATTAAAGCTGATGCCAATCACACTAGGACAAAAAAAGGCCGGTCAACTATGACAACAGTACAACTATTATAAGTTTAAGATGATTTTGTCAATAACACAAACAATCACACATGAATAAATTGGGTATCTTAGAAGAATAGAGAAGCACAAAGCATATAAAAGAACACAAAACCAAACACCGGTAAAGCTGACCGTAAGTGGATTATCGTGGACAGTCTCAACAACCTTCTTATTAGATATGTGTTCCAACAGACCATCAGAAGCAAAAATAACAAAAGAATCATCTGGTTCCAGATGATGAGAAATGATGGACATATTCGCAAACAAAATTGGCATAGTGAATGGCTCAGGAAGTCTGAATCTTGCAGGTATAGGTTCCCTGTTTTACTGTGTATGTTTCAAATATACGTCTCCTATAGATCTAGAAACCAGCAGGAAACATGAACCAAGCCAAAAACAACACCCCCTTCCCGATCTTTTAATCAAAATTGTTGATGTGAACCAGAATCTATCTAAGGAGCTTCAATCCGACATCACGCTTCATGGAGATGGTCCTATCACGAGGGCTAAGGCTAAGAAGATGTCGAGTGCACTCTACTCCATCCTAAGGCATATTACCACCTATGCTACCTCACCTTGGATGTCCACACAAGAGTTAGAGGTGAGAGATCTCAGATTAGTAACCTTATTAACCCACGAGGACTCGAGCCATTTTACACTTCCAGTAGACAAGTGCACGAGCGTGTGACATGGGCACGCGGGCGTGCAAGTGTGGTGCGCGAGCATGCAGACTGTCGAGCAATGGAGTGTCCAACAGCAAGCAAGTGCGCAGGCGTGCACCCAAGGCGCGTGGGCGTGCACCCCTCCTGCGCGGCCGTGCACAACAGTGATTTTCAACACGAATTTCAGATTTCATACTTTGCGGTTTATGCTATTATTTTTAGGGTTTATTTCTTTATTTAGATTTTATTCTCAGCAAAAATACTTTGTTTAAATAGTTATTCAATCATCAATGAAAGCACGCTCAATTATTATTTCCCCAAACAAGTTTCTTGAGAAACCCTAGCGGACGTGAGAAGCGTTCATCTTCTTCGTGAGATTCGAAGAAACAAAGGACCGTGAGAAACGACGCTGAGAGATTGATTTGCTTGTGAGATTCAAATAGATTGAGATCTCATCGGTCTAAAGGAGGATTCGTGAGATTCGAGTTCTTTCGCAGATCCAATTCGACTACCTATTCGAAGCGATCGGGCACCCTTAGGCGTGAGATTCGCCATCAAGTGGTATCACGAGTCAGTACTTCGATCAAGGTAGTTGTCTATATTTGTTTTATTCGTTGATATTGTTCAATTTCTGCAATTCGTTCATCTAAAAACACAAAAATCCCAAAAACAAAGTTTACCCTAATTCGCATTCACCATCATCGCCCCCTTCCGCTCCACCATCCCCGACCACCACCAGACACCAGCCCTGCACCACCCCTCCACCATCCCTCCGCTACCATTCCGCCACCCCTCCGCCACCACTCCAGCCCTTGCCGCCTACCACCCTTGCTTAACCCTAATTTTCCTTGCTTTGTTATTTTGTCTTCAAACCCTAGGTTTCCTTTCCCTATTTTTCGCAAGTTGCCTTTGATCTTATTTTGTTGATTTTTCTGCTGCGTTTGCGTTCCTTTTCCACACAAAAAAAAATTCATTCGAGTTGAAAAGCCAAAATAAGGCAATCCTCTCGATCTCTTTGCTCACCTATTCATTGTTGGGTGCTGTTTGTTCTTCTTCTTACAAAAAAAAAAATCAAAGCCAAACGAGTGGAAGAGCCAAAATAAGGTAACCCTCTCGTTCTTTAGCATTTGTGTTGCATTGCTCTATACAACCGCAACGATTATATCTCATCAACGAGTGGCAAAGCCAAAATAAGGTAACCCCCTCGTTCCCTTTATAGCGCAACTTGTGTCGACTTTATTGTGCTTGTGTGTTTGCAAAGTTAGGAGGCCGACGATAAGAAAGGGAGCAACTTGCATTCTTGTGCCTTTGTTTCCTACCTTAGTCACCCTTCCCTATTATCTTACTTGCCTTTGATATTTGTGTTTTGAATATTGGGATTGTGGAAGTTGGTATATTGTCACGTTTATCTCGGTTTAGCACTCCTTGTCGTTGTGTTGTCTTTTGGCTGTCCCTAACCATGTCACAAGACAAGGGAAAACGTCATGCTGATGAGGGGTCATCGGATGTTAATCTTAATGAGCTTGCGACCACTGTGGCTGAGCTGGCATGAGCGGTTTCCGTATTGCAACATCAGTCCGCTCGAAAAAAACCACCCTTTGTGGACTTCGCAGAGACCGAAGATGACCATAACCCTTTTGCTCAAGACACCTCTTACCGACGTGCCGAGAGCTCTAGTGGTCTACGCGGCCCACGCCGTGGAATCCAACGTCAATTCCTTACTGACGATCATTTTAATACGAATGAGCAGCCTCCTTCTCGTCATGCCCATGGTTTTCGACAGCAAGAGGACGAGCAACCCCAACGCCGAGTCGATCGAGGTATGAAACTTAAAATTGCTGACTTTGCAGGTACCTCCGACCCCGAAGCATATCTCGAATGGGAACAACAAACGGAGGTTGTCCTAAGGTACTATCGATACCCAGAGGAGGAGAAAGTTGAGATAGCCACCATTCACTTCACTGGCATAGCTCAATCTTGGTGGCTCAAAGATGTGTCAGATCGCGAGTATGAGATGCGAGACCCCATCACCACATGGGAGGATTTGAAGGAGATCATGCGAACCCGCTTTATGCCGTTCGATTATGAGCAACATATGAAATTCCGCCTAGACCGTCTCCGACAAGGCTCCCTTTCCCTGGAGGAGCTCTATGCTGAAATGCGTCATTTGATGCAACAAACGGGCATTCGTTATCCAGAGAAGATTATCTTGTCAAAATTCATATCTAGCCTTAATAGAGACATTGGTGAACAAGTTGAACGACAAAGGTACTCTTCAATTAATGATGCACTTCACTTTGCTACTATACTATATGAACAATGTCGTGCAGGATCCACATTTTCATCTAGCGCCAGTCGTAGGTGGTCTTCCCGGCCCCTAGGACCACCACCCACATCGGCGCTACATCGACCGTCGTTGCCGAGCTCCACACGTCCTGATCGTAGCACAACTAGCCGCCCCGGGAACCCACGTGGATCCCAACAGCTGCTCATTAGACCTAAGGAGACCCCTTCTAATTCCCCTCGGCAGGACATTCGGTGCTACAAGTGCCAAGGGCGAGGCCACTTTGCTCGGGAGTGTGGAACACCCAAACGGTGCTAATGACTGCATTTGGTGATTACATGGTCCAAGAGGATGATGAGCTCATTGACTATGATGCCGTGCAGCCCATTTATGATGAGGAACCATAACCAGAGGACCAAGATCCAGAGGAGATCGAGTGTAAGCCTGTTTCTGGAGAAGCTTTTATGGTAATTAAACAGGTTTTGACTATAGATCAGGTACCCCGCACTTCTCAACGGGAAACTATCTTTCATTCGCGCTGTTTCATTCAAGATAAGGTTTGTAGTCTAGTCATTGATGGTGGTTCTTGCTGCAACATTATTGATACTCAAGTCGTTGAGCGCTTTAAGTTGCCTACTATTGATCATCCTATCCCTTATCAATTGAGTTGGCTAACTTCCGCAGGTAATCTTATGGTTAAAAAGCAAGTTAAAATCGCCTTTTCTATAGGTGAATACAATGATGTGATAACCTGCGATGTAGTTCCTTTAGAGGTTTTCCATTTGTTGTTAGGAAGACCTTGGCAATTCGATCGCAAGGCCATTCATGATGGGTTTACTAACACTTATTACTTCAATATGCAAGGTCGTCGTGTTACTTTGTTTCCGCTAACCCCGCAGGAATGTTTACAAGATCATGTTGAGCGGGACCAACGCCGACAAGCCCGTCTCCAGGAGAAATCAGCTCCCTTGCAGCTAGGCCCCACCGTGCATCCAAAGAAGAAGGCGCATCCCCGTCGCAGCCACCGAAACACCTCCTGTTGGCCCGTGCTAGTGAGGTCAACAACGCTATTAAGGGAAGTAATCCTTGCTTTCTACTCTTGTTCAAAGAGTCTTGCTTGGTTTTGCAGTTGTTGCATGACTTACCCCCTTTTGTTGCTCCACTTTTGCAGGAATTCAAGGATATCTTTCCTGATGACATCCCACCAGGCCTACCGCCGTTGAGAGGCATCGAGCATCAAATCGACTTTGTTCCAGGTGCTACAATACCCAACAAAGCGGCGTATAGAACCAGCCCGAAGGAAACTGAGGAGCTGCAACGCCAAGTCGAGGAGTTGCTCAACAAGGGCTATGTTCGTGAGTCCTTGAGCCCTTGTTCCGTTCCGGTCATCCTGGTGCCGAAGAAGGATGGTTCTTGGCGAATGTGCGTTGATTGTAGAGCTGTAAACCACATTACAGTTAAGTATCGCCACCCTATCCCTCGTTTAGATGACATGTTAGATGAATTGTATGGTTCCACTATTTTTACTAAAATTGATCTTCGAAGTGGTTACCATCAAATTCGAATGAAAGAGGGAGATGAATGGAAAACAACGTTTAAAACTAAATATGGTTTATATGAATGGTTGGTTATGCCCTTTGGACTCATTAATGCACCTTCTACTTTCATGAGGCTAATGAACCATGTTTTGAGACCTTATTTAGGGAAATTCGTTGTTGTTTATTTTGATGACATTTTGATCTATAGAAAAACTAAATTCGAGCATTTAGACCATCTCCACCAAGTTTTCACAATTCTTAGGAAGGAACAACTTTATGCTAATCTTAAGAAATGTCATTTTTGTGCGGAGTCTACTATTTTTCTCGGTTTTGTTGTAGGGAGAGATGGCTTAAGAGTTGATGAGAGCAAGGTGACTGCCATTAGAGATTGGCCGCATCCCACGTCAATGACCCATGTCCGAAGATTTCTTGGTCTTGCGGGCTTTTATAGGCGCTTTGTGAGGGATTTCAGCAGCATTGCTCATCCCTTGACCGAACTCACATGCAAGGATTCTGTCTTTCGATGGGTTCCGGCCCAAGAACGTGCATTTCGACTCTTGAAGGACAAGCTGACCAACGCTCCACTGTTGGCCCTTCCGGATTTCAGCCGCACCTTCGAGATCGAATGAGACGCCTCCGACATCGGTATAGGAGGTGTCCTCATCCAAGGAAATCGCCCCATTGCCTACTTCAGTGAGAAGCTCAGCGGCCTAGAGCTCAATTATTCCACATATGATAGGATCTCTATGCCTTGGTCCGGGTTCTTCGCACTTGGCAGCACTACCTTTGGCCTAAGGAGTTTGTTATTCATTCGGATCACGAGGCTCTAAAGCACCTGAAGGGACAGGCCAAGATAAATAGGAGACACGCACGTTGGATAGAGTTCATCGAGACCTTCCCCTATGTGACTAAGCACAAACAGGGTAAGGACAACATTGTAGTCGATGCGTTGTCCCGCAGGTACGCTCTTCTTTCTTCCTTAGATGCTCGTTTGCTTGGGTTCTCTTTGATTTGTGATCTTTATGCTATGTGTGAAGATTTCAAACATATATATGATGAATGTGTGTCTAAAGGAAGTGTGAACCATTACTTTATCGAAAAGGCCTATTTGTTCAAATCTGCGAAACTATGCATTCCTAGGAGCTCTATTCGATTGCTTTTGGTCCAGGAGTCTCATTTTGGAGGTCTTATGGGACATTTTGGGATTGATAAGACTTTGGCTATGCTTAAGGAACACTTTTATTGGCCTAAAATGAAAAAGGATGTAGGTAAGTTTTGTGCTGCTTGTATCCAGTGTAGGAAAGGAAGTCTAGATTGAACCCCCATGGCCTTTACACTCCCTTACCTATTCCTACAGCCCCTTGGGAGGACATTAGCATGGATTTCATTGTAGGATTGCCAAGAACTAAGAAAAGGGAGGGACTCTATCTTTGTGGTTGTCGACAAGTTTAGTAAAATGGCCCATTTTATTCTTGTCACAAAACTGATGATGCATCTCATGTCGCTGATTTGTTCTTTGTTCATATTGTAAGATTGCATGGTATTCCTTGTACAATTATTTCGGATAGAGATGCTAAGTTCCTAAGTTATTTTTGGAAGACACTTTGGGCTAAATTAGGGACTAAGCTCTTATTCTCTACTAGTTGTCACCCGCAAACTGATGGTCAAACTGAGGTTGTGAATCGGACATTAGGAACACTTCTTCGTGCTATTTTGCAAACTAACCTTAAACGCTGGGAATATTTTTTGCCTTTTGCCGAGTTTGCTTACAACAGGTCCATCCATTCGGCGACTAGAACGAGTCCGTTCGAGGTTGTTTATGGCCGCAATCCACACATAGGGTTGTGCATGATTCGGCCCAAACCGAATTTTTGGGCCGAACCAACACAAACCGAGCCGAACCTACCCTAACCGATTTTTTTCGGTTCGGCTTTCGGTTCTAGAAATCCCAATTTTTCGGTTTCGGTTCGGTTTGTGCTCGGTTTGTGTTCGATTTGTGTTAACCGGTTTTTTTTTATTTTTATTTTTTATGGATATGAAACTATGAATTATTAAAGGAATCAAAGGATTATAATTTCTAATTTCTAATTTTTTTATAGAACTTATAAATTGTTTTAATGTTTTATCACATAAAGATTAATTATGTATACTAATATTGTCTACAGGTTACTCTACGTCTCTACTCAAGTACTCAGTATGCATTTTCCAAAATCCTAACAATCCCAAATTGAAAGTTGAAACCCTAGGCGACGCTCGAGTCGCGACCCTCAGTTGCTCCTGCCGCCCTGCAATCCCGCTCGTCTCGTCTACCCTCCGGCGGTCCGGCGACCTTGCTCGCCTCCCCTCCAGCAGTTCGGTGTGGCTGAGGCAGTGAGGCTGCTCGTCCCTCTCCAGTCGGCATCTGACATCTCAATCTCTCTCGGCATCTCCACTCTCCAGTCTCCAGTTCTCACTTCGATCTCCAGTCTCCACGGTAAGGTATGTCTTGCTAGTTGCTTGAATATGCTTTTGAACTTCCCCAAAGAAAAAAATGGCATCTACTCATCTTGTATTGAAATCTATCTAGTCTCGACAGTCGACATCTTCAATTTGTTTTTTGCATCAAAGTGTTGGTAACTTGGTAAGGTCTTAGGTCTGTGTTGATAACTTGGTAAGGTATTAGGTCTTTGTTGAAATCTGTCTAGTCTCGGCATCTCTAATTTGTCTTAGGTCTGTGTTGAAATGCTTTGAAATCACTTGAATGATGAATTGATATCAAAGATTTATCCTCTCCTTTCAGGTTGTAGACAAGTAATTTATTGAAGCTGAAGTTCGAAATTGGAAGTTTGGAAGTTGGAACCACGGATAGACTTTCAAGCAATGTAAGTTCTTATTGTAAAATGTATATTGACCATTTAATCTATGTTACTATTTGAGTGTTTGTATATATGGAATATTATTAATCATTGAGTTTGTTTTTTGTCATATAGATGTCGAGCTCCCAATCCAAAAAGCGGAGAATGCCTGCCAGAAGAAGTGATGAGATAACTGAGATTGAGAAATCTGGTCATAGGGCTTGTTTTACCACTGATACATGGACATCTAATCAGTCAGTTAATTATATAACTTTGACTGCTCATTTCATTGATAATGATTGGAAGTTGCAAAAAAGAATTCTGAATTTTTGTCCAATTAGTAGTCACAAGGGTGAAGATATTGCTAGAGGGGTTGAAGATTGTCTTAGGCCTTGGGGTTTGCTTGAGAAGTTCTATGTTATCACTTTAGATAATGCAAGTTCTAATGATGGGGCTTGTGATGTTTTAAAAGAGCTCCTTGTTGCTAATGGTTTTGCAATTCATGAGGCCGTGTATATCCAAATGAGATGCACCGCTCACATTGCCAATCTGATTGTCCAAGATGGATTGAAGGTTCATGAGAAGTGCATTCAGAAGGTGCGGAAATTTGTGAAGCATATCAAGGGCTCTACTCAAAGATTGCGAATGTTTAGACAAGAAGCTGATAAGGTGGGAGTTGAGTGTAAGTCTTCTCTTATTTTGGATTGTCCTACTAGATGGAACTCAACCTAAACGATGCTTGATGTTGCTCTTAAATATAAGCATGTGTTTGGTAGAGTGGATATTCCAAGAGATTCTGATGGTGTATTGATAGGACGCATCACAACGGAAGAGTGGAATAAGGTTGAGAAGATGAGAGAATTCTTAGAAGTTTTTTATGAATTCACAAATTCCATGTCTGGAACCTCTTATGTGACGGTGAGTAATGTGTTCTTTTTCATTGCTCGAATTATTGTTACACTCAATGAGAGGATACTGAGTAGTGATCCAATTTTGAGAGAAATGGCTCTAAAAATGAAAGAGAAGTGTGACAAGTATTGGGGGGGGATCTTGGTAAGATGAATGCGTTTATGTTTGTTGGCATCATTCTAGATCCAAAGAGAAAGTTTGATGGATTGAGATTGCAATTGCAAGACCTATATGGTGAAGAGGAAGGGGAAAAGTTGGCCAATCAAATGAAGAGTGTTGCAAAGAGTTTGTTTATGGAGTATCGGGGCATTTACTCTCTTCCATCATCGGATGTTGCTACTGGGCCAAAGCAAAGCAGCGAGATCTCTTCAAAAAGCTCAGCTTCAAATATCTTGAAAAGCCTTGATTCCCGATTAGAAAAGCTAGATGAATCTGATGGGGCAGTGTACGCAAGTGAATTTGATAGATACTTTCATGAGCTACGAGTTCGTTCCAATGAATGTGAAGATGTCTTGATTTTGTGGAAATTGAATGCACATAGATTTCCAATTATGGCACGATTGGCTCGCGATGTATTAGCCATTCCAGTCACATCAGTTGCATCAGAATCGGCCTTCAGCACCGGTGGGCGTACTCTTGATCAATACCGAAGCTCATTGGGTTATAAGGTGAGTTCAGAATCTATTTTTTTAGAATTTGAGTTCTGTTTTTTTTTTACTTCTGTTCTATAATTCAGAATCTGTTTTTTGACTTCTGTTATGTTTTTTTTAGAATTTGACTTCTGTTCTATAATTCAGAATCTGTTGTTACAGAAATTTAGAATCTGATTTTTGTTAACATTTAGAAATTCAGTTTAGAATTCAGAAATTCAGAATCTGATTTTTGTTACAGTTTAGAAATTCAGAATCTGTTGTTACAATTTAGAAATTCAGAATCTGATTTTTGTTACAATTTAGAAATTCAGAATCTGTTGTTACAATTTAGAAATTCAGTTTAGTTCTATAATTAATTTCTGTTTTGTATTCAGCTGACTTTATTCTTAATTTCTTATGTATGTCATATGTGATGTGAATACTGAATAGACTGTTGAAGCACTTATTTGCTCACAAAATTGGATTCGTGCAAATCGAGCCTCTAAAGAAGTTGAGATGGATGAAATACAAATTTTAAGAGAGTCGGAACAAGTAGAAGAAGGTAATTCGTGTTTATAGTTGCTATTACTTTTATTACAAATTTTCTGAAATCTAATTGTTATTACTTTTATTTCTTTTTAGAGTTCGAAAAATTGAGATTGTCTTCTTGAAGGAGCTGGAGTCATCCAACATCAGTGCACTCCAAGACTTGCTATGGAACTTAGGCAATAGGCACTTAGCTCATTTTGTAACTTTCGTTAATTTCTAAATTCTAATTTGAACTCTTGAGGATGGGATTATGGAAATTAGGTTGCGGACTTGCGGTTACTGATTGTCTGATTTTGTACTTTTGTTATGCAACTATGGTCTATGGATTTTCCATTTTGCCGCCTTATGTTAATGTAATGCAGCATAGCAATTAGCAACTATGGATTGGGTTGTTAATTTGGTAGTTATTACTCTCGGTTTAATTCGGTTAAAGCCGAACCGGCAAATAACCGAGCCGAACCTACTACATTTGGTTCGTCTTTCGGTTTGGATTTTTGAGATTTTCGGTTTCGGTTCGGCTCGGTTCGGCCCGGTTCGGCTCGGCTTTGAGCCGATGCACAACCCTATCCACACACGCCCTTGGACCTTGCTCCGCAACCCCTCAAGGATCGGGAGAACTTTGATGCCCGTGACCGTGCTGAGTTTGTGAGGGAGCTACATCAGCGGACGTCCGAACAACTTCAGCGTCGTGCCGAACAATATATCCGGCAACACAACAAAGGACGCCGTGAGCTCGTATTCCAACCGGGTGATCTTGTGCGGGTTCACCTTCGGAAGGAGCGCTTTCCTACCCGCCGCAAGTCCAAGCTAGATCCTCGAGGTGATGGTCCGTTTCGGGTGCTCCGACGGATCAACAACAACGCTTATGAGATCGATCTCCCTGGTGATTATGGTGTGCATGCTACTTTCAATGTTGCTGATTTGTCTCCTTATGTTGATGATGATTTCGAGCCTCCATTCCCTGATTCGGGGACGAATCAAGAAGCAGAGAGGGAGAATGATGTGAACCGGAATCTATCTAAGGAGCTTCAATCCGACATCACACTTCATAGAGATGGTCCTATCACGAGGGCTAAGGCTAAGAAGATGTCGAGTGCACTCTACTCCATCCTAAGGCATATTACCACCTATGCTACCTCACCTTGGATGTCCACACAAGAGTTAGAGGCGAGAGATCTCGGATTAGTAACCTTATTAGCCCACGAGGACTCGAGCCATTTTGCACTTCCAGCAGACAAGTGCATGGACGTGTGACATGGGCGCGCTGGCGTGCAAGTGTGGTGCGCGGGGGTGTAGACTCTCGAGCAATGGAGTGTCCAACAACACGCAAGTGCGCGGGCGTGCACCCAAGGCGCGCGGGCGTGCACCCCTCCTGCGCGGCCGTGCACAACGGTGATTTTCACCACGAATTTCAGATTTCATACTTTGCGGTTTATGCTATTATTTTTAGGGTTTATTTCTTTATTTAGCTTTTATTCTCAGCAAAAAATACTTTGTTTAAATAGTTATTCAATCATCAATGAAAGCACGCTCAATTATTATTTCCCCAAACAAGTTTATTGAGAAACCCTAGCCGATGTGAGAAGCGTTCAGCTTCTTCGTGAGATTCGAAGAAACTAAGGACCGTGAGAAGCGGCGCTGAGAGATTGATTTGCTTGTGAGATTCAAGTAGATTGAGATCTCATCGATCTAAAGAATGATTCATGAGATTCGAGTTCTTTCACAGATCCAATTGGACTACCTATTCGAAGCGATCGGGCACCCTTAGGCGTTAGATTCGCCATCAATTGTCTTACAAGGTAACATCATCATGAAAGTGAAGAAGATCTCAGAGGCAATATCAAACCACATGTAAGAAAACTAATCCTGGCACCCTACAACACCTTGCTCATCTACCCAAATTTGGTTTTTCAAAAAAAAAAATTCATCATTTGGTTTGAAACCAACTAATATATAACTGATTAAGATTAATAATTTCAAAGGTCCAAACACACAAGCTAATGTTAGGATGTCAATCTTCTGATTTATTCTCAAATATGCAGATCCATATATAACAACTCATAAACTCAATTCCATACTCGAATTGACGAATTCACAAAATCAAATTCGAAACCCCCAAATTTGAAACCCTAACTTTCGAAAAAAATTCAAAGACATACCTTCTTGGCTTCTTCGATTGGAATCCGGCTCTCCTCCAGACTACGATGTCAGCTCTATTGAGTTATCATTGCTTGGTGGGCGTCCTTTGCCTCTAGTCAGCATCGCTTCTTCTCCCCGACAAGTTCTCTGAGTCGCCTATCTTAGTTGCGATTTCTCTCTCATTGTTCTTTCTTTATTTTGGATTTCCTTTTTTTTTTTAATCAAAACAAACGGAGTATTACAAATCTGTTAATTATAACTCTACAAGGGCACGAAGTGAATTTATTCTAAAACTTAGGGGTATCAGGCAAAAATGTTGAAAGTCTTGTATACCTCACGAAAAATGCCTTACCTCAGGGGTACATGGTGAAATTTCCGTATTTATTTTAATACTGAACTGGTTGGGGGTTTAGTTTGGTTGGTTCGGTTCGGTTCCGGTTTATCCGTTAATTTATTTAACTAATTAGCGGTATTTAAATTACTATATAATATTCGAGGATTTAAATGTTGGGGATTTTATAAAGGGGTTGGTTTATTAAATAAAAATGGTTGGGATTTTATGGGATTTGGAAATAGTTTATAAAAGTGTTAAATAAATGGTATCTAAAATATCATGTAATACTATTCGAGATTTAAAATATATTATTGGACTTCAAGATTTATAAAGAATTTGAAAAAGAATTTCAAGGTTGGAAAGTAATCTAATAAATAAATTTAAAAAGGGAATTTGCCAGTAATTTCAAGGGTCGGAATACTTAACTATTTAACTGGGATTTGAAATGGTTCTGAAACTATCTTGGAAATAAGACTTATTTGATGACTAACTAGCATGATAATATGATCGTTTGACTAACAGTATGATATGAATGACTAATAGCATGACTTGTGGTGAATTATTATATGAGATTAAATGTTGGATAATTATGACGATCTAATAGGATTTTATATCACACAAATTATGTCTTATGATTTTGATGAACCGTTGAGGTATATGCGGAAATGATGTATATGAACATGCGGATTTGGTTGAATGATTTATGGAGAACGATGTGGTCTTGAGAAGCAGATTATGCGATGAAATGACTTTCATAATACGTTACTTGTTCTATTGATTGAGGTGTGCTTGAGTGCTTAATAGTTGGATGTAGACTTATGTATATTCCATTATGTACTAGGTGATACTTTGTGATTGTGACTATTGTGTGCTGGATTCTTCTATTGCCGATCTGCTAGCCAGGTAAGTCATCCGGGGCTTACTCAGTAACTAGTACCTCCTGCCTGATGTGTCATATAGTATGTAGGTGTTGCATATGCATAAAAGCATGTCATGTAGTATCATGCTTAGGAATTGAACTTACGAATGAGCATCCTTATTCTGTTTGCGTTTGAATACAGAACGACCGTTATCTGTGAGTCCTAGAATCCTTGCTAGGGTTATAGGACAACCCAGCTCCATCGGGTTTCGTCCTGAGTCATTCGAGTCGTTGGAACACCTTTACTATTATCAACATTATTATTTTCTTTTCGCAAGATCCACAATACGATGATGAGATTTGAGATGCTATCGACTCGAACTGGCCAGTCTCCACCGTACCTCGAAGGGGGGTGGTGGTAGAAGAGGGATATACCACTTGGTATTCTTTGTTAAGGCCTTACTTAATATTCTACATATATGAATTATGAGCATGATAGTGTGGTTAATATTTCAGTACTGCATGAATGCGTCCTTTATTCTAGGTATAGGCGTATTATATGTCCTCAACGTGGTCAGAGGACACGCGGGCGAACTCTTGGCCTGACTTGGTGGTATAGTTTCAGGTACCCGATACACTGCTTGATTTTGTGCTGTTATGACGGGGGTCCATTCATATGGCGGAGAGTGAGTGTTTGAAACCTGACTCCATCAGATTCATGCTTTTGGGATTTCTCCCTACTTATATTCTGTTTTGACCCGGCTCTGCCGTGGCGCCCGTTGTATTGTTTTCAGAACTTATGCCCTTTGCATGATAAATGATTTTCTGCGTTGTAGACTTAGGACAGGTACAAGGGTTTACCCCGGGGTCTCCAACGGACCTTTCGGATTTGGGTGCGAAATCCCACTTTAAACTACACATCTTCGATTTCAAACCTTCAACCTGTACTCGGGGCGCAAGATCCCAACAAGGGGTTTCATCCCTCGAAACGTAACTCGGAAATCATAATCCCGGGCCGTTACAAAATGTCCCATTAATCCACCACTATGTGCTTCATTAACAAGTAATAATCGAAGAGAACATCTAGAAATACACACTTGATCTTGTCGAAATAAAAAGCCATCAAAGATATAGAAATTTTCAGTTGGGCCTTTGTCTAAGCATTTTCGAAAGTGATCCCCAAAATCAGCATCTTGTTCATACAATTCCTTTATGTAAACAAAGCCTAAGACTCTAGAATCCAAAGTGGTTAAAAGAACATGTCTTCTAGATAATGCATCAGCGACCACATTGTCTTTGCCCTTTTTATATTTGATTACATAAGGAAAAGTTTCAATAAATTCCATCCATCTACCATGTCTACTATCAAGTTTCTCTTGGCTTTTAAAATGTCTTAATGATTCATGATCAGTCCTAAGAACAAACTCACTAGGCCATAGGTAATGGGACCATGTCTTAAGAACTCGATACAAAGCATACAATTCCTTATCATAGGTAGAGTAATTAAGACATGCACCTTTCAACTTCTCAAAAAAGAAAGCAATAGGCTTACCTTCCTGCATAAGGACTCCACCAATTCAAACTCCGCTAGCATCACACTCGACCTCGAATGGACGAGAGAAGTCGGGTAGGGTGAGTAAAGGGGCGTGAGTGAGCTTGTCCTTGAGCGTCGAGAACGCCTCCTCCTAAGATGCTCCCCACTTGAACTCACACCGCTTCTTTGTGAGATCGGCGAGAGGGGCTGAGATGGTGCTGAAGTCTCGCACAAACCTCCTGTAGAAGCTCGCCAATCCTTGGAAGCTCGTGATTTGGCCGATTGAGGTAGGGGTCGACCAATCCTGGATCGCTTTGATCTTGGCTTCGTCAACTTGTAGACCATTCCAGCTCACTACAAAACCAAGAAAGGACAGTTGTTCATTACATAACTCGCATTTCTTTAAATTAGCATACAAGTGTTCTAATCTTAAAGTATTAAGTACTTCCCTAAGATGTGTTTCATGTTCTTTAGGAGATTTGCTATAAATTAATATGTCATCAAAATAAACAACAACAAATTTCCTATGAAGTTTCTAAGCACATGATTCATTAAGCGCATAAAAGTACTTGGAGCATTAGTTAAACCAAAAGGCATAATCAACCACTCATATAAGCCAAAATTAGTCTTAAATGTTGTTTTCCATTCATCGCCTTCCTTCATTCTAATCTGATGATAACCGCTCTTAAGATCAACTTTTGAAAATATGGATGCTCCATGCAATTCATCTAGCATATCATCTAAGTGTGGAATAGGATGGCGATATTTAACAGTTATGTTATTAATAGCCCTATAATCCACACACATTCTCCATGATTCATCTTTCTTAGGGACTAATAACACAGGCACAACACAAGGACTTAAACTTTCACGAATATATCCCTTATCCAACAGTTCCTGAACTTGGGATTGGACCTCTTGGATCTCAGTGGGATTCATACGATACGCAGGCCTATTTGGCAAAGAAGCACCTGGCATGAGGTCAATCTGATGCTCAATGCCACGAATAGGTGGTAGACCTGGTGGTATGTCATCGGGAAATACATCTTTATACTCTTTAAGAAGAGATATGATGTGAGGAGGGAGGGTGGCTCTAAGCTCCTCACTTAACATGTTCAACCCTTTGCATAGGAGCATGAGGGTTGTTTCCCCATCCACAAACTCGTCTAAATATGTACTCTTGGAGGCCAAAAATACATCTTTAGGCCGAGAATGAGATGCCACATGGCTTGACTGAGCCTCCCTATCTAACTCACCTTTACTTACCATGCACTTCTCAATCTCATCAGCCACTTGTGTAGGCGTCATAGGCTTGAGAACAACGTTCTTTCCCTGAAAAGTAAAGGAGTAACGGTTAGTAAATTCATCATGCATGTTTGATATGACAGGCTTGCATAGGTACAATACCACATAACATATCATCTTCATAATGTCCTAATTTGATATGAACATTAACTTGCCTGTTTACTTTTAAATTACCACAGTCATTCATCCAATGCAATCTATAAGGCCTAGGATGCTGAATTGTAGGAAGTTGCAATTTATCAATCATTTCCTGACTAGATAAGTTACAACAACTTCCTCCATCAATGATCACATTAACAACATTTCCCTTTACTAAACATCTAGTATGAAACAAGTTTTCACGTTGATTGTCATCACAAGGTGCAGGTACAACACTCAAAACTCTCCTAATAATCAATGACTCAACATGTTCATAATAAATGCCATCTTCATCATCATAATCAAGAAGGTTAAGGTTTTGATCATTTTCATTAACAACATGCTCTTCATGTTCATCACAAGAATTTTCAGATTCATATTCTCCTAAGTGATTACTCATGAGAGTTTTCTTATTAGGGAAATCCTTCATATAATGACCTCTACCTTGGCATTTAAAGCATACAATATCCCTAGATCTAGTGGTAGAAGAGTTAGGATTACTCCCTTTGGGGCCAGTAGATACCCCAGACGATTCCCGTCCGTACATTGGCGCCTTTCCTTTGGCGATGGACTGCTGAGGGGCTCGGCCTATCACGTGAACCACCTTCGAACTGGCCTTGGGGCTGCTGGGGCCGAGATTGGCGACACCCTTGTTGCTGTCCATTCGTGTTTCGACCACCTTGCCTCCTATATCTCGCTCCTCTTTCTACCTTAATCGCTAAATGTAAAAGCTCAATAGGCGTAGAGTAAGGAAAATAATCAATTTCATGAGCTAAGGCGGGATGCAATATTATAAGAAACCTAGCATTTGTATCTTCATCAAGCTCAACTACATTAGCTCTAGCTATGGTTTCTTGTATTGCATTAAAGGTTAACTCAATAGTTTTGCTACCTTGTTTTAAATTTTCTAGACTTTGTCTAAGTTCTCTAGCATAGTGATCAGACGAATTTAGGTAGTGTTAACATATTTCGTTTAGATAGATTTAGACATAATAAAGTGCATGAATTATAGTAGTTTTCGTATTTTACTTAATTATATAGAGAGTCGGAATCTACATATATTTGCACATACTTTCAGGCATTGGTGGAGCAAATTGATGACATGGGAATGACCTAACACCGAGGAAGAGTCTAATACGCAAGAAGAATTGATTGGAGCTGTCAAAGCTGGCGACGCTGCACTAAAATGAGTCGTTCGAAGGTTGTAGTTATCGGATCAGGGCGTACTTATACTTGTTGGAAAGAGGATTCGAAGACCTACAACTTTCGTGTTTACGACTTTTCCAAATTCAGCCTTGAAAACAGTGAAATATGGACGTCAAGATGGATGCTGAAAATAACTCGGTTTGGGAAAAAGAACTCGGCCGAGTTCTATGTGGCGAGCCCGAGTTTTGTTACGTATTCAAGAAAGGCTGTTACGTTGATCAATTTATGGAGGATGTTATTTTTCTTTCTATTATTATTTAATTAATTAGGAAGAATTTAAACAAGGGATATGAAACGGATGGTAGGAGCTTTTTGTTTGTTTTGGTCCCATGGAACAGGTTGGGAACGAATTCAGACGTAGGATTTTGGGACCTTTTGTGATTTCTCAAGTATGAACATCTACACTCCGTTTCTTAGGGAGATTAATCGAAGCTTCATTGTGAGATTTCTCTTTCTTAATACTCATCTCTGAATATTATTGATTCTCTACGCCGAATGTTTAGGATTTTCGTGAATTTTCATTAGCCTGATCAGCTGATGCTTGTTCATGATAATATATAGCTAGATATAGGTGATTACTGGTTGAGTTATCTATATCCTTGAGTAGCAAAGTATAAATCTCTTAAACTGGTTAATTTAGGGATTTGTATAAAGAATTGATTTGCAATTGATGCAATAACTAGTTGTGCGCATCGATTGTCTTTGTTGATTTCCTTTAAGCTTAATCGATTATTGAATTGAATCTTGATAGTTTCAAGATTGTTTGATAATTAGGGTTTTCAGGGTCTGGTTGTCCTGTTAACTAAATTTGATAAGGAATTGGTTTCAAAAGACTTAGTCTTTCCACAACAAAGTATTCAAAAGGAAGTTATCTATTCGATTTCGACGATCAATGAACAAACCTGCTGATTGCTGAGATTGGTTGACCTAAGCTATTTATCTCATATTTGTTAAATCAATTTGTTCAGTTTGCTTCCTTTTGCTTTTTACTTAATTAGTCTAAACCATCAAAATCCCCCCTCTTTGTTTCTTACACACTCTGACTTGCATATAAATTGCTGACTCTCTGTGGGATTGACCCGTACTTGCCAAACTACATTAGTTAGGTTAGTCGGATTTATTTGATAGGATTTAAGGCGACTGAAAATCCCTTGTCAAATTTGGCGCCGTTGCCGGGGAGTCAAGTTGTTATTTGTTTGTTTGTCTTATGTGTTAATTTAGCTACTAACCTTTGTTGTTAACCTATTTTTTGGTTCACAACACATATGCTACTAACAGTTTAAGATGTTGAGATTATCACAGTTCGAAGGTGAGAACTTTCACCTATATCGCACTAGGTTGCAGAGGTGCCTGGACATCCGCAATGAGCGGGGTTTCCACGATAGTTTGCGAGATATGGTTGTCTGCGTTTTAGAGGGGATGACTGTTGAGACAAAGGCGCATGCTATATACATGAGCGGTGGAAGTCTAGCACGGTTAGGTTTGGTGGGAATTTGGGAACTTATCTGCTACATGGGTCATCACGCCTTTTAGGAAGTGTCCTTCGCGCTGGAACCTCAACCAATAGATTACTTTGACGCACCTTTGGAGGATCTATCCAAGGCCTCCTACGAGGAGAATGAGCAACTGTGTCAGCAGATCATTGAATTAGATGAACGAATGCACCAAATGGTCCAAGTGGGGAATGATATTTTAGCATGAGAAGCAGGTGAACTACCGTCTCAACCGGTGGTTAACCCGATAGAGAGTCTCACCAGGAACACCCTAGGGAGTGGCAAGGACCTGTTTGTCACACTCGAGGGAAGCTCAGAAAGTCATGAAGATGGAGGTGAGTGTGCGCTTCCTATTCCCCCCTCATTGAGTTCATCCGAGTCTACTCCGCTACCTCATCTATCCTTGAGTTATGAGCATGATAATATTTTGGCGGAGGAGGACATGTTCGCAGATGATGACAGTTTCTTTAGCGATGAAGAGGATAGTACACTACTTCCTGACATGGAGTGTCATGAGTTGACGTATGAGATTCCATGTGATTTATTGTCTCCTTCATTCGACGAGATTGTCCCAAACTCGCTTATCAAGGAACCAAGTCCGGAGCTGATTTATGTGGCTCCTAAGAAAAGAATTGATATCCTCTACAATGGTGAGAAGATCGGTGATTATGTCGATCCTTGGGCTCATTATTTTGACATACCGCCAATGGAATTGAATTGGTGGTTTTACATACCCGCGACGGGGAGTCATGCTCAGGCATATGAAGAGTTGAGGACGTAACTTCGACTTATTCGTATGTAATGCTAGTCTACCTAGATGGTGTGCACAAAAGTTTGATTTGCTGCTGAGGGCACTGACGATATCCGAGTGAGTCTTAAATGGACAACTAAAATGTCGAGCTAATGACCATAACCAAGCGCTTCTTGGGAGGCAACCCAAGGTGAGTAATTTAGATTTGCATTTTTCAATTTTTTTCGTTTAAGTTTTCAATTTCAAGTTCCCAAAAACAAAAATGGTTCGTCAAAAAAAAGGGGGGCAAAAAGCAGGAAAATTACAATAGGTTACTCGGGTGAAGAGCTCGGTCGAGTTCGTTGGCCCACCCGAGTGGTTAACAGGTCTTCAAGAGGAACTCGGGTGGGAATAGAAAAACTCGGTCGAGTTTTCTTAGCCCACCCGAGTTATTTTGCGTCCCCCATTAAAAAAAAGAGAGACAAGAAGCGCGTCTTGCAGGCTTCTCCCGAGTGAAGATATTCCCGCACGTCTGCCTCTCGCTTCCGACCAGCGTCGAGCGTCTCCGACCAGAAGCCCTCCCGGCGAGTCCCGGAGCCCCAGCCTCCGATCCCGAGCACACCTCGGTCTCTCTCCGATGCAGCCCTCACGCCTCTCTCCCCAGCAGCAAGCGAGCGCTTCACTCCCAGCCACCACGCCGACGCCGATCATTGTCCCTCCCGACTTGCCCCAAAAAGCAGCGCGCCGCCTCCCTGAGCCCCCCTCCGGCAGCCAGCAGATCTGACAGCATCCCTCCGCTCTCTTCTCCTCTATTAAAGCCCTTCAAGTAAGTTCATAACCCTACGATTCTAAGTTTTGTTAGATTTATTAAATTTATGAAATCGGTGAATTGATAGGGTGAATTAGGAACTTGTTGATAGGAATTTGTGGATGAATTGGATTGATTGAGGTTTGTGATTTGGATTTGAGAGTTTTGTGCTTAATTGTTGAATTGCAAATTTTGGAATTATGAGTCTTGAGTATTTGAATTGATCTTACTTTTTGATATTAAACTTGATAAGAGTTTCTTGTTGAGTTTATTGATTTTAGTTTTGATCAATTTATGCTTAATTGTTATCAATTTGCAAATTGTTGATGTTTGTGGCTTTGTTGTGTGTTATTGTAAGTGGTTTGACACCCTTGATTATTGTTGAAAGTTGTCCTTGCTTGGACAAAAAAGATTTCTTTGTTGGTGTTGTTGTAAGTGGTTTGACACCATTTTGTTTTCTTGAGGAAAAGAAATGTTTAAGTGTGGGGGAGTTTGACAGACGAATTTAGGTAGTGTTAACATATTCCATTTAAATAGATTTAGACATAATAAAGTGCATGAATTAGAGTAGTTTTTGTATTTTAGTTAATTATATAGAGAGTCGGAATCTACATATGTTTGCACATACTTTCAGGCATTGGTGGAGCAAAGTGATGACATGGGAATGACCTAACAACGAGCAAGAGGCTAATAAGCAAGAAGAATTGATTGGAGCTGTCAAAGCTGGCGACGCTGCACTAAAATGAGTCGTTCGAAGGTTGTAGTTATCGGATCAGGGCGTACTTATACTTGTTGGAAAGACGATTCGAAGACCTACAACTTTCGTTTTTACGACTTTTCCAAATTCAGCCTTGAAAACAGTGAAATATGGACGTCAAGATGGATGCTGAAAATAACTCGGTTTGGGAAAAAGAACTCGGCCGAGTTCTATGTCGCGAGCCCGAGTTTTGTTACGTATTCAAGAAAGGCTGTTACGTTGATCAATTTATGGAGGATGTTATTTTTCTTTGGGTTATTTTGGCAACTAGCACATTATGAATATCTAATTAGCTAACTAGCAACCAAACAAAATTAATTAACTAACCTAGCACCCTTACCAAATTGACTATTAAGGTCAACAGTCAACATGTTTGACCGTTGACGTTGACCGGCCTTTCGGAATTTTTTTTATGCCATTTTTTTACCATGATGTCATTTTTTGCTGTTTTGATGCCATTTTTTTATTACATTTTATTTTCACTTTGATGCCTCTTTTCTAATAAAAATGATTGATGACACTTTTTTAATGCCATTTTTTCAAAACCTTGATGACATTTTTTTGTTTATTGTGATGTCACGTTGACCATTGATGCCATTTTTTTTACTGTTGACTACTGATGACACTTTTTTCATTTCAATTTTTTGATGATATTTTTACTGTGCTGCCAATTTTTTTTTCAAAGTAGTGTTTTGATGACATTTTTTTCAGGGTAATTTGCACAAATATACACTTTTTTAGTCCGGTTTGCACAAATACAACATTTTTAGAAAATTTGCAAGAATACCATATGTGGTATTAGTGCAAATAGGAGCGGCAATTTGTTTAGCCGGTTGCAGGTTTTCCCAAGGGGGGGGGGGAGAGAGAGAGAGAGAGAGAGAGAGAGAGAGAGAGAGAGAGAGAGAGAGAGAGAGAGAGAGGGAAAGAGGGATGGGACATTGGATTGGGTGGGGGATTTTGGCGCCAAAATTGGAGAGAGGAGGTGAGGTGATGGGAAAGGTTTTCCCTCCATTTTTAATGTGTAATAAGAGAGGAGGAGAGAGGACATCATTTTCGGTGTTCCCGTGGAAAAGAGAGCTGGAGAAGAAGGCCACCATTGGAGAAGAACCCATCCGCATTAAGGTCCAGTTGGTGAGCACGTGTCGGGCTCTTAATTCGTTCATGTCAGTCTTTGTAAACTTCCGTGTCACAGAGATATCTGAGAAACCCTAATTCTAAGTTGCAATGGGTAGGCTTGTCTTCTATTTCTCCTCATGTTTCGTGAAGAGTAGATACCCATTACCAATGGTGCTGATCCGAGTTTTGAATTGCAGGTCAAAACGCCAAAGTATGTGTGACTCTCAACTTCAACGGGCGTTGGTTGTTCGATGGTGCGGGGTGGGTGTATTATGGTGAAACAGAGCGGAAGAATGTTATAATTGAAGAGGGCATCGACTTCGCCTCTCTGACTCAACTGCTGAGGAGGAAGGTCGGCCATGATTGTTCATGTGAAGAGTGGCGGTTTTCTTACATGCCAAAGGGGGATGAAGCGGGTCATCCGATTATGATAGGTGATGACGACGACATTGAGGCTTATAAGTTTCTGAACTCGATGTCTGGGGAACATCCATGGCCCATGGCGATATTTATTGGTCCAGTGGCGAAAGAGAGGCTTCAAGTACCACAACCTGGCGTCGGGGAAGAAAGCTTGAGTGGGCCTCGTAACTCTCAAAAGGTGGACGAAGATATAAGGGTGAAAAACAATGTGGAAACGGGTTTCGGAAGGGGTGACAAAGATAACCGTGTGGGTGACAAAGTTATGGATCCGGAGGTGATCCTTTTGGATGAGGTCATAGGGGAGAGGCAGTGATGCGGGACCATCCAAGTCACCACCCGCGGACGCATATATCCTACATGAGGATGGACCTATGATTCAAGGAAGGGAGGACGATGTCATTCTCAAAAGGAAAAAGAAGGCTCCACCATGGGAGAAGGTCTAAAGGTGCATATTTGCTCACTTTTGGTATCGATGCCGACACCAGAGGCATCGACGCCGAGACCTGAAGATGCTATTTTACCTATTTTACCTACTGTTGGTATCGACGCCGACACCAGACCCTCGGTGCCGAGACCTGGGCGCATAGAGTTTATAAGGGCCGAAATTAATAAGTCTTGGAACCCTAATTTTCATTGTTATTTTTAGTATCTCTTTTATTTAAGATATTTTAGGTAATTTTAGGAGTTTATTTTCATTAATCTTTTATTTATTATTTTATCTAAAAATCAGCCCTAGGTTTTCTATTTAAGCGGCTGATCTCCATTGTAAAGAGAAACACGTTGAAGGATATGAGAAAAGCTCTCTTTTTGTGTGAAACACAATGAGTGTTTGTCGATTGAATAGAGTTGTGCTCTTCAATTGCAACTATTGGTATTGATCTAGCTTGGTTTGCTTTTCCATTCATCAACTTCGCAAGACTTGGTGAATCTAGTATCCACAAGCCCCCTCCTTGTGCCTTCAAGTTGTCCGCTTGATTGTGTAGGGTTGTAGAGGCGGGTTGTGTAGTCATTGGTATTGGTTCCTACCCTCTGAGGAGGCCTGGGTTCTTTATCTTGTTCTGCATAGATCGACTCAGTCCTTAACGGTCGTGTCTTTCCATTCTTGTTATTCAATTTCGAGTCTTGCTACTGTTTTATCGAGTCTTGTTACGTTCTCGATCGATCTTGATCTATCTTGGTTGAATCTTGCATTGTTCTTGCTGCGTTCTTTGAGTCTTGTTGAGTCTTGCATAAATCTTGCATCTTTCTTGCGTTTCTTGAAGCTTTCTTGGCTGCGTCTTTATCAGTTCTTGTTAGTTCTTCCTTGTTGTCGAAGATCGGACCAACCCATGGCTAACCCCGTATCAAATTGGCATCAGAGCTTTGGTTTCCGACATCAAGATTGAGTCTTTTCTTTTCATAAACACAAAAACCACAAAAAAAAAAGTCCTTTTCTTGTTTGGTCTTTTACTTCTTGTTTCTTGAATTGATTATTGCACTAATCTTTTGTTTGTGATTGTTTGTGGTTGCATAGCCTAAACACAAGCCTACCCTAGACCGTGGAGTCGACCAGATCAGTGCGCACACCCTTGTGTTCACTCTCCTAGCCGACGGCAAACCTCTTGTCCCCATAGTCGAGTAGCTTTGGTCGACAGCCTCCATTCACACACAAAGAAACCCTAGTTTGTTCTATCCTTTTCTATCTTTGGAATATTTTATCTATCCTATATCTATTCTATTTGCCTTGTTACAATCTGATTTTAATTGATAGATTAATCCATATTATCTATCTTTTATCTTTAAAGAGGCTTAGATAGATCTTGTTACCATATATATCCAAAGGTTGTTTATAAATACATCTTTAAGGGCTGAATTTCTATCATCTATCACCACACCTCAGATTTTCGAGTCCTATACCATTATTAGTGTTCTTTCTTGCATTAGTTTCATAAGTTAAAAAAAAAGACAGTAAATTAAAGTTCCGAAAATTCAAAAAAAAAAGAGAAGAAAGTGTTTGGTTGTTGTTTGTTTATCTAGTGCAAGAAAACCTAAAGGACTCAACTTTTTGGTGATCTCCATAGCCCTTGTCGACAGCCCTAAACCTAAACACATACACCTCCACAAAATTGAAACCCTACCTTGCAACTACAACATCATAACTTAAGGTTTTCAATCAAAAGAGGTAAATTTCCAAGTTTTTCTTTTGTTTTTCTTATTTTCTCTTTGTGTCAAGCACTGATTTTCTTGTTCAAGTGCTATTTGAGTTTGTGTCGAAGAGATCTCCTCCTGATCGAGTTCTCTCTTGTGTTGATCAAGTGCTATTGTGTGATTGTCGAGTGATCTCAGCCCCTGCCGAGTGAAATCTTGTGTGTGTCGAGTGCTCTTCTCATCTTGGTCGAGTACTTGAGTGTCTTATTGTTGTGTCGAGTGCTTGAACCTCCTGTCGAGTACTCTTGTTGGTGATTTTGTTCATTCTCTTGAATTCATATACTTTGATTGCTTTGTTCTTTGCTTGATTGTTGATTTGCCCAAAGCGGATTGCCCCAACAAGCGTGACATACCAATTAGAGAGGGAGTGTGAGCGAAACACGTTGTGAGGTTGTTTATATCTCTCTAACCTTTACATAGTTCTTTGTTTATTACTTTGTGATGTCTACTAACCAGGGCAATGACTGGTACAATACCGTCATGGAGAAGTTAGGTAAGATAGATAAAAGCTTGACGACAATAGAGCTTCAGCGTTTTGGCTCTAATACGGTGTTCGGATAAGGAGTCCCACCTAAAGCTGAAGTGCCATCTAATGAAAGGGCAGAATCTCATCCTATTCCCCTTAATAATGCTAGTCAACATCATGTTTCTTCTAGCATAGATGCTTCTTTTATTGCTGAAAATGTCGAGCATGTTGTTAGTAATGATCAAGATGTTAGTTTACTTGGTTATGATCATGAAAATTGCGTTGGTTGTGAGCATGAAGATTCTTTGATTGTTAGTAATGTTTTAAGTGTTCAACCTATACCCTATGTTGATAATCAAAGCAAAGATTTGTGTCAAACTACATGCTTCGAAGAAGGCATAGTTTCAAATATGATCATTGATGATGAAACTTCTTCTACTATTGCTAGCATTGAGTTAATTGAAAATTCAGCCTTGGAAAAGGATGAAAACTTGCTAGTTTTGGATAGAAACTTAGGGATCATTGACCAAGCTCAAGTGCATATTAAGTTAGAACATCATGACATTCATCTAGAATCTGAATTATGCACTCATAAAGTTTCTTTTCTTGATTTTGTAGATGAAGCTGAGACAATATCCAACAAGGAGTGGTCAATCCCTACACCAATCGTTCTTGAGATGGATTTCCATGGGCATATGGTGTTCGATCCAGGAGCTCGTGTGGCTGCATGTGCGGAATCATATACGACCTTGGATTCGAGGACGAATCCTTTTCAAGAAAGGGAGATTGATGCGGGACCATCCAAGTCACCACCTGCGGACGCACATATCTTACATGAGGATGGACCTATGATTCAAGGAAGGGAGGACGATGTCATTCTCAAAAGGAAGAAGAAGGCTCCACCATGGGAGAAGGTCCAAAAGTGCATATTTGCTCACTGTTGGTATCGATGCCGACACCAGAGGCATCGACGCCGAGACCTGAAGATGCTATTTTACCTATTTTACCTACTGTTGGTATCGACGCCGACACCAGACCCTCGACGCCGAGACCTGGGCGCATAGAGTTTATATGGGCCGAAATTAATAAGTCTTGGAACCCTAATTTTCATTGTTATTTTTAGTATCTCTTTTATTTAAGATATTTTAGGTAATTTTAGGAGTTTATTTTCATTAATCTTTTATTTATTATTTTATCTGAAAATCAGCCCTAGGTTTTCTATTTAAGCGGCTGATCTCCATTGTAAAGAGAAACACGTTGAAGGATATGAGAAAAGCTCTCTTTTTGTGTGAAACACAATGAGTGTTTGTCGATTGAATAGAGTTGTGCTCTTCAATTGCAACTATTGGTATTGATCTAGCTTGGTTTGCTTTGCCGTTCATCAACTTCGCAAGACTTGTGCCTTCAAGTTGTCCGCTTGATTGTGTAGGGTTGTAGAGGCGGGTTGTGTAGTCATTGGTATTGGTTCCTACCCTCTGAGGAGGCCTGTGATCTTTATCTTGTTCTGCATAGATCGACTCAGTCCTTATCGGTCGTGTCTTTCCATTCTTGTTATTCAATTTTGAGTCTTGCTACTGTTTTGTCGAGTCTTGTTACGTTCTTGATCGATCTTGATCTATCTTGGTCGAATCTTGCATTGTTCTTGCTGCGTTCTTTGAGTCTTGCATAAATCTTGCATCTTTCTTGCGTTTCTTGAAGCTTTCTTGGTTGCGTCTTTATCAGTTCTTGTTAGTTCTTGCTTGTTGTCGAAGATCGGACCAACCCACGGCTAACCCCGTATCAGGCAGGTTGACGTTACTGAAAACGGTTTTGGAACTAGTGACACACGTATTTTTGGAGGTGACAAGGACATGGATGAGGTGATAGGGAAGAGACAGGAGGACGCTACTGAGAGCGGGTTTGGAACTGGTGAAAACCTTAAGAGTGTAGGTGACAAGGGTAAAGGTCCGGAAATGATCCAGTTGGGTGGGGTGATAGGGAAGAGCCAAGAGCACGCAGGTGACAAAGGTGCTGGAACTGGTGACATGGATATTCTTGAGGGCGACATGGATATTCTAGAGGGTGACAGGTGTGATGGTCTAGATGTTATCCACTTGGGTGACACGGACTCATACTCAGATGACACGAAAAAATGTGAAGGTGACAGGTATAAGGGGGTGGATCTCATAGCCATTAGCAGTGAGGAGGAGGACGAGGAGGAGGACTTCGATTCCGGAGTGAAGAGGGAAGAAGATTGTTCATATTATTATGACTGGGAGGATTATGAAGAAGACCAGGGTATGAGGGTGTCGTCGGAGGAGGACGAAGTTGAGGAGGAGGTGATTAGGGAAGTAGAAGATCGGGTTCCTGGGTCCAGCATATCCCCACCGTCGATGGAGAACGTAGAAGCTATGTTGGACAAAGCAACGCCTCGGACACATGATCCACGACGGAAGCTGACAGAAATTTCGGAGGGAGAAATGTTCGCCTCGAAGGTAGAATTGCAGACTCGCCTGAAGTGGACTGCAGTGCAGAAGTGCTTTGAGTTCGTAGTGAAGAGGTCGTGTAAGAAAACCTATTTAGTTGGTTGTTTGGACACCAAGTGCACGTGGATGTTAAGGGCGTCGACTTACCGGCGCAAGACAATGTGGTGCATCCGACAGTATGTCCAGGAGTATACATGTGACATTAGCATGATGCACAACCATAGCCGACATGCTACGTCGAACATGATTGGACGCAACCTCGTGACCACGTAAGTGTTAATTTAGTTGCGACCAGCTATTCCTGTCACACAACATTATTCCCCGTGTCACATTACGTAATTCACCATGACACCATTATATGCAGGTTCGCCGGGACTCGAAAGGAGCTCGTTCCCGAGCAAGTCCAGAAAATGACGAGGTCCGAGTATGGAGTATCATGTAGCTACTGGAAGGCACGAAGGGCACGGGTGACAGCGATGGAGGTGAAGCATGGGACATACGAAGACAGCTACCGAGATATTATTCCATACTTGCACATGTTGGAGCAGACGAACCCTGGGACATATACTAAGTTAGAGCTGGACGCATCCAAAATATTCAAGTACGCCTTTATCAACTTCGGGGTATGGCGCAAGGCGATTCCCTTACCTTCGAAAGGTAATACCCCGTGTCGGTACTAAACTATTGCATGTCACCTAACATACATATCCATGTCACCTAACCAACTGGTGTTGATATCCATGTCCAGGTGATTTCAGTTGATGGGAGTTTCCTGAAAGGGAAGTTCAGGGGCACGTTTCTCTTTGCCACAGCCCAAGATGCAGACCACAGTATATACCCGATCGCATTTGCGATTGTCGATGGTGAGAATCACGGGTCATGGGGCTTCTTCTTCAAGAACATGCTACATGTCGTCGAGGATACACCGGGCTTAATGTTTGTCTCTGATCGGCATGTTAGTATCGAGAAAGGTTTGAGGGACAATTATTTGTTTGCTAAGCAAGGGGCCTGCCAATATCATCTATTTCAGAATGCCAAGGTAAAGTACAGGGCGGTGACGGCCCTGCATACATTGTTCTTAAAGGCGGCGAAGGCGTACACGAGGGCAGAGTTCGAGAAGCACTTTGCTGATTTTTGCGCTCAGGCACCCGGTGCGGGACAATACCTAAGAGAGGCTGGATTCCAGAACTGGGCCCGGGCATACTTCTTGGGGATGCGCTACAACATATTGACGACGAACAACTTCGAGTGTCTGAATTGGGTGTTCAAGGAGCCCCGTGAGCTACCCATCACAACCCTGATTGATGCTGTCATCGAAACAATATCCAAGTGGTTTTACGATCGACGGGAAAAAATCACGAAATCGAAGTCGACTGTCAGCGATTACGTTCAAGGTGAGCTACAAACGAGCTATTCGTTGGCAACATTCATGGATGTCAGAGCCCTCAGCTCACACGAGTACACTGTCCGTAGAGAGTCCGGCACCTGGGTTGTGAACCTGTGTACCCGGACCTGCACATGCAAGCGGTTCGAGATTGACCAGTTTCCGTGCCAGCACGCCATAGCAGCTTCAAGGTATCGAGGTAACAATTTCTTCTCTCTTGTGAATGACTTCTACAAAGTCGCCACCTGGAAGGTGTGTTACGAGAATGTGATATATACGGTCCCTCCAAAAGAAGAGTGGCGAATCCCCCCAGCCATGTCCAGCTCGGTGTGCTACGCAAGGAAATCGACGGTTCGGTAGCTCGTCGGAGGCGCTGGGCGGCTTCTGGATGGCTCTGATGTGGTGTTGGACGTCGATGGCGGTGCGGGCTAGTGATGTTGCTGCTTCAGTTTCGGAGATGAAGGTCGAAGAAGGTGCGGCGGTAGTGTACGGTGATGAAACAACGGCGATGAGCTGTAGGTGTGGGACGATGGTGATGGAGAGGAAGGGAGCAGCTGGATGGAAGAAATGAAATGAAATAAAAGAGGGAGAGGTGAAGTGAAGGTGGAGGTGATGGTACTGAAGGCGTGTAGAAGAAGAGACCAAAGTGGTGATGGTGATTGAAATAGAAGGGGAGGGATGGGTTTAAAGATGCAACAGGGTACGGGTGGAGTAGGTGCTAGGAAGAAGGGTGGGCGGAGATGTGAAAGGATCTGATGGGGATGGTGACGGGTATTAATTATGGGTAACAGTCAAAATTAAATACCCGAAAATAAATCCTGAAAACACGAATTTTGAATCCTACAATTAGTTCTCAAATGTTAGTTTCCCCGACTCTCGCTTTCTCGATCAATTAGATTTATAAAATCGAAAAGGATATCGCACTACGATAATTATTTTGAATTTTCGAGGTAAAATGACGGAAATCGTTCGCTAAATTTTATATTCTGGCCGGAATCCGCTAAACGAGTTTTAAATCCGATTTAAATTCATTTTTATTTTCCTTTTTCCAAAAATTAGGATTTGATAATCCGAGCCTTTACATCATCCACCTCTAAAAACAAGCCTCGTCCCCGAGGCTAAAATCATTTTAAAATAGAGGATGAAGTTTGAAATTGGTGAGTCCAAGGATCATGTGATTGATCCCGTAAGCATCTCATAAGTGCCCCTATGAGATCCTCACAGTACCGTTGCTGTGATCATAATATCCCTAATAGACCGTAGCAAGAATGTAATATGGGCCCCTACCACATCCTTACTCCGACTCATCGGTCATATCATAACTCAAAACATCGCAACGTCCTTTTTAAAACACCGTTCAAAACTTCAAGTTCGGCATTAGTCAAAAGCATTTCTAACCTATCCATTCATCCTACCATCTACCTCTAAAGGCTGATCCCATATTCCCCTCCTAGGTTCCAAGTCAGAATCAAAGTTCAACAGTTCAATTTCTATCATTTCCATCATCAAACATCATGTATATATACATCGAATAACAATAGCACCTCACGTCTAATAACATAGCATAATCACCTCAAGAATAGCCACATATCATTGCATATCTAGCATCGTATCATATATGGTAGAATTTATCACATAATCTCACAGAAGTTACACACCATATCAATCAAATATGCACGTTATATCAATCAGTTAAGTACATAATACTCATTCTAACTACCAAGTGTCATCGCATTAGAGGCAAACAACTACTTCCGTACAGTAACATTCCATCGAGTTCAGGGATAACTATGTACTATTGTCAACGACAATATATCATAGAATCAACATCGTCTATAGCATAGAATTCGCACCACATTCGGCCCCAAGTAAAGTGTACGCTAGATCACATCCTCAAGAGAACATGCCTATAACTATCAATCATGACGAGACACGACCACTACCCACCAGCTCTTGCATTAAGATCAAATTCACCGAGGTCTACCAACCGAAACCACTACTAGTTCTAGACACCATTGCATCCTGCTCACATACAACCTTTCTAGCCTCATAAATATTCGCAATCAAGGCCGAATACCCCAAACCAACTACTAGGTTTCCCAATTCCTATGCCATCAAGCCATCTAAGGGCCAATCCTCATCGGCATCGAAATCTCAAGTCCTACCTTCCACTCGACTATTTAAAACTATCTTCCGGAGTTCCCAAATCACAAAATTCCCTCATTTCGACAATCTGAACAACTCGATCTACTACCAGGACTCCATATATAAAACGTTTTTCTATCAGTCCCATCTTTACCCTCTAATAGAAAATTCCGAGTCCTCAACTGAACCGCTCTAACAATCGATCTAGACGCTTCTTAACAATCTCGCTTACTCTTCCTAGGCTCTCAAGACTCTGTCCGACCATCATCTTCTAAAGAGACATCTAAAAGCACCTTGCTAACCTGATCATGCTTCCCACGCCACTAACCACTCTCACTATCCATCCATCTCCAAGGATCCAACTCATGGTGACCATCTCACACCTGACACTCTCGACCAATTCTAACGCAGGAACCCAACTAGTGGCACTCCCAACCACGAATCACCATGATCCTTAAGCCGACTCACTCTAGATCCTCTTCCCAACATACTCTACCTTGACTAGTTCCCTCAACTCCGCATGTTTCCCCAAATTGTCTCAGATCACGCTTCCTCGAACTTTGAAATCTCTACCGCTTAAACCCTTATGTACCGATCATCATTTTCACCGAACTCCTATGACATCCTCGTCCGAATTTCCTAAGTACCGCAACTTCACCATCCTTCTAAAGTCTCTTATTTTCTAGCGTCCTCAATACCTTCTGCTTTGCCTATTTCCCAAATCCATGCTCATAGTCTTACTAGGAATCTCAACTACATCCTTGCCTAGCTACTAGCCTTTTCCTCGAAGGTTCATCTCACCTTATCAAATACCTCAACAGCCACAATAACCGCCACTCATAAATCCCGATTCATTCTGTTGACTAGGCAAGAGTAAGTCAAGTATAGAATAGAATATGGTTTAGAACGACTCCCCTGTCTCAGCAAATAATTACAAGACTTCCTCCCGTTGTAGTAAGAGAAAAGTCAGGATCGAATCCACGAGGAAGCACGTCAGCAGTTCTTAGGTAGCTATCAGATTCTCACAGCAGCAGCAGAAAAAACACAGAAACAAACACAGAAGCAGAAACAAATAATCCCGGCAAGGGCAGCTAAAATAAAAGCAAAGACAGAAGCAAACAAGCAAAAGCAAGCAAAAGCAAAGGTACTCGATAAAGCACGTCGACAACAGCAGACAAGTCGACAGAACAATAAGTAACTCGACATAAGCTAATCGACCGAGTCTTGTCGACACAGAAGTCCTCGATATCGAGAAGTACTCGACACAGAAGGCTTATCGACAAGATGTTCTCGACACAGAAACTCGACTCAAGCAGAAAACCTTGATCTCGACAAAAAGTCCTCGACGTCGACAAGATATATCGATATCGACAAGATTTTCCCGAAATCGATAAGTGACAAAACGTAAATTGCAAAGCTTTTCGAACACAGAAACGAATTTTTAACAAAATAAAATCAATAAACTAAAGACTTCCAAGGCTAGGGTTTCGACACCGCAACGATAACCATGCAAAGTAACACATAAAGGCATAAAAGATCATGCTTTTCATCTAAATAACTTTCGTTATTAACAAAAATGAATATAGAGGCTCTCGCATAAACCCTAATTGTTACTAACCCTTTTCACATAATTAATCCAAGTTGCATTAAGATCACTTTCGCTTCAATAACACAAACAAGGATCACCTTCAACTCTCGCAAAAGAATCAAGCTCATAGGGATAGAAGATGAATCGCACAAAAGATCTGACCTTTATCGCATCGCCTCACATGGCCACCGTCGGGCTCACCCCAGCCCCAGAAGTGGGTGGACTACTCACGCCTCATCGCAATAACAGACATTGAATTTGATGAAAGAAACTTGCGTTAAAATAAACCAAAGTTTACAACCGCTCGAAGCCAACTCCGCTCTCGCTTCACAACTCCAACCGGCTGCTCACTCTCTCTCTCTACTACTTCTCCTACTTACTTCTCTCTGAAATTGAATCTAACTAATTGTGTGTAACTTGGAATGAATAAAAAGTCACCCCCTAGGGCCTTATTTATAGTGCTCAAATCCCGCTAATCTAGGATAGAACAACTATATCTATATCTAAATCTATATCTAAAAGCTTAATGATAAATAAAAGATAAATAACATAATGTAATTAAATCTAAAAATCTTCAAGTGGATGAATCTTCTCTTTCATGATGAATCTTGATAGAATAGGATAGATCTCGTCCAGATTCGAATTCCTTCTCGATCTCGGCTTTCTGGACTCCTCGATATGTCTTCTCGACACGGACTTCTCCTCGATCTCGGATTCCGGAGCTGCTCGACAAATCTTCTCGATGTCGACAACTTTCCTCGACATCGACAACATTTTGGTCTCGAGTTCAGTCAACTCGACTTCGTCTTCCAGTGCTCATGTCGAGTTTTGGAAACTTGTTGATGTCGACAACTCTTGTCGATATCGATAACTTTCCTCAGCTCCCAGCTCTGTTCGTAAAACGCACTTTCCCGCTGCCTCGGTTGTCGGATTGACGCATATGACCATGCGTTGGAAAGGTAGCTTCTTGATGAAGAGATTTCGTGGGGAAAGGTAGCTTCTTTTTCTGATTCGGAGCCAGAACAGACGCCGGAGGCGTTGCAGACTTCTCGACATCGATTTGAGACTTCTCGACATCGACAAGTTCGTCGACATCGACAACTTTTCTCGATGTCGAGTTGCTGTTCAGTGCAGAAGTTGGTCGATCAGGGTTGTCCTCGACATCGAGAAGTTTTTTGTCGACATCGACAAGATTCTTGTCGACATCGAGATGTTCTTCAGTGCTGTCCTGCTGCTTTCCGACCTCTGGCTCTTGCAGTTGATGCCCGCTCCTGAGTTTTACAGCAGCTATGTGTCCAGTCTTTCCCTTAGGATTTGGTTCTGTTTGCCCAGGGAGCTTGCCGGACTGTCGTGGGATCTGCGCAGAAATCTGTCCTATCTGCGTCTCAATTCCCCTTTTCCAGATGTCCAGTTCTCCAAATTTGGTGGTGATGTTCTGGAACTGGTTGTTGATGTTGCCCTGATTTCGTCGCATCTCCTCAAGGATCAGGTGCAGATCATCCTTCCTTTGATCCCTTTCTGGATGTCCTGGAGCTCTGTAGGGTGGAGGATTCCTAGGGGGACCTTGGTTCCATTGCTGCTGATAAGGCCTTTGATCCCCCATATAGCGATTAGGCCCCCCTGCGTAAGCTGCATCCTCATGATGTTCTGCCATCCTGACTTGCTCTGTGTGTGGGCACTTAGTAGTGGTGTGCCTTTGTGATCCGCATTCTATGCAAGGCTGATTGACAGAGAGATACTTCACTTGTTTGATGAGCTTCTTATTCTGGTCTCTGTAGTATTGCTCCCTGACATCTGGGTCAATCTCCTTTGATGACTCATAGAGGGGCATGGATGGTGCTGGCCTGGCGTATGGGTTCTCTTCATAAGTTGCAGTAGACCCATATTTGTTGTCGTAGTTGGTGAGCTTCTCCAGCACACCCCATGCGTCACTTGGCGGCATCGTCAGATACTCGTAGTGAGTATAATTGTTGATTCTGTCCTTAGTGACTTGGTCAAGAGAGTTGAAGAAGATCTCCTGAATGATGTAGGGTGGCTGTCCATGAGTAGGGCAAGATCGTAGAAGTTCCTTGTAGCGCTCCCATGTCTTTGCCAGCGGTTCCCCTTTCTGCTGCTTAAAGGCGGTGATTTTCTGGCGGAGATATGCTGTTTTGGCAGGTGGGAAGAATTTGTTCAGAAACTCTTGCTCTACTTGGGCCCAGGTTGTGAGTAATCTTGCTTTCAGCCCTTCCAGCCATTTCAGTGCAGGCCCAGCGAGAGACCAGCGAAAAGATTTCATCTTGACATATTCCAAGGTTGTACCTTCTGCAAGAGTACGGCACATATCATGAAAATTAGTAATATGTTCAAGAGGACACTCATTAAATCTGCCGTAAAAGGCATTATTTTTAAGCTCTATAAGAAATTGAGTGCGAATTTCAAAAGAGTTTTCAGGGATTAGAATCGCCGATTCAGGCACGACGAGCGTTGGATGCATATAATCCTCTGTTGTGGTCGGATATTGGGCAAGCTCAGCTTCTGCTTGCCTTGCGCGTTCAGCTTCTTGTTCCCTTCTTGCTCTCTCAGCGGCGAGAGCGGCATTGTTGGCTTCTATTTCCGCCCTAAGCCTCTGGATCAGCTGCTCCTGTGTTTCAGCGTCCTCCATGGCTCTTTGAAGTCTATTTCTGATGTGTAGAAGGCGCTCTGGTTCGTCTAAGCCGTAATACTCAGGTGGGAGACCAGAACGGCGCATACACCTGAAAACTGACTCAAAGAAACAGTGAGATCTGACTACCTAAGGCGCGAATGATTGCTTCCCCGGCAGCGGCGCCAATTTGTTGACTAGGGAGGAGTAAGTCAAGTATAGAACAGAATATGGTTTACAACGACTCCCCTGTCTCAGCAAATAATTACAAGACTTCCTCCCGTTGTAGTAAGAGAAAAGTCAGGATCGAATCCACGAGGAAGCACGTCAGCAGTTCTTAGGTAGCTATCAGATTCTCACAGCAGCAGCAGAAAAAATACAGAAACAAACACAGAAACAAACACAGAAGCAGAAACAAATAATCCCGGCAAGGGCAGCTAAAATAAAAGCAAAGACAGAAGCAAACAAGCAAAAGCAAGCAAAAGCAAAGGTACTCGATAAAGCACGTCGACAACAGCAGACAAGTCGACAGAACAGTAAGTAACTCGACAGAAGCTAATCGACCGAGTCTTGTCGACACAGAAGTCCTCGATATCGAGAAGTACTCGACACAGAAGGCTTATCGACATGATGTTCTCGACACAGAAACTCGACTCAAGCAGAAAACCTTGATCTCGACAAAAAGTCCTCGACGTCGACAAGATATATCGATATCGACAAGATTTTCCCGAAATCGATAAGTGACAAAACGTAAATTGCAAAGCTTTTCGAACACAGAAACGAATTTTTAACGAAATAAAATCAATAAACTAAAGACTTCCAAGGCTAGGGTTTCGACACCGCAACGATAACCATGCAAAGTAACACATAAAGGCATAAAAGATCATGCTTTTCATCTAAATAACTTTCGTTATTAACAAAAAGGAATATAGAGGCTCTCGCATAAACCCTAATTGTTACTAACCCTTTTCACATAATTAATCCAAGTTGCATTAAGATCACTTTCGCTTCAATAACACAAACAAGGATCACCTTCAACTCTCGCAAAAGAATCAAGCTCATAGGGATAGAAGATGAATCGCACAAAAGATCTGACCTTTATCGCATCGCCTCACATGGCCACCGTCGGGCTCACCCCAGCCCCAGAAGTGGGTGGACTACTCACGCCTCATCGCAATAACAGACATTGAATTTGATGAAAGAAACTTGCGTTAAAATAAACCAAAGTTTACAACCGCTCGAAGCCAACTCCGCTCTCGCTTCACAACTCCAACCGGCTGCTCACTCTCTCTCTCTACTACTTCTCCTACTTACTTCTCTCTGAAATTGAATCTAACTAATTGTGTGTAACTTGGAATGAATAAAAAGTCACCCCCTAGGGCCTTATTTATAGTGCTCAAATCCCGCTAATCTAGGATAGAACAACTATATCTATATCTAAATCTATATCTAAAAGTTTAATGATAAATAAAAGATAAATAACATAATGTAATTAAATCTAAAAATCTTCAAGTGGATGAATCTTCTCTTTCATGATGAATCTTGATAGAATAGGATAGATCTCGTCCAGATTCGAATTCCTTCTCGATCTCGGCTTTCTGGACTCCTCGACATGTCTTCTCGACACGGACTTCTCCTCGATCTCGGATTCCGGAGCTGCTCGACAAATCTTCTCGATGTCGACAACTTTCCTCGACATCGACAACATTTTGGTCTCGAGTTCAGTCAACTCGACTTCGTCTTCCAGTGCTCATGTCGAGTTTTGGAAACTTGTCGATGTCGACAACTCTTGTCGATATCGATAACTTTCCTCAACTCCCAGCTCTGTTCGTAAAACGCACTTTCCTGCTGCCTCGGTTGTCGGATTGACGCATATGACCATGCGTTGGAAAGCTCTTTCCGAGGGCTACAACTCTCATGAAGACATCACAGCCTGATTCAGAACGATGTAAACCGGAAATTGGCCTTCTCTCCAGCTGCACCATTCTTGGCTTCTCAATGACTTTCCATTAAGCTCCAAAATGCGTCCGATTTCTGCGAAATATGACAAAAACTTGTGTAGACCTCCATATATAACAACTAAGCATAAACTACACATATTTTGTATCATTCAAGCCCAAATGCATGAAATGCATACAGAAATCGATATAAAATTAAGTATAAAACATGGCAAATTAGGCTCACAACACATTCCCTATGCCAAAATCCTCTAGCCACGCATCTGGAAATCCTTCACTCATAAATTCCACAAGCATTACCAATCCTATCTAAACAACCCCCAAATACTCATCACACGAACAACCCTGATATGAACAGCCTAATATCCTCGATCGATAATTTTCCAAGCAATCTCATACTACTCTTCCTTGGCAATTCCTCAACCTCATCCTTTAATTTACCGAAATCGCTCTCACTCACAACACACACAACCTAGTCCCAAGTTCCACGATTCCTTAGACGTTCCTTCATCGATCATCCTCGACACTGCCCACAATCCGATCGTAGACTATCTAGACACCTTCCTTAGCACACCAATCTGTCTCACAACACCTCCCCTCAAGAATCCCCTGATCAACTCCTATCCCTCTCATCCACCTCTGGAACTACGCCACCTGCATATACTCACACTCACTGTCAAGGTCACCCTAATGAAACTAGTCCAGACCTCAGTCAACCACTCTCTTATACTACCCGCACACACTACCTGCCTAGACTTCCACCTCTAACTAAGACCTACCTAGAAGCTCATCTGAGAACCCCACTACCTACTACCTCCTACGAGTCCTAACTCACTCGGCTCTACCTAAGTTAATGCATCCTTCCTATATCCCATATCACACTACCAAAGACCACATCCGAAGACCTCAAACCCACCAACCACTTTCCAACCTGTCACACCAAAAAATCTCAAGACTCAAGCTCAAGAAGAAAGCACTCCCATACATATAACCCATAACCTACTCACCAGCAAGTTAGTATACCAAGCACCAAGACACATCATCATAGAAACAAGTTAGTCAGGCAATCATTGCTACCAATTCAGCACATCCATCATCACACATTCAATTATGTCAGTTCTAGGCCTATCACAAAAAATCAATTTCGATTAGTATAGAAGAATCCACGATTTGAATTGAGAGTGTCCTTCCTTGAGTCATCTAAGAGAATCACGTACGCGGCTACCATCTTTCAAATGTGTTCGTCCTTTGTATACTTTTTACGACGTCAGTCCTATGGTCTATGTGTCATGGACCCATCACACTTCCGTTGCGCCGCTATGGTGCTACTTGGTCGTCGGTCCTTTCTTGCATGTAGGCGCTCATCGAAGGATTACAAGGGTTAGAAGTTACGGAGATAAGGGGGAGACAAAGACGAATGACACAACTTCCTTAAGAGTTCAGACATGGACCAAGACTAGGGATGACGAGACCAAGGAGAAGATCCTAACCCGAGAGTTACAACGATGCCTTTATAATTGTGGCACACAAGTACATAAAAATCAAGAGATATCATCACATTATTTCACACTAGTATGCACTTATCTCAAGGGATATCGATTTATGCATTCATAACATGTTCATATAATCATCTTTATGTGTGTACAGAACAAGCTAGCAACCTATCATTTCATTCACCAATCATGCTTGACAGACTAAGAACATGTATGCACAGACTGACATGGGACATATATGACATAAGTTATGCAAGACCTAACAAACATCACAAGATATCATATGCACGACTTATCACTCAATTTAGATACACACATAAGCAAGTAATAATATTGAGAGATTGAGGAAAGCATGCTAAGATGCACCCTAAAAATCATGCTAAGGGTATGATCAGTTCATGCAGAGTTGGTATAGCAACTATCTCATCAAATACATCCATATTCAAATAGTAAGACTAAGACATCACACAATCATATGAGGGCCTATAACTAATAGATATATGTCTTACATGATACTAGCAATATTCATTAAACATGTACACAATCAATGAAGTCTAATTAGGTTAATCTGGCATGCTAAGTGATCTGATTCACATGTTAAACATGCAACGAGAGTTGACCACACTATGAGGGACCTAGTACATAGGAAGAAAGTAATCATGGGGATTCAATACATACGACACATACATCTACTCATAAGTGCAACCATGCAAGGTACCAGGCAAGTCATGCTGATCGAATTATACCAATATACAATTTCATGAAATCACAAGGAGGCCATCATTATAACTTGATAGAATTCTCTAAGGACAATCACCAACTCACCACCCCGTTTTCCCGTGGGACGCTAGTATGACTCGCTTGACACAAGGACATTCACGCCGTTTCCGAGAGGTGAGGGTAGAACTCGTGTTTAGACTCTTGTGGCAAGAAGACATGGTTGCCCATTACGAGGATCGAAAGGGATGACTCCATAAGAAAACTCACTTCTATCTCGAAACGATTTAAATCCTCACTCCCACTAACATATTTAGGTAACCCTCACATCTGACACGATTTCTGAAGGTATTTAATTGAACGACCCAAATTTCCCGTGAAAGACCCCAACCACAAGTACGAGACTCGATAGAAGCATCGATGGTGGGGTACGAAACAAGACTCTTGCTAACATGCCTATATGCTTTGGTGGGGCGGATGATAGAGTCGGAACAATCAGGGGGTTTGAATTATGAAAGGGCTATTTCGACAAGACAGGAATTCCGATTACATAAGAACAAGGTTTTCTCCTACTATCCCGTTTGCACAGTTATTCAACACATGATTCATGTCAAGGCGTACTGATTAGTTCGCTATCCTAAGCACAATAGAGCACTCATCACGGAAGCAATTAACAAGATTAATATGATCCTCTTCGAGGAGGATCGCCCTCGGGCCCAATTGCATACATGTACATATATAAACGTAAGCATAGAGACGATTTTTGCCGCCCTTCGAGGGACGGCTAACCGGAGGGGAAAAACCCCACGGCCTCCTAACTCAACACTCCAACCTCCGTGGTGTTCCTTGGAGTCTTCTAGGCCCATCTATAAATAAAAGCTAGTATTTTGCCTACCGTTCCCCGAATTCTACATCCATAAGGGATGTCTACCGCTTGGATCTCTACACACGAGATTATTTCCCCTTTATTCATTTTAGGTTTTAAGTCCAATTCAATACATTTTGCCCTTTATAAAAATATTTTCCAAAACCATTTAAAAACATTGGGCGATTTTCAAAACCTCTTCAACCTATTGTACTCGGATTGCAAAACCTCAGCTCTGATACCACATTTGTAACGGCCCGGGATTATAATTTCCGAGTTACGTTTCGAGGGATGAAACCCCTCGTTGGGATCTTGCGCCCGAGTACAGGTTGAAGGTTTGAAACCGAAGATTTGTAGTTTAAAATGGGATTTCGCACCCAAATCTGGAAGGTCCGTTGGAGACCCCGGGGTAAACCCCTTTACCTGTCCTAAGTCTACAACGCGGGAAATCCTTTATCATGTAAAGGCATAAGTTCTGAATGTGATACAACCAGTGCCACGGCAGAGCCGGGTCAAAACAGAGTATAATTACGGAGAAATCCCAAAAGCGTGAATCTGGTGAAGTCAGGTTTCAAACACTCAATCTCCGCCATATGAATAGACCCCGTCATAACAGCACCAAATCAAGCAGTGTATCGGGTACCTGAAACTATACCACCAAGTCAGGCCAAGAGTCCGCCCGCGGGTCCTCTGACCGCGCTGGGGACATATAATACGCCTATACCTAGAATAAAACCACACTATCATGCTCCTAATTTTATCAAAATTTAAATCTTGGAGGAATGAATATAGGTTGGTCGCTAGAGTATATGACGCCTAATTTTTCCGCCTAAATTTGGGGGATATTTTTAAACTCATTCAAGCGAGGGATAATTTTCTACCATGTGTGTCGCTTGAATAAAACAAGTATAAAAACAAACTTTATTCCCAGACCGACTCGTTGTCCTTCCAATCTTCAACACTGAAACCCTAACACCTACAGTTGTTTTCGGCGTTCCTGCTGCTTCCCACTTCCTCCTCGCCGCTCCTCCTTCGATTCCCACCACCTCCACCCCATAGACACCATCGTCTAGCTCTCCTTATCCTCCATCGCCGCCCTCTCCTTCCTCTCCCTCTCATGCCGAGCTCTCAAACTCGCCCGTCAATGGCTTCCTCCGTCCTCATTCCCCATCCTCTCTCTCTCTCTCGCCCTCTGTTGTTCCTCTCGCTCGACATCGCCTCATTCGGGAGTCGGAGAACACGAACCCAACAACGCCAGATCTGAAGCTAGACTCACTTCCTCGCTCGCTGCTTCCCGGTCTCGTTGCCATTGGAGAAGAGCCGCAGCGGGCCCTAGTTAATTTGGTGAGAAAAAGACGAATCTTAATCTCAAATCAATATCTTTACCACATGTGAGCTCATTTCCTCTCCTTAGTAATTGTTTGGTGAGAACTCTAACCCTAAATTGATTTGGCTTTTTTTTTTTTGGTTATAAATTTGGGTTTTGCTGTACACAATCAAAATTGCTTTATATTCCTTTTGCATATCTGCAGCAGTTGCGTTCACTTTGTTCGTTCCAAGAGTGCTCTACGTCTTGGCCTTCATCATATCCGTCTGGCAGAAGTAAGTTGTTTTTTTTCTCAATTTCAGCCTTTCTTATCTTTGGCTAATTACTTATTTTAATTAGATATTATGATTTCTATCTGGATTTATTCTAGCATTTCGGTTGCCCATGTTTTTGTAAGTCTATTGTAACGGCCCGGGATTATAATTCCCGAGTTATGTTTCGAGGATGAAACCTCTCGTTGGGATCTTGCGCCCCGAGTACAGGTTGAAGGTTTGAAACCGAAGATTTGTAGTTTAAAATGGGATTTCGCACCCAAACCCGGAAGGTCCGTTGGAGACCCTAGGGTAAACCTCTTTACCTGTCATAAGTCTACAACGCGGGAAATCCTTTATCATGTAAAGGCATAAGTTCTGAATGTGATACAACCAGTGCCACGGTAGAGCCGGGTCAAAACAGAGTATAATTACGGAGAAATCCCAAAAGCGTGAATCTGGTGAAGTCAGGTTTCAAACACTCACTCTCCGCCATATGAATATACCCCGTCATAACAGCACCAAATCAAGCAATGTATCGGGTACCTGAAACTATACCACCAAGTCATGCCAAGAGTCCGCCCGCGGGTCCTCTGACCGCGCTGAGGACATATAATACGCCTATACCTAGAATAAAACCACACTATCATGCTCCTAATTCATATGCGCAGAATATTGAGGAAAGCCTTAACAAAGAATACCAAGTGGTATATCCCTCTTCTACCACCACCCCCCTTACATATAGGGTATATCCCTCTTCTACCATCATATCATATCTCATCATCATATCATATCTCATGCCCATCTCGTATCTCGTGATATATATATAAATGAATCGAGGAGGACAACACCCGATGAAGCTGGGCTGCCCTATGACCCTAGCAAGGACTCTATGACTCACAGATAACGGTCGTTCTGTATTCAAACGCATACAGAAAAAGGATGCTCATTCGTAAATGCAACTCCTAAACATGATACTACATGACATGCTCTTATGCATATGCAACACCTACATACTATATGACACATCAGGCAGGAGGTATTGGTTACTGAGTAAGCCCCGGAGGACTTACCTGGATAGAAGATCAGCAAAAGAAGAATCCAGCACACAGTAGTCACGATCACAGAATATCGCCTAATCACATAACGAGAATATACTGAGTATAATGTTATAGCTTTTCTGATCACATATATTACACACTCATACAAACAAATAAATAAGCAAGCTCACACCAACCATACTTCCAGTTCATCATGATCAACCATCTCTTATCATACTTCGCTAGATTCACATTTTACCATTTCATACCCATACTTTCCATAAGGATATATATCATTATCATAATTGGTAACCAATACTTATTCCCCTTATAATAATTCACCATAATTCATGCTATTAGTCACACATATCATGCCGTTAGTCAAACGATCATATTATCATGCTAGTTAGTCATCGATTAAGTGTTATTCTCAAGTTATTTCCAAAACCGTTTCAAATCCGAATTAAACAGTTAAGAATTCCGACCCTTAAATATACTCGCTAAATTCCTTTTTCAATTTATTATTTTAAATCACCTTTTGATCTTCGAAATTCTTTTCCAAATTCTTGTTAAATCTTCAAATCCAAATAATGTTATACTTTAACCCCCAGTAATATTTTATTTTATTTTAAATTCCATTAATTAATTAATTAAATATGGATAAACCTGAACCGAACCGAACACATTTAAAACCAACCGAAACGAACCGGATCGAAACAAACCAAACCGAACCAACCCCAAACCGGTTTAGTACTAAATCAAATTATATAAGCTAGCAGGGGGCCCACAACATCCACATCAGCGTCTTCTTCATTTCAATGAAAGCTCCCGCCTGGCGCCATGGCTCAGCTCGGCCTCGCTCCCGCCGGCGACCGGAGCTCTTGAGCTCAGCTCCTCCGCCTCACCCGGCCTCTCCCAACCCCGCAGCTCACCTCCCTGGGGCACCGCCCACGCCTGGAACACCGCGACGTCCGATGCTCATCCTCCCGCGCTCACACACGACCCTCCCGCGCCCTCACGCTCGACTCGCACTCTCGGCCTTGCGCTCGACCTCACCGGAGCTCTCGAGCTCGCCCACTCTCTCCACTCTCATCTCTCACACGCTCTTCCCGACCCCGAAGAATGAAAGGAAAAAGGAACGGCTAAGGAATGGAAGGAACGAAGCTCACCGAGGTGTTCACAACTTCGGAGCTCTCGGTCGGAGGTTTGGGCGGCGTCGAAGGCTCGCGGTAGCTCGTCGGACCTGCGCCGAACATGGGGGAGTGTGATGGAGAAACTCGAGGACGATTCCGATTAAAAACGGAGGAGAATCACTTACCGGAACGTGGTTCGTGCCACGCAAGGAAATCGGCGGTTCGGTGGCTCGTCGGAGGCGCTGGACCGCTCCTGGATGGCTCCGATGTGGTGTTGGACGTCGATGGAGGTGCGGGCTAGTGATGTTGCTGCTTCCGTTTCGGAGATGAAGGTCGAAGAAGGTGCGGCGGTAGTGTACGGTGATGAGCTGTAGGTGTGGGACGATGGTGATGGAGAGAAAGGGAGCAACTGGATGGAAGAAATGAAATGAAATGAAAGAGGGAGAGGTGAAGTGAAGGTGGAGGTGATGGTACTGAAGGCGTGTAGAAGAAGAGAGCAAAGTGGTGATGGTGATTGAAATAGAAGGGGAGGGATGGGTTTACAGATGCAACAGGGTACGGGTGCAGTAGGTGCTAGGAAGAAGGGTGGGCGGAGATGTGAAAGGATCTGACGGGGATGGTGACGGGTATTAATTATGGGTAACAGTCAAAATTAAATACCCGAAAATGAATCCCGAAAACACGAATTTTGAATCCTACAATTAGTTCTCAAATGTTAGTTTCCCCGACTCTCGCTTTCTCGATCAATTAGATTTATAAAATCGAAAAGGATATCGCACTACGATAATTATTTTGAATTTTCGAGGTAAAATGACGGAAATCGTTCACTAAATTTTATATTTTGGTCGGAATCCGCTAAACGAGTTTTAAATCCGATTTAAATTCATTTTTATTTTCCTTTTTCCGAAAAATTAGGATTTGAAAATCCGAGCCTTTACATCTATAGTTCAAGCTTTGCTTTGTTTCTCTTTGGTCTTCACGATTTTGGTACACTGTCTAGATTTATTCTAGAATCTTGTACACTAAATACCTCACACAAATATATCATGATTTTGGTACACTGTCTGCTCTATAAGCGTGTTAATTCATCTCCGATTGCATCTAAAAAGGATATTTTTAGGAGAAGAGGGACACATTGTCTTCCATTTTTTCATCTTAAGGCAGGTGTAACCCTTCTTTTATCCAAAATAATTGTAAAGACCGGGAAATTTCAGAATATTAAATTATTAAAATAGTAATTTATAATCATTCCGATTTCTAATATTTGGGAGGTTTGGAATTTCCGTCCTTGAGCTATTGGTTTTATTCTAAATACTTTAAAACGAGTTACGGTATTATTTAATTGGAAATTTAAAATATGTTATACTCTGCTTTTATATACCGAAAATTGGAAAATAATGTTCGGATTTCGTTTATTAAATTCGGATTTGGAAAATTGAGTATTTGAAACGCGTCGGGATAAGGTCGAGTGAGCGGATTTCAGATTTATATTCCAAGTATCTGACGTTTGGAGTTTTGGGACCATCTTAAGTTGTATTCTTTTGCCTTCCTACCTTCAATTTCTACAACAGTAAAAACTTTGTCCCCTTGCCTGCAACTCCAAACCCAATTCAGACCATCTCTCTCTATAGCTAGTTAAAGAGAGCAGTAGAACAACGTGGACCCTTCACCCCTCCTTTCAATTTGAATCCCCAAACACACACAACACAACCTCTCCATCTCCTTCTTTCATCCATGTCAAGAACCCACAAAGACAACTTTGTCTCCTTTTGCCGAGCCACAGTCACCACCACCATTGCAGCTCCTCTCCCTCAGAATCTCGCAAACACCAGATCTCCCTTCCTCCTCTTTTGTTCGTCGCCGCCGTTGAAGGGACACCCTCGCAGCTTCACCAAGAGCACCAAATCAAGCCACCACCACTCCGTCACCTCGTCGATCTCAGCCTCCCTTAACCACCCAGATCCGCCTCGTTGTTCGTCATCACCGAGCTCTCCTCCACCATCCACCTCTGACCAGCAGCAGCTAGCGCCACCTATGAGTTCTGATGTTCAGGACGGAGCCAGACCAGGAGCACCTCGCAGCCACAACATCTCCTTCTCTCTCGCTTTTCCTGTTCAATCCCAAGAGGTCGGTAATGGGTTCCCTTTCGTTTTTCTGGCCAATTAGCCCTTAAAGGTGCACCTTTATAAGCTTTTCTGTCCGACCCAGGCCCCGAAGCTCTTCCCCGTCGATTTTCCGCCGGAGCTGCCCTCGAGCGTCCCGAAATCGGAGATCGGAGCCCTCAGTAATCTTCTTTTTCTCCTTCCTCCCTTGCTGCGTTTTGTTTTGTTTGTATGGGTGTGGTCGGAGTTGGGGTTCGGTCAGAGTGGGTGGATCTCAAGCCGGAAAAAGGAATCGCCGGCAGGTCGGGTTTCTTCCTCTTCCTTCTTCGTTCGATTTCCGTCCGTCGCTATGTTCGGTTCTCTGATGTGGGGAAGAAGATAGGTTCTAGCGAGATGGGCCTAATTTTCGGGTTTGTTCCATTGGATCAGGGTCGTGGGCCTATTCCTTCTGGGTTTCCCTCTTCCTTCAGATTTCGGGTTTGGGGCTCTCAGATCCGGGTTTCTTCTATTGTGGGTGGGTCTCCTTTCTTTCCTTTCTTTTGTCTTGGATCCGGGACTGGGCCTCTTTCTTTGGGCTGGATTCGGATCCGGGGTTGAGAGAGTTGGGCTTGTTTGGTTCTTTAAGAGGGATGTGTTTTATGAGTTATGTGTTATGGTTATATTTATGGTTATATGTTTTGAGAATTATATGGTTAGTAAGTGTTAAATTATTTGAATATTATTATTATTATTTTGGGATTTGGTTATAATTATAAATTCTGGAAATTAATCGTTATATACTATTTATTCGTTTCAAAATAGTATTAATTGAATTATTTAAATATGTGATTTTGGGATTTTGAAAAAGGATCACTAATAAAATAGTTGATGCTTATGATAATTATATTTATTGTTGATAAAGTATTTAAGAGGGTTTTCGAGTTCCGGAAATATATATTAAATGATTTATTGTTTGAAAACCAAAATGCCGGAATTATTTCTATAATATGATTTTGAGATATTAGTTCTAAGGTTTAAATGTTTAATGTCGGGATTTTACTAAGTACGATTTCAAAAGAATTGTTTGGAAATGAGTTGAATTGACTTGAGATTTAAGAGTTTTGGAAAATATGGTTGGCGCGATTTTATCGATGGGTTTGATTGGAAGAATGATTTTGGTTGATGTTAATCGTATCGGAAAGGCTTTGTAAAATGGTGTTACAATCGATTGGTTTTGAGGATGTTGAGAACTTGGGTTTCATGTGTGTGAATAATGAACCGGTAGCTTATGGAAATGGCTTGATGATAGGTGTGTATTGCTTTTGGATTGCTTTGGGCTTGCATTTGGGCCCTTGCTTGCGCTATTTTGTTGTTCTGCATCTTCAGGTAAGTTCCCTAGGGGGCTTACTCAGGTTGGACATTCATGCCTGTTGTTGTATTTTATGTTAGGTGTTTCATATGCATAAAAGCATGCCATGTAGTATCATGTTTAGGTTGCACTAATTGAATGAGCATCTGCTTACTTTATGCGTTTGAAACAGAATGGATGTTATCTGTGATAGTCCTAGAGTCTTTACTAGGGTCATAGGGTAGCCCAGCCTCATCGGGTACCCTGAGTCAATCGAGTCTATATGAGCATGATATGATAGCCCAGCACCCTCGGGCAAGCAATGAGATTATATGATATGATGATGTCGTGGTTTGTGCACCACCACGAGGAAATTGCTATGCTATAGCACCGAACTGGTCAGTCTCTGCACTAACGGGAATGGGTGCAGAGGTAGGAGAGGGATATGCCACTTGGGATTGTCTTGGGCCCTTTACAGTATTTTTACACATTATTATGACTAGGAGCATGCTAGTGTGTTTGACTTTCATACTGCATTAGAGCATCTTTATTAGGTATAACACATACTATGTGGCCTCAACGAGGACTGCCGGTCCGGCATGAGTGGCTCGATCTGAGTCCTTTCCCTGTTCTTCTTTTAAAGGTATTTTCTGCAAATTTGAGTGCTCGATGTCTATATGACGGGGTCCCTTTTTGCGAATCGAAGAACCTGTCTAATTCTATAACTCGTTATAAATGGTAATCACCCACTTATGATTTGGTTTTGACCCGGCTCTGCCTTTGCACTTGTATCTTTACCTTGCTTCTGCTTTACTTCCGTTTGAAATGGATTCCACGACATAGTCTTAGGACAGGTTAAGGGTACCCAATGACCCTTCGAGGTTTTTAGGGTTTGAAATCCCTCTTTCTACTAATCTTAAATAAGTTTTAAACCTCGACCCGTACCTGGATATCAAGATCCGAACAAGGGGTTTTATCCCTTGAAACGTAACCCGGAAATCATAATTCTGGGCTGTTACAATGATCATCCTGTCTGCCATGGTATTCCTAAAAAAGATCACAAGTGTATGGTCATTGAGAGGCCATTTAAATTGATCATCTTATCTGTCGTGTTAGTTTCAATTGGTCTTTGGACAGTAATGTTTCACAAAATTTTCAAATGCCATTTAAACTGATTTGCTAGGTTAGTGGATGGATGCAATCATGATAATGTTGTTCATCACATTATTAATTTCGTTGATATTTCTTTTACTTTTTTTTTCACATGTAAAAATACTCTTTAATTTCTTGAGTTTCTGCTTCTTGAAGGTTGATCGTTATGTTTGGATGTTCTACCTACCTCGTGAGGTTCTTATGGTTACTTTTATTCTCTCTAGCTATCTTTTTATTAATTGTGTCATCTTTAAATTTGAATGGTAGGATAGTCTGAAAACTTCGCTTAAAGAGATTGAAGACATATAGACAAATATGGAGTCTAAAGATGCTCAAGCAGAGCATGTATCTGTGGTGGTGCAATGTGAGATCGTGAGAAAGTGCTTTGGAGAATGGTGGGGCACCGAAGTACGAGGTAACATCTATGTTCTCTACTCTATTTTATTGAAGAATCTCTACAAGTTTAGAAACTTATAAAACTAAAATTCCATAAAGCATTTAAAACATAGAATCGGTTTAAGTTTCATTCCGACTTGTAAATTGTATAACTTGTATGTATTATAACTTAGACTTGTAATTTAACTTGTTTTGTAAATTGAATAACTTGTATTATAAATCTGAAAACTTGTAAATTGTATAACTTAGAATCAGTTTAAGTATTATTTAGACTTGTAAATTGTATAACTTAGACTATAACTTAGACTTGTAAATTGTATGACTTGCATGTATTATAACTTAAGAGTTGTAATTTAACCTTTATAACTTGTATTATAAATCTGAAAACTTGTATATGGTATAACATAGAATTAGTTTAACTGTTTAAGTGTCATTCAGACTTTTAAATTGTATAACTTAGACTTGTAAATTGTATAACTTGTATGTATTATATAGCTTACACTATAACTTAGACTTGTAATTTAACTTGTATAAGTTGTATTGTAAATTGTATAAGTTGTATTATAAATCTGAAAACTTGTCTTATAAAGGAAAAAAGTAGAAGTTTTATAAAACTTGTCTTATAAAATAACTTGTCTTATAGAATAACTTGTATAAATAAGTTTAGAGAACTAACTTGTATAAAATCTGAAAACTTGTCTTATAAAATAACTTGTATAAATAAGTTTAGAGAACTAAGTTTTATAAAACTTACAAGTCTATAAAAATTGAAAGTTAAAGATCTCTACAAGTTTAGAAACTTATAAAACTAAAAATCTGTTTGAAGTTTCACTTATAAAACTAACATTCCATAAAGCCTTTAAAACTTAGAATCATTTTAAGTTTCATTCAGACTTGTAAATTTTATAACTTGTATAGACTATAACTTAGACTTGTAATTTAACTTGTATGGTAAATAGTATTACTTGTATTATAAACCTCAAAACTTGGAACTTGTATAACTTAGAATCAATTTAAGTTTCATTCAGACTTTTAAATTGTATAACTTAGACTATAACTTAGATTAGAATCAGTTTAAGTTTCAATCAGTTGAAGTTTTCGTTTTTTTCTCCTTTGTGATTGATTGGCTGATTTTTTCCTACCTTCTGTTTCTGATGGACTGTTTCTATTTATTTTGGGCAGGGCTGGGAGGAGCAGTGAGAAGTCCCAAGAAAGAGGGGGTATAACGTTGGAGCATGGAGGGTTCATCAAAAAGGCAAGAGCTTGAGGAGAGAGTCTAGAAGACTGAGGAGAGTGTCAAGAAGGTGGACGAGAATGCTCAGCATGCCATCGAACACTGTGATGAGATGAAACGTATGAAGGCGTTTCAGCTGCTTGTGCGATAGTCCATCCCTTCCCCAACCAACCTCTGAGGTAGTTACCTCTTAAACTCATCATTAGCATGTAAGTTTTTTGAACATGATAGGTAGTTACCAACTTTTTGGGAACATTTACATTGAACATGGTAGATTTTTGGGTAAAAAATAGCCCCAGTGAATTGTGTTGCAAGTGCTTGGGTATCCCCTTTGTCAAGCCTTAAAGGTATGCATGTTTTTGGGTAAAAAAACAGATGAAACTTTGTAAAGGCTTTTAAATGTATGCCAGTTTTTGTGTAACTAGTGCAAAGTGCAGGTTTTCGTAATGTGATAGTCTTGTGCATTTTGTGGGTTGTGTGTTTTGGAGGTTGTGAATGTAAAGTGCAACTTGTGTGTTTCCACAAGTTGTATGTTGTGAATGTAAAGTACAACTTGTGTGTTTCCACAAGCCTTAAAGGTATGCATGTTTCCACAAGTTGTAAAGTGCAACTTGTGTGTTTCCACAAGTTGTATATAATGGTATCAAATTTGAGTTGTGTTATGTTATGTAATGGTTATACAGCTTGTGCTGTGTGAGTGACTAGGGTGTATACAGGCACTGTTCTAAAAAAAGGTCTGGGCCTCCGCCTAGACCCCGCCTAGACCCTCGAAGGTCCCCCACCTTTGAGTTTAGCCGCCTAGGTCCTTGAAGGTCACCCGCAAGGTCTTGACGGTATTGCGGGTTTGGCGAGTTAGTGAAAAAAACCCATTTTGAGGTTTTAACTCTTAAAACCCCCCACATGTCGATCTCTCTCTTAGTTCTCAACCTCTATACTCTCTTTTACTCTTGATCCCTCACTCATATAGTCATCTAACTCACGACCTAACTCCCGTTGTTAACGCCTAGACTATTAATTAAAACTTATTTGTTTATATATGTTATAAATTAAACTTTATTATTTTATATGCGTATTGAATATGGCCTAGGATTAAAAATACATCTCATGATAGTAATTCCGCCTAGACCCCGCCCAATCCGCCTAGACCCTTGACCCTATCTAGACGCCGATCATCCGCCAAGCGTTTTATGGAACATTGTATACAGGTAGAAATAACAGATTTCATTTTAGTCTTTACAAAAAAAATCATTCAAGGGACGGACAAAGGTATTCGTTGCGTCGGTCGCGACAGTACAAACTAAAATTTACCAAGCACATTCAAAAGACGAACCAACAGTTTGTCGCTTGATAATATACTGAAGCGACGGAGCAGGTTGTCGCTTGGACATGAGAAAGAACCTTCCAAAAGTTCACGGTTATGTTCAAGAAACGACAATAGTTAGTCGCTTCAATGAAACTGAAGCGACGAACTTAGTCATTCCGTCGCCATTTAGCTGAAGGGACGGTGTCCATGCGACAACCCTTCAGGCGACGGACATCCGTCGCTTCAATGTTCTAGCGACGGTTTCTGCTCTCAAGCGACGACTTTTGTCCGTCTCTTGAGTGTCTGTTTAGCGTAGTGCAAATTTACCGATAGTCTTGTAGACCTGTGATAATTCACAATCAATTCATCATATAAGCCACATCAAAGTTAAAACAAGAATGTCTAATCATCCAAAGTCCATAAGTATGTAATTTTCTCCATATATTCCTCAAATATAACAACGAAATTATGAAATACTTTTTTGGGAAAAATGGCGGAAAACCACCCCTTAAATATGGGTCTTTGCAGAAAACCACCCCTTAAAATTGAAATTGCAGAAAACCACCCCTTAAACCCCTTTGTAGGTAAATCGCCACCCACAACCTTTTTTCGGTTAGGTTTCTGTTTGAAACGGTGAAAAGTCATTTTTATCACTCCCTTTTAATGTTATTTTAATTAGAGAAAAATATATGAATTGAAATAAATTAATAAAATATATTTATCCATCCTTTTTAATGTTATTTTAATATAATAACATATATTTTTCTCTCATTAAACGGGATGAATAAATATATTTTATTAATTTATTTCAATTCATACATTTTTCTCTCATTAAAATAACATTAAAAGGGAGGGGTAAAAATGACTTTTCACCATTTTAAACGCCAACCTAACGGAAAAAAGGGTTGTGGGTGGCGATTTACCCACAAAATGGGTTTAAGGGGTGGTTTTATGCAATTTCAATTTTAAGGGGTGGTTTTCTGAAAATACCCATATTTAAGGGGTGGTTTTCTGCCATTTTCCCTACTTTTTTATTACAAAAAATAAACAACCAAATGAGATAGCGTTATATATATAGACAGGGTTGTAGGCAAGCATAACTAGTTAGACACTTACACTACGATAGTGAGTATAAGCATAAGTTAGACACTTACACTACCATAGTGAGTATAAGTGTACACTACCATAGTGAGCTTCACCTGATAAGCAGAACTAGTTAGACACTTCCTCGAGATACTTCTTCTGGTCTACAATTTCCTAGTCTTCCATGACCATCTGAAAGTAAGTAGCTAGAGGCATTGATTATGATTAAGTCAAACTGACTGGGTAACTATACTTACATATATAAAGCTAAGCTGCGTTGAATGTACAAAAGCTCAAAAGTTATGATCCTTGCATGCATCATTCAAAACCAACAGATCGAGGAATAGGAAAGCCAAGTTGAGCTCAGAAGCACGATCAAAATAAGCTATATCAATATCTATTGACATAATCTTGAGTTGAAATATATCTTCAGTCCATCAAAAATTGATACACTGGTTAATAAAGTGCTATTTGGACAAGACCTTGGAGTGTTACTTGAGCATTTTCCTAGAATAATTTTGAAATGTAAAATGAACAACATCAACTTCATAGACACATTCTCTCTACAAACAATTTCGAATTGTCCAACAACACAAAATTCAGCAAGAGTTGAAATTACATACATAATTATAGTTCCTGAACTTTAAATCCAGGCAACAACAAATAAAAATTTCGAATTGTTCGTATTACTTACATAATTTCATAGATGCACCCAGCATACGATGAACTGCAGAATCATCAATTGGTCTATCACAGTTCAGGAAAAACACGGATCGAAATATAAAAAGCATATGTTTTGAACGCAAGACACGATTAGCCCTAATTGGTAGTCCACTAGCTTCAAGTACACACTTCGATTGATTTCAGGAGAAAGAGAAAGGACGTACCTCATAGAGATGTGAAGAGAAAGGACGATGGAGATGAATGGAGCCGTGATGGTGGATTAACAGCGAGGAAGGGGTGGTGCGAGGGTATCATGGGTGAGCCAAGGAGCTGTGACAACGACGATGGCGGCGAGTAGCGACATCGGAGAAGATGTAGAGGCGACCGAAGAAGTAGCAGCGACGGTGGTGGCGCGGAGGTGGATTGACTGTTCAAGTGTCGGAGATGAAGAAGGGCCAGTCGTCAGCCAGGGATGAAGCGGGCAGAGCAGGGGCGACCGGAGAAGGAACAATCGCCTCTCACAAGTCTAGGGTTTGGTGGAACTGGAGATTCCTACTCGCATACTTTTTCACTGGTCTCAAACCCTTCAACCCATTTTTCAGACTTATTTTCCGTAAAAAAAAAAAAAAAAACTTTATACACCATTCATTTTACATCGGTTTATTTAGCATCCAATGTATATACTTTACAAATCGGTTATATATATTTTAAGAACACATGTTACACCGGTTATAATAAGTAACCGATGTATAAAAGCAAAACGTGTTTTAATACATCAAATGTACATGGAACATGTTACACCGGTTATAATAAGTAACCGATGTATAAAAGCAAAACGTGTTTTAATACATCAAATGTACATGGAACCGATGTCTATTTAGTGATGTAAAACACCTTTTTTGGCCTAGTGATGTTTCTCAATTTGGTGTCACATTCATTGACTGTATATGTTCATTCTTCGGGGAAACTAAACCATAAAAGGGGGAAGAAGACGGTTTAAAGATCCTTAAGCTTCAAACCTCTTGACACATACAAGGAGGGTATGTTTGTGATATTTTATACAAAAAATGTCTCGTGCGTACGTAGCAAGGGTATGCCACCCTAGCATATGTACGCAATTTTGTAAGCAAGTCATTTGCTTATTACATCTTAGTAAACAAAAAGATAGTTTTAACAATTAGGTTTGAGCAAAGCAAAAGATCCATCTAATATATAACAAAAGACAATCTTCTTGACATATGCAAGAAGTTTATTGCACACGATTTACTCATTGAACTCTAAATATTTTTTATCAAAAAAAAAGCTTGTCGATATTGCATTAACAAGTATAGTATGAATTCTCACTCCAGTTTTACCCTCCATAGAAGATTTGAAGGACCTCAATTGTTGACACATATTTCATTATAAAAAATCAACATGGAATTAGATGAAATCCAAACTAAATGAGTAGCACATCAACATGGAATTGGATGAAATCCAAACTAAATGAGTTGCTACAAGGATATCCAATGGATTAAATCATTTGTTATATGTTGATGATGACAATACTAATTTAAGATAATAAGCGCTTTCATATTTCGTTAGTGGCTACTTTATTGTCAGGTGGGTTTTTTTCCATCATCTATGATCATAAATACATCAAAGATCATATTTTATTTTATTTCACCAATTTATAGATTCAATTCAATCAGATTTTATATAAACAATGGCTCATGCATGCGACCAGGCACGGAAGGAGGGGTGGGCTGGTATATGCTGCAGCCCACCCCATTTACAAATAATATAGGTAATATAGTTGTATTAAAAATCATATTGTTGAGTTAGCCCAGTTGGCAGAAAGGGTTGTAGGGGAATGGATTAAGGTGGGGGTTCAATTCTCATCATCCCCAACACTGCTTTCCTTTCTTACTTATTTTCTTGCGGTCTTTCTTTCCCTTTTTTTTCCTTTGTTTTTCAGATATTTTTTTTAATATTTTTATTACGGAGTATTATTTCTAATTTTATTATTACGTAGTACTAAATTAAATATAGATAATTAACTTTACTGTTCCGTAGTACTAATTTAAATATAAATAAAAATTATATTTTTAATTCAATAGATATAGTGATAAATAGGAAAAAAAAATTTAATTATATGTAAATCCAGCCTATCCAAGATTATATTTCTGGTTCCGTGCATGCATGCCACCCTAGTTATATGAAAAGTTAGGAACCAATGCATAACTTGCCTGAAAATAAACGCTAGTTATATGAAAAGTTAGGAACCAATGCATAACTTGCCTGAAAATAAACGGGGCAGTTACTATACAGGCCATATTTTTTGCCTATATTAGGAAATTGTCCCCCACCCTCTTAATATTAGCAAAATGTCCACCCCTAAAATAAAGTTGTTGAAATTTTTGTTTCTAGCAAAAAAAAAATTTCCGCGAAATATAGTTTTTTTTTCCCTCGCGTTTCCAGAGTTGCTGAAACGGAATTGCTGAAACCTCTGTGCCACCATCTGTTTCAGCAGTTTTTTTTCCGCTTTTTTTTCGTTTTTTTTTTCCGTTTCCATTGCTGAAACCCATGTGTCACCCTCTGTTTCAGCAGTTTTTTTTCCGCGTTTCCAGAGTTGTTGAAACCCCGATTTCAGCGCTGTTGTTGATGCTGAAATTGTTGCTGAAACCGTGTTACGAGATATAAAATTTAGCCTATGTGGGATTCGAACCCACGTATTTGTGCATAAGCACGTTGCTCTACCATTGAGCTAAGAGGCTTTTAAAGGAGATTTAAAGCAATGATCATCAAAATTCATTGCAGTCCACATTTTCAGCGAATGCTGAAACTACAATCCGTATTTCAACAATTGCTGAAATTGCCAATATCCAAACCCAAACCATGTAAAAATCAAGATAATCTATTAATTTTGTGTAATTTGATAACAATTCAAAAATAAAATACTATAAGATGCTGAAATTGTAAGATGCTAAAATAAGCAATTAGCCTGGAATCAATAATCAATTAACAATTCAAAAATAAACCTCTTTTGGCATGATCCATAAAAACACAGCAAATGAGTTTACAAGACTCTTATACTCCCCATTGAATGATGTAACACAAAATCCTACCCATAAAAAGGAATCAGACAAAAACTAAAGGAACTGATTTACTTTTTTTATTAGAAAAATTATCCATCGTTGTTTTTAAAATCCCAAAACAGTTGCAAATCAAGCTTTATCCATCACAACACCCTAATTGACAGAAACAAGGTGAAAATCAACATAAAACTGGAAGACATAGTCGCATATGACAGATACAAAAATCAAGCCATTAACTAGAACAAAAGAAGAGAAGCTGAGTGGAATTGGAAGCAAGAGCAGGAATATAAAGTTAAAAGAAATAGCATGCTAGAAAAAAATCAAGCCATGAATTAGAATAAAAGAAGAGAAACGAGTGGAAATAGAAGCAAGAACAGGTGCGAATCGGTGCTAACCTTGTTTTCCCTACAACACACTACACACTTCGCTTTGAGTGAGGACTGAGGAGTCTGTGTACTACCAAAACCGGCTATATGAAACTCACGCAGAGCAGGCCAGGTCGTCTTCCTCTGCAGCGGTGCGGTGGGAGATGACGGAATCGACGGGGAAGGAGATCGAAATCAGATCTGCTTGCAATCCACTACGGTCAGATCTGATTGCAATACAGTCCCTCCTCCCCCTCGCAGCAAGGCGTCGGATCTGTGGTGGATGAGAGGAGGACAGAGTCGGCGGATCTGTGGTGGATCTGTGGCCACCACTGCACCACCAGCGCCGATGGATCTGCCGGAAGCGGGATCCTCCGCGATCGGCGATTGTTGCTCCCATGGAAACTCACGCAGAGCAGGCCAGCCAGCCGACCAGGTCGTCTTCCTCTGCGGCGGTGCGCTGGGAGATGACGGAATCGACGGGGAAGGAGATCTCGAAATCGGATCTGATTGCAAAGACGAAGATGGCGGAATCCAACACCGCCGTCGCCGCCGCCGCCTCCTATGCGAAGTAAACTGGACCTTCGTCGTCGAGGTCGAGGAACAAGCCGCAGGTCGCCGGATCTTGAACGAGGCGTTGAATGCCGGCGAGAGAGGGCTAAGAGGGTGAAGATTGGGGATGGAGAGCTAGAGAGGGAAGAAGGTGGCGGTTCACCTCCGTCGTTTCCTCAGAGCGATAGAGAATGAATGGCGAGGAAGAAAGCGAGAGATGTGTTACTGAAACCCTAGAAATCTCTCAGATTTAGTTAACATTTCAGGGGCAATTTTGTCCAAAAAATTAGAAGTGGACAAAAACCTAATTTGTCGGGCTTGAGAGACACTTCCTCAATAAGGCCCAAAAAAAAGGCCCGTTGAGCAATTTTTCTCAAAATAAACGCACGAGATGGAAGATTAACAACATATCATTAAATACCTCAAAACGTACAACTTGTCAATTTATTATACAAAACCATATATAATTCGCAACGTATACCACCAATTCAAGTACAGCAACAACGTTTCCTACAAATGTTAGAATGTTTATAGACATTTTATGTGGCTCATGTGTCTAGGTTTAATTGAGTATTTGGTCCATGTACATTCTGTTGTTGGATTTAATATAAGAGTCGAAACTGTGATGGATCGGTTTCGGTTAAAGAATTAAATCCGGGGGTTTATAATATACTCCCTCACCCCTTGCCTATTATATATTAAAGTTTGTATTTCTCATAAAATAAATATAATGGGATTTATTAAAAGGGAAAAGGAAAAAGGAAAAGAAAAGAAAAGAAAAGAAGAGAACTGTTATCTTCTTCTTTTATTTTGTACGGTTTTCTTCTTCCTTCTCCTGACAACTTGAACGTCCCAAGAAGTGAAAAGAGAAAGGCAACAGTAGAGGTCTCTTCCATCAGAGACAAATCAAAGAGAAGGCTAAGGGGCTAGAAGTCGATTCACGGTTCCGCTACGAAGACGCTAATGGACCAAGGTTAGTCTTCGGTATAGAATTAGAGTTTGAATTGAATTGAAATCTAAATCCTGGTTTGATTGATTTCATGATCGAAATCGAATAGATATCTTACAATTGGTATCAGAGCGGGTTTAGATTTCTACAATTCACCATTAAATTGATGCATTATGGTTTGATCGGCGAAGGCAATTACCGAATCGGATGTATCGATTGGCTGCAAATTCAATGAGTTTGTATTAAAGTGCCGTATTTGTCAATTTAAGGTTTTATCTGCAATTGCCGATCGAATTCATGAAGTAACCGCAATTTGAATTCGATTTAAAGTGTCGTATTTGAGTTTGTATATATTAAAGTAACCGCAATTTGATTTATACAATTCATGAAAGGTTGATTTGTATAATTCATGAAAGGTTCAATTATATTTATTAAATTAGAGCCGTTTTCCTTGACTCATGAAAAGTACGTTGAATCAAATTGCGGTTACTTAGTATTGAAAATTTGCCGATTGCTAGTTCATGGAATATTGAATATGGAAGGTGTTGTATTTGTCAAATTGCATGTAATGAATCGGCGTAGGTTTAGGTTTAACCTAAAATTCGCATAGTATAAAGGTTATATGCGTTATATGGTTTAATCGCATTATAAAAGATATTTATATGCATTAAGGTATGTTAATTCATCGTCTAAATTATGTAAGGAACTTGTTGTACGACCATGCTCGTACAGGAGGAAAGGAGATTAAAGCAAAAGATGACAGAACAATTAGTTCATCTCATGGGTCATAATGGTGCTAGCAGCAGTAAAGGAAAGCCAAGTAGGAAGGACAAAGAGGACAAGACTTCGCTGAAAGTTAGTGAAGGTCGTGTTCAGAAGGAAATGAAGTGTTTCTTTTGCAAGAAATTGGGACACTTCAAGAAGGATTGTCCGAAAAGAAAGGCATGGTTTGACAAGAAAGGTATTCATTATTGTTCTGTTTGCTTTGAGTCGACCCTTATGGAAGTGCCTAATAATACTTGGTGGATAGATTCTGGTGCTACTACTCATGTTTCTCATATTGAACAGGGATTCAGTACGATCCAGCCCATAAAAGGAAGTGAACAGTACTTGTTCACGGGGAACAGGATGAAGGCACGTATTGAAGGCATTGGGACGTATAGATTGATCATGTGCACTGGTTGTCACATAGATCTTAAGGGTTGTCTCTATGTACCTGATTGTGCTAGAAATCTTGTTTCTGTTAGTAGACTGGACGATTTAGGTTTTGATGTTAAGTTTGGACATGCTGGTTTTTCATTGTACCGGAATGATTACTTTTACGGTAGTGGTACTTTGATTGATTCACTTTACAGGTTCAATCTTGATATTAAATTTTCTGAATCCATTATGTATGTTGAAAGTAATGTGGGAATTAAGCGTAGTGCCTCTAATGAAAGTTCTGCTTACTTGTGGCATCAAAGATTAGGTCACATTTCCAAGGAAAGGTTAATGAGGTTGACGAAGAGTGAAATTCTTCCTCATTTGGATTTTAGTGATCTTGATGTGTGTGTAGAATGCATTAAGGGAAAGCATACTAAGCACACTACAAAGAAACCAGCCACAAGAAGCACTCAGCTTCTTGAGTTAATTCACACCGATATTTGTGGTCCATTTGATGTTCCTTCTTGGAACGGAGAAAGGTACTTCATCACTTTCATTGATGATTACTCACGGTACGGTTACATATATATATTGCATGAAAAGGCTAAGTCTGTGAATGTCCTAAAAGTGTTCATTGACGAAGTGGAAAGACAATTAGATAGAAAAGTAAAGATAGTGAGATCTGATCGAGGTGGTGAGTTTTATGGAAAATACAATGAGAGTGGACAATGTCCAGGACCATTCGCAAAGTTCCTCGAAAGTAGAGGTATTTGTGCGCAATACACAATGCCTGGTACACCTCAGCATAATGGTGTTGCTGAAAGGCGGAATCGTACATTAATTGAAATGGTTAGGAGTATGTTAAGCAATTCCACCTTACCTCTTGCATTGTGGACACACGCATTAATGAATGCGACATACCTGCCTAACCGGGTTCCTAGTAAGGTAGTTCCTAAGACCCCTTATGAACTGTGGACAAGAAGGAAACCCAGTTTAAGGTACCTTCGGGTTTGGGGTTGTCAAGCAGAAGTAAGGGTGTACAATCCACAAGAAAAGAAGCTTGATCCGCGGACAGTCAGTGGTTTCTTCATTGGCTATCCAGAAAAGTCCAAGGGGTATAGGTTTTATTGCCCTAACCATAGTATGAGAATAGTTGAGACGGGCAATGCTAGGTTCATCGAGAATGGTCAAACTAGTGGGAGTGGTGAACCACGAAAGGTGGACATTCAAGAAATTCGGGTTGAAGTTCCTTCACCTGTTGTTTCTTCTAAGGTTGTTGTGCCAGTTGTTGTATCACAGCTTGATGACATAATGGAACAACAGGAGGATGTCCAAATCCCACATCATGAGAATATAAATGATGAGCCAGTCACAGTACAAGAAGAGATAACTGTGCCACATGAACCACTAAGGCGATCTGTAAGGGAAAGAAGATCAGCCATTTCAGATGATTATGTGGTGTATGCTCTTGAAGATGAATGTGACTTAAGCATTGATGAAGATCCAGTCTCATTAAAGAAAGCCATGAAAAGTAACAATTCTGATTTGTGGTTAAATGCCATGAAGGAAGAAATTCAGTCGATGGGTGACAACAAAGTCTGGGATTTGGTTGAGTTGCCTGAAGGTTCCAAGACAGTTGGGTCAAAGTGGGTCTTTAAGACCAAACGAGACTCGAAGGGGAACATTGAAAGGTATAAGGCTAGACTTGTTGCTATAGGTTTCACCCAGAAGGATGGCATTGACTACAAGAAGACCTTCGCCTCAGTTTCAAACAAGGACTCTTTGAGAATTGTTTTGGTGTTGGTGGCTCATTATGATCTCGAGCTTCACCAAATGGATGTGAAAACCGTCTTTCTCAATGGTGAACTAAAGGAGGAAGTTTATATGGACCAACCTGAAGGGTTTATTGCCACAGGAAAGGAAAACTTGGTGTGTAGACTAAGAAAGTCAATATATGGACTAAAACAAGCTTCCCGACAGTGGTACTTAAAGTTTGATGATACTATCACGTCATATGGTTTTGTAGAGATCATCGTTGATCGATGTATCTACATGAAGATTAGTGGGAGCAAGTTTGTTGTTTTAGTTCTGTATGTTGATGTCAGTCTGCTAGCTGCAAATGATAATGGCATGTTACATGATGTAAAGAAGTATCTCTCTGAGAACTTTGAAATGAAGGATTTGGGTGAGGCATCCTTTGTGATTGGGATAGAGATATTCCGTAATAGAACACAAGGATTGTTGGGATTGTCTCAGAAGAGTTATATTCAAAAGATCTTAGAGAGATACAGAATGGATAAATGCTCTGCAGGGGTAGTTCCAATACAGAAAGGGGATAAGTTCAGTAAAATGCAATGTCCTAGAAATGAGTTGGAACGAAAGGAAATGGAGAATATTCCCTATGCATCAGTGGTGGGGAGTTTGAACCATGTTCAGACTTGTACTCGACCCAATATCAGCTTCGCTGTAGGAATGCTGGGTCGATATCAAAGTAACCCTGGATTGGACCACTGGAAACCTGCTAAGAAGGTTCTTAGGTACTTGCAAGGCACCAAGGAACACATGCTTACATATAGGAGATCCGATCATCTTGAGGTCATTGGATATTCAGATTCAGATTTTGCCGGATGCGTTGATAGTAGGAAATCGACGTTTGGCTACTTGTTCCTACTATCATGAAAGAGTGGAAAGGAGTCTGTCATTGCTACTTCCACTATGGAGGCAGAATTTGTGGCATGCTTTGAGGCCACGATTCATGCATTGTGGATGCGGAACTTTATCTCAGGGCTTGGGATTGTTGACAGTATAGCCAGGCCACTGAGAATTTATTGTGATAACTCCGCAGCCGTCTTCTTCTCAAAGAACGACAAGTACTCGAGGGGTGCTAAGCACATGGAGTTGAAGTTCTTGTCGGTGAGGAAAGAAGTACAGAAATGTAGAGTGTCCTTTGAGCACATCAGGACGGATCTCATGATCGCAGATCCGCTGACTAAGGGTTTGCCGCCCAAGGCGTTCACTGGCCATGTAGAGCGTATGGGCATTATTGATAGAGCCTTGCTATTATGATTTTAGCTCATTATGGTTATGACACTTTCTGTATACACTTATGGTTATGTTTCTGCATTATCAGACATGTTATCATTATGGTGTTTATGCATACTTATAGCTTCTTGATGATATGTTGTTTGAGGCTTATAGTTATCCTCATATTTAAAGAATAACTAAATTTGGATTGTTCCGTGATAAATGGAAGGAATCATGTCGCTCAATGACTTGTGACCGCCATGATCCGATCAATTCTAATTCTGTAAAGGTTATTAATGTTATATATATGGGCTTTATACATTATAGTTGTACATTTAAAGTTTCAATTAAACCATCAAGTCGTCACACGAGCCAAGTGGGAGAATGTTAGAATGTTTATAGACATTTTATGTGGCTCATGTGTCTAGGTTTAATTGAGTATTTGGTCCATGTACATTCTGTTGTTGGATTTAATATAAGAGTCGAAACCGTGATAGATCGGTTTCGGTTAAAGAATTAAATCCGGGGGGTTTATAATATACTCCCTCACCCCTTGCCTATTATATATTAAAGTTTGTATTTCTCATAAAATAAATATAATGGGATTTATTAAAAGGGAAAAGGAAAAAGGAAAAGAAAAGAAAAGAAAAGAAGAGAATGGTTATCTTCTTCTTTTATTTTGTACGGTTTTCTTCTTCCTTCTCCTGACAACTTGAACGTCCCAAGAAGTGAAAAGAGAAAGGCAACAGTAGAGGTCTCTTCCATCAGAGACAAATCAAAGAGAAGGCTAAGGAGCGAGAAGTCGATTCACGGTTCCGCTACGAAGACGCTAATGGACCAAGGTTAGTCTTCGGTATAGAATTAGGGTTTGAATTGAATTGAAATCTAAATCCTGGTTTGATTGTGTAATGATATGTGTTTACTTTCCTAAGTTTTCCATTTGGCATGTAATATCGTTTTATATGTTTGTTTGGACATGTATGTGTGTATGATGTTTATACAGGTATATCACAGTATATATTATACATATATGTTGCACTATAGTTATACGTCTCGACTGAGTTGTATTGAGCCTTTATAGGCTTGATCCTCTAACGAGACTATACTATAGCGGAGTATAACATAAATATGTATAAAACTATACTATATAGATATATTATGTATAAGGTATGACAAAGGAAGAAAGGACTTACCTGGTATTGGGCTTTAGCCCATTACTCGGCCCATGGATCAGAAGCTCGGATGAGCTTGGTAGCCCAGCGACGCGGAGCCCGGACTAACCCTACCTCCATTGAGTTGAAGCGCTGCGTTTTGGTGTTGGCTCTTGGCCTAGCTATAAAGCCTCGCTTCCTTCACTGTACGCCACACTTCAGCTGCTCTCTTCTCTCTCCTCACAAACGCTCTCTTGCGCCGATTAGGGTTTCTAGGGTTTGGAGCTTTCTCTCCTTCTCTTGCCTTCGGATCTTGAGCGCTCGGAGAAGGAAGGTCGCTGGTGGCTTCTCTGGAAGGTGGATCGAGCTCCGGCGTCCTCCTGGGTGGCCGCTCTCCTCGTCTTCTGAGATCTCGGGTTCTAGAGATCGATTTCTCTATCGATCTTCTGGTTTTATCCCATACAGGGGGATTTCTTCTTCTTCCTTGTACCTCTGATTCACATGCATGATAGATTAGGGTTGCTTGCTTTCATTGCTTGTATCATCCCTTGTACGAACTCTCTTATAGTGGATTCGGCCAACTCTTGAGGCTCCGTGGACGTAGGTCATTGACCGAACCACGTAAAATTGCTTGAGTGTTCTTCTGCTTGTGATTCTTCGTTAGATCTTACTTTATCGCTTTAGATCTATTACGCTTCCGCTATCCAAAACCGATTTCTAGACGAATCTAGGTTTTACAGATTGATTTCATGATCGAAATCGAATAGATATCTTATAACAAATAGAACGCCAATATTAGGATCGATCAATCATCAAGATGACAACGGATCGACACAAATGAATATATATTGGAAATCACAAAAATAACAAATCCGATCGAACAAGGAAAACAGTAATGCTTTATTTATTTTTTCAAAAATATAAAATCAAAGACGTAGGTCCAAAGTTGGGACCAATTCAAGCTGCCACGGATAAGTTATATCACATGACGACACGGGATGATGGAGAGCATGAGTCGACTAAGCGCACTGGAAGCCAGAGGGCACGCCCTTGCCACAGTAGTTAAGGATCAAGCTCAACGACACCGGCACGTTCAGGTTAAGCCCCAAGATGTTAGCCTTAATGGCGGTGCATAGGCAAGCCGCAGCCTCAAGATCAACTAGTCCATCGAGGAGGGCGCAGCAAGGGGTCTTGGGTGGAGTGCCAACAACGATGCTAACTAACCCCAAGACGTCAGCACAAGCCCCCAACTTGAGGGCGTCCCTAGGGCAGCTAGGTGTCGGCGATGAAGGAGGGCTTTTGTGGTGGTGGTGCTTGTGGCCCTTTGATGGTGGGGGTGGGCATGGCACGTAGCTCGAGCTCACTGCGAAGAAGAAGAGGTTGCAGCTTAGAAAGAGGGCAGATGCAGCCATGGACTTGGAGAAAGCCATTATTATTTTAGGATTAGGGCAAAATTTGAAAAGGGGAATTTGAGATTGGGGGTTTGGAATGAGAAATTGGGGAGGATTGATTAGGGTTTTATAGTGGAGATGTTAGATGTGTAATTACGAAGATCCAGCCATGTGACAACGTACAGGGAAGAAAGAGCTGGCAATTTGATCAATTTTCTTCACTGCAATTATACATACAATTTGGAGTTTTTCGATTTATATTTCTTTGAATTCAGTCCGTGAACTCGTTATTGGTTTTTAATTATTATTTTTTTTTTAAAAAAAAAACACGTACTTCCGGTGGTGTGTAAATTAAGATATACATTGGTATTGGTTGGACACTTGGATTTTAGTTAATTTGTAGCTACGTACTGTGTAGATCGGATTCGGAGGTGACCTGCAATATGGACAGATCGATCTCTGAATTCGATACATCATTTTTATAGAAATAAATATGAAGGAGTAGAAGGAGAGTTTGTATATGTCAAATTAGAAACATATATATATTATAGAAATAAGGGAAATTTACGGAAAACCACCCTTTAAACAGGTAAGCTTTCACTTAACCACCCTTTAAATGTAAAATTACAGAAAACCACCCTTTAAAGGGTTTTTCTTTACAATTCACCACCCATTTATCTATTTTTACTAATTTATCATTAAACATAATATATTTTAATATTTTAAACTCATGTTTGATTAAAAATTTATTTAAAATTTGAATTTAAGGGCTTAATTATATTTTAGGGATAATTTTTTTTATTTTAAAAAAATAATAATAAATATATCCTAGAACTATTATCTTCATTTATGTTTGAAAATGTTTATAATTTTTAAAATATTATGTAAATTAATATTTTATTTATAATATGACTAGAAATCATAATTTCTATTTATAAAGTTAAAAATAACCTTAAAATTATTATTTATTTATAGTTAAATTCTTTTTCCAGTAATTAAAATTTGTTAAATATTAAAAAAGTCTATTATTATATTTAAGTGATACGATTAATTGATTAACAAATTTTTTAAATTTGTTAATTATATTCAAAGAAAAAGGGTATCTATAACAAGTAAAATGCATTAAACTCGTATTTTAAGTTGAAAAATATTAACTTATTTTTAATAGATAATTTTTTTTAAAACAAAAATATATGTGGGAGAATTCACCTGCCTTTTACCCCAAATTTTTAAAAAATATTTTATCGATGAATCGTATAATTTAAATATAACAATAGACATTTTAGATTTTTTTTATCAAAGACAATTATTGAACAAAAATATTTAAATTATATATAAATAAATAATACTGTAATATTTTTAAAATATTTAAAATATAAATAAAAAAAAGAGTAATTTACATAATATTTTAAAAATTATATATATGTTCAAACATAAATTAAGATAATAATACTAGACTATATTTATTATTATTTATTAAAAATAAATAAAATTGTCCCTATAATTAATTAAGACCTTAAATTCAAATTTTTTAATAAATTTATAATCGAATTTGAGTGTAAAATATTAAAATATAGTATATTTAATGATAAATTAGTAAAAATTGATGAATGGGTGGTGAATTGTAACCAAAAACCCTTTAAAGGGTGGTTTTTTGTAATTTAACATTTAAAGGGTGGTTAAGTGAAAACTTACCTATTTAAAGGGTGGTTTTCTGTAAATTTCCCTAGAAATAAATATGTTTTTAAAAATAATAACGAAATTAAGGACGGAAAAACCAGCAACGGATTTAAATATTGAAAAACATTAATCGCGGTTTCATTAGAGTAAAGAACGCCTACAGATTAACCAATATCTACAAAGCATAGCAAGCATGATACAAAGGTTTTTGAAGGAATGAACTGATTTAAAATATTAAACATTAACCAATATCGATAAACCAGAAATCTTTTTGCGGTTTTATTCCGGTGTGTAAATCACTATTGGCTGTATTTAATTGGCGTTTTCTGAATTAGCCAACGAATTGATCCAGTATTATTATTATTATTATTATTATTATTATTATTATTATTATTATTATTATTATTATTATTATTATTATTATTATTATTATTATTATTATTATTATTATTATTATTATTATTATTATTATTATTATTATTATTATTATTATTATTATTATTATTATTATTATTATTATTATTATTATTATTATTATTATTATTATTATTATTATTATTATTATTATTATTATTATTATTATTATTATTATTATTATTATTATTATTATTATTATTATTATTATTATTATTATTATTATTATTATTATTATTATTATTATTATTATTATTATTATTATTATTATTATTATTATTATTATTATTATTATTATTATTATTATTATTATTATTATTATTATTATTATTATTATTATTATTATTATTATTATTATTATTATTATTATTATTATTATTATTATTATTATTATTATTATTATTATTATTATTATTATTATTATTATTATTATTATTATTATTATTATTATTATTATTATTATTATTATTATTATTATTATTATTATTATTATTATTATTATTATTATTATTATTATTATTATTATTATTATTATTATTATTATTATTATTATTATTATTATTATTATTATTATTATTATTATTATTATTATTATTATTATTATTATTATTATTATTATTATTATTATTATTATTATTATTATTATTATTATTATTATTATTATTATTATTATTATTATTATTATTATTATTATTATTATTATTATTATTATTATTATTATTATTATTATTATTATTATTATTATTATTATTATTATTATTATTATTATTATTATTATTATTATTATTATTATTATTATTATTATTATTATTATTATTATTATTATTATTATTATTATTATTTTTTTTTTTTTTTTTTTTTTATTATTATTATTATTATTATTATATATTATCCAATTACTATTATTATTATTATTATTATTATTATTATTATTATTATTATTATTATTATTATTATTATTATTATTATTATTATTATTATTATTATTATTATTATTATTATTATTATTATTATTATTATTATTATTATTATTATTATTATTATTATTATTATTATTATTATTATTATTATTATTATTATTATTATTATTATTATTATTATTATTATTATTATTATTATTATTATTATTATTATTATTATTATTTGTAATGTTATGTGTTTACTTTCCTATGCTTTTGTTTTGACATGTAATATTGTTTTATATATGCTTGGACATGTATGTGTGTATGAAGATTATACAGGTAACTTATAGTATGTGTTATACATATATGATGCACTATAGAGTGTATCTCGACTGAGTCGTATTGAGCCTATATTTAGGCTTGATCCTCTAACGAGACCATAACTATAGCGAGGTTAACATATATGCATAAACTATACACTACTATATATGTTATTTGTATAAGGTATGATTGGGAAGAAGTAACGTTACCTGGTATTGGGCTTCAACCCATTAATCGATCCATTGGATCTCGGCGATGGACGAGCTGGTAGCCCAGAGATGCGGAGCTTGCCCTACCTCTTTACTTGAAGCGCTGCGTTTTGGTGCTTGGCTCTTGACCTAGCTATAAATCGTCGCTTCCTGGCTCTAGAGTTCCACACTTCAGCTTTCGTCTTTCTCTCTCCTCACAAACGCTCTCTCCGCTAGGGTTTCTAGGGTTTGGAGTTTTTTCTCCTTCTCTTGTCGTCGGTTCTTGAGCGCTCGGAGAAAAAAGGTTGCTGGTGGCTCCTCTCGAAGGTGGATCGAGCTCCGGCGTCCTCCTGGGAGGCCGCTCTCCTCATCTTCTGAGATCTAGGGTTCTAGAGATCGATTTCTTCATCGATCTTCTGGTTTTATCCCATACAAGGGGATTTCTTCTTCTTCCTTGTACCTCTGATTCACATGCATGCTAGTTTAGGGTTGCTTGCTTTCATTGCTAGTATCATCCCTTGTACGAACTCTCTTATAGTGGATTCGGCCAACTCTTGAGGCCCCGTGGATGTAGGTATTATACCAAACCACGTAAAATCGCTTTGTGTGTTCTCTTGCATGTGATTCTCGTTTGATCTTTCGTATATCGTTTAGATCTTATTCGCTTCCGCTTATCAAAACCGATTTCTAGTTGGATCTAGGTTTTACAACGTGGTATCAGAGCTTGAGTGTCCTGATCTTGATGTCCTGGCTCATTCTTGAGTTCTAGGGATAAGGATTGGACGTAGGGCCTCGGGCGGACCTAAAAAGGCGACATCGCTGGTGCCGCACCCCCCCTGCGTGACGTACCATACCTTGCTTGCTAGATCTAGGTCTTCTTTGCTTAGATCCTGTTCTTTTTGGTGCTTCTGATCTTCAAGTGTTCTTGTTTTTGCTTGGCTTGATAGGATCTGTAGTTGCACTATTTGATTCATACTATCTTGAATCATTATTTGTGTTCTTTAAGTCCTTTACTAACTGTTTAGTTATGTTACAGGTACAATACAACATCTATGGGTGATAAAGGCACATATCTAAAGCCCTTTAATGGCCACACTGACTTTGCTTTGTGGCAACTAAAGATGAAGGCAATTCTCATCAAAGAAAAATGTTAGATTGCAATAACCAACAAGTTTCCAGATGGGACAGCTTAGGAAAAAATCCTTGAAATTGATCAACAGGCTCACACTGAAGTTATGCTTCGCTTAAGTGACAAAGTTGCTAGACAGGTATTGAATTTTGACAATGTTGAGAAGATTTGGGAAGGTCTGGAAGGTTTGTATTTGGTAAAATATCTCCCTTCTTGTGTTAATTTGTTTAATAAGCTGTTCAATTTCAAAATGGATGTTTCCTGCCCCTTGTCTGAAAATCTTGATAAGTTTCTTACTATTATTCAAGATTTGCAAAGATGTGGTGACAAAGTTGAGGAAACTCGGCAATGTGTTTTGTTGTTAAATTCTTTGTCTGCTCAATTTGATACTTTTAAAGATGTTGTGCAATACAATACTGATAAACTGGAAAAGAAAGTTATTCTTGAGTCTATTATTCAGAAAAATGATGTTTTGAAAGTCTTTAAAAACAAATATGAGCTCAAAAATGACCATAAACCTGACAATAAGAATGAAGTGCTTGTTGCTAGAGGTAGGTACGTTTAAAGTAATGGAGGACCATCCCAAGAACCACCGATGCACCTCATTTCGGAGATGGAGATGGACCTATCACAAGGTCATGAGCTAAGAAGATAAGAGAGGAACTTCACACTTTCATCATCCACCATATGAAGTTGGTGTTACCAAAGGAGCCTGAGGATGACATCATCACATTGCTTGAAACCGCACCATTCTCGGGTTCGACTAAGGGTGATTCAGCCACCACCCATACTTAGTCTTTCATTTGCTTGCTTGTTTTGGACTTAGAGTTTTGGGCTCACTACTACATACAAAGCCCTAATGTAACATTTATTTTGTAATATTTTTAAAAATTGTTACCATAGGTGTCTATTGTAACATGTTTTAACCTTTATTAACAAAGTGTTACATTAAGACAAATTCTGTTACACCAGATGTAACATTATTTAAAATGATGTAACACTTTTGTGGATGTAACACATTTAACATTTTATTGTAACATTATCTAAAATGATGTATACTTTAATTTTTCAAATGTCTATGCCGGTTTTTTTTTACTCTATTTAATTTGTTTTAAATAAATTTGAGTTGAAGAGTCTAATTGTATTTATTATCTCCAAGAGTGTAGTTGATTACCTTATATCTAAAACATTTAAAGAAGATTTTAGAAGAAAAAAATTAATTTGGGATATTTTGGGAAAAAATAAAATATTCATGTGATAATACATATTTTATTCATATATTTTGAAAAATAAATTATATTTAAAGATAATATTAATTGATTTTACTACTATCTTCCACGACTTTATATATATATATATATATATATATATATATATATATATATATATATATATATATATATATATATATATATTCATTATTTTATTTATAGATTGAATTTGATATATTAGTACTAATAAATTTAAAACATAAAATAAATAAATATTTAACAATTGTTTATCCATTTATTTATTTTGTATTTTAAAGATATTTATTAAAATATAAATTCAATAAATTTTTAAAAACTAAATAATAATATAAAAATCAATATATTTTTACCTTAATTTATCCTTTTTATTAGATAAAAATTATTATAAAAAGACTTTTTATCTAAGTGTCCATTTTAAACAATGCATTTTGCGAAATGTCCACTTTGATATTCCCTTTTGCAAAATGTCCTAATATGACACTTTTGCCTCTCCTTCCCATTCCCTTCCTTCCCTCCCATTTTTATTTTGACCATTAACCGGTCAAAGTCAATGAATTTGGTGACACAACTTTGATGGCACAAAAAAAAATTTGGTGACATTTTTTTTTTACGACATTAGTGTCACCACATTTATAAGTGGTGACACCGGTCAATGACTTTGGTGACACAACTTTGGTGACACATGTATGATGATAAACAAATTTTTTTGTGACAATTTTTTTTTTTTAGTGTCACCGCCCTATCGCTGTCACCACCACCCATATCGTTGTCACCACTCCTATCGTTGTCACCATCACTCCTATCATGTCACCACCACCTCTACCATTGTCATCGCTTCCTCTATCACTGTCACCACCACCCATATTGTTGTCACCCTTATTGTTGTCACCACCTCTATCAATGTCACTGCCCTATTGTTGTCACCAACACACCGCTGTCGCCACCTCTCCTACCGATGTCACCACCACTCCTATCGTTGTCACCATCACTCCTATCGCTGTCACCACTCATATCGCTGTCACCACCACCCCTATCACTGTCACCAGCACCCATATTGCTGTCACCACCCTTATTGCTTTCACCGCCTCTATCGCTGTCACCGCCCTATCATTGTCACCACTTCTATCGCTGTCACCACCACTCCTATCGTTGTCACCACTACTCCTATCGTTGTCACCACCACCCCTATCACTGTCACCACCACCTATATTGCTGTCATCACCCTTATTGTTGTCACCACCTCTATTGTTGTCACTGCCCTTATCGCTAGTCACTGTCATTACCCTTATCACTGTCATCACCCTTATCATTGACAACTTCTTTTGATGACACCTTTGTTTTTTAAGTTTTTTTTACGAGATCACTGTGGTGACAATGTCGGTGGGAACAAATGTGGTAACAACATTTTTTTGTGACAAATTTGTTTTTCGAGTTTTTTTTACGGGATCACTGTCACCACCCTTATAGATCAATTGTGATACTATTGGTGACACAAATATAAGAACCTAATTATCATCTTCGTTTACATTTACTAAAAATCCAAAGTTACATCCACATGTATTCAAAGAATCCTCACCAATTATCCCAAAAGGCACAGAATTAGAAAATTGCAGGACCAAATCAATTGAAATTTACATAATTAGAAAATCGTAGGAGCAAATCAACCTTAATTACAAAATTGCATAATTAGAAATTTACGAAATTGCATATTGTCACTAACCTTAATTACAAAATTGCATAGTGTCACCAATTATTCAAAGAAGCATCAAAAGCCGTATAGTGTCACCAACCTTAATTATAAAATTGTAGGAGCAAATCAATTGAAATTGAAGGATGAAGAAGCACAGACCTGACTTCAATGGCGGCAATGGGAGATGAAAATGAGGACTGTTGACACCATTGCAACAGAAATCATCAAGTTCTCAGAACATATATCTGACAGTGATATTGTACAACCCCGACCACTTGAGCATCTTCTCCACCGATTCAGCGTCAGCAAGAGCCAACAACATCCGCCCCGCAAACAACCGAACAACACCAGCAATACACAAGAGCCAGCAGCACCATAGAGGCTCCAATTTCTGCTTCAATGGTCGGCGCCTTCCGATTTCTCCTCCGTGTCGAAGCACTGCTCCGTGGTGACAAACAAGACGATGCAGATCTGATCTTTGTCTCTCTTCAGATCTGCGACCTGGAAGAATCCGCGCCTTCACGTGCCACTACCAGCGACTGGGAAAACCGTCGAATCTCGCTCTTCTCTTGCCTCGGATCCGGCAGCAGAGGACGGTGGAGCTCGGATCCGGCAGCAGATCTGGCGCCGGGGCCAGATCTGGCGCCATTGGAGCTTGGATCCGACAGTAGAGGTTGTGCAGAGGTGGTGGCAAAAACCGTCGAATCTCGCTCTTCTCTTGCCTGGGCGGCGAAGCAAGCGCGGCCTGCGCGGAGGACGTTGGAGAAGAACAGGGAGAGGGAGCTCGGATCTGGCGCCATTGGAGCACGGATCCGGTAGCAGAGGGAGCGGCGGTGGAAGAAGCGCTCGGCCGACTCGATTCCTCGTTCAATGGAAGCTCTCGGCGGTGGAAGGGTTTAATGGAAGCGATCTGACCTATTTCAATTGGGATAAAGGGTTGAATTATAAGGGAGGGGCAAAACGGGGTTTTAAAAAAAATTAAGGACATTTAACAAAAACTGATTTTAAGTGGACATTTTGCAAAAAGGGTTGGCAAAATGGACTTTTAAGTTTTTAGATTATATATTACTTTTAAGTTTTTAGATTATATATTAATTTTATACTTTTATGTTTTGGGTTTTTTTTGCTAAATGGACTTTTGGTGACCAAAATTTAAGCCCTAGGACAAAAGGTTACAATATTAGGTGAGTGTCCACTTTTTCCAATTTTACCCCTGCCTCCTTATTTCCGTTTCTTTCTTCCCCTTCCCCAAATTAAAACAAGATGAAGCGGCGAGCGAGATCTGGTGGAATCGAGGAAGAAGATGAGAGCGTGATTTCGATTTCGATCTGGAGCACGATTGTCGAATTCAACACCATTCATCTTCGATTTCGATCTCTTCCATGGCTTCCTTCAAGCTTCCATGGCTACCGGCGACCCGCGAGAAGCTAGGGAGATGATGATGTTCTGTCGTTTTCCTCCCTCACTCCGCCATTGAAGCAATAGTCGCCTCCGTTGTTGTTCCTTCGTCCTCCTCCGCCGGCGCTGAACTTGCTCTCCCTCCGGCGTTGAACTTGCTCTCCCTCCGCCTCCTCGCTGCACACCCTTTCCGACCTCCCGGCTCGGCGGCTCCTCGCACCACAATCGAGAGCGAGAGGGAGATTTCGAGCAGTCTCGAGGTGCCCAGATCTGGAAGGTAGGGCTCCGAGGTCGCATTTAGATCTCCTCTAGTGAAACGGCGAGACGAGAGAGAAGAGGCGGCGAGTCCGATGAACTCGGCTCATAGTATTGGGTGCGCCCTTGGCCTTCGAAAGGGGACTGACTGATGATATATAGTATGTATAAATGATATATATCATCCATTCTTATTTCTGATTCAAGAAGACACCATTGGAGCTGTGCTCTTCTTTGGTCAAGTTTTGACTCGCCAGGAATGATGTTTTACAAGTTCCGGCATTATATACTAGGAAGATGATATATAGTATATATTATACGGTGTAATATATTATCCAAGGTGTTGTAGTGTTTTAGGATTAATTTGATTTGAATTTAGATTTTTGATCGAGTTAAGTACTGCATAAACGATATGTAGACATATAAATAGATCATACTTTATAGTTCCGGCATTATATGTCGTTATAATCTCTATAAAAATTAGAGAGGTATTAGTTTCTTCGAATTTAGGTAAACTTGAGTCGTTTACATCTTGACGGTGATAGACATTGTAACCAAAATAAAAAGGGAAAATGACAGAAAACCACCCCTTAAAGATGACCATTTGCAGAAAACCACCCCTTAAAATTAAAATTGCAGAAAACCACCCCTTAAACCCATTTTGTCTATAAATCACCACCCACAGTCTTTTTTTTCGTTAGTTTGCCGTTAAAAACGGTGAAAAATCATTTGTACCCTTCCCTTTTAATGTTATTTTAATGATAGAAAAATGTATTAATTGAAATAAATTAATAAAACATATTTATCCATCCCGTTAAATGAGAGAAAAAACGTGTTATTCTATTAAAATAACATTAAAAGGGATAGATAAATAGATTTTATTAATTTATTTCAATTCATACATTTTTCTCTCATTAAAATAACATTAAAAGAGAGGGGTAAAAATGACTTTTCACCATTTTTAACGGTAAGCTAACGGAAAAAACAGTTGTGGGTGGTGATTTATAGGCAAAATGGGTTTAAGGGGTGGTTTTCTGCAATTTCAATTTTAAGGGGTGGTTTTCTGCAAAGGGTCATATTTAAGGGGTGGTTTCCTGCCATTTTCCCAAATAAAAATAAGGTCATATACACTGTAACCAAAGGAAAACCCTATAACAAGGAAAGCACAAACCCTATAGGGCCTAATGAGAAACCAAAATATAGGTGGTGACAGTTTTTATCTAATATATGAATGGGTAAGAGGGTCATACACGTTGTAACCAAAATAAAAACAGGGTCATAGACACTGTCACCACTATAAAAACACGATCATAGACATTGTCATCACTATAAAAATGGGGTCGTAGACACTGTAACCAAAGGAAAACCTAGGACAAGAGAAGCACAAATTAACCCTATAGGGGTTAATGAAAAGCAAAAATACGTATGGTGGCAGTTCTACTCTAATATATGAATGTGGAAGAGAGTCATTGACGTTGTAATCAAAATCAAAACAGAGTCATATACACTGTAATCAAAGAAAAACCCTAGCAGGACTAGGGAAGTATAAACCCTATAGGGTCATAGACACTGTCACCACCATTAAAACAAGGTCATATACACAGTAATCAAAAGAAAAACTCTATAGGCGTTGTAACCAAATTAAAAACATGGTTATAGACACTGTCACCACTATAAAAAAAAGGGTCATATACATTGTAATCAAAGGAAAACCTTAGGACAAGGGAAGCACAAACCTTATATGAGCTAATGAGAAGCCAAAATACATGTGATGACAATTCTTCTCTAATTTCTAATTTCTAGTTTTCTAGATTTTTTTAAAGTAGTGTGACCACAAAATAAAAAAATTAAAAGTGTAACTACTGTTGTCACCACTATAAAAATAAAGTCATAAATACTCCCACCACTATAAAAACATAGTCATAGACATTGTAATCAAAGGGAAATCATATGATAAGGGAAGCACAAACCCTATAGGGGCTAATAAGAAGTCAAAATAAATGTGGTGACAGTTCTTCCCTAATATATGAATGGGGAAGAAGATCATAGACACTGTAATCAAAATAAAAACAGTGTCATAGCCATTGTCACTACTATAAAAGCAAAGTCATATACAATGTAATCAAAAGAAAAACGATATAAACGTTGTAACCAAAATAAAACAGCTTTATAGACACTGTCACCACTAAGAAAAAAGGTTCAAAGACACTGTAATCAAAGGAAAACCTTAGGAAAAGGGAAGCACAAACCCTATAGGGGATAATGAGAAGTCGGTATTCATGTGGTGACATTTCTCCTCTAATATTTGAATGGGTAAGAGAGCCATAGACGCTGTAATAAAAAAAACAGATTCGTAGACACGGTAACCAAAGGAAAACCCTAGGACGAGGGAGCACAAACCCTATAGAGGCTAATAAGAAGCCAAAATATAAGTGGTGACAGTTCTCCTCTAATATATGAATGGGTAAGAGCCTAAGAGGGTCATAGACGATGTAACCAAAATAAAATCAAGGTCATAGACACTGTCACCACTATGAAAAATGGTCATAGACACTGTAATCAAAGGAAAACTCTATTAAATGGGAAGCACAAACCCTATAGAGGCTAATGAGAAGTCAAAATACATGTGATGATAGTTCTTCTCTAATTTCTAATTTCTAGTTTTCTAGATTTTTTAAAAGTAGTGTCAACACAATTAAAAAATTTAAAAATGTAACTATTGTTGTCATCATAATAAAAATAAAGTCATAGATGCTGTCACCACTATAAAAACATGCTCATAAACACTGTAATCAAAGGAAAATCATATCACAAAGGAAGAACAAACCCTATAGGGACTAATGAGAAACCAAAATAAATGTGATGACAGTTCTCCTCTAATACATAAATGGGTAAGAGGGTCATAGACACTGTCACCACTATAAAAACAAAGTCATAGACATTGTAATCAAAAGGAAAACCCTATAGACGCTGTAACCAAGATAAAAACAGTTTTATAGACACTGTCACCACTATGAAAAAAGGTTCATAGACACTGTAATCAAAGAAAAATCCTAGGAAAAGGGAAGAACAAACCCTAAAGGGGATAATGAGAAGCCAAAAGAACATGTGATGTACAATATGGTTTAGGGTTTAGGGCTAAGGCCCTAAACCCTAAATCCTAAACCCTAAAATGTTAATTACAGTACGTCGTTAAGACATGATTGTTGTCACCAAATGGAAAACCATAAGACAAGGTAAGCACAAACCCTAAAGGAGCTAATAAGAAGTCAAAAGTTATTAGGTGGACAGTTCTCCTTCAATATATTAATGGGTAAGAGAGTCATATACACTGTCACCACTATGAAAACAAGATAATAGACACTGTCACCGCTATAAAAATCAGGTCATAGATACTGTCACCACTATGAAAAAAGTTCATAGACACTGTAATCAAAGGAAACCCTATACATGTTGTAACCAAAATAAAAACAGGGTTATAGACACTGTAATCAAAGGAAAACCATACGACAAGGGAGGCACAAACTCTATAGGGGCTAATGAGAAGACAAAATATATATACATGTGGTGACAGTTCTCCTCTGATAAATGAATGGGAAAGGGGATCAAAGACGTTGTAATCAAAATAAAAACCGGTTCATAGACATTGTCACCACTATAAAAAAAAAGGTCATAGACATTGTAACCATTGTACAAACAGGGTCATAAACAGTTCTCCTCTAATATATGAATGGGTAAGAGAGTCATATACGTTGTAACCAAAATAAAAATAGGGTAATAGACACTGTCACCACTATAAAAACAAGGTTATAGACATTGTAACCATTGTAAAAACAGGGTCATAAACACTGTAACCAAAATAAAAAAAGGGTCATACTAGGACAATTTACATCACTCAAACTAAATGTCTAGAATACCTTAGATAATCACTACCATTGTCATCTATATTAAATAGGTGTAACCAAACTAATTAACTAAACTCCTAATTTATTTGAATCCATTTCCAATTTTCAATGAAATCCATGCATTTCATTATCAGTGAGACAGTGGCTATCAAATCTATTTGAATCCATTTCCAATTTCTCAAAAGAAAAAGATCACAAATGTGGCACTCATCACAAATACCTCGCGAGATTTTCATAGTAGACGAACAATTAATTAGTAATCCATATCAATAGTTAGATTGCAAATGAATCGGAGCAATTCGATCGGCAATAGTTAGATTGCAAATGAATCGGCAATTTTCACAGTAGACTAACAATTAGATCCAATACATAATCGGCAAAAAATAAAACATGGAGAAAATGAATCGGTGCGTTTGTGTGGTGTTTCACAGACTTAGCTCAACGCCCTCTCCTTCTTCAGCTTGACGAAGCAAAGCTTGTACAACGTTGTCAGTGCGTCTTTCTTCCCGCGACTCGATCGAAGATGGACAAATCAAGCAATGGACAGATTGAAGACGAACCTACATATATCGACTCCACAAGATCAGTCCTTCGATTCGGATCCCTCCTCTCCTCAATTTTGCTCACGCGGGGGCGAATGATCGATCACCGGAGATTAATTTGAATCCAATGCAACCCTGTCTCGATGACTCATCGCAGGGACAAGAACCTCCCACCGAAAACATATGCCTCAATGCCTCATACTTTTGCTCCAAAGGACCTTTGAACAGGCGCGGGTGATGATGATGACGACGACGACGAAGACAGACGGAGCTCCAACCTAGCGACGAGGACAGCGGAATGGGAAGAAGACGGTGGCAGAATCGGGGATCATGGCTCCATGGTGGAATGGGAAGAAGACGGTGACAGAATCGATACGTTGTCGGAGAAGAGGACGGCGAAATCGGTTGCCGGAGAGGTAGACGGCGAAATCTCGGCCAATAGGTCTAGAGATTGGAGGGTGGCGGCTGGGAGTTCAGATTGGAATGAACGAGAACATGAAAGGGGATTGGAACGGCTGTGAAGATGAAGAACGGGAGATAAGGGTAAAATTATAAAGGGGTAAACTTGGTATTATGAAAAAATAATGGACATTTACTAGCAATGCTCCCATCATAGGACATTTAGTATTTCAGACCAAAAAAAATAGGACATTTAGTATTTGATTCAAAGCCTGTCTTTGGACCAAATTACTTCAATATAAAATTGTTTAAAAATTATTAAACTTAAAATGACTTTATACTATTCGAAAAAATTACTTTATACCTCGTCTATTTAGATAAACTAATTATATTATCAAAATTTTAAATAAATTCATTCCTTTTGTTTTAACTTCCAAGGGGATGTCTTGGTGTTTTTTTTTTTCGTCTGTGTTTATTTGGCGGAAACGTTTTCCGCTCAAATTTTTAGTGAAAATTCTTAAGTTACTCCTGAACCCTAAATCTTTCTTTCTTGAATAGGTAAATATATAGATGTGGTGATTACCAACATACAAAGAGATATGGAACCAAACAAGGGGTTCCATGTAAGAGGAGGAATCATAAGCAAAAGGATTCCTCATCACAAGCTATACCCCCAAAATACACATCTAAATCGCCATATGCACAAAAGTCGCTACCGTCCAACTACTCTACTACCCAATGGCCACCCTACGTACCCAAGACCCCACTCTACTCTACTCTAAGTTTCCCAGATAAGTTTTCGTTCCAATCTTGCCACTAGTGGTTTGCACTTCCACTTAGCGGAAAAACGAGAACGACAACTCGCTAAAATGTGTACCGCACAAGCTTTAGGCACAAATTGTTCATTACAAAATATTAATTTGTTTCTATGCATCCAAGTGAAGTAAACTGTAGCAACAAACGCAAGAAGTTTAGCTTGATAGAGTTGCGTTTTCTGAATCCTCGTCGGTTCCCTAGCAAACCAGTCGAGCCAATCCTCAAGGTTGTCATACATCCGACTGATCCCAATCCATCCCCACACCAGTTCCTGCACCTCACGTATGGCTGGGCAAGCGAACCATAGGTGCTCCTCCGTTTCCTCCGCTGATCGGCAAAGCATACACTCGGCTGCCTCTATGCCTTTCCAATGTTTGACTTTCCGACCTGTGCTCAGTCGCTGTTTCATAGCTAGCCAAACAATGAAAGACCATTTTCGACATTGTAATCCTTTCCATAATATTCTTCCCCATCCGACTACTTCGTTCTTTTCTCGAAGCAAATTGTAAACCTTAGAGCAAGATATACCGCCTGTCGGAGCAAGTAAATGGTCAGTAGCAAATACCTGGGCTGTAGGAGAGGCTGTCGTTGCTTTGATTTCGTCTCGTGTGGCTAATAAGCTCTTCCAAAGCCAGCTATCACCCACCTTTTTCTGAACATCCCATATATCATCTCCTTGAAGGTGGTTCTGTGCACACCAATTAGACCATATACTCGGCTATTCTGGCCTTAGATCTCCAATGAGTTTTGCCTGCAAGCTCCTATTCCAAGACAGAAGTTCTCGGATTTCCAGCCCTCCCTCCATGAATGGTTTAGTAACATCAGACCATTTCACCAAGCATTTCCTTCCATCTGCATTACCATTCCATAGGAAGCGTTTACACATACCTTCAATTTTATCCATTACACCCTTCGGGAGCACGACCACCTGGCTCCAGAAAGATGTAACGCCTCCACATACAGCCTTGAGCAGCTGTAGCCTCCCCGCATAAGAGATCCTCCTTGTCGCCCAAGATTGTAGCAACGCGTTAATCTTGTCATACAATGCACTGTATTCAGCAACAGCAACAGTTTTTGAGTGGAGAGGAATCCCCAGATAACGCACTGGAAAACATCCCTGAGCGATCTCCAGCTTCTGAGTGAGAGCAGCCGACATCTCAGAATTCACACCCGCAAGAAAGACAGAGCTTTTGTCTTTGTTAGCACGAAGCCCTGAAGCAGCAAAGAAGTCGTCCAGACAGTTCTTAATGATTCCAACAGAATCCAAGTCAGCATGGCAAAACACGAGAAGGTCATCCGCAAAAGCTAGATGTGTCAATTTAAGCCTCTTACATCTCGGATGATATTTGAACTTAGGGTTTTCTGCAGCCCTTAGAAGCATTCTACTAAGAATCTCCATGCATAATACAAACAAGTACGGAGAAAGAGGATCCCCTTGCCTTATCCCCCTCTTTCCCGGGAAAAAACCCTCCGGAGCCCCATTGATGAGAACCGAGAATGAAGGTGTGGTAACACACTCCATTACCAATTCAACAAACTTAGGGGGATAATTGAAGTATAAGAGAGCACTTCTGATAAAATCCCAACTAAGAAGGTCATACGCCTTTTGTAAATCAACCTTAATAGCACATCTCGGAGAAACTCTTTTGGTTTCATAACCATTCACCACTTCAAGAGCCACAGCACAGTTGTGCGAAATAGAACGCCCCGGTATGAATGCTCCCTGATTTTCTGAAATCAGTAGGTTCAAATCACTTTTCAATCTGGCTGCTATGATCTTCGTTAGAACCTTCATAACCGTGTTACAACACGAGATAGGTCTCAAATCCTTAACAAAGGTTGGATTGGCAACCTTTGGGATGAGGGAAATAAAGGTAGCATTGATCTGCTTAAGTACTCTGCCATTTCTGACAATTTCTCGGATAGCCTCACAGGTATCTCTACCAACTATACTCCAAGCATCTCTAAAAAATTTACTTCCAAAGCCGTCAGGTCCTGGCGACTTGTTCACCCCTATGCTCCACATAGCTTTCCTGATTACATCATAGCTGGGCAACTGTAGCAGATCAGCTTCACGAGCTGAATCAACTTTGGCACCATCTAGATTCGCAGGGAATGGATCAATGTCTACCGTGCTTGAGAGCAAACCTGAGAAAAATTGCACAATATGATCTCTGATATCATCCTCTCTGTCCATCAGTATACCTGCTGAGTTCCTCATAACCAATATAGCATTTCTAGCCTGCCTCTCTTTCACATTTCTATAGAAAAGCGACGAGGTTTCCTCACCCATGGTGAGCCAATGAAGCTTCGCTTTCTGAGAAGTTAAGCTTACTAGTCGTCCAACCTGGGTTCTAAGCTCCTTTTCAGCATCGGCTATCTGCTCATCCAGCACTTCATTATCCTTCTCTTCTCTGCTTCTAATCTGTAGCTCACGAAGAATCTCTTTACATATCTTGATTTGAGTTTGTAGTTCAGGAAATCTGGTTTTTTCCCAAGGCTTTAAGGCCTCCTTAGTGCTCTGCAGCTTCTTGACCAGTTTGAATTGCATAGAACCAATCTCCGTATTAGTCCACGCAGCTTTAACAATGGATTCAAACTCATCTTCTTGGCCCCAGAAATTTTTGTATCTAAACGGGTATTTCTTCATAGACATTTCATTACGGATCAAAACAACTCCTGGAGAGTGATCTGAAAAGCTGCGAGCATCAAACAATGCTTTAGTATTGTCAAATTCTTCCATCCATATCTCATTGACCATTACTCGGTCCAATTTCCTCTCAATTTTGCTCTTTCCTTTTCGTCTATTAGTCCAGGTAAGCCCAGCACCCGTGTATGGCAAATCAGAGATGCCACACGACTCCATTACAGATCGGAGCTCATCAAATTCATCAACTCTAGCAATAGTCTCTGGCCATTTTTCTTCCATACTGAGTATGCAGTTCATATCACCAAGTACCACCCACGGTTCATTCATCTGTGTAGCAATCTGTTGTAATTCCGTCCACAGCTCACGCCTCTCAGCCTTGGTATTAGCAGCATATACAAATGAGGCAACAAATTTATATTTCAGATCCTTAGTGACCACTGCACAGTGGATAAATTGCTCCCTGATCCTGAGCACTGTCACATCATATATACCCGGGTTCCATGTAACCCATATCCTCCCCTTTCATTCTCCAAGATGAGCGCCGCTCTCCCGTTCCTCCAGATCTAAGAGCCCCATCTTTCCTCTCCTCACCGACACCTTCTTTTTGGTTTCTCCATGAAATACGACTCCCTCTTGCTCAACCTCTGTCCATGGTGCCTTCTAGAAAAAGACTTCACGTGGTGACTGAGGACGACGTGCTCCCTCGCTCCTCGATGATGGGCTCGCTCAGTAGCTCGCTCGATGAAGACGATGTTGTAGGCGAGGCAACCACTGGAACGACTGGGACTAAGCGCGACGGTAAGTACTCCTCACTCTCTGCTGCTACTTTATGAGCGACAATCCTCTTTCCTCCCTGCTCCGATTTTGTCAGTGTAATTTCACTCTTTTGTTTTAAATTGATTTAGGCTTCTACACCGCCACCTTTGAAGTTAATCCAATCGCTAAGGCATATTGAAGGGTTTGCGCTCGAACACTCTCAGGCGAAGTGGGTGACATCGAAGGCCAAGGGGAATATCCGAGGCTGCTTTTTGAAAGAACGGAGATCCGTAGCTTTTGCTAATTGAAGAACAAACAGGTTCCATCTATTTCTTTTCTACTAATTTGTCTTTAATTTAGGCTGATTTTGACGATTTGCGTTACGAAATTTAACTAGGGCGGAATTTTTTGATTTCCAAACTGCGACCTTTTTTGTTTTGGGCAATCAATAGAGAGGGCAAACGACTCTAGAGTTCGGAGAATCTGAAAAAGGGGCCAATGGGGTCCAGACCAAAGCAATTGGAAGGGATGGCAGTGCTAATTAGGTATGTTCTTTTCCCCCTTTCAACTGGGAGCTGAATTAATTTTTTTTTAATCTTTTAATTCGGCTGATTTTTTGCAATTTAGATTACTATTGTCCCAAATTTTGGATCATCCGTTTTGTCTTGATTGCTTCTCTTTATTCCTGCAATAGGTAAATTTTGGGGTTTTATCTGCAGTTGGTAAATTGCTTTTGATTTGTATGCGTGAATTAGTTGTGAAGGAGGCTATATTAAAGAAGTAATGGTTGCTATATTTAATCTGGCTAGCCAATTGTTCAATAAGTTGGCTCTCGGTTGTGCAATTTTCATACTTTAGCAATGTTATATCCTCATCCTTCATTCGTTGTTATTCTCTTTTATTTTTCTTTCCTTTTGCTGCTTTTCTTACGTTCTTCAACTTCTTTTACTTGCTTCATGTGATTGTCTTATTGTTGAATTTGACTTTTTTAAGATACCTTATTGATCCCCTAAATTCTTACTTTTTGCTAGTTAGATTCCTAGTAACTCTTTGGCAAGAAATTATGATGCTTCATGTTCATGCATTGTCTCTTGGTGTCTTGAAAAACCCCTTTAATATATGAACTACCACACATCTTATGTACAGTCACTAGAAGTCATCTAGTATTATCACATTATATTAATAAAGTCACAATTATTCTCAAAATGACTCCAAGCACTTGAATGCTTGGTGCATTTGGCTTTAGTCAGGCGTTCTTTGTTCACAAGTGATACTAATCATGCCAAAAAATTTGCTCACTTGATAACAGGAGCCAAGGAAATTTTACAAATTGGGAAAGGTGATAGTTTTGGCTTCCTCTTTTACATCATCTTTAATTTTATCCCATGGGCTTACAACTTGGAATCATTGATAAGTTTCCCCCTTGACTTGTTAGGGTTATTTTTAAGGTTTATTTCACACCTTAAATGCATTTTTTTTTGCTGTTACAAAGCCATTAAGTTGTTCCTTTTGGTTTATGGATTTTGATGTAGACTTCAAATTCATCATTAGTTTCAAGCTGCAAACCCTGGTGTATAGCTTCAAAATCCCGAACTTTTGGGTGATACAAGGGATACTTCTTGTCCTAATGATTGCCCGTCTATTGACCAAGCACATGAACTCGGTGAATGGGGTAAGTTCTTAGTTTATTCCTTTAATCTCTTCTAGTGCTAATGATATATAGATGCATCTATCTCATATTACCCGGTAGAAATGGGATTTTTTAAATTTCCAAAAATGCTAGCTATCTCTGAAATATGAAATCTGAATGCAAGTTAGCTATATTTGAAATCTAAAGGGAAGTTTAGCTATCTTTGAAATCTAAAATCTAAAAATCCTAGGTATCTTTAAATATGAAAATATGAAGGCAAACTACCTAGCTTATAAATATGAAAATCGTAGATATCTGTAAAGTCTGAAATATAAATGCAAGTAAATGTTTATCATGACAGTTGAAAGCAAGTTAGCTATATCTGAAATTTGAAGTTAGGTTAGCTATCTCTGAAATCTAAAATTCCGACCTATTTTTGAAATATGAAAATATGCAGTCAAGTTAGCTATCGTTGAAAGATGAAATCCTAGCTATCTTTAAACTTCGAAATATGAACGCAACTAAATGCATGCCATGACAGCTGCTCGAAAAATAGATTTTAGAAGTTGAGGTGGAGTACACAACTGCTGATTTCATAAAATCAGATTTAAGGGAGATCAGTATTGATTTATCATATTCAGAATTTGCCAAAATCAGATTTTTCAAAGGCAATTTCTTTAATTTAATTTATCTAAAATCTTATTTAAATTTAAAAAATTAGATTTTATGAACTCTTTTTTTTCTTAGTTCAATAGTTATTTAGAACACAAGGCGGTACTACATGGAATGTTATTCGATCTCTATCCATTATATCTGTTTTTTTTTTCTCAAAGCAATGTTTGATTTTAAAAAATCCGTACTTTATTAAAGTGATAATTAGTTGCTTGTAGTGTACTGCCTCATCAGACCACCATTCTTGGTTAGCTAAAGTAATCTTTGTTTTTTTTTCCCTCAAATCTTTCATTCTCATAATCTGAAAAAATGATTTGCATATATTTGTAGGATGACGTGGAAGGACAATCCAAAATGCGAAGAATATGTTACAATGAAGAGCAAGGACAATCAGTACAGTTGGCATTGAATCTTTACTATCCTCGAAATGTTTTTTTTAGGTTTGTATATATTTTGTGGATTTGATATGGCTTTTGGCAAAACAGTTATAACATTTTCGCTTGTTATTACTCTAGAGTTCATGACCTAACGAACTAGTTAGAATGAATACATACGTATACTCAATGCACGATTTTGTTGAATGAAAGTTTTATTTTTTATATTTTATCCTTTATTACTTTTAGCTATCTTATAATATACAATACATAATACATAATAGGTTCCTAAATATCTATTGTAACAAATTTCATTGAAATGTAATACTTGAAAGTAAAGGTAACATTATTCTTCAAATGTAACATTATTATTGAGATGTAACATTTTTGGTTAAAGGTAACAATTCATATTAAGGTAACATTTACTTTGAAAATGTAACATTTAATGCAAATGTAATAGTTGTGGTATCAAATGTAACACTTCATCTCAATAAGTAACCAATGTTACATTAGCTTGAAGAAACTGTTACATTAGGTCAAAAGCCAACTGCCGCAAATGTAACTCACAAAAAGTGTTACCTTTTCTATAGTGTAACATATTTATAGGATAGTGTAACATTTTTTGGTGTTACATTAAGCTTTGATTTGTAGTAGTGGCATTTGTTTGGGTTTAGTAGGACTTGTTGAGACCTTGTGTTTTGGGCCCTTGCTTTTTGGGCTGATTATCTCTCCTATTTAAGGCTTGTAAACTCTCATTTGAAGACACTTTTGAATCTTGTTTATGAAAACCTAGTTGGTTTCACTCTCTAAAGGTGAGAGCTTCATGCCTTGTGTGCATGTGTGTTGCATATAGTTCGGTTGTACTTGGTTTTGTCAATTTCCCGAAGATTGGTGATTTCGAGATGAGCACGAACCTCCTCCTTGTGCTTCCATGGTTGTGTAAGGTTGTATAGGGTTGGTTTTGGTGTCATTCAAGTTGGTTCTTGGTGCATTGTCCCAATGGGTCTTCTTGTTGTTCATCAAGGTTGATTCCTCCTATCTTTCCCTTTCATCTCCCTTTATTTTATTCTGTTTTTCATTTTCACGTGGTCAAGCCTTGCTCCCAAGGTTTAACCTTCCTTGCTGCGTTTTTCTTGTCTCACTTTACCACTTCTTTGTGTTCTTGTGAGTCCGAGTCCACAACGTCAAGAAGGTCGAGAAATCAGCGGCTAACCCCGCATCAAATTGGTATCAGAGCATAGGTTCACTGGGCGTTGTTTGAAACAAGAACGATCAAGCCAAGAATTACTTTCTCTTGGTAAGTTTTACAACAAATTCCTTGTTCAATGTCTTGATCTTATTTTATTGTGTTGATTTTGTGGTATTGGCGCTTGTGCATGCAATTTTTCATTTTCGGCTACCCTACCACCACCACAACCCCACCAGTGCACCACAACAGCCCCCATCTCACCCACCAACGGATCATTTGTGCTTCCTCAAGAAGCTTGTCCTTGGAACTTCCACAAAAAAGAAAAAAAAATCAGACCTTTTGCTTCCCCAAAAAGCTGTCCACTTTATTGTTTCTCCAAACAGTTGTCTCTTTTGTGCTTTTCCAAGGAGCATTGACATTTTGTTATCTTTTCAGATTTTATTTTATTAGTTACCTTTTCATATTTGTGGTAAGAGAGAGAGAAAGGTAAAACCGAAATTTAATAAAAAAAAAAGTCAATTTCGGTTTTTTCTGAAAAAAAAAGAGAAAACAAAAGAAGAAAGAAAAGAGAGAAGAAAAGAAAAAGAGTGACATCTTATGCATGTTGTTGAAGTGTTTTAGTTGATATTCATACTATAACATTTGCACTTCATCTTAGTGTTGCTTGAAAAAACAAAGCAAATCTTATTTGGCTTGTTGTGCTTGATTGATGAAATCAAACCTTGTTTGCATTGTGTTAGCTTGCTCATTGTGCTGCAAACCTATTCATTGAACACATTTCATCCCTCCTTCGCAGCCATTACCTACTGATTTTTGAGCCTAAATTGCACCCCCTTTGCATATTTGAGAGCCATTGCACGATATTGATACATGAGAATAAGATAAGGGGTTGAACCTTGTAAAACTTGGTAAAACACTTATTCTTAGTAAAAAAAAAGCTCATTGTGTCGATCGTTCATAATTGTTTCGGGTGTTTGTTTAGCCATAATTCTATTCATCGAGTCTCTAGCCGCACCTAGAATCTGCGTGTTTGGTATTAAGATCAGCCCTTGTTGTCGTTGTGCTCTTTAAAGTTTGCTAATCTTGTGGTTGATTATTGACTCTACCAAGGCAAATTTGAAGCTCGATTGCAACACTCGGAGAGAAGTGAAACACTTGTGAGGCTGATTTTTGCTTTCACTAACTTAACAAGTTTGTTAGTGTATTTAAGAATGTCTAATGCAGATCCTCACCCTTCGGACCATTCTAATGGAAGCGGGTCGGAGCCAATATCCCCAGAATTGTTCAACATGCTTAAAGCCATGTCGGACAACATTGGCCAGCTCACGACTCGACTGGTGGCCTTAGAGACACGTACACCACCTCAACATGTTCCAAACGAACCCCACCAAGAGCAGGAGCAACCCTTCACAACCCTGCCAATTGGCCCTCAACAAAGCCTGGTTCCCCCACGAGAAGGTAGACGTTTTGGTCCTAACAATGATCCTCCTTTACATGCTGATCGCAGGTCTCCAAGAAGGCAATATGGCTACTTTGAAAAGCAAGAGGAGGATTGGGAACCACCCCGAGGCCCTGGATACCAACTACGGAGAGCTCGTGAACAAGAGCAAGATGGAATAGGCAAAATAAAGGTCAAAATTTCAGCTTTTGAAGGGAAGTGTGATGCCGACCTTTATTTGGATTGGGAGACAAAAATTGAGCAAATTTGGAGCTGCCATAGTTTCCCGGAAGAGAAAAAGGTACAACTCGCAGCCCTTGACTTTACCGGTTGATAATGCACATTTCTAATGGGCATTCTAGGATAATTTAGTTGCATTTACATTGTAGAATATGCATGTTTTAGTGTTAATTTAGATAAAACTCTTTTTGTGGAAAAGTTCGGAATCTACGCTATTTCGGTTGAATTGTGCAGAATCGTAGATCCGACATGGTGGAAAGCAAGGGAAAGCTGTTAAAAATGGCCAAGTAAAGGAAAGAAAACAAGCTAAGAAGAGAAAGAAAGGAGAAGAGAAAGAAAGAGGGAAGAACAATGAAGAATCGAACTTCTGGGCATCGGTCGCTGCCAGCGGGATCCCACTTGCTGCCAGCGAGTGGAACCAGAATCCGAGGAGGAGCCAGCGAGAGAGGGTCCGCGGGAAGAGAGAGCCAACGGATGGATGAGCTCGCGGCAGTGGAAGGCCCAGCTCGCGGCAGCGGGTTCAGTGTCTCGCGGAAGCGGAAGGAAGGGTCCTAGGAGGATGGAAAAATTCTAAGGCATGGAAAAATCGCTGCCAGCGAGGTGGTAGCGGAAATCCAACAGAAGCTCAATCAAGGCCATTCGCTGCCAGCGGAAATTTCTCGCTGCCAGCGGATTACGACGCTGAATTAATTTAGGAAAGTTCTATCTTTTATCTAGTTTGTTTAGGAAGTTTCTATCTTTTATCTATCTTTTATCTATCTTTTATCTACCTTTTATGGAAGACATTAGGCTTATAAATAGGATGTTCTAGGGTTAGTTTAATTAAGTTTTCAAGTAGAGAAATCACCATTAAAGAGAAGAAAGTTTAGGTAAGCCATGTTTGGCTAATTTTGTAGTTTCCGCCTAGACTTTCGAGACTTGGTTGGTGGTTTGTGAGTTTCTAATTCAAGTTATTTTTCCTCTTTAATTCTTTCAACTTCTTTGTGTGATATTGATTATGTTATTGATGTTATCTTGATTAGCTACCTTGATAATATTGATTTTTTGCTAGGATTTAATACTTTCGTATTTGTGTTATTTCCGTAGTAGCACGCATAAGATTGTGGATTCCGTGTTTGAAGCATGATTATGTAGGGAGTTGACATATATCTTAAACATTGATTTACCGTGTTTAATTGGTTTTATTTATATGCTCAAGTTCTTGGGACTATTTGCTATCTCTTTGTTAAATCTTGACCGTGTTAAGGTTGCATTGAGGTGTAAGGGATTAATTGGACTCGTAGGACTTTTAATCTATATAAACCAAGACGGGAGGAATTCGTAGGAAACGATAATAGATTGAAAAGGATTCGATGATCAATAAAACCAACCAAAGTCGAGAACTTGTAGGTGGAAACGCTTTTCTTCTATCCTTTATTTGCTTTTGTCAATATTATTTTATTTTATTTTCATTCATAAAAATTCTTTCTTTTTATATTGATAAATACACAATATTTAGAAATACTTGATTCTCTAGGGGTCGACCCCTTACTTGCATACTATACTATTTTGTTTGTTTGGGATTTATTTTTGGCGAGGTGAATCAACGACTTTACCTCCGTCAAAATTGGCGCCGTTGCCGGGGAGTCAAGTTTATTTCTTTGTTTTGTGTATTTATTAATATTTGTATATATAGCTATCCCCGTCGTGGACCTATCTTATGGTTCGCGACACCTCGTTACTAATTGTTTGTAATGGAGTTGAAGTTATGGCAATACCAAGGAGAATACTTTCACCATTACCTCACAAGAGTGCAAGATTTAGTGGACGACCATGCTTCACGGGGTATCCAAGATGATTTGAAAGAACAAGTACTTTGCGTTCAAGATGGCATGCTTCCCGAGATACGAGAATTCGCCCAATCTTTGAAAAACGAAGGCTTTTATGGTTTGGATTGGCCGGAATTGTGGGATATTTTCCTTTGTGTGGGTGACATGGCAAAGGTGGAAGAAGAATACATGTTGGCATCCACACCCTTACCTTTCAAACCAATGGCGAGCGAGATACATGAGGGAAGCCAAGACGCAAGCACCAATGGTTCAATCGATGATGGAGAAGGGAGCCCGATACCTCTTGACATGGAGTCTCGTGAGTGCACGCATGAGGAACCATGTATTTTGGCACCTACTCCACCAATAGAAATCATCCCCAACGCACCTATTGAGGAACCAAGTCCGGAGCCGATTTCTGTGGCTCTTGAGCAAGGTAATGATATTTTTGACACTTTTGTGGATTTTGGTGAATATGTAGATCCTTGGGAGCATTACTTCAACAAACCACCAGCGGAACTATGTTGGTGGTACTACATACCCTCGGCGAGAAGTCACGCTCGAGCATATGAAGAGTTGGAGACCTTCTTCAACACCACATCTTTTGACTTCGACTTCTTCATATGTGGTGCTCGCCTACCTAGATGGTGTGCACCGGAGTTTGATTTGCTAAAAAGGGCATTGGCGATGTCCGAGTGAGTCTTGAACACATGGACGAATAAACCGTCGAGTCTATGACGATAAACAAGGACGCTTTTCGGGAGGCAACCCGAGGTAAGTTTTCCTAAATTAGTTATTTCAATTCCTAGTTATTTAATTAGTTTTGTTGTTTAATAAATTAGAAATTTCCTAATTATTTTATATGGTAGATAGATGCTTTTGGATATTTTGAGCTAACAATGCAGGGAAAAGTGAACAAGATCGAAGAATAGAGATTATATGCTGAATTCGCTGCCAGCGAATCATGATTCGCTGCCAGCGAGTCCAACCGCCCAGACGACATAGGGGCTGATTTCATCCGCTGACAGCGAACCAACACTCGCTGCCAGCGAATCCAGCAGTGATGCCTAGTCTTCGTCCGTTGTCGTCGCATCCAATCTTATTCATTCTTCGCCATCTTCATTCATCTGTGCTCGTGGTTCGTCCATCTTCGTTGTTGTCGTTCTTCACCGTTCTTCTTCCGAGCTTCATCATCTTCGCCATCAAAACTTTTCCCATGATGTGAGTTATTCTTTACCCTCTTTCTCTCATATTTTTATGATTTTTTGTCTTTTATTTTCATTGAGGACAATGAAGAATTTAAGTGTGGGGGAGGGTTGCATTCATAGATCCATGCATCCATTCATATTTATTTTTCCGTTATGCATTCATGTTTGTTTTTTTTTCATTATTTTATCGCATTAGAAAATGAAAAAAAAATTGAAAAATAAAACAAAAATCCAAAAAGATCATGCATTGCATATATATGTTTTATTCAAATACTCATCTTGCCTTAGTTTGTCCTCTATTTTATTTTTATGAGTTTTACCATATATGTTCCATAATATGATTGAATTGCCTAATCTTGTCACCTACTTGTGTTGATTTTCATTGGAGCATGACTTGTTAGTTCAATTGAGCAAGTATGATTCTTAGTTTTGGGCATTATTGAAATCCAACAAAATATTGTCCTAGTGAGAATTTTTGGCCTTATAGGGATTTTCATCATATTTATTCCCTTTTGCTTTCTTGTGTGAGATTATACTCTCCTTATGTACTTACCTCTTGAGATTGACATTGTTATCTATATTTGAGGCCGATTTTATATGTCTATTGCTTATGAGTTTCAAATGATAGAGGCATGATTTTCTTAGCCATATTATTATCCATATCCACCCTACATATGTGTCCTTTGCTTGTAGCCAAACTTGAGCCTTAGCCTTTTCTTTGAAGCTCCACAAAATTTATCCCTAACCGATGATAAGCCTTACCCTATCCGGGAATTAGGATTAGAATTGGTGAATGATTGATCTAGTTGAGTGGAAAAGAAGATATTATTAAGAGAGTTACAAGTTTGGACGAGTATGTAATTTTGGTTTTAGTCATCACATTGTGCATTATTGTTTTGGCTCTAAAGAAAAAAAAAAATTGAAAGAAAAAAAAAGAAAAAAGAAAAGAAAGAAAAAAGATGAATAAAGAGCCTTTTATTTTCATTATGTATGTGAGAGTTGAAAAAATATGTATGGTTGGGTGAAAAGTTCTTTTGTTGAGTGTTTTGAGAGTGAAAGTTTGAGTTATTTTGGTTTTGAAAGTATTTGATTTGTGATGTTCTTCCGGTTGTTCTTAGGGATCCCTTTTTCCCGGATTTTTAGCACCACAAACCTAAATATTTTCCTACCTTAATTTCTTACCAAGCCTCATTACAACCTTGATAAAAGACCTCTTGATGTTTCTTATAAGTGATGACATCCACGGTGGAGAATATGTGATATTTGTGTCAATATCTATGTAGCTTTTTGCATTTTGGATTGAGTTGAGAGATAGATTGTTAAGCCTATACACATGAGAGTGAGAGTAAACACATAATCCCGGTGAGATTGGATGATATGTGCCTTTACTTTGAATCGCTTATATACTTGCTAGGATGCTAGCTTTCATGTTCATGGCTCCTCCACTTTGATGTTGCTTTTGAAAAGGTTAGTGCTTGAAGGTCATATTTGTTGTATGATGGTTTTGCTCTTCTTTATTTTGCATTGCTTGAGGACAAGCAAAAGGTTAAGTGTGGGGGAGTTTGATAATGCACATTTCTAATGGGCATTCTAGGATAATTTAGTTGCATTTACATTGTAGAATATGCATGTTTTAGTGTTAATTTAGATAAAACTCTTTTTGTGGAAAAGTTCAGAATCTACGCTATTTCGGTTGAATTGTGCAGAATCGTAGATCCGACATGGTGGAAAGCAAGGAAAAGCTGTTAAAAATGGCCAAGTAAAGGAAAGAAATCAAGCTAAGAAGAGAAAGAAAGGAGAAGAGAAAGAAAGAGGGAAGAACAATGAAGAATCGAACTTCTGGGCATCGGTCGCTGCCAGCGGGATCCCACTCGCTGCCAGCGAGTGGAACCAGAATCCGAGGAGGAGCCAGCGAGAGAGGGTCCGCGGGAAGAGAGAGCCAGCGGATGGATGAGCTCGCGGCAGCGGAAGGCCCAGCTCGCGGCAGCGGGTTCAGTGTCTCGCGGAAGCGGAAGGAAGGGTCCTAGGAGGATGGAAAAATTCTAAGGCATGGAAAAATCGCTGCCAGCGAGGTGGTAGCGGAAATCCAACAGAAGCTCAATCAAGGCCATTCGCTGCCAGCGGAAATTTCTCGCTGCCAGCGGATTACGACGCTGAATTAATTTAGGAAAGTTCTATCTTTTATCTAGTTTGTTTAGGAAGTTTCTATCTTTTATCTATCTTTTATCTATCTTTTATCTACCTTTTATGGAAGACATTAGGCTTATAAATAGGATGTTCTAGGGTTAGTTTAATTAAGTTTTCAAGTAGAGAAATCACCATTAAAGAGAAGAAAGTTTAGGTAAGCCATGTTTGGCTAATTTTGTAGTTTCCGCCTAGACTTTCGAGACTTGGTTGGTGGTTTGTGAGTTTCTAATTCAAGTTATTTTTCCTCTTTAATTCTTTCAACTTCTTTGTGTGATATTGATTATGTTATTGATGTTATCTTGATTAGCTACCTTGATAATATTGATTTCTTGCTAGGATTTAATACTTTCGTATTTGTGTTATTTCCGTAGTAGCACGCATAAGATTGTGGATTCCGTGTTTGAAGCATGATTATGTAGGGAGTTGACATATATCTTAAACATTGATTTACCGTGTTTAATTGGTGTTATTTATATGCTCAAGTTCTTAGGACTATTTGCTATCTCTTTGTTAAATCTTGACCGTGTTAAGGTTGCATTGAGGTGTAAGGGATTAATTGGACTCGTAGGACTTTTAATCTATATAAACCAAGACGGGAGGAATTCGTAGGAAACGATAATAGCTTGAAAAGGATTCGATGATCAATAAAACCAACCAAAGTCGAGAACTTGTAGGTGGAAACGCTTTTCTTCTATCCTTTATTTGCTTTTGTCAATATTATTTTATTTTATTTTCATTCATAAAAATTCTTTCTTTTTATATTGATAAATACACAATATTTAGAAATACTTGATTCTCTAGGGTTCGACCCCTTACTTGCATACTATACTAGTTTGTTTGTTTGGGATTTATTTTTGGCGAGGTGAATCAACGACTTTACCTCCGTCACCGGTTTTGCACTAATTTGGTGGGATACTCTTGTGAAAGAAAGGAGGCGAGTTCTAGATCCAGTCGTGGTCACTTGGGACCAAATGAAGGCCTTGATGAGGTCTCGATTCATTCCTCAACACCACACCCGGGAGATAAGACAAAGGTTGGAAAATTTGAAGCAAGGCTCCATGAGTGCGGAGGAAACATACAATGCCATGCAAGTGGCAATGGTAAGGTACCTAAGAGCCAATGTGGTTGAGGAAGATGAAGCCACAACAGTGAGGTACCTAAGAGTTCTCAACCCTTCCCTAGCTAACAAAGTAGATTGCTATCCTTATAGTCCATGACAGATTTGCTACACCTAGCAATCAAAGTGGAAAGAAAGCTCAAAGCTAGGAATCAAGGAGGAAGGATCTCGAATGGTTACCCTACTACCTCGTGGAAGGCACCAACTCAAAGTCGAGGGTACCAGCCCTATGGGAGGTAAGCGGTGCAAGGAAAAGAAAATGGAGCCAACTTCAATCATCAAGGAGAGAAAGGTGGTCATCGCAAAGGCTACCCTACAAATGCACCTTCATCGTTATTTCGGCCATCTAATGGGGTTTCTGCAGCCCCACAAGGGAGTAACTCTAAACCCTCTTCTAGAACTAGAGATATTGTATGCTTTAAGTAGGGGTGGGCGCGGGACGGGACGGGACGGGATGGGGGTCGTCCCGCGTAATTTTTGCGGGACGGGACCGGGACGGGATTCATTATTTTTTTTTTCAAATCCCGCACGGGCCTTGTCCCTCGCGGGACGGGACGGGCCCTGTCCCTCAAATAAAAAACATTATAAAAAAATTCTAAAATTCCGATATATTTTGCGATTTTCAAAGACATACAGTAACATATACATATGTTTAAAATATATTTAAATGATTTTATAATTTTCTTTATATGTGTATATATATAGACATACTAATACACAATATATACAAACATACTAATACACATATACACTGTAACTGTAATTTTGTAAAAGTGGTGTACATATACACTGTATAGTACGGAGTATATTATATACACATGCACACTGTAAAAGTTTATATACACAATATATAAAATGAGTATATAAATACACAGTATAATATATAATATAAATATAAATATAAATATAAATGCGGGACGGGACGGGATTTGCGGGATAAGGAATCCTCGTCCCGCGTCCCGTCCCGCATAATTTTTGCGGGACGGGACCGGGACGGGATTCACTATTTTTTTTTCAAATCCCACTGGGATCGAGACGGGCCCGGGACGGGACCGGGAAAGGTCCGGGATTTGCGGGATTTGTGCCCACCCCTAGCTTTAAGTGTCAAGGAAGAGGTCATATGATGAAAGATTGTCCTAACAAGAAAACTCTCATGATTAATCATTTAGGGCAATATGAATCTGAATCTGATTATGATGATAATGTTTTGTGTGATGATGATGTGAATTTGCATGCTTGTGATGATAATAATGATGATGGGATTGAGTTTGAACATGGTGAATCTTTGATTGTTAGAAGAGCTTTACATGTTGTGCCTTCTTGTGATGATAACCAAAGAGAAAACTTGTTCCATACTCGTTGTCTTGTTAAGAAAAAGGTGTGCAATATGATAACAGATGGAGGAAGTTGTTGTAATCTTGCTAGCATTGAAATGGTTCAAAAATTACAACTTCCAACAATAAGTCACCCTAGAACCTACAAATTGCATTGGATGAATGATTGTGGTGAATTGAAAGTGAACAAGCAAGTAAGGGTTGCCATAACACTAGGACATTATGAGGATAGTGTTTTATGTGATGTAGTGCCTATGCAAGCTTGTCATATTCTTTTGGGTCGTCCATGGCAATATGATAGGAAGGTCATTCATGATGGTTTAACTAATCGTCATTCTTTTGTGTTTAAGGGGAAGAATGTTGTCCTCAAGCTCATGATCCCAACCCAAGTTGCCGATGAGTATGAAAAGAAACGGGGAAAGGGGGAGAAGAAAGGGCAGGAGGAAACCGAGTGTCCGCAGCCCAAAACCACACCACACCCATCATCGTCTAGTGAGCCGAGCCAACCTAAGGGAGTGTGGGAGAATAAGGGAGTTCTTCTAGCCTCTAAGTAAGACCTTAAGGAGTTCCTTGACCCCGAGACCACTCTTATGTTGTTATGTAAGGAGCTTGCTTTGTTGAGTGATCGATGATCTTAAGGCTACCTTGCCTAAGAGGATTTTGGGGCTACTTGAGGAGTTTAAGGATGTGTTTCCCGATGAGATTCTAGCCGGTCTACCACCTATTAGAGGCACTGAGCACCAAATAGACCTTGTTCCGGGAGCCACCTTACCCAACCGCCCAGCCTATAGGATAAACCCTAAGGAAACCCAAGAGATCCAATCCCAAGTGCAAGAGTTGTTAGATAAGGGTTATGTGAGGGAGAGCCTTAGACCATGTGTTGTTCCCGTACTTCTAGTGCAAAAGAGGGATGGTTCGTGGAGGATGTGTGTGGACTGTCGAGCCATCAGCAACATCACGGTGAAGTGCCGACACCCAATACCCCGCTTAGATGACATGTTAGACGAGTTACATGAAGCCACTACCTGATACGGGGTTAGCCGTGGGATGGTCCGATCTTCGACAATCAAGCAAGAACTCAAAGAAAGACTCAAGAACTGAACAAGACTCAAACGACGCAGCAAGAACGCTTCAAGAATCGATCAAGAAATCTGCAAGATCAATCAAGAAGTTAAAGAACGCAACAAAGACTCTAAAGAAAGATGCAAGACTCGAAATTCAAGAGCAAGAATTGAAAGACACAACCTGATATGGACCGAGTCGATCTATATAGAACAAGATAAAGACCCCAGGCCTCCTCAGAGGGTAGGAACCAATACCAATGACTATATAACCCGCCTCTACAACCCTACACAATCAAGCGGACAACATGAAGGCACAAGGAGGGGGCTCGTGGATACTAGGATAACCAAGTCTTGCGAAGTTGATGAACACAAAGCAAACCAAGCTGAGATAGATACCAATTCGTGATCAACGAGCACAACTCTAGTTGGATCAACATCACTCAATGTGTTTCACACAAGTTTGAGAGAACTAATTCTATTCATTGAAAGCTGAATGTTTACAATGTATGAAATCGAAATATATAAGCTATGCTAAGGCCTGATGGGCCGAGTTTAATGATAGAAAGATAATATCTAACATCTAATTAAAACACCTAAAATCATAAGTAAATAAGATCTCTATAAATAACACTTAAAATAGCCCAATTTCGGCCCAATAGGAACACTAGGCGAAATGGGGTTCCAACACTTTGTAAAATCCCGTCAAAACAGTGACAGCTTGCAAAGATGTGCATTTTCGACCAAACTCTAGGATGAATCTGGAAAAACCTTCAACAGCAATATTGTAGATCTCTTCGTCCTCGTTCCAACAAGGTATGGCACGCCTCAATCCGAGAAATATTGAATCCGTACGACCCATTTTACAGAGACGTCGAAAAGCTATCAAATGACTATGAACGAGCTAAACGTCAAGCTTCCACCTTTGGACCTTCTCCCATGGTGGAGCCTTCTTCTTCCTCTTGAGGATGACTTCATTCTCACGAGCTCGAATCATAGGTCCATCCCCAAGTATAGATGTGTCCGGAGGTGTCTTGGATGGTGTCTTGGATGGTCCTACATCAATCTCCCTTTCTTGAAAAGGATTCGTCCTCGAATCCAAGCTCATATATGATTCCGCACATGCAGCCACACGAGCTCCTGGATCGAACACCATATGCCCATGGAAATCCATCTCAAGAACGATTGGTGTAGAGATTGACCACTCCTCGATGGTTGTTGTCTCAGCTTCATCTACAAAATCAAGAAAAGAAACTTTATTAGTGCATAATTCATATTTCATGTCATCTTCATGATGTTCTAACTTAATATGCACTTGAGCTTGGTCATTAATCCCTAAGTTTCTAACCAAAACTAGCAAGTTTTCATCCTTTTCCAAGGCTGAATTTTCAATTAACTCAATGCTAGCAATAGTAGAAGAAGTTTCATCACCAATGATCATATTAGAAACTATGCCTTCTTTTAAGCATGTAGTTTGACACAAATCTTTGCTTTGATTATCAGCACAGGGTATAGGTTGAACATTTAAATCAATCAAAGAATCAACATGCTCATGCTCATGTTCAAGGCAATCATCGTTAGAAGAAAGTAAACTAATATCTTGATCATTATGAACATGCTCATCATGTTTATCACTAGAATTTTCAGATTCATTATCGCCTAGGTGATTAATCATGAGAGTTTTCTTATTAGGGCAATCCTTCATAATATGTCCTCTACCTTGGCATATAAAGCAAAGAATGTACATAGGTTCAAGAGTAGAAGAGTTAGGATTACTCCCTTTAGGGCCATTAGATACCCTAGACGATTCATGTCCATTCCAAGACGCTTCACCATTGTCGATGGGCTGTTGGGGTGTTCGGCCCTCACTACCCCCATGGGGTTGGTTTGCTTTCTCCCTTGAACCGCCATCAAACCTCCTTTGGGGCTGCTGCACATGGCCTTGGTGCCACCTTTGGGGTTGCCCACTCGACATTCTACCACCTTGGCTCCTGTATCTAGCATTCCTTTCCACTTTCATAGCTAAATGTAAAATTTCAGTAGGCGTAGAATATGGAAAGTAATCAATTTCACGAGCTAAGGCGGGGTGCAATATTCTAAGAAACCTAGCATTTGTATCTTCATAGGACTCAACTACATTAGCTCTAGTCATGGTTTCTTGCATTGCATAAAAGGTGTCCTCAACAGTTTTGCTACCTTGCTTAAGATTTTCTAATCGTTGTCTAAGCTTGCTAGCATAATGTGGAGGAGCAAACCTACTTCTCATAAGTGCTTTTAATTGAATCCAAGAAGCAATAGGTGCATCAAGTAATCTTCTTCTTTCTTTAACTAGTTTATCCCACCAAATTAAAGCGAAACTTTGAAATTCTAGGGAAGCTAGTTGCACCTTTTTATGTTCAGAGAAGTTATGACAAATCCATATTCGATCCATTTTAATTTCCCAATCAATGTAAGCATCTGGATCGTTGGTACCATAAAATTGAGGGATCTTTACCTTTACCTTACCTATGCCATCTTGCACAGGCTCTCTAGGTGCTCGATAGTGGTATCGACCTCCTCTATCATTTCGTCTAGGACGTTGCTCCCAATAATCATCCTCTTGGAAGTCGTCGTCGTCCTATGAGAAGTAGTACTCTTCTTGTTGCCATCGTCCTTTCCCTCGTCCCTGCATATTAGCAAACGCATTATTCCTACCATGTCTCTCCCTTTGTGGATAGATGTTCTTATCAAATAAAGGTTTAGCTAAATGAGGATTAGGATTAGGATTATGTACTTCCCTTTCATCATGAGGCGCTTCAGTACGCCGGGGATTACCTTGCCCAGCCATGTTGTTAGATCCGGATGGCCGAGCCTCTAATGCCGCCAATCCTTTATTTATCTTAGCTAAGGTCTCCATCATGGTGTGGAACATGGTGACCTGATTAGACATATCAAATAAAACAAACAAAGAACTAAGTAAAAGTTAGAAAAATATAAACACCTCACAATTGTGTTTCGCTCACACTCTTCTCTCCGATTGGTATATCACGCTTGCTGGGGCAATTCGCTTTGGGCGAACCAACAACCAAGCAAAGAACTAAGCAATCAAAGTATATGAATCAAGAGAATGAATGAAACAACACACAAGAGTACTCAACAAGGGCTGTAGTACTCGACAAAGCAAGGAGAGCACTTGATCAAGGAAAATCAGTACTCGACACAACCAAAACAGTGCTCGACGTAAGCTTTCAGGACCTGTTTCGACAAGAGAGAACTCGATATGGGCAGAAGAGTACTCGACACAATGAAGAAACAAGTAAAGCAACTCGATATGCAATAAAGAGAACTCGACAAGGCTGAGCTCTACTCGACACAACAAACAAAAACTCGATATGGTAGGAGAATTGCTCAACAATGGCAATTTAAGACACAATAGGGACTGATTTTATGTGGAAAGAAAAGAAAGGAACAACCTTTGATCAATTTACCTCTTTTGATTGTAACCCCAAGTAAGGATGTTGTAGTTGCAAGGGTAGGGTTTAAAGATTGTGTTTAGGAGGTAATGAGATTGGTCTAGGGCTGATTTCAACACCAATGTAGTCCCTTGATGATTCCTTGCAAAAGATGAACAAAGAGCTCCAAAGAACACAAATCAAACAACTTTCTTTCCTTTTTTTTTTTCTTTTGGTATTTTCGGATCTGATTTTTCTCTCTTTTTTTTTTAATTTTTTTTTACAGCAGCTCTATAATGCACGAAAATTAAATAAAATGCAAGGGAAATTCGAAAATTTGGTGAATAAAATAAAATTCAGCCCTAGAATGGTAGAAATAGGTGAGGTTTTTGTTATCTTTGGTAAGTGGATCTATCTTATGCCTTTAGATATAATTGATAGATATAATTGCATTATTCCACCAAATAAAATCTGATTTCTCAATAAGGCAAGAAAATAGATAGAATTAAAATATCTCAAAGATAAAATAAATAACCCAAAGATAGAAAAGGATAGAAAAGATAAACAAACTAGGGTTTGTCTTTGTGTGGTGGTAGAGTCGGCCAAGCAAGGACTTATGGGGACAGCTAGGGCTGCCGTCGGCGGTTAGAGTACACAACAGGGGCTGTGCACACTTGTGGTCGACTCCACTGGTCTCGGCTAGGCTTTGTGTTTAGGCTATGCAACCACAAACAATCACAAACTCAAGATTAGTGCAAGAATCAATAAAGAATGCAAGAAGTAAAGACCAAAACAAGAAAAAGACTTTTTTTTTTTTGTTGTTTTTGTGTTTATGAAAAGAAAAGACTCAATCTTGATGTCGGAAACCAAAGCTCTGATGCCAATTTGATACGGGGTTAGCCGTGGGATGATCCGATCTTCGACAATCAAACAAGAACTCAAAGAAAGACTCAAGAACTGAACAAGACTCAAACGACGCAGCAAGAACGCTTCAAGAATCGATCAAGAAATCTGCAAGATCAATCAAGAAGTTAAAGAACGCAACAAAGACTCTAAAGAAAGATGCAAGACTCGAAATTCAAGAGCAAGAATTGAAAGACACGACCTGATATGGACCGAGTCGATCTATATAGAACAAGATAAAGACCCCAGGCCTCCTCAGAGGGTAGGAACCAATACCAATGACTATATAACCCGCCTCTACAACCCTACACAATCAAGCGGACAACTTGAAGGCACAAGGAGGGGGCTCGTGGATACTAGGATAACCAAGTCTTGCGAAGTTGATGAACACAAAGCAAACCAAGCTGAGATAGATACCAATTCGTGATCAACGAGCACAGCTCTAGTTGGATCAACATCACTCAATCTGTTTCACACAAGTTTGAGAGAACTAATTCTATTCATTGAAAGCTGAATGTTTACAATGTATGAAATCGAAATATATAAGCTATGCTAAGGCCTGATGGGCCGAGTTTAATGATAGAAAGATAATATCTAACATCTAATTAAAACACCTAAAATCATAAGTAAATAAGATCTCTATAAATAACACTTAAAATAGCCCAATTTCGGCCCAATAGGAACACTAGGCGAAATGGGGTTCCAACACTTTGTAAAATCCCGTCAAAAGAGTGACAGCTTGCAAAGATGTGTATTTTCGACCAAACTCTAGGACGAATCTGGAAACACCTTCAACAGCAATGTTGTAGATCTCTTCGTCCTCGTTCCAACAAGGTATGGCACGCCTCAATCCGATAAATATTGAATCCGTACGACCCATTTTACAGAGACGTCAAAAAGCTGTCAAATGACTATGAACGAGCTAAACGTCAAGCTTCCACCTTTGGACCTTCTCCCATGGTGGAGCCTTCTTCTTCCTCTTGAGGATGACTTCATTCTCACGAGCTCGAATCATAGGTCCATCCCCAAGTATAGATGTGTCCGGAGGTGTCTTAGATGGTGTCTTGGATGGTCCCGCATCACTACCTTTTCTAAGATTGATCTAAAGAGTGGATACCATCAAATTCGTATGAGGGAGGGGGATGAGTGGAAAACAGCCTTTAAGACCAAGTTTGGTCTTTATGAGTGGTTGGTTATGCCTTTTGGGCTTACCAACGCCCCTAGCACTTTCATGCGTCTTATGAATCATGTTCTTAGGCATTTCATAGGAAAATTTGTCGTGGTTTATTTTGATGATATACTTGTGTATAGTAGATCCCTAGAAGAGCATGAGTTACATTTAAGAGAAGTGCTATCTACTCTTCGTCATGAGCACCTTTATGCTAATTTGGAGAAATGTGAGTTTTGCGCTAATTGTGTTACTTTTCTTGTTTTTCTGGTTAGCTCACGTGGATTGAAGGTGGACGAGAGCAAGATCAAAGCAATCTAAGAATGGCCTACTCCTATATCAATTGGCCATGTTCAGAGCTTCCTTGGATTAGCTAGCTTCTATCGCCGGTTCGTGAGGGATTTCAGCACCATTGCAGCCCCTCTAACCGAGATTACCAAGAAGCATCACCCATTCACATTGGAAAAGGCCCAAGAGAAGGCGTTCAACGCCCTAAAGGAGAATCTCACGCAGGCCCCGGTCTTAGCACTTCCGGACTTCAACCGACCCTTTGAAGTGGAGTGTGATGCATCGGGCATAGGCATTGGTGGAGTTCTCATGCAAGATGGTAAGCCCATTGCCTATTTTTCAGAAAAATTGAAAGGAGCTTGTCTTAATTACTCTACTTATGATAAAGAGTTGTATGCATTATTTAGAGTTCTTAAGACATGACAACATTATCTTTGGCCTAGGGAGTTTATTTTGCACACTGATCATGAGTCCTTAAAGCATTTTAAGAGCCAAGACAAGTTGGATATGAGGCATGGTCATTCGATGGAGTTTATAGAAACATTCCCTTATGTCATTAAGTATAAGAAAGGAAAAGATAATGTTGTGGTAGATGCCCTTTCGAGAAGATACATGTTGTTGTCTACATTAGACTCAAGGATCTTAGACTTTGATTATATTAAGGAGCTTTATGTAGATGACCCTGATTTTGGACAGATTTACAATCATTGTATGGCTAAAGGACCCTTAGATAATTATTACTTGTTTGATGGATTTCTTTTCAAGATTAATAAGGTTTGCATTCCCCGTTGTTCACTTAGGCTCTTGTTGGTTGAAGAAGCCCATAGAGGCGGATTGATGGGCCATTTTGGGAGGGATAAGACCTATCATATGCTACACACACATTTCTTTTGGCCTCACATGCTTCGAGACGTCGAACATTTGGTTAAGAGATGTGTTGATTGTTTGAAGGCTAAGTCTAGGCTACAACCCCATGGCTTGTATTGTCCATTACCCATTCCTGCAGCCCCTTGGGAGGACATATCCATGGACTTTATTGTTGGGTTACCTAGGACTAAGAAGGGGAGGGATTCGATCTTTGTGGTTGTTGATCGTTTCTCTAAGATGGCTCACTTTATCGCTTGCCATAAGATCGATGATGCCTCAAATGTAGCTAACCTTTTCTTTAGAGAGATTTTTAGGCTTCATGGAGTACCTAAGACTATCGTGAGCGATCGGGATGTGAAATTTCTTAGCCACTTTTGGAGGACTCTTTGGAGTAAGCTAGGGACAAAGTTGTTGTTTTCCATCTCTAGTCACCCACAAATCGATGGGCAAACGGAGGTAACCAATAGGACCCTTACTACCATCCTTAGGGCCATCATTAGGAACAATTTGAGGTCGTGGGAGGATGCTTTGCCTCATGTGGAGTTTGCTTATAACCGGATTGTGCATTCATCTACAAAGCTTACACCATTTGAGTGTGTTTATGGTACTAACCCACTAACCCCTTTAGATGTTACCCCATGTCCCATGAGGGAGAAAAAAGACTTTGATGCAGGCAAACATGTGGAGTTCATTCGGGAGCTTCATGAGCGTACTCGTGTCCGGCTAATTCAAAAGGCTGAAGAGAATGCCAAACGAGCCAACAAGGGGCGTCACAAGATGATTTTCCAGCCCGACGATCTAGTTTGGGTGCATTTGCGAAAGGAGCGATTTCCAAAAAAGCGCAATTCTAAGCTCGCTCCACGAGGAGATGGTCCATTCAAAGTATTGCAACGATTCATGGATAATGCCTACTGGATTTACCTACCGGGTGACTATGGAGTTAGTGCAACATTCAATGTCGTCGATCTCACCCCCTACCTAGATGAGGATGAAGACATGGATTCGAGGTCGAATCCTTTCCAAGAAGGGGAGAATAATGGAGGACCATCCCAAGAACCACCCGATGCACCTCATTTCGGAGATGCAGATGGACCTATCACAAGGTCACAAGCTAAGAAGATAAGAGAGGAACTTAACACTTTCATCATCCACCATATGAAGTTGGTGTTACCAAAAGAGCTCGAGGATGACATCATCACATTGCTTGAAACCGCACCATTCTCGGGTTCGACTAAGGGTGATTCAGCCACCACCCATACTTAGTCTTTCATTTGCTTGCTTGTTTTGGACTTAGAGTTTTTGGGCCTTTGTTTGGGTTTAGTAGGACTTGTTGAGACATTGTGTTTTGGGCCCTTGCTTTTTGGGCTGATTATCTCTCCTATTTAAGGCTTGTAAACGCTCATTTGAAGACACTTTTGAATCTTATTTATGAAAACCTAGTTGGTTTCACTCTCCAAAGGTGAGAGCTTCATGCCTTGTGTGCATGTGTGTTGCATATAGTTCGGTTGTACTTGGTTTTGTCAATTTCCCGAAGATTGGTGATTCAGAGATGAGCACGAATCTCCTCCTTGTGCTTCCATGGCCAGCCATGGTTGTATAAGGTTGTATAGGGTTTGTTTTGGTGTCATTCGAGTTTGTTCTTGGTGCATTGTCCCAATGATTCTTCTTGTTGTTCATCAAGGTTGATTCCTCCTATCTTTCCCTTTCATTTCCCTTTATTTTATTCTGGTTTTCATTTTCACTTGGTCAAGCCTTGCTCCCAGGTTTAACCTTCCTTGCTGCGTTTTTCTTGTCTCACTTTGCCACTTCTTTGTGTTCTTGTGAGTCCGAGTCCACAACGTCAAGAAGGTCGGGAAATCAGCGGCTAACCTAGGTTTCTTACTATTATTCAAGATTTACAAAGATGTGGTGACAAAGTTGAGGAAACTCAGCAATGTGTTTTGTTGTTAAATTCTTTGCCTGCTCAATTTGATACTTTTAAAGATGTTGTGCAATACAGTACTGATAAACTGGAAAAGAAAGTTATTCTTGAGTCCATTATTCAGAAAAATGATGCTTTGAAAGTCTTTAAAAACAAATATGAGCTAAAAAATGACCATAAACCTGACAATAAGAATGAAGTGCTTGTTGCTAGAAGTAGGTTTAAAGGGAATAAGAATAATAACAAAAATAACAACAATAAACCACCTCGGAAAGATTCCAGCAAGACTGATACTCAATAAAGTGGTAAACCTGATAAATCTCACCTTATGTGTTCTTACTGCTCTAAATCTGGTCACATTGAGAAACACTGCTGATAACTCCACTCCCTTGATGAAAATCGGAATAAGTTTCAAAGGCCTTGACAGTCTGTTTATGTCAAAGGTCTTGAAGCTTTACCAGTGTTGATGAAACACAAAACCTGTTCTCTAAATTATTATGCTCGAATATTATTATATATTATTATATGCTTTCAGATATTATATTCTAACATTTCAGGAAGCTTTTCGAATATCATCTCTTTCCTTAAAGCTTGAAGTTGAGAAGGACACAATCGGAGATCATGGCTTCAAAGTTTCCAAGTATAGAAGATCTCGAAGATAGCCATGACCAGCCTAGCCGTTGGAGAAGATTCCTTCCTCAAGTGGCGTCGATGATGTTCACTATATAAAGAAGATGAAGAAGAGAGAGAGGACGGACGTACATTCACGAATATCATTGCACAATCATCCCTCAAGTTTACGATCTCTCTTCAACGTGTTCTCTCTGCTTGTTCTTAAGAATCTTATATTTTGTTTCAAAGCATTTGAGAGATACACAGTGAGCTTATAGGATATATTTAGAGAGAGTGTTATACTCGAGAGTTTGTAACTCAAGTAGTGGACACTAGGCGATTGATTCACTAAGTGTACGAGGATTGTACTAGATAGCATAGAGAGGTGGGGCTCTTCTAGATTTGTCTAGGACTCCAAGGGAACGTGAGTTGATTAGATTGCAATTGTATAGGAGAGAGGCTTCTCGGTGAGCTATTAGGATCCTAAGTCTTGTGAATCAATAAAGCTGGTTGAATCCTAGGGTTGTGGAAGAACCCTAGGCGGGGACGTAGGCCAAGTTCGTGCCGAACCTCGTTAACAATTCGTTGCGTCCTTTATTTACTGTTTTACCTTATTTCCGCACTTGGTTTGATTGTTTAACTTTGTGATTCAGGTTTTCAGAGAAAAGACTAAGTCTAATCTCACAGGGTTTTGCACGAGATTCAAAAGTCTTGAGACTATCTGCGAAAAACCGGCATACTCTATTCAACCCCCCTTCTAGAGTATTTCTATATTACTTTGTTTTACTTTATCGAACCTTCAATTGGTATCAGAGCTTTACTCACTACTTTTGATCTAACAATCTTGTGAGTTTTCGATCATGTCTGGTGAAGCAAGCGGAGGATTTGCACAGGGAAGGTCTACCAGCAGACCACCACTCTTTGTAGGAAACAACTCTGTCCACTGGAGATCATTGATGAAGATGTTCATTATAGATCAAGATCTGGAACTTTGGAACATTATAGAGAATGGTCCGAAGGTTCCAGTGAAAGACGGCCAAAATGGAACCAAAGTCGTGAAGACAGAGGCTGAATACATCCAAGCGGATCTTGAACTCGTCTCCAAGAACTATAGGGCCATTAACTTACTATATTGCGGTCTTAATACTGATGAGTTTAATCGTATTTCATCTTGTAGGTCAGCTAAAGAGATTTGGGACAAGCTGGTTGTCACCTATGAAGGAACCAGTCAAATGAAGGACACCAAGATCAGTATCTTCCTTCAAAAGTATGAACTCTTCAAAATGAAGCCAGATGAGTCTATTAAGGCTATGTTCACACGGTTCACGGAAATCACAAACAACCTTGACTCTCTCGGCAAGACCTTTGAGAATGTTGAGAAAGTGAGGAAGATATTGAGGTGCCTCCCAAAAGACACATGGGGTCCGCAAGTAAAAGCCATAGAAGAAGCCCAGAATCACACCACTCTACCCCTTGATGACTTGCTTGGGAAGCTGATCACACATGAGATGATTCTCAATGAAGACGATGGAGAACTTCCAACAAGGATGAATCTCTAAGAAGGATTCTCTAAGAAGTGTCTGATTCTCTAAGAAGGATGAGCCCAAAGACGTGTCTGATTCCGATGATGAGGACGATGATGAGGATGATCACTTTGATCTCATTACAAGGGGTCTTTCTCGAATCCTCAAGATGAAGAAGCAATTCAACAACAAGGATGAGTCAGAGTCTTCTAAAATTCGAGGTAAATCTCAATACAACAAATATGACAAGAAGACTAAACTTTTGTCTTGTTTTGAATGTGGTGAAACAGACCATCTAGTGAAAGATTGCCCTAAAAAGACGAAGAGCCAGTTCAAGAAAGGCGATAGATGGAAAAAGAAAGCCATGGTGGCAACATGGAGCGACTCTGACTCAAATTCCGATGATGAAAGGCCAACCTTTGTCTCTTCACCACAAAAGATGAATCTCATGATGAGCAACTCGAGGTAACCGTAAGAGAGCTTATGGCAAGTCCAAAAGAGGTACTATTGGAATTCCTTTCTAATATGATTGTCAATGAATAGAAACTTATTGCCCATACTAACACTCTTATCAAGAAAACCTTGGACCAGGAAAGAACTATTGAGGGACTGTCTAGGCTGGTCAAAAGTCTTGAAACTTCTTATTCAGGTCTTGACATTAAAGTCAAGACTCTTGACTCGGAGAAATCTGAACTCAAGCAAGATCTCTCGTCTCTGAGAAGTGAACATCATGACTTAGAGAACGAGAAGATCTCCCTGAATAATAAGATTCAAGACCAACAGACAACCCTCATAAGTTTTACCAAGTCCAAGGGCACAAGGAAGATACGGGTGAAATAGTTCTAATTGCCTATCGTTATAACAACATCTATGCCGTGAATGCTGAGCAAGTGACACAAGGAAGCTTAACTTGTCTAAAGGCTTTGACGGACAATCCAAAGCTCTAGCACAGGAGACTCGGTCATGTGAGTCCACATACACTACAGAAGCTTGTGTCCAAAGGGAATGTAAGAGGACTACCTGAGATGGACTTCAAAGGTATTGATATGTGCAAAGCATGCACACGAGGTAAACAAACACGTAGCTCTTTCAAACCCAAAAAGGTTGTAAGTTCTTCTAGACCCATTGAACTTTTACATATGGATTTATGTGGTCCTATGCGAGTCAAATCTCCCAATGGTAAAAGGTATACATGTTATATTTGATGAATGCAATGACAGTTCTTTGAGTAAAAGTGTTGCAGATATAGATCTTAACATCCCTACAGAAAACGAGGATGGTGATGATGCTGTTATCAAGAACACAGAGAAGAGGAACATGTAGGATCAGATTCTCAACAATGAAGAATTGGCCCAAGGTGTTGAAGATTCGTCCAAAGCCCTTGGTGTCCAATCCAACAGTGTTGAAACGTCAGAAGCTACTGTAACTGAACCTAACATATCCATGGAGTCAGATGTATCACAAATAATTCCCGCTGGTGTGACGAATCAAGGAGATGAGACTAGCAAAAGAAAATTCAAATACTCCTCATCACACTCTTTAAAGGATATCATTTCTGACCCTACTTCTAGTGTGCAAACTCGTTCTAAACTTAAAGATCTTTGTGCTTTTCACGCGTTTGTTTCTCTTATTGAACCAAAGAAGGTAGATGAGGCCCTTCAAGAGCCAGACTGGATCATTGCTATGCAAAGTGAGCTTAACGAATTTAAAAGAAACAAAGTCTGGACCTTGAAGCCTAGGCCAAAGCATCAATCAGTCATTGGCACACGATGGGTATTTCGAAACAAGCTAGATGAGAATGGTAAGATCGTGAGGAACAAGGCAAGGCTTGTTGCTCAAGGCTACAATCAAGAGGAAGATATTGACTACGAGAAGACCTTTGCTCCCGTAGCCAGGCTTGAAGCCATTCGTATATTATTAGCATTTGCATCTTTTATGAGCATAAAGTTATATCAAATGGATGTCAAGTGTGCTTTTCTTAATGGTTTCTTAGAAGAAGAAGTTTATGTGGCTCAACCCCCAGGTTTTGAAAGTTTGGAATTTCCTAATCATATTTATAAACTTGACAAAGCGCTTTATGGTTTGAAACAAGCCCCAAGAGCTTGGTATGAGCGCTTGTCAAAATATCTTTTAGAAAATGATTTTAAAAGAGGGTTGATCGACAAGACTCTTTTTATCAAGACCAAAGGAAAGGACATTTTGGTTATTCAAATTTATGTTGATGATATATTATTTGGTGCTACTAACACATCTTTGTGCAAGGAATTTTCTGACATTATGTGAAGTGAATTTGAGATGAGCTTGATGGGTGAACTCAACTTCTTTTTGGGATTACAAGTTCATCCATCCAAGAAAGGGATCTTTGTCAACCAAAGCAAGTACACTAAGGATCTCTTGAAGAAGTTCAAGATGGATCAATCCAAAGCAGCCAAGACTCCCATGTGCTCAACATTATCCCTAGATCAAGACAAGACTGGGAAGAGTGTCAATCAAAAAGAGTATCGAGAAATGATTGGATCTTTACTATATCTCACAGCTAGTAGACCTGACATCATGTTTAGTGTTTGCATGTGTGCTAGGTTTCAAGCTGATCCTAAAGAATCTCACCTCGTAGCTGTGAAGAGGATCTTTCGATATCTTAATAGCACTAAGGAGCTTGGACTATGGTACCCAAAGCAAAAGGATTTCACATTAATCGGGTATTCTGATGCAGATTTTGCAGGCTATAAGGTGGATAGGAAGAGCACATCATGATGTTGCCAATTCTTAGGAGCATCCTTGATTAGTTGGCACTCAAAGATACAAAACTCAGTCACTCTATCCACTGCTGAAGCCGAATACATAGCTGCTGGAGCATGTTGCTCCCAAATCCTTTGGATAGCTCAACAAATGAGAGATCTTGGCATCAACCTCAAAGGTATTCCCATTAAGTGTGACAACACAAGTGCCATATCAATCACAAAGAATCCTGTTTAGCATTCAAGGACCAAACATATTGATATAAGGCATCATTTCATTAGAGACCATGTCGAAAAAGGTGATGTGTCCATATTCTTTATTTCAACTGATTATCAATGGGCTGACATTTTTACTAAGCATTTGGCAGAGGACAGGTTCACCTTCATTAGACGTGAGATCGGAATGCTTAACAGGGATGCACTTTCGTAGGGGGAGCTTTCCCTTTACGAAAGATAACTTCTAGTCAATGTCAAGATCCTTGAACCTCATTTCAAAGGTTTTGAACTGAACAGTAGAGCACATATAACAGATCAGATATTTGGTTGATATCTTATTAGATATTTGATAAAATATGGTTTTAATGGATTTTAACCTTCTTTATAAGTTACCTATTTTATTTTGCGAAAAATATTTTTATCCGAGTACATTTTATTCGTGGAAATTATTTTAATATCGGATAAATCTTCTTTTGCCTTTAAGATTTGAAAGGAACTTTTGAATTTTGAATTATTTTGGTAAGTCTGATTTTGGTAACTGTTTTTAAACTCCTCCCTTTGTTGAAAGACAAAAAGGGGGAGATGGTTTGATGGTTTAGACTTTAAAACTGCGGTGAACCAAGGGTCTTGGAAGACGTTGTTTTGTTTTACTTTGTTGGATATTTTTCATGTTAAAATTATGATCCAACATTTGTCTAACTCATGCAGGTACTTAGTCCGATTTTGCTTATGATATATCTGCTTGACTAAGTTGCAGGGATGCACAGGTTTTGTCTTTCATCAAGGGGGAGATTGATAACTCCACTCCCTTGATGAAAATCGGAATAAGTTTCAAAGGCCTTGACAGTCTGTTTATGTCAAAGGTCTTGAAGCTTTACCAGTGTTGATGAAACACAAAACCTGTTCTCTATATTATTATGCTCGAATATTATTATATGCTTCCAGATATTATATTCTATCATTTCAGGAAGCTTTTCGAATATCATCTCTTTCCCTAAAGCTTGAAGTTGAGAAGGACACAATCGGAGATGATGGCTTCAAAGTTTCCAAGTATAGAAGATCTCGAAGATAGCCATGATCAGCCTAGCCGTTGGAGAAGATTCCTTCCTCAAGTGGCGTCGATGATCTTCACTATATAAAGGAGATGAAGAAGAGAGAGAGGACGGGCGTACATTCACGAATATCATTGCACAATCAGCCCTCAAGTTTACGATCTCTCTTCAGCGTGTTCTCTCTGCTTGTTCTTAAGAGTCTTATATTTTGTTTCAAAGCATTTGAGAGATACACAGTGAGCTTATAGGATATATTCAGAGAGAGTGTTGTACTCGAGAGTTTGTAACTCAGGAAGTGGACACTAGGCGATTGATTCACTAAGTGTAAGAGGATTGTACTAGATAGCATAGAGAGGTGGGGCTCTTCTAGATTGGTCTAGGACTCCAAGGGAACGTGAGTTGACTAGATTGCAATTGTATAGGAGAGAGGCTTCTCGGTGAGCTATTAGGATCCTAAGTCTTGTGAATCAATAAAGCTGGTTGAATCCTAGGGTTGTGGAAGAACCCTAGGCGGGGACGTAGGCCAAGTTCGTGCCGAACCTCGTTAACAATTCGTTGCGTCCTTTATTTACTGCTTTACCTTATTTCCGCACTTGGTTCGATTGTTTAACTTTGTGATTCAGGTTTTCAGGGAAAAGACTAAGTCTAATCTCAATGGGTTTTGCACGAGCTTCAAAAGTCTTGAGCCTATCTGCGAAAAACCGGCATACTCTCTTCAACCCCCCTTCTAGAGTATTTCTATATTACTTTGTTTTACTTTATCGAACCTTCAACTGCTTTAAGAGGAAGAAAGATGAAAGGCTTGCTGGTAAAAAGCCTAATGTCTCTGTTGTGCTTGAATCTCATCCTTATTATACTCATGAAGTGCTTTCTTTGTTCAATTATGGTGACTCCAATGCTTGGATTTTAGATTCTGGATGTACCATGCATGCTACCTTTCATAAGTCTTGGTTTTTTGACCTTAAATGCTGCGATGTTGGTACTGTCATGCTAGGTGATCATTTTGGCTTAAAATAAAAGGTGTTGGTTCAGTTGCTTTGAGAATGTTTGACAATGATGTTAGAGTTATAAAGGATGTTGTTAAATGGGTGCCTGATTTAAGAAGAAGTTTGTTATCTGAAAGTGCTCTTGAGGAGTTGAAATATGATGTGTACAGTTCTGATGGTGTGAGGATTGTTACTAAGGATAGTAAACCTGTGATTAAATGCTTAAGAAAAGCTGGATTATATGAACTGATTGCCACTCTTATTGTGAATTCCTCTGTTGCTGCTTTTACTGCCATTGACAAGCCTATGTCTATGCATGATTCTATGTTATGGCATGTTAGGTTAGGTCATAGTGGTAATAAAGGTCTTGAGAACTTGTACAAGTCTGGTATTATTCCTGCTAAACCATGCTCCATTGACTTATGTGAAAACTGTGTTCTAGGTAAGCATACTAGGAAAAGTTTCAAATCATCTGGATATGTTTCTACCGCTCCCTTGGATTATGTTCATTCTGATCTTTGGGCCCCTGCCCAAGTCTCTACTGTTGGTCTAAAGTGATATTTTATGTCCTTAATTGATCATTATAGTAGAAAAGTTTGGGTATTTCTGTTGAAAACTAAAGATGAGGCTTTTGAAACTTTTAAACATTGGAAGTCTATGGTTGAAAAGGAAACTGGCTTATTTGTTAAGTGCTTAAAAACTGACAATGGTCTTGATTTTTGTAATTCTTTATTTGATGCTTATTGTAAACAAAATGGCATTAAAAGACACTTGACAATTCCTGGAACTCCCCAGCAGAACGCTACTGCTGAGAGGATGAACAGGACCCTTCTTGAAAAGGCTAGATGCATGCTAATTTCCTCTGGTTTGAAGAATTCTCTTTGGGGTGAAGCTGTTATGACTGCTGCATATTTGATAAATAGAACCTCATCTTCTGTGATTGATTTCAAGACTCCTTATGAATTGTGGTATAAAAGAAAGCCTCACCTCGATCATCTTAAACCATTTGGTTGCTATGTATATTCATACATTAATCAAGGTAAGTTGAATCCCAGGTCACAAAAGTGTGTCCTATTGGGATATCCTCAAGGTGTTAAAGGCTATAAACTGTTACTTGTTCAACCTAGAGCTTATAAAACTATTGCTAGTCGGAATGTCATCTTTAATGAGAATGAATTTCACTTTAAAATGACTTATGTTCCTACTGTGCATGATCCTAACCTGCAGGTACACAATGGTGATCAGTTCTATGTTCCTAAGAACAATGAAACTGATTTTGATGATGTGTTTGATACCGGTTATTCTCCCTCCCCTCCTCTTACTCTCTCTTCTGTTTCTTCTACCCCTTGGGTGGGGAAGCTAATGAACCTGTTGTTGAACCTGCTTTGCCTTCCTCTTTTGTTTCTCCTATTTCTGTGAATGAGGATGTTATTGTTGAGTCTGTGCTTGCTTCTGGTTCTGGTTCCTCTAGTTCTTCAGTTTCTAAGAGGCATGATCTCACTGATTGACAGTTGACTAGGGATAGGAGTCCTAGGACTGTCATTCCAAATAAAAGGTTCATAAACAACATTGTTGAGTTTGCTTGCCTTATGTCTGATGTGGTTAAATCTTTTACACCTGAGACATATGAACATGCTTTAAAATGTGCTCACTATAAGAATTGGAAAAGGGCTATGGATGAAGAGATTGAGTCTATGAGGATTAACCAAACCTGGTCTTTAGTTGCTAAACCTGAAAATGCAAGCTGGTATTGGACTTCACACTTCAGCTGGTATTGGTCTTTAGTTGCTAAACCCGAGGGTTAACATATATGCATAAACTATACTATATATGTTATTTGTATAAGGTATGATTGGGAAGAAGTAACGTTACCTAGTATTGGGCTTCAACCCATTACTCGACCCATTGGATCTCGGCGATGGACGAGCTGGTAGCCCAGAGATGCGGAGCTTGCCCTACCTCTTTACTTGAAGCGCTTTGTTTTGGTGCTTGGCTCTTGACCTAGCTATAAAGCGTCGCTTCCTGGCTCTGGAGCTCCACACTTCAGCTTTCGTCTTTCTCTCTCCTAACAAACGCTCTCTCCGCTAGGGTTTGGAGTTTTTTATCCTTCTCTTGCCATCGGTTCTTGAGCGCTCGGAGAAGAAAGGTTGCTGGTGGCTCCTCTGGAAGGTGGATCGAGCTCCGGCGTCCTCTTGGGTGGCCGCTCTCCTCGTCTTCTAAGATCTAGGGTTCTGAGATCGATTTCTTCATCGATCTTCTGGTTTTATCCCATACAGGGGGATTTCTTCTTCTTCCTTGTACCTCTGATTCACATGCATACTAGTTTAGAGTTGCTTGCTTTCATTGCTTGTATCATCCCTTGTATGAACTCTCTTATAGTGGATTCGGCCAACTCTTGAGGCCCCGTGGATGTAGGTATTATATCGAACCACGTAAAATCGCTTTGTGTGTTCTCTTGCATGTGATTCTCGATTGATCTTTCGTATATCGTTTAGATCTTATTCGCTTCCGCTTATCAAAACCGATTTCTAGTTGGATCTAGGTTTTACATTATTATTATTTAATTTTAATTTACATATGATGTAGGGTTATTTGGTTTCGTGAAATTATTATATACACACTGTATTATAATTAGGCGGGACATTTTTGGAATAAACCTGCCTTTATTGTAATAATTTAATTAATATATATATACTATCTGATCTCTACATATATAGTAGTTGATACATATTATTATTCTACTTGTTAATATGCCTAGAATTTGAGCTTATTTTCTGTTTTGGGTTTAGGCCGATTGTTTGACAAGGGTTTCATGAGGCCCTACATATATACTAATGAAACCTAGCAATTTGTAATTGTACTTTTTTATTTGCCTCCATAATAAAGATATCTATTTCTCTGCTTGTGGACGTAGGCAACCCATCGTTTGTGTGTGGCGACGCATCGGGGGTCCGGGGCGGAGCACCCCGGCGGTGTATGTTTTAGGGTTTCAGTCCATTGTCTGTTTAGGGTTTCATGAGTGTCTTCATGTACTCATGAAACGCCGACTCATTGTAACACTAATCTGTTTTGCTTCCTCTAATACAAATATGGTTCTCTACTCATGGATGTAGGTAACGCGTTGTTGCCGAACCACGTTAAATCTCCGTGTCTTTCTTTTCTGTTATCGTTCTCGTTACATTACTCCTCCGGTTACTAAAACATAATTATGTTTTTGGAGGTGGTAATATATTGGGCGAGTTTGGTCGGGGTCAGGTTGGGTATTTTTTTTCCAGGTTAAATTAGAATCGGGTTGATATTGGGTATGATGACAATTCAGATGGAATCAGATTAGACACCCGAGTAAAAAGTTATGCATATAATTTGTCAAGTTGGGATGGTTATACCTTTTGCTAAACATTATACTACTCTTGTATAATTAAAATTGAGAGCTTCAAAATAGTAGGTTATATATTATTGACGACATCATCAAAGAAAAGGTTCAGGATCTGCCACTAGCTAGAATTAGATAAAATGTATTCGATCAAGTATTTATTTTATTGGATAGAATTGGGTTTTTATGTTCAATTCGGTTGGGCGATTTTGAATTTTGATCAAATCGGGTTCATTTGAATTGGGTTACAATATGATCCGATTTTAGTTAAATAAAAAATGTATAAATCACATTAATTAGATAAATCAAATTAAATTTTTAGGCAAACAAAACTTTGATTGATTTGATTGAAATTTCAATTTGATTTTAAAATTTTGGTTATAAGTTATATACTTATATCTCAAATTTTGATTTTAAAATTTGGATTATAAGTTTCGATTTGATTTTTTTTATTAATATTTATATTTAGTTAGTTATCCTTTTATATAATATTTATCCATTCGTAATCAATGTCCATAATTATATTAATGTCCATTATTTAGATAGTTATCTTTATATAGAATAAACTAATATTTATTCATTCCTAATTGTAGAATGATAGAATTGATGTAAAGTCCTCCTTGAGAGTTTCCATTCATTAATATAACATATATATATAGGTTACACAGGTATTGGGCCTTAATGGGCTTTTAGCCCACTATACAATATGAAACCTATGTAATCTATCAAATCCCCGCAGTCGAAACGGGAGGTGTCCGTACAGTGAGACTGGAACGGAAATCAATGAACAACTGTCTAGGTAAACCCTTGGTCAATATATCAGCGTACTGATAGGAGGACGGGACATGTAGAACGCCAGCGCTGGGATGGCCCAGGCGTGCATGCCACAGGCTGGACGATGATGCCGAGAGGGCGACCGGATATGACTGACTGGACGCAGGAGGTGGTGTGACAGGGTAGAGCTCCCCGGTGTTGTTACATCTCATGCGAGTAACTCCCGTAGTAAGATCGTTCACAGAGAAACCATAGGGATCAAACGTAAGGGAAACGTTGTTGTCAGTAGTGAACCGACGGACAGAGATAAGGTTTTTGACAATCTTTGGGGCAATAAGGACATTGTTCAGGTGTAGTGGGTGGGTTGGGGTCAGTAAATTGGCGTGGCCAATTCCCGAAGTAGCAAGACGACCACCATTTCCGACGATAATAGAGTGGGCAGGGCCCTTAAAAGAAATTGATGAGAGGTTACCTGAGGAGTTCGTCATGTGGGAGGTGGCACCAGTGTCCATGTACCAAGAAGAGTCTGAAGATGTCGGCTGCGTAGAGGAGAAGGCGTGATGCAGTGCTGGCGGAACATAACCTAGGTCAGGCGATGTCAGAGAGGCCTGAGGACCGGCATGTCGAGGGGTAGGATATCTAGAGTATCCAGATAAGGCGTGATGTTGGTGATCGTAGAAGGCCATGGTAAGAATTTTTTTTTTTTTTTTTTTTTTGGTATTGGCCACCTAACTTAATAAATAATTAAGTAAGGGCCAGAAACGAAAAGAGGTAAATACAAGGGATTTTTTTGTAATTTCCTCAAAAGAGATTAAATAAAACACAGCAAAAACTAAAGCTTTCTTCTTCGTTGGAAAGCGGCAACCAGAGACGCGCGAGGGAGATGCGGAGGGGCTCGGATCTGGGCTCGACGGGGCGCTGGTGGCGCACGAGAGCTGCTGTGGTGGTGGCCGGCGAGCAGGCGAGGGAGGATGCCGGCGATGGGCAGGAGGCGTGGGGATGCCGACGACGGTGGGCGAGGTCACAGGAGGGCGGATCTGGGGTCGGCGGTGGCTGCGGAGACAAGTGCTGTGAGCGAGGGAGCGAGAGAGACAATGGAAGAGGATGATCGGCGACGGTGAGCCGGACAGAGGAGGAGGATTTGACGGGGCCGGTGAGACGGGAGGATCAATTTAGGGTTCCGTTAGGAAGAAAAGGGCTGTGATACCATGTAGAATGATAGAATTGATGTAAAGTCCTCCTTGAGGGTTTCCATTCATTGATAGAACATATATATAGGTTACACAGGTATTGGGCCTTAACGGGCTTTTAGACCACTATACAATAAGAAAAATGCTCTGATACCATGTAGAATGATAGAATTGATGTAAAGTCCTCCTTGAGGGTTTCCATTCATTGATATAACATATATATAGGTTACACATGTATTGGGCCTTAACGGGCTTTTAGCCCACTATACAATATGAAGCCTATGTAATCTATCACTAATCAATCAAATATAATATTTAATTATACTACATGCATAATAATATTAATGTCCATTATTAATATTTTATATTTCAGATATTATATGCGACATTTTAGGAAATATACTAAAGGTTGTCTTGGGTTTCGGATATAATCGCATTCAGATGATTTCGGATTTCCGGTTGATTTCGAGTTTTAATTAATTGGATTATTGGATTAGTCGGTCGGCTTTGTATCCAAACTATTTTTTTCAATAATTTGCATTTTGGTCGAGTTTAACTGATCGATTATCTTAAGTCGAGTAAGGTGTTGTCATATCTTGAGTCGGATCGGGTACTATATTATATCGATCTGCTTTGATGAATCTATTCCTCGACTTGAACATAAATAATTATAAAAGCAGTGAATTGATATGTAGATCAAAACGAGAAAGAGAGATTGGAGACACAAGTGAAGCAAGCAACTATCCATCATATCTTGAATTGGATGGCCTACTTGGCGGTATGGCCAGCCACCATCCGTCCTATCCGGGACCATAAAATCACCCGATATATCTTACAATTTGTCTAGATCCACCCAAACCTTTTTGTCTAGATCCACCCAAACCTTTTTGTCTTCTATTTATAAATTGGGGTTTTTAAAATCACAAATGAGAAAGTGAGTGCGTAGTTTTGCAAAAACAACGATGGGTTTCAAGTTCATGCCATTCATAAGCCTATATATATCTTACAATTTGTCGTTGGGTTTATTCGATTCGAGTGTACGTTTTAATTATGTGTTACTAATCAGACTTTTGAGAAATTAGTTAATAAACTTATAACACCCATGTTATAAAAAAAATCATTAAAAATAATTTTGTATAAATAAAGGTTTTTAACGGCCGTGCTGGGAATACCTCACACAGTAGCACTAGACAAATATCTCGGTTGTCCTATTATAAATGGCAAAGTTAACAAATCAACCTTTGAGGAGGTGGTACTAAAATCAAGAAAACAACTTACTAAGTGGGAAGCGAGCAGCTTGTCCGCAGAAGGACGGAAGGTCTTAATTAAAGCTAATCTTAGCGCACAACCTTTGTTCCTCATGCAATCCTTTATGCTTCCAAAGTCTATTCTACAACAATTAGATTCTGTCTACCGAAAGTTCTTCTGGAATAAAACTGAAAACTTCACTCCAATGATTAGTTGGGATAAAATCTGTACGGATGTTCAGAATGGGGGATTAGGAATCTATAAAGCAGAAACTATGAACACTGCATTACAAATGAAGCTTCTTTGGAAGATATTGGCTGAACCGACTAATGTCTGGGTTCGTGTTATTACTGAAAAATATCTTAAACAAGACACCTTAATAAGTTATCAAAGGAAAGGCGCTTCTTCTTGGCAATGGGCCAAGCTAAATGGTATAAAGGAAACCTTCATGTCTGGTTTGCGTTGGTCGATCGGGGATGGTAAAACGGTTAAGTTCTGGACGGACAATTGGGTATTCGACAAACCACTGATAAATATGGCCCTTTCGGAGGTGGAGGCAAGCTCCATCAACGATAAGGTAAGTAGATTCATTCTACCCGGTTGTGTCTGGGATGAATAAAAAATTCAAGCTGAGTTACACGGCATTATTACTAGTGATGTTATTCAACGCATCCTGCATACTGTCCTTCCAATACACTCGCTAGCGGACAGGCTTTACTGGGGACCGGCCTCTGACGGTTGGTTCTCGACTAAATCAGCTTCCGGATTGATTCCTAACGGCTGTGCTATTAACAATTTTACTTGCAAATGGATTTGGAAGCTGAATGTTCCACCAAAAATTAAAATGTTCTTGTGGAAAATTGCAAGAGATGGGTTACCAACGAAGGAACGTTTAGCTAGGTCACATATTTCGGTGCCGCCCGGTTGTGTGTTTTGTGACTCTATGGACGAAACTACTGCCCATTTATTGATAGACTGTTGTAACACAAAGCGTCTTTGCGCTGAATTGGGTATATCGAATATGCCAGCTACAAATCATAATTTCTTCAATGGAACTCAGAATCACCAATCCTTAGCAAATTTTGGCAATATTGTCGGTTATAGTCAGATGGATGATGTGGCTTTCTGCTGGTGGGCCATCTGGTTTTTCAGAAACCAGCTATCATTCGGACATATACAGTCCTTCTCCTTCGATAGTCTAAAAATATTTGTTCTGACGAGCCGCCAAACTTGGTTGGAGGCTAGAAAATTCAACCTCCATGATGACCAACTACCACCGCAAAACTATAGTAGAGGTCCGGTCTCAGCAAGTCGGGGTGGCTTTGGTGGTAAGTCGTATGCCACGAGAAATGGAATTTGGGATAAACCACCTACAGGCATGGTCAAACTTAATTTTGACGGCTCGAAGAAAACTACGGGGGAGGCATCTTTTGGGTTTGTGTTACGCAACTCTGAAGGGTGTGTTATCTCAATGGACAACGGTATTTGCACTGATGCGCCGATCACCTTCGCGGAGGCTATGGGTCTGCGGAAGGGGGTCTTACGAGCAAAGGAATTAGGCATTTCAAATCTGCTTATTGAGGGTGACAACCTGGTGGTAGTTCAAGCTATCCTTGGTGACTGGAAATGTCCCTGGAACATAGAGCTTTTACTATCCGACACAAAATTAGATCTTATTGATATTCCTAATGTTGCTATTCGTCATATTTTCAGGGAGTCTAACACTGTAGCAGACAGGATTGCGCGTCTTGCCTACAGTACCCCTGCCGACGGTGTTTGCTGCAACGATTCAGAACTGGCTGTTCTCGTCCGAAAGGACGCTCTAGGCAGGAGACGGGATCGTTGGCGTCCTTCTCGTTCCTAATCGCTTTCCCTGCTTCCAAAAAAAAAATAAAAAATAAAGGTTTTTTTTTCGTAACCTATGTTATAATTAAAATCATTAAAAATTAATATTCTATAAATAAATTTTTTTTCTTAAAACCATTAAAATTTAATAGTCTATACAATCATTAAAAATTAGTATGTTATAATTAAAAGAGGGAATTTGGTAGAATAGACCTTTTTGAAAAGGTTATTAGGTATTTAGACCTCCTAAAATATTAATTAGCCGTCCTAGACCACTTTGAAATTTAATTATGCGACTGTACCCATTTTAACCTCTCCCTTCTGTGCGTCCGCTTCCTCCCAATCTTCTCAATCTCACAATTGGCAGAGGATCTCCGGTTTCGGACGAACAAGGCGGCCATGGATCGGGCGAAGACCGAGGTTCAGGTGGCGATGGCAAAGCTAGAGGATCACCACCACTTCTCCTCCTGTTCCCACCAGCAACTCGCTCGCCACGATCCGCCGTGGCCGCCCCAATCTCCGCTTTTCTCACCGTTGGCTCCAAGCTCCTCGGCCACCCTCTCCTACTTCGACTTCGCCGGCTATCTTCATACCACGACCAACTTCTTCGATTGAGGTTTAGGATCGGTCGGACCTGGAAATTTGTTGAGATTTAGAAGGTATGAACTATCGATCTTGTTTTGCTTGATATCTATTCGATGAAATGTCTTGCAATTTTTTTTACTTCTAGCGAATGGATAATGAAAGATTTTTTCAAGCTCACGGAGAAGCAGATGTCGATATCACTGTGGTTGCTCTCCTAATGGACGAAAAATGTGCCACTACGTAAGAGCTGCTTCCAAGGTTTTCGATGAAATGCCTAGATGAATTGACTTTTTTTTAGTGTAAATAAATTCTTCCTTGTAAATGGTTTTGTAAGTTTTTGAGTAAATTTGGATTGATCCATCTCTAATTACAACCCCTTTCAGGTCGGCATGTCAGGTAAACGATTAATCAATTTTAGACAATATTTTTTCTTTGGGATTTTGGAGGATAGATTGTCAATTGTGCATTTTGGTCATTCCTTTATTGGATTTTGGAGTTTGATTTCTTTTTCCTGTGGTGTTGCTCAGGAGGGATAGTTTCATCACCCATGTAGCCTTCTGTGATGCCATGGTTGTAGAGAGTACGATTCCATCTTTGGGCATCCATGGGGTATCTTCTAGTTCTTATGCTCGTGGCTGTGACTGAGGTAACATTATATCTCTTACATATGGAGGATCAGTGTTGTTCCTCCTTTCTGATTGTTTCTAAAAAAAGACATGGTCATACATAAACTTGGCATTTCTTCCTTCCTCCCTGCTTTATAAATGATGCTTCTTGTTGTGTTATTTTTTTGAATGTTACTTTAGCTTTGGCATCTTTGTTGCATATTTTACCATGTATGCGAAAGAAGTTGGGCAATATAGATTCAGTGGGCAATTTTGATCAATTTGCCTTATTTAACTGGTGGTTTTGGCAGTAAATCCTTTTTCCCTTCCATTTTTTTATGCTCAATTGTCAGTCGTTCTGTTCTTTTTGGAAAACACAATGATCTTGTCTTTTACAGTACTCTCTAATTAGTTGTTGTGAGTTTGGTGTTGTGTGTGGGTCACAATAGTGTGGGTACATACATCTAAATCAATTTTATACCATAAAACACATGGTATACCAAATGCCTGAAATAGAATGTGTAGATAAACTCTTTAACCTAAATCAAGGTGAAATGACAACTATCTTTAAATCAATAAAGGTTGAGATTGGAATCACATCAATTTGGTGACCATTTCTATATACCCATTAATCTCTCCTCACTTTTGCTTCCCCTTCATTTTCTTCATTTGTCCATCCATATCCACCTACTTTTCATTAATCACACTTAAAGCAGTTAAACCAAATCCACCGTGTACACCTGCTAGATGGGATGAATTCGATACAGAAATGGCAATGGTGTGGGAGGTATTGACCGGATTTTGATTTTCTATTGTTTGATTGTTTATGTTTTGGAGAGGAAATGGATTAGAGATAACAAAATCATTTGATAACTTATAAATAATCGTTCTTAGATGTTGTCTAGCAAGAGAAGCATAGAATTTGCTTTTTTTTTAGCTCGACTTGTACCCTGTATGATACTCCAATCCCCAATAGGACCTTGATCCCTTGCTGCTGCAATTGTTCTCTAATGGGTTTTAATTGATGCTTTGTTTCCTTAATGATTAGTTTGATGTATGATATTACCTAATTTCAACAAGGGTGTTGCTATATATACCGCAAATCAGAAGGTTAATATTGCACGTCCTTAAGGACGTGCAAGCCTTGTGTCTAATATTGCACGTCCTTAAGGACGTGCAAGCCTTTTAATCATGCACGTCCTTAAGGACGTGCATGATTTGCGGTGTATATAGCCGGAACGTTTCAACAAATAGGTTGTTTTGTGTTGGGCTAATCTCAATTCCAGATATTGTGATAACGAGTTATGTTGATTATTTGTGCAGGGAAAAGAAGAAGGTAGAAGAGAGGACTTCTCAAAAGGCTAATGATGTCATTACGAAATGCTTGGTGATGACAAACAAACTAGCTTGTGATTCGTCCCCGTGACATCTTGATGGCTTCTTGACACTGATTGCTTAACCTATTGACGCCCGTTCACTCCTCAAGAATGTTGAGTGTACGAGTTTGGTACTCGTGTAAATTAGTTTATAGGCTCTGATTTAATTTTATTAGACGGGTTTGTGCTTTGTAATGTGGTGTAGAGGAATAATTCTAGAATGTGAAAGGAACGAGAACCTATGGTATAGCTACTAAATTGCTTATTGATACATGTGTTTTTCCCCAATGAAAATGGGAATGAAAACATAATTTATTACTTATATCTTCCATGATCGGTTTGATGGCGGAAAGAAATCCGAGTGCTTGGAATCTTTAGAAATGTTGTATATAATTCTTGGATGGTTATGTTACCTTGTATTCATTTCATTGATTCCACATTATATTACTGATAATGATGCATTTTTTTTAGTTGGTGATATGTTATAATAGATGTTTTTTACATATACAACCAATATTAATGTCGTAGCTTCAAAAACCTTGTGTTTTTATTTGTGCAATAAGGCGGCAATATTTTGATTCCCCGTTTTAAGCTCATATGTCATCAATTATATAAAATTGTCACCATAAACAGTTGTGATTAATGAGGTGTGATCACAAATGTCATCAATGAATAAAAATGTAATAAATATGCTACCACAAATGATTGCATTAATGAAGTGTAATCACAAATGTGTCATCGGTGAATAAAAGTAGAATCGATGAAAATATATCTATATACAGTTGATTAAATTCTTAAATGTCATCACAAATGTGTCATCAATGAAACGTTATCAAATTTTTTGCTCATATGTTACCAATTGTATAAATAAAAATGTCATCAACAAGCAATGTCATCATAAATTATTGAGATCAATGATGTATCATCACAAATATCATCAATAAATAAAAGTCATCATTAAAAAGATGACATCAATGAAGTTTTATCACATTTTATGCCCTTGTGTCATCAATTATATAAAAATGTAATAAAAATGTAACAAAAAATGATTGCATCAATGACGTGTAATCATAGATGTGTAATCGGTGAATAAAAGTAGAATCAATGGAAATATATCGATATACAATTGATTAAATTAAAAAAAAAGTGGCATCAAACGATTTGATAAAAAATATGGCATCAAATAATTACAATAGAACAATGGCATCAAAACACTACTTTAAAAAGTGGCATCATATTAAAGAAAAAAATATCATCAAAACACTACTTTAAAGAAATTTGGCATCACGGTAAAAAAAAATATCATCACAAAAATTGAAATAAAAAAGTGGCATCACAGTAAACAAAAAATGTCATCAAGGTTTAAAAAAAGTGGCATTGAAAAAGTATAATCCAATCATTTCATTAGAAAAGTAGCATCAAAGTGAAAATGAAATATAATAAAATTTTGGCATCAAAACGGTAAAATATGACATCACAAAAAATGGCATCACTAAAAAAAATAAAATGGGTTGGTCAACATTGACCGATCAACGGTCAACGTTGACCGGTCGGTTGACCATTGACCATTATTTGGATGAGGTCTAGCAAAACTAATTAAACTAGTACTTTTTCCGTTTACCGTTTTAGTTCTCCCTCATACCACGAATATATTTCATTTCATTTGAATTGTTGTCATGCTATCCATTACATTTAAATAAGAACGAAGTTACATCTCTTATATTGGTTAATTGTTCTTCATTTATGACCTAAGAGTCTAAGACACATTGTACACTTATAACTCAAGGGTTGTGTATCATCTTTATATTCGTTGATATCCTTAGTTTCCACTTTACACTTTACCTCATTTACAGGACTATAAAAATAAGACCATAGCCATCGACCAAACACTCTGAAGTCGAGGTTTGAGTAAGCAATTTTAATTATTTTTAAAAAATATTACGTGTTACGTACTTAGAAAAATAAAATGCCCTTGTTGTGCATATCTAGTCAAAAGAGAACAGCAATGAACCTTGCATGCACATAGCCAATTGAGAATACATTTGCACACACTTATCAAACATCAAATGTCTCCCTTTTAGGCCTTTCAAGTTAGCTCGTAACCTCACCAATAGTATATATGTTAAGTTACAAACATGGTGTTGGCCAAAAGCCTATGCACATATTTGAAGCAAGGATTGCTCAAATAGGAGGTACGTGTAGTCGTTTTAAACTCAAAACTCTCCCCCGTCACATTCTTCCAGAAATAAGTTGGCCAAAACCTACCACTGGAGTTAACAGTCATTGCTCCCTCATTAGGAAATCCAAATATCGAGTTGAACTCAGCTAAATCCATATGGAGTGCTTAGTGTTAAACAAGCGAAACTTGATCAAGCCCTTTTCACAGGCCCGACCCTGAATCACCTCAACCTCGAGCGAACTAAGAAATTCTAAGGTTAACTCCTCGTATGTCGGTGATTTCATTTTGATAAATTTCTGCATACCCACTCTATCAACCATGAACCTAACATCCTCCAACAATCCTAAGGCAAGTAACGGGTGCGCATCCATATACCTTGTAGGAACCACTTACTTGGTCTTTAGATCATCGTATCGAGCTTTTTGCTGGCCCCCATCTTTGAACACAGTACCATATAGGCCAGACTCTCCAGCAACAGGATTCGTTGGGTTGTTGGTTCTAGAAGAAGGACCGGAATTTCCCCCAGAAGCCTTCCGCCACAGAGTTCGCGTCGCAAACGCTGGTGCTGATGCCTTTTGTCTCTTTGGCTTAGATGCCCCTCTAGTCTTGGATGCTCTAGTTCTAGCCATATCTACAATTACCATTCAACTCAAGTATAAGATTATAAAACATCGAATACACCAAAGATTAAAACATGTCATTGTACAAAAACATGCTGAAACACCTAAACCAATTTCATCTCCTATACATGTTTTGCTCAACCATAATTCCTCCAAATTTTTCTTTAAAATGGTAAGATTATTATCTCGATTGTACAGTGCATCTTTACAATTGAGAAACAAAAAGTGGGATATAAAAGCAACCGAGAATCATATTAAAATTCAAAGACAAAATTAAAGAGAACCCACCACATGAAAAATAAATTCACCAAATCCAATTCTATCAAAAATTTTTGAAGAATTTACAACAGAACAAAGAAAGGAAAAATTCTACTCTTTGGACTCTAATTTGGAAAGTTTTCAACCTGAACTTGGGTCACTAATGCTTCCTAGATATAAATCTGTGGAGGAAAGTAACATAATGTTTTCTTATCATAACTTTTAGTCCTGATTTTCAAACAAAAAGATACAACTTAGTCCACTCTAGAGCATATGGGTTTAATTTGGAAAGTTTTCAATATTATCTTGAGTCGCTGATGCTTTATTGAGAGAAATTTGCTGAAGAACAGCGACATGATGTTTTCTAATCATAACTATCAGTTCAGATTTTGCAACAGAACATTTGGCTTATTCCTGTATTCATAATAATTTAGGCCATCATTTTCCATTAGTGGCATCTCGCTTGGCCCTAGATACAGCTTAGAATCTTAAACAATGATGTCCGAGGAACTTGAGAAAATTATCTAACGTCTTTAGATGTTCGCAGAGTGATCTTCCTTGTATTTTCACAGATTGAAGTAGAATCTTTTCACCCTAGATTGACAAACCACAAATACACAAATATGTTTCTCAAAATCATAAACAACAATTTCAATGCCAAAGCACAAATTCACAAATTTCATTATCACAAACCCTAATCGAAATCTCCACAAATTGATTCTCAAATCCACTAAGTCTAATCTAAATTCATTCTAATCTCAACCAATTGAACTTAACAACAATCAAATGAAAAGGTAGAAGAACAAAACTACTAACCTTGAAGTTGTAGATCGAAAAAGAACTTGTTCGAGTAAGTAGTTGTGCAGCCTATGGGAGAGACGGGAGTGGAGTGCGGGCCGATTCCTGGGTGGAGGGCAGCGCACCTGTGCGGAAGATAGGAGTGGAGTGCTGGGTGGGTCAGCCAGAGGGGCGCGCGGGAGACGGGAGTGGAGTGCTGGATGGGTCGGCCGGAGGGGAACCTTGCAGCGGTCCCGGCAGCTCGGGAATCGCTCTATCTCTCTCTCTACCGCGTTTCGTCTCTCTTTCCGACCGTGAAAAAAGAGGAAATTACAATGCAAGTTGTTTTTAAATAAATAAAAAAATAAAAGGCAAAATATAAAAAAAAAAAAAAAAAAGACAAAGAAAGTTGTTATAAATGAGGTACCGATGGAGATTCGAACTCGGTTTCATTTGCTTCCAATGGATGTCCAACCTTTTAAGTAACCAAATGAGCTATGAGGAATTTCCGATGCTAATTTAAATTCCTTACATTATATTTGTATTTAGTACATAAGCCTTATACATACATATATACGGAGTATTTGTTTACTCCCGAACCCAAGTGGGGCTAAAGCCACCCCAAGTCCACCTGGGACCGCCACTGAACCTCACCACCATAAAATGTTTTGGTTGTTATATTCGAATTGTATTCGATATGGAAAACTGCCTTTTATGGTCATTAAATATTTCACACCCTTGTTGTGAAGCGACCAAAGGTAACCTCCATTTGAGTATTTCTTTTCAGATGGTTATATAATGAAGTTCTTTTTTACTCAATATCGAAAATTGATTTTCATGGCCATAATGTACTTCACACCATGCCTATAACGTCATTGCACTCATATGAAACGATCAGATTTGAACAAATTTTATAATATAATAAACATTCAAGTGTATTTACAACATGAAGCAAGTTTCTAAAACATGTCAATTGTGCAACAACTCAAGGCGCATTGTTGTTGGTAGCCATCGGCAACATACTTATACCGAAATATAGGGCAAGAGTGTTGACCCTGGAGCCAATCATAGATGCATATGTCATGGAACAGGTGGCCACATGGCATTCGGTTCAGCACATTTGTGGGATTGACCTCTTCGAGACATATAGTGCATGAATGACCGGCTGCTTCCGAAAATAGTCCCACGTCGAGCGAATTAACAGCTTCGATGGACGCAAGTTGTGGTAAAGGAACATAATCCATAACTAATTTTCTACATTATTTCATTAATGGAAAAAAGTAAGTTTAAATGGATCATATAAACCGAAGTAAAAAAAGCATAAATATAAAAGAACTAATGCATAGTCATACCAATCGGGAGGAAAAATAGTTTTTTTCTCAATGTCAATCTCATAGAAAGAACCAACATCAGGCAAGTTGCCAATGCCGATATCATCAAAAGCATCCACATGAGCCAAGGTGTCAACCGGATGACTCGAATGGTCAACTGAATGCAAAATATGTGTCAATAACTATTGTAATATTTGGCACTATGTCGCGTTGATATCAAACTCTAATGTAACAATGCACTCATGTATGTAATCATTAATGTGATCAATTGCATACATAATTTGAAGACAATCGGAAACATTGCACACATTTAACATAGCTCCAATCACTTGCCTACTTACTACATTCCCATCCCAGGGAAATGTATCAGGATAAAACAATGCAAATCCATCAACATCAAGGAAACTATAATGAGAAATAGAAAGGTAACTTGACTCCAAAGTTTGTGTGTAAGAAGCAAATGCTTCAATAACAAAATTTCCACAATAAAAGTGATACCCATAAAAAAAACTGAACGGGGAAGCATGTTTAAGTTAACCAATAAACTTGACACGAAAGAGATAAAGAAGAAGGGAATGAAAGATATGAAAGACAAAAAGGAGGGAAAACATATGAGGTTTAGAAGAAAGAAGCTAGATAGAAAGGGAAGATAGGAGTTGAAAACAGACGAGGGTTAGAAGTTGGAGGGTTTATATATATCCATTAATAATATATCCCAATGCTATTTTAACCGACCATGCCCCCACTACTATAATAACTCAAACAAACTAATTCAACATGGAGGGAAAATTATTTGAAACCACCCACTAATCCCACAAGTAATAATTTAACCCATCACATGAGCTATGAGGAACTTCTGACCCCTTTTACATTCTTTACAATATATTTGTACTTAGTACATAAGACCCTTACACATACATATATACAGAGTATTTGTCTACTCCCAAACCCGAGTGGGGCTAAAGCCACCCCAAGTCCACCTGGGGCCGCCACTGGACCTCACCATCATAAATTTTTTGGTTGTTATATTCGAATTGTATTCGATATGGAAAACCGATTTTCATGGCCATGAAATATTTCACACCTTTGTCGTGAAGCGAGCTGGAGTAAAACTATAGATTCATTTTTGGGATGGTTTTAAGGTGTTGCGTCTTACCATGGAGTCCATATATTCCAAAGGTAACCTCCATTTGAGTATTTCTTTTCAAATGTTTATATAATTAACTTATTTTTTTTTCGATATCGAAAGCTGATTTTCATGGCCATAATGTACTTCACACCATGCCTATAACGTCATTGCACCCATACGAAATGCAACATCAAGTAGACAGTTAAATACCATTCAAATAAAATTATATAATCCCCAAAAGGCAATTAAATAACATTAAGACCGTTAGGAAATTGTAAATGTTCAAACAAACCACAATTAAAGCAACAACACAAAACGGGAAAAAAAAACAACCAAATGTTCAACAATCCAAAGTTCAAGCCCTGAAATAAAACATAAGAAAAAAACAACCAAATGTTCTTGAAATGGTAAATGACCAAATTTCCCCAAATTCAGCTACATCTATGGCTCCGCCTCCACCTTCATCTTCTTTGTTGCAAATCCCTCATATTCATATGACTCCTCTCCATCACTAATGATCTCAAGAGGATCCTATTATAATTTTTTTTTTAAGATTTAAGGACCACTATATCACAAGTCAAAACATACTTTATTTGATTGTAAACACATGTTACCTGAGACAAATGATGCTTTGAAAGATATGCATCAATTTTTTTTATCATCGCTATTCATTTCATTGACAGCAAAAGATGAACTTCCCAAATGCTTAACATTATAATTGGTTATTTCTACAACAAAGATAAATCTCTTCCCCAATATAGCCCTAAGCTCCTCCGGGATTGTCGAAGACACTCATCCCTAAAGGCATATTCGTAAATTGAAGGGGAACGTTTTTAGGCAGCATATAACCATTTCAATAAAGGAAGCATTTACCTCTTGCAGATGATCACCCCGAACTTGTGCAGCTGATTTTGAAAACAACTTCATACCCTCAGGCTCAAAGATAACAAACAATCCTATTATACAACTTCATACCTCAGGCTCAAAGATAACAAACGGTGCTCACATAGTTTGTTTATCAGCAATCAAAATACGACCTAGTATGAGATTGTCGATAGGTATACCTAAAGAATAATTTCTTTCAAGAGCTTCCAGTGAGGCTCCTTCTCAAAGTCCCTAGAGAAAGTGATAAGAGGGCGAGAACCTTTCAAATGATTTCCTATAAGCTTGAGTTCTTCAATTGAGTGGATTGAAAAAAATCAGAAAATTAGTTAGCCATGAGAATCCAGTTCAATCATAAAAAAGTCTCATATATCCACACCTAGGTCCATAAACATCCAATACTCCTGCCAGGCAATTAAAATTTAGATAAAATATTACCTGGATTGACCATGAACTTTATTGATGGTCCATTTGGGCATTTGGCCATCCAAAATAACCTATTTTCCAACCCAATCAAACACGAAAATTTAACTCTAGCTATGATTTACGAATCTGGCTATGAGATTAAAGGATAATAGAAAGTTTAATCAGCCCATAAACAATGTTCTAAAAAACGCTTGGCGGGTGCTTGGCGGTAGGGTAGGGTTAAGGGTCTAGACGGGGTGTAGGCGGGGTCTAGGCGGATTTCATGGCAGGTCTTTGAAGTCTAGGCGGGTTTCGACGATCATGGCGGCCTTGGCGGTGGGGCGAGGTTAAGGGTTTAAGTGGGGGTCTAGGCAGATCTTGAAGGGTTTTTTAGAATAGTGCCCATAAAGGACTCAAACAACATAAAGTTCTTATTTGACATTTCTACAAACACCTTGCGGGCATATGTGTTTGACATACACTTACCTTATTTGGGCATCGTCTAGAGTCTTAGCCTCGACAGTTACCCTTGTTCATCTCCACCGAATGAATTAAAAAGCCTTTAGGGACCTGCAATTTATATAAGCTATAAACAAATTAGGGCTTCCAATTAAGAAATTATGGATTTTAATCCCTCAATTTCAAATCCAATTGAAAAAATCATCATGTTCAAAACAAAACAAATCCCAAATCGAGATCCTAAATCTCAAATCGAACCATCCCTATATCAAATTCAAGAAACATACATAATTCGACATCTCGAGATCATCGTCTTACCCTAGTTAATTGCTCAAATTGACATCGGCAAAGCACGAAACCATTAGAGAGTCACTAAAGTTGGTTTCTTCAATGTGCATAGCACTGTAGATGCCCCCCTTAATTAGTTTCACCTCCACTCTATTTATAATAATTGGAAATCCTCGACTTAGACTAGTTCTTAGATCCTTCTGTTAGGTAGTTTTGATATTCTCTACTTGTTCATGGAAGCAATTTTTTTCATTTCTTTGAAGGTTGCTTTCTTTTTAGTTTTAGTTTGTGACAGATAAACAGATTTTGAATTTCAATTGAACAGTATTTTTAAGACATTTATGGAGCATATCTTATGTATTTGTGGAGTAGCTCGGGACGAAGGAATATATAATACATAGATGGATATCTGTGTATTATATATATTTTTTAAAAAAAATATAAGACTTTTTAGCCCGGGCCTGGTATAATCCGAGCTAAAAAGAAGGGTTTTTTTTATGTTTCATAAAAAATTAGCAACGGTAGCTTGCCGTCGCTTAATCGTGTGGCTAAGTTTCTTGCCACGGCTATTAGCCGAAGCTACCAAATTTTGCCACGGCCGAATTCACCACGCCTCTATTAGCCATCGTAGAGCCGAAGCTACATGCCTTTTGCCACCACAGAAGGGTCTTTTTCCACGGCTTTTTGTCGAAGCTAGTTTAATTTTTTTTGTAGTGTTATGCAAATTTTATTTCATTCAACCATGTCTTCGGTTACCATAAGCGAGTAGTCGCCCTTCTTTTAGGGTCGGGGTGAGCCCGATGACAGCCATGTCGGTGGACTGATAAGTAGCGAAAGAAAGGTACTTTATTTCGCTCTATCTTATGCTTCATCTTTAGTTGAAAGGTTAAGGAACTCATGTTGTGAAACTTGAGTAGTTATTAGGGTTTCCATTCGGAAGTTTATAAACTCTATTTATGAAAAGGATAGACCCAATTGGGTTATTTATCGAAAGTTTTATATTCCTATTTGTCGGATTTGGTGAAAGCTTTGTCCCTTATCGATAAATTTCTTGTCTTTTGTGATTTATGATTTCACTTGCATGGTTGTCGTTGTGGTAAACACTAGCTTTGGAAGATTGGTTTTATATTGTTTACATTCGAATTACTGTCGTTCGTTGGGTCCTCGAAAAACTCAACACCCTTGTTATTTATGATCATCTTTCTTCTCCGTCCTTTTATTATTCGGCCATCTTTTTCCGGCGCACACAGATTAATGTTATTTCACTCGACATCGACTGGTTACAGTCGACATCGAGTCATTTGGATTGACTGGCAGTCTTCTAAGCCAGTTCACCTCTGCTGCTCACCACTCGACATCGACTCATCCACGCAACGTTGACTACTATTTTTGTCTTTGCAGGTACTTTACTTGAAATCGACAGACTTGACTCTACATCGGCTGAACCATTCGATATTGAGTGGTCTCCCGAATCGATTCAGAACGTGGATTTGGATGCTTTGGATCCGTTGACACGCTTCCTCGTGGATCGAACCTGATTTTCTACCACTACAACGGGAGGAAGTCTTGTATTTTATTTGCGCGGACTGGGATTCGGTTTGATTTATATTTCATATTTATTAGACTCGACTTCCACCTAATATTACCCCTGAAAATACAATTGAATTCGACCTCAAGACACATTTCAAGGCGTAGAGGATGGAGCTAGGTTTGTAACATTGTATAACCTGATTTATATTTTCTCCCTTGATATGATTACAATATTTAATACACTTTAAATCTTATCTTGGACTAAGATAGATTAATCTCAAGATAAATCTTTATCCTAACTATCTATCTATCTATCTAAGTAGATTTGATTTTATCTAACATAGATTAGGTTTTATCTAAAACGCCCCGCAAGCTGAAGGATGCAGAGTGACATGAAGCTTGGGATGAATCGTCGTGAAGTTCATGCTTGTGAGTGCTTTTGTAAAGATGTCGATGACCTGATGACTGGCGGGAATATGATTGACCAGTAGATGATCTCAACTCCAAGGAAGAATGGCATGCCACCAATCTCCTTATGAGCAAACCTTTGATGTAAAGAGGCGATGAACCAAGAAATAAAGGCTGAAAGTGTCAAAATAGTCCACACCTTCTTCTTGATGGAAGCCTTTTGCAACCAATTGGGCTTTGTATCGTTCAATGATGCCGCCAGACTTCCGTTTAATGCGAAAAACCCATTTGTTGCTGACAACATTAGCACCAGGAGAACATAGAACAAGAGACCAAATTTGATTAGCCTGAAGAGCATCAATTTCATATTGCATTGCAGCTTGCCAATGCTCAGTTTTTGCAACCGCAACAAAGGTAGCAATCTTTTTCTTAGTGAAGAAGCAAACAAGAGTGGGGTGACGCGTGCTAGGGAAGGTACGCGGTTTGAGATCACCCGTTTGAGCCCTAGTAGCCATGGGATGGAGGGAGTCGTCTGCTGGCCGTAAGAAACGCACCTAAAGATGCTCAGGCACGGAGGAGCAGGGGGCGACTCACCCTCTGAATAGCCGGAGGAAGATAAACTAGGGACAGTGGGGGGAGAGGATGTAGAGGAAGATGACGGGGATGCAATGGTAGTGGCAGAGGTTGTGGGACTAGGGTCGGAGGGCAGGGGAGACGGTGAGGGTGATGAAGGATCGGTTGAGAAGGTGGCGGTGATGGAGGATGATGGTGAGGATGAAGCTGGACTAGGGGATGCAGAGTCTGCGGTGAGCCGAAGAAATCGAGAGGAGGTAGAGGGAGCAGTAGGAGGTGATGAAGGGCGATGAACAGGAGGAATGACAATGTGTTTGTAGGGAAACTTGTCCTCATTGAAGACCACGTGAGCAGAGATATATACTCTCCTAGTTGATATGTGCAAACAAACATATCCATTGTGTTTAGGTACCCAAGGAACAAGAAAGGTTGGGATCGATAGGCCAATTTGGTGGATTTATAGGGTTTCAGGTAAGGATAACAAAGGCACCCAAAGGTCTTTAGAAGTATATAATCCAGAGACTTATTGTATAGCCTTTGAAACGAAGAGGTGTTGTTTAGGAGAGGGGTGATAGTGTGATTGGACAAGTATAAGGCAGTGTGAAAGGCTTGTTCCCAATATACAAAGGGTAGACCGGCATAGGTGAGGAGGGAGAGGCCTTTTTCTTGGACTATGCCATAACGACGCTCAACAGCGCAATTCTGAGATGGGGTATGGGGGCAGAAGATGCGGTGGTGGATGCCTTGATGTTGTAGGTATGAGGTTAATGTAAAGGCTCGGATTTTCAAAATCCTACTTGTTCTGAAAAAGAGAACTAAAATGAATTTAAATCGAATTAAAAGCTCGTTTAACGGATTCCGACCCGAATTTAAAATTTTGATGAACGATTCAGTCCTATTACCTCGCGAATTTAAAATAATTATCGAATGGTGATATCCTTTTCGATTTTAAAAATCTAATTGATCGAGAAAGAGGGATTCGGGAAACTAATATTCAAAAACTAATTTTGGGTTTCGAAATTCACGTATTCAGGATTATTTTACCGGGTATGTGATTTTACTGATGCCGCATTTATTACCGGTCCAATCCCCCACCGGTTCTCGTCAAATCAGCCCCTCCCCTACCCTCTGCAACCCGGAGCCAGCTACCGCGTTCCCTTCTTCTGTACGCCATCTCCCCCATCACTTCACACCTCTCCCTTCTTCAAATTCTTGAGCTCCTCCCAACTCTTCTGCTGCACTCCATCACCGTTTCACCATAACCATCACTCCATCATCGTCGCCGCAGCTTCAACCACCACACACACAACCGTCTTCTCCTCCTTCTTCCCTCCTCCCACCTGGAGCTGCCAGCAGAAGGATCCACGCACCCCTCGGAGCCATCGCCAGCTGCCGGAGCAGCCTAGAAGCTCCTAGCGCCGCCGCAAGCCACCAGAACTCCATCGCCCCGTTCGAGCGCGAACAATCTTCCGGTAAGCCGTTCTCCTTCATTTCCGATCCAAACCACCCCCGAGCTCCTCCATCACACTCACCCATGTCCGGCGCAGGTTCGACGAGCCATCGCGAGCCACCGACGAAGCCCAGAATTCCGATCGAGAGCTTCAAAGTCGCAAAATCACGTCGGTGAGCTTCATTCCTTCCCTTCCTTATACCGTTCATTCGTTCATTCTTATTGGTCGGGAAGAGAGAGAGAGAGAGAGCTGAGCGTGGGAGGCTGGGGCAAGGTTGAGGGCTCTGGTGAGATCGAGAGCTCCGGCGAGCTCGGGAGAGGCGTGAGCGAGCGCGAGGCGAGGCGAGCAAGGGGGCGAACGAGCGTCGTGTGCGATCGGAGAAGAGCGAGCTGGGAAGACGAGGATGGAACGAGGACGAGGACATGTTTAGAATGTGAAGAGATAAAAAGTCCCACATTGATTATATAAACAAAGAAGTCATCACTACAAAAAAAAAAAAAAAACAAATTAGCCACGGATGGTAGGGCTGATCAACCGGTCTCTTCACGTTTAGACCAGACCGGATCGGACCGGATATTCCGGTCCCGGTCCGATCCGATGGACCGGAACTTTTGAAAACTTGGACCGGGGATCGGACCGGGACCGATAAATATGGTCCCGGGTTTTACGGTCCGCGGACTGGAAAGACCGATTGGACCGTAATTTCCTATGTCCCCTGTTTGCACTTGAATGGAAGAAGAAAAATTACGCAATCTGTAGCCTGTTACTTCTGTACAACCCACTAACCCAAATTCAAGTGAAAACATGATTTCATCTATTCATTTCTTCAAATTAGAACAATGAAAAATCCATCCAAGCTCAATTTACAATTAGATTGAAGTTTAAACTTAAAGGCAAAATCCATAAAGTACAAATTGAAACCTAGATCTGAAAATTGAATCTAGGCTCGCTCATTCACAATGTTTACTACTAATTTTTTTCAAGTACAAATCGAAATTCCCTAAAATTAAAACCTAGATCTGAAAATTTATCTAACCCTAGATCTGAAATCTGGAAATATAAATAAAAATTTGAGAAGAGAGGGGGGAGGGATCCCTACCGGTGATGGGTGGCGAAGGGTGGGAGTGGTGGAGAAGGACGGTGGCGAACTGGCGGTGGGTGGCGACGAAGGGCGACGACGACTAGGAGACTGAAGATTGTAGCAAGGACTACTGCGAGCACCGAGGCGAGGGTGAACGGAGATTGAAGACAGAGAAGAAGAGAGACTGAGAGAGCACTCACCAAGTCGCCACTCGAAGAGAGGCTGCGCCACCTGCGTGAGATTACTTGGAGAGTCGGAGGAGAAAGGTTGCGGGAGGCAAGGAACAGAGAGACTTGGAGAGTCGGAGGAGAGGGTCTGATTGTCTGAAGGCGGCTTCGGGGGGAGTAGGTCACAACTCACAGCGCACTCCTCTTTCTTTTTTTTTAAATCAATAGAATCCGGTCCAATTCCGGTCCGACCCGGAATTTCCGGTCTGGTCCCGGGTTTGGACCGGAACCCGGAATCTTGATTTTCTTGGACCGTGGACCAGACCGTAATACTCCGGTCCGATCCAAAGACCGTAATTTCCGGTCTGGTCCCGGTCCGATCCAACTTTTGCCCAGCCCTAACGGATGGTAGCAACGACATTGATCTGTCGTGGCCATTAGGTGGTTATTTGCCACGACAATGGGTTCCCGTGGCTAATTTTGCGTAGCTATGTGTAACGGGAAAGCATTCTATCGCTAAATTTTACAACGGTGAAGTCTTGCCGTTGCTACCAACACCCCATCAGATATCTTGAGCAATTTTTTGGGTATTTTTTTATTTTTTAAGAAGCGTATACATATTTTGAAAATCCCCTTCCGTCTCTAAAGAACAAAGCCCCACGCCTCCACTCTCTTGCAATGGCGATATTAATCCACTCCCTCTGATTCATCTCCACTCTCTTCTCTAGCTCTAAAATCCGCCGTCTCCTCACATCCTCTCAACTGTATTCATCTCGTCCTCTCCTCTCTGACTTGTTGACGGCTCTTCGACTCTCATCGACGGCTCTCAGGCTTCCTGACTGATGCCCCGACGAACCCTTCCGTTGGCTCTCATTGCTTACATCCTGGCGAATTGAAGAGGTATGCTGATTAAAGCTTGGTGGATGCAATCGATTTAGGTTATTGATTGGAGGTTTGGTCTGTAGGAATTAGGATTTTTATTTGGCGCTTAGTTTGCGATTTGGGGGTTTGGAAAGAAAGAGGGCTTAGATGGGGAGGATGAATGAATGTTGTAAAAGCACTTTTGTTTCTCTTATATGATTCTTGGTATTAGATTTGACAAAACGGTATACAGAAGGTGCTGGTAACTCTCTCTCTCAAATTGCATTCACTATTGTAACGATGATTGTGTAAATGAATAAATGTGCTATGGTTGCTACTCTTCTTGTTGATTTTTTTTTCAAATTTATAGTTCCTAGAGTCTTATTATTGATTTGTTGTCAATTTAGAATCTTCTTCCTGTATACGTGTTTGTGCTTGTGTGATGTGGTGTTTGAATTTAATTGTTTCGGAAATGTTTTGCATCTATAATGGGATGCTGGGACTAGTTTATTTCAGTCTTTCCTTTTAGGTCTGACTGTTAGCATTGTCTTCTATACATTGATCTTCCCACCATGTATATATAGTTCGTAGTATTTGTTGTTTTTGCTATTTGGTTAATTAATTTGTGTTTTCATGATAACTATACATACATTTTTAGCAAATTAAATACATATCATCTTCCCCAATTGTTTGTTTATCTTAACCATCTGCCCAAAGTGTCAAGTTTTAAAGAAAAGCAAAGAAGTGGATCACAAAAAAAAGAAGATTAAAAAGAGCAAAAAGATGATGCTACCCCCCCTTACTTAGTGCTATTTGAACTCTCAACCAAATATATCTTTAGGCTATGATATTCTTTATTTGATCTATTTTATGCTTCAATTGAGTGGTAGTAGATAATTTCTTAATTGTTACTCCCTCTTAGTTGTTGGCACTCCTCCTGATTTAGTCGTAACTAATTATAATAGAATTTCTCAACTACTCAGTCCATTTTTTGGCATTTACTGTCTTCTCATTTCTTTCTCTTTTATGGTTACTTTAACAAATATATTTTCTTAGTTGCGAGTTCTTTCTGAATTCTTTATGTCTGTTATATTCTTGATGTTCCTCTATATGACATACTTGAGTTCTTGCTGAATTCTTTGAACACTCATATTGCTGATTTTTGCTTCCATGTTTGATGCTTTAAAATGAACTTTTTTTTTTCTTCCATTCTTGCTGAATTTTTTGCTTCCATCTTTGAATTCTTTCTCTTTCTGTTTCTTTTGAGTGGGAAACATGAACTCTCTTAAAGTTTCTATGTTGATGTTCATATGCTCCCACGTGCTATATTGATAAAGTGTTTTTTGAGCCTGTCTGTTTCTTCTGAATGGGAATGAACAAGTTTCTACGTTGATGTCCATATATTCAGCCATTAGAAGTATTCAGGCTTGTTTATCTTATAGGACAAGCTTAGAGATCGAGAAAGCAGAGAGCACTCGGATAAGAGCATACATGGGTGTCGACCACTTTGATGGATGTCTTGGCTGGAAGGAAAACCGGCGGTTACTTTGAAGGAGATATGCGGGTCTCTGGCTATTAGAAAGTGCAATCTACTTTTGCCAGGGTTGCAGCTTATGTTGAATAGAACGACATCCATTCTCCTCCAGTGACCGTTGAGGAGTCCCTCTGGTTTTCTTCTTTCTTTCGCTTGCCAAATGAACTCTCAAAAGAGACCAAAAGTGTTCGTTTTCTTCTGATTCTGGAATTTTTTTTAATGTGTTGGGTCCTCAAGTCATAATCACTGGCAATCTTCTGCAGGAATTTGTTGAGCAAGTGATGAAGCTGGTGGAGCTTGAGAGTCTTAGACATGCTATAGTGGGACTGCCTGGTGTATCTGGGTTTTCGATAGAGCAGAGGAAGCACTTGACATGCTATAGTCACTTCAACATTCCCAGGTATCCATTACAGTGGGTTTTAACTTTAATAATCCAGTCATTACTTATTTCTTCTTGATTCCTTATACTTTCTTCTCTCATTCTCTGTCACATCTTTTTCTCCCTTAGATCATGATATCCAAATTTCTGATTATGGGCCTTCTATGAGTATACTTTATGTATGATAATAAATTTGAAGGGCATACTAATGACCTTGGGACTGCAACCATCTATTTCTTTGGAGCAAGAGAAACCTATTTCTTAAACAATATCATGAGATCATTTTCTCTCTCCCAACTTACCTTAATTCAATAGAAGATACTAGGAACCTAGAAAGTAAGACAAAAAAGTAATTTTAGGCCAACTTATACTAGAAATCATCAATGTCATGTCTCTAATTTCTTTGTTGTTTCCATAAACCTGTCACATATGGCTCTGATTGGAGCCTTGTCATCATATATGAGTAACTTGATTGCAATAAACAAATGATGAGATAAGAAGTGTACAACGATAGCCACTTTCTTCGGCTTTTTGACTCAAGTAGACATATTCGCCATTGAAATCATTGAGAGGTTTGTTGAGGGGCCTTGTTTCCCTTGTGTTTCTTCACATACTTTAATTTGGCACTACATTCAAAATCATTACTAAACTTATTGTTATTTTGTGCTTCATTAATATCAATTTTTTGTATCCTTCTATTAAAAGTATAACTATTAGTGGAACTTACCTCTCTATTTTCGTAATTGAAATTTCCAAATCAAAAGATTAAATTGTTATTTTGTGCTTCATCAATATCAATTTTTTGTGTAAAGTGTGTTTTTACGTAGTTTGTTCCATTCTATTATCTTTGAATATAGTGTTCGTTAGTGTTAAATTATCTACATTGCATATTTGATTAGGAGTTAATGATTTCTGGGCTGGACTTGTCTAGATTTGGATGGAAAAACAGGGCATTTTACAGAGTCATGGCGGACAAGTGATTCTCTCCTGGTTTCTCTAATCACCCAGGTGAATTCCCCCTAGTTCGCTGTAGATGCAATCGTCTTCCTTCAAGAGCACATACAAAGTAATTCTATCTTTGGTTTTATTCTAGAGAAGGTTTAATGGATATAATTAGAGGTGTATATGGATGCTCCAGTTATGATCAAATATAATTTCCCTTGTCTTATTGAGACTTGGCTTAGAATATGATTTACTCATGGGCAAGCAGTACTTAATGAATGCTAAACCTTTTTCTGGTTTCGATGTGTGATTCATAACTAATATATGCGAATTTACTGTTATATAATTTTATAGTTGTTATTTATCCTTTGAAGGTTGAATTAGTTTAGCATAGAAATTGTAGCTTGCTGAAATTTGAGCTGCTTGTGTTTCTAAATGCTTAGAAATCTATATAGAAAATGATAATAGAAACGTAAAAATGAGAGCCTAGGCTTCAGTGTTGATAAAGAAGCTGTTAATTTGACTTATTTATCCATGACTCCTTTTAATACTCTTGCTTTCGTTATCTAGTTCTATAATTAAGTTGATCTCTCTATCCATATATTTTTATCTTTTGCAGAATTAAGTTGATCACTCTCTCTAACAGTTGAGAGGGCGAGTAGTTGCAGAAATTCACTTCTTTTTATTTCTGGTAATGCCCTGCTGGTTCCCTTGATTCTATTGCTTTATGATGCTAGAAAAACCATGATTGGTTTAGACTTGAGTGATTTCATGTCTTAGATGTTCTTGTCACTCTCCCAAGCTTCTGTAGTTGTGTGTCAACTTTGTGGTGAACTAACAGTGAGAGCTACTGGCCTTTATATGGTGAAGCCAGCATGAAAATGGTTTATGTTAGATGCCTTTCAGTTACTTGCTGTGACCCTAGGGTGTATGCAATCATTGGTTCAAGTTCAGGCCAGAGTTCGAGCCCATCAAGTCAGGATGTCCCTAGAAGGTGAGGTTGTGCAGCAGTTTCTTGACGAAAGACACCAGGAGGCTGATCTCTTGGAGCGTGCTGAGTTATAATAGGCAGAATGGGACTTCGGCCTTGAATCTTCATGAGTATTAGGGTCGACCTAGTTTAGCTACTAGTTTGACGTATTTGGTAGTTTCGAGAGGAATGGTGTGACAGTAAAGGAACAATAGTTGGCATTTAATATTATATTTTTGTTCACTTATACTTGTGTTTGCAACTGTTGATGTCAATGTAAAACAGGTCATTTATGAGCGTGTGTTTTTTTTTTGAAAGAAAATGGGATTTTTTAGCCCGGTTCTGCAGAATTTCGGGCTAAAAGGTATTTTTTTTTTTAATTTTCCATAAATAAGTTAGCTACGGCAGTTTGTCGTGGCAAGCACTTTAGCCACGGCTGTAGCTGTGGCTAGACTCTTTTGCCACCGAAGGTTTCCCCACGACTGGTTTCCCGTGGCTATAGCCGTGGCTACTACCCTTTGGCCATGGCAAATGGACTTTTAGCCACGGTAAACAATCGTTGCCAAAATGTTTTTTTTGTAAGCTAGTGTGTTACTCCTCCTATTGCCAATTGGTTTTAGGATGGAATCCCGCTCGGCTTATGTGCTAGGCTATTAGCGCAAGGGCGCACGTATACACACGACCCCCGATCACGAGTCCTAACGGACTTCAGTAAGGTATCAGAGCGAAAAAGCCAAACGGGCCCGACTCTCGATCCTAGGCTAGCTAAAAAGAGAATGAGATGCTAGACCCGTTGTTCAAGTGTCAATTAGAGGCGAAAGACAACCCTAGTTGCACTTGCTGGGGCGTGTTGAGAATGTGAAGAGACAAAAAGTCCCACATTGATTATATAAACAAAGAAGCCATAGTATATAAGCTACTGAGTTACTCATCCTATGGCCAATTGGTTTTAGGATGGAATCCCGTTCGGCTTATGTGCTGGGCTATTAGCGCAAGGGCGCACGTATACACACGACCCCCGATCCCGAGTCCTAACGGACTTCAGTAGTGAGACTAGGCGGAGTTGAGGGCGCAGTTGGGCACGGTGGTCGGCGAGCGACGTCGAGCTGTAGATGAACCATGGTCGGCGGGAGTTCCATCTTGATTTGGAGGAAGATGGCCAGCGTGGCTCTTGTGGTCCCACATTCTACTAACTTGTGTGTGTGGGGGGGGGTGTTCGGTTCGGGTTATCCGTTTATTATTTAACTAATTAACGGTAATTAAAATATATTATAATATTATTTGAGGATTTAAAAGATAAAATATTATTTTGGGAGATTTATAAAGGGTTGGTTTTATCGAATACAAATGGGTTGGAATTATTTCATAAATGATTTAGAAATACTCTCTAAGGATGTTTTATTAAATGGTATTATAAATTATTATAGAGGGAATTTGGTGAAAAAGCCCTTTAAGCATATTTGGTTAGCTAGATAGGCCCATTAATTGTTTTTTTAGCATGCTTAGCCCATTAATTGTTTTTTTAGCTTGCTTAGCCCTCTTGACCGGTCAACGTTGACCGTTGACCGGTCAACCCATTTTGATGCCAACTTTTTTTTTTTTGATGCCAACTTTTTTTTTTTTTTTTAGTGATGCCATATTTTACCGTTTTGATGCCAACATTTTGTGGTGACAATTTTATATAATTGATGGCATAAGAGCTTAAAACGTGGAATGAAAATATTGTTACCTTATTGTCACTTTTCTAATGAAATGATTGGATGACTTTTTTTTTAATGCCACTTTTTTAAAACATTGATGACATTTTTTGTGATGTCATATTTTACCGTTTTGATGCCAAAATTTTATTACATTTTATTTTCACTCTGATGCCACTTTTCTAATTAAATTATTGGATGACACTTTTTTTAAACTTTGATGACATTTTTTGTTTACTCTAATGTCACGTTGACCATTGATGCCATTTTGAAAAATTTGTATCACATTAAAGAAAAAAATGTCATCAAAAAATACTACTTTGAAAAAATATCATCAAAAATATGGCATCACGGTAAAAAAAAATATTATCAAAAAATTGACATAAAAAAGTGGCATCAAAGTGAAAATAAAATATAGTAAAATTTTGGCATCAAAACGGTAAAATATGGCATCACTAAAAAAAAAGTTGGCATCAAAAAAAAAAAAAAAAAAAAAAGAGAAAGTTGGCATGAAAATGGGTTGGTCAACGTTGACCGGTCAACGTTCACCGTTGACCGGTCAATGGTCAAACGGTTGACCATTGACCAACCCACCCAATTGGGAAGGGGCTAGGGCAAAACTAATTAAATTAATTAATGGACTAGGTGACTAATTGAATATTCAAAAAAGGCCCTCTACCAAAATCACCCTTTATTATATCTAATATAATAAATTTTAAAAATAATTTAGCGAGTATTTTCAAGGGTCGAAATACTTAACTATTTAATTGGGATTTGAAACGGTTTTGAAACTAACTTGGGAATAAGACTTATTCGATGACTAACTAGCATGATAATATGATTGTTTGACTAACGCCATGATATGTATGGCTAATAGCATGATATTGTGGTGATTTTTAGAAGAAATTAAATGATCGATACTTATGATGATAATGTTATATATATCCTTATGGAAAGTATGAGTATGAAATAGTAATATGCGAATTTGGCTATGTATGATAGGGAGGTTATTTCAAGCTGATGATTTGACAAGTTATGATGAATAGTATGAGAAAAGAGATGATTGATCGTGATGAACTGAAAGTATGGTGGATGCGAGCTTGTTAAATATTTTCTTGTATGAATGTGTGATATATATGTGTTCAGAGTGGCTAGAGACGTATACTCAGTGTATTATCGTTATGTATTTAGGTGATACTTTGTGATCGTGACTATTGTGTGCTGGATCATTCTTTTGCTGATCTTCTAGCCAGGTAAGTACCTCCGGGGCTTAATCAGTAACCAGTACCTCCTGCCTGATGTGTCATATAGTATGTAGGTGTTTCATATGCATAAAAGCATGCCATGTAGTATCATGCTTAGGACTTGCACTTATGAATGAGCATTCTTATTCTGTATGCGTTTGAATACAGAACGGCCGTTATCTGTGAGTCGTAGAGTCCTTGCTAGGGTCATAAAACAACCCAGCATCATCGGGTTTTCCTGTTAGAGTCTGATTGATTTATATATTTATGGTGCGGCATAACCGAGCATCCTACCTCGGTTGTGGTATGGGCATAAATGGTTGATTATACCTGGTTCGGCATGACCGTGCGTCCTACCTCGGTTGTGGTACGAACATGTATGATGTAGTTAGAGATCTGGGACATGCCACTTGGCATTATATGTGGATCCATTTAATCGTTTTCTGCATATATATATATATACTCTCAGCATGCTTGTGTGAGTTAAATTCGAGCACTGCATTAGAGCATCCTTTATTCTAGGTATTGGCGTATTATATGTCCTCGGCGCGGTCAGAGGACCCGCGAGCGGACTCTTGGCCTGACATGGTGGTATAGTTTCAGGTACCCGATACACCGATTGATTTTGATGTTGTTATGACGGCGTCCATTCATATGGCGGAGAAAGAGTGTTTAAAACCTGACTTCACCAGATTCATGCATTTGGGATTTCTTCCTACTTACACTCTGTTTTTGACCCGGCTTTGCCGTGGCACTGATTGTATCTTTTTAAGAACTTATGTCCTTTGTAATGTAAAAGGGTTTTCCGTGTTGTAGAGTTAGGACAGGTACAGGGGTTTACCCCGGGGTCTCCAACGGACCTTCTCGATTTGGGTGCGAAATCCAACTTTAAACTATAAATCTTCGGTTTCAAACCTTCAACCTGTACTCAGGGCGCAAGACTCCAACGAGGGGTTTCATCCCTCGAAACGTAACTCGGGAATCATAATCCCGGGCCGTTACAAAGGTGGTATGAGAGCTAGGTTTTGCAATCCGAGTACAATAGGTTGAAGAGGTTTTGAAAATCGCCCAATGTTTGGAAATGGTTTTGAGTTTTTTTTTATAAAGGGAAAAATGAATTTAATTTGAATTAAACATAAATAAATAAAGGGAAACAATCTCGGGGGTAGAGACAAAGGCGATAGACATCCCTTATGGATGTAGAACTCGGAGAACGGAAGGCAAAATACTAGCTTTTATTTACATATAGGCCTAGAAGACTCCAAGGAACACCACAGATGTTGGAGTATTGAGTTAGGAGGCCGCGCGGTTCTTGCCCCTCTAGTCAGCTACACCTCGAAGGGTAGCATAGATCATCTATGTGCTTTATAAATTGGGCCTGAGGGCGATCCTCCTTGAAGTGGATCATATTATCCCATTGATTGCTTCCGTGTTGAGTGCTATTATGCTTAGGCTAGAGAACTAATTGATATGCCCTAACTTGAATCATGTGTTGAATAACCACTACAAAAAAAATTCAATTAATTCGCCACGCTACCTAGCTTTGGCAGGGACTTGGCGTGGCAAATGGTACCCTTTTGCCACGGTATTAGCCACTGCAAGCCTTCAATCCGAAAAGCAAGACAAATTCACAACGAATGGTAGCTTCGGCAAAGGATGTCGTGGCTATTGGGTCGATTTTGCCACCCCTAGTAGCAACGGCAGAATTTTTTCGTGGCTGTTGGGTTAATTTTTGCCGTGCCAAAAAAAGTGAAATTTGACAATTTGCCACTCCAATATACTTATCGTGGCAATTTTGGTGAAATATCACCTTTGTTAATTTCATTAGGTAATTAGCAGCCCTAAACCTTTTATTGGCCGTTCTAGCATCAATTAAATATTTTTTAGCCGCGTAGCACGTAGCCCTCGTTCTTCTTCCTCGTATACCCACCTCTTCTCCAAACTTCCTTTTCATGGCTTCTCCCTCCTTCTCTCCCAACCGGGACTAATCACGACGAACCAGCGCCGGAGGCTATGGAAGCAAGCACTCCTATCCCTCTCGACCTCACGCCCCTCGCGCGATTGCCAACCCGAGGCTTCTTCGCCGCTTCTTCACCCAGATCCGAAAGAGTCACAGATCCTTCATCCTCTCATGGTTCTCCTAGCCGCCCGTCGTTCATCCTTCATCCTTCTTGCGATTCCATTTCGACTCAGCGATTCCAGGTACACTCTTCTTCTTCTCTGCTCCTGGATCTGAGATTGCGGGTCAGGGTTTCAGGTTAGGGTTGAATTTGATTGAATTTTCTCTGCTCCTGGATCTGAGATTGCGGGTTTAGATTGTGAGAATTCAATTCATTTGGTGTTGGTTGGCATGAAAGATTTATGCTTTACACTTGTATTGTGAGAATTCAACTCAGTTGGTGTTGGTGTGAAAGATTCATGCTTCACACTTTATGTTTTGGTTTAGCTTTGTGAGAATTCAATTCATTTGGTGCTGGTGCGAAAGATTCAGGCTTTACACTGTGTGTTTTGGTTTAGCTTGTAAGAATTCAATTCATTTGGTGTTGGTCTGAAAGATTCAAGCTTTACACTGTTTTGATTTAGCTTGTGAGAATTCAATTCATTTGGTGTTGGTGTTGGTGTGAAAGATTCAAGCTTTACACTTATATGTCTTGGTTTAGCTTTTTAGAATTGAATTCATCATTCCCTATTTGCTTCCTTGTAATACTTTTGCTTCCTTTTTTGTAATTTATATGCTCATTAATTATGTGTAAGATTTGTTCTCTTCATAGCTTCCCATTTGATTTCACATCCTTGATATAATTTTCGTCTCCTCTGTTTTCTTACACTGTTGAATTCAGAAGAGCATATCATATGTAGATCTAGTAATGAAGGAGGACAAAGCAGGGATATCATTGCCTTCGACTTCGAGGATTCTTCTCCCAGAGGTGTTGCTCCTAATCTTTGAAAAACTCCCCATCCGTTGTGTCCTCTGATGCAAGGCGGTGTGCAAGCAATGAGGTATCTCATGAATCTTTTCTTTTAATCGGAATGAGCTGTCCAAATCTTATCATCCTAAAACACAACTTCTTGAATTGGTTGGACCCTTCGCAACACACGGGCATTTTCCCAAATGAGTATCTAAGAGGCAGCCCTCAAGATGGAGATTTAGAAGCCGCTGCAATAGGAGAATCGATGCCCCATCTGGTGCATCTCGAGTTCCAGTTCTGTAAGCTCGCAGCTAAAGGGCTTGCTTTCATCGCTGAAGGATGCAAGAGCCTGGAGCATATGGATCTCTCTGGCTGTGCAAACTTGACAAGTCGAGAAGCAGTGAACGCATGCACAAAGCTGAAGCACTTGAAGACGATTAAGAGGCCGAGCTTCTTCATCCCCAGGTCTATCTCCCATACTGAAAGGTACGGCCATTGGAACTTGTACGATGAACGGTTTCAAACTGATATCTTCAGGATATGATGATGTTAAGGACTACCAACTACTAAGTCATGAAGATGGATGTGGCTGCTTGCTACATATAGCTCGTCTTGATGCCCAATTGATGCCATTACGCGGCATTTGGCAGCCAGCGTGTCGAATTCATCATTTCCTTTATTGTTGTACTTGTTTTGCAAATCAGGTTTTGGTGGCACGTGATTTATGTTCTTGGTGCTTTCTTAAAACCATTTCTTATTGCAGTTGGCAGTCATGTTCTTAGTGTGTTATGGCTTTATAGTCCTTGTCAAGTGGGCTTAACCTTGTATGTTGCAAGCCATTAGTAAATCTGTTGAGCAATGCATGAAGTTTTACCCTGGATTCGTTCAACACTATGCTTTGTATAAGAAAAAACACATATAGGGTTGTTACTAAACAAGTCAATATTTGTATGTTTGATTCAAATTGATGTTCGACAACTTTGAATAACCCAAAATTTGTGTAATTTATCAAATTTCCCCTAATCTACTATGGAGAACTTTTATATTAAACCACTTAGCAAAGTTGCATCATAGTAAACAAAAAATGTTATCAAATAAACCGTCACCAACAAACAATGTCATCACAAATTATTGATATCAATGAAGTGTAATCAGATATGTCATCAATGAATAAAAATGTAATAAACATGTCACCACAAGTGATTGCATCAATGAAGTGTAATCACAAATGTGTCATCAGTGAATAAAAGTAGAATCGACAACAATATATCGATATACAATTGATTAAATTAAAAAAAAAAGTGGCATCAAACGATTTGATTAAAAAAATGGCATCAAATAATTACATTATAAAAATGACATCAAAACACTACCTTGAAAAAGTTGCATCACATTGAAGAAAAAAAATGTCATCGAAACACTAATGTGAAAAAATATGGCATCACGGTAAAAAAAATATTATCAAAAAGTTGACATAAAAAAAGTGTCATCAGTAGCCAACAGTAACAAAAAAATGGCATCAATAGTCAATGTGAACAAAAAATGTCATCACGGTAAAAATATCATAAATGGTCAACGTGACATCACTACTTTGAAAAAATATGGCATCACGGTAAAAAAATATCATCAAACATTTGACATAAAAAAAATGTCATCAATAGTCAACAGTAGAAAAAAGGCATCAATGGTCAACGTGACATGGCAGGACATTAAAAAAAATGTCATCAAAGTTTGAAAAAATGGCATTTAAAAAGTGTCATCAAACCATTTCATTATAAAAGTGGCATTAAAGCGAAAATAAAATATAATAAAAAAGTGGCATCAAAACGGCAAAAATGGCATCACAAAATATGTCATCATAAAAAATAAAAAAAAATAAAAAAAAAAAAAAACCCGAAAGAGTTGGTCAACGTTGACCGTTGACCGTTGAACGTTGACCGTTCAACGGTCAACGTTGACCGGTCAATGGTCAAACAGTTGACCATTGACCATTACTACTTCACTTAGGAAGGGTGTTAGCTTACCTAATTAAATTAGTTTGGGTGCTAATCACCTAATGAAAGGTTCAAAATAAGCTAGTTAGCAAAAACACCCAAAAACCAACCCGCTCGCCTGATGGCCTCCCTTCATCAGATTGATTTACCCTTCTCTCAGTCCTCATCTTCCATTTTCCCGACCTCCTGTCTCACTCATCCTCTTGCTATCTATTCCCGGCCCGCTTGGCTCTTCTGGATCTCGTCATCTTTCAAGGTACTGGTCTCTTTTTCACGCATTTTCCCTGGAACCCTAAACTTCTCTCATCTCCTCTATTTTCAATTCTGAGAAATCTGGATCTCGTTGATTCGAGAAATCTAAAACCCTAAAGTGGTAGATCTAACCTCCATGTTCTCTCCTCTTCCATCCCTCTTTGTCATTCTTCTGCTCTTTTATTTTCCTTTCCCTGAATCTCTCTCCTTCTCCCCCTACTACCTACTAGTCTTTTTCAATCTCTCTCGTCACTCCTGCTCCGGCTCGTCGGCGCCGCTCTTGCCTACTCTTCTTCAGCCATCGCTATCCTCTCTCTCCGCTATCAGTTTTCTCGCAACTCTCAAGCTCTCGATGCTCTCCGGAGTCCGGCCTCATTGATAAGTCTCGCTCTGGCATCACCAAGTCGCTACTCAAACTCGCTCGCCGCTGCCGTGAAGAGATCCACTCGTGCTCACTGCTCAGTCCGGCTCCCTCTCGCCCTCTCAGCATCTCTAACGTGCTGCACTCCGCTTGTGCTCAGTCCAGCTCCTTCTCCGATTCAAGTATTGAGTATGCAATGTAAGTTTTATTTTATTCAATTTGAAAGATCTCTCGATCTGGATCATTTTTTTTATTAGGGTTCAAATGAATAAAGATTAGGGTTTATTTGATTTCTTGAAAATCAAAATTTTAGGGGATGAAAAATCAGAAATTGGAAGAATTAGGAATTGTTATTTCTTAGGGTTTATTTGGAGATTGATCATTCTTGGGGCTTTCTTGGCAGCTGCATATGAGAAATATACAATTTGATGCGTTTCTTCTAAGTATTCCTAGTCAGTATGCTATTTGACTTTGTGGAGAAGGGGTTATATATGGATGGATGTCTTTTTCGCCGTTAATAATAATCCATATCTTTTGTCGGTTTAAGAAGAACTCCCATGGCATAGCCTCCACCTCTCATATTACTTGTTCCGTGAGTTTTTATTTGTTGATAATAGAAGTAATAAATACCATAACCATCTATTCATCCTTCTTTGAATTTTTTGGATTCTTTCATCTAATTAAATCCTGATTTTAGGATTTATTTTTTGCCAGTTGCAAATTCAGCTCTCTCGAATTAGTCTCTCATGCATATGAATTTATTAGAGGTAATGAATCTATCCTACATACTTCTTTGCTTTTTTATTTCCCTGAATGTTCATTGGCCAAATCTTTGCAATATTATTTAGGATCTAGGAATTGGAGCAAGAAGATATTGTCGACGTTTCTAGAGGTTATGCATACCTCTTTTGAGGAAGTTGAGCGACTTGAGTGGCTCGCTGTCTAGGAGCTCTAGATGAGTATTCATGGAGAAGTGTGGACAAAACCCAACTAGGGGTTACCTCAAGTAATGAATTTTGTTTTTCAATTTCCCTTGCTATTGATTTATAGTATATCTTGATTTATAATTTATCCCTTTATTTAATTAGAGTGAATACAGTGGTCACTAGTTATCGATTTCTCCAACTGATGTAACAAATTGCAAATTGCATTTTTTTTCCAGCTTCCTTGCTCTTGATCAAAGATAAAGAAGAGAGATCTAGCAACTCTCGAACTAACTTACTGAAGCTTTGAACATTTTATTTCTGACCTAGTTTTTTTTTTGTGGATATTCCTCCCTTCTTGTTTAATTGAATCGTCTGTTACTTTATTATTGATTGTAATTGCTGATTTTTGATAGGTTGAATGACTTTATTCTGCTAGTAAGTCGTTCTTGTCTAGTGTTAGGATATCCAGCAGCTCATGTACCAATTTTACAATGGCTAAGCCCTTATTTGAACTTCTGTTTTTTATACCTAAACCTGCAATGTAAGATCTCTTACTCGATGACAATCCTTTCTTCTAGAGTTTGGAATTGCTGCTTATGTGCAAGGGAATTGGAGCTTGCAAGCAGTACATCCTAGGCCACAAGGAAGCTTTGTTATTTTATTGATATCACATTGATAAATCTCTTCCTTCAATTTTTTCTTGGTTTCTAATTCTGGACTTCATTTTTTATTATTAATCCTGGATTTCATATCATGTTGTTGATTATCGTTTTTGTGGTTTTTGGTAGGGTTCCAAACAACTTCTAGTGGAAGAGCATTTGATCTTGTTGAAGGATTTATGTGCTTGGGAAGTTTTCTCATCTGATGATTTGATGCTAGCTATTTTTCTTTTCATATGATTTACATATTGATTTCTAAATCTATAATAAATTTTCTTAATGCTCATGATTTGTTACTAGCAGAAAGCTATCTCATTGGCTGAGTGAGTTAGATGCGATTGCTCGAGAAGTTGAGGCAGAACTGGTCTCAAGAGACATAGGTTGCCATTTAGTAGACGTCCTAGAAGGAGTGATTATGGTTCTTTTTGATGTCAGATGCTTTAAAAGGTTACCTGTTGCTGTAGACCCCAATTTCTCATACTTGCATGAGGTCTTAAGCTCTGGATTTGGCAGTGGTAATTCCTTTTATTGTCCCTTCTCATGTCTTTTTAAATTGCAATAGCCTATTTAACTATCTACCGGGTTATATTTTTTCTTTTGAATTTATTATAAGGAAACTTTTATCAACTTAAGAAAACCAGTTTTCTTTCTTTTTTCAGATATTTAGTAATATCAAATATTTTATCAGCTGCTGTTACCCGTAAATGTATAATGTTGCATCCTAGATATGGTTTCCTATCTCAAACTGCAACTGTTGTTGATTCTCTATGGGAAATTTTGCTGAGATTGCTTTTGCATTGCTAATTTTTCCTAATATAGAGCACTGAAGAAGCTGTGAAGGTTGGCTCATGAAATTGGTTTTCTTGTTATGATTAAGGTACATCTATTCTCTTTTATTAATTCTGATATTAATACATGATGAAAGGATCCTAGACGAAGATGTGAACTAGGTATTTTGATCTATTGATGCCCAAGATCCAGCATCTGATGTTTTGTAAAACTTGTGATGATGCATATCTGAGCTCCTATAGTAAACTGTTTTGTGTTGGTTCTTTTCTAGATGGGGGAAGGAGTTTCAAACCAGAGAAGGAATATGAAGACCTGGGTAGAGAGGTTTTTCTATTTCTGAATCACATGTCATGGTTGCTGTTTTAGTTCTTGTTCCTCTCCTTTGCAATGCTATTGTTAATTGAACTTATTAAATTGCAGGTTTACAATATTATCTAGTGACCCTTTCTAGAGGGGCATTAGGCAGGCATGTATGTTGATGAGCTGGACTGCAAGGAGGAGGCACTTCATAGCCCAGGCCAGCCTACCGTGGTGTAAAGTCACCTTTTTCTTTTCTTTTCTTTTATAAATGCACTTTATAGCCCGGTTTTGTAGTTTTTTTACATTTGATTATATGTGTAAATTTTGTATAATTAATAAAATTTTGATTTTTTTTTCGAAATATGTAAATTGTGTAATATTTTATTTTAAAAAAAATTATTGGACTTTTTAGCCCGAGTCTGAAAAATCTTGGCTAAAAAGCAGATTTTTTTTATTCTCCACCCACGTTCTAGCTACGGCAGCTTGCCGTGGCAGAGTGGGCGTCATTTTCAGCTGGGGTCGCTTGCCGTCGCTTTTTCCGTGGCTAATATCCTTGCGACGGCTCGTAGCTGAAGCTACCAAATTTTGCCACCGCCCGGTTCGCCACCCCCCCCCCCCCCCTCCCATTTGTCGTCGCAGAGCCGAAGCTAGAAGCCTTTTGCCACCACAGAAAGGCCTTTTGCCATGACATTTTTCCGAGGCTAATTTAATTTTTTTTTGTAGTGAACTGTGCAAACGGGATAGTGGGAGAAAACCTTGTTCTTATGTAATCGGAATTCATGTCTTGTCGGAATAGCCTTGCAATAATTCAAACACCCTGATGGTTCTAACTCCGTCTTCTGCCCCCACCAAAACATCTAGGCATGTTAGCAAGGGTCGAGAAGCATCCGCTCTCCCTGTTTCGAGTATGCTTCAAGGATGACAGTTGTGAACAGGCTCCTCCCAGCTGACACGAGGAAGAGCATTCTTAATTCAAATCGTGGATTCTTCTATACTAATCGGACTTGATGTTGTGTGATAGGCCTAGAACTGACATAATTGAATGTGTGATGACGAATGTTTTGAACTGGTAGCAATGATTGCCTTACTAACTTGTTTCTATGATGATGTGCCTTGGTGCTTGGTATGCTGACTTGCTGGTGAGTAGGTTATGGGTTATATGTCTGGTAGTTCTTTCTTCTTGAACTTGAGTCGTGAGATTCTTCGGTGAGACGGGTAAAAAAGTGGCAGGTGGATTGAGGTCTTCGGATCGGGTCTTTGGTTGTGTGAGATGGGGTGCAGGAATGATGCGTTAGCTTGAGTAGAGCCGAGTGAGTTGAGATGTGTCGAAGATAGTGGTTCGTGAGTATAGATAAGCTTCTAGGTAGGTCTTAGGTGGGGAGTGGGGCTAGTATGTTGAAATTTTTAGGAAGATATCCTAGCTAGGAGTGTCGGTAAGTAGTGGGTGCGCGGTGTGAGCGTTTAGGATAGGAGGGTAGCAATTGAGGTCTAGAGTAGTTACATGAGGGTGACCTTACGAGTGGGTGTGAGTATAGGCAGTTGGCGTAGTTCTAGAGGTGGATGGGCAAGCTAGGTGTTGATCGGGAGAATTGTTGAGGGGAAGTGTTGTGAGGCGGGTTAGTATGCCCAGGGGAGGAGTAGGTAAAATCAGTGGTTGAATTTTGAGGATAGGCGCTGGTGATGAGGGCCTTGGAAATTCGTGGTTAGGAGTAGCACGAGATGAATTTATGCGTAAGAGTTGGTCGAGAGTGGCAGGTGTGAGATGACTAGTATGAGTTGGATTCTTAGAGGTGTCTAGATCAATCGTGAGAGCGGTTTAGTTAAGGACTTGGAATTTCTTTTAGAGGGTAAAGATGGGACTCATATGAGACCCCTAGGGCAAGGACGTGCTATATATGGAGTCTTGGTAGTAGATCGAGTAGTTCAGCTTGTCGAAATGAGGGAATCTTGTGATTTAGGAATTCCGAGAGATAGTTTTAAGTAGTCGAATAGAAGGTAGGACATATGGATGTCGAAGTGGAATGACCCTTAGATGACTTGATGGCATAGGAGTTGGAATAACTAGTAATGGGGTTAGGTATTTGGCCATGATTGCGAGTGGTTATGAGGCTAGAAAGGTTGAATGTGAGCGGGATGCAATGGTGTCTAGAACTAGTAGTGATTTGGGTTGGTAGACCTCGGTGAAATTGATCGTAATGCAAGAGTTGATGGGTAATGGCCGTGTCTTGTCATGATTGGTAGTTATAGGCAGGTTCCCTTGAGGATGTGATCTAGCGTATGCTTTACTTGGGGCCAACTCTGGTGTGAATTCTATGCTATAGACGATGTTGATTCTATGATGTATGGCCGTTGACAATAGTGAACTGTTAGCACTAACATAGTTATTCCCTGAACTCGATGGGATGCTAATGTAAGGAAGTACTTGTTGGCCTCGAATGCGATGACGCTTGGCAGTAGCATGAGTATGATGTGCTTAGCTGATTGATATGATATGCTTACTTGATTCACATGACGTTCTTATCTGATTGATATGGTGTTTAACTTATGTGAGATGATGTGATAAATCCTAACATGAATGATACGATGCTAGATATGTTATGCTATGTGACTGTCCGTGACATGAGTATGACATGGTTATGAATGTGTGATACAATTGTTATGATATATGATGCCTTGAATTGGAATTACTAGGATGACAGAACCGAATTGATGAGATTGGATTCTGACATGGAACCTAGGAGGGGAATATGTGATTTGCCTTTAGAGGAGGATGGTAGGATGAATGGAGAGGTTAGAAATGCTTTTGACTAATGCCAAACTTGAAGTTTTGAATGGGGTTTTAAAGAGGACGTTGTTATGTTTTGAGTTATGATATGACCGAGGAGTCAGAGTAAGGATGTGGTAGGGGTCCATATTACATTCTTGCTATGGTCTATTGGGGATATTATGATCACGGAAACGGTACTGTGAGGATCTCGTAGGGGCACTTATGAGATGCTTACGGGATCAATGGTATGATCCTTGGACTCAGCAATTTCAAACTTCATCCCCATTTTAAAAATAATTTTAGTCTCGGGGACGAGACTTGTTTTTAGAGGTGGATGATGTAAAGGATCGGATTTTTAAAATCCTAATTGTTCTGAAAAAGAGAACTAAAATGAATTTAAATCGAATTAAAAGCTCGTTTAAGGAATTCCGACCCGAATTTAAAATTTTGATGAACGATTCTGTCCTATTACCTCGCGAATTTAAAATAATTATCGGATGGCGATATCCTTTTCGATTTTAAAAATCTAATTGATCGAGAAAGAGGGATTCGGGAAACTATTATTCGGAAACTAATTTTGGGTTTCGAAATTCACGTATTCCGGATTATTTTACCGAGTATGTGATTTGACTGATGCCGCATTTATTACCGGTCCAATCCCCCACCGGTTCCCGTCAAATCAGCCCATCCCCTACCCTTTGCAACCCGGAGCCAGCTACTCCGTTTCCTTCTTCTGTACGCCATCTCCCCCATCACTTCACACCTCTCCCTTCTTCAAATTCTTGAGCTCCTCCCAACTCTTCTGCTGCACTCCATCACCGTTTCACCATAACCATCGCTCCATCATCGTCTCCGAAGCTTCAACCACCACACACACCACCGTCTTCTCCTCCTTCTTTCCTCCTCCCACCTGGAGCTGCCAGCGGAAGGATCCACGCACCCCTCGGAGCCACCGCCAGCTGTCGGAGCAGCCCAGAAGCTCCTAGCGCCGCCACAAGCCACCGGAACTCCATCGCACCGTTTGAGCGCGAACAATCTTCCGGTAAGCCATTCTCCTTCATTTCCGATCCAAATCACCCCAGAGCTCCTCCATCACACTCACCCATGTCCGACACAGGTTTGACGAGCCATCGCGAGCCACCGACGAAGCCCAGAATTCCGATCGAGAGCTCCGAAGTCGTGAAATCACATCGGTGAGCTTCGTTCCTTCCCGTCCTTATACCGTTCATTCTTTCTTTCTTATTGGTCGAGAAGAGAGAGTGAGAGCTGAGTGTAGGAGGCTGGGGAAAGGTCGAGGGCTCCGGTGAGATCGAGAGCTCCGGCGAGCTCGGGAGAGGTGTGAGCCAGTGCGAGGCGAGGCGAGCGAGGGGGCGAACGAGCGTCGTGAGCGAGCGGAGAAGAGCGAGCTGGGAAGACGAGGATGGAACGAGGACGAGGATGTTTTTAGAATGTGAAGAGACAAAAAGTCCCACATTGATTATATAAATAAAGAAGCCATAGTATATAAGCTAATGTGTTACTCATCCTATTGCCAATTGGTTTTAGGATGGAACCCCGCTCGGCTTATGTGCTAGGCTATTGGCGCAAGGGCGCACGTATGCACACGAACCTCGATCCTGATTCCTAACGGACTTCAGTATGGTATCAGAGCGGAAAAGCCAAACGAGTCCGACTGTCGATCCTAGGCTAGCTAAAAAGAGAATGAGATGCTAGACTCGTTGTCCAAGTGTCAACTAGAGGCGAAAGACAAACCTAGTTGCACTTGCTGGGGCGTTTTTAGAATGTGAAAAGACAAAAAGTCCCACATTGATTATATAAACAAAGAAGCCATAGTATATAAGCTAGTGGGTTACTCCTCCTATGGCCAATTGGTTTTAGGATGGAACCCCATTCGGCTTATGTGCTGGGCTATTTGCGCAAGGGCGCACGGACCCCCGATCCCGAGTCCTAACGGACTTTAGTATTGAGAGTAGGCGGAGCTGAGGGCGCAGTTGGGCGCGGTGGCCGGGGAGCGACGTCGAGCCGTAGGTGAGCCATGGCCGGCGGGAGTTCCATCTTGATTTGGAGGAAGATGGACAGCCGTGTGTGTGTGTGTGTGTGTGAAAATTGAACCGGTTGGGAGTTTATTATTACGGGTTCGGTTCGGGTTATCCGTTTAATATTTAACTAATTAACGGTAATTAAAATGTATTATAATATTATTTTAGGATTTAAAAGATAAAATATTATCTCGGGGGATTTATAAAGGGTTGGTTTTATCGAATACAAATGGGTTGGAATTATTTCATAAAGGATTTAGAAAAACTCTCTAAGGATGTTTTATTAAATGGTATTATAAAATATTATATCTAATATAATAAATTTAAAAAAGAATTTAGCGAGTTGATACGGGGTTAGCCGTAGGTTGGTCCGATCTTCGACAACAAGCAAGAAACAAGAAAGAAAGACTCAAGAACTCAAAGAAACTCGGCAAGAACACCAAGATTCAACCAAGACTCAAACAACGCAGCAAGAAAGCTTCAAGAATCGATCAAGAAATCTGCAAGATCAATCAAGAAGTTAAAGAACGCAATAAAGACTCTAAAGAAGGATGCAAGACTCAACAAGACTCAAAGAACGCATCAAGAACAATGCAAGATTCGACCAAGATAGATCAAGATCGATCAAGAACGTAACAAGACTCGACAAAACAATAGCAAGACTCGAAATTGAATAACAAGAATGGAAAGACACGACCGATAAGGACTGAGTCGATCGTAACAAGACACGACAGAGGGTAGGAACCAATACCAATGACTACACAACCCGCCTCTACAACCCTACACAATCAAGCGGACAACTTGAAGCACAAGGAGGGGGCTTGTGGATACTAGATTCACCAAGTCTTGCGAAGTTGATGAACGACAAAGCAAACCAAGCTAAAACAAACCAATTCGATGATCAACGAGCACAGCTCTAGTTGGATCAACAAGACACTCCATGTGTTTCACACAATTTGAGAGATCTAAATTCTATTCATAATGTTCTAATTGAATTACAATAGGAGAACTCGGAATATATAGGCCACGCAGGGCTGTTGGGCCGAGTTAGATGATAAAATAAGATAAAACTAACATCTAATGGAAATAATAAAAATAACCTTAAAGTTTCCTAAAATAACTTAAGTAAAAGAAATACTAAAAATAGGAAATAAACATAATGTTCAAGACTTAATTAAAATCCCGTCAAAACAGTGACAGCTTGCAAAGATGTGCATTTTCGGCCAACTTTGAGGTCGAATCTGGAAAAACCTTCAACTGCAAATTTGTAGATCTCTTTGTCCTCGTTCCAACAAGATATGGCACGCCTCAATCCGATAAATATTCAATCCGTACGACCCATTTTACAGAGACGTCGAAAATCTGTCAAGTATTCTGAACGAGTTTAAAACGTCATTTGCACCTTTGAATCTTCTCCCAAAGTGGAGCCTTCTTCTTCCTCTTGAGAATGACATCGTCCTCCCTTCCTTGAATCATAGGTCCATCCTCATGTAAGATATGTGCGTCCGCAAGTGGTGTCTTGGAGGGTCCCGCATCAATCTCCCTTTCTTGAAAAGGATTCGTCCTCGAATCCAAGGCCGCATTTGATTCCGCAAAGGCATCCACACGAGCTCCTGGATCGAAAACCTCATGTCCATGGAAACTCATCGCAAGACCAATTGTTGTAGGGATCTGTTGTGAGCTGAATCTGCCATGATTTACAGTAACTTTTATATCGATTTCTGTATACATTGCATTCATTTGGGTTTAGATAGTACATAATCTATGTAGTTTATGTTTATTTGTCAAATTATGGAATCTACGAGACCCTGAGTCCAGATCCGAGCCAGTCGAGTAAACCCACTCGAGAAGACCTAGTCGGCAACACTTCTCTACTCGATCTCGAGGAGGCTTTGTCGAGGTCGACGAGCACCAGGAGCCAAGACTGAGCCACATCGAGCAGAGCTAGCCAGGAAGTCCAGTCGACGATCCACCCTACTCGAGGTCGACGAGCCCTTGTCGAGGTCGAGTAGGCCAGTGTCCAGGAGCCAAGAGCACCAGGAGCCAAGACTGAGCCACATCTAAGGTTTTTAAGGTTTTGGCTTTCTGCGAAAGTTGATTGCCGGGATTCTAAAGGCTTTTGAATATAGTTAATGCAAGTTATTTCTTTTCATTCAATGTCTGTTATTGTGATGAGCCGTGAGTAGTCCACCCACTTATGGGGCTGGGGTGAGCCCGACGGTGGCCATGTGAGGCGATGCGATAAAGGTCAGATGTTTTTGTGCAATTCATCTTCTATCCCTATAAACATGATTCTTTTGCGAGAGTTGAAGGTGATCCTTGTTTGTGTTATTGAAGCGAAAGTGATCTTAATGCAACTTGGATTAATTATGTGAAAAAGGGTTAGTAACAATTAGGGTTTATGCGAAAGCCTCTATTTGCCTATTTGTTAATGACGAAAGTTATTTGATGGAAAGCATGATCTTTTATACCTTTATGTGTTACTTTGCATGGTTATCGTTGTGGTGTTGAAACCCTGGCTTTGGAAGTCTTTTAGCATATTGATTTATTTTCATCAAAAATCTGAATTTTGTTCGAGATTCTGCAAATTTATATTTTCTGTCTTTCTTGTCGACATAGAGTAGAGTTTCGTCGATCTCGAGTAGGGACTTAGTCGAGATCGAGTAGGTCCGGTCTAGGTCAAGTTGGTTTTCTTCTGTTCTTGTCGATTTCAAGTTTCTGTCTTTGCATGCTCTAGTCGATCTCGAGTAGTGGTAGTCGAGATCGAGTAGCTTGTCTTCGTCGAGTTGTTTGCTTTCGATTTTGTTTTCTGTTTTCATCACTTTTCTTGTCGATATCGAGGACAGCTAGTCGAAGTCGAGTAGCTTCTGTGTCCTCGAGTTACTTTCTGCTTTGCTTTATTTCTTGCTTTATTCTTTGCCTTTGTTTTTTTTCTTTTTTTCCTGTTTCTTGCGTCTTTTCTGTGTTTCTGTCTTTCTGTTGCCTTTGTCTATGAGAATGTACAGCTACCTAAGAACTCCTGACGTGCTTCCTCGTGGATTCGATCCTGACTTTCTCTTACTGCATTGGAGGAGTCTTGTATTTATTTGCTGGGGCCTAAGTCTGGTTTGATCTATTTTCATTATATTTCATACTTGATTCACTCCTTACAACAAATTGGCGCCGTTGCCGGGGAGGCAATCAATCGCGCCTTAGGTAGTCAGTTCTCACTGTTTCTTTGAGTTACTTTTCAGGTGTATGCGTTGTTCTGGTCAAACACCTGAGTTTGACAGCTTAGACGAACCGGAGCGCTACCTACACATCCACTCTAAACTCAAAAGGATCATGGCGGCTGCGGAGACACAGGAACTGCTGGTCGCTAGGCTTACTAGGGAATTGGCCGCAAAGGATACTGCTATCGCCGCTAAGGATGCTGTTATCGCCGCTGACAGAGCAGCAAGGGAACAAGTACAGGCTGAGCTTGCCCAACATCCAACCACGGCAGAGGACTACATGCACCAAGCTCTCGTCGTGCCTGAATCGGCGATTCTTATCCCTGATACTCTTTTGAAATTCGCACTCAATTTCTTATAGAGCTGAAAAATAATGCCTTTTATGGTAGATTTAATGAGTGTCCTCTTGAACATATCACAAACTTTTCTGACATGTGCCGTACTATTGCTGAAGGTACAACTCTGGAATATGTCAAGATGAAATCTTTTCGCCGGTCTCTCGCTGGGCCTGCACTGAAATGGCTGGAAGGGCTGAAAGCAAGATCACTCACAACCTGGGCCCAAGTAGAGCAAGAGTTTCTGAACAAATTCTCCCCACCCGCCAAAACAGCACATCTCCGCCAGAGAATCACCGCCTTCAAACAGAAGCAAGGGGAACCGCTGGCAAAGGCATGGGAGCGCTACAAGGAACTTCTGCGATCTTGCCCAACTCATGGACAGCCACCCTACGTCATTCAGGAGATCTTCTTCAACTCTCTTGATCAAGTCACTAAGGACAGAATCAACCATTATACTTGCTATGAGTATCTGACAATGCCGCCAAGTGACGCATGGGGTGTGCTAGAAAAGCTCACTAACTACGACAACAAGTATGGGTCTACTGCAACTTATGAAGAGAACTCATACGCCAGGCCAGCACCATCCATGCCCCTATATGAGCCACCTAAGGAGATTGATCCTGATGTTAGGGAGCAGTACTACAGAGACCAAAATAAGAAGCTCATCAAGCAAGTAAAGTATCTCTCTGTCAACCAGCCTTGCATAGAATGCGGATCGCAAAGGCACACCACTCCTGAGTGCCCACACGCAGAACAAGTCAGGATGGCAGAGCATCATGAGGATGTGGCTTACGCAGGGGGCCTTAGTCGCTACATGGGAGACCAAAGGTTTCAGCAACCACAATGGAACCAAGGTGTCCCTAGGAACCCCCCGCCCTACAGAGCTCCAGGACATCCGGAAAGGGAGCAGAAAAATGTCGATCCCATAGAAAAAGGTCGTATCAAAATAAAACTCAAACCTACAAACTAGTATAGCAAGTAAGCAAGAGGTCGATCCCATAGAAAATCAAGTATTTCTCCACAATTTGTATTTACCAATTAGTAGAAAGGGGGGTTTTGGTGATTGAAACAAGAAAGAAAGCAAAATAAATTATAAACAGATTGATGCAAAACAATTTAGAGAAGATCGATTTTCTCTAAATTGTTTATTTCTTTGTTTTGTGTATTTATTGATTTTTGTGCATATATCTAACCCGTTGTGAACCTATCTTACGGTTCACAACGCCCTTGCTACTAACTTTTTAAGATGTTGAGATTAGCGCAGTTTGAAGGTGAGAACTTTCACCAATACTTCACTAGATTGCATGAGTATGTTGACGACCTTGGTTCGTGGGGTTAACAATTCAGCATCCGAGATATGATTATGTTCATAATTGATGGCATGACTGTTGAGACACGAGCGCTTGCTGAGCACTTGAGTAACGGAGGATTGTCGGGTTTGTGGGATTTTTCTGTTATATGGATTACCATGTTTCACAAGAAGTCTTGCTCGCTACGTCTTCTCCGCCAATGTAGGACTCTGTCATACACCTGGAGGATCCATTGCACACTCTTACTCAAGTGGTGCAGTAGTTAAAGGAAGGAGAAATGAGCCGAATTGGAAAATTGGAGGAATAAACGAGCCGTTGTAAAAAAATTAGAGAATCAAATGAGCCAACTCATTCAAATTCTAAGTGCAAAAGGTGAGAAAGAAAGGAGCTTCGAAGAAGAAGAGGAAGAATTGGTTGCAGACAACGATAGTATCTTCGACGATGGAGGAGAGGGTCTAATGCTTCCTAACTTGGAATCTCATGAGTCGATGTATGAGGTTACATGTGATGTGTCTCCTACTCCATCTGCAACATCCATTCTGAGCTCGCCCATTGATGAACCAGGTCTAGAGCCATCAGCTGAGGCTCAAGAGGTAATCAAGGTAAACTTTTGCAATTTTGAAGGTAATGGTGATTATGTTTGTCCTTTTGATTGCTATTTTGAGAAGCCACCAGCGGAACTGTGTTGGTGATATCATATTCCTTCTGCAGAGAGTCATGCTAGACTCTTTGATTGATTAAAAGGGTTCGTGAGTTCCACATTTTATGCTTTCAATTTATTGTGCTATGATGTGCCTTGTAAGATGTGTGCACAAGAATATGATAGGCTACTGAGGGCCTTGACAATGTCTGAGAGATAAGGTCTTGAGATTGAGAATAAGTCAAGCCAATGACATTAAAAAAAAGGCGCTTCTCGGGAGGCAACCCGAGGTAAGTTTTAGTTATTTCAATTCCTAGTTAGCTAGTTTTCTTTTCAATAAATTAGGTTTTCCATTAGGCATTTGATAGTTGTTCTTAGTTTTTGGATAGACTAACCTTTCAGGAAAGGTCGCCGCCTTTAACCCGCCGCAATGCTCAGATCCGACCTATAGAGACCCATCCACCACATTGTGAGTATTTCATTCATCTCTTCCTCTATGTTTTTTTTTGTCTTTAATGTTTCATTGAGGACAATGAAAGGTTTAAGTGTGGGGGAGGGATTGCATTGCAAATAGATAGAGTTTGCATATCATGTTTATGTATGTTATCATGTTTATTTATGTCTTCATATTTATTTTTATTCATATATCACATTAAAAAAATTCAAAAAAATATCATGCATTGCATTTAGGTGTTATTAAAGATACCCATCTTGGTTTAGTTTGTCCTCTACTTTATTTTTATGATCTTATTGCATAAATCCCATGATTTGATTGAATTGCTTGAAAATGATTTTTGGAGCATGATTTGAGAATATAATTGAGCAAGTATGGTTCATAGTTTAGGTTAAATTGAAATCTAAAAAAAAATATAACCCTTTTGAGTTTGATTTTGGCCTTATAGGGACTTTACATATTATTCCCTTTTGCTTTTATTGTGTGATTATACGCTTCATATGCTTGTTTTTCAGGACCGTATTGCACATGTTTGTTGCTTGTGAATTTCAATTGATTGAGGCATGTTTTCTTTAGCCATATTATACCTTATGTACCCTTTGCATTATCCTTTGCTTGAAGCTCATCTTAGCCTTAAAGCCTATTTTTTTTATGTAGCTCCCCAAAAATATATCATAGCCAATGATTAGCCTGACCCTATACGGGAATTAGGAGGAGAATTGTTGAAAAATCTATATGTTGGAGTTGCTTTGAGTGGAGATGATGTATGTATGGTTGTGTATTGCGAGAGGCATACCCGAAATAAGGTAACCCTTCTTGCATAATAGAGATGACTTGTCACTAGGGGCCTATGGAGGATAAAATTCACTTGGGAGTAAAAGTCTAGTAAGTTTGGACCTAGGGAGGATAAAATTCACCTAGGGGCAAAAGTAAGCATAAAAGAAAATAAAGAAGTCATCTTCCAAATGGAAAAATTGCATAAGTTGTATGGCTATTGAAATCGACGAGTGCTTATTGATGTGTATTGGAGTTTATGTTATTGGAATGGTTTGCGAAGTATGGAAGTTTTGGTGTTGTTCTGGTTGGTTGTTGTTCCTTTTTCCCGGATTTTTAGCACCACAAGCCTAAATATTTCTCATGCCTTATGTTTCTACCAAAGCCCCATTACAACCCTATAAAAGTCCTCATGATGTTGTTTGCAAGTGATAACTTTCACGGTGTATAGAGCATTTTGAATTGAGTTGAGAGTTGGACTTTAAAGCCTAAACACATGAGAGCTTGAGTGAAACACATTATCCCGGTGACGCTGGATTAAATTTGCCTTTACTATTGGATCGCTCATATATTCGCTAGGATATTTGTTCTCTCATTCATGTCTCCTATTGCTTGATGTTGTTTTTCTAAAACTATAGCATGAAGATCTTATTTGTGGGATGATCAATTCTATATTTGTTTTTCATTGCTTGAGGATAAGCAAAAGCTTAAGTGTGGGGGAGTTTGATAGCATGTATTTACATGGTCATAATAGGTTACATTTAGTTTACTTATGATGCATATCATGCATGGGTTAAGTACAATTTGCATATTTGCTCTTTATGTTGGTGGAGTCGGAATCTACACACTTTTATTGATTATTTCAGGCAAATGTGGATCCGAGGATGAGACATGGTTTGGTGATGCATTAGATGAGAATGTCTAGTTGATCGGAGAAGCTTACATGAAGATCTCAAGAGGTCCTGAGAAGAAGAAGCGGACCTAAACGAAGAACAAGTCTGCAGAAGTTGTCGCCAGACATGCTGAACTTGTTTTGCACTTTCCGTGAAAGACAATATGTCGTGGCCGCAGCATGCATGCCGCGGCCGCAGCCAGGGCCGCTGCAGCGGGATGTGGGAGAACGACTGATGTCGCGGCCACAACAATTGGCGTCAGCGAGTGAACGCTGCGTTTTAATTTAATAAAAACCCTAGTTTTATTCTAGTTGTTTAGTGGTCGACTTTGGATCTTTTATAAGGCCAATTTTAGTTTATTTTCCATGGCTTCTATTCTATTCTTTCATCAGACACTTTAGAGATTTTGAGCGATGTCTTCCATGAGGAACTAAACTCATCTATTATGCCTGCAATTTGAAGCTTTATTTGGATTGATTGTGAGTTTCTAATTCTCGTTGTTCCTTGTTTCCTATATTTGAATGCTTCAACTTCTTTGTGCTTGATTGTCTATTGTTTTATTCTATCTAGCCCGCGCAACTAGTTAGAATCAATTCAATTGCTAAGGTTTTGTAGATTCCTGATTGTGAACCTTAACCTAAGTGGCAAACTTGTTCCTTTAAGGCTGATTGAACTAATTGAATGAGTAGGAAGTTGAATGTGTTGTTAAATCCCTCTTTAAGGATTGAAAATACCTTGGCTAATCTCTGAACTTAAAGCTATAAATTGGGTTAAATCCTTCTTTAGGGACTGTTCGATTGATAAGGGTTTCTAGGACTGATTGGACTAGTAACTATATTAGGTCGGGACAAGGGCATTCATAGGAAACTTAATAGGACGAGAAGAAGTTACAAGGATCGCTTCAACCAAATAAAGTGGAAAATTGTAGGTAGAATTGTTTCTCCTAATTGTCTAAAATAAATTCATTTACTTTGCTTTCTTTACTCCACTTTGATAAAAGCTGGAACTTTCACACACAAAAACCCCCCAAATTGGTTACTTTGATTGACACTTGAATCAAACATAAATTATAACTTTCCCTGTGGATCGACCTCTTGCTTATTGCTATACTTGCTATAGGTTTGAGTTTTCTTTGGCGGATCAACGACAGGTTTTCCCTCCGTCAATCCATTTAATCGTTTTCTGCATATATATATAAACTGCCAGCATGCTTGTGTGAGTTAAATTCAAGCACTGCATTAGAGCATCCTTTATTCTAGGTATAGGCGTATTATATGTCCTTAACGCGGTCAGAGAACCCGCGGGCGGACTCTTGGCCTGACTTGGTGGTATAGTTTCAGGTACCCGATACACCGCTTGATTTTGATGCTGTTATGACAGGGTCCATTCATATGGAGGAGAGTGAGTGTTTAAAACTTGACTTCACCAGATTCATGCTTTTGGGATTTCTTCCTACTTACACTCTGTTTTGACCCGGCTTTGCCGTGACACTGATTGTATCTTTTTCAGAACTTAGTCCTTTGTAATGTAAAAGGGTTTTCCGCATTGTAAACTTAGGATAGGTACAGTGGTTTACCCCAGGGTCTCCAACGAAGGTTCCGGATTTGGGTGCGAAATCCCACTTTAAACTACAAATCTTTGGTTTCAAACCTTCAACCTGTACTCGGGGCGCAAGATTCCAACGAGGGGTTTCATCCCTCGAAACGTAACTCGGGAATCATAATCCCGGGCCATTGCAAAGGCCATAAACTCACCACCACCATCTGTTTAGAGTTAATGGAAGATTGTAATTGGGTTTGAACCATTTTACGGAATATTTCGAATGTTTGCAACACTTGGGATTTGAGAGACAAGAAATAAATCCAACAAAATTTACTATGATCATCAACGAATTGAACAAAGTATTTATTTCCATAAATTGAAGGAACTGACGCATGACCCCAAACGTAAGCATAAACTAAATCAAAACAAGCAGAACTAGATTTTTGGATGGATGAAATCCGTCTTCAATTGTTCCCTTCAGGAGCATCCGACCCTGCAAATCTTTCACAAAACAATGGTTATGATGAAGCTCAATAAAAAAAATCATTGTCTCTGGTAAGGGATGTTACAAGTAAATTTTTGGCAATTGTGGGAACAACAAGTACATTGCGTAGAGATAAAGAATGACCAATAGAGGAGCCAGTATGAGTAATAGGGATGGTTTTACCATCTCCAAGAGCAAGGTGATCAGTACCGTCATATTCGGATCAAAGGGAGAGATTTCTCAAGCTGTTAGTGACATCCACATACCACGATGGATTAACAAATGACCCTATGGCTGCGTGATTAGCTGATTTGGGAACATTTATGGACGAAAACCGAGTGGCATCAAGCCTATTGAAGCAATTCCTAACGGGGTGGCCAGGACGATCGCAAATCTGACAAACGGGACGAGAAGACCGTTGGGAAGAGGATTTGGCATCTGAGGAGTAATTAAACGAACGAACCCTACCTCGACCTCAGACTCGACCGCAATCACCATGATCACAACCACGAGTAGAAGCGTCTGACCGAGGCTGAGATGTGCTGGATACGGAGTTGGACGCCATCGGTGCAAGAATGACTAGTGTTGTAGGCGTTCCTCTTCATGGAGCAGCAGGCCGGTTAACTCATCAGGAATGACTGCTTCGACATGAACATTAACAACGGCCTTGAACGCTCCATATGAAGCATCCAGGGGCATGAGGAAGAGAGGCGACGAGAACGCCGTCTTGAACAAAGTACTAGCATTTAGCGAGGGCGTCAGTAATGGATCGTTTTTTCTCAATATAATCCATCATAGATAGAGAGACCTTCGACAGGTTCTGAAGTTAGCCTTTAAGATTCATGAGACGAGCACGTGCTTGGGACTGAAACATCGAGGAGATCATGGTTCAGGCGGCATAGGAGGTGGTCGCCTTGGCAACATAGCATAGGAATTTTTCTGACAGGGTGGAGTGCAACCAGACAATGACAAAGTGATCGTCTTTGCACCATGTCGTGTACTCCGGGGTGGGAGCAGCACCGGTTGCAGGAGCAGCCATGGGTTCTTAGAGAACATAAGGCTCAAGGTCATAGGCTTCAAGAGTGGAAAGGACAATGCTCCTCCATGAGTAGTAATTGGAGCAATCAAGTTTGATGAAAAGGTTAGGGAATTCCATATTTGTGGAGCTACCGGTAGACAGAAGAATGGTGTTGTTGGACTGAGAAGTGAACATGGTGACAGACAAAGGCGGATGAGCAATGCTGAGGGTTGAATGGCTTGTATAAGAGAGAAGAAAAAACATAAGCTCTAGATACCTTGTAAACCACTAAAAAAAAGGCAAACAACGCCCCTAGAATCAGAAAATGGAGTCGGCGACGTTCAATTAGACCGGTAAAGGAGAACCGATACGGTTAAAAGGGTAGAGAATATGTGCTCAACCGTGGCAAATGGAGTCGGTGACGTTCAATTAGACGGTAAAAAAAAATATATGGATAGGGTAAGGTAAGACAGTGGAAGTGCCAAGATCGAAACCCGCTCTAATACCATGTAAGATTGTATAACTTGACTTGTATTTTATCCCTTGATATGATTACAATATATAATACACTTGTAAATCTTATCTTGAACTAAGATAGATTAATCTCAAGATAAATCTTTATCCTAACTAACTATCTATCTATCTAAAGAGATTTGATTTTATCTTACATAGATTAGGTTTTACTCCCTCCGATTGGATATATAAGGCATTGGGATTTTGTGCACGTAGTTTAAGGAGCTTAAAATCCACCCCTTATACTTATTATTTTAGAAGCAATGTCTTCAGCAAAAATTGAGCCACGTGTCAATCGTTTGAGCAGCCTAATAAATCACTTTCTCAACCCACGTTCTCTTCAACTGCTCAAACCGCCTTTCTGAAATTGAAGTAACCATGGATTCTATAATCGTTCTTCCTCAATTCCTCAAATCGTTCTTCCTCAAATGCACTTTCTTCATCAAAGGTAAGTTCTTTAGTCTCCTCTTTACTCTCTTAGTAATTATTATTTTTTGGCCAGCGCCTTTACTCTGTTAATAAACGCTCTGTTTCTCTCTGAAATCCTTCCATGGTTGTCACCTCTCTCGAAGCCAAATATGAAGTTCTCCCATGGAATCTCTTACTCAAATATCGCTCCCGACGACGAATTTCGAGGAGCCAAGCGAAGCCCAGACACCGACTTTGGTGGCGCGAAGAACCGAATATGGGTGTGCGTGGTACATTCTAGTGGTTGGCGATGATGCTCTTGCGCTGACCTTCTTCAATTGTTCTCCCCCGCCCCTATTCAATTGCTGAATTTTTCTTGATTAGCTTTACAAATTGCATATTATTAGAATGCTCTTGATCTGATTTGTTTGTTGGTTTGTGTTTGATTTGGTGATTAGTCGGGGTGGCTGAATTGGTGGCTGGAGGTGGCAATCGATTGCAATTGAAGGCAAGATGCGTCAAATCGAGGTAAAACACTCTCTATTCGCCATTTGCTTACCAATCGGATCTGTATACTAGGTTGATTAAGTTAGAGAATTTTGGGTTAATGTATAACACACAAGGTGTTCGATGAAATGCTTATTTGCTAAAGTTTTTATTTGTGATTGCTGGTAGCTCATGTGAATGTGATTGTGATTTGTGATTGTGATTTCATAATACCGTTTTAAATTTTGTGTTGATTCATTTGAGTTTATGGATGACCAAAGGGAGATAGAATTGTGAGATGACTTTTATATCATAACTATGGTCAAAATTGTTGCACTCACTAAGATGACCAAGTCTAAGTTTATACAGAAATATGTGATGATTTTTAGGGATGCATTGCTTGATCTCTGTGAATATTACACTTATGTGATGGTTACCTCACTCACTAAGATGTAACCTTCTATAGGTTTCTTATTGGTTTTGTCAAGAGAAGAAAGGGTTGTTATATGCCAATTTTGTAGCCGAAATGGGAAAGAAGTGAAGTTGTTCTAAAATCTCAACTTTGATTTCCTCTTTTATGAATGAAAGTTTTGCATTTAGCAAATGAGAGGTGCTCTAAAATCTCAACTTTGATTATGAAATTAAGACAAAAGGTTATTGGAGTGTCTTTGTTCTGATTTTTGATGTAAACTGAACTAATTTATGAGTTGGTTGAGCTGCTTTCGTTGTTCAGAGTTAGTGTGACACGTGATCGATTCTTTATTTTTGTCATTGGTTGTGTTCATTTTGCCGAAACAGAATGGTAGAATAGGTTTAGTAATATCAATAACTTGGTATTTTTTGTTTGATTTAGGAGCTTGAACCTTCAAATGCTAAACCTACCACAAAATTTCAATTTACATAGCACAATGTGACAATCTGATTGGGAAGACTTCACTTTTTGATATACAAATATTATATGAATACAACTATACAAGTTTCTAAGTTGAATGAAAATAGAAATTATGTAAGTTTGAAGTTTCTAAGTTGATCAGTCGATTTCACAGGCTCCCAGTGAAACACAACACGGGTGTATTATTTATATCCACCCATTATCCTTCTAAAATGTGGCCTTAAAATGATTCATCATATATATCCATGTAATTTTATTTTTTAATGTTGCTATTTTGGAGGAAATTTCATTTTGGTGTGATTTTCTCATGATATTTATTATTTTAGCATCGACAATGGTAACAAGCCCTACTACCGGTCTTACCCTTTTTTTTAAATGCAATTCAATTTCAAAGATTGCATGAATAAACCAAGTATTTCCAAGAGAATATAAAATAGAACATATTATCCCCACTTTTTTTTATATCATTTTTACTAAAATTATATATTGATGTCACTAATTTAGTTGTCATTCACCTTTTAGTTACTCAGGGAGTTTTTTTTTTTTTTTTGGTCATTCATGCCTTCAAGGAGCATGTTAACATGGGAGGGAGAATTCGAAAATGTAGTCAATTTGCTGAGATATATCAAAAGCATAACTTATCAGGTAAACATTTTACATAGAAATAGAAGAGATCGTCACGTAAATTGTTAAGTTGACCGGGTTTAATGGTAACCCTCGGTTTGAGATCTCCTATTCAAATTTGTCATTTTTCCCTATGAGAAAAAAAAATTAAGAGATTCATTTGTGGTCAGGATGCTTGAGAGGTTTTCAACTAAATAATCGAATACGAATGCTTTGAGAAAGGCCTATCCCTATGCATTCCAATGTCTTTGAGATACCTTATCAATAAGGTGAAGATAATATCTCTCTCACAATCAATTCCACCTTTTGTTCGAATATAGGTTTGGCTTGATTCGTAATTTGATGTTTTTCTTAGTTTTGACCAAATCCTTTTAATTTTGCTGTTCTCTGCCTTCTTTTTTTCTCTTTTATGTATGTGCTTTTCCAATTTGCTTTGATTGAGCCGTGTGTTGGTCCCGCATCAATCTCCCTTTCTTGAAAAGGATTCGTCCTCGAATCCAAGGTCGCATATGATTCCGCAAATGCATCCACACGAGCTCCTGGATCGAAAACCTTATGTCCATGGAAACCATTCTCAAGGTTGATTGGTGTAGGGATTGACCACTCCTCGATGGTTATTATCTCAGCTTCATCTACAAAATCAAGAAAAGAAACATTATGAGTGCATAATTCATATTTTATATCATCATTATGTTCTAACGTAATATGCACTTTAACTTGGTCAATAATCCCTAAGTTTCCATCCAATGCTAGCAAGTTTTCTTCCTTTTTCAAGGCTGAATTTTCAACTAATTCAAGGCTAGCAATAGTAGAAGAATTTTCGCCATCAATGATCAAATTAGACACTTTGCCTATTTCTAAGCACAAATACTCTCTTTGATTATCCTCACAAGGACTAGGTTGAACACTTAAAACTTTACTATCAATTAAAGAATCATCATGCTCAGATTCAATGCAAACATTATCATCATAGACAATTAAATTAAGATCTTGATCACTATTATCAACATGCTCTACATTTTCAGCAATAAGAGAATTATCTATGCTAGAAGAAACATTAAGTTGAGTAGAAATAGGATGAGTTTCTTCCCTTTCAATTGGTGGCACGTCATCTCTAGGTGAGGCTCCTTGTACAAACACCGTATTAGAGCCAAAACGTTGAAACTCTATTGTCGCAAGGCTGTTTTCCATCTTAGCTATGATGGCATTCATCTTAGCTATGTTCTCCATGAAGGTATTGTACCAGTCATTTCCCTGGCTATTAGACATCGCAAATAAAGACAAACAAAGAACTATTTGAAAGGTTAGAAATATATAAACAACCTCGCAATGTGTTTTGCTCACACTCCCTCTCTAATTGGTATGTCACGCTTGTTGGGGCAATCCGCTTGGGGCAAATCAACAACCAATCAATAGACTAAGCAATCAAAGTATGTAATGAATGAAACAACGCAGAAGAGTACTCAACAAGGGCTGTAGAGAACTCGATGTAAGCAATAAACTCAATTCAAACAAAACAGATGGGAATTTGCAAGAATTCGACTCAAAATAGACCAAGGAGTACTCGACAAAGGTGGAGAAGTACTCGACACAAACTATGGTGCACTCGACAGGGGTCTAATGCACTCGACACACACAAGAGAGAACTCGCAAGGGCTGAGAGCACTCGGCACAAACACTTCAAGCAAGCACTCGACAGTAGCAATGCACACACAACAACACTCGTTCAAGCAAGAGACTACTCGACACAAAATAGAAAAGAAAATTTGGAAATTTACCTCTTTTGATTGAAAACCTTTAAGTTAGGATGTTGTAGTTGCAAGGTAGGGTTTCAATTTTGTGGAGGTATGATAATGTGTTTGGGGAATAGATATGTCGATTAGGGCTGGAGAGGTTCACCAAAAGAATGTCCTTGGGAGCTTTCTTGCACTAGATCAACAACAACTAACAAACACTTTCTTTTTTTTTTGAATTTTCGGATCTGATTTTCTTCTTTTTTTTTTTTTTTTTATAAAGTATGAAACTAATGCAAGAAAAGACTCAAATTAAGATATAGGACTCGGAAATCTGATGTGTTGGTGATAAATGATAGAAATTCAGCCCTAAAGATAGATTTATAGGTGAGGCTTTTGTTTATCTTTGGTAAGTGGATCTATCTAAAGCCTTAAAGATAAATGATAGATAAATATGATTTATATCTACCAAAAATCAGATTTTTGTAAAGGCAATAAATAAATGGAATTTAGATAGAAGATAGAACAAATATGCCAAAGATAGAAAAGATAGAAAGATAGCAAACTAGGGTTTCTTTGTGTGTTTAGGTGATGTCGACCAGCTGTGACTATGGGGACAAAGGAATTGCCGTCGGCTATGTGTGTTCAGAAGGGTTGTGCACACGATGGTCGACTCCACGGTCTCGGCTAGGCTTTGTGTTTGGGCTAATGCAACCACAACAATCACAAACAAACAAGATTAGTGCAATAATCAAATAAAGAACAAGAAGTAAAAGACCAAAACAAGAAAATGACTCTTTTTATGGTTTTTGTGTTTAGAAAAAGAAAGACTCAATCTTGATGTCGGAAACCTAAGCTCTGATGCCAATTTGATACAGGGTTAGCCGTGTGATGGTCCCGCATCACGAAGACATCGAGATTTGTTGTGTTGTGCTAGGTATACTAGCAGAGTTGTTGTTCTTTTTAGTAATTAGTGTTTTAACTTATTATCTACGTGTATTAACTATTTTAATCAACTCTCCTCTTTCTTGGTTATTTGATGCATTGGAACTATTGAAACTCTCAAGTGAAATGGTTTATATATAATACTAGCGGTTGAAGAAGAGCTGGAGGTTGCTTATTTGCTCTGCTTATTTGTTGGAGCACTTCTTTTACAAGCTCTTGAGAGCTTATTAAATTTACGAAAAATATCACTTTGCAAATTCAAAACACGCGGGAATTTAACAACATCATAAACATAAAAATCTCATTCCTATTTCAAAAAGTACCCAAGTTAAACAAGGTTTGATTTTAGAATTTCATTCCCAATCGATTTATGGTCTGATTTGTGTGACCTTTCATGATTTAGGGGATTTTATATGTAATGTATATTTGGTGTTCTTCATCGATCTGGAGGATTTAGCATTTAAGTTTGGTCTCATAATTTCATTTTCAACTTATTTATGGTTTTATTGTTGACCTTGATTTGGGGATTTTTATTTCTATATTTTTTTTGTTGGATTTGAAGGGTGATGCAGGACCATCCAAGACACCTTCGGATGATGTCCTTCTGAAGAGGAAGAAGAAGGCTCCACCTTGGAAGAAGATCCAAAGATGTAAATGACGTTTTTACATTCGTCCAGCAGCATTGACAGCTTTTCGACGTCGCTGTAAAATGGGTCATACGGATTCAATATTTATCGGATTGAGGCGTGCCATATCTTGTTGGAACGAGGACAAAAAGATCTACAACTTTGCTGTTGAAGGATTTTCCAGATTCGACAGGGAGCTTGGCCGAAAATCACCATCTTTGCAAGTCTGTCACTGTTTTGACGGGAATGGAATATGGCTAAGTGTTGGAACATCTTTAGAGTTACTATTGGGCCGAAATTGGGTTATTTTATGTGTTATTCTTAGAGACCTTATTTACTTATGTTTTTAGGTGTTTTAATTAGTTATTTATTTATTTAATATTTTCGGCTAAATCAGCCCTAGTTAGGCTATATATTGCCGACACCTCCTTTGTAATCATTCACGTTGAATTTTATGAGAAAAACTCTCTTTTTGTGTGAAACACAATGAGTGTTTGTCGATTGAATAGAGTTGTGCTCTTCAATTGAAACTATTGGTATTGATCTAGCTTGGTTTGCTTTGCCGTTCATCAACTTCGCAAGACTTGGTGAATCTAGTATCCACAAGCCCCCTCCTTGTGCCTTCAAGTTGTCCGCATGACTGTGTAGGGTTGTAGAGGCGGGTTGTGTAGTCATTGGTATTGTTCCTACCCTCTGAGGAGGCCTGGGGTCTTTATCTTGTTCTGCATAGATCGTTTCAGTCCTTATCGGTCGTGTCTTTCATATCAATTCCGAGTCTTTCATACTGTTTTGTCGAGTCTTATTAATCTTGCTGCGTTTCTTTTGTTTTTTGGTTATACTTGATCGATCTTGCAAGTTTCTTGGACGAATCTTGATCTCTAGTTGTTGCGTTCTTGAGTCTTGTTTGAGTCTTGACGATTCTTGCCAATTCTTGGTTGAGAATCTTGCTATCTTTATTAGTTCTTGTTTAATTCTTGCTTATTGTGGAAGATCGGACCATCCCACGGCTAACCCCGTATCAGAGGGTTTATGTGTTCTTCATATATGGATTTGTCCAGCAATAGCAAGGTTGAGCAAGGTTTTGGGAAGACAACTCTTGTGTAATTTTTTTATTGGTTTTTCTATTATATGTCGTTGGGGCATAGGATAAGATTACTAATTCAGAAATATTTTTATAGTTTTAATTAATTTAACTTTTGTTGTAATTAGATTTCTAGGGTCGTTTATTTTTTAGCAGGGAACCTTTACCAATTTAGAATTTTATCCTATACTCTTAGGACATAAGATAGAAAGACCTTTTTTTTTTATTAATTATTAATTAGTTGATTCTTTTTTGTTTACACCACTCCTTTAAATAGCTTACTCAATTTCTACGGCTACTCTAACAACTTTAGCTATCCGAAGAGCTCCAAAATGCTACTTTATCCAAACACAACCGATTAATCTATTTTCAAACTGAACAATGAACAAATAGTACTATTGAGATTCCACCCAAACGGGCTTGATCGCCTTCATCTATGAAATCCAAATCAAACTACAAGCAAGTAAGACAACAAATCATAATGACAAATGAATTAATTTGTATGTATTTATATACTCTTTTCTATTTGATTGACGGGTCGGGTCCCATCCTATTTTGGCATGTAAGTGTTGCTCGATTGATTTTAACTTTGATAAAATTCACAATCCATCAATTTTTTTGAATGAATAAAAACAAACCCGAACATGGTTCGGGAAAAGAACTAGTTATGGATGATTTGCACTAGTATACCAAAAAAATACCAACTTTGCAAAAATGTCAATGGGGTGTATAAATTGCAAGGGAGTGTCAAAATGTTAGTTTTGCAAATTTTCCTCACCCGGTAGCATGTCACTTGGCCAAAAAAAGATAAAATGATTTGTGGGGAGAGAGGGCAAATGGGATGGTTACAAGTGGCAAAACTTAACTTAAAATTGTTTTAAACTAATTTTCAGCCATTTTTATTTGTTAAAATAATAAATAAAAAAATTGAACTTTATTTAATTTTATCTATCTATGGACACCCACTTTATATATGTTTATGAAAAAAAATATTTCGAACTAAAGTTGGGTGTACATCGTATCTTGATCTCAATTTGGAGTATGACATGAATAACCATTTGGATGGCAAAAATAACAATTTAGCTGGCACAGAAATTCACACAACTGGCAAGATAAACCAGAAAACCTGGGCAGAACCGACAATCGTTTCTCCGGAGATGAAAGGTAAAGCTACCAACGTGGATATGGAGGAGGTGGCAATGCTCATAGAGGAGAGCATGCCGTTTGGGTCCGTCAGGAGCAAGATAATGGAGACAAGCAGGTACCCGTCTTGAGGATAGTTCCTTCGCCGGAAGCGTCGGAGGACATAAGCAAGCGTGTGATGGTAAGGTGAAGAAATCGATGTCTAGTGGGATAACTCTTCTTTTGCGTAGTTGAATGTAGTATTTTGTTAGTTTGCTTCTAACTCACTGACACTTTGGGGTTTTGGTGGTTTTGAATGTACATAACTGATCCTAGAAACAAACCTATATTACTCTCAAATGACATCGTCGAGTGTAACATTAATGGTTTCAATCACAACACACTTCAACACATAGAAAGAAATTTACAACGATGTATAAGTATAACCCATTATGATGTATGCTTACTAGCCAGTAAATACTACTCCCTCCGTTCTAAAATATAAGACTTTTACTATTTATGCACGCTTTCTTATGATGATAAAAACTATATAAAATATTAGTTTTTTTATTAATTTTTTTTAATAATCTCATACTTCTTACTAATAAGTACGAGATTATTAAAAAAAATTAATAAAAAATTAATATTTTATATAGTTTTTAACATCCTAAGAAAACGTGCGTGAATAGTAAAAGTCTTATATTTTAGAACGGAGGGAGTATTATCTAGCCAGTGACAATGATGTCTTAGCCAATGTAGAAGTAACCCCTGCTGGAGCTCTCAAGATGATAAAATCTAACACATATTTGCCTGAAAAGGTAAATATAGAGATAAGGTGGTAAACACCAGGAATACAAAAGATGAGACCAGAACTAGGATCTCATGTAAAAGGGAACCGTATACCCAAAATGGCCCCTATACCCTCCAAAACACCTCTAAAACATCAAACTATGTCTAACAACTCCATAAACCCCAACAACACAAACTGCACTACCTGCACATCCCCAGAGACACTATGTACCCACAAGCCTGCACTTCCACGTATAGTCTGCTCATGACTTGCACTTCCACATAGCAGATATACGGGACTTGCAGCTATCTATAATGAGAGAAGCATATACATTCGGATCAAATTTCTCATCCCCAAAAATCACTTTGTTTCTAGCTAACCAAGTAAAATAAACTAGAGCCTCAAGCACTAACAATTTCGCCTGAAACTGTAGGGTCTTCTGCTTCGTCTTCGACTCACAAACGAACCAGTCCAGCCAATGTAGAAGAGTCTGAAATCTGGCACCAGTGCCAACCCAACTCATGACTCGCTCGAGTATAATCATGATGGCTGGACAGCTGAACCAGAGATGGTCAACCGTCTCCTCCTCCTGATTACAAAGAACGCACACAGCCGCGTCAGCTCCCTTCCAATGTTTAACCCTATGTCCCGCCTGAAGCCTATTTCTGGCTGCAAGCCAGACGATGAACGCCCACTTCTTGCACTGAAGCTTCTTCCAGATCATTTCACCCCACATAACTTCCGTGCCCTTATCACGCATCAGCTCATAGAGTTTAGAAAAAGAGATACCCCCATGTGAGTTCAGCACTGGGTCAAGAGAGAAATGGGGTTGGCTATCATCATGGATTACCCTCTTGACATCATCTCGGGTGTACATAATACTCTTCCATAACCGGCTGTCATCCACCTTGGGATCTAAATCCCACACATCAACACCCCTCAGGTGGTTCTGAGCACACCAACTATGCCAAATACTAGGCGTGTGGAGAGCCAAGTCTCCTAGTAGCTTAGCTTGAACACTACGATTCCATGACAATACTTCTCTGATGTCTAAACCTCCCTCTGCTAGAGGCTTAGTTACACACTCCCACGCCACCAGATGCTTTCTTCCTTCGTCATTCCCATTCCGAAGAAAGCGTTTACACATACTTTCTAATTTGTGCACAACTCCTTTAGGGAGAATAAGGACTTGGCTCCAGAAAGTGAATACACCCATGCAAACCGATCTGACAAGCTGTAACCGACCAACATAAGACAATTTCTTAGCCGCCCAGGTCTTGATCTGCTTCTCCACTTTACTAAAGAGATCCCCATATTCATGGATAGTTATTGTTTTAGAATGCAATGGGATGCCCAGGTATTTAATCGGCAGAACCCCTCTCACAAACCCAAGCTGTTGTACAATAGCATCAGACACTCTCAGAAACCCCTGAAATGAACACTGTGCTCTTCTCATTATTTGCACGCAGCCCAGACACATCAAAGAATTCATCTAAACAGTTCTTTAAGATCTTTACAGATCCAAAATCAGCATGACGGAAAAGCAAGAGATCATCTGCGAAAGCTAGATGAGAAAGCTGTAGTTGCTTGCATCTCGGATGGTACTTGAAAGCTGGATCAGTTGTAGCTTCCTGGAGCATTCTGCTCAAAACTTCCATACACAAGACAAAGAGATATGGTGACAAAGGGTCTCCCTAACGCAAACCACGTTTGCCCGGAGAAAACCCTTCTGGCGTCCCATTAATCAGCACAGAAAATGAAGGGGTCGTGACACACTCCATGATGAGTGAAATCAGATTACCTGGGAAGTCCAAAAAGACGAGCGTGGATCTAACAAAATCCCAGCTGAGATAATCATACGCTTTCTGCAGATCTACTTTGATGGTACACCTGGGTGAGACCCTTTTCGTGCCGTACACATTCACAACTTCCAGCGCTACAGCACAATTGTGAGACATAGCTCTACCCGGAATAAAAGCTCCCTGACATTCAGATACCAGATCATTCAACTTACACTTCAACTTTCCTACAATCAGTTTGGAAACGGCCTTCATAACTGTGTTGCAGCACGATATAGGTCTGAGGTCCTTCACCAGTGTAGGATTGGGAACCTTGGGAAGGAGGGAAATAAACGTGGCATTGATTTGTTTCAATACACGACCATTGCGAAAGATCTCCCGAATAGCCTCACATGTGTCTTTCCCTACAATCGACCAAGCATCTTTGAAGAATTGACTCCCAAAGCCATCCGGACCCGGTGACTTGTTGTTTCCAATGCTCCAAATGCTTTTCCGAATATCATCATAGCTGGGAATACAATTCAGAGAATCTGCGTAATCTGGATTAAGCTTCCTCCCAGGTTGCAAACGTGGAAAGCGGGCAGTAAGTACAGAGGTCGACAAGAGGTCACGAAAGAAGCGCAAAACATGAGCTCTTATATCCTTATCCTCCTCCAGAAAATGCCCTCTGTCATCCTTTATCCTCACTATAGCATTCACTGCCCTTCTCTCCGTTACACTTCGGTAAAACAGAGAGGAAGTCTCTTCTCCCATAGTCAACCAATGTAACTTAGCTTTCTGAGTTGTTAAGCTAATGAGTCGCGCCACATTCTTCCTCAGCTCCTCTTCAGCCGCTTTGATATTAGACACCAGCTGTTCACAGCTTTTGTTACTCTGAAGCTGGATTTGTAGTTCATGCAGCATTCCTTTGTTTAGCTTGACCACGGTTTGTAATTCGGGGAAGCGAGCTCTGTCCCAAGGTTTTAAAACCTCTTTCACATTTTTCAGCTTTTGAACCAACTTGAACTGTTTAGAACCTCCATTATCCACCAGCCATGCAGCTTTTACAAGGGCACTAAACTCATCCTCTTTGCCCCAAAATTTTTTATACTTGAATGGATAACACTTGCTTGAGGCATTGTTACGTAGGATTACCACTCCTAGCGAATGATCAGATACACCGGGTGTGTCAAAGAAACCTTTAGAATCTGCATAAGAGTCAATCCAGCAGCTATTGACAAGCATACGGTCGAGTTTCCTCTCAATTCTAGCAGCTCCAGAGCGGTTGTTGTTCCATGTCAGAGCGGCACCAGTATAGGGAAGTTCAGCAAGGTCTCAGTCTTCAAGAACAGTCCAGAGCTCCTCAAATTCACTATCAAAAGCACGCTTCACAGGCCATTTATCATCAACACTCAAAATGTAGTTAAAATCGCCTAAAACAATCCAAGGCAGATCTGTGACAGTGGCTAATCTCCTCACTTCTTCCCAGAGAGGGATTCTCTCATGCTTAAAACTACAAGCATAAACAAAAGTGGCAGCAAATCGAAAGGAATTGTCTCTGCTCACAACCAAACAATGAATATATTGCTCATGAATTTCCAGCACACAAACATCAAACACCGCTGGATTCCATGTAACCCAAATTCTACCTTTAACCTTTTCATTACCATTCATGCAACATTTCCAACCTTGCATTAGTCTACTCTTCACATCCTCCACATTTTTTTTCTGCATTTTAGTCTCAAGCAAACCAATCAATGCAATTTCATTTTTAAAACAATAAGAAGTTATTAAACTGTCCTTCACCGAGTCATTCAGACCCGCCACATTCCACGCTGTAAATTTCAGCTTATCCATAAGAAGGCATCTTGTGAGTGCTACCCTCACTCTCATTAATCAAGACGGAATCTGAAAAAACCACTATTTCACCCAAAGACAGCAACTGTGTAGCTTCCACTGAATTTAGCACATCAAATCTGGTTGGGGACTTGTTAAGAATCATAGCGCTACTGGACTGATCATGAACATGATTTAAGCGAGCAACATTCTTTTTTACAACAGCACTCCATGAACCTTCTTTATCCAATTTTTCTATAACAACAAGTTCAGGTTTTGCAGCTTCTGTATGCGTTTCACCAGCCCCTGCACAAGCATTCTCATTCGTAGCCAAAAAAACTGCAGCTGTATGCGGGAGGACACCATCAGAAGACATACCAACCTCACCTTTCACATCTGTCGGCACACAAACAGCTAAATCCTTTCCAGATTTTGCTGCACCGTCTACATCAACATAAATGATAGATGGAGCAGCAAACTCCGATCTAGAAACAGATTTAGTTATGGAAGAAGAAGCACCAGCAGCACCATATAACAGATTCTCCTGTTGCAACAGATGAAAATCAGATGGCGCACTCTCTTCATGCACTTTTTCCTTGCCTTTCCATTGTACTGTATTCCTCGGAAACCAAATAGATTTAGACGGCTTAGCAACACCTCGAGTATGAAGAACAGATCTGTGATGAACTGAGCCCATCCCCAACGGCTTTCTCTCCTGTTTACTGATAGACCGATTGAGCATACAAGATTCAACTGAATGCCCAAATTTTTCACACAAACAGCACATAGCGGGCAGCCACTCAAAAATCACTCGCTGCTTATATGAAATTCCATTAGTGTTCACAATATCAATAGAATGTACAACAGCTTCCTTGACAGAGACTTCAACAAGCATCCTAGCAAACGAAATTCTCTCCCCCTTCGCTGTTTTCTCATCTATGCAAATAGGGATGCCAATCGAACTGCCAATCCGACTAAGGTTGTTGTTTGTAAACAGCAGGGGTTCCAGATCCGGAAGACACACCCAGCAGGGGATTTTATCAAATGCAGACCAATCTATGGGCATACTAATGCTCCATTTTTTCAGAATCAAGGGCTTGGAACCCAGAAGAGTCCAAGGACCATTACCCAAAACCCAATCCAGATCCTCGACAGTTTGAAACCTGAAGACAAAAACACCATTGTTTTTCTGAAAGACTTTAACTTTACTTACCTTCCATTGGGATTCCACATACTCAGACACCTTAGCAAACGGAACCACACCACCAGTCACAATGCCAATGAGCGTAGCAGCCCACTCTCGATTGGATTCTTCCACATCCTGAGGCGTGATAACAACTCTACCTTTGGGGATATCAGGGAAGAACGTTAGTTTCTCGGCAGAATTAATATCGCGATTCGGAGCAGAAATTCTATCCCTTTCCTGTGCAATCGCCCTCTTTCTCAGTTCAATACTTCGACGAATGGCCTGAGCAAACGACAAATCTTCTCGGGCTCCCGACGGATCTGCAACAGAGGCATCGCCCCCTTCCTTTGGCTCTGGATCTGGACTCGCTTTAACTCCATTGACTGTTGATGAGGCATTAATGGCGGGTGAACTACCCCCTTGTTGTCCAGAGTTCGCATTAACTCCAATGTTGGGAGTTAGGGTTACCGTTTTTGCAGAAGATGAAGAACCCCCGAATCCTCTCGCATCTTTATTGACACGACCTCCAGACCCAGCAAACTTAGACGAAGAGTTGCCCCCTCTCTTACCCATGCCAGAGCGAGCGCCGGACTGCCCCCGTGAGGGAAAACCGATGGCTACCGCAACCAGCAAGACGATGTGCGGATATCGCCCTCTCTCCTCTCTCCTTGAATGGATTATCGCGACTCTAACACATATTTGCGATCAAACAATTAAGAGCTAAATCAAACACTACAAAGTAATAAAATTGTTAACCAATACAATCCTGTCGGATGCGAAGCCCGAATATTTGCGATCTATGCTTACTAGCCAGCAAATACTATTATCTAGCCAGTGACAACGATGTGTTAGCCAACATAGGAGTAACCCCTGCCGGATCTCGTCTACCTCAGGAACTTCGCCGGATTCCTCCTCTCTCGATGCCCCTTCTTCCTTCTTGTAAGATAAAAGCAGTTTTCCTCCTATCAACCTCTAGATGAGCAGTTGATGAGCCGTGATGTGAGCCTAATTTGCCATGTTTTATAGTTACTTTTATATCGATTTCTTTATGCATTTCATATATTTGTGTAGTTTATGTTTATTTGCAATATATGGAGGTCTACACAAGTTTTTTTTTTATATTTCGCAGAAATCGGACGCACTTTGGAGGTTAAAAGAAAGTCATGGAGAAGCTAAAAATGGTGCAACTGGAGAAAAAGCCATTTTTCATCATTCATCATTTAGAATCAAGCTTTGAAGTCTTTATGAGAGTTGTAGCCCTCAAAAAGAGCTTTCCAATGCATGGTCATATGCGTCAATTCGACGCACGAAGACTCAGGAAAGTGTGTTTCAAGAACAGAGCAGAAAGCTGAGAGCTGTCACATTTGCTCGACATCGACCAAATTGGTCGAAGTCGATGAAGCCCAAATCGAGCTGGAGTCCCAGAAATCGACAAGGATGCTGAGCCAAGAAGATTCAAGTCGATATCGAGGAAACTTACCCGATATCGAGTAAAAACCAAGTCGACATTCACTTCCAGGAGCCGAGATCGACGGAGAAAAGTTGGTCGATATCGAGTAAACTACTCGATATCGAGTTGACCCCAGAAGCCGACGTCGAGTAGTCTGAGTCTTGTTAAGATTCTATCCCGAATCCGATGGAGATATTTTCGAGATCAAATTCCATCAAGTTTTATCAGATTCTATCAAGTGCTATCAAGAGGAGAAGATATTCACCTACTTTAGATATAATTCCTCTTTGGATTTATTTATTTATTTCCATGTTTTAAATCTTTAGATAAAAGATAGATAGAATTAGATATAGATATACTTTCCTTCCTTGATTAGCAAGGATTGGAAGCCTATAAATAAAGCCTTAGGGGATGATTTCCATTCATTCAATTTCAGAAGGAGAAGTAAGTAGTTACATAGAGAGAGTAGAGGAGAGAGCTTGTGGTGAGAGCAAGGTGGAAAGGCGAGAGCGGATTTGGCTTGTTCGGTTGTAAGCTTTCTTTTTAGTTTATTTTTAATGCAAAGTTATTCCCTTTTATTATTGATGTCTTTATTCATGATGAAGAGCGAGTAGTCCAACCACTTCTAGGGTCAGGGTGAGCCCGACTAGCCATGTGAAGTGATGCGGTAAAGGTTTGATCTTTTTATGCAATTCGTCTTCTATCCCTGAAAGCATGATTCTTTTGCGAAAGTTGAAGGTGATCCTTGTTTGTGTTATTGAAGCGAAAGTGATCTTAATACAACTTGGGTTAATTATGTGAAAAGGGTTAGTAACAATTAGGGTTTATGCGAAAGCCTCTATGTTCTTATTTGTTAATAACAAAAGTTATTTGATGAAAAGCATGATCTTTTATGCCTTTATATGTTATTTTGCATGGTTATCGTTGCGGTGTTGAAATCCCGATCTTGGAAGTCTTTAGTTTATTGAGTTAATTTCGTGTTTACATTCGTTTTCATTCGAAAAAGTTATAATTTTAGTTTCTGAGTTACTCGATCTCGAGGAAATTCGGTCGACGTCGAGGTAATTAGTCGATGTCGAGTTGCTTTGCTTGGTTTTGCTTTTTGTCAGTCGATTTCGTGCACTGTTGGTCGATTTCCTTAGTCGATATCGAGTAACAGTGGTCGATATCGACCAGTTTTCTGTGCTTTGCTTTCTTTTATGCTTTTCTCTGTTATTTCTGTCTGTATGGTTGATTGTCTATATGTGACATTCATCCACTACCTGAGATCCGCTAACACGCTTCCTTGAGGATCGATCCTGACTTCCCGCTGCTGCATCAGGAGGAGGTCTTGTAATTATTTGCGTGGGCACGAATCTGGTTTGATCTATATTTCTATATTTTGAACTCGATTTCCTCCCTACAACAAATTGGCGCCGTTGCCGGGGAAGCAATCATTCGCGCCTTAGGTAGTTAGATCTCACTTTTTCTTTAAGTTTTGATTTTGCAGTGTATGCGCCGTTCTGGTCAACAGCCTGAGTTTGACGCCTTAGACAACCAAGAACGCCATATGCACGTCCACGCTAAATTGAAAAGAGCAATGTCGGCCGCAGAAACACAGGAACAGCTGATACAGAGGCTTAGGACAGAACTAACCACCAAGAATATTGCTCTCACCGCTGAGAGAGCACGCACTACACAGGAAGTTGAGCGAATGAGGCAAGCAGAAGCTGAGCTTGCCCAATACCCTACCACTACAGAGGATTATATGCACCCGACTCTTGTCGTGCCTGAATCGGCCATTCTAATCCATGAAAATAATTTTAAAATTCGCACTCCTCTCCTGATTGAAATTAAAAATAATGCCTTCTATGGAAGGTTTAATGAATGTCCTCTTGAACATATTACCAATTTTTCTTACATGTGCCATACTCTAGCTGAAAGTACTACGCTGGAATATGTCAAGATGAAGGCTTTTCGATGGTCTCTCGCCGGTCCAACACTGAAGTGGCTTGAAGGTCTCCCTCCACGATCCCTAACCACATGGGCTGATGTAAAGCAAGAGTTTGTCAACAAATTCTTCCCTCCTGCCAAGACAGCGTTCCTCCGCCAAAAGATTACAACTTTAAAACAGAAGTCTGGGGAGCCGCTATCAAAAGCATGGGAATGCTATAAGGATCTACTGCGATCATGCCCTACACATGGACAACCACCCTATGTCGTTTAGGAGATCTTCTTCAATTCTCTTGACTTGGCTGCTAAGGATATGATCAACCAGTATACTCATTATGAGTATCTAACGATGCCACCAGCTGACGCATGGGCTACCCTCGACAAGCTTACCAACTACGACAATAAGTATGCGACTCCAACAAACTATGATGAGAATGTCTATGCCAGGCAATCCCCATCCATGCTCCTTTATGAGCCTTCTAAACAGATTGACTCAGATGTCAAGGAGCAATACTACAGAGATCAGAATCGCAAGCTCCTCAAGCAAGTCAAATATCTTTCTGTCAACCAGCCCTGCATCGAATGCGGATCACAGCGGCACACCACTACTGAGTGCCCACACACAGAGCAAGTCAGGATGACAGAAACCCACAAAGAGGTAGCTTATGCAGGGGGTCCCAATCGCTATATGAGGGACCAAATGTTCTATCAACCACAATGGAACCAAGGTGCCCCTAGGAACCCCCCCGCCATACCGAGCTCCAGGACATCCGAAAAGGGACCAGAAGAAGGATGACCTACAGACCATCCTTGAGGAAATGCGGAGGAACTATTCAGACACCAAGGAGTTCTTCAATTCCGTCTACACTCAGATGCATGGTGTCAGCGCTAGGCTTGGAGAAATCGATGTCTGGAGGAAATCGATTGATACACAGATTGGCCAGCTAGTAGTAGGCATCCCCAGACAGTCAGGTACGCTCCTTGGATCATCAGAACCAAATCCTAATGGGAAGACCGGACACATAGCATCCGTAAAGCTCAGAAGCGGGTACCAACTACGTGAACCAGAGGTCGAAAAGCAGCAGGACGAAGCTGAGAAACAACTCAACATCGACCAACAACAACTCGATGTCGACCAACATTTGGTCGATGTCGAGCAACATCAAGTCGAAATCGAGCAACAGCTTGGCCAAGATTCATCTACACAACACTTCAACTCGACATCGAGGAAACTGGTCTATATCAAAGAGAATCAGGTCGATGTCGAGCAACATCAAGTTGACATCGAGGACGCTGCAACACCTCCGACATCTGTTCTGGCTCCGAACCAGAAAAAGAAACTGCCTCGCCCCATAAAATCTCCCAAGGATCCAGCAGAGAAGAAGTTTCAGCGCTTTATCAAGATGCTTTGAAGGCTCAATGTCACCATACCCTTCATAGAAGCTCTTAATGAAATGCCATCATATGTCAAGTTCCTCAAAGAGATCCTAAGCAAAAAGCGATCAATGGCTGAGATCACAAAAGAGTGCAGCCATATGGACATACTTGAGAAAAGGCCGGATCCAGGTGCCCTAGAACCTGTGGATGCAAAGCTTTATATGGACAACAACACGGTGGTCATCCTAACAAGCATGGTGGATAATGTGCCAGTACAAGTAGGTGATTTCTTCGTCCCTACTGATTTTCTAGTTATTGATATGACGGAGGACCATGCTTGTCCAATCATTCTGGGAAGACCCTTCTTGGCGATGGTGGATGCCAACATAAGCGTAAGGAAGGGAGTGCTCACTTTCAATATCAGCGACGATGTAATTGAGTATTCCTTTAATAAAACTGGAAGGGATACAGGTCCCATGGAAGAGGTAAAATCTATATCAGCTAGTTACATTACTTGCGGGAAGCTTAAGGTAAGAAATATGACTCCTGAAGAGCTAGAAAAAAGGGATATGGAAGCCCAGGTGGAGGAGATCATGGCCATCCTGAACGAAGAAGCTAAGAATCCACTCGACATAGACCAAGGTACGTCGATTTGGACTAACTATTTTTCGGATGCCTTGACAGGATTCAAGTATGGGGTCGAAGTCGACCAGAGTTACTCGACATCGAGTAACTTGGTCAACGTCGACCAAAATCAAAACCTTCCACCAGCAGAAGCTTCGTCGAGCAACCAACCCAAAGCCAAGCAGAACTCGACATCAACCAAGTTGGTCGACGTCGACCAAATCCCTTCTTCCTCGACAGCTCCTTCCTCGACCAAGAGTCTACCATACGAGCAAAATTCCTCGACATCGAGCAAGCTGGTCGATGTCGACCAAACACCTTCTTCCTCGACTCCACCTTCTTCGACCAGCAGTCCACCAGAAGAGCCCAACTCCTCGATATCGAGTACTATTACTCGAAATTGACCAAATACTGAGGTCCCAAAGTCCGATTCTGCGAAGGTAAGCCAAGGTATGGATCTTTCTTCTCCTATTTCCATTAAAGATTTATCTATACATGGGAGAGGTTTGCATTGGTATGTGCGATTATGTAGGATTTCCAATGATGAGCCCAATAAGTATGAAGTTGGAGACAAAGTCTATGTCGCCAAATCAAAGGATCATTGGATTCCTAACAAATTCAACAAGAAGAAGATGGGCCCTGCAGATGCCACCTTGAGCTTAAAAGAGAAGTCGGCCTAGCGACTATAAAATCTAGAGCTTGTAAATAGACATTTATTTTTTTGGGACTTTTGGACTTTGTTTGTTTTTGGTTTTGAACTTTTAGTTTTCTATTGTGGGTATTTATCTTCTACATTTTTTCAGGTCCATGAGGGATAGAAACAAGCTAAAATCGACCAGGACTACAACATAGCATTCGATTTTTGGCATCCTGCACACCTGTCTAGTGAGTTTCTTTCTTTACCCTTGTTTTTATACAGTGAGGACACTGTAATGTTAAAGTATGGGGTGGGGGGAAGGCTTACTTTATGCATATTTGATATATTTGACATTTTGTGTGCATTTTTAAAGTTTATTTCATGAATTGCTTATAAATTGCTATTTTGGAATTCATTATTGATTTATGGGCTTATATGCATGTTTTCCAAAGTTTGAAAAATGACCCCCATTGAATTTTTTTATTAATGTCATGGAAGCTTTATTGAACTTGACGATGCAAAATTGGATTCATTAGAGATATATCATAAAATTACCTAGTAAAGGAAAGTCACAATGAAGTGCATATTTTATTGGAAACCATGAAAGGAGGTAAAATTTGAAGTTGCTTTTGACATGTTGCATGATAAGAGGATGGAGGACTTTATATTTCCATATAATGCTCATTGTTATATCCTAGCCTTACTTATGCTTATGCATCACAAAAGCCATAATATGCCTTATTTCAATTATTGCTCCACATTTTCTAAATATTGCCCATTTCTTTACCTTATTTCCTATCTGAAGATTATGTTGAGAATGATGTTACATGATGGAGATTATTATATGGTTGTTGTGTTTATCATATTTGGAGTTTGGTAGGAAATTGTTTGAAATATATGGAAAATTTAATGAGTGAGAGAAAATCCGGTCACCTCATGAGATAAAGGTAGATCGACCATGCTTACTGAGATAATAGTTCAGTAAGATGGGACACACAGGTGAGGAGTCCGAAGCACTAAGTATCCGGGGCCATTCATGAGACCCATGTTTGCGACTCGCGAGAAGGCAGTGCTGAGGTTAGAGAGGTAAAAGCATAATGTAACGGCCCAGAATTATGATTTCTGGGTTACGTTTCAAGGGATGAAACCCCTTGTTTGGATATTGCAATCCAGGTACGGGTCGAGGTTTCAAACTCATTTTTTTAGGTCAGTAATAAAGAGGGATTTCGAGCCCTAAGAGTATCGTAGGTCCGTTGGGTACCCTTAACCTTTCCTAGGGACTATGTCGCGAAAATTAATTCAAACGGAAGTAAGGCGGAAATAAAATTAAGAGACAAGGTGCCACGGTAGAGCCGGGTCAAAACCAAATCATAAGTGAGTGATTACCATTTATAATGAGTTAGAGAATTGATCAGGTTCTTCGATTCGCAAAAAGGGAACCCCGTCATATAGACATCGAGCACTCAAAATCTACAAAAATACCTTTAAAAGAAGAATGGGGAAAGGAGTCAGATCGAGACACTCATGCGGGACCGGCAGTCCTCGTTGAGGCCACATAGTATGTGCTATACCTAAAAAAGATGCTCTAATGCAGTACGAAAGTCAAACACACTAGCATTCTCCTACTTATAATAATGTGTAAAAATACTGTAAAGGACACAAGACAATGTCAAGTGGCATATCCCTCTCCTACCTCTGCACCCCTTCCCCTTAGTGCAAAGATGGGCCAGTTCGGTGCTATAGCATAGCAATTTCCTCGTGGTGGTGCACAAACCACAGCATAATAATATCATATCATCTCATCGCTTGCTCGATGGTGCTGAGCTATCATATCATGCTCATATCGACTCGATTGACTCAGGGGGCCCGATGAGACTGGCTACCCTATGACCCTAGTAAAGACTCTAGGACTATCACAGATAACGGCCGTTCTGTTTCAAACGCATAAAGTAAGCATATGCTCATTCAATTAGTGCAACCTAAATAAGATACTACATGGCATGCTTTTATGCATATGCAACACCTAACATAAAATGCAACAACAGACATGAATGTCCAACCTGAGTAAGCACCCTAGGGAACTTACCTGAAGATGCAAAACATCAGGATAATACAAGCAAGGTCCCAAATGCAAGTCCAAAGCAATCCAAAAGCAATACACACCTATCATCAAGTCATTGTCATAAGCTACCAGATCAACATTCATACACACGAAACCCAAGTTCTCAACATACTCAAAACCAACCGATAGTGAAACCGTTTTCCCAAAACCTTTCTGATATGATCAACATCAACCAAAATCATTTCATTTTCAATCAAACTCATCGATAAATCTTACCAATAATATTTCCAAACTCATTTCCCGAAGTTTTTCAAACTCTTAAATGTCAAGTTAAGTCAAATCATATTCAAAAGATTTTCCCAAATCATAATTGGCCAAAACCCATTTACAAACGTTAAATCTTTAATCAACTTGTAAATTTATACCATTAAAATAATTTCGGCATATTTCTTATTTCGTAATCATTATGGAATAATTTCTGACATTAAATCACCAAAACAATTTTATTTTCACCACCATATTTATACATCAATAAAACATCTCATAATTTCCAAAATCACATATCTAAATCATATAACCTTTACCTATTAATAATATTTTGAAACAACTTCAATTATATATGTAATAATTTCATAAATAATATTTCCAAAAACCGAATTATATAATAATATACTAAAACACATAATAATCATATAACATTAGATATATAGTAAAACAACAACTAACACAACTCAAAATCAACAAGCCCAACCATTTAACCCGAAACCAAGCCTAAAGGAAAGGCCCAACTCGGAACCTCAAAACCGGATCCCCAACCCAGAACCCGGACCAATAGAAAGAAGAGGGAAGACCCGGCCCGAACTCATACCCGGGTCTTTGACTCTCCCCAACTGAAAACCCATGAAATGAGATATGACTCGAATTCGAAATAAAATAGGCCCAATCCCAACAAAGAGAGAACATGAGGGATCTGGAGACCGTCTCCTTAGAGATAGGACAGAGCGACGACGAGGAGCGAAGGGAAGGGAGGAGAGAACTCAGGCCACCGACGGCTCCCTTCCGACCCCATACTCACCCAATCGCGACCGAAAAGAAATTCCGACCCCAACCCACTCACACAGATTCAAACACAAGGGAAGGAGAGGAAGAAAAGAGGGATTACTGAGGCGCGGCGCGATTCCGACTCCGAGGGAAACTCCGGCTGCAACACGGGAGGGAAACCTCGGCTTGAGTCTAGGAAGGGATAGGAATGAGCAAAAATCGGATTGAAGGTCACTTGAATCAAAATCGGCATAAAAACGAAACTAAACCTTGACAGAAGAAAGGGATGCGAGCGGCTCGTTGGTGGTGCTCTGTGGAGCTCCTGGACTTGGCCTTGTCCCATTCGTCGGAGGTCTGTTTCTGTTGCTTGGATTCGGAGGACAAAGGGGAAGTCTTGGCGCTTGGCGATTTGGAGCCTCGGAGGAATAAGAGAGGGAAGGAAGAGCTCGGAGAGGTCGATCGATTTCGCCGGAAAAGGAGCTCGGGCGCGTCGGAGATGGTTCTTCGCCGGATCCGCCTAGGAAGTTTAGAGGAAGGTTAAAAGAGGAGCTTTGTGCTGATAGGAGGTGAAAGAAGGAAGATCGAGCAACCGAAGTCTTACCGTTCTCCGATCTCGGAAACAGGGCGGAAGAGAAGGAGGGAGGCGTCGGCTGCTCCGGTCGTTGCTGGGTGGTCTAGCTGCGTATGCAGACGTCTAGAAAGGTGGCCTCAAGCGCGGACAGTCACTGGCTTCGACGGAAAGGAACAGAGGAGCAACGAGGTGTTCGGTCTAAACAACACAGGGGAGAGGATGACTTTGTGTGGATTGAATCAAAAGAAGAAGGTTAGGGAGAAGCTGGGCATTTGTTTACCTTTAATTAAAAAAGAATGGAGGGTGTGATTTGTGTGGGTTGAAAAGTAAAATGAAGGAAGAGGAGGGAATCTCTGCAATTTGGCTTCTTCCCTTTGGTGTGGGTGATGCCCTTGCCAAACTGAGGTGGGAGGCCGATTAGAACAGAGATGGCAGTGCTCTGCAAGTTTGCCAAAGAGATTGGGAAAGTTACAAAATCAGATTAGGAAAAGAGGGGATGTGGTACCCAATTTCCAATTACCCGGAATTCAAAACCTGCAACCCTCTCTCTCGATTTTTTTTCGAATCGACCAAAATAACGCTTCAAAATTAGGCCGGGATCCGCTTGAATGATTTTAAAATATGATTTTTTTTAAGGCGAAGATGAGGATATTCAAATATCCGATTTTTTTTTACCTTAATCTCTTTTATTTTATTATTTATTAAAATTTAATATTTAAAAATCCAAGCCTTTACATCATCCACCTCTAAAAAGAAGTCTCGTCTCCGAGACTAAAATCAAAATAAAGTAGGGGATGAAGTTGAAATTGACGAGTCCAAGGACCATGTCCAAGGATCTTGTAATCATCTTAGTTGCGTCTTCCGGGATTCTCACAACATCCTAGTCACGGTCGTGACATCTTCTATTGGCCTTGACAAGTATGTGATAAGAGCCCCCATCACATCCTCGTTTCGACTTTTCGGAAACACGACTCTAAAAGTTCTACAATAGCATCACTAGGTCTTAGCAAGCACCCTATAGGCGCCCCCATAAAAGGCATGTATCCACTTCATGAAATATCATAGAGTTGCCCGGGTTTGAAAAGTTTCTAAAGGGATTCCACAATTTAGAATAAAGATTCGCCTCAAAATCGTTGAAATTGTCGGTAGCGTTCATTCTTTTACAATCCAAGTGGGTCCTTTTTCAAAACCGTTCAAAATCTTTAAATCCAACGTCTAATCAAGCAACCTTACACCAAAACAAGTCAAATCCTTTCAAATCAAGATTTTGTCAAAATCTTCCAACAACCAGATCAGTTTCTCGCATAACCATCAATCAAATTCAGAAGCACGGAGGTGGAATCATCCACCTCTAATGGCTAATCCCATATTCTCTTCCTAGGTTCCAAAAATCATTTTTTCATCATTCTCAACTGAATATGCACATAAGTAAATCAACTCATCAACTCATAGCATCATCAGCCAAAAGCATGTTTTCTCAAAACATAAATCATACTATCACACCAATAGCAATAACAAAATTCTCAACATCATATCACGAGTCATAGAGTATATCTACCTCATACAGAAGGCATCACAAGTGCATCATCGAATTCTCATAACTTATCACGCAAGCACACATATCAAGAGATCAAAGAGGTTAGGTGTCATAGAGTCAGTTGATAATGCATATTAAGATAGGCATTATAGAGTAGTTTTAGGGTAATTTAGATGTATATAATGCATTTGAAGGGGATAGTTTACTTGTTTGCTCATTTGGTGCTTAAGTTCGGAATCTACACAAGTTTAGTGTTTATTTGTAGATTGAGGATCCGAAGTAGTAAGAAGGTCAATCATGAGAGTTCTATGGATCATATGGAGGTGTGAACGGGCTAGAGAAGGCAAGTTGGAATGCACAAGGAAGAGGCAAAGGGCATACAAGAGGAAAAATGGCACCCACGACTAGAGGAACAATGCAAGACAGAAAACCGCACCCGCGACCACGAAAACCGCACGTGCAGCCAGAATTCCAGGGTTCTCTGCAGAAGCCGCACCCGCGGGCCGCGGCCATGGGGGCAGCACCCGTGGTTCTCCTGGGCCGGATTCAGCGCCGAAGTTATATTCCTATTAAGTGGGCCTATCTTTGGGAAATACTTTCTACGATTTTTATGATGGTATTCTTAGGTATTTAAAGACTTATTTCAGTTGTTTTTAGAAATCTTTTATACTTTGAAGAATTGAGAGACGTAATTTAGGAGCATGAGCAACGAAACTCATCTCGTTTTGCCTACGTTCAAGACTTCGTTTTATTGAATTGTGAGTTTGGAATTCTAGTTGTTTTCTATTCTCTTCTTCACCTTCTTTGTGCTTTAATTGCTTGGGGTGTTGATTCTATCTTGATTCGCGACCTCGTCAGAATTGCATCATTGCTAGGGTTTTGATTCATACGTTTGTGAAACCTGATCCAAAGTAGCAAATACAATTAAGTGGATCTCGTAGAAAAGCTTGATTGTATAATAAATTGACTATAGGTTAAATGTTAGTTCTCTAGGAAATTAATATTGCTTATAAGCTTAACATATCTTGAGACTTAATGCTATTCCTAGGATTAAACCTTAATCCGTGTTAAGATTGCCTAGGAGTAAGTGATTATTATGACTCATAGGACTAATAATCTAGTTAAATCAAGATAAGAGTGGATATAGAAAATATACAACTAGAAGGAAGAACTATGATCAAGGAGATGAACCAAAGTTAAGAATCGTAGGTGAAACATCTCATTCATCACTGTTTACAACCATCACCAGTATTTACTTCTTAAATTCTTTACATCTTTACATTTCTACAATCCCCCTTGTTTACTCTTGTTGGTGATTATAACGCATAAAGTAACAATAGTTCCATATGGATCGATTCCGAACTTACTAGCTATACTAGTTGGTTAGTTTGGATATTCATTTGATAGGAATCCGACGATTTTGTCCTGTCAAAATTTGGTGCCGTTGCCGGGGAACTATTATTTGTTTACTTTGTGTGTTTAATTACTAACCTTGGTGTGGACCACTTACATGGTCTGCAGTTACATGGAGAGAGTTTTCATCAATACTTGTAGGAGTACATTAATGATCTTTGTTCATGGGGTTATCAAGCTAGTACAAGGGAAGTACTTCTATGCATCTTTGATGGTATGACTGCTGAGACACGGAGCCTTGCTGAGGACATGAGTGATGGAGGTTTATTAAATATGGGACTCTTGGAGATGTGGGATTTTTCTGCTACATGGATTTTCAATGTGCGCATAATGAGTCACTTCCCCAAGTATCTCAAATCGTTGAGACTTCTGTTTCACCTATTGAGGTCATTGTGGGGAATCATACTGAGAAGATGGATGAAGACAACACTCCATTTGATGAGATCACCCCTAGCTCATCCATTGATGAACCAAGTCTTGAGCCAGCTGCTGAGGCGGCTCAAGAGGTAATGAAGGTCAACTATTGCGATTGGGAAGGTAGTGGTGATTATGGCGATACAATGGAGCATTACTTCAATGCACCACCAACGGAACTGTGTTGGTGGACTTACATACCCTCGACCGAAAGCCAGGCTCAAGAAGACGATGAGTTGGTAAGATTCTTGAACTCTATATTATTTTCTATCAACTTTTTCATATTTTGTATCCATTCATCTCTTGGATGGGCACAAGAGTTTGATTTAATTTTGAGGATCCTGACAATAGGGGTGTGCAGATCCGGGTATCCGACACGACACGGTTAATCGTGTCGGATACCCGAAACCGTTAGCGATGAAAACCCCGATCCGAACACGACACGCTTAATGTCGGGTATCCGACACGAAAATACAAAACGGTTCCGTGTCGGATACCGGATTACCCGACACGAACCATTTGGCCAAACAGATCACAAATGCAATTGGAGATTTGGGTTTTGTTCCTTAATTATTGCACTAATATATGTATATAAAATCACAAATTACAAGCCTTTGCTGTGTTGTAGCAATTAGGAAACATCAAACTCACTGGAGAGAGCAGAATGAAGAGAAGATAATGGAAATTTAAAGAAGAGATGGGGTACAACTGTTTCTCCGAAAGAAAATAGAAAGAAGAGGAAGAAGATTTAAAGAAAGGAAGACAGTCGCCTCTCACCGCCTTGTGATACCGTCGCCGCGCCGCACCGCTCGCCGCCTACGAGATTTAAAGACGAGAAGTCATTTCTCGCTCACTGCCTCGTCGAACCACGAGAGATGGAGACCATCTCCTCACCATCGCAGTCATATGAGGAGCCGAAGATGGAGAATAACCTCCATTGGAGAAGCCGGAGATGGAGATCTAAATCTGGAGATGATTTGATTTTGAGCCTTTGAGGGGAAGACCGAAGAGCCGAAGAGAGAGAAGAGAGAGGCGGACATGAGGCAATGTATATTGAAAATGAAAGCAGATTCGTTCTTTTAGGGTTTCAAGGAAGGAAAAATAAAAATAAAATAAAAACATCTTTTTAAAAACTGAATTAGGGGATTCGATCCCCAGACCTACTACACTTGACATGAAAACCTCCGTTATCCTGACCAATTGTGCCATTAGAACTTCTTGTCTCATAGGGAAATATATAATACTAATTCTATATCAGATATATATATTTTTTAAAAAAAATAAACGGTTCGTGTCGGGTACCCGATAAGGTGATATGGCCGATCCGAACACGAACCGTTTACTGTCGTGTTTTCTCGGTTCGTGTCATTTTCGTGTCGTGTTTTTTCGGTTTCGTGTTTTTCCATGTCGTGTTGTCGTGTTTTCGTGTCGTGTCAGCCGTGTCGGGTTTTTCTGCACACCCCTACCTGACAATGTCTGCTTAAGTCTTAAATGGAAAATCAAAATGAGTCAAGCCAACGAAATAAAACAAAGGTGCTTCTCGGGAGGCAACCCGAGGTAAGTAGGCTAAAATTTCTTTGCGTTATTAGTTCATTATTTTTTTTTTCATCATAGTTAAGATTCTCTTAGAGGTTAGGTAGTTGTTTTTCGGTATATTGGGCTAACATTTCAGGAGAAGGACAAAGGAAAAGACTAAGAAAGGATGTTCCAGAAAAACCACACCTGCGGCCCAAAAACCGCACCTGTGGCCAAAAATTGGGGATGGTTCTGGAATAGCCGCACCCGCAGCCCAGAAGGCAGCACCCGCGGCCAGCCCTGCATCTTTTTTTTTCACTTGTTTTCGACGCTCTTTCTTTCGTGCTTCACCTCCACCTCCGCCATACCAGTGGGCTTGTGAGATTTACTTTTCTCCTCCCTTATTTCTTTCTAATTTTTGTTGTTTTGATTTCATTGGGACAATGAAAGTTTCAAGTGCGGGGGAGGGGATTAGTGTACATATTAGAGTTGCATTGCATATCAAGCATGTTTAAATTATTTTGCATAACATTCATGTTTTAATGCTTTGCATCTTTTAGTTTTATTTGAAGAAAAACAAAAAGAAAAAAAAAATTAAAAATGAAAAATAAAAAAAGAAGCATGCATTTGCATAAAATATGTCGTTATCTAAACAACCACCAAGTCAAGTGAGTCCTCAAAATTTTGTTGAAATCATTATCATTTAAGTCCCATGACATGTTTGAATTGTTTTAGCCTTATCCCACTTATTGTTTTTAGGTGGAACATAGTAAGGTTAACATAATTGAGCTTGTATGATCTAAGTTCCTAGCATGATTGAAATCCAACAAATATTTAACCTTGTGATATTGATTTTTGGCCTTGTTGGGACAACACTTCGTTGAGTCCTTTTGCTCTTGTTTAATGTGTGTGAATACTCTCCAATGCTTCTACCTCTTGGAATTGATTTTGTTATCTATGTCAAGGCTGTACTTATATGTTTGTTATTGGTAAATTTAACATGATTGATCCACCTTTGTTAGCCCTATTTGACTCTATTCCACCTTACATATGATCCTATACTTTAAACCAATTTGAGCCTAATTGCCTATTCTTTTGTAGCTCCACAAGAGTTTTCATAGCCAATTATAGCCTGACCCTATCCGGGAATTAGGAATGGTTAGTGAATATTTATATTGTGGATGATGGGTGTTAGTGGTGGATTGTATGGTTTGATGTGCCCTTATGAGATGTTTGAGTATTGCTAGTATATTCATTACTTGGGACCTAAGGAGGATAAAATTCACTTAGGGATAAAAGTCAAGGAAAATCATTTGATATAGCATGAAAAAAAGGGAGAAAAAGAAAAGAAGAAGAAGAAGAAAAAAGAAAAAAATTATAAAGGAATGAGTTGAGTATGGTTTGTAAAGTTATATGCTTGAAATTGGAGTTGTATTACATTGTAGAGTTATGGTATGAGTTTATGAGTGGTATTGTGATTTGGTTGCTTCCTTAATTCCCGGATTATGAGCATCACATGGCCTAAATTGTTCTATACCTTATGTTTTCTACCTTGGCCCCATTACAACCTATAAAAGACCTCATGATGATTTTTGCCGGTAATGACATCCACGGTGGAGATTGTTATTCAATTTCAATTCTTATGTAGCTTAGTTGCATTTTGGATAGAGTTTGAGTCATCATTGATAAACCTAAACACTTGAGTAAGAGCGAAAACACTTTATTCCCGGTGAGGTTGGATGTGTAAGCATGCAGGTTACTCGATCACATAAATACTTGCTAGGACATTTGTTTGTCTTGTCTATGTTTGCACTTTGATGAGATGTTGCTTTTGATGAGGTTATTGCATGAAGGATTGTGTTTGTGGGATGAATGACTCATAAATGTTTTGTTTTGGTCGAGGACAAGCAAAAGGCTAAGTGTGGGGGAGTTTGATAATGCATATTTAGATAGGCATTATAGAGTAGTTTTAGGGTCATTTAGATGTATATTATGCATTTGAAGGGGTTAGTTTACTTGTTTGCTCATTTGGTGCTTAAGTTCGGAATCTACACAAGTTTAGTGTTTATTTGTAGATTGAGGATCCGAAGTAGTAAGGAGGTCAATCATGAGAGTTCTATGGACCATATGGAGGTGAGAACGAGCTAGAGAAAGAAAGTTGGAATGCACAAGGAAGAGGCAAAGGGCAGACAAGTGGAAAAATGGCACCCGCGGCTAGAGGAAAAAGGCAAGACAGAAAACCGCACCCGCGGCCACCAAAACCGCACGTGCAGCCAGAATTCCAGGGTTCTCTGCAGAAGCCGCACCCGCGGCCAAGGGGGCAGCACCCGCGGTTCTCCTGGGCCGGATTCAGCGCCGAATTTATATTCCTATTAAGTGGGCCTATCTTTGGGAAATACTTTCTACGGTTTTTATGATGGTATTGTTAGGTATTTAAAGACATATTTTAGTTGTTTTTAGAAATCTTTTACCCTTTGAAGAATTGAGAGACGTCGTTTAGGAGCATGAGAAACTAAACTCATCTCGTTTTGCCTACGTTCAAGACTTGGTTTTGTTGAATTGTGAGTTTGGAATTCTAGTTGTTTTCTATTATCCTCTTCACCTTCTTTGTGCTTCAATTGCTTGTGGTGTTGATTCTATCTTTATTCGCGACCTCGTTAGAATTGCATGATTGCTAGGGTTTTGATTCATATGTTTGTGAAACCTGATCCAAAGTAGCAAATACAATTAAGTGAATCTCACAGAAAAGCTTGATTGTATAAGAAATTGACTATAGGTTAAATGTTAGTTCTTTAGGGAATCAATATTGCTTATAAGCTTAATATATCATGAGACTTAGTGATATTCCTAGGATTAAACCTTAATCCGTGTTAAGATTGCCTAGGAGTAAGGGATTATTAGGACTCATAAGACTAATAATCTAGTTAAATCAAGATAAGAGTGGATATAGAAAATATACAACTAGAAGGAAGAACTATGATCAAGGAGACGAACCAAAGTTAAGAATCGTAGGTGAAACATCTCATTCATCATTGTTTACAACCATCACCATTATTTACTACTTAAATTCTTTACATCTTTACATTTCTACAATCCCCCTTGTTTACTCTTGTTGGTGATTATAACGCATAAAGTAACGATAGTTCCCTGTGGATCGACTCCGGACTTACTAGTTGGTTAGTTTGGATATTCTTTTGATAGGAATCCGACGATTTTGTCCTATCAAATTTTGGCGCCGTTGTCAAATCCGACGAGATGAGTCAGTACGCCACTACAAGTCAAATCTCACGATCGCATCTCTCATCGCAGTACCAGTAGAACTAGTCATAACAGGGGTTTTTTCTCGTAATGAACACATAACTCACCTAATCATCTTATCAACCTATCCGAATTCTGTTCCGCGTAAGGGGAGGCCAAACAGTATATCAGACTATCAGTCATCGAATGTAGTATATTAACCAAACATCATCGTGACTCATCACAATGCCAATGGCTTGAAAAGGTAAATATAGAGATGTGGTGATAACACCGGATTACAAAAGATGAGACCAAACTATGAGTCTCATGTAAGAAGGGAACCGTATACCCAAAATTGCCCCTTCTTTGGTTTAGCTGCCCAGTGGTTGCAGATGTGCATGAACTTGTTATGGGATGGGTTGGCATTGGATGCAGGTTTCCCACCATCGCCGCTTGGCTGGATTGGTTTGCTAGTGAGCCTGAGGCGCGCCAAAAATCACCTATATTCCAAGCAAAGCTACTGGCTTTTGAAGCTGTTATTTACTTCACTTGGATGGCTAGGAACAAAGTTATTTTTGGTAATAACTTTGTTCCTAGCCATCACAATGCCAATGGCGATCATTTAGAAATCACGCATCATTACCTCATATATACAAGTCATGTTCATACTTCAAATCATATTCATCATTTAACATATCCATAATCATGCTTAACGATCATATAACATAACATCATGCTTTATCACCCCATAGTATAATATCATGTTTTCACATAGCAACATGTCATTATCTCATGATTCATATAACACATCGTAATATGCTTCTAAAGCGCATAACAGAGTAGTAATGCTTCAATATATCATGATAACACTAGTCACTACCAATTAGATTTCAGTATTTCATAACAATAAGTAATATCAGTCCATATCAGGTTCATCATGGTCGATATCTAACATCATGCTAGTATATTTTAAATAACAACATAATCACGATAATTATCACCCACGCGTTCAAGAAGAAGCAATCAGAGACATTACTACACATAAGGGCTACATCATATCAACTAGCATTCATATCAATAGCATCATTAGTTTATCATTAAACATTGCAACTGCAACAATAAATCTCAATCTCCTTTAATGCTCAATAGTTATTACAGATCATCATATATGAACATAGTCAATTCAAGCTAGCAAGTTTAATCATAACCTTATCAAATAACAATTTAGGTTTCTCAGCATTCGTAGTTAATATTTTTATAGGCACGGGAATTTGGATCATGCTTAGCAACTCAGAGTATCAACACATCAAGTGATCATGGCACATTAGAGCTATAAGGCATCAAATCATATCATCATAGACTACAAATAATCAGGCAACAATCATCACCAAGTCAACACATCAACACGTAAATCCCATCGCCAAGTCAGCGCAATATCACCATCTTTTTGGAATGAAAACCCATGAAATGAGATATGACTCGAATTCGAAATAAAATAGGCCCAATCCCAACAAAGAGAGAACATGAGGGATCTGGAGACCGTCTCCTTAGAGATAGGACAGAGCGACGACGAGGAGCGAAGGGAAGGGAGGAGAGAACTCAGGCCACCGACGGCTCACTTCCGACCCCATACTCACCCAATCGCGACCGAAAGGAAATTCCGACCCCAACCCACTCACACAGATTCAAACACAAGGGAAGGAGAGGAAGAAAAGAGGGATTACCGAGGCGCGGCGCGATTCCGACTCCGAGGGAAACTCCGGCTGCAACACGGGAGGGAAACCTCGGCTTGAGTCTAGGAAGGGATAGGAATGAGCAAAAATCGGATTGAAGGTCACTTGAATCAAAATCGGCATAAAAACGAAACTAAACCTTGATAGAAGACAGGGATGCGAGCGGCTCGTTGGTGGTGCTCTGTGGAGCTCCTGGACTTGGCCTTGTCCCATTCGTCGGAGTTCTGTTTCTGTTGCTTGGATTCGGAGGAGAAAGGGGAAGTCTTGGCACCTGGCGATTTGGAGCCTCGGAGGAATAAGAGAGGGAAGGAAGAGCTCGGAGAGGTCGATCGATTTCGCCGGAAAAGGAGCTCGGGCGCGTCGGAGATGGTTCTTCGCCGGATCCGCCTAGGAAGTTTAGAGGAAGGTTAAAAGAGGAGCTTTGTGCTGATAGGAGGTGAAAGAAGGAAGATCGAGCAACCGAAGTCTTACCGTTCTCCGATCTCGGAAACAGGGCGGAAGAGAAGGAGGGCGGCGTCGGCTGCTCCGGTCGTTGCTGGGTGGTCTAGCTGCGTCTGCAGACGTCTAGAAAGGTGGCCTCAAGCGCGGACAGTCACTGGCTTCGACGGAAAGGAACAGAGGAGCAACGAGGTGTTCGGTCTAAACAACACAGGGGAGAGGATGACTTTGTGTGGATTGAATCAAAAGAAGAAGGTTAGGGAGAAGCTGGGCATTTGTTTACCTTTAATTAAAAAAGAATGGAGGGTGTGATTTGTGTAGGTTGAAAAGTAAAATGAAGGAAGAGGAGGGAATCTCTGCAATTTGGCTTCTTCCCTTTGGTGTGGGTGATGCCCTTGCCAAACTGAGGTGGGAGGCCGATTAGAACAGAGATGGCAGTGCTCTGCAAGTTTGCCAAAGAGATTGGGAAAGTTACAAAATCAGATTAGGAAAAGAGGGGATGTGGTACCCAATTTCCAATTACCCGGAATTCAAAACCCGCAACCCTCTCTCTCGATTTTTTTTCCGAATCGACCAAAATAACGCTTCAAAATTAGGCCGGGATCCGCTTGAATGATTTTAAAATATGATTTTTTTTAAGGCGAAGATGAGGATATTCAAATATCCGATTTTTTTTTACCTTAATCTCTTTTATTTTATTATTTATTAAAATTTAATATTTAAAAATCCAAGCCTTTACATCATCCACCTCTAAAAAGAAGTCTCGTCTCCGAGACTAAAATCAAAATAAAGTAGGGGATGAAGTTGAAATCGACGAGTCCAAGGACCATGTCCAAGGATCTTGTAATCATCTTAGTTGCGTCTTCCGGGATTCTCACAACATCCTAGTCACGGTCGTGACATCTTCTATTGGCCTTGACAAGTATGTGATAAGAGCCCCCATCACATCCTCGTTTCGACTTTTCGGAAACACGACTCTAAAAGTTCTACAATAGCATCACTAGGTCTTAGCAAGCACCCTATAGGCGCCCCCATAAAAGGCATGTATCCACTTCATGAAATATCATAGAGTTGCCCGGGTTTGAAAAGTTTCTAAAGGGATTCCACAATTTAGAATAAAGATTAGCCTCAAAATCGTTGAAATTGTCGGTAGCGTTCATTCTTTTACAATCCAAGTGGGTCCTTTTTCAAAACCGTTCAAAATCTTTAAATCCAACGTCTAATCAAGCAACCTTACACCAAAACAAGTAAAATCCTTTCAAATCAAGATTTCATCAAAATCTTCCAACAACCAGATCAGTTTCTCGCATAACCATCAATCAAATTCAGAAGCACGGAGGTGGAATCATCCACCTCTAATGGCTAATCCCATATTCTCTTCCTAGGTTCCAAAAATCATTTTCTCATCATTCTCAACTGAATATGCACATAAGTAAATCAACTCATCAACTCATAGCATCATCAGCCAAAAGCATGTTTTCTCAAAACATAAATCATACTATCACACCAATAGCAATAACAAAATTCTCAACATCATATCACGAGTCATAGAGTATATCTATCTCATACAGAAGGCATCACAAGTGCATCATCGAATTCTCATAACTTATCACGCAAGCACACATATCAAGAGATCAAAGAGGTTAGGTGTCATAGAGTCAGTTGATAATGCATATTAAGATAGGCATTATAGAGTAGTTTTAGGGTAATTTAGATGTATATAATGCATTTGAAGGGGATAGTTTACTTGTTTGCTCATTTGGTGCTTAAGTTCGGAATCTACAAAAGTTTAGTGTTTATTTGTAGATTGAGGATCCGAAGTAGTAAGAAGGTCAATCATGAGAGTTCTATGGATCATATGGAGGTGTGAACGGGCTAGAGAAGGCAAGTTGGAATGCACAAGGAAGAGGCAAAGGGCATACAAGAGGAAAAATGGCACCCACGGCTAGAGGAACAAGGCAAGACAGAAAACAGCACCCGCGGCCACCAAAACCGCACGTGCAGCCAGAATTCCAGGGTTCTCTGCAGAAGCCGCACCCGCGGGCCGCGGCCATGGGGGCAGCACCCGTGGTTCTCCTGGGCCGGATTCAGCGCCGAAGTTATATTCCTATTAAGTGGGCCTATCTTTGGGAAATACTTTCTACGATTTTTATGATGGTATTCTTAGGTATTTAAAGACTTATTTCAGTTGTTTTTAGAAATCTTTTATACTTTGAAGAATTGAGAGACGTAATTTAGGAGCATGAGCAACTAAACTCATCTCGTTTTGCCTACGTTCAAGACTTCGTTTTATTGAATTGTGAGTTTGGAATTCTAGTTGTTTTCTATTCTCTTCTTCACCTTCTTTGTGCTTTAATTGCTTGGGGTGTTGATTCTATCTTGATTCGCGACCTCGTCAGAATTGCATCATTGCTAGGGTTTTGATTCATACGTTTGTGAAACCTGATCCAAAGTAGCAAATACAATTAAGTGGATCTCGTAGAAAAGCTTGATTGTATAATAAATTGACTATAGGTTAAATGTTAGTTCTCTAGGAAATTAATATTGCTTATAAGCTTAATATATCTTGAGACTTAATGCTATTCCTAGGATTAAACCTTAATCCGTGTTAAGATTGCCTAGGAGTAAGTGATTATTATGACTCATAGGACTAATAATCTAGTTAAATCAAGATAAGAGTGGATATAGAAAATATACAACTAGAAGGAAGAACTATGATCAAGGAGATGAACCAAAGTTAAGAATCGTAGGTGAAACATCTCATTCATCACTGTTTACAACCATCACCAGTATTTACTTCTTAAATTCTTTACATCTTTACATTTCTACAATCCCCCTTGTTTACTCTTGTTGGTGATTATAACGCATAAAGTAACAATAGTTCCATATGGATCGATTCCGAACTTACTAGCTATACTAGTTGGTTAGTTTGGATATTCATTTGATAGGAATCCGACGATTTTGTCCTGTCAAAATTTGGTGCCGTTGCCGGGGAACTATTATTAGTTTACTTTGTGTGTTTAATTACTAACCTTGGTGTGGACCACTTACACGGTCTGTAGTTACATGGAGAGAGTTTTCATCAATACTTGTAGGAGTACATTAATGATCTTTGTTCATGGGGTTATCAAGCTAGTACAAGGGAAGTACTTCTATGCATCTTTGATGGTATGACTGCTGAGACACGGAGCCTTGCTGAGCACATGAGTGATGGAGGTTTATTAAATATGGGACTCTTGGAGATGTGGGATTTTTCTGCTACATGGATTTTCAATGTGCGCATAATGAGTCACTTCCCCAAGTATCTCAAATCGTTGAGACTTCTGTTTCACCTATTGAGGTCATTGTGGGGAATCATACTGAGAAGATGGATGAAGACAACACTCCATTTGATGAGATCACCCCTAGCTCATCCATTGATGAACCAAGTCTTGAGCCAGCTGCTGAGGCGGCTCAAGAGGTAATGAAGGTCAACTATTGCGATTGGGAAGGTAGTGGTGATTATGGCGATACAATGGAGCATTACTTCAATGCACCACCAACGGAACTGTGTTGGTGGACTTACATACCCTCGACCGAAAGCCAGGCTCAAGAAGACGATGAGTTGGTAAGATTCTTGAACTCTATATTATTTTCTATTAACTTTTTCATATTTTGTATCCATTCATCTCTTGGATGGGCACAAGAGTTTGATTTAATTTTGAGGATCCTGACAATAGGGGTGTGCAGATCCGGGTATCCGACACGATACGGTTAACCGTGTCGGATACCCGAAACCGTTAGCGATGAAAACCCCGATCCGAACACGACACGCTTAATGTCGGGTAGCCGACACGAAAATACAAAACGGTTCCGTGTCGGATACCGGATTACCCGACACGAACCATTTGGCCAAACAGATCACAAATGCAATTGGAGATTTGGGTTTTGTTCCTTAATTATTGCACTAATATATGTATATAAAATCACAAATTACAAGCCTTTGCTGTCTTGTAGCAATTAGGAAACATCAAACTCACTGGAGAGAGCAGAATGAAGAGAAGATAATGGAAATTTAAAGAAGAGATGGGGTACAACTGTTTCTCCGAAAGAAAATAGAAAGAAGAGGAAGAAGATTTAAAGAAAGGAAGACAGTCGCCTCTCACCGCCTTGTGATACCGTCGCCGCGCCGCACCGCTCGCCGCCTACGAGATTTAAAGACGAGAAGTCATTTCTCGCTCACTGCCTCGTCGAACCACGGGAGATGGAGACCATCTCCTCACCATCGCAGTCATATGAGGAGCCGAAGATGGAGAATAACCTCCATTGGAGAAGCCGGAGATGGAGATCTGAATCTGGAGATGATTTGATTTTGAGCCTTTGAGGGGAAGACTGAAGAGCCGAAGAGAGAGAAGAGAGAGGCGGACAGGAGGCGATGTATATTGAAAATGAAAGCAGATTCGTTCTTTTAGGGTTTCAAGGAAGGAAAAATAAAAATAAAATAAAAACATCTTTTTTAAAACTGAATTAGGGGATTCGATCCCCAGACCTACTACACTTGACATGAAAACCTCCATTATCCTGACCAATTGTGCCATTAGAACTTCTTGTCTCATAGGGAAATATATAATACTAATTCTATATCAGATATATATATTTTAAAAAAAAAATAAACGGTTCGTGTTTTCTCGGTTCGTGTCATTTTCGTGTCGTGTTTTTTCGGTTTCGTGTTTTTTCGTGTCGTGTTGTCGTGTTTTCGTGTCGTGTCAGCCGTGTCGGGTTTTTCTGCACACCCCTACCTGACAATGTCTGCTTAAGTCTTAAATGGAAAATCAAAGGTGCTTCTCGGGAGGCAACCCGAGGTAAGTAGGCTAAAATTTCTTTGCGTTATCAGTTCATTATTTTTTTTTTCATCATAGTTAAGATTCTCTTAGAGGTTAGGTAGTTGTTTTTCGGTATATTGGGCTAACATTTCAGGAGAAGGACAAAGGAAAAGACTAAGAAAGGATGTTCCAGAAAAACCACACCTGCGGCCCAAAAACCGCACCTGTGGCCAAAAATTGGGGATGGTTCTGGAATAGCCGCACCCGCAGCCCAGAAGGCAGCACCCGCGGCCAGCCCTGCATCTTTTTTTTTCACTTGTCTTCGACGCTCTTTCTTTCGTGCTTCACCTCCACCTCCGCCATACCAGTGAGCTTGTGAGATTTACTTTTCTCCTCCCTTATTTCTTTCTAATTTTTGTTGTTTTGATTTCATTGGGACAATGAAAGTTTCAAGTGTGGGGGAGGGGATTAGTGTACATATTAGAGTTGCATTGCATATCAAGCATGTTTAAATTATTTTGCATAACATTCATGTTTTAATGCTTTGCATCTTTTAGTTTTATTTGAAGAAAAACAAAAAGAAAAAAAAAATTTAAAAATGAAAAATAAAAAAAGAAGCATGCATTTGCATAAAATATGTCGTTATCTAAACAACCACCAAGTCAAGTGAGTCCTCAAAATTTTATTGAAATCATTATCATTTAAGTCCCATGACATGTTTGAATTGTTTTAGCCTTATCCCACTTATTGTTTTTAGGTGGAACATAGTAAGGTGAACATAATTGAGCTTGTATGATCCAAGTTCCTAGCATGATTGAAATCCAACAAATATTTAACCTTGTGATATTGATTGTTGGCCTTGTTGGGACAACACTTCGTTGAGTCCTTTTGCTCTTGTTTAATGTGTGTGAATACTCTCCAATGCTTCTACCTCTTGGAATTGATTTTGTTATCTATGTCAAGGCTGTACTTATATGTTTGTTATTGGTAAATTTAACATGATTGATCCACCTTTGTTAGCCCTATTTGACTCTATTCCACCTTACATATGATCCTCTACTTTAAACCAATTTGAGCCTAATTGCCTATTCTTTTGTAGCTCCACAAGAGTTTTCATAGCCAATTATAGCCTGACCCTATCCGGGAATTAGGAATGGTTAGTGAATATTTATATTGTGGATGATGGGTGTTAGTGATGGATTGTATGGTTTGATGTGCCCTTATGAGATGTTTGAGTATTGCTAGTATATTCATTACTTGGGACCTAAGGAGGATAAAATTCACTTAGGGATAAAAGTCAAGGAAAATCATTTGATATAGCATGAAAAAAAGGGAGAAAAAGAAAAGAAGGAGGTCAATCATGAGAGTTCTATGGACCATATGGAGGTGAGAACGAGCTACAGAAGGAAAGTTGGAATGCACAAGGAAGAGGCAAAGGGCATACAAGAGGAAAAATGGCACCCGCGGCTAGAGGAAAAAGGCAAGACAGAAAACCGCACCCGCGGCCACCAAAACCGCACGTGCAGCCAGAATTCCAGGGTTCTCTGCAGAAGCCGCACCCGCGGCCAAGGGGGCAGCACCCGCGGTTCTCCTGGGCCCGATTCAGCGCCGAATTTATATTCCTATTAAGTGGGCCTATCTTTGGGAAATACTTTCTAGGGTTTTTATGATGGTATTGTTAGGTATTTAAAGACATATTTTAGTTGTTTTTAGAAATCTTTTACCCTTTGAAGAATTGAGAGACGTCGTTTAGGAGCATGAGAAACTAAACTCATCTCGTTTTGCCTACGTTCAAGACTTGGTTTTGTTGAATTGTGAGTTTGGAATTCTAGTTGTTTTCTATTATCCTCTTCACCTTCTTTGTGCTTCAATTGCTTGTGGTGTTGATTCTATCTTTATTCGCGACCTCGTTAGAATTGCATGATTGCTAGGGTTTTGATTCATATGTTTGTGAAACCTGATCCAAAGTAGCAAATACAATTAAGTGAATCTCACAGAAAAGCTTGATTGTATAAGAAATTGACTATAGGTTAAATGTTAGTTCTTTAGGGAATCAATATTGCTTATAAGCTTAATATATCATGAGACTTAGTGATATTCCTAGGATTAAACCTTAATCCGTGTTAAGATTGCCTAGGAGTAAGGGATTATTAGGACTCATAAGACTAATAATCTAGTTAAATCAAGATAAGAGTGGATATAGAAAATATACAACTAGAAGGAAGAACTATGATCAAGGAGACGAACCAAAGTTAAGAATCGTAGGTGAAACATCTCATTCATCATTGTTTACAACCATCACCATTATTTACTACTTAAATTCTTTACATCTTTACATTTCTACAATCCCCCTTGTTTACTCTTGTTGGTGATTATAACGCATAAAGTAACGATAGTTCCCTGTGGATCGACTCCGGACTTACTAGTTGGTTAGTTTGGATATTCTTTTGATAGGAATCCGACGATTTTGTCCTATCAAATTTTGGCGCCGTTGTCAAATCCGACGAGATGAGTCAGTACGCCACTACAAGTCAAATCTCACGATCGCATCTCTCATCGCAGTACCAGTAGAACTAGTCATAACAGGGGTTTTTTCTCGTAATGAACACATAACTCACCTAATCATCTTATCAACCTATCCGAATTCTGTTCCGCGTAAGGGGAGGCCAAACAGTATATCAGACTATCAGTCATCGAATGTAGTATATTAACCAAACATCATCGTGACTCATCACAATGCCAATGGCTTGAAAAGGTAAATATAGAGATGTGGTGATAACACCGGATTACAAAAGATGAGACCAAACTATGAGTCTCATGTAAGAAGGGAACCGTATACCCAAAATTGCCCCTTCTTTGGTTTAGCTGCCCAGTGGTTGCAGATGTGCATGAACTTGTTATGGGATGGGTTGGCATTGGATGCAGGTTTCCCACCATCGCCGCTTGGCTGGATTGGTTTGCTAGTGAGCCTGAGGCGCGCCAAAAATCACCTATATTCCAAGCAAAGCTACTGGCTTTTGAAGCTGTTATTTACTTCACTTGGATGGCTAGGAACAAAGTTATTTTTGGTAATAACTTTGTTCCTAGCCATCACAATGCCAATGGCGATCATTTAGAAATCACGCATCATTACCTCATATATACAAGTCATGTTCATACTTCAAATCATATTCATCATTTAACATATCCATAATCATGCTTAACGATCATATAACATAACATCATGCTTTATCACCCCATAGTATAATATCATGTTTTCACATAGCAACATGTCATTATCTCATGATTCATATAACACATCGTAACATGCTTCTAAAGCACATAACAGAGTAGTAATGCTTCAATATATCATGATAACACTAGTCACTACCAATTAGATTTCAGTATTTCATAACAACAAGTAATATCAGTCCATATCAGGTTCATCATGGTCGATATCTAACATCATGCTAGTATATTTTAAATAACAACATAATCACGATAATTATCACCCACGCGTTCAAGAAGAAGCAATCAGAGACATTACTACACATAAGGGCTACATCATATCAACTAGCATTCATATCAATAGCATCATTAGTTTATCATTAAACATTGCAACTGCAACAATAAATCTCAATCTCCTTTAATCCTCAATAGTTATTACAGATCATCATATATGAACATAGTCAATTCAAGCTAGCAAGTTTAATCATAACCTTATCAAATAACAATTTAGGTTTCTCAGCATTCGTAGTTAATATTTTTATAGGCACGGGAATTTGGATCATGCTTGGCAACTCAGAGTATCAACACATCAAGTGATCATGGCACATTAGAGCTATAAGGCATCAAATCATATCATCATAGACTACAAACAATCAGGCAACAATCATCACCAAGTCAACACATCAACACGTAAATCCCATCGCCATGTCAGCGCAATATCACCATCAACAAATTCAAATGGATTAGCAATTAGAATGGAGGGCACTCATGCCTGCAAGTCCTATCGTACTCGGTAATCGCAGTCCTCAGAACGTGCTCGTCCTGCCGACATTGTTGATCATGAGGCCCGTGGGTTATGGGCCCACGCTTCCTCTGCGCTACTCTATCACTATCTAACTTCTTGTTTCCTTTTTTCATGCGGGCGCTCGTCCAACGTATCGCGTAGGATTTCAAGTTAGCGGAGATAGGGGAGTGACAAGATAAGACAACCCAAATTCCTTTCGGGGACAAACACGGACCACAACTAAAGATGACAATACCGAAGACTAGACTCTAACCCGAGGATAGCAATAACGCCCTTATGGAGGTCTATTAGGTTGCATTTGTGACAAGCAGACACAAATTCATCATGGGGCATATCAATCATATTAATCCACACTAACATGTACCTATCTCAAGGAGCACGACATACGCAGTCATTCCAAAAAGACGTATTCGAGTGCTACACGGATGCATGCGAGGCAAGGTAGTAGTCTATTATCCCATGAAAGCAGATATGCCTAGCAACTTAAGCAAGATATGCAGGATCTAATAGGCATCACAATTATCACATATATGAACAATGCACGAGCTGGGTGTATGCATCATATGAGGACATATAAGAGCAACTGTTTGGGAGTAAAAAAAAATGTGTGCATTCCGCAATTCAAAGAAAAGAATCACTTTATAGGCATTTGTATTCATGCAAGCCTCTATTCGACAATTCAGAAATAAGTAGAAGTCGATGGTAGCCATTACGAACAAGTAAAGTGTGCACGGAAAGCATTACGTGTCAAATACAATATTCTAAGTGCACTACAAATTCGTAAATTGAATTATTCAGAAAATCGAACATACAATGCGAGGAAACTAAGTGAGGTTGTCCCAAATTACAGAAAAAAGTTGCTTTGGCGGCAAGTTCTTTATAATTAGGTGTGTCTTGTTCCACTTGCTCAAGTTCCTGCTGCAAAATAAAGAGTAAAAATGAGCTAGATGGATGTTCATGTTAGGCCTAGCCTAAGTGGTTCACAAAGCAAGGCCCAACCCATTCACAAAAAAAATCCAAGTCGAGGGCCTGTTATAGGCAAAGTGAATGAAATGGCAAAGTGAAAGAAAATGCAGCAATAAAATAAATAAATATAATATATTAAGCCAAAATAGGCTAGGAGAGTCTATGCATAGCAAGTCAAATCGACATATGGCTTATTATATATGTACTTCCCTGTACATATGAACATATACAGTTGAGCATACAAACACAAAAGAAAAAAAAGGAGAAAGCACACTACTGCAGAAATCACAAAGCAATGTAGGAGGTTTTATCTAGGCTCTTTTGGGTCTCGAAACCCCGCCCTGGCAAACCCTGCGAGCACCATAAAATTCCCCTAAAGACAGGCACGATGCGGCTAAAATCAACCTCTTCACGCGATTCTCGGAACCTCGCCCTAGCAAACCTTGCGAGCTTTCGCTTGTGGCCTGGGTTCCGGAATCATCAAACTACTCTAAATTGGGTGGAATTGCTGTCGAAATCGATTTTCGAAACCCCGCCCTAGCAAACCTTGCGAGCTTTCGCTTGTGGCATGGGTTTCGGAATCACCAAACTGTCCTAAGGGAGGGCGAAGCGCTGCCCAAAAGCTTAAAACATGCCAGCAAGTTTGCACACAAATCACAAGCAATTTCACACAAGCAAAAGAAAAAAAAGCAACTTCATCAAGTCGGGGTCATCAAATTGCCCCAAAACAAGTCGAAGTGCCATCCAAATCGATTCTCGAAACCCCGCCCTTGCAAACCTTGCGAGCTTTCGCTTGTGGCCTGGGTTTCGGAATCATCAAACAACCCTAAAAGAGGGCGAAGCGCTGCTGGATTTTTCCCTAAACTAAGCGACTAATCCAAATAAACAAATTGCAAGACATTTAAGCAAACCCAAAGGGAATAAACTCACTGCAGTCAGACGTTTCCAAGGCAAATGAATTGAAAGCAAAGAAAGATCACAAATTTGATGTACATATTCAAGCCGTTCAAAGAAACTAAAATCTAGCACATATTGTGTAAAACATTCACCAATTACAAGCAAATCAGACCCTTGTGCCAAGTCTAGACTTACATCTAAAAGAGTCTAAACTTAACCAAGAAACCCAACCAAGGAGCTGCTGAACAGGAGACAAAACCGGCATCAAAATCTTAACGAAACGTTGCTCCCTGGGTCCTAAATTGGCCAACTAATCCAAGCAAACAAATTGCAAATAGTTTCAAGCCAACAAAATGAAGTGATTTCATTGCAGCCAGACAAATTCTCTGTGGATCGCACCGATTCAATTTTGCACAAAACAAATTCGTCAAACTAGAATCAGCCTCTATCCTAAGCAAACCAAATTAACTGGTGTCCTATTACACTAGACAAACAAGCCCCCAAAAAAAAAAATTGATCGGCTGCAGTGATTCTTAATAAAATTACACCACTGGAATGACCAAACCAAAGCACAATAAGGGAAAACTAAAGAAAACAGGGAACTTGAATAGGAGGACAGCTTGAAGTATCGGCAAAATTCTTAAAAATAAAATAAAATTCGAACCCGCGGAGACCTAAGCTTCGCTCGTCGAAGACTCTCCGTTCTTCTTGAAACCGCTCTGCGAATCGGGTTTCTGTCACCTCTTCTCGAGCCCTGGTCCTCCCCTTAGCCGATCAGCCCTAACTCAAACAAAAAAAAACCTACAAAAAAATCGCAATTTGAAGAAAAATCAGATGGGCGTGAAAGTTGAGGGTTAATTGAAGGGAGATTTGTGTGAAAATCTGAAGTTCAGGCCAAAATCACCTAAAGATCGGATTGAGTCCCAAATTTCGGGTGAATTTCGCATTCTAAAAAAAAAAGAAACCTAGACGACGTACCCGGGCGAATTTCTTCGATTTCGTAACGACGAGGCACAATTAGCTCCGCCCTTGATCTGCCGCTGTTTTGCACGTCTTCCAGTCACTCAAACCAAGAAAAACTCGAATTTGGGAGGCCAAGTACTATCGGTGGTTATGTGTGAGGGCAAAAACTAAAAGGGGCTCGTTCAGGAAGACGATGGAAAAGGAAACAAATACAAAAAAAAAAAAAAAAAAAAAAATGTCGCTATTAAAAACAAATGAATTGAGCAATTTAACTCGGTTAAGAGCGTGAGCTCTAGTAATAAAAGTCGGTTTGGATCCCGTAGAGTCGAACTCCGTGGAGTTGGTAGGATTACCCTATAGGAATTTATCGACCCTAGAAAATAAATTAAAAAATGGCTAAATTAATTTAAATCTAAACCCTTTAATTAAAATTGAATGATTTAAGATTTAACCAACTCCTCTATGAGATCTAAAGTGAATAAAAGTGGGCTGATTTGGCCCGTATTAAAAAACGGGGAGGAACAAAAAGTGAGCCCGTGAGATTTTGTTCGGCAAAATGTTACGAGGTTGCCACATTTTGAGTTTTTTTTTTGTTTAACTACAAAACTAACCCATTAAATGTAAAAATTATAATTGGCACAAATCAGAAATGGGGTTTAACAAAAATCATAAATTTAAACTCGTAAAATTTCATCGCCAGTTTATTCCAGTGGGTCGATCCCGAAATTGACTTCTAAACGAGGAAAAAAAAAACGGAGTCAAAAACCCTAAATCAAATCCCTAAATTCAAGCGGCTCTAAGAAGAACTACGGGTGATTTGATCCCATTCCAGACGGGTACGTAGGACACCCGACATAAAGCTCAAGCTCGTCGGGTTCAATCGCCAAAACCCAAAAATTAAATCAATTCCAATACTCTAAACTACGTAAGGCTTGATTCTCTTCCAAGAGATACGTAGGCAACCCGTTAAAATTCGGGTGCAGCCTAAATCACCAAAACCACTTAAGTCTTGGTGTCGATACGACTTCGAATCAAGAGGATAACCAAAAGGGGTCGAACTCAAATTATAAAAAATTAAATAAAATATGTTTTACAATTATTCGCGCATTTTTTTTCAACAGCAACATAGTAACTATCTCATCTGACACAACGATCATATAATAGGTTGAAAACGGCATGTAATCATACAACATAACACATTTAGAAAGCATAGATCCTACACAATGCTACCGATACATGATAAGGCATGGGCATAGTCAAGAGTCATTTAAAAGAGTTCAACATAATGTTCATAAGGCATGAGGCATCATTACAGAGAGCAACCAAGAGGACATCACCAGTGAAAGATTATAAGCATGCTAGGAACAACTGTCATAGTGCACATAAAACGGTATACAACTATCACATCATAGGACAAGCATGTTCACGTAATATAATAAGTATGTCAAGTCACCGTTTAACCAGTCTTATTGGGGAGCATAAAGCCCTACAGGGTACTACTAGCACATATTAAAACATGACTACAACAAAGGTAATTCGAATAGATTCATTCCAACGTTTAGGTGTCATGCGTATGCAAAATCATAACATAGCGTGGTCTGTGATCATGCGAGGTGTCAAGTCAAACATATATGCAAGCACGAGAGGATATCATAGAGTAATGGGGGAACAATACCCAGCGATAACATTTAAGCATGCTAGGATTACCCGTTACGGAAAGCAAGTCAATCATCGAATTCAACATTACCTAATCGGATGAGTACAACAATTTAAGATGATAGAAAGAGATGAGAACCACACTATCAGGGACCTATCTCAAGAGAGAATCAACAATATGGTAGGCAAAGTATATATGGTCCACACAGGTCGCAACGAAGAGTCCTACATGATACTAATGACATACCATAACATTTGATACATACATAAACTTGATTGATCAACACAACAATACGCAAGACACCGCCTTACCATAGTCCATCGATACAGAGCATGAGGGGAATGTAGCAACGCATAATGCAAGCCTATATAACAGGGCCATATAAGTAGAATACAGAGGCATGTGTTCCAATTCAATAATACTAAACGAGACACACATTTATCAAGACATTACTTCGATAGCAAGGTCACAGATGGAGCTACAAATTTAACCAAGCAAAGTCAAGGGCAACCTTCTCACACTATCATGGACATAATCCAAGATAAGGCAACAATTATATAAAATCATATCGTGCCATTCATGCTTCTAATCAGTCATTAGTACTACTAATACAACAGGTCAATTAGACTTGCGAAGGCGACATATAATCAAGACAAGAATGAAGATGCAACACGAGACCTAAGCAATGGGGCAAGCATGGGTACAGAATGTCATACAACCACGAATTTACACTAAAGATCATCATCATAACATGTACTGAGAATTATATATCACATAAGGCATGTTGACATCCAGTTGTAACACGTATCCATCAAGTAAGGAACTAAGTCTGTCATGATATCAGAACTGAACGATCACACTATCATGAACCTATTCACAGGGGCGACATCAATTATGCAACTTTCCAACATATGACATTTACATTTATGCACTTTTATGACGATGCAACATACTAAGTAAAACATGTTGGGATAATGGGGATGTAACAATTGTAGCACGGGCCCATACAGTGTTCATCATGAACATCAAACATGTAAGCACAAATTCACGTTAAAGATCAATCTATAGGTCAAAGAGTAGTACATATAGAATCTCACGATCCTATTCAACGCAATTAAGATAACCCGACAGAGATCTCTAAGGGCAATCATTGACTTTTCCCAACTGACTCATCACCCCTCTTTCCCGTGTGACTGTGGCATGACTCTTTGTGGCAAGAAGACACTCGTTGGTCATCATAAGGATCGAGAATGCAGCCCCGTAAACACCTTACTCTTTAACTCGGAATTACGTCAAGGACCATATTCCAATAATCACTCAGGCAACCCTCATATCCACACATATCGCCCGGAGATAATGTGTTTACAACCCAATTCCCCATGGAAGACACTGATATCTAGAAGAAAGGCACTTATCCCGTTTAATTGTTAGGAATACCAATCAGAAATGAAAGGGGATGTTCCACACACTGACATCCGTCAAGGGGTTAGCATAATGAAAGGGGTTGTTCCACACAAGCTGAATTTGACTACACAGAAATAAGGATACTCCCACTATCCCGTTTGCACAGATCAGTCAATACACATTTAATTGTTATGAATACCAATCAGACTTTAGCATATCAAGCACTTAACATAGAATCACACAATTAAAATTATAATGACCTCCTTCAAGGGAGATCATTCTCACGCTCAATATATAAAGCACATCAAGCTATCTAATGTCGCTCTTCGAGGAGCGACCGACCGGAGGGGCAAAAACCTCGCGATCCTACCTAACTCGCCACTCCAACCACCTTGGTGCAATCTCCTTGGATCCTTCCGGACCCTCTGTAAAGAGCAAGCTAGTAATTTGCCTACCGTTCTCAACTACACCTAATAGGAGTGGTCTAGCACCTTTACTACCCACTCGTGTCCCCGTTTGTTTGATTTTCCTCTTTTATTACAAGTCGAGTTCATTACTTAGTCCAATTTTGGTTAGGCATCTTAAGTTCATTTTTCCCTTTTCAAAATCCTTCCAAACCCTTTAAAATTCATGGGTGGTTTTCCAAAACATACACTTGACCCTTCCGTACCCAAATTGCACAACTTGAGCTCTGATACCAACTTTGTAACGGCCAGGAATTATGATTTCCGGGTTACGTTTCAAGGGATGAAACCCCTTTTTCGGATCTTAAAATCCAGGTACGGGTCAAGATTTCAAACTCATTTTTTTAGGTCAGTAATAAAGAGGGATTTCGATTTGCCATGTGTTATACCTAATAAAGATGCTCTAATGCAGTACAAAAGTCAAACACACTAGCATGCTCCTAGTTATAATAATGTGTAAAAATATTGTAAAGGGCCCAAGACAATGTCAAGTGGCATATCCCTCTCCTACCTCTGCACCCCTTCCCATTAGTGCAGAGACTGACCAGTTCGGTGCTATTAATTTGCATAGCAATTTCCTCGTGGTGGTGCACAAACCACGGCTTAATCATATCATATCAACTCATCGCTTGATCGATGGTGCTGGGCTATCATATCATGCTCATATCGACTCGATTGACTCAGGGCGCCTGAAGAGACTGGGCTACCCTATTAACCTAGTAAAGACTCTAGGACTATCACAGATAACGACCGTTCTATTTCAAACACATAAAGTAAGCAGATGCTCATTCAATTAGAGCAACATAAACAGGATACTACATAGCATGCTTTTATGCATATAAACCACTGTTGTGAGCCTAATTCAATTCCGCTCAAACTCAATCCAATGCAACTAAGCTCCATGAAAATTGAAATTCACATCAAAATCTCCACCGTGGGTGACATTACAAGCAATAATCATTATGAGGTATTGCAAGTGTTGTAGTGGGGCTGGTAAGAAAATCAAGGTATGGAAAGATTTGGGCTTTGTGGTGCTAAAAATCCGGGAAAAAGAGATCTCAACTACAACCGGAAAACATTTCTTCAACCAAAAGAATTCAAACTTTAACTCCATCCACAAACAAAAACTTAAGCACAACTCTTGTTAACCAACTCACTCTTTGTTAATTCTTTTCTCTCTTGATTTTTCAATGATTTTTTTTCTTCTCTTTTCTTGCTTTTTTTTTCTTTTATGATTTTTCCTCGACTTTTACTCCTAAGTGAATTTTATCCTCCTTAGGCCCCGAATATTAAGCACAATAATCATCCATATGAAGCTCAAAAAGAATACATCACCCTTACATACTTTCAAATGCTCAAAACAGTCCACTAATACACATTTTCACCAATCTTCTCCCTAATTCCCGAATAGGGTAAGGCTAAAATCGGCTAAAAGACATTTTGTGGGGCTAACAAAAAAGGGCTAAACGGCTCAAATTTGGCTTCAAGCAGAGGATGGTATATATAGGTAGATACAGAGTAAGATATGGCTAACAAAATATTGCCTCAATCATATGATGATCACAAGTAATAATCAAAATATACGGCCTTGATATGGATATCAATCTCAATTCTCAGAGGCAGTCACATTGGAGAGTATCACACACAAGAAGCAAAAAGGACTTCAATAAAGCACAGTCCCAATAAAGCCAAAATAACTCACAAGGTAAATTTTTGTTGGAGTTCAATGACACCTAAAACCTAAGAGTTATACATGCTCAATCAATCAATTATCTCATGCTCCAATAGATCAAACAAACTCGACGAGGATCAACAATTCAAGCATATCATGGGACTTATAGTTAGATTAAGAAGACAAGTGGTTCAGATGGGGTTATCTGAAATCTCCTAACTCTAAAATGCATTCATGCTGATTTTTTTCTATTTATATGATTTTTCTGGTTTTTTTTTTATTTTATATGCAAGACTAAGAATAATAAACATGAAATGCAAAGAAAAAAAATATAAACAATGCAATCTAAATGCAAACATGTAAATGTTCTCTCCCCCACACTTAATTCACACATTGTCCTCAATGTGAAAAATAAAAGAGAAAAGAAGAAAACACTTACAGAGTCATCTACATGTCAGGCGGAGGCGGAGATGGAAAATTGAAGCGCAAGAGGAAGGCGAGCCAACATTCCTTCTTGTCTTGACCTCAAGGAGACACTACAACCTAATCTCTACAAACAAGAGACAAGACAACACCAACAAGAAAATATTTGTTGTCCCGGCAAGGACAACTCACAATAACATTCAATGGTGTCAAACCACTTAGAATAACACACAACAAAGCAACAAACATCAACAATTTGCAAATCGATAACAATTAAGCATAAATTGATCAAAACTATAATCGATAAACTCAACAAGAAACTCTTATCAAGTTTAATATCAAAAAGAAAGATCAATTCAAATGCTCAAGACTCATAATTCCAAAATTTGGAATTCAACAATTAAGCACAAGAATCCCAATCCAAATCACAAACCTCAATCAATCTAATTCACCCCCGAATTTCTCTATCAATAAGTTCCTAATTCACCCAATTTGACATACCATCCACAAAGTCAAGACAACTTCCCTAAATCAATCCTCTTTCATCAACATATATAGCACAAATAGGGTTGAATTTCACCCAAACAACACATAAATTACACAAATTTATTCAATTTGATAAAACCTAGAAATTGGGGATTTTTGAAAACTTACCTCAACACCTTCAATGGAGGAGAGAAAGAGGCGGGAGGCTGACCGGAGGTGGTGGCCGGACACGGTGCCGGAAGTGGCTGGACGAAGTCGGCGGCGTTCTGGTGGCTGCAGGGGCGGGAAGGCGGCGCTGGCGGCTGGAAGGAAGAGCGCTGGCGAGGTCGGTTGGCTGGGACGGGGGAGCGCGGAACGCTCAGTGTTGACAGGAGAGAGAGGCGTGAGGGCTTCGGAACTCGCCGGGAGGGCTGCTGGTCGGAGATGCTCGGCGCCGGCGTGCTGGTGGTGGCTTGCGATAGGCTCGCTGTCGCTCGGAGAAGACACGGGCACGCCTGAAGACGGCTTCTTCTTCTTCCTTTTTTTTTTTCTTTTTTTTTTAAAAGACGCCGATAACTCGGGTGTGGCTTGACAAGCTCGACCGAGTTGTTTATTTCCCACCCGAGTTCTTTCCCAGTGACCTGTTCGCTACTCGGGTTGGCCAAGAAGCTCGACCGAGCTTTTTACCCGAGTTTCCTACTGTAATTTCCTTGGTTTTGGACGTTCTTTTTTTTTTTTTTTTTTTTTTTTTTTTTTGCTTCCGAAACCTACATGTTTGTATTCCGGAGATGCAAAAATACTAGAAAAATAACTGAAAAAAAAAAACAACTACCTAATAAAATTATGAAAAATGATAATATGAAATACGAACATTGGGTTACCTCCCAAGAAGTGTCCTTGGTTAACGTCATAGACTCGACGTTTTGGTTGTCCATTTAAGACTCACTCGGACATTGTCAGTGCCCTCAGCAACAAATCAAACTCTTGTGCACACCATCTAGGTAAGCATACACTACATACGAACAAGTTGAAGTCAAAGTATGTCTTCAACTCCTCATATGCCCGAGTGTGACTCTCCGCCGCGGGTATGTAGAACCACCAATTCAGTTCCATTGGCAGTATGTCAAAGTAGTGAGCCCAAGGGTCGACATAATCACCGAACTTCTCACCATTGCAGAGGATATCAATTCTTTGCTTAGGAGCCACAGAAATCAGCTCCAGACTTGGTTCTTTGATAGGCGAGCTTGAGACAATCTCATCGAGCAAAGAAGACAACAAATCACATGGAATCGCATGCGTCGACTCATGATACTCCATGTCAAGAAGCAATGTGCTCTCCTCTTCATCGCTAAAGAAACTGTCATCATCTGCGAACATGTCCTCCTCCGCCAAAACATTATCATGCTCATAGCTCAAGGGTAGGGGAGGTGGCGGAGTAGACTCAAATGAACTCAATGAGGGGGGAATAGAAAACACACACTCACCTTTATCTTCATGACTTTCTGAGCTTCCCTCGGGTGTGACAAATAGGTCCTTGCTACTCCCTAGGGTGTTTGTGGTGAGGCTCTCTATCGGGTTAACCACCGGTTTAGATGGTAGTTCACTCGCTTCACATGCTAGAATATCATTCCCCACTTGGACCATTCGGTGCACTCGTTCATCTAGTTCAATGATCTGCTGATACAATTGCTCATTCTCCTCGTAAGAAACCTTAGATAGATTCTCCAAAGGTGCGTCAAAGTAATCCATTGGTTGAGGTTCTTGGGCAAAGGATACTTCAAGCAACGCTTGGTGACCCATGTAGCAGATAAGATCCCAAATTCCCAACAAACCTAACTGTGCTAGACTTCCTCCACTCATGTATATAGCACGCGCCTTTGTCTCAGCAGTCATACCCTCTACAACGCAGACAACCATATCTCGCAAACTATCGTGGAAACCCAGCACATTGCGGATGTCCACACACCTCTGCAACCTAGTGAGATATAGGTGAAAGTTTTCACCTTCGAACTACAATAATCTCAACATCTTAAACTGTTAGTAGCATATGTACTGTGAACCGTAAGATAGGTTCACAACAAAAGTTAGTAGCTAAATTAACACACAAGACAAACACACAAATAACAACTTGACTCCCCGGCAACGGCGCCAAATTTGACAGAGGATTTTCAGTCGCCTTAAATCCTATCAAATATAACCGACTAACCTAACTAATGTAGTTTGGCAAGTACGGGTCGATCCCACAGGGAGTCTATGATTCGTATGCAAGTCAAGTGTGTCAACAAGAACAAGAAACACAAAGGGGGGATTTTGGAGGTGTAAACTAACTAAGAATGCAAAAGTAAGCAAATCAATAAAATAGAACAGATTGAATGAATGAATATAAGAGAATAGCTCAGGTCAATCAATCTCAGCAATCAGGTTTGTTCATTGATCATTGATATCGAAAAGATAACTTCCTCTTGAATACTTTGTTGTGGAAAGACTAGGTCTTTTGAATCCAATTCCTTATCAAATCTAGTTAACAGGACAACCAGACCCTGAAAACCCTAATTATCAAACAATCTTGAAACTATCAAGATTCAATTCAATAATCGATTAAGCTTAAAGGAAATCAACAAAGACAATCGACACGCACAACCAGTTATTGCATCGATTGCAAATCAATTCTCTATATAAATCCCTAAATCAACCAGTTTCAGAGATTTATACTATGCTACTCAAGAACATAGATAACTCAACCAGTAATTACCTATATCTAGTAATAGATTATCATGAAAAGGCATCAGTTGATCAGACTAACGGAAATTCACGAAAACCCTAAACAATCAGCGCAAAGAATTGATGATATTCAAAGAGGAGTATTAGGAATAGAAATCTCACAATGAAACAGAAAACCTGAAGCTTCGATTAATTTCCCCGAACAAAAGGAGTTTAGTTGTTCATAATCGATCAATTGGAAAATTAAGAAAATGAAAATCACCTACCACCGGACCTGTTTGTTCTTCCGTTCGATTCCAAGCAAACCAAAACACACCAGTCCCCCCCCCCCCGTTTTATCTTCCACTTAATTGAAATTTATAATAAAAATAAAGTAATACAGCGTAACAGCTGTTCCTGGCACAAAACTCGGGTGCGACACAAGAAACTCGGCCAAGTTTTGTTGCCCAAACCGAGTTCCTTCCAGAAGCTATCTTGACGTCCAGATTCCACTGTTTTCTAGGCCGAATTTGGAAAAGTCGTAAACATGAAAGTTGTAGGTCTTCGAATCTTCTTTCCAACAAGTATAAGTACGCCCAGATCCGATAAATACAGCCTTCAAACGACTCGTTCTAGTGAAGCGTCACCAACCTGGACAGCTCCCATCCTTTACATGTTTAGCTCATCTCCTTGGCTCTCGTCCTCTTCGGTTTCCATTCAATCTTCGAGCATTGGCTCGAGCTTAGGTTCACCTCTTTACAATCACCTGAAATCATGCACAAATCTCGTAGATTCCGACTCTAATTGAAATATAATGAAAACATGAAAACTACTCTAAACTCGTGCATTTTACTCTACCTAAACCCATCTAAATGCCTATATTAACACTACCTAAATGTGCATGATCAGCTACCCTATTAACCTAGTAAAGACTCTAGGACTATCACAGATAACGACCGTTCTGTTTCAAACACATAAAGTAAGCAGATGCTCATTCAATTAGTGCAACATAAACAGGATACTACATGGCATGCTTTTATGCATATAAAACACTGTTGTGAGTCTAATTTGCCATGTTTTACACTTACTTTTATAACGATTTCTACATGCATTTCATACATTTGGGTTAGAATAATACATAATTTGTGTATTTTATGTTTATTTGCAATATATGGAGGTGTACACAAGTTTTTGTTTATATTTCGCGGAAATCGGGCACATTTTTTAGCTTAAAGGAAACCCATGAAGAAGCTAATGATGGTGCATCTAGAGAAAAGGCCATTTTTCGGTATTTATCATTCTGAATCAAGCTTTGATGTCTTCATGAGAGTTGTATCCCTCGAAAAGAGCTTTCCAACGCATGCACATATGCGTCAATCCGACAAATGAGGACTCAAAAAAGTGCGTTTCAAGAACGGAGCATAATGCTGAAAGCGACAGAGTTACTCGAAGTCGACCAAATTGGTCGAAATCGACCAAATTCTACTCGACAACTGCTCCAGAAGACGAAATCGAGCACGGGCTGAGCACAAGACCACTCGAGTTGAAGAAATCTACTCGACATCGAGGAAATTGGTCGACGTCGAGGAGATTCCAGAAGCTGTCCGTGTCCGAGATCGACGTAGAAGCTGAAGATGGACCAAACTTTGGTCGATATCGAGGAAGTCCCCAGAAGCCGACGTCAAGCAATCCGAATTCTTGTTAAGATTCTATCCAAAGTCCAATGGAGATATTTTTGAGATCAAATCCTATCAAGTTCCGTCAAGATCTATCGAGTCAAGGGAGAAGATATTTATCTCCATTAGTCTTATTTCCTTTAAGATATAATTATTTATTTCCATGTTTTATCTTTATGTTATTAGATAAATAGAATTAGATATAGATATATTATTCTTTCCTTGATTAGCAAGGATTTGAAGCCTATAAATAATGCCCTAGGGGGCTAATTTTCATTCATTCAAGCAAAGCCGTCTTAGGGCGCAAGGAGAGAGAGGGGATGAGGAGGAGGAGGTGGAGGAGGAGGAGGAGGAGAGAGAAGAGAGAGAGAGAGAGAGAGAGAGAGAGAGAGAGAGAGAGAGAGAGAGGAGGCGAGAGAGAAGAAGGAAGAATGTTTGGAAGGTTGTGTAAGTTTAAGTTTTATTTTGAATGTTAAAGTTAGTTTCTTTTATTATGTTTTGTTTCTAATTTCTTTTTTCTAGGGTTGGGGTGATCCTAACATAGATATGTTTGTTTGATTTATAAATCCCTGAATTTATATGTCTTTATCATCATCTATCTATGTGCTTAATCCTTTGCGAGAATTGAGTAAATTCCTTATTCATGATATTGAAGCGAAAGTGATCTTATTATGAATTGGATAGTAATTAGGGTTTATTTGCGAGAGCTGACTAATCCTAATTAAGAAAAAGTAGAAACAAATTAGGTTTTTATGCGAGAGCCTCTATCACCTAAGTTGTTGGAAGTCGATTCTTTGATATAAAGTATGCATCTTTACGTGATTTATGATCTGCGCATATGTTTATTGTTGTGGTGACCCCTAACCTTGAAAATTTGCATCTTTATTTGTTTTATTTTATTATTTTTATTCGGCACATATTCTACTCGATATCAAACCACCATTCCCTCTCCATCCCTCGACATCGACCCCTCTATTCTTTGTCGACAGCCACCCTCATCACCTCTTCCCGCTATCCGTGAACCCCAAAACACACTAAACCTAGAACCGCTGACTTCTCTCCTGAGGACGAACCTGACTCCACTATCCTATAGCGAGGTCTTGACTACAAATTTATTTGGTTGAGAAACCCTCTCGTCAAATTGGCGTCTTTGCCGGGGAGATATCAATCGCGCCTAGTTTAATCGTGTTTAGGTTTCATAATACCCATCCCTTTTTCTTACCCTACCACCACCTACCTCACCGGTAACAACTGGGTGCCAAGGTTTTGCCACCAGTTTGTGTTCTTGATTGTGATTTCAAAGCTTAGGTACAAAGATGGAAGACTTTGTCGAAGGGAATCCTGCATGAGAAGAATGGTCTCGAGATTTGAGACGGAGAAATAGGATCGCAGTGGAGGAGTCATGATTAAGGGAAATAGCTTAGCTGGAAGACGAAATCCGAATGCTTGAGGCTTCCATTCAGTCTAAAGGACCATGCCCTCCTCCCGACAAGCCAATTGACCCACTCGATGTCGACAACCAGGTATGTCCTTCCTCGAATTTCATTCCTACTTTGCTACCTATTGTTGACGAATCATATGAAGGATCCCAAGGCAAAATAGCACTAGAAGAGAAGAAGTTGGACATTGTTGACTAGGGCATTCCAAGATCGCTTTTACCTTACAAGGTGAAGGCTATCCCCGATGATTTTGAGCAACCGATGTTCATATTCAAGTATGGGGTCCCAGAAGCTCCGCAGGATGAGGAGGAAATATCTCTTCCCTCTCCACCGTTCTGTTGTGGTGGAGATAGACAACCAAGTCAACCAATGAAGCGGAAGAGGTATGATGATGAGGTATGTATATTTTCTTTATATCTTCCCTTATACATGCTAGCTCGAGCCAGGGAAGATGAATGGGTGGAGCCATGAAGCGTCCACTCGGGGAGGTTTAAGCTTCTTCACATAATGCCCTCAGATGACATCCCACGCTTCCCACCACCGGAGGAACCACATCCAGCTATACCTCCGGACAAAGATGAGCCAGGCTAATGCTTAATGAAGAAGTCGGCCTAGCGAATATAAAATCTAGAGCTTGTAAATAGACATTTATTTTTGGGATTTTTGGACGTTGTTGCTTTTGTTTTTGGTTTTGGACATTGTTTTTAAGTTTTTCTATTGTGGGTATTTCTTTTCTAACGAATCTTGCAGGGAAGAAAAAGCTGCAAATCTACTCGACTTCGAGTAAAACTCCTCGACATCGACCACGCATATCGAGTAGAAAGGAGCCTATGGTCGAAAAGGCCACCCTAGAGGCAACAATTTACTCGATCTCGAGTAACCTTGGTTGATATCGATTAATCTTCTCGAAATCGACCAGGCCCTTGTCGATGTCGACTAGGACAACATCAACATTTGCACTCGATTATGACGTCCTGCACATCTGTCTAGTGAGTTTCTTTCTTTACCCTTATTTTTTATATAGTGAGGACACTGTAATGTTTAAGTATGGGGTAGGGGAAGGGCTGACTTTGTGCATATTTGGTTTTATTTGACATTATGTGTGCATTTTTAAGGTTTATTTCTTGAATTGCTTATAGATGGCTATTTTGGAATTCATTATTGATTTATGTGCTTATATGCATGTTTTCCAAAGTTTTGAAAAATGACCCCCATTTAAAATTTTGATAAACGTCATGGAAGCTTTATTGAACTCGACGATGCAAAATTGGATCCATTAAAGATATAGCATGAAATTGCCTAGTAAAGGGAAGTCACAATGAAGTGCATATTTTGATGAAAACCATGAAAGGAGGTAAAATTTGATGTTGCTTTTGACATGTTACATGATAAAAGGATGGAGGACTTTATATTTCCATATATGCTCATATTGTTATATCCTAGCCATACCTATGCTTATGCATCACAAAAGCCATATTGAGCCTTATTTCATATTATGATCCACATATTCTAAATATTGCCGATTCTTTACCTTATTTCCTATCCGGGAATTATGTTGAGAATGATGTCACATTATGGAGCTTTTTATATGGTGTTTGTGTTGTTGTTGTTATCATTGTTGCAGTTTGGAAGGAAATTGAAAAAAATATATGGAAAATTTAATGAGTGAAAGAAAATCCGATCACCTCATGCGATAAAGGTAGATCGACCCTTCTCGCTGAGATAATAGTTCGGCGAGATGGGACACAAGTGAGGAGTCCAAAGCACTAAGTATCCGGGGTCATTCATGACACCCATGTTTGTGACTCGCGAGAAGGCAGTGCTAAGGTTAGAGAGGTAAAAACATAATATTGATAAAAGCAATGAGCGATGAGCGAAAGGTGAGAAATCAAAGGAAGAAGGGATGTGGTATGAAAGTTTTGGAAAATACTCCATTTCCCCGGATCATTAACACCACATTGCCAAACATTGCCCACCTTTAGCCTTTTACCAATCTACTCCTTATTGAGCTTAAATTAAAGTCCTCTTGATTATTAATGCTTTGTCACTTATGAATGTTTTGCATAACCCTCTTTTTGTGAGTAGATGTTGCTTTTTATTTGCACATGCATGGATTTGTGACATTAGTACATTTTTAAGGATGGTAATTAATTGCAGGGACATATGGCAATGAATCTAATATGTTGAGAGTTTTGATTTCTTCCCCTGTATGACAATTAAAAGTATTCCTTGAGGACAAGCAAGCTTAAGTATGGGGTGTTTGTTGTGAGCCTAATTTGCCATGTTTTACACTTACTTTTATAACGATTTCTACATCCATTTCATACATTTGTGTTAGAATAATACATAATTTGTGTATTTTATGTTTATTTGAAATATATGGAGGTCTACACAAGTTTTTGTTATATTTCCCAGAAATCGGACGAATTTTTGCGGTTAAAGGAAACCCATGAAGAAGCTAAGGATGGTGCAGCCGGAGAAAATACCATTTTTCGGTATTCATCATTCTGAATCAAGCTTGGATGTCTTCATGAGAGTTGTATCCCTCGAAAAGAGCTTTCCAACGCATTCTCATATACTTCAATCCGACAAACGAGGACTCGGGAAAGTATGTTCCAAGAACGGAGCAGAATGTTGAAAGTGACAGAGTTACTCGAAGTCGACCAAATTGGTCGAAATCGACCAAATTCTACTCGACAACTGCTCCAGAAGCCGAAATCGAGCACGAGCTGAGCACAAGACCACTCGAGTTGAAGAAATCTACTCGATATCGAGGAAATTGGTTAACGTCGAGGAGATTCCAGAAGTTGTCCGTGTCCGAGATCGACGAAGAAGCTAAAGACGGACCAAACTTTGGTCGATATCGTGGAAATTACTCGATATCGAGGAAATCCCCATAAGCCGACATCGAGCAATCCGGTTTCTTGTTAAGATTCTATCCATAGTCCAATGGAGATATTTTCGAGATCAAATCCTATCAAGTTCCACCAAGATCTATCAAGTCAAGGGAGAAGATATTTATCCACATTAGTCTTATTTTCTTTTAGATATAATTATTTATTTTCATGTTTTATCTTTATGTTATTAGATAAATAGAATTAGATATAGATATATTATTCTTTCCTTGATTAGTAAGGATTGGAAGCCTATAAATACAGCCCTAGGGGGCTGATTTTCATTAATTCAAGCAAAGCCGTCTTAGGGCGCAAGGAGAGAGAGAGGAGGAGGAGAAGGAGGAGAGAGAGAGAGAGAGAGAGAGAGAGAGAGAGGACGAGGAGGAGGCGAGAGGGAAGAAGGAAGAAGGAAGAAGGTTTTGAATGTTAAAGTTAGTTTCTTTTATTATGTTTTGTTTCTAATTTTCTTCTTCTAGGATTGGGGTGATCCTAACATAGATATGTGTGTTTGATTTATAAATCCATGAATTTATATGACTTTATCATCATCTACCTATGTGCTTAATCCTTTGCGAGAGTTGAGGAAATTCATTATTCGTGATATTGAAGCGAAAGTGATCTTATTATGAAATGGATAGTAATTAGGGTTTATTTGCGAGAGCCGACTAATCCTAATTAAGAAAAGGTAGAAACAAATTAGTTTTTTATGCGAGAGCCTCTATCATCTAAATTGTTGGAATTTACAAAAGTCGATTCTTTGATATAAAGCATGCATCTCTATGTTATTTATGATCTGCGCATATGTTTATTGTTGTGGTGATCCCTAACCTTGGAAGTTTGCATCTTTATTTGTTTTATTTTATTATTTTTATTCGGCACATATTCTACTCGATAACAAACCACCATTCGCTCTCCATCCCTCGACATCGACCCCTCTATTGTTTGTCGACAGCCACCCTCATCACCTCTTCCCGCTATCCCCGAACCCCAAAACACACTAAACCTAGAAACGCTGACTTCTCTCCTGAGGACGAACATGACTCCACTATCCTATAGTGGGGTCTTGACTACAAATTTATTTGGTCGAGAAACCCTCTCGTCAAACACCTAACATAAAATGCAAGAACATGCATGAATGTCCAACCTGAGTAAGCCCCCTAGAGAACTTACCTGAAGATGCAGAACAGCAGGATAATACAAGCAAGGGCCCAAATTCAAGTCCAAAGCAATCCAAAAGCAATACACACCTATCATCAAGTCATTGCCATAAGCTACCAGATCAACATTCATACACACGAAACCCAAGTTTTCAACATACTCAAACCCAACCGATAGTGAAACCGTTTTCCCAAAACCTTTCCGATATGATCAACATCAACCAAAATCATTTCATTTCCAATCAAACTCATCGATAAATCTTACCAATAATATTTCCAAACTCATTTCCCGAAGATTTTCAAACTCTTAAATATCAAGTTAAGTCAACTCATATTCAAAACATTTTCCCAAATCATAATTGGCCATAACCCATTTACAAACGTTAAATCTTTAATCAACTTGTAACTATGCACGAGCTGGGTGTATGCATCATACAAGGACATATATGAGCAACATAGTAACTATCTCATCTGACACAACGATCATATAATAGGTTGAAAACAACATGTAATCATACAACGAAACACATTTAGAAAGCATAGATCCTACACAATGCTAGCGATACATGATAAGGCATGGGCATAGTCAAGAGTCATTTAAAAGAGTTCAACATAATGTTCATAAAGCATGAGGCATCATTACAGAGAGCAACCAAGAGAAAAATCACTAGTGAATCAGTGATAGATTATAAGCATGCTAGGAACAACTGTCATAGTGCACATAAAATGGTATACAACTATCACATCATAGGATAAGCATGTTCACGTAATAGAATAAGTATGGCGATTCACCATTTAGCCAGTCTTATTGGGGAGCATAAAGCCATACAGGGTACTACTAGCACATATTAAAACATGACTACAACCAAGGTAATTCGAATAGATTCATTCCAACGTTTAGGTGTCATGCGTATGCAAAATCATAACATAGCGTGGTTTGTGATCATGCGAGGTATCAAGTCAAACATATATGCAAGCACGAGAGGATATCATAGAGTAATGGGGGAACACTACCCAGCGATAACATGTAACCATGCTAGGATTACCCGTTACGGAAAGCAAGTCAATCATCGAATTCAACATTAACTAATCGGATGAGTACAACAATTTAAGATTATAGAAAGAGATGAGAACCACACTATCAGGGACCCATCTCAAGAGAAAATCAACAATATGGTAAGCAAAGTATATATGGTCCACACAGGTCACAACGAAGAGTCCTACATGATACTAATAACATATCATAACATTTGATACATACATAAACTTGATTGATCAACACAACAATACGCAAGACACCGCATTACCATAGTCCATCGATACAAAGCATGGGAGGAATGTAGCAACGCGTAATGCAAGCCTATATAACGGGGCCATATAAGTAGAATACAAAGGCATGTGTTCCAATTCAATAATACTAAATGAGACACACATTTATCAAGACATTACTTCCATAGCAAGGTCACAGATGGAGCTACAAATTTAACCAAACAAAGCCAAGGACAACCTTCTCACACTATCATGGACCTAATCCAGGATAAGGCAATAATTATATAAAATCATATCGTGCCATTCATGCTTCTAATCTGTCATTAGTACTACTAATACAACAGGTCAATTAGACCTACGAAGGCGACATATAATCAAGACAAAAATGAAGATGCAACACGAGACCTAAGCAATGGGGCCAGCATGGGTACAAAATGTCATACAACCACGAATTTACACTAAAGATCATCATCATAACATGTACTGAAAATTACATATCACATAAGGCATGTTGACATCCAGTTGTAACACGTATCCATCAAGTAAGAAACTCAATCTATCATGATATCAAAACTGAACGATCACACTATCATGAACCTATTCATAGGGAAGACATCAATTATACAAGTTTCCAACATATGACATTTACATTTATGCACTTGTATGACGATGCAACATACTAAGTAAAACATGTTGGGATAATAGGGATGTAACAATTGTAGCTCGGACCCATACAGTGGTGATCATGAACATCAAACATGTAAGCACAAATTCACGTTAAAGATCAATCTATAGGTCAAAGAGTAGTACATATAGAATCGCACGATCCTAGACAGAGCAATTAAGATAACCCGACAGAGATCTCTAAGGGCAAACATTGACTTTTCCCAACTGACTCATCACCTCTCTTTCCTGTGTGACTCTGGCATGACTCTTTGTGGCAAGAAGACACTAGTTGGTCATCATAAGGATTAAGAATGACAGCCTCGTAAACACCTTACTCTTTAACTCGGAATTACGTCAAGGACCATATTCCAATAATCACTCAGGCAACCCTCATATCCACACATATCTCCCAGAGATAATGTGTTTACAACCCAATTCCCCATGGAAGACACTGACATCTAGAAGAAAGGCTCGATAGAACCGTCAAGGGGTTAGCATAATGAAAGGAGTTGTTCCACACAAGCTGAATTTGACTACACAGAAATAAGGATACTCCTACTATCCCGTTTGCACAGATCAATCAATACACGTTTAATTATTAGGCATACCAATCAGACTTTAGCATATCAAGCACTCAACATAGAATCACACAATTACAATTATAATGACCTCTTTCAAGGGAGATCGTTCTCACGCTCAATATATAAAGCACATCAAGCTATCTAATGTCGCTCTTCGAGGAGCGACCGACCGGAGGGGCAAAAACATCGCGATCCTACCTAACTCGTCACTCCAACCACCTTGTTGCAATATCCTTGGAGTCTTCCGGACCCTCTGTAAAGAGCAAGCTAGTATTTTGCCTACCGTTCTCAACTACACCCATTAGGGGTGGTCTAGCGCCTTTACTACCCACTCGTGTCCCCGTTTGTTCGATTTTCTTCTTTTATTACAAGTCGAGTTCATTACTTAGTCAAATTTCGGTTAGGCATCTTAAGTTCATTTTTCCCTTTTTAAAATCCTTCCAAACCCTTTAAAATTCATGGGCAGTTTTCCAAAACATAAACTTGACCCTTGCGTACCCGAGTTGCACAACTTGAGCTCTGATACCGACTTTATAATGGCCCAGAACTATGATTTCCGGGTTACGTTTCAAGGGGCGAAACCCCTTGTTCAGATCTTGCAATCCAGGTACGGGTCGAGGTTTCAAACTCATTTTTTTAGGTCAGTAATAAAGAGAGATTTCGAACCCTATGAGTATCGTAGGGCTGTTGGGTACCCTTAACCTGTCCTAGGGAATATGTCACGAAAATCAATTCAAACGGAAGTAAGGCGGAAACAAAATTACGAGACAAGGTGCCACGGCAGAGCCTGGTCAAAACCAAATCATAAGTGGGTGATTACCACATATAACGAGTTAGAGAATTGATCAGGTTCTTCGATTCGCAAAACGGGAACCCCGTCATATAGACATCGAGCACTCAAAATCTGCAGTAAATACCTTTAAAAGAAGAACGGGGAAAGGAGTCAGATCGAGCCACTCATGTGGGACCGTCAGTCCTCGCTGAGACCACATAGTATGTGCTATACCTAATAAAGATGCTCTAATGCAGTACGAAAGTCAAACACACTAGCATGCTCCTAGTTATAATAATGTGTAAAAATATTGTAAAGGTCCCAAGATAATGTCAAGTGGCATATCCCTCTCCTACCTCTGCACCCTTTCCCGTTAGTGCAGAGACTGGCCAGTTCGGTGCTATTTGCATAGCAATTTCCTCGTGGTGGTGCACAAACCACGGCATAATCATATCATATCATCTTATCGCTTGCTCGATGGTGTTGGGCTATCATATCATGCTCATATCGACTCGATTGGCTCAGGGCGCCCGACGAGACTGGGCTACCCTATGAAAGTAGTAAAGACTCTAGGACTATCACAAATAACGGCCGTTCTGTTTCAAACGCATAAAGTAAGCAGATGCTCATTCAATTAGTGCAACCTAAACAGGATACTACATGTCATGCTTTTATGCATATACAACACTGTTGTGAGCCTAATTTGCCATGTTTTACACTTACTTTTATAACGATTTCTACATGCATTTCATACATTTGGGTTAGAATAATACATAATTTGTGTATTTTATGCTTATTTGCAATATATGGAGGTCTACACAAGTTTTTGTTATATTTCGCAGAAATCGGGCACATTTTTTAGCTTAAAGGAAACCCATTAAGAAGCTAAGGATGGTGCAGCTGGAGAAAATGCTATTTTTCAGTATTCATCATTCGGAATCAAGCTTTGATGTCTTCATGAGAGTTGTATCCCTCACAAAGAGCTTTCCAACGCATGCACATATGCGTCAATCCGACAAACGAGGACTCGGGAAACTGCGTTTCAAGAATGGAGCAGAATGCTGAAAGCGACAGAGTTACTCGAAGTCGACCAAATTGGTCGAAATCGACCAAATTCTCGACAACTGCTCCAGAAGACGAAATCAAGCACGAGCTGAGCACAAGACCACTCGAGTTGAAGAAATCTACTCGACATCGAGGAAATTGGTCGACGTCGAGGAGATTCCAAAAGTTGTCCGTGTTCGAGATCAACGAAGAAGTTGAAGACGGACCAAACTTTGGTTGATATCGAGGAAATTACTCGATATCGAGGAAATCCCCAGAAGCCGACGTCGAGCAATCAGGATTCTTGTTAAGATTCCATCCAAAGTCCAATGGAGATATTTTCGAGATCAAATCCTATCAAGTTCCATCAAGATCTATCAAGTCAAGGGAGAAGATATTTATCCACATTAGTCTTATTTTCTTTTAGATATAATTATTTATTTCCATGTTTTATCTTTATGTTATTAGATTAATAGAATTAGATATAGATATATTATTCTTTCCTTAATTAGTAAGGATTGGAAGTCTATAAATAAAGCCCTAGGGGGTTGATTTTCATTCATTCAAGCAAATCCGTCTTAGGGCGCAAGGAGAGAGAGAGGAGGAGGAGGAGAGAGAGAGAGAGAAGGAGAGAGAGAGAGAGAGAGAGAGAGAGAGAGAGAGAGAGAGAGAGAGAGAGAGAGAGGAGGAGGAGGAGGCGAGAGAGAAGAAGGAAGAATGTTTGGAAGGTTGTGTAAGTTTAAGTTTTATTTTGAATGTTAAAGTTAGTTTCTTGTATAATGTTTTGTTTCTAATTTCCTTCTTCTAGGGTTGGGGTGATCCCAACATAGATATGTGTTTTTGATTTATAAATCCATGAATTTATATGACTTTATCATCATCTACCTATGTGCTTAATCCTTTGCGAGAGTTGAGGAAATTCATTATTCGTGATATTGAAGCGAAAGTGATCTTATTATGAATTGGATAGTAATTAGGGTTTATTTGCGAGAGCCGACTAATCCTAATTAAGAAAAGGTAGAAACAAATGAGGTTTTTATGCGAGAGCCTCTATCATCTAAATTGTTGGAATTTGCGAATGTCGATTATTTGATATAAAGCATGCATCTTTATGTTATTTATGATATGCACATATGTTTATTGTTGTAGTGATCCCTAACCTTGGAAGTTTGCATTTTTATTTGTTTTATTTTCTTATTTTTATTCGGCACATATTCTACTCGATATCAAACCACCATTCCCTCTCCATCCCTTGACATCGACCCCTCTATTGTTTGTCGACAGCCACCCTCATCACCTCTTCCCGCTATCCCCGAACCCCAAAACACACTAAACCTAGAAACGCTGACTTCTCTCCTGAGGATGAACTTGACTCCACTATCCTATAGTGGGGTCTTGACTACAAATTTATTTGGTCGAGAAACCCTCTCGTCAAACACCTAACATAAAATGCAAGAACATGCATGAATGTCCAACCTGAGTAAGCCCCCTAGAGAACTTACCTGAAGATGCAGAACAGCAGGATAATACAAGCAAGGGCCCAAATTCAAGTCCAAAGCAATCCAAAAGCAATACACACCTATCATCAAGTCATTGCCATAAGCTACCAGATCAACATTCATACACACGAAACCCAAGTTTTCAACATACTCAAACCAACCGATAGTGAAACCGTTTTCCCAAAACCTTTCCGATATGATCAACATCAACCAAAATCATTTCATTTCCAATCAAACTCATCGATAAATCTTACCAATAATATTTCCAAACTCATTTCCCGAAGTTTTTCAAACTCTTAAATATCAAGTTAAGTCAACTCATATTCAAAACATTTTCCCAAATCATAATTGGCCATAACCCATTTACAAACGTTAAATCTTTAATCAACTTGTAACTATGCACGAGCTGGGTGTATGCATCATACAAGGACATATATGAGAAACATAGTAACTATCTCATCTGACACAACGATCATATAATAGGTTGAAAACAGCATGTAATCATACAACGGAACACATTTAGAAAGCATAGATCCTACACAATGCTAGCGATACATGATAAGGCATGGGCATAGTCAAGAGTCATTTAAAAGAGTTCAACATAATGTTCATAAAGCATGAGGCATCATTACAGAGAGCAACCAAGAGAAAAATCACTAGTGAATCAGTGATAGATTATAAGCATGCTAGGAACAACTGTCATAGTGCACATAAAATGGTATACAACTATCACATCATAGGATAAGCATGTTCACGTAATAGAATAAGTATGGCGATTCACCATTTAGCCAGTCTTATTGGGGAGCATAAAGCCATACAGGGTACTACTAGCACATATTAAAACATGACTACAACCAAGGTAATTCGAATAGATTCATTCCAACGTTTAGGTGTCATGCGTATGCAAAATCATAGCATAGCGTGGTGTGTGATCATGCGAGGTGTCAAGTCAAACATATATGCAAGCACAACGAAGAGTCCTACATGATACTAATGACATATCATAACATTTGATACATACATAAACTTGATTGATCAACACAACAATACGCAAGACACCGCATTACCATAGTCCATCGATACAAAGCATGGGAGGAATGTAGCAACGCGCAATGCAAGCCTATATAACAGGGCCATATAAGTAGAATACAAAGGCATGTGTTCCAATTCAATAATACTAAATGAGACACACATTTATCAAGACATTACTTTGATAGCATGGTCATAGATGGAGATACAAATTTAACCAAACAAAGCCAAGGGCAACCTTCTCACACTATTATGGACCTAATCCAGGATAAGGCAATAATTATATAAAATCATATCGTTCCATTCATGCTTCTAATCAGTAATTAGTACTACTAATACAACAGGTCAATTAGACTTGCGAAGGCGACATATAATCAAGACAAGAATGAAGATGCAACATGAGACCTAAGCAATGGGGCCAGCATGGGTACAGAATGTCATACAACCACGAATTTACACTAAAGATCATCATCATAACATGTACTGAGAATTACATATCACATAAGGCATGTTCACATCCAGTTGTAACACGTATCCATTGTAACGGCCCAAAATTATGATTTCCGGGTTACGTTTCAAGGGATGAAAACCCTTGTTCGGATCTTGCAATCCAGGTACGGGTCGAGGTTTCAAACTCATTTCAAAGGTCAGTAATAAAGAGGGATTTCAAACCCTAAAGTATCGTAGGGCCGTTGGGTACCCTTAACCTGTCCTAAGACTATGTCGCGGAAACCATTTCAAACGGAAGTAAGCGGAAGTAAAGTACAGATACAAGTGCCACGGCGGAGCCGGGTCAAAACGGAGTCAAAAGTATAAATCCAAAGCAATATAATCAGAGTCTGGTGAAGTTTATAACTCCAGCGCTCACTCTCCGCCGACAAAATGACCCGCGCAATAAGCAAACAACACCGATAGGATGAACATAAGTAATTCCTAAAAAAATTGATTTGGAGCGGGATCAGATCGATGCCCACTTAACTCTGCATCCCAACCATAAGCACACATATACGCTATACCTAATAAAGATGCTCTAATGCAGTACGAAATTCAAACACACTAGCATGCTCCTAGTTCATAATAATGTGCAGAAATACTGTAAAGGGCCCAAGATAATGCCAAGTGGCATATCCCTCTCCTACCTCCACCCCTTCCGACAGGCGGAGACTGGCCAGCTCGTGAATGCATTCATTCATAATAGGGCGGCACGCATGCCTAACCCGCTCCACAATAAAGCCCGCAGGCATATCATAATATAAGGAAGTACTCGATTGACTCAGGGTACCCGATGAGGCTGGGCTACCCTATGACCCTAGCAAAGACTCTAGGACTATCACAGATAACGGCCGTTCTGTTTACAAACACAAAGAGAAATCGAATGCTCAACGATCAATGCAACCTAGCATGGTACTACATGGCATGCTGATCATGAATGCAACACCTAGTATATCATGCACTTAAAGCAGGGAATAGCTCTATTCAATCTGAGTAAGCTCCGAAGAGACTTACCTGAAAATGCGGAACAGCAAGATAACACAAGCAAGGGCCCAAATGCAAGTCCAAAGCAATCCAAAAGCGATACACACCTATCATCAAGCCACTTCCGTAAGCCACCAGACAAACATTCACACACACGAAACCCAAGTTCTCAACATCCTTAAACCCAATCGACGGTGAAACCATTTTCCAAAACCTTTCCGACATGATCGACATCAACCAAAACCATTTAATCAAAATCACTGATAAATCTCACCAACAATATTTCTCAACTCTTAAATCCCAAATTAAGTCAACTCATATTCAAAATAATTTCTCAAATCATGTTTGGCCAAATTCCGACATTTATCATTTAAATCCTTAACAAATTCCCAGAATCACATTATTAACACAATCCCGGCATTAAACATTTAAACCTTAACCCAATATCTTAAAAATCGTATTATAGGATTAATTCCGGCATTTTGGTTTCTCAAACAACAATCCTTAAAATGTATTTCCGAACTTAAGATCTCTTTTTAAATAATTTATCAAACAACGCTTAACCAAATAAAATATTAAATTTAAATCCTCTTAATAATATTTTATCAACAATATTTAATTAACATGACGCCTTAAATTAAATCTATTTTCAAAATACCTATTTATAATTTCAAATCACAATAAATAACTAAAATACATTTAACACCATCATAATATAAAATCATGTCCCATACCGATATAACATAATTACGTAGTACAAAACATCAAAACATTTAACAATAACAAAATATAACCAATCATACCCAGCAGCCCACGAAGAGCCCAACCCAATTCCCTGAACCCGAATGAAGGCTCCGAACCCAGCCCAGGACCCGACAAAGAAAGAGGAAAGGAGGTCTGGTTGAATATGATATAACCCGTTTCATCGAACCGGGTCAAGCCCAAAACCGAGCCCAATCCATGGAAAGAAAGGAACGTTGTCTCCTTCCTCAAAACCCAGAACAGAGCTCTCATACCGACGGAAAGAAACGGCGGAGAGGGAGGAAGACAGAGCTTGCCGCCTTGCCGACGACCTAGCTCCCACCAAGTTCACTCCCAGAAACCCGAAAATAGAAAAAGGAGACAAAACCGAACAAGAAAAGAGAGGAGATCCGAGTTCTCACCGAGATTCGAAGTTTTCGCCGGAAAATCGTCGTTGGAGCCGCGATTGGAGCTCGTCGGAGAAGGAGTTGTGCTGTTCTCGGCCTAGGAAAAAGGAACATCGCTTAAAGGTGGATTTTTATGAGATGTTTGGCTGGAAATCGAGAAGGAAGGTTCTTACCGACCTTTTGACCGGAAACAGGAGAGCGAGATGATGGTGGCGGCGATGGGCTGCGCTTGTGCGGTTTCTGGGCATCTTCGGATGTTTTAGGAGTGGCGGAGACGCTACTGGGCTCGACGGAGAGGAGGAATGGGGCTGCAGGGCTCGACATTTCTTAAATCGACGAAGCAGGGGAGGAGGAGCGGTAGAGAGTGGCTGGCGGGGATTATGTCTCTGGCGGTGGCTCCAGCGGCGTCGGAGGAGGGAGCTGAGGTCGATGTGGCTGCTGTTGTTCGGCTGCTGGGCTCAACGAAAAGGAGGAGTAAGATTTTGAATCATGGGAAATGTAAAAGAGGGAGAAGGGTTGATGTTGTTTGTTTGTGGCATGTGACCTGTGGGTATTTGCAGGCAAAAGAGGGGAGGGATTTGTGGGTTTTGTGATTTTTGTGAATGATCCTTTACAGGGGGAGTAGTGCTCATAGGAAAGATAGAGACAAAAAGGCCAGCTGAGAATTGCAAATGGACAAAGCATTTCCTCAACAGAGGTCTGCACACACGAGAGGGAGAAGGAAAGGAAGAAAGAAAAGAAAGAAAATAATGTGGCCCTATCCCTACAATTTCAAATACCGGAATGAATATCGAAAAAATCTCAAACCCGCTCTTCCGACCATATCCCGACTCGACTCAAAAGGATTTTCAAATTTCCAATTTATTAATGTCGGAACTTGTCTTAAGGATTTCAATTTCGATTTAGGAACTTAAGGACGAGTTTTTCTTGAAATATCCGAATTTTTATTTTATTATTATTATTATTATTATTATTATTATTTTCGACTTAAATCCATTTTATATTATTTGATGAAATTTATTATTTAAAAATCCGGGCCTTTACATCATCTAACTCTAAAAACAAGTCTCGTCCCTGAGACTAAAACCAACATAAAGTAGGGGATGAAGTTTGAAATTGATGAGTCGAAGGACCATGTCCAGAATTTTGTAATCGTCTCGGTTGCGTCTTCCGGGATTCTCACAACATCCTAGTCACGGTCGTGACATCTCCAATTGGCCTTGACAAGTATGCAATAAGCGCCCCTATCACATCCTTACTTCGACTTTTCGGAGGTGCCACAACTCTAAAAGTTCTACAACAGCATCACTAGGTCTTAGCAAGCACCCTATAAGCGCCCCCATAAAATGCCTGTATCCACTTCGTGAAGTATCATAGAGTTGCCCGGGTTTGTAAAGTTTCTAAAGGGATTCCGCAATTGGAAAAGATTAGGCTTAAATTCGTTGAAATTCTCGGTAATGTTTATTCCTTACAAATCAAATCTAATCCTTTTCAAAATCGTTCAACTCTTCAAATCCAACGTTTAATCAAGTAACCTTACACCAAAACCAGTCAAATCATTTCAAATCAAGATTTCCTCAAAATCTTCCAACAACCCAATCAGTTTCCCACATAACAATCAATCAAATTCAGAATCGCGGAGGTGGAATCATCCACCTCTAAGGGCTAATCCCATATTCTCTTCCTAGTTTCCAGATCATGCAACATCATTCGCAACTCAACAAGTAGCATAACCAAGATCTCATCAACTCTTATATAACATAATACCATAAGCCATCTCACACAGGGCAAGTCCCACATCATATCATAGTCACAATCCATCACATAACCGTCTAAAATAAACATAAACATGTCAACAAGTCTTAAGTACCAAGGAAATAACAAGCCTCGACATCACACCATAAATCATAAAATGTATCGCATTATCGCATATCAACACCGCAATCATAGTAGGGTCAGTCACAACAAGGGATCTCATTTAACGCATTAATTCACATAGTCATCCTATCCAGTTTCTATCCAGCATTATCATAACAGATTTATCACATCAACCATTTGTATTTGCAAGGATAGCCACAGCGGGATTTCATCATAAGTCAATGAAACAAGACTAATTATCACCACATCAATACAAACAGGGTCATGCTAGTAAGATTCAACAAAAGGGAAGATCAAGCAGTATATCAACATCAATATGTCAACATGCTCTCCAGATATCATCTCAACTCGTCACACACCATATAACGATCATTTAGTCATTAGGCAGACATACACTATTACCTCATATATATACGAGTCATATTCATGCTCTGAGTCATATTCATCATGTAATATATCAATAATCATGCTTGCCAACCATATAATAACACAGCATTATCTCATGTATCATATCACAACACATCCTATCATGCTTCTAAAACAACATAGTAGAGCAGCAATATATCATGATAACATTTGTCACTACCAACTAGATTTCAGTATTGCATAACAACATGTAATATCATTCCCTATCAGATGCATCATGGTTATCATCTAACGTCATGCCAGCAAATATAAATAAATCACATCATCAAGAAAATCATCACATCATACCAGTCAAAATAAAACAAAACCACTCGCCCATCTCAACTCTCAAGCCAAGACTAATCCTCTTCTAGACTCGCCAACGTCAACCCAGACAAAAATTCTCCAAACAAATCCCAATCCATTTCGACACTCCAATCTCACCCCTCATTCCATCAAGCACTCTCACACACCATCCACCTCTAAGAACTCGCTCCTATCTCTAACCTCACGCCCGAGTACCCCCTTATACTATGTACTGAATACTCTCAAGGGTCATTTCTTACACTCTCACACTTCACAAGACATCTCAAACGTCATGCCCAGCTAACCATACCCCCACCGAAGATTTACCCAAAAGCTTAATAGAATCACCCAAGCATTGCCTGTCATAAATCCCAAGACTCACTCTGTCTCTCCTAAGCATACATCTCTCTTGCGACTTATCTCATAACACCCCTAATCATCCTAATCACTCAAGCCCTTTCACCACTCTTCTACCACGCTACCAATGACCTCACCCACAGGTTTAAGGAAGAAGCAATCATGAAAATCATCAAACATAAGGTCTGCAGCATATCAATTAGCATTTATAAACTTAACATCATGGGTTCAACAAGTCTCAATTTACCATAATGCTCAATAATCATTGCAACATCATATATGAACATAATGAAGTCAAGCTAACATGTCGCATTATAACCTTATCCGATACAATTCATGCTTCTCAACATATGTAGTTCACATTCTACAAGCAAGGAATTCAAATCATGCTTAGCAACTTAGCAACACGTCAAGACATCATGGTACATGAGATCTATAAGTCATCAAATCATATCATCACAGACAACAGGCAATCAAGCAACGGTTATTATCAAGTCAGCACATCAGCACATAATCTCATCGCTAGGTCAGTGCAATATCTTCGTCAACAAGTTCAAAAGGGTTAGCAATTCGAACGGAGAACAATCCCGCTTGTAAGTCACATCGTATACAGTAATCGTAATTCTCGATGCGTGCTTGTTCCGCCGACATCATCGATCCTGAGGCCCGTGGGTTATGGGCCCACGCTTCTGCCACACTGCTCTATCGTTATGCAACTTCCCTTCTCTTCCAAGCAGTTGCTCACCAAATATCGCAGAGTAGTCTAAGTTAGCAGAGATAGGGGAGTGACAAGGACGGGAAACCCAATGTTCACTTCGGAACCAAACATAGGCCAAGGTTAAAGAACGACAAGACTAGAGACAGACTTTGACCCGAGAATGACAACGATTGCCCTTATGAAAGTCTATTAGGTTACAATTATGACGAGCAAAATGAATTCATCATGGGGCATATCAGTCACATTAATCCACACTATCATGTACCTATCTCAAGGAGAACGACATGCATATTCAATCCAAAAGACATAATCGAATTCTACACGGATGCATGTGAGATAAGTTAATAGCCTTTCATTCCAAGGAAGCAGATATGTCTAGCAATTTCAAGTAAGATATGCGGAGTCAGTAATAGTCATGCAGGGCTTAACGAGGATGACAAACATCAGGTATATGAACAATGCACGAGCATGACAACAAATGAGGCCAATTATAGCATGACGACGTACATCATAATAATCAAACTAAGCGTCATATGAGGGTACATAAGAGCGGCATGACAATTATCACTTCTAGCAACAAGGATCATATAATAGGTTGAGAGCGACATGTAATCATATGACGAGATACATTTAAAAGCATAAGTAATACATGGTACTAGCGATACATAATAAGACATAGGCATAGTCAAGAGTGATTTAAATGAATTCAACATAATGTTCATGAAGGATGAGGCATCCTGACATGGTAACAAAGAGAACATCGCCATGATAGATTCTAAGCATGCTAGGAAGCTTAAAGGAATAGCCATTGAGGCACATAAAGTAGCACAATAATTCTCACATTATAGGACAAGAATGTTCACGTAACAAACAAGCATGACAAATCACCATTGGGCGAGTCATTTTAGAAATCATAAGCTCTATAGGATGTTAACAACTCATATCGAACAGGAATACAATCAAGATAACTCGACTAAATTCATTCTAACATTCATGCATCATGCGTATGCGAAATCATAATATAGGGTGGTGTGTGATCATGCGAGGTGCCAAGTCATACATGTATGCAAGCGCGAGAGGGTATCATGGAGCAATAGGGGAACACTACCTAGCGACAACATGTAAGCATGCTATGATTAACCATAACGGAAAGCAAATCAATCGTCGAATTCAACATCAATTAACTTGCATGAGTAAGACATGTTATGGTAACAGAAAGACGTAAGAACCACACTATCAGGAACCTAGCTCGAGGGAGAATCCGCAATAACACAGGCAATATACGATTCACACGGGTCACCACCAAGGATCCTACATGATACTAAAGGTTCAACATAACATACGATACATGCATGCAACTAATCATGACGTCACATAAGGAATCAATTCAATCACATTCAATCAATACAGAAGCACAAGGAAGGTCTTACGATGTATACTACGAGTTTAAGTAATGGCAATATGACTAGAATACGGGGACATGAGCTCAAACCAACACATACTAAGATAAAACAGGCATTTCTCAAGACCCAATTATACCACATACTCTCCATCTAAAGCACGTAATCATACAACAATATTAACTTGCAAGATCATCAATAATGATCAATTTAACGAATACAAAATAGATGGGCATGCTACATATTCTCGTCACAAAGGAGTGATAAGCATTGACAGGTCATCATCCATCATGCTAAGGCGATCATGTACAATCATTCATACAGGGAGGGTTTGATCACACCACCATAAACCTAATCCAGGAGGAAATAACGATCATGCAAGTTCGTATCATATAGTTCATGCATCCCATCAATCATACGATCAGTAAGCCAAGTAAACATGCTATAACAACAAGTAGTCATGATATAAGGCACGACACCACCCGATACTTGAAAAAGGTAACTAACCACAACATGAGCTTAAACAATACAACCATGACAGAAGGCAAGGCAAAACATGAGGAGCTTCTTACTAACAATCATTTACAAGGTACATGCGAGAGGTTACAAAATCACGTCATGCAGTTCAGAGAGAGTCACCATTACAACCGGACAGAGATCCCTAAGGGCAACCATTGACTTTTCCCGACTGACTTATCACCCCTCTTTCCCGTGGGACTCCAGTACGACTCTTTAAGGCAAGATGACACTGGTTAATCATCATAAGAATAAGGAAACACATCCACAAAAGCACCTTACTTCTGACTCAAAGTGACATCAAAACTTCCAACACTCACTCAGACAACTTAATATCCAACCATGATCTCCGACACAATGTGTTTATCAACCCGATTTCCCATGAAAGATAATAACATACGGGAAATGATTCGATATAACCGAAAAAGTAGTTAACATAGCGGAAGGGGTCGTTCCACACAAGCTGGGTTTGACCACACAGAAACAAGGGTACTCCCACTATCCCGTTTTCACAAATCAGTCAATACACATTTAATTGTTAGGCATACCAATCAGATATCTAGCATAGCAAGCACTCAACACAGAGTCAGTTAGTGACACTCATAATGACCTCCTTGGAGACTCTCAACCCATATGTAAAGAGCAAGCTAGTATTTGCCTACCCATTCTCAACTACATCCAATAGGGATGGTCTAACGTCTTTCTACCCACTCGATCCCCTCTTCAGTCGATTTTCCATATTTTATGATAAGTCAAGTTCATTACTTAGTCCAATTTCGGTTAGACAGCTTAAGTTCATTTTGCCCTTTTTAAAAGCCTTTCAAATCCTTTGAAATTCATGGGCGTTTTTCCAAAACATACACTCGACCCTTGCGTACCCGAATTGCACAACCTGGCTCTGATACCATCTTTGTAACGGCCCATAATTATGATTTCCGGGTTACGTTTCAAGGGATGAAAACCCTTGTTCGGATCTTGCAATCCAGGTACGGGTCGAGGTTTCAAACTCATTTCAAAGGTCAGTAATAAAGAGGGATTTCAAACCCTAAAGTATCGTAGGGCCGTTGGGTACCCTTAACCTGTCCTAAGACTATGTCGCGGAAACCATTTCAAACGGAAGTAAGCGGAAGTAAAGTACAGATACAAGTGCCACGGCGGAGCCGGGTCAAAACGGAGTCAAAAGTATAAATCCAAAACAATATAATCAGAGTCTGGTGAAGTTTATAACTCCAGCGCTCACTCTCCGCCGACAAAATGACCCGCGCAATAAGCAAACAACACCGATAGGATGAACATAAGTAATTCCTAAAAAAATTGATTTGGAGCGGGATCAGATCGATGCCCACTTAACTCTGCATCCCAACCATAAGCACACATATACGCTATACCTAATAAAGATGCTCTAATGCAGTACGAAATTCAAACACACTAGCATGCTCCTAGTTCATAATAATGTGCAGAAATACTGTAAAGGGCCCAAGACAATGCCAAGTTGCATATCCCTCTCCTACCTCCACCCCTTCCGACAGGCGGAGACTGGCCAGCTCGTGAATGCATTCATTCATAATAGGGCGGCACGCATGCCTAACCCGCTCCACAATAAAGCCCGCAGGCATATCATAATATAAGGAAGTACTCGATTGACTCAGGGTACCCGATGAGGCTGGGCTACCCTATGACCCTAGCAAAGACTCTAGGACTATCACAGATAACGGCCGTTCTGTTTACAAACACATAGAGAAATCGAATGCTCAACGATCAATGCAACCTAGCATGGTACTACATGGCATGCTGATCATGAATGCAACACCTAGTATATCATGCACTTAAAGCAGGGAATAGCTCTATTCAATCTGAGTAAGCTCCGAAGAGACTTACCTGAAAATGCGGAACAGCAAGATAACACAAGCAAGGGCCCAAATCCAAGTCCAAAGCAATCCAAAAGCGATACACACCTATCATCAAGCCACTTCCGTAAGCCACCAGACTAACATTCACACACACGAAACCCAAGTTCTCAACATCCTTAAACCCAATCGACGGTGAAACCATTTTCCAAAACCTTTCCGACATGATCGACATCAACCAAAACCATTTAATCAAAATCACTGATAAATCTCACCAACAATATTTCTCAACTCTTAAATCCCAAATTAAGTCAACTCATATTCAAAATAATTTCTCAAATCATGTTTGGCCAAATTCTGACATTTATCATTTAAATCCTTAACAAATTCCCAGAATCACATTATTAACACAATCCCGGCATTAAACATTTAAACCTTAACCCAATATCTTAAAAATCGTATTATAGGATTAATTCCGGCATTTTGGTTTCTCAAACAACAATCCTTAAAATGTATTTCCGAACTTAAGATCTCTTTTTAAATAATTTATCAAACAACGCTTAACCAAATAAAATATCAAATTTAAATCCTCTTAATAATATTTTATCATCAATATTTAATTAACATGACGCCTTAAATTAAATCTATTTTCAAAATACCTATTTATAATTTCAAATCACAATAAATAACTAAAATACATTTAACACCATCATAATATAAAATCATGTCCCATACCGATATAACATAATTACGTAGTACAAAACATCAAAACATTTAAGAATAACAAAATATAACCAATCATACCCAGCAGCCCACGAAGAGCCCAACCCAATTCCCTGAACCCGAATGAAGGCTCCGAACCCAACCCAGGACCCGACAAAGAAAGAAGAAAGGAGGTCTGGTTGAATATGATATAACCCGTTTCACCGAACCGGGTCAAGCCCAAAACCGAGCCCAATCCAAGGAAAGAAAGGAACGCTGTCTCCTTCCTCAAAACCCAGAACAGAGCTCTCATACCGACGGAAAGAAACGGAGGAGAGGGAGGAAGACAGAGCTTGCCGCCTTGCCGGCGACCTAGCTCCCACCAAGTTCACTCCCAGAAACCCGAAAATAGAAAAAGGAGACAAAACCGAACAAGAAAAGAGAGGAGATCCGAGTTCTCACCGAGATTCGAAGTTTTCGCCGGAAAATCGTCGTTGGAGCCGCGATTGGAGCTCGTCGGAGAAGGAGTTGTGCTGTTCTCGGCCTAGGAAGAAGGAACATCGCTTAAAGGTGGATTTTTACGAGATGTTTGGCTGGAAATGGAGAAGGAAGGTTCTTACCAACCTTTTGACCGGAAACAGGAGAGCGAGAGGCTGGTGGCGGCGATGGGCTGCGCTTGTGCGGTTTCTGGGCATCTTCGGATGTTTTAGGAGTGGCGGAGACGCTACTGGGCTCGACGGAGATGAGGAATGGGGCTGCAGGGCTCGACATTTCTTAAATCGACGAAGCAGGGGAGGAGGAGCGGTAGAGGGTGGCCGGCGGGGATTATGTCTCGGGCGGTGGCTCCAGCGGCGTCGGAGGAGGGAGCTGAGGTCGATGTGGCTGCTGTTGTTCGGCTGCTGGGCTCAACGAAAAGGAGGAGTAAGATTTTGAATCATGGGAAATGTAAAAGAGGGAGAAGGGTTGATGTTGTTTGTTTGTGGCATGTGACCTGTGGGTATTTGCAGGCAAAAGAGGGGAGGGATTTGTTGGTTTTGTGATTTTTGTGAATGATCCTTTACAGGGGGAGTAGTGCTCATAGGAAAGATAGAGACAAAAAGGCCAGCTGAGAATTGCAAATGGACAAAGCATTTCCTCAACAGAGGTCTGCACACACGAGAGAGAGAAGGAAAGGAAGAAAGAAAAGAAAGAAAATAATGTGGCCCTATCCCTACAATTTCAAATACCGGAATGAATATCGAAAAAATCTCAAACCTGCTCTTCCGACCATATCCCGACTCGACTCAAAAGGATTTTCAAATTTCCAATTTATTAATGTCGGAACTTGTCTTAAGGATTTCAATTTCGATTTAGGAACTTAAGGACGAGTTTTTCTTGAAATATCCGAATTTTTATTTTATTATTATTATTATTATTATTATTATTTTCGACTTAAATCCATTTTATATTATTTGATGAAATTTATTATTTAAAAATCCGGGCCTTTACATCCATCAAGTAAGGAACTCAGTCTATCATGATATCAGAACTGAACGATCAAAGACCATATTCCAATAATCACTCAGGCAACCCTTCCGATATGATCAACATCAACCAAAATCATTTCATTTCCAATCAAACTCATTGATAAATCTTACTAATAATATTTCCAAACTCATTTCCCGAAGTTTTTCAAACTCTAAAATATCAACTTATGTCAACTCATATTCAAAATATTTTCCCAAAACATAATTGGCCAAAAACCCATTTACAAACGTTAAATCTTTAATCAACTTGTAAATTTATACCATTAAAATAATTCCGGAATATTTCTTATTTCGTAATCATTATGGAATAATTTCTGACATTAAATCACCAAAACAATTTTATTTTCACAACCATATTTATACATCAATAAAACATCTTAAAATTTCCAATATCACATATCTAAATCATATAACCTTTACCAATTAATAATATTTTGAAAAAACTTAAATTATATATATAATAATTTCATAAATAATATTTCCAAAAACCGAATTATATAATAATATACTAAAACACATAATAATCATATAACATTAGGTATATAGTAAAACAACAGCTAACCCAACTCAAAATCAGCAAGCCCAGCCATTTAACTCGAAACCAAGCCCAAAGGAAAGGCCCAACTCGGAACCTCAAAACCGGATCCCCAACCCAGAACTCGGACCAACAGAAAGAAGAGGGAAGACCCGGCCCGAACTCATACCCGGGTCTTTGACTCTCCCCAACTGAAAACCCATGAAATGAGATATGACCCGAATTCGAAATAAAATAGGCTGAAGCCCAACAAAGAAAGAACATGAGGGATCTAGAGACCGTCTCCTTAGAGACAGGACAGAGCGACAACGAGGAGCGAAGGGAAGGGAGGAGAGAACTCAGGTCATCGGCGGCTCCCTTCCGACCCCATACTCACCCAATCCCGACCGAAAGGAAATTCTGACCCCAACCCACTCACACAGATTCAAACGCAAGGGAAGGAAAGGAAAAAAAGAGGGATTACCGAGGCGCGGCGCGATTCCGACTCCGAGGGGAACTTCGGCTGCAACACGGGAGGGAAACCTCAGCTTGAGTCTAGGAAGGGACGAGGAATTAGCAAAAATTGGATTGAAGGTCACTTGAATCGAAATCGGCATAAAAACAAAACTAAACCTTGACGGAAGACAGGGATGCGAGCGGCTCGTTGGTGGTGCTCTGTGGAGCTCCTGGACTCAGCCTTGTCGCATTCGTCGGAGATCTGTTTCTATTGCTTGGATTCGGAGGAGAAAGGGGAAGTCTCGGAGGTCGATCGATTTCGCCGGAAAAGGAGCTCGGACGCGTCGGAGATGGTTCTTCGCCAGGATCCGCCTAGGAAGTTTAGAGGAAGGTTAAAAGAGAAGCTTTGTGCTGATAGGAGGTGAAAGAAGGAAGATCGAGCAACCGGAGTCTTACCGTTCTCCGATCTCGGAAATAGGGCGGAAGAGAAGAAGGGCGGCGTCGGCTGCTCCGGTCGTTGCTGGGTGGCCTAGCTCCGTCTCCAGACGTCTGGAAAGGTGTCCTCAAGCGCGGAAAATCACTGGCTTCGACGAAAAGGAAAGGAGGAGCAACGAGGTGTTCGGTCTGAACAACACAGGGAAAAGGATGACTTTGTGTGGATTGAATCAAAAGAAGAAGGTTAGGGAGAAGCTGGGCATTTGTTTCCCTTTAAATGAAAAAGAATGGAGGGTGTGATTTGTGTGGGTTGAAAAGTAAAATAAAGGAAGAGGAGGGAATCTCTGCAATTTGGCTTCTTCCCTTTGGCGTGGGTGATGCCCTTGCCAAACAGAGATGGGAGGCCGATTAGAACAGAGATGGCAATGCTCTTCAAGTTTCCCAAAGAGATTGGGAAAGTTACAAAACTCATATTAGGAAAAGAGGGGATGTGGTACCCAATTTCCAATTTCCCGGAATTCAAAACCCGCAACCCGCTCTCTCGATCTTATTCCGACTCGACCAAAATAACGCTTCAAAATTAGGCCGGAATTCGCTTGAATGATTTTAAAATACGATTTTTTTAATGTGAAGATAAGGATTTTCAAATATCCGATTTTTTATTGGACCTACATCTCTTTTATTTTATTATTTATTAAAATTTACTATTTAAAAATCTGAGCCTTTACACATAATATTGAAAAAAAGCAATGAGTAATGAGAGAAAGATGATGATTCTTATAAAGAAGGAATGTAGTATGAAAGTTTGGAAAGTACTCCATTTCCCCGGATTTAACACCACATGGCAAAAAATTGCCCACCTTAGCCCTTTACCAATCTACTCCTTCATGAGCTTAAATTAAAGTCGTCTTGATTATTAATGATTTGTCATATGAATTGTTTTGCATAACCCTTCTTTTGTGAGTAGATGTTGTTTTTTTATTGCACATGCATGGATTTGTGACATTAGTACCTTTTCGAGGATGGTGATTGATTGCAGGGACATATGACAATGAATCTATGATGTTGAGAGTTTTGATTTCTTCTCCTGAATGACAATTAAAAGTATTGCTTGAGGAAAAGCAAGCTTAAGTATGGGGTGTTTGATGTGAGCCTAATTCGCCATGTTTTATAGTTATTTTTATATCGATTTCTGCATGCATTTCATACATTTGGGTTAGAATAATACATAATTTGTGTAGTTTATTTTAATTTGTAATATATGGAGGTCTACACAAGTTTTTGTTATATTTCGCAGAAATCGGACGCACTTTGGAGCTTAAAGGAAAGTCATGGAGAAGCTAAGTGATAACTCCACTCCATTTGATGAGAATCGGAATTAGTTTCAAAGGCTTTGACAAACAGTTTGTGTCACAGGTCTTGAAGCTAACAGCTGTGTTGATGAAACACAAAACCTATACTTTATTATATTATGTCCGAATATTATATTATGTTATTATATGCTTCCATATCATTATTATATATTCACTAACCTTTCAGGAAGCTATTTGAATTATATCTCATTCCTAAAGCGTTCATAGTTGAGAAAGATCAAATCGAGATCATGGCTTCCGAAGTTCCAAAAGATAGAAGATTGCGCTCAAGCCATGATCCTCTCTTAGCCGTTGGAGAAGATTCCTTCCTCAAGTGGCACCGATGATCTTCACTATATAAAGGAGATGAAGAAGAGAGAGAGGACTAACGCACTTCAAGAATATCATTGCACAATCAGCCCTCAAGTTTACGTTCTCTCTTCAGCGTGTTCTCTCTGGTTGTTCTTAAGAGTCTTATATTTTGTTTCAAAGCATTTGAGAGATACACAGTGAGCTTATAGGATATATTTCGAGAGAGTGTTATACTCAAGAGTTTATAACTCAGGAAGTGGGCACCAGGCTATTGATTCTCGAGAGTAAGAGGATTGTACTAGATAGCTGAGAGAGGTGGGGCTCTTCTAGATTGATCTAGGACTCCAAGGGAACGTGAGTTGACTAGATTGCAATTGTATAGGAAAGAGGCTTCTCGGTGAGCTATTAGGATCCTAAGCTTTGTGAATCAATAAAGCATGTTGAATCCTAGGGTTGTGGAAGAACCCTAGGCGGGGACGTAGGCCAAGTTCGTGCCGAACCTCGTTAACAACTCGTTGCGTCCTTTACTTATTGCTTTACCTTATTTCCGCACTTGGTTCGATTGTCTAACTTTGTGATTCAGGTTAATCTCAAAGGGTTTTATACGAGCTCCAAAAGTCTTGAGACTTTCTGCGAAAAACGGGCATACTCTATTCAACCCCCCTTCTAGAGTATTTTCTTTATTACTTTGTTTTACATTATCGAACCTTCAATTGGTATCAGAGCTTTACTCACTGCTTTTGATCTAACAATCTTGTGAGTTTTTTATCATGTCTGGTGAAGCAAGCGGAGGATTTGCACATGGAAGGTCTACCCTTAGACCACCACTCTTTGTAGGAAACAACTTCGTCCATTGGAGGTCCTTGATGAAAATGTTCATTATAGATCAAGATCTGGAACTTTGGAACATTATAGAGAATGGTCCGAAGATTCCAGAGAAAGACGGACCAAATGGAACCAAAGTCGCAAAGAAGGAGTCTGAATACATCCAAGCGGATCTTGAACTCGTCTCCAAAAACTACATGGCTATTAACTTACTTTATTGTGGTCTTAGCATTGATGAGTTTAATCGTATTTCATCTTGTAGGTCAGCTAAAGAGATTTGGGACAAGCTGGTTGTCACCTATGAAGGAACTAGCCAAGTGAAGGACACCAAGATCAGTATCTTCCTTCGAAAGTATGAACTCTTCAAAATGAAGCCAGATGAGTCTATTAAGGCTATGTTCACACGGTTCACGGAAATCACAAACAACCTTGACTCTCTCGGCAAGACCTTTGAGAATGTTGAGAAAGTGAGGAAGATATTGAGGTGCCTCCCAAAAGACAAATGGGGTCCGAAAGTAACAGCCATAGAGGAAGCCCAAGATCTCACCACTCTGCCGCTTGATGACTTGCTTGGGAAGCTGATCACACATGAGATGATTCTCAATGATGACGATGGAGAACTTCCAGCAAGCACTAAGAACTTGGCGCTCAAGTCTAAGAAGGATGAGCCCAAAGATGTGTCTGATTCTGAAGATGAGGATGATCCCTTTGATCTCATTACAAGGGGTCTTTCTCGAATCCTCGAGATGAAGAAGCAATTCAACAACAAAGATGGATCAGAGTCTTCTAAATTTCGAGGTAAGTCTCAATACAAGAAATATGACAAGAAGACTAAACCTTTGTCTTGTTTTGAATGTGGTGAAACAGACCATCTAGTGAAAGATTGTCCTCAAAAGACGAAGAGTCAGCCCAAGAAGAGTGATAGATGGAAAACGAAAGCCATGGTGGCAACTTGGAGTGATTCTGACTCGGACTCCGATAATGAAAAGGCCAACCTTTGTCTCATGGCCATAGGAGATGAATCCCATGATGAGCAACTCGAGGTAACTGTAAGAGCGCTCATGGCAAGTCCAAAAGAGGTACTATCAGAATTCATTTCTAATATGATTGCCAATGAAGAGAAACTTATTGCCCAGACTAACACTCTTATCAAGAAAACCGTGGACCAGGAAAGAACTATTGAGGAACTGTCTAGGCGGGTCAAAAGTCATGAAACTTCTTATTCAGGTCTTGACATTAAAGTCAAGACTCTTGACTCAGAAAAATCTGAACTCAAGCAAGATCTCTCGTCTCTGAGAAGTGAACATCATGACTTAGAGAACGAGAAGATCTCCCTGAATAATAAGATTCAAGACCAACAGACAGCCCTCATAAGTTTTACCAAATCCAAGGGCACTCTTGATAGGATGTTGGGTGAGCAACAAAGTTCTTTAAACAGAAGTGGTATTGGTTACAATCCAAGGTTTTTAAAGAAGCAACACATTACCACTTTTGTGAAGGCAAAAGGAAGCAGAACCTCTCCTATATGTCACCACTGTGCTAGAAAGGGACATGTAAAAGAGACCTGCCCTTATAGAAGAAAGGATCCTCACATTATTCGCAATACATTTCCTATTCACTTGAGAAAAGAACGGATAACGCAAGTTTGGGTCTCCAAAGGCACTATTTTACCAAATATGGTTTATCCCAATAAAGGATATAAATTTGCTCACTAGTCTAGCCACAAAGGTTGATTTTTGTCTTGCAGGAGATCACCAAGGTGAAAGGGCTAAAATGGATTATTGATAGTGGTTCCTCGAGGCATATGAGTGGAAGGAGTTCTCTCTTTCATGATCTAAAGAAGCAATCCACATGAACAATCACTCTTGGTGACAAAGGAAAGTGTGACATCGTTGGTATTGGTAGTGTTGGGAGCGATCCTAACCATAGTATTAAAAATGTTTATATTGTTAATGTTTTGAAGTATAATTTGCTTAGTATTTCTCAATTATGTGATAGTGGTAATAATGTTGGATTTAACAAAGATGTCTAGTGCGCAGAGAAGATACAGATGGAGTAGTTCTAACTGTCTATCGTTATAACAACGTCTATGCTGTGAATGCTGAGCAAGTGGCACAAGGAAGCTTAACCTGTCTAAAGGCTTTGACGGACGATCCAAAGCTCTGGCACAGGAGACTCGGTCATGTGAGTCCACATACACTACACAAGCTTGTGTCCAAAGGGCTTGTAAGAAAACTACCTGAGATGGACTTCAAAGGTATTGAGATGTGCAAAGCATGCACACGAGGTAAACAAACACGTAGCTCTTTCAAACCCAAAAAGGTTGTAAGTACTTCTAGACCCCTTGAACTTTTACATATGGATTTATGTGGTCCTATGCGATTCAAATCTCCCAATGGTAAAAAGTACTTGTGTGTTGTTATATTTGATGAATGCAATGACGGTTCTTTGAGTGAAAGTGTTGCAGATCTAGATCTTAACATTCATGAAGAGAAGGAGGAAGGTGATGATGTTGCTACCAATAACACAGAGAAGAGGAACATGCAGGAACTGATCCTCAACACTGAAGAATTGGCCCAAGGTGTTGAAGATTCGTCCAAAGCCCTTGGTGTCCAATCCAACAGTGTTGAGACGTCAGAAACTGCACTAACTGAACCTAACAAGACCACGGAGTCAGATGTACCACAAGTCAATCCTACTGGTGTGACGAATGAAGGAGCTGAGACGATCAAAAGGAAATTCAAATACTCATCTTCATACTCTTTAAAGGATATCATCTCTGACCCTACTTCTAGTGTTCAAACTCGTTCTAAACTTAAAGATCTTTGTTCTTTTCACGCGTTTGTTTCTCTTATTGAGCCAAAGAAGGCAGATGAGGCACTTCAGGAGCCAGACTGGATCATTGCTATGCAAAGTGAGCTTAATGAATTTGAAAGGAACAAAGTCTGGACCTTGAAGCCTAGGCCAAAGCATCAATCAGTCATTGGCACACGATGGGTATTTCGAAACAAGCTAGACGAGAATGATTTTGCAGGCTATAAGGTGGATAGGAAGAGCACATCAGGATGTTGCCAATTCTTAGGAGCATCTTTGATTAGTTGGCACACAAAGAAGCAAAACTCAGTTGCCCTATCCACTGTAGAAGCCGAATACATTGCAGCTGGAGTCTGTTGCTCCCAAATCCTTTGGATAGCTCAACAAATGCGAGATCTTGGCATCAACCTCAAAGGCATTCCAATTAAGTGTGACAATACAAGTGCCATCTCCATTACTAAGAATCATGTTCAGCATTCAAGGACCAAACATATTGATGTAAGGCATCATTTCATTAGAGACCATGTCGAAAAAGGTGATGTGTCAATTTCCTTTATTTCAACTGATTATCAATGGGCTGACACTTTTACTAAGCCTTTGGCAGAGGACAGGTTCACCTTCATTAGACGTGAGATCGGAATGCTTAACAGGGATGCACTTTCGTAGGGAGAGCTTTCCCTTTACGAAAGATAAATTCTACTCGGTGTGTCAAGATCCTTGAATCTCATTTCAAAGGTTGTGAACTGAACAGTAGAGCACATTTATCGGATCAGATATTTGGTTGATATATTTTGAGATATTTGATCAAATATAGTTTTAATGGTTTTTTAACCTTCTTTATATGTTACCTATTTTATTTTCCGAAAAATCTTTTTATCCGAGTACATTTAGTTTGTGGAAATTATTTTAATATCGGATATATCTTCTCTTGCCTTTAAGATTTGAAAGGAACTTTTGAATTTTGAATTATTTTGGTAAGTTTGATTTTGGTGACTATTTTCACGCTCCTCCCTTTGTTGAAAGACAAAAAGGGGGAGATGATTTGATGATGGTTTAGACTTTAAAACTGATGTGAACCAAGGGTCTTTGAAGACCTTGTTTTATTTTGTTTTGTTGGATGTTTCTCCTTGAAAACTTATGATCCAACATTTGTCTAACCCATGCAGGTACTTAGTCCGATTGTGCTTATGATAAATCTGTTTGACTAAGTTGCAGGGATGCACAGGTTTTGTCTTTCATCAAGAGGGAGATTGATAACTCCACTCCCTTTGATGAGAATCGGAATTAGTTTCAATGGCTTTGACAGACAGTTTGTGTCAAAGGTCTTGAAGCTAACAACTGTGTTGATGAAACACAAAACCTATACTTTATTATATTATGTCCGAATATTATATTATGTTATTATATGCTTCCATATCATTATTATATATTCACTAACCTTTCAGGAAGCTATTTGAATTATATCTCCTTCCTAAAGCGTTCATAGCTGAGAAAGATCAAATCGAGATCATGGCTTCCGAAGTTCCCAAAGATAGAAGATTGCGCTCAAGCCATGATCCTTTCTTAGCCGTTGGAGAAGATTTCTTCCTCAAGTGGCACCGATGATCTTCACTATATAAAGGAGATGAAGAAGAGAGAGAGGACTGACGCACTTCAAGAATATCATTGCACAATCAGCCCTCAAGTTTACGTTCTCTCTTCAGCGTGTTCTCTCTGGTTGTTCTTAAGAGTCTTATATTTTGTTTCAAAGCATTTGAGAGATACACAGTGAGCTTATAGGATATATTTCGAGAGAGTGTTATACTCAAGAGTTTATAACTCAGGAAGTGGGCACTAGGCTATTGATTCTCGAGAGTAAGAGGATTGTACTAGATAGCTGAGAGGGGTGGGCTCTTCTAGATTGGTCTAGGACTCCAAGGGAACGTGAGTTGACTAGATTGCAATTGTATAGGAAAGAGGCTTCTCGGTGAGCTATTAGGATCCTAAGCTTTGTGAATCAATAAAGCCTGTTGAATCCTAGGGTTGTGGAAGAACCCTAGGCGGGGACGTAGGCCAAGTTCGTGCCGAACCTCGTTAACAACTCGTTGCGTCCTTTACTTATTGCTTTACCTTATTTCTGCACTTGGTTCGATTGTCTAACTTTGTGAGTCAGGTTAATCTCAAAGGGTTTTATACGAGCTCCAAAAGTCTTGAGAATTTCTGCGAAAAACGGGCATACTCTATTCAACCCCCCTTCTAGAGTATTTTCTTTATTACTTTGTTTTACATTATCGAACCTTCACTAAGAATGGTGCAGCTGGAGAAAAAGTCATTTTTCACCATTCATCATTTCGAATCAAACTTTGAAGTCGCCCTGAGAGTTGTAGCTCTCAAAAAGAGCTTTCCAACGCACGGTCATATGCGTCAATCCGACGAACGAGGACTCGGGAAACTGTGTTTCAAGAACAGAGCATAAAGCTGAGAGCTGTCACATTTGCTCGACATCGACCAAATTGGTCGAAGTCGACCAAGCCCAAATCGAGCTGGAGTCCCAGAAATCGACAAGGATGTTGAGCCAAGATGATTCAAGTCGATATCGAGGAAACTTACCCGATATCGAGTAAAAACCATGTTGACATTCACTTCCTGGAGCCGAGATCGACGAACAAGCTGAAGACGGAGAAAAGTTGGTCGATATCGAGTAAGCTACTTGATATCGAGTTGACCCCCAGAAGCCGACGTCGAGTAGTCCGAGTCTTGTTAAGATTCTATCCCGAATCCGATGGAGATATTTTCGATATCAAATTCCATCAAGTTCTATCAGATTCTATCAAGTGCTATCAAGAGGAGAAGATATTTACCTACTTTAGATATAATTCCTTTTTGGATTTATACTTTAAATCTTTAGATAAAAGATAGATAGAATTAGATATAGATATACTTTCCTTCCTTGATTAGCAAGGATTGTGAAGGTTCGATAATATAAAAACAATGTAATAAGAAATACTCTAGAAGGGGGGTTGAATAGAGTATGCCCGTTTTTCGCAGAATATCTCAAGACTTTTGGAGCTGGAACCAAAACCTTTGAGATAAACCTGAATCACAAAGTTAAACAATTCGAACCAAGTGCGGAAATAAGGTAAAGCAAATAAGTAAAGGACGCAACGAATTGTTACCGAGGTTCGGCACGAACTTGGCCTACGTCCCCGCCTAGGGTTCTTCCACAACCCTAGGATTCAACCAGCTTTTATTGATTCACAAGACCTAGGATCCTAGTAGCTCCCCGAGAAGCCTCTCTCCTATACAATTGCAATCTAGTCAACTCACGTTCCCTTGGAGTCCTAGACCAATCTAGAAGAGCCCCACCTCTCTATGCTATCTAGTACAATCCTCTTACACTTAGTGAATCAATCGCCTAGTGTCTACTTCCTGAGTTACAAACTCTCGAGTATAACACTCTCTCGAAATATATCCTAAAAGCTCACTGTGTATCTCTCAAATGCTTTGAAACAAAATATAATACTCTTAAGAACAAGCAGAGAGAACACGTTGAAGAGAGAAGTATGCTTGAAGGTTGATTGTGCAATGATATTCTTGAAGTGCGTCCCTCTCTCTCTTCTTCATCTCCTTTATATAGTGAAGATCATCATCGCCACTTGAGGAAGGAATCTTCTCCAACGGCTAAGAGAGGATCATGGCTTGAGCGCAATCTTCTATCTTTGGAAACTTCGGAAGCCATGATCTCGATTTGATCTTTCTCAGCTTTGAACACTTATAGAAGGAGATATAATTCAAATAGCTTCCTGAAAGGTTAGTGAATATATAATAATAATATGGAAGCATATAATAACATAATATAATATTCGGACATAATAACATATAGAGCAGGTTTTGTATTTCATCAACACTGTTAAAGCTCCAAGACCTTTGACACGAACAGACTGTCAAGGCCTTTGAAACTTATTCTGATTCTCATCAAGGGAGTGGAGTTATCAATCTCCCCCTTGATGAAAGACAAAACCTGTGCATCCCTGCAACTTAGTCAAACAGATATATCATAAGCACAATCGGACTAAGTACCTGCATGGGTTAGACGAATGTTGGATCATAAGATTAACATGAAAAACATCCAACAAAGTAAAACCAAAACAAGGTCTTCCAAGACCCAAACAGTTTTAAAGTCTAAACCATCATCAAATCATCTCCCCCTTTTTGTCTTTCAACAAAGGGAGGAGGGTAAAAAATATTCTCCAAAATCAGACTTACTAAAACAATTCAAAATTCAAAAAGATCCTTTCAAATCTTAAGGCAAGAAAAGATTAATCCGATTTTAAAATAATTTCCACAAATAAACAATACTCGGATAAAATAAAATCGGTAACAAATAAAGAAGGTTAAAAATCCATTAAAAATATATTTGATCAAATACCTAATAAGATATCAACTAAACATATCTGATCCGTTATATGTGCTCTACCATTCAGCTCACAACCTTTGAAATGAGGTTCAAGGATCTTGACACTGAGTAGAGTTTATCTTTCGTAAAGGGAAAGCTCCCCCTACGAAAGTGCATCCCTGTTAAGCATTCCGATCTCATGTCTAATGAAGGTGAACCTGTCCTCTGCCAAAGGCTTAGTAAAAATGTCAGTCCATTGATAATCAGTTGAAATAAATGATATGGACACATCACCTCTTTCGACATGGTCTCCAATGAAATGATGCCTTACATCAATATGTATGGTCTTTGAATGCTTCCTCTTGACTGTAGCCTTGAGCAACAAGCCTTGCCTTGTTCCTCACGATCTTACTATTCTCATCTAGCTTGTTTCGAAATACCCATCGTGTGCCAATGACTGATTGATGCTTTGGCATAGGCTTCAAGTTCGTTAAGCTCACTTTGCATAGCAATGATCCAGTCTGGCTCCTGAAGTGCCTCATCTACCTTCTTGGGTTCAATAAGAGAAACAAACGCGTGAAAAGCACAAAGATCTTTAAGTTTAGAACGAGTTTGAACACTAGAAGTAGGGTCAGAAATGATATCCTTTAATGAGTGTGATGAGGAGTATTTGAATTTCCTTTTGCTAGTCTCAGCTCCTTGATTCGTCACACCATTAGGATTGCTTTTGGTACATCTGAATCCGTGGTCCTGCTAGGTTCCGTTACAGCAGTTTTTGACGTCTCAACACTGTTGGATTGGACACCAAGGGCTTTGGACGAATCTTCAACACCTTGAGCCAATTCTTCAGTGTTAAGAATCGGTTCCTGCATGTTCCTTTTCTCTGTGTTCTTGGTAGCATCATCACCATCCTCGTTCTCTGTATGGCTGTTAAGATCTAGATCTGCAACACTTTCACTTAAAGAACCGTCATTGCATTCATCAAATATAACAACAAGCATTTACTTTTAACCATTGGGAGATTTGACTCGCATAAGACCACATAAATCCATATGTAAAAGTTCAAGGGGTCTAGAAGTACTTACAACCTTTTTGGGTTTGAAAGAGCTACGTGTTTGTTTACCTCGTGTGCATGCTTTGCACATATTAATACCTTTGAACTCCATCTCAGGTAGTCCTCTTACAAGCCCTTTGGTCACAAGCTTTTGTAGTGTATGTGGGCTTACATGACCGAGTCTCCTGTGCCAGAGCTTTGGATCGTCCGTCAAAGCTTTTAGACAGGATAAGATTCCTTGTGCCACTTGCTCATCATTCACGGCATAGATGTTGTTATAACGATAGACAATTAGAACTATTTCACCTGTATCTTCTCTGCGCACTAAACATCTTTTCTTGTTAAATCCAACATCATTACCATAATCACATAGTTGAGAAATACTAAGCAAATTATACTTCAAACAATTAACAAGATAAATATTTTTAATACAGTGGTTAGGATCACTCCCAACACTGCCAATACCAACGATGTCGCACTTTCCTTTGTTACCAAGAGTGATTGTTCCAATGGATTGCTCCTTTGGATCATGAAAGAGAGAACTCTTCCCACTCATATGCCTCGAGCATCCACTATATATAATCCATTTTTGCTCCTTCACCTTGGTGATCTCCTGCAAAACAAACATCAACCTTTGTGGCTAGACCAGTGAGCAAATTTAGATCCTTTATTGGGATAAACCATATTTGGTAAAATAGTGCCTTTGGGGATCCAAACTTGCGTTATCCGTTCTTTTCTCAAGTGAATAGGAAATGTATTGCGAATAATATGAGGATCCTTTCTTCTATAGGGGCAGGTCTCTTTTACATGTCCCTTTCTAGCACAGTGGTGACATATAGGAGAGGTTCTGCTTCCTTTGGCCTTTACAAAAGTGGTAATGTGTTGCTTCTTTAAAAACCTCGGGTTGTAACCAATACCACTTCTGTTTAGAGAACTTTGTTGCTCACCCAACATCCTATCAAGAGTGCCTTTGGATTTGGTAAAACTTATGAGGGCTGTTTGTTGGTCTTGAATCTTATTATTCAGGGAGATCTTCTCGTTCTCTAAGTCATGATGCTCATTTCTTAGAGAGGAGAGATCTTGCTTGAGTTCAGATTTCTCTAAATCAAGCGTCTTGACTTTAATGTCAAGACCTGAATAAGAAGTTTCAAGACTTTTGACCCGCCTAGACAGTTCCTCAATAGTTCTTTCCTGGTCCACGGTTTTCCTGATAAGAGTGTTAGTTTGAGCAATAAGTTTCTCTTCATTGGCAATCATATTAGAAAGGAATTCCGATAATACCTCTTTTGGACTTTCCATAAGCTCTCTTACGGTTACCTCAAGTTGCTTATCATGGGATTCATCTCCTGAGGCCATGAGACAAAGGTTGGCCTTTTCATCATCTGAGTCACCTGAGTCGGAATCACTCCAAGTTGCCACCATGGCTTTCTCATTCCATCTATCACCTTTCTTGGACTGACTCTTCGTCTTTTGAGGGCAATCTTTCACTAGATGGTCCGTTTCACCACATTCAAAACAAGACAAAGGTTTAGTCTTCTTGTCATATTTGTTGTATTGAGACTTACCTCGAAATTTAGAAGACTCTGATCCATCTTTGTTGTTGAATTGCTTCTTCATCTTGAGGATTCGAGAAAGACCCCTTGCAATGAGATCAAAGGGATCATCCTCATCATCGTCCTCATCATCAGAATCAGACACATCTTTGGGCTCATCCTTCTTAGACTTGAGCGCCAAGTTCTTAGTGCTTGCTGGAAGTTCTCCATCGTCTTCATTGAGAATCATCTCATGTGTGATCAGCTTCCCAAGCAAGTCATCAAGGGGTAGAGTGGTGAGATCTTGGGCTTCCTCTATGGCTGTTACTTTCGGACCCCATTTGTCTTTTGGGAGGCACCTCAATATCTTCCTCACTTTCTCAACATTCTCAAAGGTCTTGCCGAGAGAGTCAAGGTTGTTCGTGATTTCCGTGAACCGTGTGAACATGGCCTTAATGGACTCAGCAGGCTTCATTTTGAAGAGTTCATACTTTCGAAGGAAGATGCTGATCTTGGTGTCCTTCACTTGACTGGTTCCTTCGTAGGTGATGACCAGCTTGTCCCAAATCTCTTTAGCTGACCTACAAGATGAAATACGGTTAAACTCATCAGTGCTAAGACCACAATAAAGTAAGTTAATAGCCCTGTAGTTTTTGGAGACGAGTTTAAGATCTGCTTGAATGTAATCAGCCTCGGTCTTCGAGACTTTGCTTCCACTAGGTCCGTCTTTCATAGGAATCTTCGGACCATTCTCTATAATGTTCCAAAGTTCTAGATCTTGATCTATAATGAACATTTTCATCAAGGATCTCCAGTGGACAAAGTTGTTTCCCACAAAGAGTGGCGGTCTAAGGGTAGACCTTCCCTGTGCAAATCCTCCGCTTGCTTCACCAAACATGATCGAAAACTCACAAGATTGTTAGATCAAAAACAGTGAGTAAAGCTCTGATACCAATTGAAGGTTCGATAATATAAAAACAATGTAATAAGAAATACTCTAGAAGGTGGGTTGAATAGAGTATGCCCGTTTTTCGCAGAATGTCTCAAGACTTTTGGAGCTGGAACCAAAACCTTTGAGATAAACCTGAATTACAAAGTTAAACAATTCGAACCAAGTGCGGAAATAAGGTAAAGCAAATAAGTAAAGGACGCAACGAATTGTTAACGAGGTTCGGCACGAACTTGGCCTACGTCCCCGCCTAGGGTTCTTCCACAACCCTAGGATTCAACCGGCTTTTATTGATTCACAAGACCTAGGATCCTAGTAGCTCCCCGAGAAGCCTCTGTCCTATACAATTACAATCTAGTCAACTCACGTTCCCTTGGAGTCCTAGACCAATCTAGAAGAGCCCCACCTCTCTATGCTATCTAGTACAATCCTCTTACACTTAGTGAATCAATCGCCTAGTGTCTACTTCCTGAGTTACAAACTCTCGAGTATAACACTCTCTCAAAATATATCCTATAAGCTCACTGTGTATCTCTCAAATGCTTTGAAACAAAATATAAGACTCTTAAGAACAAGAAGAGAGAACACGTTGAAGAGAGAAGTATGCTTGAAGGTTGATTGTGCAATGATATTCTTGAAGTGCGTCCCTCTCTCTCTTCTTCATCTCCTTTATATAGTGAAGATCATCATCACCACTTGAGGAAGGAATCTTCTCCAACGGCTAAGAGAGGATCATGGCTTGAGCGCAATCTTCTATCTTTGGAAACTTCGGAAGCCATGATCTCGATTTGATCTTTCTCAGCTTTGAACACTTATAGAAGGAGATATAATTCAAATAGCTTCCTGAAAGGTTAGTGAATATATAATAATAATATGGAAGCATATAATAACATAATATAATATTCGGACATAATAACATATAGAGCAGGTTTTGTATTTCATCAACACTGTTAAAGCTCCAAGACCTTTGACACGAACAGACTGTCAAGGCCTTTGAAACTTATTCCGATTCTCATCAAGGGAGTGGAGTTATCAGATTGGAAGCCTATAAATAAAGCCTTAGGGGCTGATTTTCATTCATTCAATTTCAGAAGGAGAAGTAAGTAGTTACATAGAGAGAGTAGAGGAGAGAGCTTGTGGCGAGAGCAAGGTGGAAAGGCGAGAGTGGATTTGGCTTGTTCGGTTGTAAGCTTTCTTTTTAGTTTATTTTTAATGCAAAGTTATTCCCTTTTATTATTGATGTCTTTATTCATGATGAAGAGCGAGTAGTACACCTAGTTCTAGGGTCGGGGTGAGCCCGACGGTAGCCATGTGAAGTGATGCGGTAAAGGTTTGATCTTTTTATGCAATTCGTCTTCTATCCCTGAAAGCATGATTCTTTTGCGAAAGTTGAAGGTGATCCTTGTTTGTGTTATTGAAGCGAAAGTGATCTTAATACAACTTGGATTAATTATGTGAAAAGGGTTAGTAACAATTAGGGTTTATGCGAAAGCCTCTATGTTCCTATTTGTTAATAACGAAAGTTATTTGATAAAAAGCATGATCTTTTATGCCTTTATGTGTTATTTTGCATGGTTATCGTTGTGGTGTTGAAACCCTAATCTTGGAAGTCTTTAGTTTATTGAGTTAATTTCGTGTTTACATTCGTTTTCGTTCGAAAAAGTTGGAATTTTAGTTTCTGAGTTACTCGATCTCGAGGAAATTTTGTCAACATCGAGGTAATTAGTCGATGTCGAGTTGCTTTGCTTGGTTTTGCTTTCTGTCAGTCGATTTCGTGAATTGTTGGTCGATTTCCTTAGTCGATATCGAGTAACAGTGGTCGATATCGACCAGTTTTCTGTGCTTTGCTTTCTTTTTTGCTTTTCTCTGTTATTTCTATCTGTCTGGTTGATTGTCTGTCTGTGACATTCATCCGCTACCTGAGATCCGCTGACACGCTTCCTCGAGGATCGATCCTGACTTTCTGCTGCTGCATCAGGAGGTGGTCTTGTAATTATTTGCGTGGGCACGAATATGGTTTGATCTATATTTCTATATTTTGAACTCAATTCCCTCGCTGTAACAAGCCGCCACATCTAATCGAAAAAAGGGGTTGGTTAAAGTTAAACTGTTTATTATCCATCAAGATGAATACTTCTTGTGCTGCAATGAAAGAAGAAAGAAAAGGCTCTCATAAATCTCAAATGGCTTTAACTTAACAACCTTGCAGAATAATAGGGGAAGGGATACATGAATATGGGTTCAGGAAGTCATTGTCGAAATCTAAAACACTAGCAAGGGGTCTTAGCCACTAAAATTCCCAATAAAGACAATGCTTGCAAAACACAAATGAACAATGACCTAAATGCCTGAAGCCATAAGTTTTTCTATCAAATCCTGCGAGCACTCGCACAATGTTACAGTTGATCAAAATCGAAAACTTAAAATACGACTATCAAGATTGCAACATTACAAGACTACAACAACAACAACAACAACAACAAGCCCAGTATGTCCCGCTTAGAGCAGGGTCTGGGGGGTCGAATTGTACGCACCCTTGCCCCGACTCGGTCGAGAGGGTGTTTCCTAGTGACCCAAATAACCAGACAACAAGGAAATATATATATATATATATATATATATATATATATATATATATATAAAAGAAAGAAAACGTTGAGAAGAATGCGCAAAAGCAAGATGTGCTAGAAGGGAAGGGAGGCATGATGCGATAAACATTGCACCCGACTAGTGTTCGTCAACCCGGATAGCACTCTTCCACTGCATCCTATCGCGTGTCATCTCCTCAGTAAGTCCTAGCGCAGTCAGGTCATGTCTAATCATTTCACTCCAACTCTTCTTTGGACGTCCTCTGCCCCGACGAATGCATTCGATAGCCAATTTGTCACATCTTCGCACCGGCGCACTTGGGTCTCTCCTCTGCACATGTCCATACCATCTTAGTCTCGATTCTCGTAGCTTAGCCTGAATACTAGCCACTCCCATCCTATCTCGGATAGTCTCATTTCTAATTCTGTCGCGCAAGGACAACCCACACATCCACCTTAGCATCCTCATCTCAACCACTGCGAGTTTCTTTTCATGTGCCTTAGTTGTCGCCCAACACTCTGCCCCATATAATAAAGCCGGTCTCACAACCACTCTATAGAACTTACCCTTAAGCTTGAGTGGAACTTTTCTGTCACACAAGACTCCTGACACAACCCTCCATTTCTGCCAGCCTACTTGAATTCGATGCTTGACATCCATGTCTACACCTCCATCACTCTGCATCACAGATCCCAGATACTTGAAACTATCTTTCTTCGGTACAAGGTCCCCACCCAAGCTGACATCCCCGTCTTCTTCTTCCTCTCTGCCCAGCCTAAACAACACGTACTCTGTCTTCGTCCTGCTCATTCGGAAGCCCTTCTGCTCAAGCTTATCTCTCCATAGATCCATCTTGCTGCTAACCCCAACTCTCGTCTCATCCACCAGAACAACATCATCCGCAAACAGCATGCACCACGGGATCCCACCCTGGATACTACTCGACACCACGTCCATGACAACTGTAAAGAGAAACGGGCTCAAAGCCGAGCCTTGGTGCAAACCCACTTGTACCGCAAAGTACTCGGGGTGCCCACCGTGTGAGAACACACTAGTTCGTGAGCCCTCATACATATCCCTGATAACTCTCATGTAAGTTTCTGGGACCCCTTTAGCTCCCAAACATTCCCATATAAGGTCTCTTGGCACTCTATCGTATGCCTTCTCCAAATCAATGAAAATCATATGCAGATAATTGAAATATGAACCAAACCCTGAATTCGTATGTCAGATAATTGAGAATTATTCATTCACTTTAAAACCATCATAGCACATACAACACTAAATCAGTATTTTAAATATGGATATCCTAAAAACCCTAAATTCAAACAATCTCATTCACTAAAAACCCTAAATTCAAACAATCTCATTCACTGTAATCAGAATTGAAATTGAAATATAAACTAAACCCTAAATTCGTATGTCAAAGAATTGAGAATTATGAAATCTTACATCTAAATTGAATCTCATATATATATATAACTTAGAGCACAAATTGGAGCACAAATTGACAAAGATAAGTTATAAGGTACAAAAAACACTAACCTTCTCAATCGTGAACTGTCGGCCTGCTCTCTCGTGAACTGTCGGGCTGGGTTCAGTTGCTAGCGAGGAGGAGGATTGAGGAGTCAATTGTGGATCGACACCGAAAAAATCAAATGGCTCGGGAAGGGTGAGCGTCGCGGAGGTCTGGTCCAACAGCCGCTGGTTCTCGCCCAGCGTCCTACCCATCGGAACGACAACGATTAAGGCAACCGAGCGAGCCATGCCGGTGGTGGTTGGGTGGGCACGAACCGGGTAGGTTCTGGGCTCAGTGGGTGCATCTGAGGGAGAGGGTTCGAACGCCGGTGGTTGGGTGGCCAGAGGTGGCACCGGTTATTTCTGCCAAATTTTTAGCTTATTTGTTACTTTTGCAAATTTTGGAGAGGAATGTCATTTTTGCAAAGGGCCCAAACATTTGGTATATTGGATGCTATTTTCTCTAAAATTATATAAAATATTAATGTTTTTTATTAATTTTTTTACATTATAATACTTATTACCCCGACGGGAAGAAAAAAGAAGGCGCTAAAACATTAATATTTTATATAGTTTTAAGCTCCTTAAACTACGTGCACAAAATCTCAATTCCTTATATTAAAAATCAGAGGGAGTATCTAATAAGGTTAAATGTTGCCTTGAATATTAACCTCGACCTTTTGTTTTCGAGGGTAATTTCGAGATCAATACTATCGAACTATTTCGAAACTAAATTTAATGCTATTTAGCCTTAAAATTGCCTTCAAATAAAATTGGTAGGTATTTTCGATGGTGCAAACTTCGAGACTAAATAGAATCAATTTATAGCCTCAAAATAATTTAAGTGCAGAGTAAAATAACTTAAACTTCAGTCTAACCATGAAAATAACCTCCAAAATATTTAGAGGCTATCGTGCCCTCAAAAAAATATTCTCATGTTAATATTCGAGACCACATTTAACCTCCCTTCTCTACACCTTGAAGTGAGTCTTGGTATGGAATTCGATGGCATTTTCAGGGGTAATATATTTTCGAAGGCATTTTAATTGTCAACTCATTTTATAGTCAATTTGGATGTTGTTAAGTTTTATAAACTTTATAAATTTTGTAGCCAAATCTTATCATAATACTTATCAACTTATAGAATGCATAAAAATTTTAATTGTCAACATAAAATTTCAACTTAGAATCCGTTGTCAGCACAGAAATTTTAACTTAGAATCGGTTGTCAACATAGAAATTTTAACCTAGAATCTGTTATCAGCATAAAAATTTAGTTAGAGGGATGGAGTGAAGGAAGCGGGCAACAGTTTAGGGGTGACCGATGGACATTTAATCAATAAAAAACAGGATGGTGGATTAGTTGTTAATTATGACCAGAATGTAGACAATTACTTTTTTAACCAATTAATTAAAGGTCGTGAATCAAGATCGAGATGAGTGCTAATTAAGTAGATCATGTTCAAAATGTTGTCTACTTGTGCATAAAAGATTTGCAGTCAATTTACATTTGGAGAAATATACTCTTCAACTAAAAACCAAATGGATTGCTCTCCCATTGAATATTTGCTCTCTCATCAAAAACCTCTATTTATTCGGCCTTAATTTGTCACCACCACCACGATAAGCATCGCCCACTCTACTCCACTTCTTGCAATACTCTACAACAATTATTGTCTAACCATCAATCTTACTAATGGTTAGATGAAAGTGTTATAAACAGTGTCAGCGCATAGTGAAGTAGAGGAACTCGACCACACCTTAAGTAGGAACGTCAATAAAGTTGCCACACGAAAAGGTACTGAAGCACTTGGACTTACAGGTGTCGCCACCGTTAAAGGGTGTGCCCACATGCTTGACGAAGTCCTCCAGTGTTTGTTATGTAGAAACCCTTTCAGGATGATACCATTAGATCCACATCCCACTGCAATAGGATCTGGGATGTATTTGGGGGTGATGATGAATGTGTCGCCTTTTTTACGGTTGCAACCTTCATCTTCTTGACATTTGGGTTGATCGGTGGCAAGGCGTCACCGGACACCACCTTGAAGGTCTCAACCATGACCTCTTTCTTCTCATTGGAATTTCCTTCACCTATGGATTAGGTACATAAATAAATATATCGTGGAAATTAAATACATCACAAATGATGGTTTAGATATCATGTCGATATGAATGTGGAATACAAATATTATTCGGTGAATCTCTAGCGATTATTCAATGGAATGTTTGTATTTTGTGATTGAGATATGAGATTTATTCAATGGAATACAAATATTATTCGGTGAATCTCTAGTAAGTATTCAATGAGATGTGTGTATTTTGTTATTGTGATAGAGATTGTCGATATTATTCATTAAATTCTGAATAATTATTCAGTGGAATGTGTGTATTTTTTAAATCGAAATAAATGTGTGATTGAGATTTGAGATTGTCGATCCATATTATTCGTTGAATTCTGAGTACTTATTCAATGGAATGTGTATTTTGTAATTAGAAATCAATGTGTGATTATGTTTTGAGGTTTTCGATATTATTCGTTAAATTCCGAATAATTATTCAATGAAATGTGTGTATTTTATAATAAGAAATTGATGTTTAAGAACAACATGTCCAACATTATTCGTTAAAATGTGTAAGATAATTCAAAACTTCGATTATTTTGTAATTCGAAATAAATGTGCGATTAAGATATGAGTTTTTCGATATTATTCATTGAATTCTAAATAATTATTCAATAGAATATGTGTATAGGAAAGGGAAAAACTTTATAAACTCATCCAATCCAGAAAAAGAAAAAAAAACAACGCACGATCCAAAGAGCCAAAAGAGGTGTGAGATTGAAAGGTTTGTGTGAACTCACGAATCAAGGAAAGGGAGAGTGTGTGTAATATTGATGCGGGGCCCACTCTTTTCTAATTAAAATATTTCAGAAAATCTATATTAATCTCCACCTTCTATTTTTTCAATCAATGGTCTATAATTGTGTACAAGGTACACCCTAAAGGATGTGTACACCTAAACCACACCCTGTGTGTGTGTGTGTGTGTGTGTGTGTGGGTGTGTGTGTGGGTGTGTGTGTGTATATAAAATACGGATCAACTCTTAATATGTTTTGTGTTAACAAATAATGGTCGTTGATTGAATGAAAATGGAAGGTTGTGATTAATCAAGGATTTTAATAATTTATTTTTATTAAAAAAGTGGGACCTAGCCATATAACTGCTCCACTCTAACAATGGTAGAGTGATGGAGGGAAAAATCGTTGATTCACCTCACCAAAAATAATTCCCAAACAAACAAACTAGTATAGTATGCAAGTAAGGGGTCGAACCCTAGAGAATCAAGTATTTCTAAATATTGTGTATTTATCAATATAAAAAGAAATGATTTTTGTGAATGAAAATAAAAGAAAATAATATTGACAAAAGTAAATAAAGGATAGAAGGAAAGCGTTTCCACCTACAAGTTCTCGACTTTGGTTGGTTTTATTGGTCATCGAATCCTTTTCAAGTTATTATCTTTTCCTACGAATTCCTCTCGTCTTGGTTTAAGTAGATTAAAATTCCTACGAGTCCAATTAATCCCTTACACCTCAATGCAACCCTAACACGGTCAAGATTTAACAAAGAGATAGCAAATAGTCTCAAGAACTTGAGCATATAAATAACACCAATTAAACACGGTAAATCGATGTTTAAGATATATGTCAACTCCCTACATAATCATGCTTCAAACACGGAATCCGCAATCTTATGCGTGCTACTACGAAAATAACACAAATACGAAAGTATTAAATCCTAGCATGAAATCAATATTACCAAGGTCGCGAATAAAGATAACATCAATAACATAATCAATATCACACAAAGAAGTTGAAGGAAATTATAGAGGAAAAATAACTTGAATTAAAAACTCACAAACCACCAACCAAGTCTCGAAAGTGTAGGCGAAAACTAGAAAATTAGCCAAACATGGCTTACCTAAGCTTTCTTCTCTTTAAAGGTGATTGCTCTACTTGAATCCTTTCATAAGAAAACTAACCCTAAACATCCTATTTACAAGCCTAAAGTTTTGCATAAACAAGGTAAAAGATAGATAAATAAGATAGAAACTTCCTAAACAAACTAGATAGAAGATAGACTTTCCATGTTTAAACAAGCGTCAGATTTCGCTGGCATCGAAAATTTCCGCTAGCAGCGAATAGCCTTAATCTAGCTACTGTTGGATTTTCACTACCACCTCGCTACCATACTCGTTGGCAGCGAATGTCCATGCCTTAGAAATTTTCCAATACTTTCGATTCCATCATTTTCGCTTCCGCGAGAGCCTCCATCCGCTGCAGCGAGTCCGGCCATCCCCAGCCGCGAGTCCATCCTTCCGCTAGAGCGACTCCATTCGCTGGCAGTGAGTCACCATTCACTGGCAGCGACTCATGTTGCTTGCTCGCTGACTCTTGGGCTGACTCGACTCGCTGGCAGCGAGTTCGCATTCGCTGGCGGCGAGACATGCTGGCTCCAGGACATCCTCCCGCTGACTCCACTCGTTGGCAGCGAGATTTCATTCGCTGGTAACGACAGATGCCCAGAAGCTTGTTTTCTCTTCATTCTTCCCTCGTTCTTTCTTGCCTCTTTTCTTTCTTTCCTTAGCTTGCTTTCTTGACTTCACTTAGACATATTGTTCACCCTTCCTTTGCTTTCCACAATGTCGGATCTACGATTCTGCACAATTCAACCGAAATAGCGTAGATTCCGAACTTTGCCACGAAAAGAGTTTAATCTAAGTTGACACTAAACATGCATATCCTACAATGCAAATGCATCTAAACTACCCTATAATGCCCATTAGAAATGTGCATTCTCATAGAGCGTGTGATGCAACTCAGCCAGATAATTGCTCAAATCTCGGTGGGAGCAAATCATGAGAAGTGTTGATTTTTTTTATGCTAATTTTCACCAATTTCCTTTTTTAAATATTTTTGGTAATACAAATCAATATCATTCATCATAACAAGATGGACATTATAATTATTCATCAATATCCTTCAAATTTTTACAATTATTCATCAATATTCGGCAAAAATTATGAAATATTCACCACAACCACTAAATGATTAATCAAAACCATGAATAATTGCAACAATATATTCGAATAGATCTGAATATAAGTCATACTTTTGCAAAGATTATTCATCAATGTTTACCATCCATTATCATCATCCTTAGCAACATTCGAAAAAAAAATTCCAATTATTCATCAATTTTCGGCAAAATGTAAGAAACTCAAGAAATTCATCACTTTAACTCAATTATTCATCAATTTCCAATTATCGATCCCCTAATTTTGACTTAAATTTGAAACATTATCATCAACATTAGCGAAACTCAAGAAATATTCATCACAAAGTAATAACAATATTCAAAGTATTCATCAGTATTTGGCAAAACTCAAGAAATATTCATCACAATCTCACAATTATTCATCAAAGATTCATCAAAGTTTTTTATCTTCACAATTTTCTAAGTTGTCATCAATATTCGGCAAATTTCATTAAATATTCATCACTTTAACTCAATTATTCATCAAAACCATGAATACCTAAAACAATATCTTCGAATATAACTGAATATCAGTCATACTGTTGCAAAGAGTATTAAGCAAAGATTCATCAAAGTTTAGGATTCGTTATCATCAACCTTGGCAATATTCATTAGAATTTTCCAAATATTCATCAATATTTTGCAAATTTAAGAAATATTCATCACAGTAACACAATTATTCATCAAAGACAAGAATTGTTTCACCGATATGCATATCACGCCTCCGGGGTATGAAACAGGAACTATTTCGTACCAGTGACTCGAATTTCCACAGTATTCATTTCAAGACAACAAATATTCATCGAAATCCCCTTTCAACCCCCCTCTAACGAAAATTCGCGTTCATCCCTAACCCCAGCAAATTCGATGGTGCGCGGCCTTCAAATCCACCAACCGCGGCGTCGCAGGAGGGTCTACTTCAAGCCATGCCGCCTTACGTAGCTGAAATAACTTGTTACGCCGCTCGTAGGGGCGATTTTTGCCAGAGAAGACGGTGGTAGTTTTCACAAGGTTTGTGGTAGGGCTCACACCGATACGAGGTTTTCAAGAAAATGGATTTTTAGGAGTGATTACACGCGCCCGTGCAAAAGGGTTAATGTTTTTTTTTTCTTCCAATTTTAATATTTTAATTAATTAATACTGGGGAATAATCTCATCCATCTATTTTCACTCAATCTATGGCTAAGATCTGTTAACACAAAACACATTAAGAGCTATATACACATGACCACCCTTTTATATATATATATATATATATATATATATACCTTTTAAAAAAATTGTAATGCTTGGTGTGCAAGGTCGAAACCGCACCTTGCAGGCCAAGAATTCTGGCAACGGCCAGAGGCAAGGCCAACACTACCACCAGGCCACAACAACCTGCCAACGGAGCACTGACGGCACCACGAGGAAGGGCGGCGACTAGAACCGACCAACAAGGACGACCAAAAATAGCCCGACAACCAACCAGAGACCGTCGATGAAGGCTCAAAATTAGTTGAAAAATCACAAAAGTCCCAAATCAATTTTGCACAAAAGTCCCGATCGAGATTTATGCATATCTTATCTCAAATTCTTACTTAATAAAAAAAATTATATTTTTCCTCTTAAAAGGCCATATTATGAATTCACTGTCAGTTAGAAGGGTTTTGCACAAACATATGGGTATCGGCAAACACTTGCTATGTTTTTTTTTTATCAGGTAATAATTCAGGAGGAATAATCCTACCCGAGAATATCCTTGCGGATGAGGTGTTGAAGACCTGAATCAGAGGAACTTTCAAGGTCCCTGGCAGAGAGGCAAAAGTGTGCAACCTTATCAGCTACTTTGTTGCCATTATCATGCACGTGGGAGAAAGAGACTTCTTTCACACTCGACAAAAATGGTTTAATATCAAACATCACCAATTCAATTTCCCATGGGCATCCAGAATTTGTTTTTAGATGATTAATGATTATAAGGGAGTCTCCTTCTTTTTGTCACATGTTTATACCCATTACTTGGATTCGGATTAGACCATGTCTTAGTGCCAATGCCTCTGTTTTTAACGGGGACTTGTTACCAAATTTGTCATAGCCAATTTGAATCGTTCTCATTTCCCAGTCAAGAATGATGTAGCCAATTCAGCTATCTTTGTTATTGGGTGTGGATCCGTCGAAATTTATCTTAAGCATGCCCAACAGGTGGTTTTTTCCATTTAATATTTTTCTGTCGAATTCTTGGTTGTCAGAGATTTGTAACATTAGTATTATGAGTACATCAAATATCATCCTCCTTGTCATATAAAGAGGTTTTTTTTCAAATTCTCCAAATGAGTAGTGATGATATGTTTTACGGATTCCTGGTTTGAAATTAATTCATTTCTAAATATTGTCCACCATGTAACTACTAATTTTTCTATTTCTGTTTTTGTGAGAATGCTTCTAATCAGTGACAAGATAGGGGAAAATCTCTCGAATTTGCAATCATGTTGACTACATCCTGATTTGTACCTAAAGTAGATGGAAGATGGCTTTTAGAAAACTTGCATTCCAGAAATAGATGTGTTTCATCTTCGATCGCACTATTGCAAAGTACACAAGTTGTTGGTACAGAAACTCCTTTTTAGGATAAATGTGTAGCCGTTGGAACACCCTTTTGTCCGAGCTTCCAAATGAAATTCTTAATTTTTGGTGATGTGTCAATTTTCCAAGTCCACTAGTTGTTTTCTTCATTTTGGTTGTTATTTTTTGTTATCATTTTGTAGGCGGTAGCTGTTGTAAACCATCCCTCTCTGTCTGGCCACCAATAAAGTTTGTCTTCAAATGTATTCATAATGAGGGGGATGTCCAAAATTTCTTTTGCTATACTTTGAGGGACTGCGTTTAACAATTTTTCTTCCCATCATTGTCCTCCTAATAGTCACTTACTCTTTCATTATCATTTTGAAAGGTAGGCTAGTCGTCCCTTTTGATTATTGGTGAAGTTGTATTCCAATTGTCAGGCTAGAATTTGATAGAGTTCCCATTACCCACCGACCAAATTAGACCCTCTCTTTAAAATTTTCAATAAGAGGAGTTAGTTTTGACCATTGCCAAAATGAACCCCCACTTTTCTTATAATTTAATATATGCGTTATTTTCAAATATTTTTACTGAATTAATTTTACCCATATATTATCGGGTTCCGCAAGAATTTTCCAAAAAGGTTTCATTTGGAGTGCCTCATTCATTTCTTTTGATTTTCGGATGCCTAGTCCTCCCTTACCTTTTGGTCTACATATTCTATCCTAACTTATCAAAGGTCGATATTGGAGATCTTTGTTCCAGAAGAAAGATCTATTTATTTGGTCTAATTCCTTATGGATTGTACTCGGGAGCATGAAGTTTTGCATTGTGTATAAAGGTTTTGATGCTAGGTTTGTGTCAATAAGGATAGTACGACCCTGCTGCGATAGGGCATTAGCACGCCATTTACTGAGTTGCTCTTTTGATTTACGTACAACTTCCTCAAAAGTATGTCTATTTACATGCCCATTTATAATAAGGCAACCAAGATATTTTTCAATCATTATTTCATTTGAAATTCCCATGTGTCTTTCAAGCTCTTCAATTCTGGATCTAGGGATTCCTTTTGTTGTTTGAAAAGCTGATTTGTGATAATTAGCTTTTTTTTCCTGAGATGATGCAATATTCATCTACAATTGTTTTCGCTTTTAAGCAAGCTGAGGTGCTGCCTTTTGTGAAGATAATCATATCATCAGCAAAAGCAAGGAAAGGGATACGTAGATCATCCTTCCCAAAACTGAATCTGATAAGGCTATTTCTCATATTTGCTTCAAGCGAGAGTTTTCTCGCCAGAACCTCAGCCCCCAAGATGAAGAGAAAAGGGGAGAGAGGGTCACCTTGTCGAAGGCCTCTAGTTGGTCTGAATAACTCTGTTGGACCATTGTTAACGAGAACGGAGAATGAAACCATAGATATACATTCCATATTCCATTTAACAAATGTCGGATGGAAACCAAATTTCTCCATAACTGCCTTTGTAAAGCTCCAATCTACTACTCTATCATAAGCTTTTTCCATATCTAGTTTAATTGACATCCATCCTTCTTTATCTTTTCTGCTACGAAATCAATGAAAAACCTCATGGGCTATTAAGATATTGTCCTGAATAGCCCGGTCAGACACAAAAGCTCCAGGCAAAGAGTGGATAAGTTTGCCTATTACACTTTTCAGTCTCTCCGTAAGAATTTTGGAAAAAAATTTATAAATTGTGGAGCATAGGCTAATTCGTCTATAATGTGCAGTCATAGAGGGATTATCGCATTTTGGTAGAAGTGAAATGAATGTGTGGTTTATTTTAAGAAGAACTCTTCCCGAAAGGAAGAATCCCTTAACCGCTTTGATGATCGATCCTCCAATAATGTCCCAGTATGTTTTGTAGAACTCTACTGACATTTCGGCAGGGCCTGGTAATTTATTATTGCCAAGGCTGAACACCGCCCTTTTTATTTCACCATTGCTCAGATGCTTGGTAAGAAAACTATTATCCTCATTGGTTATTGTCGGGGTGACAAGATTTAAGTACTCCCTTAAGAGATTTTCATTTATCATTTCCTGTTTAAACCTTTTCTCAAAATCTCTACGGATTTCATTTTTTATGTTTTCGTCACCCTCATTATATGTACCTTCGCTGGAAGTAATTGATCGAATGATTTTTCTTTTCTATCTATCAGTTGCTACCCTATGGAGGTAGGATGTGTTTGAATCTGCCAATTTTAGATGTTTCGTTTTGGCCCTTTGGTTCCAATACTTTTTCTGAAATAGAAGAACCTTCTCTTTATTTTGTAGGAGGTTCCTTTCTTTGACTCTATAATCCAGCCGATTCTGATGAGTCATTAGTGATTGTATCTCCAGCATGCTGCTTTCGACTTCTTGGAGTTGACAGAAGATATTACCGAATGTTTTCTTATTCCACTCCTTTGCTTTTTGTTTAAGCAGTTTAGTTTTGTGTATAACTTGAAACATAGAGGAACCCGTACACGACGCTCGCCAAGCTTGTTTAACAATGTTGTGGAAATCCTTCCTTTGAAGCCAAATATTCTCAAACTTGAACGGAGGTGGTTTATGAATTAATCCATTATCTAAGTTTATTGTAATGGGACAATAATCCGATGATGAAAAAGCGCCATTTTTTGTAATTAGTTCCGAAAAAAATTGGAGAATTTGATGTTGAACAAGTACTCTATCTAGTTTCTCGATAATGTTGTCATCCCCCTCATGTTTTTTCCTCCAAGTGAAGTGGTTCCCCGAAGTGGGAAGATCAATCATCACACATTCGCTTTTAAAATTAGCAAGTCTTTGGAATATATGAGTATTGATTTCTGCCCCACCAATTTTGTCTGAGCTACAATAAATTTCATTAAGATCCCCCATCACAATACACGGAAGGGCATAAACAACGAAGAACATTAGAGAGGAATCATTTTGCGAGTTGTTGTATTTAATACCAATTATTCTAGGAAGTTGGATTTCTATCGAAATTGACTCATTGAATAGGTGGTTTGTCTTCCAAATGATACACAATCCGCCAGATTTGCCTTGGGCAGGTGAATAGATAGCATTGTCAAAACCTGCATTCTTCCATACAGTTTCATTTGGAATACTTTCAGTTTTTGTCTCCACTAGAGAAAGTAGTTGGATATGATCGTTTTTACACCATGTTTTGATATTAGTCCAAAATGTTGTTTTTTCTATACCCCTACAATTCCATTAGCTGACTTTCATAAATAACCTTTTCTATCGCGGGAGTAGGGAAGGAGGCATCTCCTATATAGTTGCTTGGTATCAAAGACAGTGTATGCAATTGCTAGGATTAAAAATATTAAACACAACTTGATCATGTGGGAATACGAGTTTTTGCAAAGTGCAATTTCGATTGTCATGGATGGACTCACGACATTTTTTGGGCCCTCAAAAGGGGGGTAAGTGTGACTAGAAGTCATTGTTTGATATATAAAGTAAACAGAAGAGTATTAATCTTAGCATTATCCATTTGAATAATTGTATGACTGTTATATTTCCTAGTAGATGTATAGTGGTGTTGTTACCGCACTAACCAGCCTAACGAGAAGTGTAGCCGGAACGAGGGTTGGTAAAGAGAAGGGGCAGCGAATATAAACATGTCGGGAAAACGAAGATGAATTTTACAAAGATGAATTTTAGGATGACAGACAAGCTGCCAACTTTCATCCAAGAGCATGCTCCCTTCTGAATGATTTGCCTCGTTGAGAGGATTTGTGCCCTTTCGGGAGTTGTTTGGAGCCAAAGATTTCTCCATTTTCATCACTTTCCGTAGGAGTTGTAAGTAATCATATTTATGACAGAAATAAGCTCCAAGTAAGAGTATTGATGAACAACAGAAGGAACGAACTTACTAGCCAACAAAGTTTGATACAGCTTATCGTGAACCTCCTAAGGGGATAAAACCCCTTGAGATATTTGCTCTTTTAAGCTAGTCAGCAAGCCCTTTTCGGGGGTAGGTTGTGGATGAAGGAAATCATCCACAAAGGTTATCTCTTCAACCGTTTTCACATTTTAAAATATACAAAGCAAAGGTGGGAACGATCGAAAAGGGTAACCATATAGAACCCAAAAAAAAACAGTGTAACATATGGTGCTTCAATAGGAACCCCAACCCAACTCAAGAGAGAGAAAGAGACGAACTAACGGAGATAGAGACTCCTCAAACCCGACAGCATACCTAGTAACACATTCCCGGCATGACAAACCACCAAGTCCCACCAGACACGCCAGAAGCGCCCACAACAAACCACTTTCATCCGTCTTTTCTTGTAATTTCTTCTCACGGGATCAGCAAACATCCATTTCGACTTTAGATTTAGAGGAATTTGATCCATCACGCACTAAGACCAGGAAAAGGATATGGTTTCAACGCTCATCACGGAGGGGGGCAATGATTTGAGCTAAAACTGGCCGATTAAAGAGAGTTTGGGAACCAGATAGGCTTCCAACGATAAAGAACTTGTCTTACAGGGCAAAATCAGGCTCACCGAAGAGAGATTCGGGCACAAAAGTTTCAGATGAAAAACCGCAAAGAGCGAGAACCTCGCTACCAGAGAGCAAGCCGAATTGTTCAAATTCGGGCCAATTCTAGAGCGGAAGGTCACCAGAGGGGCACCCGCCGACAAAGGTCTCGTCGAATCGGACGAGAATAGACGCACATAAGATGGATTGGGATACGAAGTTTCGGAAGAAAAGGTTTCAAACGATGAAGAAGAGGGGCGCGTTGATAGCATGCATTTAGATGGTCATAATAGGTTGCATTTAGCTTAGTTATAATGCATATAATGCACAGTTTAATTACAAGATGTCTTTGTTTTGTGATAGTTTGCTTGAGGACAAGCAAAAGTCTAAGCATGGGGTAGTTTGATAGGGTCTATTTTAGTCATGTTTTTAGTATAGATTTGCATATTAATTTAGAGTATGTTTACGTGTTTTATAGCTTATTTGTTAGTATTTGGTTTTCGGAGTCTACGTTCGTATTTTATTGATTTCAGGTATTTTGGAGCGAATTCGGAATGAATTACATTGGACAAATTATATGAGGTCGGAGCCAAGTGCATGCTACGGAGTACTTTTAGAAGAATGATGCTACTGAAATTACGAATCAACTATGGATGGGTTAATGAATTTTACAAGGAAGGCGGCTCCAGGACGTTTGCTTGATCACCGGTCAACAAGTGTTGCATTGCTTTGGTTAATATAATTAAATAGATAGATTAGTATCGTAGATAGATAGCTTCATATATTAATATTATATATAAATTATCATACATAGAATTAGGATATAACATACTACTATATATACATTCATACGGCATAGTTGCAACAGGAGGCCGAACGTGTGTTGTGATCGGCCGACTAACTTTCATCATATACCCTAATTATGTTTTGTCTTATTTTTATGGAGATCTAAACTCTCCCGTTTTGTCTACAATTTGAAGCTTTGTTTGATTGATTGTGAGTTTCTGAATCTTGTTCCTTATTTTCTATATGGAATGTTTCGACTTCTTTGTGCTTGATTGTCTATTGTTTTATTTTATCTAGCCCGCGCAACTAGTTAGAATCAATTCAATTGCTAGGGTTTTGTAGATTCCTGGTTGTGAACCTTAACCCAAGTGGCAAACTTGTTTCTTTAGGGCTGGTTGAACTAATTGAATGAGTAGGAAGTTGGATGTGTTGTTAAATCCCTCTTTAGGGACTGCAAATACCTTGGTTAATCTCTGAACTTAAAGCTATCAATTGGGTTAAATCCTTCTTTAGGGACTGTTCGATTGATAAGGGTTTCTAGGACTGGTTGGACTAGTAACTATATTAGGTCGGGACAAGGGCATTCATAGGAGACCTAAAAGGACAAGAGGAAGTTACAATATCAATTCAACCAAATAAAGTGGATAGTTGTAGGTGGAACGATTTTATCTAAATTGCTTTGCATTAATTTGTTTATAGTTTATTTTATTTTCTTCTTAGTTTCACCACTCAAAAACCCATATTTTGTCTTAATTGGTAAATAAACTTAACTTAGGAATAACTTGATTCTCTGTGGGATCGACTCGTGCTTACCACACTACATTAGTTAGGTAGGTTCGAATTTATTTTGATACGGTTTACGCGACTAAAAACCGTCCATCAACTTTGGTGGACTTCAATCTGTTCACACAAGTTTGAGGGAGAGCTCTTGTTTTGACCAAGTATGGGCGGGTGTCTAAAAAAAATTCCAAGTATGGGCGGGCGTTTAAACATTTACAAAATTTTATCGGACGCGCGTTTCAATTGTGTTTAAAATTAAATATTTACCATCTGTCAAAAAATTCAACTGTTCTCTTATGTTTTTTTAACATCACAAATTTATTATTTGATGTAATAGATTAATTTAACATCGGTTGCTTTATTGACAGACTTAAATTACATGATGTCTAATTGCAGTATTCTAGTAGTGAAACTTGCTCAACATCATCTTATTTTTGCCCAACGATAGTTTAAAAATGCACAACAGCAACACTTTGTTGGCAACATGATCTTATTTCCTCTATTTATGTTTTCATAGTTGCTCAATAGATTATTGCTCAACATGGTCTTATTTCTGCTCATCAATAGAATAAAATTGCACGACATCGTATGGTTGGTTAAAACTTGCTCTACATCATCTTATTTTTGCTCAACAATAGTTTATAAATGCACAACAACAACACTTTGTTGGCAACATGATCTTATTTTCTCTATTTATGTTTTCATGGTTGCTCTATAGATTATTGCTCAACATGGTCTTATTTCTGCTCACCAATAGAATAAAATGCACAACATCGTATGGTTGGTGAAAACATGCTCAACATCATCTTATTTTTGCTCAACAATAGTTTATATTTGCACAACAACAACACTTTGTCAACTTTGTATCGTTTTTTGAGTGAACAACAATGATTTAAATTTGAAATTTCATGAGCACTGATGGCAAAATTGTACTGACATAAATGGAAAAGAGTATACAAACTTGTATTATTACATGATAAAATCTAAAATTTTATTCTATACTATTGAATTAATGTTTATTTGGAAACATAAATGTCATTCACAATGTCTAAACTGTATTATTTCCTAATATTACTTTTATATAATACTGATGACAGAAATTGTGCTGACAGCCTTATTTCGAATGCTTCAACCTCATCTTGAACTCTCCCATTGAAAGCTTTCTATTGGAAGGTGGTCTTCCTGCTCTCTTTCTTACTACTGGGGGGGTAACATTTGATAGATTCTATCACATCAGGGATGTTCCCTTCATCTTCTACCAACACTGGATATATTGTTTCTGCATATGCCATACGCCAAGCATCATTGCTGTAAAATTTTGCAACAAAATCAGACACATTTTCCTTTATGTGTGTAATGGCTGCTAGAGCATGTACACACGGTATTTTCTCGACATCAAATACTCTGCACGTACATGTCCTCGCTGATAGATCAACTATAGCTACAGCTCCGTGACCTTTGATCTCAAATTGTGATGCATTCATCCTTTCTACTCTGCATAACCCAACTTGCTCTTGTGATTTCCTTATCACCTTAAGGATTTCAGGAGTTATTCTGTCTTGGTTTCCTAGTGCTTTCTCTCTTCTTTCCTGGAACCATGATGTGAGCTTTTCTCTAGCAAACTCCATAAATGCCACAATGAGATCCTTTTTCCCTTTGAAAACGGAGTTCAAGCTTTCAACATTGTTGGATGTCATCATGGTGTATCTATTACACTTTACATGTGCTCTGGCCCATTTATCAAAACCTGCTGACACCAGATATTCTGATAGTTTTGGACAGGTTGCTTCTATTTGTGCAAGGTAGTTGTTGAACTCTTGGATAGTGTAACTCTCTGCTACTTTTTTTAACATTTTCCCCAGTTCATGTTTTTTGAATGTCGCTTTGATGTTTTGTTTCAAGTGCCACATTCATATGCAGTGTGTAGCTGCTGGGTAAACTAAAGATATAGCCCTTGAAATGCTAGCATGTCTATCAGAGACAAACACTAAGTCATTTGATGGAGGCACAACCTGCAGCAGCCGATACATAAACCATTCCCAAGAGTTGTTGTTTTCGGAGTCAACAATACCAAAGGCAAGCGGAAAAATATGTCTATTTGCATCTTGAGCAACTGCTCCAAGCAACGTGCCTCTGTATTGCCCAGTTAGGAATGTGCCATCAATAACAACAACCTGGTATATAAAGAAATGAAATTACTGATGTTATTGAATTTAAGAAAATCAATGACAACAGAATTTATGCTGACACGGATTAAGACATACCATCTTTAAGAGGGGGAATGCTCTGATGCCCTGACCAAAGGAGAGGAACAAGTACTGAAACCTTTCTTCTTTGTCTGTTGAAAATAATGCTATAGTCCCATTGTTTCTCTCCATGAGCATATGGCAAAATGATGGTAAATCTGCATAATTTGATTATGGTGTCCCCTTAACAATTTCGTGAGCAATTTTTGATGATTTCCATGCTCTCCAATAGGTAATTGACATCTTTTTTTCTGTTCTCATCTTATCCATTATGTGTGATGTTTTGTATCCAGCGTCAACACTGTGTAATTATATTCAAATTAGAATAAATAATATATTAAAAAGCAAGATTAAATATAAATACTATTTCTTACAAATTTTTCTCACCTTGATTCGATGATGCTTACAATCACAGAAGATGAAGGTTGTTTGCAGTGTTTTGTTCTGAAATCCCACATGCAGATGTGCATGTCAACATATACTATAACCTCATGCCAAGTTGGACCAAAAGTTTTGACATGCACTTTCCATTTGCAGTTAGGATCTACACAATGCACCCTATAATACTTTGTATCTGATTTTGCCACACGAAAACCAAATATCTCGGTTATTGACAAGATTCCCAAAGCATTCTTAACTGCTTTCCTTGATTCAAACTTTTGCCTATGCACATCAAGTTTTATGAATTCAGATTCACACTAGGCACAGTAGAGCTATCATCATCCCAATCTTCTAGTGTAGTTTCTCTCTTGTGTGTTATAGAATATAATGTTCTCCATATTTCATCTGTAGAATCTTCATCACTTGCAGTATCATTGTTTCCAGAATACATGTCATCTCCAGTATCTTCTAACAATACACCCTTCATCCTGGTGTCACCGATCAATGTCATGCTATTTTCCCTTGAGACAATGTCGGTTATATTTGGATTGCATGTCACCAACTGTAAACTGTCAGCTGAGAATGCATGTTGATCTTCTTGTTCACTATCTGTTTTAATGCTCACACATAACTCAACAGCAAATTTAACATCCGGTAGTTCGGACAACCTTAAAAAATCTTTCAAATCAGCATCACATTCAACATTAAGCGGAGCTCTCAAAAATTTGAAAGGGTGTGAATGATTGAATTCTAATTCAAATGCACTGTCTATATTGAATTTATTGTGCACTTTTTCAGTTAAACCCTGTAGTGTTATTGAGTCATCAATCATAAACACCTTTGAAGTAGTGTCTCCAACAAAGGTTGGACCTGAATCATCAAACAACCATTTTCCACCATATACAACTGTAATAATGTGGGTTGCTATTGTAATCTGCAGAGTATGAATTTAAGAGGATAAATACATTGCAGTGGTAACAAACACAATCTGATTGAAACGATGACATGAGCAATCAAAGTGTAATGATGACATGAGCAATCAAAGTACAATAAGAAAAGGGGGATTTCAATATGTTGTCAAATGCAATATTGGATGCAACAGTGAGGAATTCATATCATATAATCAATTATATGAATATAATACAGCAGTTATGAACACAATCCTAAAAAAAATTGAACATTCGGTGCAAATTTTCTATCATTAAATCAACTAAATGAATAGAATACACCTGTTATGAATAAAAATCCTACAAAATTTGCACCTACGGTACAAATTGTTTATGAGTCAAATGAAGTCCTGACATGAAAGCATTCAAAGTGTAATAAGGAATGTATAGATCATTATATTGTCAAATGCAACAATGGATTTGCCCCTCCCGTGCAAATTTTCTACGACTCAAGTGCAGTGTTGACATGGCTCAATCAAAGTGCAATAAGGAAGTGTAGTGATGACATGAGCAATCAAAGTCTAATAAGGAATAGATACTTCAATATGAAGGTTCGATAATGTAAAAACAATGTAATAAGAAATACTCTAGAAGGGGGGTTGAATAGAGTATGCCCGTTTTTCGCAGAAAGTCTCAAGACTTTTGGAGCTTGTACATTGAGATTAAACCTGAATCACAAAGTTAGATAATCGAACCAAGTGCGGAAATAAGGTAAAGCAAATAAGTAAAGGACCCGAGTAATTGTTTACGAGGTTCAGCACGACTTGGCCTACGTCCCCGCCTAGGGTTCTTCCACAACCCTAGGATTCAAAGGCTTTATTAATTGCTTAGCTTAGGATCCTAATAGCTCACCGAGAAGCCTCTCTCCTATAAAATTGCAATCTAGTCAACTCACGTTCCCTTGGAGTCCTAGACCAATCTAGAAGAGCCCCACCTCTCTCAGCTATCTAGTACAATCCTCTAACTCTCGCAAATCAATAGCCTAAGGCAACTTCCCGAGTTATAAACTCTCGAGTAACACTTGAAATGAATATATCCTATAAGCTCACAGTGACTCTCAAAGGCTTTGAAATAGACAACAAACTTTTGAGCGCTTAGCAGAGAGACACTTGGAAGACAGATCGCTTGAATGAATGAAAGCTCGTGTGTAGCACTTGTGTTTTTCGGTCTTCTCCTTCCTTTCCTTTATAAAAGAGGATGGAGCGTGAGGATCTTCATCACCAAATCTCCAACGGCTCTTTGGAATCAGCTTGATCTTCAATCTTCTATATATGGATACTTTGAAACGCCATGATCTATTTTGAACTGATCTCCTCAACATGTATAAGGAAGGATGTAATCTCGAATATACTTCCTGAAATGGTTAGTCATACATATATATATATATATATATATATATATATATATATATATATATATATATATATATAATATAATGGAAGTATAAAATAAGATAAAATAATATACGAATAATTAAGATAGGTTTTGTATTTCATCAACTGTTAATGCTCCAAGGCCTTTGACACAAACATCCTGTCAAAGCCTTTGAAACATCTATTCCGATTTTCATCAAGGGAGGGAGTTATCACAATATATTGTCCAGATTCAAGTGTAGTGATGACATGAACACAATATTGGATGACATGAACCCAATATTGGATGCAACAGTATGGAATCTATATCTTTAAATCAACTAGATGAATACAATACACTTGTTATGAGAAAAATTCTTTAAAACTTGCACTTTTGGTGGAAAATTTCTATGATTCAAGTCCAGTGATTACTTGAACAATTATAGTGAAATCACATTGTAAGCAATCATAGTGATGACTTAAGCAATGTAAAATATTAACAAGCATAAATAAGCATAAATATACACATATTCGATTGGAAACTTGAAAATTACACATATATAGCAAAAAATGATCATAATCAATAATTCATGCTTCAAAAATCAATCAAAATTTGCGCCAAGGCGCAAATTTTGACGCATTCTATAACATTAATCATTTGATTCTACTGTATGGAACCTCTTGAAATTTTCTAACGCGATCGATAACTTCAATGATTTTAAAGAAAGAGAACATATAACTGAAAACCATAAATCAAAAACCAAGGTCTTCCAAGACCTTTAAGCAGAGGTTTTCAAAGTCTAACGATCATCTCCCCCTTTTTGTCTTTCAACAAAGGGCGGAGGAAAACACAGTCACCAAAAATTCACCAAAAGTTTTGAAAAAGTTTCCAACAAACCAGCAAAGTATCAAGTTTTCAGGGGTGGGATAGGGTGGGATAAGTTTTAGGCTAAGTCATTCCAGAGCATCATCGGTGAGCCTCGTCCACAGTCCATCCAGCATCGTTGAAATCCCGCTCATCGCCGTCATCACCTCCTTCTGCAGCTCCTTAATATCCAAGCGAACTTCCTCCAAGCCCAACTCTAGGTTGTCCATGCGTTCATCAAAAGCTGGAGCAGTGGGAAAGGCTTTTGAAGGAGTGGCAAGACTCAAGGTCCCTTGGGGAGACCGAGTGATGCCAATCTTTTCAAGGCCTTTAGAGTCAAACTTACCCGTATGACGCAGTTGTTCTTCATTTTTTACATCAATTCCAGAAGCTTTGAAGATAGGGGTCAAAAGGGTAGCAAAGGGGAGGGGAGAGCCTTTTCTGGCTTTTCTGGCATGAGCCATGGTTCCAAGGATAGTGTTGGCCAGATCAGGATCAAGGCCATTGAGAATGCGGTAGAGCAGGACCATGGCATTGTCGGTAAGGAGTGAGCCAGAGTTAAGACGGGGTAGGAGGCATCTAACAATGATATTAAATGTAATTGTTGCCTCAAGGGTTAGGGATGACTGGGTGAGTTGCTTTGAGGTGTTGTTGGATGCTTCAGGTAGGAGATATTTGGCTCGGGCTAGGATGATGCAATTTTCTTTTGAGGGGTGGATTTCAGCAGGTGGAACTGGTGTAGGTAAGCCTAGGGAATCTACAAAATCATTGGAGTTGAGAGAGATTCTAACCCCTTTGACGACAGACTCCAAAGACCAACCATCAGTGTCGTTCTTGGCTTTTAGGTTAATGTAGAAAAGTCGGGTAAGCTCGGGGTAGTAAACAGTCTCAAGGTTAAGAAGGTTCCAGGCTAGGGATTTTTTGAGGAGCTCAATGCAAGGTAACTTCAAAGCTTCAAAGAACTCGACATCTAAAAATCAGAACAACTAATCTTACGAGTTCTAAACTCGTCTACCCACTTACCAGCAGTCTCAGCATCTTGAAACCAAGAGGAGGGCAAGGATTGATTTACCTGGATATAGGCCGGGGGGTCTGCATTCTTTCTGCGCGCAACTGTTGGAGCAGCTCTCTTGACAGGCGCTGCAAGACTCTTGACAGTGCCCTTCCTGGTGCGCTTGGGGGATGGAGGCTTGACAGGAGCAGGGGCTTTCCGCTTCTTCGGAGACGGGGGAGGAGGAGAAGGAGAGGGAGATTCTTCCTCCTCTTCCTCAGACCCCGGCCTCAGCGGATCCCGCGTCATCTCCTTCTGGTTCCTCGTCCTCTCCAGATCCCTCTTGCTCCTCTTCTTCTTCTTCTTCTTCTTCCTCAGGCTCCACCTCGGATGGAACCTCTTCGGCTTCTGCTTCCTTCCGAATCCGCTCAGCTTCTTCCTCGGCCTGTTTCTTAGCAAGTTCGGCCTCCTCATTGGCCTTTTTCTGCCTCAAGGCCTCCTCCTCGGCTTCCCTGGCAGCATCTCTTTCCAGGGCGGCATCAAGGTCGTCTTCCTCCTCTTCTTCAACCAAGATCTTTCTCTTCCCCTTTTGTTTAGCACTCAGGGGTTTCTTAGCAGCGCGCTTCTGAGAGCCTTTGTGAGCCGTGGCCGTGCTCGCCGTAATGGTGCTCTAGACAACGGCTGGGATGATGGCTTGAGTAGCAGGTTCGGGTGTCGGAGAGGTAGCAGTGGCCTGGCGTCCCTTGGTTTTGGGTGCCATGGAAGTAGTCGGTTAGGGTTTCTTGAGAGGCGATTGAGAGGTTGAAGATGAAGAAGTGGAAAGGGTTTGGATAATTTCTGAGGTGTGGAGTAATCGGGTACAGGATTTGGTTTAAGTAGAGAGAGAGAGTGACGGATTGATGGGACGGTTGAGAGTTCCAATGGGGGGAGGTAATGATACTTGCCAATTTAAAATCTTCCAAATTCAAATTTCAAATAATCCAAATAAATAGGAGGGAGATAACTGAAAAGATTTTGTTCCAAAATAAAATATCTCCAACGGTTCAAGGATAAAAACGGATTTTTGAAATAATAAAAATAATTGATTAAATATCTAGGAAGATATTAACCAAAAATGTGTGATCCGATATATGTACTCCACTGTTCAGTTTGCAGACCTTGACATAACTCTCAAAGGTCTTGACACTGAGTGGAGTTTTATCTTTCGTAAAGGGAAAGCTCCCCCTACGAAAGTGCATCCTTGTTAAGCATCCCAATCTCTCGTCTTATGAAGGTGAACCTGTCCTCTGCCAAAGGCTTAGTAAAAATGTCAGCCCATTGATAATCAGTAGAAATAAAGGATATGGACACATCACCTTTTTCAACATGATCTCTAATGAAATGATGCCTTACATCAATATGCTTGGTCCTTGAATGCTGAACAGGATTCTTAGTTATGGATATGGCACTTGTATTGTCACACTTAATTGGGATACCTTTGAGGTTGATGCCAAGATCTCGCATTTGTTGAGCTATCCAAAGGATTTGGGAGCAACAGGCTCCAGCTGCAATGTATTCGGCTTCTGCAGTGGATAGAACAACTGAATTTTGCTTCTTTGTGTGCCAACTGATCAAGGATGCTCCTAAGAATTGGCAACATCCTGATGTGCTCTTCCCATCCACCTTGTAGCCTGCAAAATCTGCATAAGAATATCCAATTAAAGTGAAATCCTTTTGCTTTGGGTACCATAGTCCAAGTTCCTTAGTGCCATTAAGATATCGAAAGATCCTCTTCACAGCCACGAGGTGAGATTCTTTAGGATCAGCTTGAAACCTAGCACACATGCAAACACTAAACATGATGTCAGGTCTACTAGCCGTGAGATATAATAAAGATCCAATCATTCCTCGATACTCCTTTTGATTGACACTTATTCCAGTCTTGTCTTGATCTAGTGACAATGTAGAGCTCATGGGAGTCTTGGCTGCCTTGGATTGATCCATCTTGAACTTCTTCAGGAGATCCTTAGTGTACTTGCTTTGGTTGACGAAGATCCCTTTCTTGGATTGATGAACTTGTAACCCCAAAAAGAAGTTGAGTTCACCCATCAAGCTCATCTCAAATTCACTACACATGATGTCAGAAAATTCCTTGCACAAAGATGTGTTAGTAGCACCAAACAATATATCATCAACATAAATTTGGATAACCAAGATGTCCTTTTCTTTGGTCTTGATAAAAAGAGTTTTGTCGATCAACCCCCTTTTAAAATCATTTTCTAAAAGATATTTAGACAAGCGCTCTTACCAAGCTCTTGGGGCTTGTTTCAAACCATAAAGCGCCTTGTCAAGTTTGTAAACATGATTGGGGAATTCCGAGCTTTCAAAACCTGGGGGTTGAGCAACATAAACTTCTTCCTCTAAGAAACCATTAAGAAAAGCACACTTGACATCCATTTGATATAACTTTATGCTCATGAAAGATGCAAATGCTAATAAAATGCAAATGGCTTCAAGCCTGGCTACGGGAGCAAAGGTCTCCTCGTAGTCAATACCTTCCTCTTGATTGTAGCCTTGGGCAACAAGCCTTGCCTTGTTCCTCACAATCTTACCATTCTCATCCAGCTTGTTTCGAAATACCCATCGAGTGCCAATGACTGATTGATGCTTTGGTCTAGGCTTCAAAGTCCAGACTTTGTTCCTCTCAAATTCATTAAGTTCACTTTGCATAGATATAATCCTGTCTGGCTCCTGAAGAGCCTCATTTACCTTCTTTGGCTCAATAAGAGAAACAAACGCGTTAAAAGCACAAATATCTTTAAGTTTAGAACGAGTTTGAACACTAGAAGTAGGGTCAGAAATGATATCCTTTAATGAGTGTGATGAAGAGTATTTGAATTTCCTTTTGCTAGTCTCAGCTCCTTGATTCGTCACACCATCAGGATTGATTTGTGGTACATCTGACTCCGTGGTCCTGTTAGGTTCAGTTACAGCAGTTTCTGTCGTCTAACCACTGTTGGATTGGACACCAAGGGCTTTGGATGAATCTTCAACACCTTGGGCCAATTCTTCAGTGTTAAGAATCGGTTCCTGCATGTTCCTTTTCTCTGTGTTCATGGTAGTAGCATCATCACCTTCCTCGTTCTCTTCATGGATATTAAGATCTATATCTGCAACACTTTCACTCAAAGCACCGTCATTGCATTCGTCAAAAATAACATGTATACTTTCTTCAACAACCTGGGTCCTTTTATTGAAGATTCTATAAGCTTTGCTACTCGTGGAATAGCCAATAAGATATAAGTGGTTTGCGGCCTTTGAAAAGTTCATAAGGAGTTTTCTTTAAGATAGAACGTATAAGACAACGATTTAAAATGTAGTTAGCTGTGTTAACAGCTTCAGCCCAATAGGTTTTAGGTAATGCATTTTCTAAAAGCATAGTCCTGGCCATATCCTCTAAGGTGCGGTTCTTGCGTTCCACAACCTCGTTTTGTTGAGGTGTCCTAGGAGCAGAAAAGTTATGGGAGATGCCATATTTAGCACAAAACAAATCAAATTGAAGTTGATCAAACTCCTTACCATGATCACTCCGAATAGACACTATGGGCTCATTTCTTAAAGTTTGCAACTCCTTACAAAGTTTTGAAAACTCAAATAAGGCCTCTGATTTTTCTTTCAAAAATGCAACCCAAGTATATCTTGAAAAATTATCGACAACAACTAGCATGTACTTTTTACCATTGGGAGATTTGACTCGCATAGGACCACATAAATCCATATGTAAAAGTTCAAGGGGTCTAGAAGAACTTACAACGTTTTTGGGTTTGAAGGATCTACGTGTTTGTTTACCTCGTGTGCAAGCATTGCACATGTCAATACCTTTGAAGTCCATCTCAGGTAGCCCTCTTACAAGCCCTTTGGACACAAGCTTCTGTAGTGTATGTGGACTCACATGACCGAGTCTCCTATGCCAAAGATTTGGATCATCCGTCAAAGCCATTAAACAGGTTAAACTTCCTTGTGCCACTTGATCAGCATTTACAGCGTATATGTTGTTGTAACGATATTCAGTCAATATAACATCACCTATATCATCTCTGCACACTATACATCTTTTCTTGTTAAATCTGACATTGTTACCACTATCACATAATTGAGAGACACTAAGCAGATTATACTTCAAACCATTAACAAGATAGACATTTTTAATACTATGGCTGGAATCACTTCCAACACTACCAATACCAACAATGTCGCATTTCCCTTTGTCACCAAGAGTGATTGTTCCCGTGGATTGCTCCTTTAGATCATGAAAGAGAGAGCTCTTCCCACTCATATGCCTCGAACATCCACTATCAAAAATCCATTTGTGTTCTTTCACCCTGGTGATTTCCTGCAAGACAAACATCAACCTTTGTGGCTAGACCAATAAGCAAATTTGGATCCATTGTTGGGTTAAACCATATTTGGTAAAATAGTGCCTTTTGGGACCCAAACTTGTGTTATCCGTTCTTTTCTCAAATGAACAGGAAATGTATTACGAATAATGTATGGATCCTTTCTTCTATAAGGGCAAGTCTCTTTTACATGTCCCTTTCTAGCACAATGGTGACAAATAGGAGAGGTTCTGCTTCCTTTAGTCTTTACAAAAGTGGTAATGTGTTGCTTCTTTAAAAACTTTGGATTGTAACCAATACCACTTTTGTTTAGAGAGCTTTGTTGCTCACCCAACATCTTATCGAGAGTGCCTTTGGATTTGGTAAAACTTATGAGGGCTGTCTGTTGGTCTAGAATCTTATTATTCAGGGAGATCTTCTCGTTCTCTAAGTCATGATGCTCATTTCTTAGAGAGGAGAGATCTTTCTTGAGTTCAGATTTCTCCGAGTCAAGCGTCTTGACTTTAATGTCAAGACCTGAATAAGAAGCTTCAAGACCTTTGACCCTCATAGACAGATCCTCAATAGTTCTTTCCTAGTCCACAGTTCTCTTAATAAGAATGTTAGTTTGGGCAATAAGCTTCTCTTCATTGGCAATCATATTTGAAAGGAATTCCGATAATACCTCTTTTGGACTTTCCATAAGTTCTCTTACAGTAGCTTCAAGCTTTTCATCGTGGGATCCACCTTCTGAGGCCATAAGACAGATGTTGGCCTTCTCATCATCGGAGTCAGAGTCGGAATCACTCCAAGTAGCCACCATGACTTTCTTCTTCCATTTGTCACCTTGCTTGGGCTGGCTCTTTGTCTTTTGAGGGCAGTCCTTCACAAGATGATCTCGAAATTTTGAAGACTCTGATCCATCCTTGTTGTTGAATTGCTTCTTCATTTTGAGAATTCTAGCAAGACCTCTTGTGATAAGAGCAAAAGGATCATCCTCATCGTCATCCTCATCTTCGGAATCAGATCCATCCTTGGACTCATCCTTCTTAGACTTGAGTGCCAAGTTCTTAGTGCTGGTTGGAAGTTCTCCATCGTCTTCATTAAGGATCATCTCATGCGTGATCAGCTTTCCAAGAAGGTCATCAAGGGGTAGAGTGGTAAGGTCCTGAGCTTCCTCTATAGCTGTTACTTTTGGACCCCATTTCTCCTTTGGAAGGCACCTCAGTATCTTCCTTCCTTTCTCAACGTTGGTAAAGCTCTTGCCGAGAGAGTCAAGGTTGTTGGTGATTTCTGTGAATCGTGTGAACATGACCTTGATTGACTCATCAGACTTCATCTTAAAGAGCTCGTACTTTCGAAGGAAGATGCTGATCTTGGTGTCTGTTACTTGGCTCGTTCCTTCATAGGTGACGACCAACTTGTCCCAAATCTCTTTAGCTGACCTACAAGAAGAGATACGGTTAAACTCATCAGTGCTAAGACCACAATAAAGTAAGTTAATAGCCCTGTAGTTCTTGGAGATGGTTTCAAGATCTGCTTGGTTGTATTCAGACTCCTTCTTTGCAACTTTGGTGTCATTTGGTCCATCCTTCTCTGGAATCTTCGGACCATTCTCTATAATGTTCCAAAGCTCTAGATCTTGGTCTATGATGAACAACTTCATCAAAGATCTCCAGTGGACAAAGTTGTTTCCTACAAAGAGTGGCGGTCTGCTTGTGGACCTTCCTTGTGCAAATCCTCAGCTTGCTTCACCAGACATGATCGAAAACTCACAAGATTGTTAGATCAAAAACAGTGAGTAAAGCTCTGATACCAATTGACGGTTCGATAATGTAAAAACAATGTAATAAGAAATACTCTAGAAGGGGGGTTGAATAGAGTATGCCCGTTTTTCGCAGAAAGTCTCAAGACTTTTGAAGCTTGTACCAAAACCTTTGAGATTAAACCTAAATCACAAAGTTAGACAATCGAACCAAGTGCAGAAATAAGGTAAAGCAAATAAGTAAAGGACACGAGTAATTGTTTACGAGGTTCAGCACAACTTGACCTACGTCCCCGCCTAGGATTCTTCCACAACCCTAGGATTCAAAGGCTTTATTGATTGCTTAGCTTAGGATCCTAATAGCTCACCGAGAAGCCTCTCTCCTATACAATTGCAATCTAGTCAACTCACGTTCCCTTGGAGTCCTAGACCAATCTAGAAGAGCCCCACCTCTCTCAGCTATCTAGTACAATCCTCTAACTCTCGCAAATCAATAGCCTAGTGCAAATTCCCGAGTTATAAACTCTCGAGTAACACTTGAAATGAATATATCCTATAAGCTCACAGTGACTCTCAAAGGCTTTGAAATAGACAACAAACTTTTGAGCGCTTAGCAGAGAGACACTTGGAAGACAGATCGCTTGAATGAATGAAAGCTCGTGTGTAGCACTTGTGTTTTTCTGTCTTCTCCTTCCTTTCCTTTATAAAAGAGTATGGAGCGTGAGGATCTTCATCACCAGATCTCCAACGGCTCTTTGGAATCAGTTTGATCTTCAATCTTCTATATATGGATACTTTGAAACGCCATGATCTATTTTGAACTGATCTCCTCAACATGTATAAGGAAGGATGTAATCTCGAATATACTTCCTGAAATGGTTAGTCATACATATATATATATATATAATATAATGGAAGTATAAAATAAGATAAAATAATATACGAATAATTAAGATAGGTTTTGTATTTCATCAACTATTAATGCTCCAAGGCCTTTGACACAAACATCCTGCCAAAGCCTTTGAAACATCTATTCCGATTTTCATCAAGGGAGGGAGTTATCACAATATATTGTCCAGATTCAAGTGTAGTGATGACATGAACACAATATTGGATGACATGAACCCAATATTGGATGCAACAGTATGGAATCTATATCTTTAAATCAACTAGATGAATACAATACACCTGTTATGAGAAAAATTCTATAAAACTTGCACTTTTGGTGGAAAATTTCTATGATTCAAGTCTAGTGATTACTTGAACAATTATAGTGAAATCACATTGTAAGCAATCATAGTGATGACTTAAGCAATGTAAAATATTAACAAGCATAAATAAGCATAAATATACACATATTCGATTGGAAACTTGAAAATTACACATATATAGCAAAAAATGATCATAATCAGTAATTCATGCTTCAAAAATCAATCAAAATTTGCGCCAAGGCGCAAATTTTGACGCATTCTATAACATTAATCATTTGATTCTACTGTATGGAACCTCTTGAAATTTTCTAACGCGATCGATTATTTCAATGATTTTGAGACCAAAACTTTGCAAACTATGGAACCTCTTGAAATTTTCTAACCGAGCTTGCATTATGATGCCCCGCGAATTGGATACATACATTTTATAGGGGCCCTTATAGACTGCTTTCTAAGACCTAGTGGAGATGCTGTAATGTTTTTCGAGTTATGATATAGCCGAGAAGTCAGAGTAAGGATGTGGTAGGGGCCCATATTTCATTCTTGCTACGATCTATTGAAGATATTATGATTATGACAACAGTACTGTGAGAATCTCATAGGGGCACTTATGAGGTGCTTACAGGATCAATGGCATGATCATTGGACTCACCAATTCTAAACTTCATTCTCTGTTTTAAGATGATTTTAGTCTCGGGGACGAGACTTGTTTTTAGAGGTGGATGATGTAAAGGCTCGGATTTTCAAATCCTTTTTTTTCGGAAAAAGAGAATTAAAAATGAAATTAAATCAGTTTTAAAACTCGTTTAGCGGATTTTGACCGGAATATAAATTTAACAAACAATTTCCGTCCTTTTACATCGGAAATTCAAAATTTATTATGGGATGGCGATATCCTTTCGACCTTAAAAATCTAATTGATCGAGAAAACGAGATTAAAAAAAACTATCCGTTGGAAACTAATTTCGGGTTTCAAAATTCGCGTATTCCATATTTTAATTTCGGGTATTTATCTTACCCATTCCCACACTCAATCCCTTACCATACCTTTCAAATTCACACCCCACTCTCCATCATTCAGCCCCATCACCCATCGACATCACCTTCACCATCACCATCCTCTCTCTACCTGTACCACCATCACCTCCCCCACGTCGTAGCGACCACAACCACCATCCCCTGCAGTATTCATCTCCACCGGCTCACGTATCACCACCACCACCAGCATCTCTTGCCCCCGTCACAACCATCGATACCTCCTTCATCGTCACCAACGTCACCACCGTTGCTCCCACACCCCGTCCCACCTTGCTCCTTGAAGGGAAGCAGCGACAGCACTCCCCGCCACCACCTCCGATGTTCATTGCCACCCCGAGGCCGCCCAGAAGCTGTTGGAGCCGCCACCGGAGGTCCACCACTCCGTTCAAGCGCGAACTCCATTCGGTAACCCATTCTCCTCCGTTTTCGATCGGAATCGTCCTCAAGCTTCACCATCACGCTCACCCATGTCCGACGCAGGTTCGACGAGCCATCGCGATCCTCCGACGATGCCCAGAACTCCAATCGAGAGCTCCGAAGTCGCGAATCATCTCGGTGAGCTTCCGCCATTTCTTTCCCTCCTCAATTCGAATCCATGCTTCCTTCGATGTTTAGATTAGTTGAGAGTAAGTGAGGGATGAGTGCGGGTCAATCGGATGGGCTCGAGAGCTCCGGCGAGCTCGAGAGCGTGTCCGAGAGGGCGAGGCGAGCTTGAGAGCGCTTCAAGGGAGCGAGGCCGGGAGTGCGAGCGAGGAGAGAGCACAGGAGGCTGAGGCGAGGCGGAGCTGGGCGCAGAACGACGCCAGAGACGGAGGTCCGGAGCCTTATGACGGGGCGGGAGTTCGATTTTAAATGAAGAAGATGAAGAAGGAGATGACAATGTGGCATTGTGGGCCCCTTTGTTCTTTCTTTTATTTTATTTTAATCAATTGTCAAATTTAAGGAAAAGAAAGGTATGAAATATTAAGCCGGTTGGGTTTTATTTGCGGGTTCGGTTCGGTTCGGTTCGTTTCGGTTGGATTTAAACAGGTTCGGTTCGGTTCGGTTCGGTTGAGTTGGGTTTGATTCGGTTCGGGTTTATCCGTTTATTTATTTAATTAGTCAATGCTATTTAAAATAAAGTACAATATTATTTGGCCTTAAAGATTTATAGAGAATTTGTAAAAGAATTTCAGGATTAGAAAGTAATGTAATAAATAAATTTAAAAAGCAATTTAGCGAGTATTTTCAAGGGTCGAAATACTTAACTATATAATTAGGATTTCTAACCATTTGACTCGAATTTTGAAACGACTTGGGACTAACTTGGGGATATGACTTATTCCATGACTAACTAGCATGATGATATGATCAGTTCACTAACGGCATGATATGTGTGACTAATAGCATGACTTGTGGTGATTTATTATAAGAGGTTAAAAGGTTATATAATTGTGACGAGTTAGTAGGATATTATCGAACAAATTATGCTTTATGATTGTGATGAACTGTTGGGATATATGCGGATATGATGAGTATGAGCATGCAGATTTGGTTGATGATTTATGATGAGCGATGTGGCTTTATGGAACGTGCGATACGATGACATTTTCGATATGTTACTTGTTCTATTGATTGGTGTGTGTGCTTGAGTGCTTGATAGTTAGACCTGGACTTATATATATTCTCGTTATGTAATTAGGTGATACTCTGTGACGTGTCAAATTTCATATTGCATGGTTGATTGCCTTTAGCTATTCTGCGATAACAGGTAAGTCTCTTCGGAGCTTACTCAGATTGAAATAGATAAATTCCTTGCTTTATGTGCATGATATACTAGGTGCTTGCATTCATAATCAGCATGTCATGTAGTACCATGTTAGGTTGCATTGATCGTTGAGCATTCTACTTCTTTATGCGTATGTAAAGAGAACGGCCGTTATCTGTGAAGTAACTAAAGTCTTTGCTAGGGTTATAGGACGAACCAGTCCCATCGGGTCCCGTCCTGAGTCAATCAATTCATGGAACTTCTTTTACTTATATTATGAACTGCCTACGGGCTTTAGGGTTGGGCATGCATGCCGCCCCGATTATTATGGTATGCGTGTCGTCTCTGTCCTATCGGAAGGGGGTGGAGGTAGGAGGGATATATACCACTTGGTATTTTGTGCTAATGTCTTATTATTCTTATGCACTTGATCTTAGGAGCATGTTAATTAGTGTGTTAATGTTCCGTCTTGCATCTAAAAGCATCTTTATTAGGTATAGCGTATGTGTGTGCTTAGGGCCGGGATGCAGAGCCAAACTGGGCATCGATCTGATCCTTCCCACTACCAATTTTTTAGGTATCTGTTATGCTTATTACTATTGATGCTGATTTGGCTCCATGACCGCGGGGTCTAAGAAGGCGGAAAGAGAGAGTTGAGATTCCGACTTCACCAATTTAATTACGGTTTGGATTTGAATGGTTGATCATATTTTGACCGGACTTTGCCGTGGCACCCCCTTGTATTATGCTTTACTTCCGTTATTTGTGTGACCATTGGTTTTTCACGCTTAGACCTACGACAAGTACAGGGGACTTCCCCGGTGATTCCAACAATCCCTTTGAACTTGGGTATGAAATCCCACCTTGAAAACGTTAGTTTAGAATTTCAAACCTTCAACCTGTACTCGGGGCGCAAGATCCTAACGAGGGGTTTCATCCCTCGAAACGTAACCCGAGAATCATAATCTCGGGCCGTTACAAAAACAAAGGCAAATTGACCTACCAAAAAAACACCTTTGAATCAACAGAAGGATTCAAACCCCTACGCGGAGTCGTTTCCGCCCAATATTTTGATGGGTATATAAATGGGTTGTATGGTTCCTAATCAACCCACCAACACACCAAAATTTACTAAAATATATTCACATTGAGTATTGAGCACAACAGAAACATCCAAATATTTACACAAATTCGAAACCAAACCCTAAATCGAGCAATATCAAGAATTATGGAATAAGGGAGAGAGATTACACAAATTCAGAACCAAACCCTAAATCGAACAATATAAAGAAAAACCAAACCCTAAATTGAAAAACCCTAGATCTGAGAAATAAGGGAGAGAGATTACACAAATTCGGAACAAATTCGAGAGATTACCTAGTAATTTGACGCAAAATCGAACAAACCCTTTCCCCACATTAAACCCTAACCAACGAATTCCATAGATTGCCTGTTACTTCGACACAAAATCGAACAAAGAGCGGTAGATGAGTACCTGCTACATGAGTCTCTGCCGACCGAAACTGGCACCTTGGCTCTACATTCTTTTCCGTTGGCCACCTTCGGTCTACAAATAGCGGGTCGCAGGTTACTTAGGAGAAGACGCCGACCTGGTTAGGGTTTTTAGGGATGACAATGGTGAGACTTGAAGCGTTCTTTCTTTTTTCTTCTAGAAGTGAGATGCCCAGAATCGGGTTTTTTTAAATACTACTGTTTTTAATTGTTTTTTTAATATTTTTTTTGGTCACCAAACCAATTAAAAAAATTTCTTTAGCTACGGAAGCAACGGAGCCGTGGTAAATTTTACAAAACCGCCTTCTTTTTGCCACGGTAGAGCCTTGTCGTTGCTACCATCCGTAGCAAATTCTTTTCTTTTTTGTGTTTAGCTACGGCAAAATCACCCCGAAGCTATTGGTTTCATTTTTTTTTCCTGATGCAACGCCTACCGTAGCAAATCTCGTAGCCAAATGGTACCGATTGCTACGCCCCACGTCTGCCGAAGCTACCAAGTGTAACAAATTTCATTATTTTTTATAGTGAGAAAGGGGATTTGGGGGTTCAAATCCTCTGTCCCTGGATTTGTCCCCTTATCCTATCCCTCCTCACCTCATTTTCTTTTTCTTTTTCTTTTAGTATTTAATTTAATTTATTTTTAATTTTAATTGGGAGTTTGTGAGGGGGGACGAGAGAGGGGGACAAGGAGGGAGGATAGATGATTTCGCCAATCCCCGAGTACAAGGTGCTAATTACATTGAAAAGAGACCAACACGTGGCTAATTAAATACTATTGAAGAGGAACAAATACCTAATTAACTTTTCAAAATGGTACATTGGGGCAATTAAACTTTTTCTAAAATAATACAATACTTACTATCAACGGTGAACAAAAAATAATACGAAATTTAAATCAATTCATATTCAAAACTATTCCCTTTTAACCCAATATCGATACAATGTCTGAAATTCATAAACCAAAAATTACTTTGGACGCATAAAATAATTAGAAAAAAAAAAGTTGGGTAAAAATTGTAAATTAATTGAATGATTCACGGTTCATCCTCTAACTCGTGGAGAGTGGAGAAGGGAGGTGATGGCTCGTGTCATGGCTCAACCTGTGTGGCTCGAGTTAGGTTCCATCTTAGGTAGGCTTAAAAATTGCACACTGGTAGGAGGGGGGAGGGTGACGAGATATAGGGCTCGATCGAGCTTGACCTGGAGTCCGAGGGAAGGTAGTCATGGGATCGAGGTGTTCTTGAGATTCGAGAAACGGCGAGATTCGGGCGCCATGGACTAATAGAAAGTGACTTCAAGAGAGAACTAGATTGCATAAAGAGTACTTGAGAGATCGTTTGAGATTGAGAGGAAGAGATTGACATCCCCGGGTAGTTGGAGCTTGCTCCCGCCATCGACGTCACTACACCTATTCGTGACTGCTGCCCAACCTAGATCCATAGATATATGCAGGTGTGAGGTGTTTTTTTTTTTTTTTTTGAGCAATACTCAAATTGTCATTTATTTACCATCATCCAACAACAACAATTGAGAGTTATAAGGGACTAAGTGAAAGCTAAACAAAACTACTTCAGTAACTGGTCTAAGCTTTGCAAAATAATCAGCAGCTCGATTTGCCTGCCGACGGATAAGGCTCCATCGACACTTCTCAAATTGGCTTGCCAGCCTATGGATCCTCCGAATCTGCTGGCCCATCTCTCCCTTTGGGAACACCCCCTGTTGCAGCTGCGTCAGCACCGGAGAGCAATCGCACTCCAACCATACTCTCCCCAGCCCCTGTTGCAAACCCAGCTCCAACGCCCAAGCAAGTCCCTCCGCCTCCACCAATTCGACCCTCTCGGTAGCTTGTGTTCTCTTGGCAGCCGCAAACACCAGCTCTCCCTGATCGTTTCTAGCAACGCACCCGATCCCACACCCTTTGTTTGCCTCAACCGCGGCATCACAATTGATCTTCGTGAATCCCGCCGCCGGTTTCTCCCACATTGCTCTTTCCTTCCCCTCCTCAACCTTTCTATGGTTTACTGTATCCCTTCCCCTGTTGCAGTCTTCCATATTCTGCTTCACTAGACGGGTCAGTTCCTCCGCCTCCATCTCTATTGACTCGAAGATACGCTTGTTCCTAGCCATCCAAATGGCCTCTATGCTGTGTACCCAAATCTGAATAAGGTCTCTACAACCCGTTTTAAAAACCAATTCGAAAGTATCCAGAACACCACAAGCCCGCTTCATAATCTTCCCCAACGATGGTAAACGGTTCCAAACCGCTCGGGCCTTGATGCATCTAAATAAAACATGCGGTTCATCCTCCCGAACTCCACACCAAGTGCATAAGTCACACTCCACAACCCCTTTTTTCTTCAAATTTCCTAAGCACGGTAATACACCCTTACAGGCCCTCCAAAGGAAATTTCGGACTCTCGGCGCCGCTTGCACCTTCCACACCTTGTTCCATACCGATGCCACCCGAGAAGAGTCTGACGTCGTGGTTCTTTCCGCATTGAAATCCAGCTCCATTAGTACATGGTAGCACGTCTTCACTGTGAAGTGTCCGTCCTTTGTGTGATGCCATATCAGCTCGTCTTGAACGTCCGGGTACGTTAACCTCATTTGCAGAACTAAATCCGCATCCATTGGTGTGAGAATCCCCCTCACAAAATCCTCATTCCATGGGTTTGTCTCCCAATTAATGAGCTCCGCAACCTTTAGCTCCCCATCAAATCCCCATGGGTTTGTAATTGGTTTGAAAGTGACTGGTCTCGGGAACCTTTAGCTCCGCAACCTTTAGCTCCCCTTTATGAGTGCAGCTCGCCCCTCCAACATACTACGCCATGTATAGGATGGTTGGAACCCCACTTGAGCCTGCAAGAAACTCGTTCGAGGGAAGTACCTTGCCTTTAACATCCTTGCAAGTAACGAGTCTGGATCCTGCAGCAGCCGCCATCCCTGTCGAGCCAGCAACGCCTCGTTGAACCTTTCCATGTCCCGAAAGCCCATCCCACCCTTATCTTTTGGGAGACACATACGCTTCCAACTCATCCAGTGGATTTTCCTCTTATCGGAACCATCTCCCCACCAGAATTTGCACATCTGGTTCTCAATGTCCTTGCACAAACCTGTCGGGAGCTTGAAACAAGACATTGTGTATGTAGGGATTGCTTGGACTACCGATTTTATTAGCACCTCCTTTCCCCCTCTAGACAAAGTCTTTTCCTTCCAACCCTTCACTTTCTTCCATATTCTTTCTTTCAGCTGGCCGAATATCACCTTTTTCGATCTCCCTAACATGGTAGGCAGGCCAAGGTATTTCTCGTGCCTCTCTACCTCCTTAAATTGAACTGTTTGCTGCACTGCCCTTCGAGTACTATCGCTGACATTTGTGCTGAAAGAGATCTCCGACTTCGCAAGATTCACTTGTTGACCCGATGCTGCTCCGTAGTCACGGAGGATTTGTGCAATTTCACTGCCCTGTTGACAAGTCGCTCTTGCAAATAGGGCGCTATCGTCCGCGAAGAATAAGTGCGATACTCTCGGAGCACCCCGAGCTATCGCAATTCCTTCCAGCCTACCTTCCTGCTCGCTCATTCGGAGCATCCCAGATAGTCCCTTGGCACACAGCAGGAACAAGTACGGAGACAGGGGATCTCCTTGTCTCAAACCTCTCCCCGGTCTAAATACTGGAGATGGGGCTCCATCGATTAGCACTGAAAAGGACACTGAAGACACGCACCTCATAACAAGACTGATCCACTCATCCGCAAAGCCCAGTCGTTGCATACAAGCCTTGAGGAAAGCCCACTCTACTCGATCGTAAGCCTTTGCCATGTCCAACTTTAAAGCCATGTGACCTTTCCGACCGTTGCGTTTCTTCTTCATGAAGTGGAAGAGCTCGAACGCAGCAAGAACATTATCCGTGATCAATCTTCCCGGGACAAAGGCGCTCTGACTCGGCGACACTAGCTTTCCCAGACATTTCTTCAACCTGTTAGACAGCACTTTCGAGACAACTTTATAGAGCACGTTACACAAACTAATTGGTCTCAAATCCGTCATTCTACAAGGATTTGTAACTTTGGGAATTAAAGAGATGAATGTGTAATTTAGCTCAGCCGGCATGGGAGCCCTGCTCAATATACTAATAGCAAATTTGCATACATCAGGTCCGACAATATCCCAGTGCTTCTGAAAGAAAAGCGCTGACATACCATCAGGACCCGGTGCTTTGGTTGGGTGCATCTCAAATAGAGCATGTTTTACCTCATCACTTGTGAACGGCCGGAGGAGCTCTGAGTTGTCTTCTGCCGAGACCAGGTGCTCGATTCCTTGAGTAACTGTGTCCGAATCAGCTTGCACATTGGATCTAAACAGGTTTTCGAAATACTCCATTGCCACTTTAACTTTCCCCTCATGGCCTCTCCACTCAATCCCATTATTATCCACCAATTTTCTCACCTCATTCCTTTTTCAATCTACTCGACGCTTTCTTGTGAAAATAACTAGTGTTTCTATCCCCCCATTTTTGCTCATTTGCTTTAGCACGTTGAAACCATAGCATCTCTTCTCTTCTCATAAGCTCTCTCTCTTTCTCCTGCAGGGACCTTCTCCTCTCCACTGTTGCCCCCGACAGCCCCCCTTGTTGTAGGTCCCCCAACTTTTCCCTGACTTTCCTCAACTCCCTACGTACATTCTCGAAATGAAGCCAGTCCCACTCCTTTAGATCGTCAGCACACCTACCGATCTTACCAAGCACACTGGTATCAACTCTAGTTGTACCCGGGTTATGCCATCCATTCTTTATCACCTCCCTACACCCATCATCGTCAAGCCACATCGCTTCAAAGCGGAACAATTTCCTCCCTTTTCGTTTATCACCACTCTCCATACTCGGGTTGAATCTTATCATAATCGGGACGTGATCTGACCCCATCCATGGTAGATGATGCACCACAGTTTCCGGGAAAACATCAAGAAATCGGGAGTTTGCAAACCCCATATCTAGACGTTCTTGTATGAAGGCATCCCCTTCTCTCCGATTATCTCATGTAAACCGGTTGCCTTCGTATCTTATTTCCCTAAAGCCACACTTATCTACCACCTCCCTGAATTCTAACAGCATGTTCACATCCACCGGCATCCCACCTTCCTTATCATCCTGTCTAAAAACATGATTATAATCCCCCACACAAATCCATTCAGCATGCCTTTCCTCATGCAATCGGTCGAGAAGGCCCCAAGTATGTCGTTTCTCTGCCTTATTAGGCCAGCCATACACTCCAGTAAACCTCCATGCACAAGCCTCATGCTCCACCTCTGCATCAATGTGATGCCTAGTGAATGACTTCACATTCAACACCACATCTGTCGTCCATAAAAGACACAAACCCCCCGACCTCCCGACACAATCCACCGTGAAGCATCCTGTCATCCCTAATTTCCTCCTTATGAACTCCATTCTCGCAGCTGTACTTTTGGTTTCCATCAAGAAAACCAATCTTGGGGCCTCCTTTCTCACCAGCTCGGTGAGCCTGTTCACTGCCTGGCCTCCCCCCAGTCCCAGGCAGTTATAACTTAAGACATTCATGGCTTCCGGCCGAAGAGGCCCTCAGCCTCCTCCGCCGATATCGAAACTGGATTATCCTCCAGAATCACTTTCCGTCTCTTTTCATCAGTTATGTTATCAATCACCATCGCGTCATCCCCCTCTCCCTCTTTCCTCTTCTTTGAGTTCTTATGATCGCCCGCCTTCACCTCTTTATCCCCGCCACCCTCACTTACATAACCTCCCCTCGCAGCCCTCTTCCAGTGTTTCTTCTTACCTCCATCTCCCTCTCCACCCCCTCTCCCAAGCATAACACTCTTATCCCTGTCGTCTCCCCTCTCACTCCCCTTCACTAAATGTTTCTCCTTAGCATCCCCCATCCTCACATCTCCTCCCTCTATTTCTTTTACCTTACCTTTATTAATATCATCATTTATCAACACCATCTCCTGCATTTTCTCTGCCATTTGAATTTGATCATCCACCTGTTCATTACCCAGCTCTCCCTCACTCTCCACATCATCCTTAGCCTCCAAATCCTCCGCTAGCGATCTTCTCGCATTATTTCTATTAGCTCCCCTCCCTGCATTTGTTCCCCTATCATCTTCACCCTCACCTTTTTCCTCCATTCCACCATTCCATTGGTCATTCCTACCTCCCGTCCCCTTTGCCGTGGCTTTCATTGGGGATGCCCTCATCCAATCGCCATACTCGTTATGGAATTGCTTTGCCTCCTCGTATTCGCAATCTAATTCAACATGTCCTACCCGACCACACACATAGCAGAAATTCGGGAGACGTTCATATTTCGCCACAAACCACATCTTCCTGCCATCTATCGTGGCCATGATACCCCTTCTCAAGGGTTTTGTAATATCCAGCATGATTCTCAGACGGATGTACTTTCCACATACTTCAATCGTCCCCTCATCCACATCCAAGACTCTACCCACCCTAGCCCCTAAATTTTCAGCCACATCCCTTTTGAAAGCCCCTACCGGTAAATCATACAGCCTTACCCAAAACGGCGCTTCATCGAACGTCATCTTCGATGGTTGCTCTTGGCCGGGTTCTCGGAGCACCAGCAGGGCATGATCAAAAGCCCATGGACCACCCTTGTAAACCCGCTCCTTCTCCGCTTGATCGCTGAATTGGAACGAGAACACATTCGTCGACAACTCCCGAAAATGGTATCCCTTCCTTACTCGCCAAGCCCCCTTCAGCGCAGCATTCATCGCATATGAGTTGAACGGCCGCGTCGTCTTCAGAGCACCTATGAGAATCGGCGTCCTACTTTCCCCACCCGCAACCCCTATCTCCTTCCCAATCTCCTCCGTCTCCCTCTCTTCCCTTGTGAGATGAATATTCTCTCCTCCTTCCATGGCCCCCAACCCTAACCCTATAATATCGAAAACCTGCAAAATACAACCTGCTACTGATCGCGGACACAGCGAACCTCGCACGGAAGCGGCGAGACTCTCTAGCTCCCACGGGCGCCCCCCACCGGAGAGGAAGAAGACTTGCGTTGATCGTCGGTGACTCTCGCCGCACGTCTCCTATGCCCTAGAGAGTTTTTTTATCTTGCGAAAAAGTTGACTCAAACCAATGAACCAAATCCTAATTTTTCCTCTTTCTTTCAAGATTTTGGTTGATCAATCATTTTGCAGGTGTGATGTGTTGGAACAAGGAGGATGATGAACATTGATTTCCATAATTAATTTTAAAAATTTGTATGTAAATTTCTAGTTAATTATATTTTGAGTGCAAATTGATTTGTAGTTTGCGAATTTCAGACAACGCATCAATATTGGTAAATTGGGTATAGTTTGTATATAAATTGGTGATTTTTAAAGTTTGTATTATTTTTAGTTCACAGTTGACACTCATTTTTTCAAATATAAAATTAAAAAAATGTGAGAGAATATTTTACCTTCTTACCGTGTGTATTATTGTGTGCATACATGCAAAATAGACTATGTTTCTTTTCATCATGGAAAAAATAAATATAATTAGGGAAAAAATAATTGTTCACAAATTTTTTAATCATAATTAATTAATGAATGAAGTTTCTACCATTTTATCCTAATTGATTAAGTTGATTAAATGTCCACTAAATTCTAACAATACTTAAAATGCTCATACCATTCCTTTCCCTCCATCCTTCCCTCCTTTTTCCTTCTCCTTTTAACTTTTTTCTTTTTTGTTATTATCGAAATTTTTATGCGGACAAATGAACTATGGAGATTATAATTTTATTGAATTTTTTATACGGACAAATTGATGGCTGATATTTTTACTACTATCGAATTTTTTATGCGGATAAATGAACTGCTGAGATTCTAACTTTATTGAATTTTTTTATCGAACAAATGAACTGCTGAGATTCTAACTTTATTGATTTTTTATACAGATAAATGGACTGCTTAAATTTTAACTTCATTGAATTTTTTATGCGGACAAATGGACTACTGAGAATCTAACTTTATAGATTTTTTATGCGGACAAATGAACTGCTGAAATTTTAACTTTATTGAATTTTTTATGCAGACAAATGGAGTACTGAGATTCTAACTTTATTGAATTCCCCAAGCTCGAGTACTCCTTCTTTGTCCACACTTTTGCCTTCAACATCTCCATGTTGAAGCGAACAATTGAAGAAAACACATAGTTAGTGAAAGCCTTATTGATAGCAGTCTGATGCGACTCTCGTCAATGGGGCAAAGATGGGCATAGTATACTAGCTCCTTCTTGAACTAGCGATAGAATGCGACATCTCTCGCAGTCTGAGTCCCAGCGGGGCTATACTCTTGCAACATCATAGCTCTGAAGTCATCATAACTCCAGTCGGTCCAGTCTGCCTTATACACGGACCAAGAGTCGAAGGCATCCTCCCGCATAAGCCTTGTAGATAGCCTTTATCGCTCCTCAAATGATGCAGCAATGAAGTCAAAAAGTCTGTCCAGCTGACAGAACCACATATCCACGTCCTCGTCGGCATCTCCAAAAAAGGGAGGTTGATGTCATACTCAAGCGGAAGAAGAAGGCTCCACATTGGGAGTCGTTAAAGAAACGGCGTTAATTATTTTATTATTTATATTTCTCATTTTTTATATATATTCTATTTTTAGTAACTCCTATGTTAGTTGGAGTCTAATTATAGATTTGCTTATTTTAGTATTTCTTAGTTTGATCAAATAAGATGGTTATGAGAGTCTATCCTTTAGGCTTTCTTAATTATCATATTTTATTATTTTCTATATTAGGATTTTAGATTAAGTTTTATTTAGTTAGGATATAGTTTGGTAAAGCAATCCTTAACCTCTAAGGAAGCCAACCAAACCATAGTTATTTACCTATTTAAACATTGTATTCCCTTTTGAATTAATTAGATTGAATAGAATTGGAGAAACCCTTTATGGATTAAGGGTTCTCGATTATCAATCCAAAAAAACCTTTGCTTCATTACCTTCCTACGTTCCATTTCTTACGTTTTATATTCATCCAAACGAAAACTAATTTCAATTGATTCCAAGGTCCTACGGTGTTCAATTGGCTATGGAGATCAGCCACACTTGTTGACGCAATTTAATTAACATATTTGTTAATTGGCAATTGAGGTGCCGAGATATTGCCGAGATCGTCATTGAAGCTCCAAAGTCAACCAGGCGCTACAACTTAATTAATTTATGGTAGTTAAGTTAGTCTCAGGACTTACGTTCCGTACCGGCAACTAGTGTGTGTTCGGGATATATCGTCAAGAGAAATCAAGGAGCTAAGCAAGATCGTTTCTTTTAGTTTAGCAATTGGTCGGCCTAGCCAATTGGTTGGCTTCCTTAGAGGTTAAGGATTGCTTTACCAAACTATATCCTAACTAAATAAAACTTAATCTAAAATCCTAATATAGAAAATAATAAAATATGATAATTAAGAAAGCCTAAAAGATAGACTCTCCTAACCATCTTATTTGACCAAACTAAGAAATATTAAAATAAGCAATTATATAATTAGACTCCAACTAACATAGGAGTTACTAAAAATAGAATATATATAAAAAATGAGAAATATAAATAATAAAATAATTAAAGCCGTTTCTTTAACGACTCCCAAGGTGGAGCCTTCTTTTTCCGCTTGAGGATGACATCATTCTCCTCCATTTGAAATCGACTCGTCCTCGAGTCGTCGCCTGGATCAAGATCGTTGTTTGACCCACAGAAGGCCATCTTGACCCGCATTAGAGGTGGTTGGCACTGTCCTAATGCCTTCACCCAGCCGGTGCGCTTCTCGGGTCACACAACGATAGGAGGAACAACTAGATCGAGCTCAAGTGTAGCTGACTGCTCGATCGGAATCTCTGCCTTGGGTGCTGCTGTCTAAGAAGCTCCAAGAATCTCTTTCATCATCTCTAGCAGTGTTGCTCGATCAATCTGCCCAGGTGCAGGCTACTTTGGAGGGATCGGAACTCCATCGCCCTCGGGTGGCGGAACTCTAGCATCGGTCGTCAACAACTACTCTACTAGGTCATCCCCTACCTCTAAGCATTGGGCCTCCGCATCCGGTCGGTCTATGTCGGGTGTCAACCATGATCACTGAAATGAAGGCGGTGGCTTAACAAGTAGCACAAAAGTATTCAATAAGACGTAATGACCATCAAGGAATACTCAAGTCATGTTCTGAAATCCTAAGCCCAGTGCGTCTCACCCTCCGTAGAATCAAAGCCTCTAGGTGCTCTCAGCGATTTCCTCAAGAGTTTAAAGATCTACAGTTCGCCCAAGGTTCATCATAAATCAAGATCAAAATTTTCAAAACCTCATTTTCTCCCCACATCATCGTCAAAATCTCAAAATCCTACAAATGCCTTTAGGTACACACCCAACCATATCATAATTGCCAAAGTAATATCCAAAAGTTTCCTCAAGTCAGATTCTACCTAAAATCTCTGAGTTTCAAATCATTTAGCATACCCTCATCTGCATCTATTCTCAACAGATCAATGTACAAGTATTACCCAAGCACCTTCTTATGAGTATCCATGAATAGAATCGTATCTTCTTTACCTCCCAAGGATTATAACCTACTTACTCGAAATGCCCAATTACCGCTCGAAAATTTACTACTATCCCAAATGATTCCTCACAAGTCGTTCTATTCTAATTCCTCCTAAAATTTCCACGCCCTGGTTATTCAATTCACCTAATACATATCAAGCACAAATTTATATTCCATACAACGTTACCATTAGCACCTCAATATCTTCCACCTGGATAATTCCCTGCGTTCCGCTCTCAAATTTTTCCGATCTCCTAATTTCCATCATTCAAGCCCTCAATTGAAGTAGCCCCCAAATCATGTCTATCCTAACAATATCCTTTTCTTATTCACCCATTTACTTATTACCTTCAAGAGAATTTACCTAATTACTTCAATACCCCCAATCTACTTCCCATATCCGCAAGCATACTCATCACTTATCCACCTCTAAAGGATCATCTTCCACTACAAGCCTTATAAAGGCCATCGTCCCATTCCGTATCTCAGTCGAGTAAAACTCAAAGTTCAGATTCCTTAATACCCTACACATATCCCAAAGCAAGATTTGGTAGCATCTCTAATTCGATGAAGTTAACCTCCAAACTCTTTCTTAACCTATAGTACCTCAGATATTCAATACCAATCCTGCACATTTCAAATATTATCCCATTCTTACTCTAACAATCCTTTTGTCACACCCCCATGAACTATGTGGAAAGTCCCCCCCACCCCCACCCCCATGAACTATATTTCCCGACCAAGGCAAACAAAAAGAAGAACATTTAAACGAGACATATAGCACATAATCCCTAGTTTTTGTCCTATTGGGTTTTTCTAAGTAAGGTTTTTAACAAGACGGTTTCTAAATGTCAAAGATGTATATCCAAGGGGTAGTGTGATAAAGTCATTAAGAGATGGATGTTTCACCTCCTTTAACTTCCACATCTTTAAGGCTTCCCTCATACAACCTTTCTACCATTGTTTATATAAAGGCTTGTAACTTACATATGATGGCACATATGAATAAGAACCCTATCTCTACTCAATGTTGTTCTTCCATAAAGTATTATTCTAGTTTGATATCCTTCATATTACAAAATGTACTTATCATATTATTCTCTCTTAGTTACAATCATTGCTACTATTGCTCTTTTCCCTCTCATTACTATTGCCCTTATTACGATTTGCTTGCTTACTTACTACGTCTAGGCAAAATCACATGCACTCTCGGTGGGATCGACCTGTACTTAATGTTAATACTCGTTATTAGTTGAATGTATAGATATTACTATTTGGAGTGTTATAACACACGACATTCTAACGCGCACCAGACACTCATCAAATTAAATTCAGCAGCAAAACTAAATTTTCTTATGCAAAACTTCATGTTACCGCATGAGACACATACATAATTAGATTATGTCATTTTATTTGGGAATAAAGATAACTTTTATAAACCACTTATTGGATGAGACAAAATATGCAAAATAAAAGAAGATGGTGGAGCGAGAATGAATAAAACCAAAGACATGAACAAACACTACAAACAATATTAATATAGAAAATACTCGCTGAATAAAAAAATCCATGGGTCTAGACGATACAACAGAAATATCTTAAAGATAAGGACAAACTAAACTACCAAAGAATGTGGAACAACTCTTGACAATGGTCAAAATCAATGTCTATAAAAGACGAATGTTGTAAGGGATTTATCTGCAAATAGGAAATGACCAAATAATAAACTTCTAGAAAGATAAATGTTTAGATGATGAAACACTATAAAGAAGAAAATTGCCAAACATCCAAATAGTTGAGACTATAAAAATAAAAGAGTTCTTAAATGACAACAACAAATGGAAAACAAGAGAACTTGCCCTTTACTTGTTATATGGGATAACCCGATTGAGGACTGATTAAATTGGAAAATAGATAGACATGAGTGATTTTCAACTGCTAGTGCACTGCGATATATATATCACAACATGGAGCATGAATGACCAAAACACAATAAATTGGATTTGGAAAATGGTGGTAGCCCAAACGATTAAAAATTTTATGAGGAAACTTTTTGTGGATAGAATCTCTACCCAAGCCAAATTGACAAATAAAGGAGTTGCAATCCCTACAAGAAGTGAACTTTGCGACCAGACTAGAAAAAACCCGAATCACCTATTCAGATGCAACCACACTTTAGAACTTACAAGAAAGATTGACTCGACAATTAAAAAAATCCTTCAAGATATGTATACAAGTAACAATAACATAAAGGAAAATATAAGAGATTTTTTTTGAAAAAACTAAACTAGAGAGAAAAAAAAAAACATTAGTTGCCACTACTTGGTGGTGTATGTGGACAAATAGAAATAGAAAGATCTTGAACCACAACAACTCCACATCGATTCAAAATATGGAAGCATGTACAAAGTAAACGATAAGAAATTAGGAGAAGACTAAGAGCATGAATGACAAACACCATACAACCGCTAAAGGCCTAACTATAACTAGTTAGAGAAGGAACATATGATGAGATAAATCACCGATAGGAACCATAAAATAAACCCCGATGGCAGTAGCAGAGGTAGTGGCACATCAATGACAGGGTATACCATCCACGACCATCAGGAAAAATTGATAGCTATATATAGGAAGGGCGTAGATTGGCTATAGGGGTGTTATTCGAGCCGAGCCTAATTTTTAAACATGTTTTTTTTTATTTTGATCAAGCTTGGCTTGTTTAGGGAATGAATGAGCTCGTGCCAAGCTTTTTTCGAGCTTTAATTAGTTCTACTTATAACATGTTAACTTAAAGTAAATTTTAGAAATTCCAAAGAATTCGAGCTATTCGATCTTTATTCAAATTAGCCGAACTTTCAACCGAGCTTAAAATTTTGTTCAAACTCGGCTTGTTTAAATAAGTGAGCGAACTCGAGTCGAGCTTTTTCGAGCCGATCTCAAACAGGAATCGAGCTGTTCAGTTCATATAACAACCCTAATTGGCTAGAAAAGTGTAAAGATTTCAAAAGCTTTGAGACTCGACGAGTCTTCTAAAGGCAATGGATCTAGGACTTCTATGTTTGCAAATTAATCGTGACAACCTTGTCATCATTAGCATCTTTAAAGGTTGTTGGTCCTATCATTGAGAAGTCGAGATCCTTATTACTACGGAGTAATATTCTACTCATTCTTTGGCGGTTCGAAGTGGTAGAGATCTATCATGATTGCAGGGTAGGCAACAAGTGCGCTAATCGTGTTGTTGGAATCCTTCGACTGGCAAGAAAACTTGATATTTACATCTGTGACATTTGTTTTTTTTTTTTTTTTTTTTTGATTAGGTAAGAATTCGGTTGGAAAACCTAACCGATAGCATCCCGACGGATGAGATCTAAAAGATCTGGATGAGACTCCAATGCCAACCCGTTAACAGGACGGCCAAGGTGTGCAACCTTGTCAGCCACCCTGTTACCCTCACGGGGCACATGGGAGAAGGAGATATCCCGAAAGGCCTGCAACAGACCTTTGATATCTCCCAGAATCAATTCAATTTCCCAGGGACAAGGGCCTTTTGATTTAAGATGGTTTATGACAATCTGAGAATCCCCTTCGATAATGAGTTTTTGATAATTATTTCCCTTTGCGACAATAAGTCCTTCTCTGAGAGCGATCGTCTCTGCCATAAGCGGGGAAATAACACCTAATTCCTTATAGCCTAGTGTAATAGCATCACCCACCCAGTTCCTTATTATATATCCTGCACTAGCTCCTCCAGTTCCACTTATAGCTCCATCAAAATTTAATTTCAGATAACCATTCTCCGGCTTCCTCCATTTGACATTCTTTCTGCTTAGTTTACGACTCGTGGAAACTTTATAGCCAGATGTCGTTACTCCATCATCTATTTCATCCATTTCTGCTCTTCTCCAATTTTCCATGACAGATTTCAGGAAAGATTGTACTTCTAATTGGGAAGGTTCCTTTAAGTTTCTAAAAGCTACTTGGTTTCTGTAATACCAGATAGACCACCATTTTATTGCCATTTCCTCCTTTTCTTTTTTATTCAAGCACTGACCAAGACTTTCCATTATAGTTTTGCCATTTCTATTTTGATAAGATAGGTTATTGATCACTTCTGCACATTTTTCTGTTTTTAGGGTTGGGCTTTGTCCAAAAGGACAGTTTGTGAATAAGTGGACCTCATCTTCCCCATACGAATTGCAAAAACCGCAAACATTCGGAATCGATGCTCCTCTTCTGCATAATCTATCCCTAGTAGGTAATCCATTCTGAGAAATTTTCCAGAGAAAACTCTTGATTTTAGGCAACGTGTTCACCTTCCAAATCCAATTACATGGGTTGTCATCAAAAGCCTCATTGTTTGATAAGAGATTGACAGCGCTAGATGTCGTAAACCATCCTTGTTTGTCCATCCTCCAGTACAACCGGTCCGACATCTGGTGGACGGGAAGAGGTATATCCATTATTCGTTTTACCCAATCAGGACCCAACACTTCTTCTAGTTTTTCTTCCCACCATTTCCCATTCAATATGAAGCTGCTAACACGGGCATCAATATCGCTAATTTGCGTGGAATTAACCATATTTATGAGAGGTTTTAAAGAAATCCAAGGGTTCTTCCAGAACCTAACAGTTTTTCCATTCCCAATAGACCAAAATAGTCCGTCTTTAAATTTATCAATCAGAGAAGCGGCATTTCTCCATTGCCAAGAGGAGTTTTTAACCCTTTCATAATTTAAGATGTCATTACCTCGTAAATATTTATGCCGGATGATTTTTACCCATATATTATCCGGTTCCGCGAGAGTTTTCCATAGTAATTTCATCTGGAGTGCCTCATTCATCACTCGAGCTTTTCTAATACCCAACCCACCTTTCCTTTTTGGTTTACATATTTTATCCCAGCTAATAAGAGGTTTATATTGAAGATCTTTATTCCAGAAAAAGTTCTTGTTTATTTGGTCCAATTCTTTATGCAAAGATGATGGGAGCATAAAACTCTGCATTGCATACAACGGTTTAGCTGTTAAATTAGAGTTGATGAGAATTGTTCTACCTTGTTGAGAAAGGGAGTTTGCTTTCCATTTTGCTAATTGATTTTTAGTTTTACTTATTATGTCTTCAAAAGTCGTTTTGTTGACTCTTCCATTAATAATGGGACACCCTAGGTATTTTTCCAGTACCCTCGTATGAGGAGTTTGTAAAGAGTTTTGTAGTAGCTGAATTCTTGAGCTAGGAACACCCCTTGTTGTCTGAAATGTTGATTTGTGAAAATTCACCTTTTGTCCTGACAGTTTGCAATATTCATCTATAATATCTTTTACTCTCTGACTGGCACTCAATGAAGCTTTGGCAAAAATGATAATATCATCTGCGAAGGCAAGAAAAGGAACTCGAGGACCATTATGACCAAAGTTAAATCCTATTTTACTCATTGGCATCAAGGATTCTTGATGTAATCTTCTTGCTAGAACTTCCGCTCCCAAAATAAAAATGAATGGGGAAATAGGGTCACCCTGACGAATACCCCTAGAAGGGACAAATAGCTTCGTAAGGGAGCTATTCACAAGGATTGAGAAGGAGACTGTGGAAATACATTCTTTGATCCATCCAACGAAAGTTGGGTGGAAACCAAATCTTTGCAATACTTCAAATGTAAAGTCCCAATTTAACCGATCATATGCTTTTTCCATATCAAGTTTGATAGCCATCCATCCTTCTACCCCCTTTCGTGTTTTGAAAGAATGAAAAATTTCATGAGCTATCAAAACATTATCCTGGATAGCTCTATCTGCTACAAATGCTCCTTGCAGGGGATGAATTATTTTCCCTATAACCTTTTTTAGTCTTTCTGTAAGTATTTTTGATATAATTTTATAAAGAGTTGTGCACAAACTAATTGGCCTGTAGTTACTGGTTGTACTAGGGTTATCTACCTTAGGAAGTAATGAGATAAATGTATGATTTATCTGTCGGAGAATCCTTCCAGAAAAAAAGAAACTTTTCACTGCTCTAATTACGGATGGACCCACAATGTCCCAAAAGTTCTTGTAAAATTCTGCAGTAAATCCGTCAGGCCTCGGAGACTTATTTCTTCCCAAACTAAACACCGCATTTTTCACTTCACTATTGAGGATAGGTTTTATAAGTTCACAATTATCTTCATCGCTTATTTCCGGCGTTATCAAATCTAACTGGCTGCTCCCCACAAAATGGTTGCTACTTTCTTTCCTAAAACGTTTTTCAAAATCATGCTGAATCTCGTTTTTTATGTTCTCTTCACCTATTATTTGAGTACCATCTTCGGATAGAATATGTCTAATTACTTTTCCGTTTCTTCGCCCTGACGCTATTTTGTGGAAATACCCTGAATTAGTATCTGCTAGTTTTATATGCTTGGTTTTCGCCCTTTGGCTCCAATATGCTTTATGAAATTTTATTAATGCTTCTTTTTTTCTTAATAAATTTCTTTGTTTTGATGCTGTGATAGCATCAGCTACGTGACTAATATTTCCTTGAATGAGAATGAGTTCTTCTTCTACCTCCGTTAGTTGTCTAAAAATATTCCCAAAAGTTTTCTGATTCCAAGCTTTAATTTTTGCTTTCAGAACCTTAGTTTTGAAGACTAATTGATACATCGCAGAACCTCCACAGTTAGCTCGCCATGCTTGTTTGACTATATTTCTCAAATCTTTTCTTTTTAACCACATGTTCTCAAATTTAAATGGGGCAGCCGGAGGAATGGTTCCTACACTAAGATTTATAGTAATTGGACAATGATCAGAGGACGAGAACGCATGATGGTTAGTGTGAATACTCGGAAATTGTGCAAGGATCTCATTTTGGACTAGAACTCTATCAAGTCGTTCATGAATGTTATCAGGTCCATCTTTCTTTTTTCTCCAAGTAAATCGATTCCCAATAAATGGGAGATCAATGAGTTCACATTTGTCTTTAACTTCCGCTAATCTTTGAAGTCTCCCTAAGGAAACTTGTGCACCACCTACCTTATCCTCACTTGAGACTATATCGTTCAAATCCCCTATCACAAGGCTCGGGAGACTGGAACTAGTTATTTTATCTATGACTTCTCCCCAGAAAAGAGGTTTATCTCGATCTTGTGCAGGAGCATAAACAAACAAAATTTGACACCGAAAGTTTAGATCCGAGTTAGAATATATAGCGCCAATGTGGCGTTGACTATGGTGGTCTATTGTTATAGTTTCATGGGTGAGTAATTGGGATTTCCACATTACCCCTATACCTCCTGATTTGCCTATCGCAGGCACCCAAAATGCTTTGTCAAAACCTGCTGATTGCCACATTTTATCCTCCGGAACTTTCTCCGATTTAGTTTCCATTATCGTCATTACTTGTATTCGCTGGATATTACAGAAGGTACCCAGTTCTGCCCAAAAATTTGGTCTCCCCATCCCTCTGACATTCCAAGAGCCAACTTTCATTTCACCTTTTGATAATCCCTTTCACTGATAGTTTTTAGTTTATGACTAAAAGTCAGGTTTAGTTGCCAAGTTAGGATACACTTACTCATACAGAAGCCTATCCTTTGGCCATAGAAAGCATTTTTGTACTTAAGATCCACACTCCTAACACTCCTTACTCTATTAATGATAACGAGATTAATGTCGTTTAGCCGCTTCTCATATTCTCTGCAATCCTTTATACTTGATATGAGAGTTATGAACATATTCTTTCTTAAACTATTGTAAGAAGGGTAAGCCTTAATCAAATGGTTAGGCGAACCAGAAATTTCTTTACTCAGCATATTGATCACTTCTAGTAACTCGTCACTTGTGTTACGAGCATTTTCACACTCTATTGTATACACAAATATCAAACTCTTACCCAGTGACAAACTCAGTGTAGAATGAGAAAGAGTTTTTATCCTATCCTTATACGGGATCAATTTTATATTACTCTGACTAACTATATACTTAATCCTTTTTATTATATAGGAATCCACCACCGAATGCTCCTTAGGTTTGTTGTTATCATATCCGATTGAAAATGCAATTTCACATAATAATAAATCTCCATTGACACATGAGAAAGTAATGGCAATGATTAAAAGAGCAACGTGACAACACCGAGTCCAAACACAAAATAGATGAGGGGTGTAGACCATGAAAAGTAAACAACACATGGGTTTTAATGTGAAGCAAAGATTACACAAGTAAATCGGTTGAAAGAAGACATAAATAATATTACGATCCAGCCAAACGGCAACATGGAAACTCAAGGTCCAGTAGTACACATTACAGACAACAATTAGTAATACCTCATAGTTAACTCTGGAGCACTTCCGAGCCACAAGAGACTTAGACCAGGAACAAATTACACACGTCGACCAAAGATACCAGTCCACCACATAGATCCTAAAATGTTTAGAGCAAAGCAGAACAACTTTTGCAACCAAAGCAATGCACAAAAACAATACAGACACACCGCATATGGCTAAAGGGAGTTTATAGATTGGGAAAACATAAGCATTTATACTTGAAGGGTTCCCCCAATGAATAAAATTCATAATTAGGGATTTCTTATAAGGACTAAGACCACAATGAAATAGATTTGAGCCAATCTTGCCTTTTGTTACGGCTACGAACTCCGAACTGTTCGGGATTTGTTTTTGCTTCAATGCAATTTTAGTGGGATTAAAATTTGATATTTCAAATTTGATTCTATGAGATTTTTGGATTACTGGAGATTTTTGGATTACCGGATCGTCGATGATGGTGGCGTGGAGAGAGCATGAGTTCATGCTCTGGATGTTTATCTGAATTAAGCACTCAATCTCCTTCAGCTTCTGCCTGTCCGCCTTAGGCTCTTTTCCTTTCTTCTTTTTTTTAGGCTTGCTGCCGCTAGCACCATTAGCCGGGGGGTTCATTTTAGATGGGATTTCTCCCGTGTTTCCCTGAGCGGGGCCCTTTAGGGGGGCATTGGGTTGGGGAATGGAAGGACCATCCCCCAGAGGTTCTTTACCTTCGGGTGTGGAAGAGGACGCCATGTTCAGATCAGACATAAACAAACAGTAAGAAATTAGCAAGCAATGGTAAAAGAGGGAGAGAGTAGAGGAAGGGGTGGTGTGAGAGGGATAGCCATCAGACCAGTTGTTTATATAGAAGTGAAGAGAAGTAAAAGGGGGGCATAAAAACCACCTTTGCAGATGGAAGGCCTGACCAGAAAGGAGATCCCAACAGCAGACGGACATCTCCACTATCGAATGCACCCGAGAAGGGGGGGCTCTTGGACTGGCGGTCGGGGAGCATCTCGAACTGACGAGCAGTGGCCATGGGGGGGGGGTCGGATTTTCCAGCCCACACATTGACAGCAAAAGAGGATGCTTGGTTTCAGATTTTTGGTAAGTTTACATGCCTCCCAACCGACAAAGAGGGGTTTCAACCACAGATCCAACTCCAAAGTCGGGACCAGGACCGTTTTTAAAAGAGGATTTTCAGAGGATTTGAGAAGGATTTCAGAGAAAGCATTCTTGGGAGCAGGCTTCTCACCATTTTTCCCTCTGATTGAAGCGCTTTCCTTGATGATTTGACAAAGAGAAGGGTTTTTGGGACCAAAGTTCTCATTTCTAGGGTTTTTCAGGAGGGAGGCGGTGGGGAATTGGGTTTTCTTTGGGGAGGAGAAGGAACACAGCGCGTACTTCCACATTGAGATTTTTTTTGCACATCTGTGACATTTGTTGATGGTTTACAGAACCTAACTATTTCCAAATTTTTACCTCAAAAAAAAATTAAAAATAAATAAATGGATTTTGGAGAGGTGTTATAAAACCTAGTCGGACGATACTGGTTAGCGTTTTCTGGCTCTGGACGATTGCACTGAAACCCCTCGCTAGGAAATCATGTCTGACGAAGAGCATCATTTTGAGTCCTCCGACGCTGGAGCCTCTAAGACCTACCCTCGGTAAGCCGGCACCATTCGCAAGGGCGGTTATATTGTCATCAAAGGCCGACCTTGCAAGGTTTTCGTTTTTTCTTTATCTTCAATTGAATTTATTTGGAATGGACCGGCGATAATTTGTGTGGATCTATGGGAAGGTTTGAATTTTTTTTTTCAGTTCAATTTGATATGCAGATTGGAGAATTTCTGTTCTATTTGGATTTGTGTAAAGTTCACTGTATGATTTTTGCTGTTCGGATATTGAATTATCTGTTCCGTATTGATTTTATTGACTTTTGTGCTTGGATCCGGTTGAATTAGGGGTTTATGTGGCTTTTGAGTGAGGAATACTCCGATTTCTCTATTGTTCACCTCTTTGGATAGGTTTTGTTAATTCGATATCAGTTGTTGGAGTTGGGAACTTCAACTCTGCTGGTCTTCAATCGAAATATGTTTCTGCGGGTTTTGGGTTTGACTGGATGGATTGCTTTGCCAGGCAATTGTTTTTCATTTTCCTTTCAATTGTTATTTGAGATAATACGGAAGAAGCATTTTTGCGTATTGATTTGACAGAACAGAAGCATACGCCATTGAGAAAAAGAGAATTCTTTCAGGCTGATGCATATTGCTTCGGTCTGTATATTGGAATTGCTTTCTTGTGTTTGTTGATTTAATGTTTTGGAGTTGGGAATAGCTTAAAAATGTCAATGGTCTATTGTAGTTTGATCATGTGTAGTAGGCTTGTGGGATCTAATTTGAGCTGTTTATATTACGATTCTCTCTGTTTTAACATTTGGTTCCGGTGGTTCATGGTGGCTGTTATGTGTTGTCTTTATATTAAGAGAATGAACTTTTGATGGTCTGTTGTTTCTTCATCGAAACTTACTTAGTAGGCTCTTTGGCAGGTTGTAGAAGTCTCCACCTCGAATACAGGCAAGCATGGACATGCTAAGTGCCACTTTGTCGCTATCGATATTTTCAATTCAAAGAAGCTCGAAGATATTGTTCCTTCCTCCCACAACTGTGATGTATGAATTCCTTTTATTCTTTTCATCATTGGTATATCAATTTGGGACAATCGTTACTCTTTGTCCCTTCTTTGTAGGTTCCCCATGTTAATCGTACCGACTATCAGCTCATCGACATTTCTGAAGATGGCTTTGTAAGCGTCCTTTCGTCAACCACATTCATAGTCAATATACACAGTTTGATTCATGTGTATTGTTGACTGATTATTGTTCTTCTGCCATCAACATGTTTACAGGTCAGTTTGCTCACTGAAAGTGGAAACACAAAGGATGACCTTAGACTCCCAACTGACGACACTCTGCTAAACCAGGTTGGACGGATCATTGCATATTTGTTGCCTCATTGTATAGTTGAACCTGTTCAACACCATGTTTTTATTTTTATTTTTTTAGCTTGTAGTTTATTACTTTATTACCAATGCTCTCTTGTTTTTGGGTAATTCGACATTTTGATCAAGTCATCGATATCTAATTTGCAGATCAAGACGAGCTTTGCTGATGGAAAAGATCTGATTGTTAGTGTGCAATCAGCCATGGGCGAGGAGCAGATTTGTGGTGTCAAGGACATTGCTGGGAAGTAAGTGGTGACGCCATGCTTCCAGCTTTGCTTGTGGTAAGTGTTGCAATAGAGCATCCATCCATGGCTAGATTTATTAAGCTGGTAATCTGTGAACATAGCAGAGTGGATTAGGAACGAGATTTGAATAAGGTAGCAAAGAGAACCATTCTCTTTGTTCTGTCAAGTCTCTCTTTCAGAGAGTGAACTTGGGGTGTTTTAACTAAAGTCCAAGTGTTTTATTATGTGACTTTGTCTGCTACTATAGTCTGCTTGCGAGTAACTCGATCATTCTTCGTCTGTGGTAAATCGACTATCCGTGTTTGGTTGTCATAAAAAATTATGCTTTTGTGATCTCTGGCTCTATTTTTTACCTGCCCATTTCAGAGATCTAATCATGGTAGCTAAAAGCCATTTCCCCTTGCCATGTTCCCACAGAGAATTTGAATGGTCTCTTAGGTTTGCTAGTTAGGGTTGTGTAGAAAAATACGACACGGTTCACAGGACATAAAATCGCAACAAAACAGCATGAAAAAACATGAAACGATATAGATATGACACGAAATGGTAAAACACGACAATAAGCGGTTCGTGTTTAGATCGACATATTTCCCTTGTCGGATATCTGGCACAACACGTTAAATAAAATAATTGTCTTAAAGATAACATGAAAGTCAAGTTGCCCAGTTGGTTGAGCGGGCTGTTTGTGTTTAGACCTAGTAGCCTCTCGTTCTCTCCTGACTCTCCTCTCGTCCGCCCTCTCCTGAGTCTCCTCTCGCCTTCTTGTTTTTGTATTCGAAGAAATTGAAGATGTTTTTGTATTCGAAGAAATTGAAGATGAAGCATTTGTAGACTCTAGTTTAATCAGATCTCAGTGCTCTGTTTTTAGTTTTCATTTTCTGGCTCTGTTTTTAATTTCTGGTGATGATGATGATGATGATGTCTATTTCCAAGCTTATTTCTAGGTTTTGTTTTCTTTAGATTTAATTTTGGTGATGGTAGATAGTAGGGGTAGTATGAAATTGCAATTTGCAGGTACCGTTTAAGGCTTCAAGCCGTGTTTGCAATTGCAGTGTCGCCTTGTTTGCATATTTTGTGGGATTTCTTAATTTTATTCAAACAGAGGTTGAGGTAGGTGGGATTTCGTGGATCCACTGTGTGTTTGCCGTGTGGCCTTGTTTTGTTTTTTTTTTTTTAGTGCGGCTGTTTTTTCTCCTATCCAAATGATCCGTGTCGTGTTATACGATTATTCGACACCGAACCGTTTTGAGTATTCATGTCGGATACCCGGTATTTATCGTGTCGTGTTCAAATCGACGTATAACTTTCAAAACTCTTTAATTTTTAACACTTGGGTTTAATGTGGTAGTGTCATAAATGAACATGATGAATTTTTTTATTCCTTGAATTTGTAAATAAAGAGCAAGCAACTATATCCGGAGTTCGAACGGATGATCTTTGAGTACTACCCGCAAATCATTTTCAGTGAGCCATTTCGAATTATTTTATTCCTATCGCACAGAATATCAACCTTATCGGCTCCATTATTTTTTGTGGTATAAATTTTAATTTAAAAAAACTCTTAAGGGGTATAACATTCAAAAGCAGTGGAAGCAATTGGGTTCATGACTTTATGGCATGGTGAAATATAATTTATATATATGAACAAGGCATCCGAATTTTTTTATTCCTATCGCACAGAATATCAATCTTGTCGGCTCCAATCTTATGTGGTATAATTTCGGATTTTCTAACTTATATCCAAGATCATGATAATTATAAGTGAAATTGAGAAATATTTTTTTTTATAGATACTTTCGATTTAGCTATTTTTAAATTTGATTATGATGTTTATCCATTTTCTTTTAAGTTTTTTTTTTCCTACTAAAGTACCGTTATCCTAGACCTGAGTTTTCTCCTAATAAATTGATAAATATGCGGGCTTGAACAGAATAGTTGGCCCAAACGGGCCGATGGATCCGACCTAGTAGGGCCGGACTTTGGCAGAGGGCAAAGTCCAAGTGGGCCAACAGGCCCGACCCAGTTTTATATTAATATTATATATAATTATAATTAAATAAGTTATATATAGTACTATATATATTATTAATATAATAAAAATATGGTAGCAGTATATATAAACATATACTAAAACCGATGCATAGCGTTATACGTGGCGCGTTGTGGTTGATCATAGGGGGGAAATTAATAAAATAATATGGTGTTACAATTTATAGAAAGTTATATAAGCCACAATCTATCTATATATATTTTAGTTAATTAAAAAAAATATAAATAAAAAATATTTCATAGTCATACTTACCAAAAATATTAATAGATAAATATGTAGTATTTGATGGGTGCTATTTTATTTATATCTAGATTATTTATATCAAAATTAATTATTTAATCATTTTTATTTTATTTATACATTGTTTTTTTAGGCCAAACTAAATTATTAAAATATTATGTAGCCATAATATGTAGCCACAACACAATCCATTCGTACATAGATATTTTAGGAAACTAATGTAATAAATATGTACTACACATTTAATAAAAATATAATATTAAAATATTTTGAAAAATCAACTATCTATTGTATCACATGAGATTAAATTAAACGATAGAGTAGAAATATATATATAATATCGAACTAATTTTATTTATATCTATATTATTTTTTGGTGGGAAAAATTATTTATATTTAGATTATAATTTTTTATTTATTAGAATCTATCAAGATTATTTATAATAATGTAATGTATTCTCCATATACAGGACGAGACCTACACTAGTAGATTTATATTACAAATTCAATTTCCATATATTCTCTTATATTAGCCAGTATTACAATTGTAATTACAATATAGTAAATTAAAATATATATGGTACCTAGCAAGTATCACAATTACAGTAAGTACTCCTTATTACCATTAGTTCTGATGCATTCAAGATTCCAAGATCCCCTCTTCAAGAGAAAGAATAAGGCTCCACCATGGAAAGAAGGTCCAAAGATGCAAATGAGGTTTATGCACAAGTTCTGGTTCGTTCAAGCATATTTGATAGCTTTTTGACATCTCAGACAAATGGGTCGTTCGGAGTCCATATTTATTGGATTGGATCGTGTCATACCTTGTTGGAAAGAGAACTCAGAGATCTACAACTTTTGTGTTGAAAGTTTTTCCAGAATCGGCCAAGATAATGCTCGAAAGTTGCCATCTTTGCAGTTGTGCACTGTGGAGACGAATTTATCTATCTAATTATATTTTTATTATTTAGTTAGGTAAATAAGAGTGAGGAGTTATCTACTTATCTATCTCCTTGCTCATTAAGAAAATAGATTTTTAGAATATCTTTAAACTTTTGTTTTAGATTTTTAGAACATTTATTTTTAGTTGCCATTTGTTAGATAGATAGACATGAGGCTAGAGTTTCTTCTTTGGATAGAAGGCTGGCCTCACCTAGCAACATTTCTATTTAAGCTCTTGTATTTTCATTTGGAAAATCACGTTGAATTTAAGAGAAGAGCACTTGGCTAAGTGTTCTCTTCTCCTTCAACCCAATCTCACGCTTTCTATCCCTCTACGTTCATTGACAAAATCTGAAATTGTCATTGAAACCTTCATCACTCTTCAATCAAGAAACACACCACCAATGAAAACACTAATCCGACATCACCCTTAGGCCAAGACCAAACCCTAAGCCCTGTCGAAACCTAATCGACCCTACAAGACTCGGTTTTGCTACTCCTTAGGTTTGGTTTCACCTTGTAAACCTAGGTGTGGTTGTGGGGTTCAAGAATCGTTCAAGATCTTTCAAGAACGAGTCAAGATCAGCCTAAGAATAGTGCAAGCTCAGCGAAAACGAGTAGTTGGAGACGATCTAAGCCCCAGCCGAAGGATCGGAAACAACCACGCATCAATTGGTACCAGAGCCATAGGTTTGCGCAAGTTCTTGATGCTTTTGATTCTACTGATGCTTTGAGTCAATGCCTTGGGATTTCTATGGAGATTGAGATGATGATCTCGACCCCCCGGAGGGATTCTCCCCCCTCAAAAGGGCAGCCCAATAGCGTTAGCGACAAAAGGAGGCTCAAAGGCGTCACTTTTGACTTCCACGGCAAGCAAAGATCGAAGAGGAGAGGCGTCGACAACAACTACAAAGACGTCATCAGATTTGGCTTCTCCATCAACGAGAGGCTAAGGAGGCACGACTACAAGAGAAGAAGGCACAACTTCAAGCCGACCTTGATGCCTTGTCAGCCGAATTGAAGGTCGTGTTGAAGGAGGGCATAAACAAGGCCATCTCGGATAGCATTTATCAAGCTCTTACTTCGGCCTTCACCACTGCCCTGGAGGTTGTTGTTGCCTCAGCAAACGACGAGATCTTGAAAGAAATCGTGGTTGTTGAGCCTAACAATGCAAGGAGGTCATTGCCCAGAAAACAACACTGCGCGATGATTTTGTTTTGCAGATTCCCGTTGATTCTGACCTTGGGATCACCTCATATCAGATTCCCATGTGTAGATAACGTCAAGATGTTTCCAACGGTGGGTCATACACTGCCAGACTTCCCCGGAAAGGCCTCTGAATCTGATCTGCAAGTAGACAACAATTATGCGCAAGATGTGTTTAATGTGATTATTGACGCCAACGAGGTATGCTTCGCTGTTTCTGAGCGTAAGGAGGAGATCTTTGCTGTTATTGTTGAAAAGGATCAGGTATTCAAGGAGGCGGTTGTTTTTGAGGTTGCTCAACCTCGAATTCTGCTGGTCGTCCCTCCATATATTCCTCCATTTGCTCCGATCATGGCTGTTGCTCTCCTTTTTCTTTCCAATGACTCGATTCGAGGATGAATCGAAGTAAAGTGGGGGAGAATGATGCATTCAAGATTCCAAAATCCCCTCCTCAAGAGAAAGAAAAGGGATCCACCTTGGAAAGAAGGTCCAAAGATGCAAATGGGGTTTATGCACAAGTTCGGGCTCGTTCAAGAATATTTGATAGCTTTTTAACATCTCAACAAAATGGGTCGTTCAGAGTCCATATTTATCGAATTAGATCTTGTCATACCTTGTTGGAAAGAGGACTCAGAGATCTACAACTTTTGTGTTTAAAATCTTTCCAGAATCAACCGCGAAGATGCTCGAAAGTTGCCATCTTTGCACTTGTGCACTTTGGAGACGAATTTATCTATTTATTTCTGTTTTTATTATTTAGTTAGGTAAATAAGAGTGAGGATTTATCTATCTCCTTGCTCATTAAGAAAATAGATTTTTAGAATATCTTTAGTTTGTTTTTTAGATTTTTAGAATATATATTTATTTTTTAGTTGCCATTTTTAGATAGATAGACGTGAGGCTAGGGTTTCCTACTTTGTATAGGAGGCCGGCCTCACCTAGCAACATTTCTATTTAACTTCTTGTATTTTCATTTAGAAAATCACGTTGAATTTAAGAGAAGAGCACAGGGCTAAGTGTTCTCTTCTCCTTCAACTCAATCTCACACTTTCTATCTCTCTACGTTTATTCACAAAATTTGAAATTGTCATAGAAACCTTCATCACTCTTCAATCAAGAAACACATCACCAATGGAAACCCTAATCCGGCATCACCCTTAGGCCGAGACCAAACCCTAAGCCCTGTCGAACCCTAACCGACCCTACAGGATTCGGTTTGGCTACTCCTTAGGTTTGGTTTCACCTTGTAACCTTAGGTGCGGTTATGTGGTTCAAGAATCGTGCAAGATCTATCAAGAATGAGTCAAGATCAGCCCAAGAACATTTCAAGATCCGCAAACACGAGTAGTTGGAGACCATCTAAGCCCCAGATGAAGGATTAGAAACAACCACGCATCAATTGGTACCAGAGCCATAGATTCACGTGTACAAAACCCAATGACAAATCATCAGACATGCGACTTCCCTAATTAATCTGCAACACCCACACAAATTAATTAGTAACACCATCACTCTCAGATGTACACGCCTCATATATAACTATATCAATTACACGCACCAATCAACACAACCTCCTAACTAATTAGAAAAACTACGTACACATATAAAAATGCTTGGCATATGGACTTTTAAAAATAAATTTTTGGCATTTTCACTTGTTAAAGAAATATAAAAAAAAAAATTCTTGGGTGTAATTTAATTTTATCTACACATAGACACCCACTTTGTATATGTTTTGATGAAAAAAAAACAATAAGTGGTTCACAAGTTATAAAGAAGTGGTTCATGAAGTTATCAAGAAATGGTTTAGCCCTTTTACCCTTAGTGGTTCAGCCCTTTTACTCGTGTGGTTCAGTCCTTTTTACTCTCAATGGTTCAACCATTTCACTCTTAGTGGTTTAAACCTTTTACTCATAGTGGTTTATCCCTTTTACTCGTGTGGTTCAGCCCTTTTACTCATAATGGTTCATCCGTTTAACTCATGTGGTTCAACCCGTTTATTCATAGTGGTTCAACCCTTTTACTCATAGTGCTTCAGCTCTTTAACTCGTGTGGTTCAACCCTTCTACTCTTGGTGGTTCAACCTTTTTACTCTTAGTGGTTCAACCTTTTTACTCTTAGTGGTTCAACCTGATACGGGATAAGCCGTAGGATGGCCCGATCTTCGACAATCAAACAAGAAACTCAAGAACGGAAGCAAGAACTAAACAAGACTAAACAAGAAGCAAAGAACGCAGCAAAGAAGACTCAAGAAAACGCAAGAACTCCACCAAGAAGATCAAGATCTATTAAGACTCGACGCAAAAAACAATAAAGACTCGAAATTGATAATAAAGACACGACCGATAAGGACTGAGTCGATATATATAGAACAAGATGAAGACCCAGACCTCCGTAGAGGGTAGGAACCAACACCAATGACTATATAACCCGCCTCTACAACCCTACACAACCAAGCGGACAACTTAGAGGCATACGGAGGGGGCTCGTGGATACCAGGATCACCAAGTCTTGCGAAGTTGATGAACACAAAGCAAACTAAGCTGAGATCAATACCAATTTGCAATCGATGAGCTCCGCTACGAATCGATCGACTTGCACTCAATGTGTTTCACACAAGTTTGAGAAATTCTGCATTCAATTAAATGTGCTTGTTCTACAATGTGGTGATCGGCATATATAGCCCTAGGAAGGCTGATTGGCCAAAAGTATCTAAAGAACAACTTAAAAGAATTAATTAAAATAACCCATAAAGTTTCATAAAATAACTTTAGTAAAGAAATACTAAAAATAGTAATAACATAAGGAGTTCCAATACTTAGTAAGAATCGGCCTAAACATGTCTAAGGAGGTTCGGCCTCTTCTTGTATTCCAATGCACATGTAAGTATTCAATGTTGGCTATGGGAGTTGAACTGTGCTCGAGAACAATGCGTGACTCACAAACATGAACGAGTCTCTTTGAAGCTTCTTAGCTCGGGCTCGAGTCATAGGTCCTTCTCCAAGTATGATAGATATGTCTGGAGTTGTAGAAGATGGTCCTGCATCAATCTCCCCTTCTTGGAAAGGATTCGACCACGAATCCAAGTCCTCGTCCACAACAAAGTAAGGTATTAGATCGTCGACGTTGAATGTTGTGCTCACGCCATAGTCTCTAGGAAGCTCCAGCTTGTAGGCATTCTCTCCAACACGTTGCAGAACATTGAAAGGTCCATCTCCTCGTGGTGCGAGCTTGCTCTTCCGCGCATCTGGAAACCTGTCCTTCCTAAGGTGCACCCACACGAGATCCCTAACTTGAAATGTCACCAATCTGGGCCCTTTGTTGGCCTTATTGGCATTGTATTCAACCTTTTGCACAAGCTTTTGACGCGTCCGTTCATGTAGCTCCTTAATGAACTCGACATGCTTAATTGCTTCAAATGATTCTTTCTCTCTCATAGGATATGGAGTAAGATCAAAAGGGGTTAGTGGATTAACACCATAGACACATTCAAATGGAGTGATTTTCATTGAGGAATTCATAGTCCTATTATAAGCAAACTCCACATGAGGTAAGGCTTCTTCCCAAAGTTTCAAATTCTTTCTTATAATGGCTTTCAGGACGGTTGTAAGGGTTCTATTAGTCACCTCAGTTTGGGGGTGGCTAGAAGTAGAGAATAGCAATCTAGTTCCCAATTTACTCTATAATGTTCGCCAAAAATTACTTAAGAATTTAACATCTCTATCACTTACAATTGTTTTCGGCACACCATGCAACCTAACTACTTCTTTAAAGAATAAATTAGCAACATTGGTAGCATCATCAGTTTTGTGGCATGCAATGAACTGAGCCATTTTAGAGAATCTGTCAACCACTACAAATATAGAATCCCTCCCCTTTTTATTTATGGGCAACCCAACAATAAAATCCACAGAAATATCTTCCCAATGGGCTGAGGATGTGGGTAGTGGTGTATACAATCCATGAGGCATAAGCTTAGATTTGGCCTTTAAACAATCAATGCATCTTTTAAGGCAATGTTCTACATCCCTAACCATATGTGGTCAATAGAAGTGTGTTTTTAATGTGTGATAAGTTTTATCTCTTCCAAAATGTCCCATTAAACCACCACTATGGGCTTCATTAACAAGTAATAATCGAAGAGAACATCTAGGAATACACACTTGATCCTTTCGAAATAAAAAGCCATCAAAGATATAGAAATTTTTGGTTGGACCTTAATCTAAGCATTTTCGAAAGTGTTCCCCAAAATCAGCATCTTGTTCATACAATTGCTTTATGTAAACAAAGCCTAAGACTCTAGAATCCAACGTGGTTAAAAGAACATGTCTCCTAGATAATGCATCAGCTACCACATTGTCTTTGCCCTTTTTATATTTAATCACATAAGGAAATGTTTCAATGAACTCCATCCATCTACCATGTCTCCTATCAAGTTTATCTTGACTTTTAAAATGTTTCAATGATTCATGATCAGTCCTAAGAATAAACTCTCTAGGCCATAGGTAATGAGACCAAGTCTTAAGAACTCTATACAAAGTCTTAAGAACTCTATACAAAGCATACAAATCTTTATCATATGTAGAGTAATTAAGACAAGCACCTTTTAACTTTTCAGAAAAGAAAGCAATAGGCTTACCTTCCTGCATAAGAACTCCACCAATTCCAACTCTGCTAGCGTCACACTCGACCTCGAATGGCCGAGAGAAGTCGGGTAGTGCGAGTAGAGGGGCATGTGTGAGCTTCTCCTTGAGCGTGTTGAACGCATCTTCCTGAGATGCTCCCCACTTGAACTCGCATCGCTTCTTCGTGAGTTCCGTGAGAGGGGCTGAGATGGTGTTGAAGTGGCGCACAAAACGCCTATAGAACCTCGCCAGACCTTGGAAACTGTGCACTTGTCCGATGTTGGTGGGGGTTGGCCATTTCTATATAGCCTTGATCTTCGCCACATCGACTCGCAGTCCATTCGAGCTTACTACAAAACCAAGAAAAGACACTTGTTCATTACATAATTCATATTTCTTCAAATTAGCATACAAGTGTTCTAATCTTAATGTGGTAAGTACTTCCCTAAGATGTGCTTCATGTTCTTTAAGAGATTTGCTATAAATAAGAATACAGAAAAGCTAAATACACCGCTAATTTTTACTGGATACACCGCTAATCTACGCATCAAATTGTGGAACTCGCTACGCACCACGATGCGTAACTCGCCTTGCGTCCGACCAAACACGCCCTAACATCCCACCAGCAAACATTCCGCGATGGGTTGTGAAACAGGATACGCGGAGGAATGCGGAATATCTAGGAATGAAACCAAACGCGGCATAAGGGAATACGAATGGACTCCGCATCAAGTTGCGTAATACGGTGTATTTGAAATTCAAAAGCAGTTTCGCATCGGGGTGTGGAGAACGAGGCATATCAAGTACGATTCGGAACCGCAATCGGTGGTACGACTTTCGAACTCTGATTCCGAGAGCGACAATGGTTTGTGATTTCGACAGGCGGAGAAGAGAATGGCGGTTGAAGGAAGCGGCGGAAAGAGGGGTATAGGAGGCGCGGGCGGCGGTGGAGGGCCGGCCGGTACGCCTGTGGTGCTGGTAGCCGGTGACGAGCTGACGATGGAGGAAATCTTCGATTCGTTGGACTGGAGAGACGTGGAGAGGGCGGCGATGGAGGCGGAAGAGTTGGGTAGGGCGGCGGAGCAGGTGAGGACGATGTCAGAGGGGCAAGTGCAGGTTGAGACGGCGCCGGGGCAATTAGGTGGCGGGGATTTGGTCGGTGAGGAGGGTCGGGGTGGAGAGGGCGAAGATACGGCTCTGAGCAGGGTAGCGGAGGAGGAAAGGGCGGCGGAGGAAGAAAGGGCTCGGGAGAGGGATAGGGTTACAACGAGGGCGAATGACGCAGACGCGACGACTGTGGCGGCGGCGGAGCCGGATAGGGTTACAGCGACGACGGAGGAGGCAGCGGGGGAGGCGGCGGCATAGCCGGACAGGGTTGAGGCGGAGGAGACAACTAGGGTGGCCGCCCCGTAGGCGGCGAGGGCTTCAACGGAGGAGGCAGAGAGGACGGCGGCGGCGAGGGCGACAGCGGTAGAAGGGAAGAGAGTGTTGTGCCCGCGACCAAAAAAAACATTATTGGCGGAGGTAAGTATTGCGTTGATAATTCGTTTTAGTTTTCATTACTCTTCAATTATGCCTAAGTTTGAGTTTTAAGTAAATCGTACTAGTGAGAAAAAAAAATATGTTAGTATGTATGACCTTAAGGTACCAAATAGAGGAAGAAAGAGCAGAAAATGGGAAATATAATGGTCGGAAAATAGACAATTAAAATACTCGTTATAAATTGGAGACACGTACATTATAAGTATATAAAGTTGAGCTGTAATTACATATGCGTGATATAAAACAGAGAATTCGATGACAAAATGGAGATTATAAATACATAAATTACAAATGTGGAAAACGTTATAGTAAACAGAGTGAAATATACATTATAATGTGGAATAGGAGAGGGAGAAGTTTGTGGCGGAGTTGCAGGAAGGCCGAAAGCGTGGGCGGGAGGGTGTCGGAGAAGGAGATCGGACTGGTGGACGGATTGTTTCAGCCTCAGCGCATGGGAAGTTTGAGAAGAAGGTGAAGAGAGTTGTTGCAGTGCCGAAAGCTGTTGCGACGGTGCAGACAGAGACGGAGATGGTGGACGTGGAGTCGCCTGCGGTCGTCGGGGAGTCGTCTGCGATGGACGTGGAGACGCCTGCGGATGCCGACCAGCCCGACCCTGCACGAGTGGGAGAGTTGGTGGGAGAGTTACAGGCGTGTATGAGGAGTCCTGAAGAGCGGGGGCCAAACCTACATATGATGTTGCCGATGGAGCCTCCTCTATGGGGGCCGCCATCGACGAGAGCGCGCAGAAGTGGTTGGAGAGATTATGGGGGCCTACCGCGAGGCGGGGACGTCCGTGCGGAGAGGTCCCCTGAAGTGGGTTCTGTGTGCGGATCCGCATCAGAAGTGAGGACGTCTGCGTCTGCTGTGAGGGAGGGTGCGGTTCTAGAGGAGTACCATGCTCCCCACGATCAGGGTGTTCCCCATGAGGAGGATGCTTACCAGGAGCCGGATGGCCCGCAGGATCAGCATGACAGCGATGGTGGTGAGCAGGGTGGAGCTAGTTCGTCTGAGGAGGATGACCCGGATGAGGTGTTTGTCGGGGGGGGGGGGGGGGGGGGAGGGGGGGGGGGGGGGCGGAAGATAAGTCGTTGTTGTTGAGCTTTGGCGCTCATGTGGCGCGGAGGATTTGGGCGGCTCCGGACGACGTTGTGGTTGGCGTACCTTCTTTCGTCGACGTTGATGATCGACAAGTCGAAGGATAGGATACGTGTGTCATTGATCTACATGTGCAGAGACCCTGCATCCATGGGCGGCTATGCATGGGGGGATGCGGCGCTGGCGTACCAGTACAGAGCCATTGGGAAGGGGACGCGAAGGAGGGCGAAAGGGATGTGCGGTTTCCCGCTCCTGATGCAGGTAATGGCGATGATCATCGTATGGTTCAAGTGTATTTACAATGAAATTAAAAATGTTAGATAATGACTGACTTTGATTAAAATGAGTTTTCATGCAGGCCTGGATATACAATTATTTCCCTGTTCAGCATGGCACACTTGCGCCGGCGGTTGAGCTAAGGGTTGATGCGAGGTACGCGGCCCGATTCGTCCCGATTGCGACCCCAAGGCGGGACCAAGGGCGGATTACATCCCTACACCGGGACATTGACCAGTGCGGACCCCGATCGGTATTTGATGTTGGACTTACAGTGTGAATTATATATATTCGTTGACTATCAGAGTCGTAACAATTTTATTGTGTAACTTGTATCTATATATTATGATCGCATGTATGTTGGATGCAATTCGGGGGCGACCTGGATCTTCAGGGGATCCACAGAGTGTCGGCCTACCACGGGACGATAACATGGGCGGAGGGGGTAGAGCCGTACATGCCTGATAGGGTGGTACGCTAGTTCGGCCGCATGCAGGGCATCCCGATGGACCCCTTCATTCTTGTGCGAGCAGTACGGGATGCGCGACCACACCGCCCGTACGAGCTTGTGATGCTGGGGGAGGCGAACCACTGGGCTGACCGCCATGCGCACTTGGTTGACCTCGAGGCCACACCGATGGCTCCTGCAGAGCGTCCATGGGCGTCGATGGAAGGGTACCTGGAGTGGTTTCGCTCGAGGTCACATGTTTGCATCCTCCCTTCGTCCGTCATCCCTCCAGAATGTTGTGAGCCTAATCTGCCATGTTTTACAGTAACTTCTATATCGATTTCTGTATACATTGCATTCATTTGGGCTTAGATAGTACAGAACCTATGTAGTTTATGTTTATTTGCAAAATTATGGAATCTACACCAGTTTCTGTTTAATTTGCAGAAATCGAGGCGTTTTACAGCAATTCTACAGAAGGTCGGAAAAGCTCGGAAAACCACTACAGAAGTCCAAGGTCAAAGTAGCGGAACCAATCTGAGAGTCAAGCCTACTCGATCTCGAGTAGGCCTTACTCGACATAGACGAAGCCTGTCCGAGCAGCCTTGGTCGATAAGACCTGATCGAGAACCAGACCAACCCGGGCTCCGGACCCAACTCGATCTCGACAAGCCCTAGTCGAGATTGACGAAGCCCAGACACCACACCCGGAGTCGACGAGGAGAAGCTGCCCGAGAAGCCGAGCAACCCTGGTCGAGATCGACAAACCCTTGTCGAGATCGACGAGACCTTGAGCCATGTCCGAGTTTGCCGAGGAGAGCCACTTGAGGAGACCTAGTCGACGATCATCTCTACTCGAGGTCGACGAAGGCTACTCGAGATCGACGACGCCCAGAGTCCCGATCCAGGCTTGTCGAGCACGCCAACCCGAGGAAGCTTTGTCGATGACCTAACCCTACTCGACATCGACTAGCTCTTGTCGAGGTCGACGAGCACCAGTGACCAAGTCCGAGCCACATCGAGCAGATCTAGCCGAGGAAGTCCAGTCGAAAAACCACCCTACTCGAGGTCGACGAACTTACTCGAGGTCGACTAGAGACGTGTCCAGCAGCTTCTCGATGAGGACTTGTTCGACTAGACTTGGGATTCCTTGGGGCCGAAGGCGGAAGATTCTATCCGATTCCATCAAGTTCTATCATCAAGGAGACAAGATCTATCAAGACATGAAGACCTACCTTAATTAGTTTTATCTTTTCTTTATAGATTTATTTCCTTAAAGCATTTATTTATCTTTAAGTATTTTAGATATAATTTTAGATAGAGATAGATATCTTCTTTCCTAGAATAGCTAGGGAATGAAGGCTATAAATAAGGCCCTAGGGGCTCAGTTTTATTCATTCAATTTCAGAGACAATTAGTGAGTTACATAAAGAGAGGTTGTAAGTTGGAGTTTATTTTATGCAAATTAGTTCTTTTTATACATCAATGTCTGCAATTGCGATGAGGCGTGAGTAGTCCACCCACTTCTGGGGCTGGGGTGAGCCCGACGGTGGCCATGTGAGGCGGTGTGATAAAGGTCAGATCTTTTGTGCAATTCATCTTCTATCCCTATAAGCATGATTCTTTTGCGAGAGTTGAAAATGATCCTTGTTTGTGTTATTGAAGCGAAAGTGATCTTAATGCAACTTGGATTAATTATGTGAAAAAGGGTTAGTAACAATTAGGGTTTATGCGAGAGTCTCTATATGCCTATTTGTTAATGACGAAAGTTATTTGATGGAAATCATGATCTTTTATGCCTTTATGTTACTTTGCATGGTTATCGTTTTGGTGTTGAAACCCTGGCTTTGGAAGTCTTTTATTATATTGAAGTTTATTTCTGTCGAAATTCTGCGTTTGTCTTTAAATTCTGCAATTTACAGTTTTCTGCATAGTTACTCGATACAGAGGAGATCTTGTCGATCTCGAGGAGGACCTTTGTCGAGGTCGAGTAGAACTTTGTTTCTCGAGTTGATTGCCTTTGTTTTCTGTTTTCTGTTTTCATTACTGTTCTTGTCGAGATAGAGGACACCTACTCGAGATCGAGTAGCTTCTGTGTCCTTGCTTTTCGTTTCTGTTTTGCTTTGTTTTATTTCTTGCTTTGTTCTTTGCTTTTGTTTTATTTTCCCTTGCCGGGTTTATTTCTGTTTCTGTCTTTCTGCTGCCTTGTCCGTGAGAATTTACAGCTACCTAAGAATTGCTGACGTGCTTCCTCGTGGATTCGATCCTGATTTTCTCTTACTACAACGGGAGGAAGTCTTGTATTTATTTGCTGAGACAGGGAAGTCAGTCTGAACTTGATATTATATTTATTTCAATACTCGACATACTCCTGCCTAGTCAACACAGAACCGAAGCCGATTGTTCCGGATGAGCCGACGCCCGTTCTGGAGGAGGCGCAACCCGGTTCGGCGGAGGGGCCTTCTGTGACTGCCATCCTTCCACCCCGTGCGGCAGATGTGGCAGATCGATATGACGCGGTGGGGGCTGAGTTGACCCGTCTTCTGTCGGAGCCGGAGGATACATTGAGGGCGGAGATTATGCGCATTGTAGGGCGGTACTACACCGCTGATCCGTCGTTTGTGCAGATGCAGTGATGTATGTGTACGCGTACATTTCTTTTGTTCTCTGGTGACTTTTGTGTTGATCTGTTGCGGAATTGTGGTTGTGCAGAACTGTGGTTGGATTTCTGTTTGCATGGCGGGTTTTAACTGTCGTACATATGTGTTGTTGGTTTTAAATAGAATTGAAATCGTGGTCATGCTTTCAATTGACGTCAATGCGTTTTTACGGTTGATACTTATATTTCTTGCAATAATTGTTTTCATACTCGTTCGAAATGAGGCAACGTTCGAAGTAACTTCTTCATAATGCGTGTCTCCATTTGATTGTATTCGGAAAGTGGGGGTTAATATTGAAAATGTATTTGCCCTTGCCGGGTTTATTTCTGTTTCTGTCTTTCTGCTGCCTTGTCCGTGAGAATTTACACCTACCTAAGAACTACTGACGTGCTTCCTCGTGGATTCAATCCTGATTTTCTCTTACTACAACGGGAGGAAGTCTTGTATTTATTTGCTGAGACAGGGAAATCAGTCTGAACTTGATTTTATATTTATTTCAATACTCGACATACTCCTGCCTAGTCAACAAATTGGCGCCGTTGCCGGGTAAGCAATCATTCGCGCCTTAGGTAGTCAGTTCTCACTTTTCTCTTGAGTGAATTCGCAGGTGTATGCGTCGTTCTGGTCAAACACCTGAGTTTGACAGCTTAGACGAACCGGAGCGCTACCTACACATCCACTCCAAACTCAAAAGGATCATGGCGGCTGCTGAAACACAGGAACAGCTGGTCGCTAGGCTTACCAGGGAATTGGCCGCAAAGGATGCTGCTATCGCCGCTGAGAGAGCAGCAAGGGAACAAGCACAGGATGAGCTTGCCCAGTATCCAACCACGGCAGAGGACTACATGCACCCAACTCTCGTCGTGCCTGAATCGGCGATTCTAATCCCTAAAAACTCTTTTGAAATTCGCACTCAGTTTCTTATAGAGCTTAAAAATAATGCCTTTTATGGCAGATTTAATGAGTGTCCTCTTGAACATATTACTAATTTTGATGATATGTGCCGTACTCTTGTAGAAGGTACAACTCTGGAACATGTCAAGATGAAAGCTTTCCATTGGTCGCTCGCTGGACCTGCACTGAAATGGCTGGAAGGGCTGAAAGCAAAATCACTCACAACCTGGGCCCAAGTAGAGCAAGAGTTTCTGAACAAATTCTTCCCACCTGCCAAAACAGCACATCTCCGCCAGAGAATCACCGCCTTTAAACAGCAGAAAGGGGAACCGCTGGCAAGGGCATGGGAACGCTACAAGGAACTGCTACGATCTTGCCCTACTCATGGACAACCACCCTACATCATTCAGGAGATCTTCTTCAACTCTCTTGATCAAGTCACTAAGGACAGAATCAACAATTATACTCGCTACGAGTATCTGACGATGCCGCCAAGTGACGCATGGGGTGTGCTAGAGAAGCTCACCAACTACGACAACAAGTATGGGTCTACTGCAACCTATGAAGAGAACCCATACGCTAGGCCAGCACCATCCATGCCCCTATATGAGCCAGCAAAGGAGATTGACCCTGGTGTTAGGGAGCAATACTACAGAGACTAGAATAAGAAGCTCATCAAGCAAGTAAAGTATCTCTCTGTCAACCAGCCTTGCATAGAATACAGATCGCAAAGGCACACCACTCCTGAGTGCCCACACACAGAGCAAGTCAGGCTGGCAGAGCACCATGAGGATGCAGCTTACGCAGGGGGTCCCAGTCGCTACATAGGGGACCAAAGGTTTCATCAACCACAATGGAACCAAGGTGTCCCTAGGAATCCCCCGCCCTACAGAGCTCCAGGACATCCAGAAAAGGAGCAGAAAAAGGATGATATACAGACAGTCCTGGAGGAAATACGGAGAAACCACTCAGAAACTAGGCAATCTTTCAACTCCGTCTATACTCAGATGCAAGGTGTCAACTCTAGGCTTGGGGAAATTGATATCTGGAGGAAATCAGTTGATACACAGATTGGTCAGCTAGCAGCCGGAATCCCTAGACAGCCAGGAACACTTCCAGGATCTTCAGAACCAAATCCTAAGGGAAAGACTGGACACATCGCTGCTATAAAACTCAGAAGCGGCCTTCAACTGCAAGAGCCAGAGGTCGGAAAGCAGCAGAACGACGAGGAACAACAAGTCAATCTCGACAAAGCCGTGGTCGACCTCGACAAGAGCCTCGTCGACCTCGAGGAGACACTTCCAGAATCTTCGTCTGCACCACACAGCAACTCGACTGGGCCCAATCTGGTCGATGTCGATAAAGGCCTTGTCGATGTCGAGGATCCCCTGGTCGACATAGAGAAGTCTGCAGCACCTCCGACATCTGTTCCGGCTCCAACGCAGAAAAAGAAGCTGCCTTTCCCCACAAAATCTCTAAAGGACCCGGCGGAGAAAAAGTTTAAGCGCTTCATCAAGATACTTCAGAAGCTCAACGTCACCATCCCCTTCACTGAAGCTCTCAATGAAATGCCATCTTTTGTCAAGTTCCTGAAGGAGATTCTAAGCAAAAAGCGATCGATGGCTGAAATCACAGAGGAGTGCAGCCATCTAGACATATTGGAGAAGAGGCTGGATCCAGGTAAGTTTGCTATAACTATTGGATTTGGTCCATACAAAATTAATGCCCTATGTGATCTTGGAGCTAGTGTGAGTATAATGCCTATAACAATTTGGTCCAAGATTAAGATAGGTGCCCTGGAGCCTGTGGATGCTAGACTTTACATGGCCAACAACACAGTGGTCATTCCAACAGGCATGGTGGAAAATGTCCCAGTACAAGTAGGTAAATTCTTCGTCCCTGCTGATTTCTTAATAGTTGATATGCAAGAAGATCCTGCTTGTCCAATTATCTTAGGAAGACCATTCTTGGCGATGGTGGATGCCAACATAAGCGTAAGGAAAGGAGTGCTCACCTTCAACATCAGCGATGAGGTAATTCAGTATTCCTTTAATAAAACTGAAAGGCATACAGGTCCGATGGAAGAGGTCAAATCTATCTCAGCTGGCTATATCACTTGCGGGGAACCCAAGGTCAGAAATATGACCCCTGAGGAGATAGAAAAGAGGGACATGGAGGCCCAGGTGGAGGAGATCATGGCAATCCTCAAGGAGAACACAGAGAATCCAATCGACACGGACCAAGGTAAGTCGTTGTGGATTAATTATTTTTCGGATACCTTGACAGGAGCTAAGTATGGGGTCAAGATCGACCAAACCCTAGTCGATCTCGACCAAACCAAGGAGCCTCCACCAGCACCGACATTGTCGAGCAGCAAACCAGTCGGCAAGCCACCCTACTCGATCTCGAGTACGCTAGTCGAGATCGACCACCAAACGAGGAGCCCAGATCCACCCTCCTCGACGACGGCGACTCCAGGACCAGAACCCTACTCGACCTCGAGTAGGCTTGTCGATGTCGACCACAACCAGGCTTCCCCAGATCCCTCTTCCTCGACACAGAAGCCGCCTAACGAACCAGCCTCGTCGATCTCGACTAAGCTTGTCGAGATCGACCACCACCCGGCGCCACCAGATCTGCCTTCATCGATGAGCAAAACACCGGGAGGAGAAGGCTACTCGATCTCGAGTAGCCTTGTCGAGATCGACAAGACCACATCTTCCTCGACGACACCTTCCTCGACGCTGCAGACACGAGGAGCAGAACCCTTGTCGAGGTCGAGTAGCCTTGTCGAGGTCGACAAGCCCCTGTCTTCGTCGACTTCTGAATCTTTGACCAGACCACCACCAGGACCAGCAGACTTGTCGAGATCGACTAGCCCTAGTCGAGATCGACCAAACACAGTGGTTCCCGATTCCGTCTCTGCAAAGGTAAGTCAAGGTATGGATCTTTCTTCTCCTATTTCCATTAAAGATTTATCTATACATGGGAGAGGTCTGCCTTGGTATGTGCGATTGTGCAGGATATCCAATGATGAGCCTAAGGAGTATGAAGTTGGAGACAAGCTCTATGTCTCTAAATCTAAGGATCATTGGTTTCCCAACAAATTCAACAAGAAGCGGATGGGACCGTTCGTGGTGAACAAGATCCATTCTGAAGGATTACAGCTGATAGACAAGAATGGAGTCTTATTTGAAGCTCAAGCTACATGGGCCCTGCAGATGCCACCTTGAGCATTAATGGAAATTAGGCCTAGCGACTATAAAATCTAGAGCATGTACATAGACTTTTTAGGACTTTTTGAGACTTTGTTTTGTTTGTTTTTGGTTTTGAACATTTTCTGTTTTTCTATTGTGGGTATATGTCTTCCATACTTTTCAGGTCCATGGATAGAACCAAGCTATATTCATACTCAGGCCAGGAGGTGCTTCCATTCGAAATTTTGAGGCCCTGCACACCTGTCTTGTGAGTTTCTTTCTTTACCCTTACCTTGTTTTTTATACAGTGAGGACACTGTAATGTTTAAGTATGGGGTGGGGGGAAGAGCTTACTTTATGCATTATTTTTCATATTTAACATTATGTGTGCATTATTTCTTTGAATTGCTACATGGCTATTTTGGAATGCATTATTTGATTTATATGCTTATATGCATGTTTTCCAAAGTTTTGAAAAATGACCCCCATTGAAATTTTTTGAATAATGTCATGGAAGCTTTATTGAACTCGACGATGCAAAATTGGATTCATTAGAGATATAGCATGAAATTGCCTAGTTAAGGGAAGTCACAATGAAGTGCATTATTTTATTGAAAACCATGAAAGGAGGTAAAATTTGAAGTTGCTTTTGACATGTTGCATGATAAGATGATGGAGGACTTTATATTTCCATATAATGCTCATATGTTTAAAATCCTAGCCTTACCTATGCTTATGCATCACAAAAGCCATAATATGCCTTATTTCAATTATTGCTCCACATGATCTACATATTGCCATTCTTTACCTTATCCGGGGATTATGTTGAGAATGATGTTACATTATGGAGATGTTATATGGTGTTTGTGTTATATATCATATTTGGAGTTTGGAAGGAATTTGTTTGAAATATATGGAAAATTTAATGAGTGAAAGAAAATCCAATCACCTCAGGAGATAAAGGTAGATTGACCCTGCTCTCTCAGATAATAGTTTGGAGAGATGGGACACATTGTGAGGAGTCCAAAGCACTAAGTATCCGGGGCCATTCATGACACCCATGTTTGCGACTCACGAGAAGGCAGTGCTGAGGTTAGAGAGGTAAAAGCATTATTATTGAGAAAAGCATTATGAAAGGTGATGAATCAAATGGAAGAAGGAATGTGGAAATTCAAATTGGAAATACTCCATTTCCCCGGATCAAAAGCACCACATTGCCAAAAATTGCCCAACTTTAGCCTTTTACCAATCTACTCCTTCATGAGCTTAAATTAAAGTCTTCTTGATTATTAATGCTTTGTCATATGAATTGTTTTTGCATAACCCTCCTTTTGTGAGTAGATGTTACTTTTACATATTTGCACATGCATGAATCTGTGACACTAGTACCTTTTCGAGGATGGTAATTGATTGCAGGGGACATATGAGAATGAATCTAAGATGTTGAGAGTTTGAATTCTTCCCCTGAATGACAAATAAAAGTATTGCTTGAGGACAAGCAAGCTTAAGTATGGGGTGTTTGTTGTGAGCCTAATCTGCCATGTTTTACAGTAACTTCTATATCGATTTCTGTATACATTGCATTCATTTGGGCTTAGATAGTACAGAACCTATGTAGTTTATGTTTATTTGCAAAATTATGGAATCTACACCAGTTTCTGTTTAATTTGCAGAAATCGAGGCATTTTACAGCAATTCTACAGAAGGTCGGAAAAGCTCGGAAAACCACTACAGAAGTCCAAGGTCAAAGTAGCGGAACCAATCTGAGAGTCAAGGCTACTCGATCTCGAGTAGCCTTGGTCGACAAGACCTGACCGAGAACCAGACCAACCCGGGCTCCAGACCCAACTCGATCTCGACAAGCCCTAGTCGAGATCGACGAAGCCCAGACACCACACCCGGAGTCGACGAGGAGAAGCTGCCCGAGAAGCCGAGCAACCCTGGTCGAGATCGACAAACCCTTGTCGAGATCGATGAGACCTTGAGCCATGTCCGAGTTTGCCAAGGAGAGCCACTCGAGGAGACCTAGTCGACGATCATCTCTACTCGAGGTCGACGAAGGCTACTCGAGATCGACGACGCCCAGAGTCCCGATCCAGGCTTGTCGAGCACGCCAACCCGAGGAAGCTTTGTCGATGACCTAACCCTACTCGACATCGACTAGCTCTTGTCGAGGTCGACGAGCACCAGTGACCAAGTCCGAGCCACATCGAGCAGATCTAGCCAAGGAAGTCCAGTCGAAGAACCACCCTACTCGAGGTCGACGAACTTACTCGAGGTCGACTAGAGACGTGTCCAGCAGCTTCTCGACGAGGACTTGTCCGACTAGACTTGGGATTCCTTGGGGCCGAAGGCGGAAGATTCTATCCGATTCCATCAAGTTCTATCATCAAGGAGACAAGATCTATCAAGACATGAAGACCTACCTTAATTAGTTTTATCTTTTCTTTATAGATTTATTTCCTTAAAGCATTTATTTATCTTTAAGTATTTTAGATATAATTTTAGATAGAGATAGATATCTTCTTTCCCAAAATAGCTAGGGAATGAAGGCTATAAATAAGGCCCTAGGGGCTCAGTTTTATTCATTCAATTTCAGAGACAATTAGTGAGTTACATAAAGAGAGGTTGTAAGTTGGAGTTTATTTTATGCAAATTAGTTCTTTTTATACATCAATGTCTGCAATTGCGATGAGGCGTGAGTAGTCCACCCACTTCTGGGGATGGGGTGAGCCCGACTGATACGTTTGGGATACCCGATCCTTCGCCTGTGGGCTTCAGATCAAGAACCACACCGTATATTTGCTCCGATCTTGCAATGCTCTTTGATATCTCCTGATTTGGAACAATTTAAACAAGTGATTAGAATTCTGATTTAGCGACAGAATTATACTTAGTAAAATTCAGCAACTTTAGAACAGCTAATAGCGACAGAAAGAGAGAAGCGAAGATCAGCGATGGACTGGGTTGCGCGAGATCGCTGGGCACACAGGACTGGGGTCCTCAGGGTGTGCGGGAGTCGGAGCGCGAAGGTTCTCTCGGTGGAAGCGAGCGAATCAGCGACTGGGAACTGACGCGGGCGCGCTGGGAAACGGCGCGGGCGCGCCTGGGAGCTTCGGCGCTGACGACGCGGAACGAGGACACGGGTGCCGCGCTCGCTGGGAGCGGATCTCCTCGCGGACGACGCCAAGGGCTTGAGCCTCTCTTCTTGCGACAGTTTATGAACTTGGGTTTTGTTTTGGTTTAGGGTTTGTCGATGGAATTCAAGGTGATGGTGATGGTATGTGATTGCCGAAAGTAGTAAGAACACAATAGCTTTTGGGAATGACCTAATCGAAGAACCCTAATTCCGTTAAGGGTTTCTTCAATTCTATATTTCAATCCGATTAAATTCAAAAGGCATGACATGAATTTATAGTAAACTAATTCTAAATCTAACCAATCCTTCCTTGCAAAGGAAAGGGGTTTGGATAGATTAATTCTATCTAAGATAAATAAAATAACTTGAAGATAAATAAATCCTAATGAGATAGAAATATAACAACTTGGTGGGAAAGTAATATATCTAGAAGAGATATAATTAATTTCCACTTTATTTATCTAATTGCATAAAATAACAATTTAATTAACTAACTAATGTAACTCGGCCCATCCATGAAGCCCACTTGGCCAAGGCCCATTCGGCCATGTCTTTGATCAAGGCGGGTGTAGCCGAGTCTTCATGAGCTCCGAGTGTGGACGCAAGCTCATTTCTTGTGCTGGCGGTATAACCTTGAGCCAAGTGATACAGGGTGGCCTGAACCCTTGCTCTAACGTTCCATGGTGACGGACAAGAAAGGCCTTAGTTGCATTTTGAATCTTCTTGGCCCTTGAACGGGTGACAGGGCCATCAAATGGAACCTTCATGTTGTCCTCAATGTCACCAGGAGTCATCGATAATTGAGCGGCATCATTCTCCTCCACTTGACTTCGATTTGTCCTCAAATCGTCGTCAGAGTCATCGTCAGGCACGGACAAGGATAGATCGGCGACGTTGAATGTAGAATGGACGTTGTACTTATCGGCAGGGAGATCCAGCTTGTAGGCATTAGGACCCATCTTTCGAACCACTTTGAATGGTCCATCTCCCCTGGGGTCCAACTTAGATTTCCGTTGTTGCGGAAACCTTTCCTTCCTGAGATGCAGCCAGACAAGATCACCAACGTTGAACTGCACATCCTTGCGATGCTTGTCCTTCGCGGCCTTGTATTGCGCAGTCTTACTCTCCAGCTGCGCCTTGGTACGCTCATGCAAGCTTTTGATGAAGTCCACTTGCTTAGCTGCATCCACGCTCTCCTTGTCCTTGTATGGCCGAGGCATCATGTCCACTGGGGTCAATGGATTTCGGCCATACACACCCTCAAAGGGGGTCATTTTCGTTGCAGAGTGCCTAGACCTGTTATATGCAAACTCTACAAATGGTAGACAGTCTTCCCATCTCCGGAGGTTAGTTCGCAGCATGACTCGAAGGAGAGCCCCAAGAGTTCTATTTGTAACCTCAGTTTGGCCATCAGTTTATGGGTGACAAGAAGTAGAAAATAGCAATTTTGTACCCAATTTAGACCATAAAGTTTTCCAAAAAGAGCTTAAGAATTTAGGATCACGGTCAGAAACTATAGACAATGGCAATCCATGTAAGCGAACAACATCTTTGAAGAATAAATGAGCAACATGAATAGCATCATCAGTTTTATGACATGGTATAAAGTGAGCCATTTTGGAAAATCTGTCTACAACAACAAATATGGAATCATGACCCTTAGAAGTTCTAGGTAATCCTACAATAAAATCCATAGAAACATCTTCCCAGGGTGCATTAGCAATTGGCAATGGTTGGTATAGACCATTAGCATTGGATTTCGATTTAGCTTTAGCACATGTAACACAACTTTTGACAAATCGCAGCACATAATTAGACATTTTAGGCCAAAAGTAATGTTCCTTTAGTCCAGCTAGTGTTTTTTCGAAACCCCCATGTCCCCTAGATTCATGTATCTCCTGGGTTAACAATCGGCGAATAGAAGAAGATGGGATACAAAGCTTGCCCATCTTGAATAAATACCCATTATCAACAAAAAATGAATCTACTTCACCTTTGGACACACATTGAGCATATATAGTTTTAAAGAAACTATCAGAAGCATACAGTTCCTTTATTAATGCAAAACCCAAAACATGTGCATCCATATGGTTTAAGAGGACATACCTTCGTGATAGCGCGTCAGCTACCACATTATCCTTCCCCTTTTTGTGGTGAACCACATAGGAGAAGGTCTCTATGAACTCCACCCATCGAGCAAGTCGCCTGCTGAGCACTGCTTGTCCTTTGAGATACTTAAGAGCTTCATGATCCGAATGAATCACAAACTCCTTAGGCCAGAGATAATGTTGCCAAGTCTGTAAGCAGCGAACCAATGCAAATAGCTCCTTGTCGTAGGTAGAGTAGTTGAGCTCAGCGGTGCCCAACTTTTCGCTGAAGTAGGCGATCGGACGCTTGTTCTGCAGCAGGACCCCTCCAATGCCAGTGCCAGAAGCGTCACACTCTAGCTCAAACGGTTGAGCAAAGTCAGGTAACTGCAGCACTGGGGCGTGTGTCAGGCGATCCTTGAGACCGTCGAAAGCCTTTTGATGTGAGTCAGACCAGCGAAATGTCACATCCTTCTTTGTCAGCTCATGTAGGGGGGTGGCAATTAGGCTGAAATCCTTGACAAAACGTCGATAGAAGCCAGCAAGGCCCAAGAATGAGCGGACATGGGTGGGTGTAGTCGGCCTAGCCCACTCCTGAATAGCACGGATCTTCTCCTCATCCACCTTTAATCCAGATGCAGTCACTACAAAACCAAGAAAAATGGTAGACTCAGATGCAAAAGAACACTTCTTTAAATTGGCATATAATTTCTCTTTTCGTAGACAATCAAAAACCAATTTTAAGTGACTTAAATGATCATGCATATTCTTACTATAGATTAAAATATCGTCAAAATAGACAACGACAAATTTTCCTAAGTGTCTTATAAGCACATGGTTCATAAGCCTCATAAATGTAGAAGGTGCATTTGTTAAATCAAAAGGCATTACTAACCATTCATATAAGCCATACTTAGTTTTAAAAGCCGTTTTCCATTCATCACCCTGTTTCATCCTAATTTGATGATATCCACTTATAAGGTCAATTTTAGAAAAAATAGCAGCACCATGAAGTTCATCAAGCATATCATCTAAACGAGGAATAGGGTGGCGATACTTAACCGTTATTTGGTTGATTGCGCGGCAATCAACACACATGCGCCAAGAGCCATCCTTCTTTGGAACCAATATGACTGGCACGGCACAGGGAGACAGGCTCTCACGAACAAAGCCTTTATCCATCAACTCCGTGACTTGACGTTGCAGCTCCTTTGTCTCCTCATGACTAGCTCTATAAGCGGCGCGATTAGGCAAGGCTGCTCCAGGCACAAAGTCAATCTGATGCTCAATACCTCTAATAGGAGGCAAGCCTTGGGGTAGTTCAGCTGGAAGCACATCCAAATAATCCTGCAGAAGAGCAGCAATAGGTGCAGGAATATGACTCAATTCAACATTAAGTAAAACTTGTTTCATTACCAGAAGAATATGAGGTCGATGAGCATTCTATGTGATGGTCCCTTGCTGAGGGTGAGAAACCAAAGATCGACGTTCCACAGAGCCCTTAAGTGATGCAGAAGAGGACTTAGAAGACGTCGGATGGGATGGAGGATGCGTCAAGGGGGCTGCAGGGGATGCGGCGGGCGCCGCTGCTGGGGCCGCGGGCGCGGCTTCTGGGGCCGCGGGTGCGGCTGGTGCAGCCGAGCTTCCTTTGAGCTTCTCCACTCTTTCAGCTTCTTTTTCAGCGTTCCTTTGTTGCTGCTTGCGAACCTGGTCCTTCAGAATAATATGTGGCGAAAGGGGTAGGAGAGTAACTCTCCTCCCATCATAGGTGAAAGAATATGTATTTGCACGACCATCATGAAGGACATTACGATCATATAACCAAGGACGCCCTAACAAAATGTGACTACAATCCATGCGAGCAACATCACATAATACTTTATCATGAAATGTTCCAATAGAAAGGGAAACTAAACATTGTTTGGTAACCACTATATCAGAACCATCATCAGTAATGCCATTTAAACCATAGTGAGTAGCTCTAGGAATAGTAGGTAAATGGAGGAAATTCACTACCTTTTTACTGATGAGATTGCAGCAACTCCCACCGTCGATGATAAGTGTTAAGGTAGCCTCACGAACCACGCATCGTGCGTGGAATATGTTCTCCCTTTGATCAGCCAAGGGAGATTCCTGAATGTGCAGGACCCGTCGATTGATAATGCAAAGCACGTTGTCGTACTGGGAAGTATCGATCTCCTCAATGGGTTCAGTCGACTGGTCCTCCTCCACTTCACTCGAAACTGCCAGGTCCTCGGCAGTCTCCTCCTCATAGTAATGGTCTCCCAAATCGTTGAGAAGAACCTTCCTTTTCTGGGGGCAATTGCGAGAGACATGCCCAGAACCTCCACAAGTGAAGCAGCGGATATCTTTGTTGCGATCTGCAGAAGGGGCAGCAACTCTTCTAGTTTCAACCTGATAACCCTGCTGAGGTGAGTTGGAAACTCCCTTTTGCTGCATAGAAGGGTTAGACATAGAAGGTTTAGATTGACTAGAAGGGTTGAAGGGAACAAACCTGCGACCTTGAGAGGTCTGGTCAAATCGGCCCCTCTGCTGCCGTAGCTGCTGCTGTTGTTGGTCATACAGAAGCTGTGCTTTATGAGTCAAAGTGTTAATATCTTTAATGGAATGGATAGATAAAGGATTTTTAATAGAGATATTAAGACCAGCAAGAAATTGAGTACACAAAGCACGTTCAGTAAGATAAACATTAGCATGATGGCAGAGTCGTTCCAGCTCATCCCTGTAGTCACTAGGAGAGCGAGTTCCTTGCCGGCAGGACGCCAATTGCATCCTCATTGACTCCGTGTATTCCTCAGGCACATGTCTCTTCTTCAGGAGATAGCGAAGTTGTGGCCATGTTTCAACAGGTTGCTTGTCCTGACGACGGCGCATCTCGCGAGTGCGGAACCACCAGGTGCGAGCTTTACCTACTAAATGTAATATAACAACTTCCAATCTCTCCGTTTCCTCATAGCGTAAATGTTCAAGCATATAGTCAGTATGTTGTTCCCAAACAAGATAAGCTTCAGGGTCAGTGTTACCATCAAAGGTTTCGAATTTAAGCTTAACATCTCGTCTCTGGATAGCTTGAGCATTATCAAATCTAGGACGACCAAAATTAGGGGGGGTAAATCATCAAAGTTAGGATTTACCTCATGGTAAGCATCCTCCAAGTGTGGGTGCTCATATTATTCAGGCGGTTGCTGTTGACGCTGGTAGAACCTCCCTTGCTGCTGATGCTGGGGTGGTGTATACGCTCGACGAACTTGGTTGCCATTGAAGCCATCTAGATGGTCGTCGTCGTTCTCTCCAGGGAAAGGATTAGGAGTAGCAGACTTAAGTGGAATATATAATTGACCAGAAGGAGGGGGTTTAACAACATAAGAAGTATTACCTGGAGGGGGTACGTTACCTGACTGTGGAGTGGGGTGGACTGGCGGGGTAGGGTCGGCAGGGGGCGGCATCCCATAGTGGGGTGTAGAACCAGAAGCCTCCTGTTGTTTCCTTTCATCCAGGTGTCACAAAACGCCGGTTATTGACCAAGAAGTAACCAAGTTAGCCTGACTGACTACTTGATCATTGAAACGCTTGTTCCAACGCGCCTCAGCAACCTCGAGCTCTTTCCTATGCTCTTCCTTAGCAGCCTCGAGTTCTCTCTGATGTTCTTCCTTAACAGCTTTAGTTGCGGCCTGAATAATATGGTTTAAGGCCTCATCGGAAATAGAGATAGGGGGGTAGTCCCGTCGGCTGACATGTTCCTACAATATCAGAAGAGCAACAAGTAACCGAAGCAAAGACCAGAAACCAAGTAATGCAAGCTCTAGTGATTCCTAAGAGTGATTCAAGTTTTAGAAATCAAAGAGCGAGAAAACAAGGCACAATATTCAAGCAATTCCCCTGGACACAGAATTTTGCAATATTGAAGACAACAAGTAATAATCCAAATTGCAAATTAAATCAGCCACAAAGTCGGATATCAAGGATAGCAAGTATAAACAAGCGGCTTAATGTGGAGAAATAGAGCTACAATGTGATGCTTGAATAATATGAATGTGTAATAGTCAACAATAGCAATCACAAGGGCAATCAAGTGCACACACTCCGTCAACTCTTATCTGACGGTTGCAAAACGGTTCAGAGAAAAAGGGGTGTGACCAAGGCTCCAGTGTCGGCACAGCACAAAATCACACAAGTAGGGTTCTTTTGTAATGCTTTAAACCGTTTAGATCATCTAACATGTAGCAAGCAAAGAACTCAGAGTTACTAACTCAATGATGTACTGAATGAATGCTCTATATAATTTTTTAATTTTTTTTTTTTTTTGGAATTCGGCTTTTCTGTTTTTTTTTTTTTTTTTTATAGAAGGAACAAGTTGCTGTAAATTGGAGTAGCAACCGAAATAAAGAGAAAAAAATAAAAGAAAAAGCTACGATGATCTAAAAGTAAGCAAAAATAAAGAAAATAGGGAAAATAGGCTAGAAACTGGAAAAAGTAGGGTTCTTTAGTGGTGCAAGTTTATATAATGCTTTTTAATCCAAGAATCACAGTCATAGGCATGATATGTAGCAACTAGGAATAAAAAATCACAACTTGCAATCAAGAACTCAATATCTTCCAAATTATAGATCCAACAAAGAATAACAAAAATAAAGTGCCAATTTTTATGGGTGAATAATAAAGATTCAACTTTTATGCAGCGGCTATGGTGAAAATAAGGCACGAAAAATAAATCACTCAAATAGAAATCAAGAGAGTAAAGAACTTGCATACACCTGAAATCCGATACCACTTGATACATTTGGGATACCCGATCCTTCGCCTGTGGGCTTCAGATCAAGAACCACGCCGTATATTTGCTCCGATCTTGCAATGCTCTTTGATATCTCCTGATTTGGAACAATTTAAACAAGTGATTAGAATTCTGATTTAGCGACAGAATTATACTTAGTAGAATTCAGCAACTTTAGAACAGCTAATAGCGACAGAAAGAGAGAAGCGAAGATCAGCGATGGACTGGGTTGCGCGAGATCGCTGGGCACACAGAACTGGGGTCCTCAGGGTGTGCGGGAGTCGGAGCGCGAAGGTTCTCTCGCTGAAAGCGAGCGAATCAGCGACTGGGAACTGACGCGGGCGCGCTGGGAAACGGCGCGGGCGCGCCTGGGAGCTTCGGCGCTGACGACGCGGAACGAGGACACGGGTGCTGCGCTCGCTGGGAGCGGATCTCCTCGCGGACGACGCCAAGGGCTTGCGCCTCTCTTCTAGCGACAGTTTCTGAACTTGGGTTGTGTTTTGGTTTAGGGTTTGTCGATGGAATTCAAGGTGATGTTGATGGTATGTGATTGCCGAAAGTAGTAAGAACACAATAGCTTTTGGGAATGACCTAATCGAAGAACCCTAATTCCGTTAAGGGTTTCTTCAATTCTATATTTCAATCCGATTAAATTCAAAAGGCATGACATGAATTTATAGTAAACTAATTCTAAATCTAACCAATCCTTCCTTACAAAGGAAAGGGGTTTGGATAGATTAATTCTATCTAAGATAAATAAATCCTAATGAGATAGAAATATAACAACTTCGTGGGAAAGTAATATATCTAGAAAAGATATAATTAATTTCCACCTTATTTATCTAATTGCATAAAATAACAATTTAATTAACTAACTAATGTAACTCGGCCCATCCATGAAGCCCACTTGGCCAAGGCCCATTCGGCCATGTCTTTGATCAAGGCGGGTGTAGCCGAGTCTTCATGAGCTCCGAGTGTGGACGCAAGCTCATTTCTTGTGCTGGCGGTGTAACCTTGAGCCAAGTGATCCAGGGTGGCCTGAACCCTTGCTCTAACGTTCCATGGTGACGGACAAGAAAGGCCTTAGTTGCATTTTGAATCTTCTTGGCCCTTGAACGGGTGACAGGGCCATCAAATGGAACCTTCATGTTGTCCTCAATGTCACCAGGAGTCATCGATAATTGAGCGGCATCACCGACGGTGGCCATGTGAGGCGGTGCGATAAAGGTCAGATCTTTTGTGCAATTCATCTTCTATCCCTATAAGCATGATTCTTTTGCGAGAGTTGAAGATGATCCTTGTTTGTGTTATTGAAGCGAAAGTGATCTTAATGCAACTTGGATTAATTATGTGAAAAAGGGTTAGTAACAATTAGGGTTTATGCGAGAGCCTCTATATGCCTATTTGTTAATGACAAGATTCTATCCGATTCATCTTCTATCCCTTAATGCAACTTGGATTAATTATGCGGAAGATTCTATCCGATTCCATCAAGTTCTATCATCAAGGAGACAAGATCTATCAAGACATGAAGACCTACCTTAATTAGTTTTATCTTTTCTTTATAGATTTATTTCCTTAAAGCATTTATTTATCTTTAAGTATTTTAGATATAATTTTAGATAGAGATAGATATCTTCTTTCCTAGAATAGCTAGGGAATGAAGGCTATAAATAAGGCCCTAGGGGCTCAGTTTTATTCATTCAATTTCAGAGACAATTAGTGAGTTACATAAAGAGAGGTTGTAAGTTGGAGTTTATTTTATGCAAATTAGTTATTTTTATACATCAATGTCTGCAATTGCGATGAGGCGTGAGTAGTCCACCCACTTCTGGGGCTGGGGTGAGCCCGACGGTGGCCATGTGAGGCGGTGCGATAAAGGTCAGATCTTTTGTGCAATTCATCTTCTATCCCTATAAGCATGATTCTTTTGCGAGAGTTGAAGATGATCCTTGTTTGTGTTATTGAAGCGAAAGTGATCTTAATGCAACTTGGATTAATTATGTGAAAAAGGGTTAGTAACAATTAGGGTTTATACGAGAGCCTCTATATGCCTATTTGTTAATGACGAAAGTTATTTGATGGAAAGCATGATCTTTTATGCCTTTATGTTACTTTGCATGGTTATCGTTGTGGTGTTGAAACCCTGGCTTTGGAAGTCTTTTATTATATTGAAGTTTATTTCTGTCGAAATTCTGCGTTTGTCTTTAAATTCTGCAATTTACAGTTTTCTGCATAGTTACTCGATACAGAGGAGATCTTGTCGATCTCGAGGAGGACCTTTGTCGAGGTCGAGTAGAACTTTGTTTGTCGAGTTGATTGCCTTTGTTTTCTGTTTTCTGTTTTCATTACTGTTCTTGTCGAGATAGAGGACAGCTACTCGAGATCGAGTAGCTTCTGTGTCCTTGCTTTTCGTTTCTGTTTTGCTTTGTTTTATTTCTTGCTTTATTCTTTGCTTTTGTTTTATTTGCCCTTGCCGGGTTTATTTCTGTTTCTGTCTTTCTGCTGCCTTGTCCGTGAGAATTTACAGCTACCTAAGAACTGCTGACGTGCTTCCTCGTGGATTCGATCCTGATTTTCTCTTACTACAACGGGAGGAAGTCTTGTATTTATTTGCTGAGACAGGGAAGTCAGTCTGAACTTGATATTATATTTATTTCAATACTCGACATACTCCTGCCTAGTCAACACAGAACCGAAGCCGATTGTTCCGGATGAGCCGACGCCCGTTCTGGAGGAGGCGCAACCCGGTTCGGCGGAGGGGCCTTCTGTGACTGCCATCCTTCCACCCCGTGCGGCAGATGTGGCAGATCGATATGACGCGGTGGGGGCTGAGTTGACCCGTCTTCTGTCGGAGCCGGAGGATACATTGAGGGCGGAGATTATGCGCATTGTAGGGCGGTACTACACCGCTGATCCGTCGTTTGTGCAGACGCATTGATGTATGTGTACGCGTACATTTCTTTTGTTCTCTGGTGACTTTTGTGTTGATCTGTTGCGGAATTGTGGTTGTGCAGAACTGTGGTTGGATTTCTGTTTGCATGGTGGGTTTTAACTGTCGTACATATGTGTTGTTGGTTTTAAATAGAATTGAAATCGTGGTCATGCTTTCAATTGACGTCAATGCGTTTTTACGGTTGATACTTATATTTCTTGCAATAATTGTTTTCATACTCGTTCGAAATGAGGCAACGTTCGAAGTAACTTCTTCATAATGCGTGTCTCCATTTGATTGTATTCGGAAAGTGGGGGTTAATATTGAAAATGTATTTGCATGTATTCGGAAAGGCCGGGTTATTATCGAAAATGTATTTGCATGTATTCGGAAAGGCCGGGTTATTACCGAAAATGTATTTGCATGTATACAAAATGTTGTTTTGCAAAAAGAGAATGTTGTAAAGCAAATAATCTTGTTGTGCAAAGTGCTTCCATTATGTAAACAGTTTCTGCGGAGAAGAACGTGCGAGTTACGCACATGACCGAGTAATATTACGCGGGAAACGTGGAATATTATGCAGACGCATGCGAAGATAATACGCAGTTAACTGCGAAACTCTCCGCATTAAACTACGCAAATAATATCCCCATGTCACATGTTGAACGCAGACGCCTATAAAAGGCAGGCAGCGTCGGAAAGAGATGTTGTACCTTAGAAGCAAATAGTGGAATGGTGTTATGACCATACAGCGATGGTTTACAAACCTTATATCTCCAATTTCAAATAAACACTTTAAAGATCATGGAAGTACTTTGATTTCAGCGTCGCGGGGTTGAGCGGGAAGGTTGCGGTTGGGAGTAGAGAGGTGGGGGTATCTGTAAGGTACAGTGGGCGTTCCCTGAATCAAATAACGTGAGAAATACCACTTGGGCCAATGCAGTATCTTTTTCGGCGATAGCGTGAGACGTGAAAATGGTGCAGAGCTGATAAGGCGAGTGTCTAGTGACCTGTAATGTCCAGATATCCATTAGGGTTGTAATATCAAAATCTCCATACGTGGTGATATTGGTGTAGTTAATTTCAATGTTTGTGTCCTTGCAATATGTTTCCTGGGTACATGTAGTTGATTACAAAATAAATCCTTTTATACTGCTACATCCAGTACGGACATGGAACACTGTGATGCAGTGATGACAGAAACATTTACCGAAAAAAGTACATAATGGGTACTAAATATGTGTATACGAGTGTTATATGTCATTATAGAAACAATTATATAACAAATTATAGAATGGACACTTCATATGTGTATGACTTTCTGTTTTGGTTAGGAAAGTTAGGTCGGGGGTTCGCTCATTGGGTTCAAACTTCCATTCTCATTTGACTAGTAAGTCTAGGATAGACACTTCATATGTGTTAAGAAGTGCTATATGTGATAACAGAAACAATGGGAAAAAAATACAGAATGGAAACTTCATATGTGTACATATGTCTGTTTTTCTTAGTAAAGTTAGGTCGGGGGTTCGGTCATTGGGTTCGAACCGGTAACAGACGGTGAGCTACGCACGTAGATGCGTATTAATGTAGATAAAGTCCGGCACAAGCCTGCACTGCGTGCAAATGCCCAGGTCAGACCCGCCAGATATGTGTCTGGGGAGGTGGGAGGAATGATACGCATCAAGCTGCGTATTAATTTGTATCAACTCCGAAAAATACGCGTGAAGTTGCGTATCTATTTGCACGGTCAGCCGGTCCAACGCTACACGTATGGATGCGGAACTTGTCGGCAGTAATTTGCGTAGCGGTTACACAAAATGGTGCCCACCAATGGGGAGTTGTGTATAAAAACCATCACGGACATACTTTCACTTCATCAACCACGAAATTCCATACGCAGTAAAATGATTTCAACTCAAGAAATTCAAAAGGGGAAAAGATCGGTGTAACACTTTGATTTGGGCGGCATTTGAGGTGGCTACTTTGTATATTTGAGGTGGCTTCTTCGTAATGCGGGGAAGAGTGGCACGCTTGCGAAGGGGGAGTGGAGAGGTTGCGGAGGGGAGCGGACATGTGGGGGTGCCTGTTGACTCTTCAACTAGTTTCGTCCCTCAGGCCACGGCATGTCAGCGGCCCGGACGAGCTTCGTCCCTCCAGCTAGTGTGTCTCCTATCCTCCGTGTCCTCCGTCTCCGTTTCCGTCTCATCTCCGTCTCCGTCATCGTCTCGTTTCGGCCCTCCACATAAGATATGACGGTCGCGGTCGCCCTCGCTCGAAGCTTTTCTCTAAAATATTACCCCATTCGCTCGACAACTGTAATAAGGCATGTTGTTTGATTAGATCTTGGCGTAAAATTTAAGATTAACCATATCTTGTGTATGGAGTTTTTTTCCAATCGATGTAGTTATATTTGGTGACAGTACATATTACACAATTGTTCGGACTATGTTCAATTCGAAGAAATTCAAGAAATAGCATTCACAATTGTTCAGACTATGTTTCAATGTTTGTGTTTTTGCAATATGTTTCTTGATTACAAAATATATCCTTTTACACAGATAAATTGGGCACTTCCAGTGCTACATGTGAGAAGGAAAACAATGACAAAAATAATCACATAATAGTCTTGGGTTCGAACATTGCGTTCGAATCTCTACTCTCTTTTGCTTTTGTAAACCTAAGTCTTCGGTTCGAACCTTGACTTTGATAGGGTTAGCGTGACCACCTTCACTTACGTTTCGGTCCTAACGGGATTGACGCAGAGCAGAAAACTTGACCCTCTTGAAGTGGTCGTGGAGTTCCATGAGTCTGCCCTACCAGTCCATGATCGAGTCGATCATCTTGGGATTGATGCAGTGCATGCGGCTCTCTCGCCGTGGATATGGTGATCCACGAGTCTGCCCTCCACTTCCCCTTATGATATTGCGGATCATTGCGGAGGCAAACGGCCCATGATGGAGAGAGTGTTGGGCCCCTCCGTGAACGGCTTGTCCCGTCATTTACATCGAGTGTGTTCCATGAAACCCTAACCAAATCCCAAATAAATAAGTGTTATCAAAGTGCTTCCATGACCCTTACATAACTTAAGGTTGGGGGAGTACGCTCCCTGTTTAACCCTTGAAAATATCCCATTGGCCCAAACGTGTTCCGAACCTATGATATCGACAATGGCTCAGTGGATCACTACACAATCGTCGTGTATTTATAATAGGGGAGCAATAGTTCAATCACCCTGAGTATTTGCGGATACAACCGCACGTAGGTGCGGAGCCAACAGCATACACATGGGTATTGTTCCGCGATATGTTGCGCACCTTCAGCAGCCGGCCCCATTTACCTTGCACCGCATGCATCTGCGTACATGGCGGTTAGCTATGCATGCATGTGCATATCAACGGAGATGAAGTCCGACCCAGCCGTGCAGTTTGACTTGGTCAGTCCCGTCAGCTTTGTGGCGGGGGTTCAGAGTGATAGCTACGCAGGCCGCTGCGTAACTACTGAGATACGCCCCGACACACCCGTGCACTGGCATGGGTCAGGCCAGTCAGATTTGTGTCGAGGGTTGAGGTTGGGTAGCTACGCATGCAGTTGCGTATCTAGTCTGCTAAACTCCGACACAATCGTGCAATGGCCCGGGTCAGGCCACTGAGATATGTGTCGGGGGTTGCAAATATTCGCAGTTTGTTGGCCTATGCAAATATTCGCATATCTATTCAGATAAACTCCGCTACGAGCGTCACGATGCGTAACATTTCCTCATGAGTGATAGCTACGCAGGCCGCTGCGTAACTACTGAGACACACTCTTGCACTTACATGGGTCAGGCCAGTCAGATTTGTGTCGGGGGTTGAGGTTGGATAGCTACGCATGCAGTTGCGTATCTAGTCTGCTAAACTCCGACACAATCGTGCACTGGCCCGGGTCAGGCCACTCAGATATGTGTCAGGGGTTGCAAATATTCGCAGTTTGTTGGCCTACGCAAATATTCGTGTATCTATTCAGATTAACTACGCTACAAGCGTCAAGATGCGTATCATTTCCTCATGAGATTGAGATAAACGTCTACACGTGTTCATGCGTAACAGTTCCGTATTAAATTTTGAATCGATAAAACATGATGTTTGACGTTGTATTGTAACCTATTGTGTAATGTCACATTATAACACAATCTCATTAACGAGTGAAATCATTACAATAATTGGCTGTCAAATTAAGCATCTGAAACAATATAATCGACAAACAATTGTTTCGGCTGGCGACCTACAAACGGAAAGACATTCTAATTAGGGTTGTCGCCATGGATGCTATAAGCCGGAACGAGTTCGCGAGAAAGTGCTCCCACGATCCTTACAACAGTTGTAAATGGGCAATTAAATGAAGTGATATATAACTGAGTACCCATATAGACTTGAATTTTATGTCACCTACAATTCCGAAAGTAACTTTGTCCGTGACTCTTTAAATATGCAAGGGAGACCTGTGGCACCTACAAGTCCGCATGTCACTTCAGTGTGGTCTGCATGACAGTCCGCCACTAGGCGCGGAGGCATCTGCACCCTGGGGCATACCGTACCTCGTTCGGTGGTTGGCGTCATGTAACCCTATAAATAAAGTCGGTCATGCTCCGGTTGTTTCAGACATTTCTGATAATGATTGGTTTCATACTCGTTTGAAATGGGGTTGCTAAACCTCATAAGCATATAGTGGAATGGTCTAATTTCCAGACACCGATGCTTTTCAAATGGTATATCTCCCATATGAAATAAACACTTTAAAGATCAGGGAAGTACTTTGATTTTTAATACGCGGAGCGGAGTAGACATGTTGCGGCGGGGGAATGGACAGGTTGTAGAGGGCATCCGACAGGTGGGGTGTGTGCTGGCTGTTTGACTAGCTTCGTCCCTCCGGCCACGACATGTAAGCAACCCGGACGAGCTTCGTCCCTCCGGCGATGACATGTATGCTGCAAGACGGGTGTCTCCTCTCTTTCGTCTCGTCTCGAGTCCGCTCTCTAAAGAACCGCGGTCGCACTCACTCGAAGCTCTCCTGTAAAATATTACCCCAATCCCCTCCACAATTGTAACAACCCATTTTCTTTGATTTAATCTTAACTTCAATTTGAAGATTAAGCATATGTTGTGGATGGAGTTTTGTTTCTATCGATGTAGTTTGATTTGATAAAGTAGATATGACATAACTGTTCGGACTTTGCTCATTCCCGTCAGTTTTGTGTCAGGGTTCAGGTTGGTTAGCTATGCATGCTGCTGCGTGAAGTAGAACACCAACGGGGAGAAATTACACCTACGCAAGCACGACAAAAACTACGCGATTGCATGCGTATATATCCGTGTTTTGTCACGAATGTCTGCGTAACTCCTGCGGAACATGAATTAGAACACCAACAGGGAGAAATTACACCTACGCAAGAACGACAACAACTACACGATTGCATGCGTATATACCCACGTTTTGTCGTGAATGTCTGCGTAACTCCTGCGGAGCACAAAATGACGTCCATATTGATACACCGGCCCATATTGAACTTCCATGTCATGCATCGAAAACGACAAAGTTATTTCAATTTTTATGTGTTATCCTGCTTACAAAATGAAATTGTAAGGGATACCTATACATCAATTAATTTTGAAGTATTTAGTATGTGAAATTTGGTTTCGTCTATCGTTCCCATGATTTCGAACTATTGAGACTCGTCGATAATTGGAAACTTGTGACATTGTCGTTGGGAGATTTCAAACTATTGAGGTCTTTGTCGGCAAGGTTGGGAGATTTTGAACTATTGAGGTATGCGTAGTGGTTACGCATATACATGCGAAATAAACTATCCCACGTCAGAACATCTACGCAAGCCGATGCGTATGTCCCTGGCAGAATGTCCCTGTCCCAGTTCAATAGGGGCACTCGATAGTGTGTCTTCTGAACCGCTACGCATTCGAGGAGAGGCGGAAGGTTATGCGGAATTCGATGTCTATGTTTTGGTGTTTACAATCAGTTGAGAAAAACCAAATAGCAGAACAAACGAACTACATATAGATACCAATTGATATACAAGACTATCGCATAGTAAATTAGCGCAACTTCAATACGCTGCTTGGAGGTAAATGAACAATCGACGGATTATATGACTAACAATATGATATGGAACACGTTGTCGCAACATATTCCATATTCTGATGGGGGACAAGCCATTCGTCACCGTTACGCACTCAAATGTGAGTACCAACGAGATGCCTTCTTTGTTCAAATACCCGAAGAATCGACCACATGGGCAGATCGACCTAATCCCCATGAGACGAGAGTTGGAGGTTACCCAACCGACGGTGCATTTTCATCATCCCTACCAAAGTGCTTCCATGATCTTTACTTTTGTTGATGTAGTACTGAACTACATTCACATGCGTATATGAACATATGCTAATGAGGAATGTTGATGTATTTATACTGATAGATGTATGTGACCTTACCATGAAGTGGAAAATGACGTCCATATCCGCAATCGTACGCGGAGGTATGCATTGTAATTAGGTGCTGTGCCGGGGGAGTAGTACGCATGTCGATGCGGAGAAACACGCGTGCGACCGCGTATATGTCCGCATAATGTTGCGTAGCTCACCTCGTACGTATGCATGTTTATGCATATGTATCCGCTATAAATAGAGTACGTCGGGGTCCGGAAGTTGCACCCATCTTTCAAAATGGGCGTTTGTTGCTCGTTTGCAAAGATTGTTGTTTCATACTCGTACGAATTGTTTCATTCATACACGAAGGTGGAGAAGGATCGGTAAAACACTTTGATTGAAATAAAAGAAAACTCTCGTCTGTCAGGAAATGAATCTACTCGACCGGGAGCTGCAATAATTATTCTTCTTTTGCAATGACATTGCTGTTTCCGTCACAATTGACTCTATGTATAAACCTACTGGTTCTCCATCCGTCATGTCCATTGCATTACTATTACGTTGTATGAAATCTACATTGTAACAATAGTGAAACCAAATGATCATATATAACTTCTATTCGATATTGTACTTTACATTCCATATGATGGTTGTAGAACAACAATGTAAGCGTATACACGAAATTCAGTAACCACCAAATTGTGTAGTTTAAGAATTATTGACAATCTTTTTTTTTATTTTAAAGGTAAATTATATTAATATAATATAATTTTTACATAAGAGAGAACTAAGAGGGGGAGGGGAAGAGCACCTCTAGCTTAGTCGGAGACATAAACTAGAGGTACCGTACAATAGGTCCTACCCAAGGGTTGTAAACCCAGGAGTAAGGACAGAAGCAATAGACCGAGGCTTGCAAGCCTCGTATAACCACCATCCAAACTACATAGCAATTATCCTAAAGATGCATGAACTACTCCTAACCACCAACCAATGTACTCCATAACCAAAATGCAACCAACTACAAACCAAAAGATGCATGCAAGCATCCCATGTGACATCCAAAATCATGACCGAAATAATTTAAATCTTAAGCTAATACCATAAGCCTAGATATCATCTAATACGACCATTCAAGGAAATAAGTCGCCGGTGCGGCAAGGGGCAGCGTGGTGAGAACTCGGACGTGGTGGGGGCTGGTCATAATTAACGTATAGTAGCAGGGCTGGAGGGCAATCATGTGGCACCTTATCTTCACACCTAATACGATGGCCTGATGTGGATCCAAGATGTAATGTAGCTCCCCGCTAGGAATGAGGATCACCCGAGTCGATCAGTAGAGATGTAGCAAATCGAGCTGAAGCTTAGACAGTAAGATCCTTACTCAAATGGCTATTCAAACACACAAATTGGGAAAGATGGAGATGAATCAAAGGCTGATCAGGAGAGCTACAATTAGCACTAACAACTTACACAGACAATGAACGGACAGGGGAAGCGGGAAGGAGAGTGCCTCCTGAGGTGATCGGAAAGGGTCGAGGAAGCCGACGACTCTCAAAACTGCACCTTTAACGAGGAACATGTAGAGAGAAGAGCAGCTAGGAGCAAAGGACGACACTCAGAACAGTAGGCTTGGGACAACAAACGATGGGAGGAGGGGCTAATATGCAGACCCTTCAACGACCTGTGCTACGATCGACTCTCAAAATGGAATCGATGGGCGTCACCGGAGAAAGGTCAGGAACAGGCAAAGGAAACCACGTAGAGGGCTGAGAGGGAAGGAAGAACGACAAAAGAAGACTCTCAAAACAATTGGGAGGCCCAAAACAACCCGAAACCTTAGAGAAGGGGTGAAACAGAAGCTATCCCTTTTCAATAGACCAGTAGAAGGAAGGGGACAAACAGGTTAGGGACAAGAGCTCGGTGCACGAGTCCGACTCTCAAACCGATAAACAGATCAATCAGACCAAGGGAAGCGAAAGGGGGAGAAGGAGAGTGGAGGGCGGAACCTGGACTTTTGAGGGGATTTTAGGCGACGGGCATGATTTGAGAAACAACAAAGGAAAGCGAAAGAGAGAGATTCAGGTCAACGGAAGACATACCTATTCAAGCGAGGAACCAAAGAAGGGGCTTTTGTTAGATGGGGAACCGGATCTTGCGTGTAACCTTAGGGATCTGATAGATCCGGCAATATGAAGGCGAAAAAAGGTGGTGGCGTCTCTAGATAAGCTCCGGCGAGCTCTGGATCTGAAAATAAAACGCCTAGGAGAACAGTTGTAGGTATGGACAAGGGAGTGGATGGGAGGTTGGAGCACAGTGTTTGGGGCAATATGCGGGAAGAGGAAGATGGAGGGTAGTGGGAGAGACGTCGATGGGGAGGAGGAGCCTCCGACCACCGCCTGAGGCGTTGCGGATCTGGTTTTCCTTTCAGCGCTAGCAGAATATTGAATGGAGGACAATTTTTTTTTATGGCGTTGCTTTTCTGGATTATGTGCGATAATGAGGGAAAATATAATCCAAAAGGATGGGATATGGGTCTATGGGGCCGCCAGTCACTAAGAGAGGTGAGGGCCGCCGGAAACCATGGTGGTTCTATGGGAAGAAGCCGACAGCACAAGGGGAGAAGCAGGATGGGGGTTTCCCTCCTTGAGAGTTTCTCTCTCTGACTTTCCGGTTGGCCAGCCGGGTCGATTTATATTATTTACACTCTATCGCACTAACTGCCAACTTCGTCGTAGATACGTACATGCGAGTGACCAAGAACTGCATACCAGTCTTCTCTCGTTAGTTGAACAATCGACGAATAGGCAACTTCAATCTGGTACTTGTTCAACTCACTTCATAATCAATACATGTTCGACCCTACGACAATGGGACGACAAGTGGAATTTACAAGACTGGCAGTGTCTTGTCTCCTCCTAACTCCAAAGTGCTTCCGTGCTCTTTAGTTCTGTTGTAACTTTACAAAAGAGAATGTGGAAGTGCAATACATTTAAATGATTGTAGCAAAAATATTAACAGAATGCATGGGGATGTATATATACTTGTCCGCATTGTATTGCGCTATTTGATGCGGATCAACTGCCGTTTGTGCCGATCTGCCACCGTTACGCATGACGATGCGTAAAGGATTCATAGGACGGCCTCACGAGACAACCAGGCCCTGTCCTGGCCTGCAGTTTCTGTCCGCCCAATAGATCCGCATTACGATGCATAACTATGATAGCAAGTTCCCAAGCATGCGCTAGTCCGGTACGGGGCCTGCAGTGTCTGTCGACCGTACAACTACGCATTCTGATGCGTATCATGTGAAGTTGGGGGGAACCCGGTTTCGATGCAAGCGGGCCCTACCGTGCAGTTTCGGTCACCACGTACTCATACGCATGAGGATGCGTAGCCACTTGAGAAGTGACCACAAACAATGCACCCGACCCTCACTTGTTATGCAATCATGAACCCATTTGATCACCCCAGGAAAACTACGACACCGTAGAGAACGACGTGAACTAATACATTACGTTAACTGACCATAACTATTGTTCGTACATTATTAATCGAAAAATGGAGGACCTCCGCAGGTGTCGTAAAGAATACGTACTACTCACAAAGGAAGACCATTTTCCTTATATCGCATTATAATCGAAGTGCTTCATCGACCGTCACAAAACTTTTTAAAGACTTCGTAACATCTTTCATGGAGAAACTTAGGGAAATGAAATGCTACATGAAAGAACAATGAATACAATAAGACTACCACAACTGTGTATTCGTATATAAATGGCATGGGAGGCCCCTACATGCTACGCATGTAAGTGCACAGCTACATATGAGAATGGAAACAATGACAGAAAAAAATACAGAATGACCACTTCATATGTGTAGTAAGGTCGTGGGTTCCAACATTGTGTTCGAACCTCTCGAGGTTACCTAGGTCCCAGGTTCGAGCGTTGGCATGGATAGAGTTCGAGTGAGCACATTCACTCGCGTTTCGGCCGGCCATGACGGGATTGACGCAGAGCAGACAACTTGACCCTCTCGAGGTGACCGTGGAATTCCATGACTCCGCCCTACCAGTCCATGATCGAGTCGATCATGGATCATTGCTGAGGCAAACGCCGCATCATTGCGGAGGCAAACGTCGCATGCTCGAGATAGTGTTGGGCCCCTCCGTCAACGTCTCGTCCCGTCATTTCCATGGAGTGTGTTGCACGAAACCCTAACCAAATGTAAAATAAACAATTGTCTTCAAAGTGCTTCCATGACCCTTAAATAACTTATATTTGGGGATTATGCTCCCTATTGAACCCTTGAAAATAACCCATTGGCCCGAACATGTCCCGAACCTATCATACCGACAATGGCTCAGTGCTTAACAACAAAATAGTCCGGTATTTATAATGGGGGAGCAATATTTCGTTAACATGGACTACGTGCGGATACAACCGCAAGTGGGTGCGTAGACAGACGCATAAAGATGGGTATCATTCTGCGATATGTTGCGTACATATAGCAACCTTTCCCGTTCACCGGACATTGGCGAGAGGTAGCCGCCCGAATGTTCCACAACCGGGTGCGGACCTATACCGCATTACCCGATTTGATCAAACCAGGAAATCTACGACACCGTAGAAAATGACGTAAATTACTATTTTACGTGAACTGATCATAACTATTGTGCAACCACATCATACTTAACACTATATCAATGTTACTATTTTAAGTGAACTTTACATCGTCATTGTCACAATTTAGAGAATGACCGCTCTCAATCTTCTCTGTCCTAGAAGTGTGCTTGCACGTACATTAACAATCGGAAAATGGAAGACCACCGTAGGCGTCGTTAAGAATACGTACTACTCACAAAGCGAGATAATTTTTCTGCTTTGTACAACTTCGTCATATCTTGATAGCGAAACTTGGGGAAATAAAATGCTACATGAAAGAACAATGCATACAATAACAATACGACATTTGTGTATACGTTTACATACGAAAAGTTCGAGGGTGCGGGGTTAGACGCCAGAGGAGGCATCTACAAAGATTACGCACTTTCATACGTACCAGCTGCATAGGAGGATGCGTAGCTACTACGCATGTAATTGTGCAGCTATTCCCCAAAATTTAGTCGTCTGGGACACATTGTCTCAACGTGTCCCCTACTGTGAAGGAGAAAGAGCCAGTCGTCAGCGGTACGCACTAACATGTTAGTGCTCCACAGGCTATCTCGCTTCTTCCAGCACCCGAAGACTCCACCACATCTACCGGTCGAACCAACCCCGACAGGGCGAGAGTTTGAGGTTACACAACCGAAGGTGTATTTTCATCGTCCCTAACTCAAAGAGCTTCCATGATCTTTACCTTCGACAGTGTGACTGTAGAAGGTGAGAGAATATAGCAGTGTTGTGTGGTACATGTGAGTGACTGTTAGACCATATGCTCAGAATGAATGTCGATGCATTTATATAGAGAGAAGGGACCCATGACGAAGCGGAGATATCCGCAGCACAATCTGCACATATGCGCGACTACATGCGTATGATTCCGCAATAGACCGCGTAGAGTTCCGCAAGGGTAACCAAAGGTGTCAGCATGTGGATCTATCCGCTTCGAAATGCGGATTCATCCGCACCCCACCACGTGGACATACGCGGTATCTCGCGGAACGCGGGCCATCGCGCCCGATCCCCTATAAATACTTCCACTTCACACCCCATTTCGGTGCACCCTCCACATTCTATCTCACCACTTTCTTTCTTCTATCGTCGTTTGTGGATGCCCGTAAACTATCAAAGTGCTTCCGTGATCTTTATGTAATCTGTATGAAGATTACGCGAAGATCATGAAATAATTTGATAGATTATCCGGTTATCCAAGTGACCAACTTTATCGGCGGTTTTCATACAAGTCAAATTATTCATTCCGAATTGGTGTACGTTGTCGAATATCAATATATTATCAAAGTGTTTCACCGATCTTTTGTTACAGTTCCTACGAATTTAAGTAAAGATCGATCAACATTTTGATGACATATCCGATTATTCGTTCCAAATATCATCAATTCTATTTATATGGTTGCATTGCGTCCACCACATTGCCTATCTACGTATCAGATACAAACTTTGTTCGTTTACAGTTCCTACAAATTTAAGTAAAGATCGGTCAATATTTTTATGACATACCGATTATTCATTCCAAACAGTGGCGGAACTACTTGGAGGCCAGGGATGGCCCTGGCCCACACAATTTTTTTGTAACATATATGTAATTATATATTTAGTATTATTTATATAGGTAATTATATATGATCTGAATTGATAAATAGATAGATAGGTGGCGTAAAGCCAAGGAGTTACAAAATGACGCAAGACCGAACATGGATCTTACGGTAAAATACACAATTTTCTACCCACAAATTATATCTTTCAAATTCCTTCCACAAAAGTCAAACTCTAGGGTAATTATATATGATATTAATAGTGAAAGAGTAAAATAATAAATAATTTATTTGTTAAAGCCTAAATAGTAACCACTTTAATTTAGAGATTAGAGATTTAAGCCTTCATACCTATAGATTGGGAAAAATTTTGTATCAATGTTTTTTTAAAATTAAACACTTAAACTAACATTTTATAGTTTTTTCAATACATTTTTATGATAAACAAACAATATTTTTTCAACCATCCCTTTCAACAGGGACCTTTGTACCATCATCCGTCAGGATGATCCAGGGAGTGAATTGCATCTGATGTAATTCTCCCTAATGTTTGCCTACTGTAAAAAAAAAACAATATTTTTTCAATAAATTTTTAGTATGCCTGCAATTTTTGTTTTTACCAATTTTTTGAAAGAAATTAAACATGTAAACTATAATTTTATAGGTTTCTAAAAAAAATTATTTTTGAAACACTTTTTATTTATGATAAAAAAAATCCACATTTTTTAAGTATATCCCCATTTTTTTTTCTATTTTTCATAAAGAAATTGCATATTTAAACTACAAATTTATTGCCTTTTAATATTTTTTAAAAAAAAATTGTGCTTGATAAACAAAAAAAAATGTAAAATTTCGGCCCCCTCGTTACCGGGAGTCTAGTTCTGCCACTGATTCCAAATATCATGAATTCTATTTATATGGTTGCATTGCGTCCACCACATCGCCTATCTCCGTATCAGATACAAACTTTGTTCGTTTGCGACCTATTATGAATACCTGTGAACTATCATACTAATGTTTTATTATCTTTATTTTGTCTCCTCCATTATTAGTGTAAGTTAGTCAATACACGTTGGTTATTCGTGGATTACACTACCATAACAGTGTTTTTCATCTATCCAATACTAACATCTCCATACAGTTGTTAAAGTTCTATGAAAAAATTGATAACATATGTGCTTAGTTGTTTGAACAGTTTGTATTAATGCGTGCTATAGTGCAAATATTTACTTTGCGATGTTTTGCAGTGTTCACTCCCACGCGGGTTGTTACAATATATTATCAAAGTGTTTACCCAATATATGTCTACTATTTTGCACAATATGGCGAACCCACTTTAATAACATATATTGACATACAAAGAAAACAACGATTACAAAATACCGATCAACTTTGGACATTTTATAAAATCCTTATAGTTATTCAGAATCAATCGCCGGAACGATATTCACCATTGACATTCTGCACCAGTGTTACTAACATGTTGTACCAGTGTAACATATTCAACATTCGTCGTCTAATAGAAAGGCAGCACGTTGCGGACCGTTTGAGTTGCTCAAATTTGAAATTGGCCAATTGCCAACGGCCAGATTCGTTACGCACGATGATGCGTTACAGCACGCGCTTTCGCAATGGTCGACTTCCCTCCACACCGTCATGTGGAGAATGGCCAATGTTGCGTACCGCCTCCGCGAGGCTCCATTGTTCTGCTTTTTGTTGCAAAATTTTACGCAACCTGCTCCGTAGTGCATTCCCAGAATTACGCGATGGGTTGGGTAACTAGACGCGCCTTTCAACGGTCCTGTCACATCATGTGGGCCCCTTATCACGTGTCGGTACTCTCCGCAAGACGTTGCGGAGTAATTATGCCCACTGACAAATACTATAATTGTCGATTACAGATGACAGCAAATAGTAAGCGTCGCTTAGTTCCCGAATCCTTGAACCCTTTCCCTCCTCGTCTCTCAAATCCTTTCCCCCTTCATCTCCTCTTGGCTTTGCGTTGCCATGTCGAGTTCTTCTGCCGATCCGGTCGAATGCATTTCCGTCGATGACGTACCAATAGAACAGTTATCCGTCGACGAGGTATGCATCGTTTCCTACCATTTTCATCACATTTACAAAAAAAAAAATTGTTATTCTCCCTCTAACATATGCACGCAACTCACAAAATTGAATAGGACGCATACGTTAACGCCTCAGAACAAATGTCGGATTTCACAGATATTTTTACAACCAACCGGGAGTGGACAAATCGCGACGAGATGGTTCGGATATTCCAAGACACAACCGCTACCCATCTGAAAATGGTGCTAGTGATCAAGAGATCGTGGCCGTCAACCGATCGGCTCCTCGGTAGCGTACTCCTCGCGTGTGAAAAATTCGGCATCTATGAGCCAAGAAAGAAGGGGAGAGAACGTAGGGAGCACGGCGAGGCAACGAAGAAAGGTAACACGAAACTCACAAACTCTCCATTCTCTTTAATGGGTCGGGAATTCGAACGTGGAAAGTGGCACATGTACGTTTTATCTGGAACGCACAACCACGACCTTCCAGATATTCTACTAGGTCACGCCTACCGTGGGCGTATCCACCCGCATGCATTGGAGGTCGTGAAGTTGTTATCGTCGCATGGGACACCCCCAAAGCCAATATACTCGTTGTTGTACTCAGAAGAGGGATGTGTTACATCACGACGTCAGTTGTATAACGCCAAGGCCAAGCTTAAGTCTAAGGCTCGAGGTGACAAGACCATAACCCAAGATGTTCTACACCAGATGAAGGCCAAGCGGTACTTCTACGTTGTAAGGAGGAAGCCTGACTCCGACGTGGTAGGAGGTCTTTTCTTCACCCACCCGGACGCCCTGCATTTGCTGAAACTATTTCCGTATGTCGTCGAAATCGACAGTACGTACAAAACCAACCAGTACGTCTTCATGTCATTCCCTTTAACCGTTGTTCTCTTTGCAAATTGTTCCAAATTTCATCCAATATTTGTCGCCTGAGTTTCACCTCATATTTTTTTTAATGCCACATCTGAAGGTACAAAATGCCCTTGGTTGAGGTCATCGGCTTCACATGCATGGGGATGAACTTCAGCATAACTTTCGCTTTCCTCTGCGATGAGACCACGGAGTCTTACACTTGGGCCCTCAACCATCTCCGCTTCCTCTACGGAGACAAGACACCGGAGGCTATCATCACTGACAGGGAGCTTGGTCTACTTGGTGCGAACGCCGCTTCCTTCCCCACAGTAAACCATATATGCTGGGTCCACAAACTGCGGGTGTGCGAGCAAGCGACCTTCGAACGGACGTACGACTTAGAAACAGCGCAAAAGTTCAAGAACGACTGTAGAGCTGTGTTCGAGTCGAGATCCCCCGAGTCGTACGAGTCGCGGCGACGGTGTATATATGCCAAGTGGAACCACATCCCCGGATTGATGCAGTACCTCTCCTCCACGTGGCTCCTGCATCACCGAAACAAAATTGCCAGAGATTGGGTGGACACCAGCCTTCACTTAGGAATGAGGACCAAAAATAGGTTTTACTTTCAATGCCCTCCTCAATCCATACCTTTACGTTTTCACGTATATATTTTATGCTAAGCTGGACAAAATGGAATTTTCATTTCAGGGTCGAGTCCGCACACTCAGCACTGAAAAACGTGTTGCAGTCCCCCGTAGGAGACTTCGGTTGCGTGTTTGCAGCCATCGACTTATTGATGAAGGATCAAATTTTAGAGGTCAGAGGGTCACTAAACAGGGACTGCAACACGTGGTGCACCGGCATGCACAACGTTGACATTTTTTGTCGGGTCCGAGATAGGATCTCCACGCATTGCTACGACCTCCTCAACCCACTATACCAGAAGGTTAAAGACACTCCACCGACCCAAGAATGCACCAACCAGTTTTAGAGAGTGACGTACGGGATACCATGTACTCACGACATATATCGGTGCATGCAAGATAGTACGCCTATTATGCCAAGCCAGATTCACACGTTTTGGAAGCAGTTTGATTGGAAGGGCATTCAGTAGGACTCATCGTCGGACTCCGTCCCCATTACTGAGGCTCGGATCGCCATCAATGACTTCTTGCAAAGGTACCAACGCGGTGAAGTGCCCGATGGCGAGTTGGCTAGAGTGGCAACTACGTTGGCGGACGGCCAGTTCCCTGCTACCACCAACCTAGTTCCACCCAATCCCCCCGAGCTATCGAGGGGCAGACCTCGGAGACGAGGGCGCCGTAACCCCTGTCAAACTAACCCGTTGGCATGGGAGAGAACGCAATCGACTGAACGGCGCCGCCAAGAGCGGCCACAGGCACCGCATCCACGCAGAAGAGGTCGCGGCCTCTTCCGCCCACGAATGGATGACTACATTTTTAAATGTATCTTCACCGGCCCCATTGCCGACCGAGAGTACTGGATGGAGTGTCCTATGATGGGTTTCGTCTTCGCCACAAGATTCCAGACGCCCTTGGTCATCCTCAGCAGAAACTATCCGATGCTTCTACTCCCTCTCGATGCACGGGACCTTCCCCCACAGAAAGCAAACTTGGCAACCACAAATACTGACGTATTCATTTTACTCTTTTCACAGGTATGGTTGTGTGACGACTCAATTCTCCCACCCATATACCCTGAGTGATATCGGCACCGATAACAGAGCGTTGTTGGATGGGATCAACCATTTATAGTAAAAATCAACCAATACCGTCCATTCCGACTTCGAGATGGACCCTCTGTTCTACCTGTGATTTTCCGATGTGTTACTCGTGTCACTGTCTTTTGTTTATTACAACTACAGATCAAAACACTTATTCCGAGGAGTATTTATGACTTTCTATGAATGTGTCACGTTCTCAACGAAGTATTCTTTCAACAACATAACTAAATCTATTATACCAAGCTTAAGGTAAGGAGTAAAATGTTTGTCATACGGCAAACCACTGCTGACTTGTAAACAGTAAACCCTAGTTCCGCAACCGTTTGCGTAATAACACCGTATATCGAACCACCGCTTACCATAAGACGTTGTTTGGCAGACTTCTGGAACAATTCCCCTAGTTACGCAACCTTATGCGTAATAACACTGTACCAAACACCGTGTTTGGCTTGACGCCCGCCGAGTTACGCAATTTGTTGCGTACCAAGTTCCGCAGCTTGATGCGAAGATTAGCGGTGTATCCAGTAAAAATTAGCGGTGTATTCCCTATGAAATTTCTAAGCACATGATTCATTAAGCGCATAAAAGTACTTGGAGCATTAGTTAAACCAAAAGGCATAACCAACCACTCATATAAACCAAACTTAGTCTTAAATGCTGTTTTCCATTCACCGCCTTCCTTCGTTCTAATTTGATGATAACCGCTCTTAAGATCTATTTTCCAAAATATAGATGCTCCATGTAATTCATCTAGCATATCATATAAGCGTGGAATAGGATGACGATATTTTACAGTTATATTATTAATAGCCCTACAATCTACACACATTCTCCATGATCCATCTATCTTAGGGACTAATAATACAGGCACAACACAAGGACTTAAGCTTTTTCTAATATATCCATTATCCAATAGTTCCTGGACTTGGGATTGGACCTCTTGGGTCTCAGTGGGATTCGTACAGTACGTAGGCCTATTAGGCAAAGAAGCCCCTGGAATAAGATCAATTTGATGCTCAATTCCACGAATAGGGGGTAGACCTGGTGGTATGTCATCGGGAAATACATCCTTATACTCTTCAAGAAGAGATAGAATGCGAGGAGGGAGGGTAGCTCGAAGCTCCTTACTCAACATGTTTAACCCTTTGTATAGGAGCATGAGGGTTGTTTCCCCATCCACAAACTCGTCTAAATATGCATTCTTGGAAGCCAACAGTACATCCTTAGGCCGAGAATGGGAAGCCACTTGGCTCGACTGAGCCTCCCTATCTAACTTACCTTTACTTACCTTGCGCTTCTCAATCCCATCAGCCACTTGTGTAGGCGTCGTTGGCTTGAGAACAACGTTCTTTCCCAGAAAAGTAAAGGAGTAGCGATTAGTAAGCCCATCATGTAAGACCTTACGATCAGATTGTCAAGGACGACCTAATAAAATATAACAAGCTTGCATATGCATAATATCACATAAAACATCATCTTCATAATGTCCCAATTTAAAATGCACCTTAACTTGTCTATTTACTTTTAGGTTTCCACAGTCATTCATCATATGCAATTTATAAGGTCTAGGGTGTTGAACAGTAGAAAGTTGCAATTTGTCAGCCATTTCTTGATTAGCTAAATTACAGCAACTTCCTCCATCAATGATCACATTAACAACCTTTCCTTTAATTAAACAGCGAGTATAAAACAAGTTTTAACGTTGATTGTCATCACAGGGAGTAGGAACAACCCTTAAAACTCTTCTACCAATCAAAGATTCACCATGCTCATATTCAACACAATCATCATCATCATAATCTAAAAGGTTAAGGTTTTGATCATTATCATCATTAGCATGCTCATCATGTTCATCAAAAGAATTTTCATATTCATATTCTCCTAGGTGATTAATCATGAGAGTTTTCTTGTTAGGGCAATCTTTCAAATAATGACCTCTACCTTGGCATTTAAAGCATACAATGTCCCTAGATCTAGTGGTAGAAGGGTTAGGATTACTCTCTTTGGGGCCAGTAGATACCCCAGACGATTCTCGTCCGTACATAGGCGTCTTTCTTTTGTCGATGGACTGCTAAGGGGCTCGGCTTTCTCCTCTCCCTTACAGCTGGCTCGATCGATCACGTGAACCACCATCACCACACTATCGGGGCTGCTGGGGCCGAGATTGGCTCACCCTGGTTGCTGCCCATTCGAATTCCAACCACCTTGGCTCCTATATCTCGCTCCTGTTTCAACCTTTATTGCTAAATGTAAAAGCTCAATAGGCGTCGAATAAGGAAAGAAATCAATTTCATGAGCTAAGGCGGGATGCAAAATTCTAAGAAACCTAGAAATCAAGATATATATGAGAGAATGAATTAAACAAGACCAAGATTGCACTCAAAAGGTTCAAGAGCAATCGACTAAGACTCTAGAGTACTCGACAATCAGAGGCAAGGACTCGACACACACAATTGAACACTCAGCAAGGGTTGCAGTACTCGACACAAGCAAGAGAGACACTCGACAATGGAAAAAATCAACTCGATGTAGACAAAAGAGCACTCGCTCAGCGAGAGCAAGTACTCGACAACAATCACAAAGCACTCGACAGAACCAATAATACACAAGGAGTACTCGAAATCAAGAGAAAGTACTCGACAACAATGAAGAATAAAAGAAAATAAAGGAAAACAAGGGAAAAGTTTGGAAATTTACCTCTTTTGATTTGAAACCTTAAGTTAGGATGTTGTAGTTGCAAGGTAGGGTTTCAAAATTTGTGTTTTGTGGAGGTATGTGTTTGGTAGAAGGGCTGTCAACTAGGGCTTTCAAAATCATCAAATTTTGGTCCTTTGGAGCTTTCTTGCACTAGATCAACAATCTTTTTTTTTTTACTTACTTTTTCCCCTAGTGAATTTTATCCTTTTAGGTCCAAGTTCAATCTTTTTTTTTTTTGTAGTTCTTCGAACTGATTTTTTTTTTTAACTAATGCAAGAAAGACTCAAAATTACGTAGAGGACTCGAAAGTATGACTAGATAGGTGAAAGAAATAAAATTTAAGCTCTAATGAATAGATGTAGACAACCTTTGATTAAATTTGGTAAGTGGATCTATCTAAGCCTTTCAAGATATATGATAGATATAATATGGAATTAATCTACCATAAAAATCTGATTTTTAATAAGGCGAAAATAGATGGCACAAGATAGATCGAAGATAGAGCAAAAGATCCAGAGTTAGAAAAGTAACAAACTAGGGTTCTTGTGGTGTGAAGGACTCGGTCAAGCTCGACCTATAGGGACAAAAGGCTGCCATCGACTAGAGTGTACACAAATGGGTGCGCACACGGCTTGGTCGACTACAATGGTCTCGACTAGGCTTTGTGTTTGGGCTAAGCAACCACAACAATCACAAACAAGAAATGTTAGTGCAATAATCAATTCAAGAATGCAAGAAGTAAAAGACCAAAACAAGAAAAGACTCTATTTTTGTGGGTTTTTGTGTTTATGAAAAGAAAAGACACAACTTTCATGTCAGAAACCAAAGCTCTGATACCAATTTGATACGGGGTAAGTCGTAGGATGGCCCGATCTTCGACAATCAAACAAGAAACTCAAGAGCGGAGGCAAGAACTAAACAAGACTCAACAAGAAGCAAAGAACGTAGCAAAGAAGACTCAAGAAAACGCAAGAACTCGACCAAGAAGATCAAGATCTATCAAGACTCGACGCAAGAAACAATAAAGACTCGAAATTGATAATAAAGACACGACTGATAAGGACTGAGTCGATATATATAGAACAAGATGAAGACCACATGCCTCCGTAGAGGGTAGGAACCAACACCAATGACTATATAACCCACCTCTACAACCATACACAACCAAGCGGACAACTTGGAGGCACAAGGAGGGGGCTCGTGGATACCAGGTTCACCAAGTCTTGCGAAGTTGATGAACACAAAGCAAACCAAGCTGAGATCAATACCAATTTGCAATCGATGAGCTCCGCTACGAATCGATCAACTTGCACTCAATGTGTTTCACACAAGTTTGAGAAATTCTGCATTCAATTAAACGTGCTTGTTCTACAATGTGGTGATCGGCATATATAGCCCTAGGAAGGCTGATTGGGCCAAAAATATCTAAAGAACAACTTAAAATAATTAATTAAAATAACCCCTAAAGTTTCCTAAAATAACTTAAGTAAAGAAATACTAAAAATAGTAATAACATAAGGAGTTCCAACACTTAGTAAGAATCGGCTTGAACATGTGTAAAGAGATTCAACCTCTTCTTGTATTCCAATGCACATGTAAGTCTTCAATGTTGGCTCTGGGAGTTGAATTGTGCTCGAGAACAATGTGTGACTCACAAACATGAATGGGTCTCTTTGAAGCTTCTTAGCTCGGGCTCGAGTCGTAGGTCCTTCTCCAAGTATGATAGGTGTGTCTCGAGTTGTAGAAGATGGTCCTGCATCACAACCCTTTTACTCATAGTGGTTCAACCCTTTTACTCATGAGGTTTAACCCTTTCACTCTTAGTGGTTCAGCCCTTTTACTTATATAGTGGGTCAGCCCTTCTACTCTTAGTGGTTCAACCCTTTTACTCGTGTGGTTCAACCCTTTTACTCTTAGTGGTTCCACCCTTTTACTTATAGTGGTTCAACCCTTTTACTCATATTGGTTCAACCCTATAAAGAAGTGGTTCATGAAGCTACAAAGAAGTGGTTCATGAACCTATATAGAAGTGGTTCATGAACCTATAAAAAAAAAGTGGTTTATGAACTTAAAAAGAAGTGGTTAATGAAGTTATAAATAAGTGGTTCATAGAGCTTTAAGAAGTGGTTTATGAAGTTATAAAGAAGTGGTTCATAAAGTTATCAAGAAGTGGTTCATTAAGTTATAAAGAAGTGGTTCATGAAATTTTCATTCTTCTTTCATTTTCTTTTAATGCTTACTTTTTTTAATTATTTAATTAATTATTTTTTAAAATAAAATGGTTCATGAACCAATAATATTTACTTTGTGAACCACTTCTATTTATATGTGCCGACCCACTTGGTTTAAAACCCTGAACCACTTAGTATAAAAACCATGAACCACTTGATATTAAAACCCTCAACCACTTGGTATAAAAACCCTGAATCACTTGGAATAAATCCTGAACCACTTGGTATTAAAACCCTGAAACACTTGGTATAAAAACCCTGAACCACTCGGAATTCTGAGATCTCCTGACGAAATTCTAGAAACGTTCATTCGGGATCTGGGAGGAGACCCTGTCTTCCTTCGGTTCTAGCATCGATGGCTTGAAAGTGATAAGCTAGCCTCTGTGAGCTCGATCGAGCGGTGAAGCGCGAGTGTCAACGACTTGGAAGATGGAGCCGAGCAAGAGGGTGAGGAAGGTGAATCAGACGAAGGAGGAGACGAGATGGGATGGCAGTCGAGAAGGAGTGTGGGCAGTGGAGAGAGGGAGAACGACACATATGGTTTTTAATTATTTTGCCCTTGTTAATTGTGTTTATTAGGTGATATTCAACACATATGCAAAGTCTATTTTGGTAATTTCAATCTCATTTTATCAAATCCCTTTTTTACCCTTAGAAGTTTGAATTTAAAAATATTAATTTTTTTATTTCCATATCCTTTTATGTCTTTTCAAAACTACATATAACTTTTAATACTATTTCAAAATCACCACATTTTATGTTTTTCATTAACCTATCCAAATTATATCTTTATAAAATACCTTAATTTATATTCTTCATTAAACTACCCAATTTATAACTTTTCAATTTTTTAAAACACCATCCATATTTACAATTTATTCACTTTTATAGTATTTAATTTGTGAAACTGCCCAAATTATAACTTTTATGAAAATTTTAATATATATATACATGTGTGTGTGTACTACTTCATATAATGGTGTGAGAAGCTTAAATGAACATATACAATTTGTTTAAAATGTTGGCTTTGACCTAAATTGTTATGTCTACTTTTGTCTCTTCATTAAAAAAATTCAAATGTCCTTTTTTCCCATCAAAGTTTGAATTTAAAACTTCTATTTCCAAAATTAGATTAAAAAATATCCATTTTATAAATTATAAAAAATATAAAGTGGCTTTGACCTAAATTGTTATGTCTACTTTTGTCTCTTCATTAAAAAAATTCAAATGTCTCTTTTTCCCATCAAAGTTTGAATTTAAAACAATTAGATTAAAAAATATCCATTTTATAAATTATAAAAAAATATAAAGTGGATTGCAAAAAATACTATTATAAAACATCAAAAAAGTGTAAAAGTAAAAAGTTATGGAAAATTTTAATATTTTAAAATTACAACTATTTAGGAAATACATGTCATTTGATTGAAAAAAATGACCAAAAACACAAACATTGTTTCAACTTTATACATATTAGATTCTATAGCTTTCGTTCTTTTAATAATTTGCATTGCATTTGAGGTTTTTTTTTTTGACAAACTATGTCAATTGAGATTATTCTGCCATTTCAATTGATTACTTATTCCTGATTTATGGTACAACTGATTGATGAAATTAAAATTTTTTTTTTTTTAAATATTGATTTATTGTAAAATATAACAATAAGGGGAAAATAAGAGATTGATTCTATTCAATTTGTACGTTTTGGGGAATCACCAAATACAATATATAGAAGTAACTTCCTTAGGCTCCAAGAACGAGATCCTAACTAAAAGATAAAACTTATCTAAGTAATCTTTTACATCCACAAATAATATATATTATAACACTCCCCCTTGGATGTACATTCTTTATTCCGCTGACTGCCTCGTTAAAAACCTAGCTAGGAAAACCCAATGGGACAAAACCATATCTTAGGGAAAAAAAAAGTGCAGCCTCGTACGCTCTGGTGGTACCGCCTCGTTAAAAACCTTGTCAGGAAAAACCCTATGGGTCAAAAACCTGATCGAAGGGAAAAAGAGTGCGATGCGTACATTTCTCCCCCTCATGTAAGCTTATTTCTCTTCAAGATGCGCATTCCCATCTTGTATATGAAACCTTGGAATGCTTTCGCGGGCAATGATTTGGTAAACAAATCTGCTATGTTGTCACTTGATCGAACTTGTTGCACATCAATCACACCCTTTGATTGAAGCTCGTGAGTGGAGAAAAGCTTCGGAGATATGTGCTTGGTTCTATCTCCTTTGATGTATCCTTCCCTGATCTGGGCAATGCAAGCTGCATTATCTTCATATATCACCGTTGGCCTAGGCATACTCGACTTCAATCCGCATGATGCTTGAATATGATTGATAAATGATCTTAACCATACACATTCTCTACCAGCTTCATATAAAGCAATCAACTCCACATGGTTTGATGATGTGGCTACTAGACTCTGCTTTGTTGAACGCCATGAAATAGCCGTTCCACCAAACATAAACACGTACCCTGTTTGTGACACAACTTTGTGTGGATCGGACAAGTAACCTACATCAGAATAACCCACTAAACCTGCATTTTGTGAAAGATTAGATCTTTGAAAATACAACCCCGTATCAATTGTTCCTCGTAAATAACGTAGAATTTGTTTGACACCATTCCAATGCCTTTTTGTGGGGTTTGAGCTATGTCTAGCTAGCAAGTTTACTGCAAAGGCTATATCCGGTCGGGTATTATTGGCTAGATACATTAATGCTCCAATCGCACTGAGATATGGTACTTCAGGACCCAATATCTCTTCATTATTTGATCTAGGGCGGAAGGGATCCTTGTCTACGTCAAGTGGTCTTACTACCATCGGCGTACTTAATGGATGTGATTTATCGATGTTAAAACGTTTTAGTAACCTTTCCGTGTAACTTGTTTGATGGATAAAATTCCACTCCTTGTATTATCAAATTGCAGGCCGAGATAAAATTTTGTCGTTCCTAAATCCTTCATCTCAAAATCATTATCATCTTTGTTTCTACTGTTTGGATCTTCTATAGGGATCTCTTCCGGAGATTTATCCTCATTAGTGTTCATCTTTGGCACATTAATATTTTTTCTCTTCTGTGGGTTTGAATCCTTAGATCCAAGCGGCCTCCCACGTTTTCGACGTATTTGAGAGGTCGTTGCCATATGTTGATTTGTGGTTGCCTTTTGAATGTCTAAATGAATCGGCGCATTTTCAGCTGGTATATGTGACTCTGTCACCTTCTTAACGCCCGTGAATACATCTGGGAGTGTGTTTGCTACACTTTGTAAGTGTATGATCCTTTGAACTTCAAAATCACTTTCACTCGTTCTTGGGTCTAAATGTGATTGAGAATCCACACTCCAGTTAATGTCTCCTTGAATTACTTTCTTTTCTTCTCCCCCTAGTTTTGGGAACTTTGTTTCATCAAAATGACAGTCTAAGTATCAGGCCTTGAATACATCACCTGTCATAGGCTCCAGGAATTTAATGATTGATGGGGACTCAAACCCTACGTATATTCCTAGCCTTCTTTGTGGTCCCATTTTAGTTCTTTGTGGGGGAGGAATTGGGACATATACTACACAACCAAACACCTTCAAAAATGAAATATCTAGTTCTCTTCCAGAGATCAATTGTAATGGGGAGAATTTATTTATAGCTTTGGGTCTTAAACGTATTAAAGCTTATGCGTGCATAATTGCAAATCCCCAAGCCGATGAAGGCAATCTCGATTTCATCAATATCGTTCTAGCTATCATTTGTAACCTCTTAATCAACGAATCTGCCGGGCCGTTTTGTGTATGAGTAAGAGCTACTGGATGCTCAACTACAATACCAATAGATTGACAATAATCATGAAAAGATTTTTAGGTAAATTCTCCAACATTATCTAGCCTAATTCTCTTAATTTGGTGATCTGGAAAATGAGCCCTTAATTAATTTAATAATTTGGGCTAATAACCTTGCAAAAGCAACATTCCTTGTTGACCACAAACTTACATGGGACCAACGTGTCCAGACATCTATTAATACCATAAAATATTTGAATGATCCACAAGATGGTGTGATAGGTCCACATATGTCTCCTTGAATCCGTTCAAGGAACATGAGAGATTCCTCATTCACTTTTGTTATAGACGGTCTTGTTATTAACTTGCCAAGAGAACACGCGTTACATGTCAAATCATCCTTTGAAAAGATCTTCAAGTTCTTTAATGGATGACCATGCGAATTTTCAATAATTCGACGCATCATTGTTTCTCCTGGGTGACCGAGTCTATCATGCCATAAAGAGAAAATTTCCTTTTTGACCAACTTCTAGTTAGTAACATTATGAGTGTCAATGGGGTGGATTCGTGTGCCATATAAATCAGATGTGTGCATACCCATTTTTTCTAAGATATGCTAATCATCATTCTCACAAGATGTAAGAAGCAAATACTCAATGCCATTGTCATTCATGGTTTCTATATGAAAACCATTTTCTCTAATATCTTTGAAATTGAGTAAACTCCTTTGCGATTTACTTGAATATAGGGCATCTCTAAAGAGTAATCTAATTGAAGGCCTGATAACGTATTGTAAAATAGAAGAATAAGGGGAGAATAAGAGATTGATTCTATTCAAATTGTACGTTCTTAGGCTCCAAGAACTTCCTTAGACTCCAAGAACGAGATCTTAACTAAAAGATAATATATATTATAACATTATTTTGTTTTTCAATGTTCTTTTTGTCTTTTCAAATTTATAAATTATAATATTTTATCAACTCCACCAATGGTGTGAGTGAATGGAATGAATAGTAATTTCATTTTTTTTGGAACCTATTTGTCCTCAAAATAGGTTTTATTATCTTAAATATATTATATTTTTATACCATTTTAGGTAATTTCTTTTAAAAAAGTATCATTTAATTTTTACCCTTAAAATTTTGAATTTAATAATATTTTTTATTTCAATGTCTTTTTTTGTCTATTCAAAATTATAATATTGTATTAATGTCACCAAACTTCATGTTTTTGGTAAAAATAATCAAATTGCAATTTTAATATTTTCTCTAAACAACTCTACTTTATATTTATAATTAAATTACCCAACTTATATCTAAAATATATTTTTTTCTAATTAATTTTAATAATAACAACAACAGTAACTTTCATCATTTTTTTATGATATAATGAGGGAAATTTTTTAACTATACAATTTTGGGTTTATTTTTTATTTTGATAAATGAAATTTTCAAAGTACTACCTTTCATGTTTTTAAAATAATACAATTATTATTGTTATTATTATGAAAATTTATGAACACATAAATAAATGCACAAGAAAAACAACATATACATAAAAAAATATGATAAGCCCTCCATCTCAAAATTTAAGTTGTTTTAGACTAGTTTAGTTGTATCAAAATAGATGTCATTTTAGATTTTCTAGGTAGAGGATATTAATGATTTGTATTGATTTTGTATTGATTTGTGTTTTGTTGAGTTTATTAAAGATTTTGATTGGTTAAAAAATATAGTGGGTATTATAAACCAATAAAAGTTATGAAATGTTAGTGAAATGATGATGTTGATTGATGGATGAGTGTTTTTATTAAAACTTTTACATAGTGTTAAAATGACTTAAATTTTGAGACTGGTTAGTAGACTCCAATGATTTGTGGGTTGAGTGGTTGACGTATCGGATCTGAAGAATTCATTAAATTAAAAAAAAAATCAAAATTGAGTACTTTTCTGGGAGCTCAGCAGGTTGGATTAACCCCAATTCTTGATGACCCAATCGATGAAGAACATAACAGATCAACGATGAATCCAAATATAATCCAATGGGTTTTCGTATCGGGTGAATCCGGTGACCCGACCGGAGCCCATCTCTATTTCAACATAGGGGTGTTATTCAGGCCAAACGAGCCGAGCTTGACATGTTAAAGCTTGGTTCTTTTGTTAAACGAGATCGAGTCGAGTCGAGCCTAATTTTTAAACGAGTTTTTTTATTTTATTCAAGCTTGGCATGTTTAGAAAATAAATGAGATGTTCAGTTCATTATGTTCATATAATAGCCCTATCCCAACATGGCAACATGTACTCCGTAATAAATACTACTCTGTAGTGTTAATATTATTTCGTATAATATTTATTCCACCCAAAAGATAAGTGTTGGTTAAACATATCTTCTTGTTAGGGCATCCGCATCCATCGGTTTAACCCACTCGGAATTTTTTCTCTCTTCGTAAGATTTTGACACATCATTTTCCACTATCTCTATCTCTTTCTTTAAGATTTTACCCACACTGATAAGTTTACCCCATTACTTATTTTTTAATTTTATTTATACCCAATATATATTTTCAACCAATCACAATAATAGTTACTCAATAAAAAAAAATATATGGCCCACCACAAATAAATAAAAAAGTGGATGGGGTAACCCCTTCCCACTAGGGTTACCCTTTCCCCTCTCTACTATAGGGTTAACTCCACATTCATGAGTTTCTCCCATGGGAAGAAAGAGAGTGCTAAGGGGTAGAGACACCCCATGAGTGTGGATGCTCTTAAGATGAGTTCACCCAAGGGATAATCCTTATCAGTTAAGGATGGTAGATTAATTCCTTTTTATAAATGATTAATCTTCTCTACGTGAGATATCAGTTCACAGAGAAAATAAAACACACGTACAATTCCAGAGAACTCCATTCTCTTGCATTGCTCCTCCCGCTCCGATCTCTCATAGTGATATAGGTTGTGAATAGTGCGTCGATCAGTGGTTAGTTTATCTGTTCTTCCACCCGGTGATCGAATTCCAAGGCACAGGAAGTCTTGCCCGGTGATCGAAAGGCACAGAAGGTCCAAGACTTTCGCTACGCTTGATCTCAGGAACAAAGGTATGTAAATCTAGTCCTGATTTCTAACATTGGCATCAAAGCTTTAGCCTCGATTCTAAACCGGATTAAACTCATAGCATGTTCACCTTAACGCGAAATAAGTTTACGTCTTTTTTGTTTCGCGATGTTGAAATTCATATATTTATGTGATATACATTGATGGGTGTTTGCTGTTTACATGTATGTATTTGTTTGTATGTGCCGTGTATTCATCTAAAGGGATCATCATGATTGCCTAGGGATCTAAGTTCATAGGTGTTGACTTTAATTTCACCTTTATTTAATTTAGAACAAAATATAGTGGCCCCCGTACATGTTAAAAGCCATCTGCTTTCTACAATTCTACATATGCTCTATCGTCTTCTTCCATTCTTCGATCGCCATTTCTCCCTACATATTTGTTTCTTCTTCAACTGAGAACACTTGACCCTTAAAAACTTCGATCTTTGCCCAACAAATTCGTGTTTTGGCATGCGATTGTGCTTTGTGGTTGTTCTGTGTTTAACCCCTTTCGGAGAACGGCGGAGAAGAAGATAGAAGGCCGAACCTTGGTGGCGAGTCGAAGGCGCTGGTTCGTCTCCGTCCTTCGGGACACCCCAGATCAGTGCCTCCTCCCCACCTTGGCTGCGGATCGGCGACTTCGAAGGCAAGGGGCCGTTGTTGGTCGAGGGAAGATGGCTGGCGATGCCCGCCCTTCGTGGGTGTTGGTGATGTTCGTTCCATCGCCTAGGACCATCATCGGCAGCCCGGAGCACTGCAGATTGGCAATCTTGGGTCTGATTGGATCTCGGTTCGTCTTCGTGGTGAATCGGTTCCCTTGTTGACAGCCCTGCGAAAGTTCGATCTCGGTCTGATTGGATATCGATTTACCTTTGTGGTGAGTCGGGTCCCTTGTTGACAGACTCGGGAAATGATGTCTCAGGTTTGATTGGATTACGATTCATCTTCGTGGTGAGTCGATTCCTTTGTTGACAGACTTGAAAGATGTCGTCGGAAGAACGCCATTGCTGAGTTTGGAGATGCCTGAGTAGGCTGAGTCTTCTTGGGACTCGTGGCTTGTTGGACTCGCACTATGGTCCTTAGTGGGACTGTATATTTGATGGGCCCAATTAAGGTCTGTCTTGATGAAATAAATCTGGAATTCGTTTCTTGATTTACGAGGACAACAGTTTTTTGCTTGTTTCGGAATCTGCCTAAGTTACTTGTAACATGGGTATAGGGATGGCAATGGGTCGGGTGATGGGTGGATAATCTACTTCCGTCACCCGATCCACCACCCAAAATCCTTCACCCTACCCAACCCATCACCCACAAAATATTTCACCCTCCCCGTCCACCCACCACCTACCGGGTGATCGGGTGATAATTCGGATAAAATACAAGACATCAAATTCATCAAAAAAAAAATTATTGAAAAACATACGTCGAACACATCGACGAATAAACATTAATTAGGATCCCATTGCATTCACGTTTCCATATTAATTAGGAGTCAATTGCATTGCATATCTTCAAATAAATATTGCATGACTTACTTTATAACAAGATATTTCCATTTTAATCGTTTGATTGGTATCTTGAATTAGGGTTTAGGGGTATATTGGTAACTTCACATATAAAATATAATTACATAATATAAGTCGGGTGACAGGTCAGGTGATGGATCGGGTGATGGGTCGGGTGACGGGTGGGGAATGTCTTCACCTGTATCCGACCCGACCCATCACCCGTTCACCCATCACCCATTTAATATCCACTTTATTTCGGATTTTCACCCACTTTTTTGGGTCGGGTGAAACGGATATCCGTCGGGTGCGGGTGAAATTGTCATCCCTACATGGGTCGATTAAGGCTGTGTTTGATAGTAGTTTGAGGTGGGGGGTTTCGGGGGTTTAGGAGGTTAAAAAAAAAAGTAACTCATCCCCTACATGTTTGGCAACAGTTTTAGGTGGGGGGTTTTGGGGCTTAAGGTGGAGTTTATTTATGTTGAAAATGGAAGTTGCTCCCCCTAGTTTTCGGAGGTTAAGGTTGAGTTTATTTTTTTGTGGAGGTTTGAAATGTCAGTTTTGCCCTCTACTTTTTCTGGCTCTTTTGTCTCCTAGCATTTATGAAGGGCATTTTGGACATTTTCACTATAATAACCTTTTATAAACCTTACAACCACCAAACACCTTTCATCTTTTTTACAAGGTTATTTTTTAAAAAAAGACTTCACCTCTCACACCTCCATAATACCCCAAATAAACTCCACTTTCTAAAAAAACCACAACTCCTAAAAAACCCCCAATTTGCCAAACACGCGCTAAGTCTTTGGATAATTTGCTCTCAATTCCAACCGAGTTTCGTACTTTGTTGGAGCTTGATTGAAGCGGATGAATCTAGAAAATAAAATGAGCAATAAGGAGTCTAATATTATGTATATAGACTGAGCTCATTAAAATTTTTACGTAAAATTTTTAAAATTAAAGATGTTTTGACCATGATGAGTTGAATTTCTTTATAATATGAGCTATTTATGAGTTAATTTGTTTAACTTATAAGAGGAAATTTGTTTGGTACAAAATTTTTCTCAGATAAAAATGGTTTTTTCCCAATGGGAGTATATCAAATTTCAGAACAATGTTTGTTTAGAAATAAGGCATACGTTGCTTAGATGTTTTCTTGAGTTGTGTATTGACGGAATTGATTGCATGCTTTAAGTATGTTTTTGTTTCGGATTTCATGACAATAGATGACATGATTTACTCGTTTTACTTTGTTTACGTAACATGAAGTAAATGACATGTTTTTCTTGTCAATGATAGATGGCATACAATTTGACGAAGCAAATGGTCGCTGATCTGAACAAGGCTGAGAAGTTGACCGAATCGAATTACGATATGCGGAGTCCTAAGATTAGGCTTGTCCTGGATTACCAAGAGCTTCTCGAACCTCTCACGCAGACTGTTGAACCACCAAATGTTGAGGGTGTGACTCAGACCCATCATCGTAAAGATGTTGAGGCGTATGAGACCTGGAAGAAGAAGTCCAGGGCAGCACGGATAATTTTGCTGAGCAGTATGAGAAATGATCTCTTGCTTCGATTTGAGGCCTATGCAACGGCTAAGGATCTATGGGAAGCGGTTCAGCGAAACTTTGGAGGATCCACCGTCACTAGGGGACGGCAGCTACAGATGCGCTTTGATAGCTACAGAAAGAAGTCCGATCATTCTATGGTTGAGCACATCACTACAATGGCAAACCTAATCGGTGAACTCAAAGCTTCAGGTCTAGTTTTGACAGACAAGGAACAAGATCAAGGTATAATCAGGTCTATTCCCGGAGGTAGGCAGTGGGACTCTTTCAAGCAGAGTCTCACCCATGATGACAACATTAAGACATTTAAGGATGTTAATCGCCAACTAATGCTCTAAGTAGACAAGCTTCAATCTGACAAGCAGTCTAATGAGTCCTATGTGGTTGAGCCTAATCATGGCCGAAACCGGAACAGAGCACCGAAAAGGGGAAGAAAGGGATCCAATGCTGGTGCATACAAACATCAGAAGCAGAAGAAAGAACAGAAACCCTCTAGGGGTAACAAAGGCCGGAAAAGGAATGCTTCCTCATCTGGAAAGGACAACAAGTTCAATGGGACTTGCTACAATTGCAAGGAGAAGGGTCACTTCTCTCGCGATTGCCCTCAGAAATAGGTACGAATTTCGTATGAGTACATGTCTAGTTGCTTTGTAACTTCGTGTTATATGTTATCTGATTCCTCTTCTTCGTGGACTGTTGACTCAGCAGCAACGGAGCACATAGCGCGAGATCGCTCGTGCTACATAGACTTTCGCCGAATAAGCAGAGGGTCCATGAGGATCTTCATGGGAAATGACGCAAGTGTGGATGTACTAGGAATTGGAAGCTGCAAGCTGCGCTTTTCCAGTGGAAGAGACCTTATGATTCATGATGTGTTGTATGCTCCCGAAATAAGGCGAAATTTAGTTTCTATTCCTGCTTCATCTAAGTTAGTTTTTAAAGTTTTGTTTGACGATGATGGTCTGACATTGTACCAGAAGCACAATTGGGTTGTTTTTGGCCCTGGCTTATTTGCGAATAAGTTTTACACATTGGATGTTGATTTATCAAATGCATATTTTGAAGAATCTCTTGTTTCCAATGTTGTTGATACAAAGACTTGGCATTCTAGATTGTGCCACATTGGCATAGATCGTATGAACAAGTTAGGAGTAGAGGGTTTCCTTGGAAATACTTCTAAACTAAGGCTCGATACATGTGAGCCATGCCTAGCAGGAAAGGTAAAACGGAAGCCTTTTGGTAAAGCAAAGAGAGCCACTCAACCATTTCAATTGATTCATTCGGACATTTATGGCCCAATGAGTGTGAGTACTAGGCATGAAGCTAGGTACTTTATCACATTCATTGATGATTTTACACGATTTGGTGTTGTGTATCTAATTTCACTACGTTATGAGGCATTACATTGTTTTGGGAGGTATGTGAAATTAGTTGAGAATCAGTTAGATCTCAAAGTGAAGGCCTTGAGAACTGATAAGGGTCGAGAATACCTCTCTGAAGAATTCAAGGAATTCTGTGAGGAAAAGGGTATAGATCGACAACTGACTATTCCATATACTCCTCAACAAAATGGGGTTGCAAAGAGAAGGAATAGGACCCTCATGGAGATGGTCAGATCCATGATGGCTCAAGCAAATCTCCCGATTGCGTATTGGGGAGATGCATTGCTTACATCAACGTATGTACTTAACAGGGTACCTACAAAATCAGTCACTGAGACGCCATACGAGTTATGGACAAAAAATAAGCCAGGCCTAAGTGGTCTTAGACCATGGGGTTGTGCCGCTTATATTACCATTACTTCCAATAAGTTTGGAAAATTGGGTCCCCGAGGGAAGAAATGCGTATTCGTACGTTATTGCAACCACTCAAATGGATACGTTTTCATCGGTGAAAACGAAAGTGGGAGAGTGACTGAGATTGATTCTCGTGATGCCATATTTTTGGAAAATAATTTTCCACACATATCTAGAGTGGTTCAAGATCAAGAGCTCTATGAGCAAGATGGATCTGATCCGGAAAATCTAGAAATTGATAGGGACGGGGAGGGCATAAGTGCTGAGGTTCCTGATGCAATTCTAGATGAAATAGTGAAAGAACCTGTTGTTCAACCATTATGGTAACAGGAGAACATAGAACCTCAAGAAGTTCAAATTCAAGAAGAGGATGATGCACAACCTATTCAAGAAGAAGAGTAGGTCGCACAACCTAATCCTGAGCCCGACGAACTTCAAGAAGTACCACTCATTCGGAGAAGTGGGAGAGGCACGGTGCCTCGCAAATACTTCGACGTTGAAGCTCATATGGTTGCTCAAATGGACATAGATGAGCCTAGAACGGTAGAAGAAGCTTTATCTAGTTCTAAGGCAAGAGAATGGATTAAAGAAATGGAAGAGGAAATAGAGTCAATGCATAAAAACCAGGTTTGGGAACTGGTTGATTTGCCTTCAAACAGAAAGGTCGTAGAGAACAAGTGGGTTCTTAAGATCAAGAAGAAGGCAGATGGATCCATTGATAAGTACAAAGCAAGATTAGTTGCTAAAGGATACACCCAAAAGGAAGGGATCGATTATGAAGATACCTTCACTCTTGTAGTCCGATTGGGATCAATCAGACTCATCTTGGCCATTGTAGCTCAACTTGACCTTGAGTTGCATCAAATGGATGTCAAGACAGCTTTTCTCAACGAAGAACTTGATGAGGAAATCTACATGAGACAACCTCAGGCTTTCAGACATAAGGGAAGCGAGAGGAAAGTATGTCGACTTCTCAAATCCATATACGGTCTGAAACAAGCGTCTAGACAGTGGAACATCAAGTTTCACGAGGCAATGATGGAGGATGACTTTGGTCAACTGCCAGAGGATCATTGTGTATATGTCAACGCCACAAAAGAAGGATTCTTGATCCTAACCTTGTACGTGGATGACATATTGCTGGCCAGTACTTAGGATTGCTGAACAAGACCAAGTCTTGGCTTTCCTCAAAGTTTGAGATGAAGGATATGGGTGAAGCCAATTATGTACTAGGTGTCAGGATTGTGAGGAATAGGTCGAAACGCCTTTTGGGTATATCCTAGGCAGCCTATAACAAGACGATCCTGAACAAATATAACTTCGGCGAGTGCAAACGAATGGATACCCCAACCCAAAAGGGTATTGCGCTCAGTGCTGAAATGGGTCCAAAGACTCTAGAAGACCAAATCTATGTCATGTTGTGGGACTAGTAAGTCATTATCAGTCAGATCCTGGTTTTGAACACTGGAAAGTCGTGAAAAGGATACTTAGGTACCTGAAAGGCACAAAGGACTATATCCTGTGCTAGGGTGGATCAGACCTGCGCCTTGTTGGATACACGGATGCAGATTGGGGAGGAGATCCTGATGAGAGAAAGTCAACATCAGGTTATGCGTTCCTGCTGAACGGAGGTGCTGTTTCTTGGTGCAGTAAGAAGCAGTCATGTATCGCTCTATCCACCATGGAAGTTGAATACATTGCATCATCAGCAGCTTCACATGAGGCAGTATGGCTGCGAAGATTCCTGAAGCACTTAGGTATTATGAGCAGTGCAAAAGAAGCAGTCACCATTCATTGTGATAGCATGGCTGCACTGGCCCACATGAGAGACCCTAAGTATCACGGCAAGACGAAGCATATTCAGATGAGATACCACTATGTCAGGAAAGCAATAGCCCAGGGAAAGGTTTCCCTAGGACACATATCGACCACACGCATGGTTGTTGATCCTTTGACAAAAGTTATAGCTAGACCTACTTTCCAGAGTCATGTTAAGTCAATGGGACTTAGGAAAGGTTTTTAGGGTCCTATCATTGCATGTTATTTCGACTTTTGAGACATTTTTGCCATTAGTTGAATAATGATGATGTTTTATGACTGCCAATGTTTTATTTATGCATGTCTTGTCACTGAACCAACAGTTTGTTTTCTTGCACGAACATACGTCTCTAAGTGTACGTCACTATAGAGGTAAGGTGTCTTTATATCTTCTTAGGAATTGATAAAAGACGAAAACCGCCTTGACTTATGTAGTCAAGATGAAGTTTCTCTAGTTGAGAGAGACTGCATGGGTGATTTATCAAGCCATGATATGACTCCCATACCCATGGGTTCAGATATAGTCAGGCCGTTTTGTGAAGAGTACATAAGGAAGTTCATGGTTTACGTAACTGTGAGAATTGGCTTGTGAAGGTAGAGTTGACAACTTTTGGAAGAGGACTCCCCACAACATACCGTCATACTGGTATGTGCTAGGCGACCAATGAAGTGGCAGAATGATCCCTTTACTCTGTCGTTGTGCAAGTCATTTTATGAAAAGATGTAGCCCTTAGTCACTATTAGCATAGGTCACTGATTGTGGTGTTGATGTTGCTACTTTGGGTATGTTTTCCATGACCATGAGTGATTCGGTCTAAGTGAGGCATTTCTGGGAAAGCAATCATCATCTCATGAAAGTGATGCTAGTGCAAAAGGAAGGTGATATGAGTAGTCGTTGACATTGAATGGGATTTGCGGGTACCGGCAATCGATGGATTATTGTGAATTACCATTATAGTTGAAACAAACTGAAATTAACTTTTGAGGGATCCAGATTGTGTAACAACTAATCCGACGAAAGATATGCCTATGGTGCAGCAATACTTTGAGCTAACATTTAGTCCCCAACGGGATATATTCTTCTTACTGGTCCCTAGCGGGATTTCGAGTATTGAAGTTGTGTTTGCAGGTAGTATTGCCGGGTCGCACGGCCTATACACCAAAGTATGAAGGATGAGAATTGGAGGAACAATCTTTTGTGTGACTGGGAGATGTTAATATTATTTCGTATAATATTTATTCCACCCAAAAGATAAGTGTTGGTTAAACATATCATGTGAGCATATCTTCTTGTTAAGATCAGTTCACCCAAGGGATAATCCTTATCAGTTAAGGATGGTAGATTAATTCCTTTTTATAAAGGATTAATCTTCTCTACGTGAGATATCAGTTCACAGAGAAAACAAAACACACGTACAATTCAAGAGGACTCCATTCTCTGGCATTGCTCCTCCCGCTCCGATCTCTCATAGTGATATAGGTTGTGAATAGTGCGTCGATCAGTGGTTAGTTCCTCTGTTCTTCCACCCGGTGATCGAATTCCAAGGCGCAGAAGGTCCAAGACTTCCGCTACGCTTGATCTCAGGAACCAAGGTATGTAAATCTAGTCCTGATTTCTAACACGTATAATTGATTTAGTTTATTTAGAAGGCAACAGTACAGCCTGACAAAATGTGTGCACCAGGTGCAGGTGCTCGAGATCACTTTACATCTTGCATACTGCAGTTAGCTACCTTGACTTCCAAACAGTAGTCCAGTTTGTTTGTACTGGAGTATTGCTTTACTTGCATCAAATTTGGATACTCTTACAATTCTTGATTTTGTTTCTTCAGTTGGGTTTCTTTGGGTCATCGGTTTTGAATTTTTATATATTCATGAATGTCGGGTGAAGCTTATTTTGGATCATTCTTAATTTCGTGTTTATAATTTTTTAGTTTTGCTGATTATATTAGTCATATAAAGAGCCAAGTTATGCATGACCGCGAAATTTTAAAGTTATTTCATTTTTTAGTTGAGATTACCAAAGAGAAAGGTCGGAAACAACATGATTTGATTCGGAACAAAAGAAGTTGAAGTCAGAGCGGAACCGAAGCCAAACAGAGTTCAAAGTTAGAGATTACCAAACAAAAGTTCGAAGCCAAAGCCAGCGGGTCGGACTGATATGAACAAAAAGCCGAAGCTAAAATGAGATTAATTCATGAAATTCGACAATAAAATGAATAAATTAGAGATTACATAAAAAATAATAATCAAAGATGGATTAGAGATTACGAGAGAGAAAGGCCAAAGACAACAAGATTTGATTCCAAACAAACCAAGGCGAAGTCGGAGAGGAATCGAAGCCAAACAAAAGTTGAAACATGATAGGATTTCTTGGATCTAATTGGTTTAGATTTGAGTTTTATTGATAAATCTAATTTAGATAGAATTGAGTTTATCTATTTGTATCTTATGGATAGATTTATCCTAGTAGGATTAAATTTATTTATAGCTATATAATCTCCTATAGGCAAAACACTAGAAGTATTCAACTCAATTCAACACAATTAAGTTGAGTCCTGACTGAGTGACCGATAACCCCCCGGGGATTCGGGGGGCAGGGCCCCCGACCAATACATGGTCCAAGGGGATAGCGATGGTTCAGTAACGATATTCTATGTTTCCAGGTTCATAGGTTTATCATTTATGAGTCAGTATGGGTGACATATCTTGTAATCCTCGTTTGGTTTCGAAAAACTCCTTAATGAAATCTCTCAGTGTGGATGTAGCCAATTTGGTAAACCACGATAAATTATGTGCGTCGATCTTGATTGTCTGAATATCTATTCTTTCGTCACAACAAACTAGTATGAGAGCTAGGTTTCGAGGTTTTTGATCTAGTGTGAAAGATGTATCCTTTGAACATGAAGATTGAGCAGTTCACAGGAAGGATCGATTTCAGCCAATGGCAGATCAAGATGCGGACTTCGCTTTAGCAACATGGCCTATGAAAATAGCTGTCAGCGAAGTAGGAAGAAGTCACTGAGATGCCCACTTTGGAGGAGGAGATGAAAATTTTCAATGTATGGCAGATCAAGATGTTGGCTTTGCTGGAGCAACAAGGACTATGGAGGTCGTTGTCTGGCAAGGGCGAAGGCATTGAGATAGTCGATCTGGAGGAGAAGGTGTATCCACCATTATGGTGTGCCCTGTAGATGGCGTCATTACAGAGGGCTCATGTAAAGGTCGATTATATTTTATATTATTTTATTATTATTTCAATTAAATCTTATTCAATTTGTAGAAGTGGGAGAAAAACTCGTCCTCGAGCACAAGTTTCGATTTTAAAATCCTTCCGGCATTGTTTCAGAATTTGGATTTTCGACGAAATTTGAATCCGCTTTCGAGCACCAAGTCTTGATAAATTATTTTAATTCCAATAATAATTTAAAATTCAATTTAAATTTTCTAGTATCGGGATTTCGTTTTAGTGAGCGCGATTGGGATCGAACGACGGGATTTCAAATTGGAATATTGGGGGACCATTCTCAAATTTGTGATTTTCTTTCTTTTCTTCTTTTCTTTAACTCTCTCTCTCTCTCTCTCTCATTTCTCAGAATTCAGTTGAGGAGATTCCCACAATCTTCCCCCTGCCTTGCATATTACAGCTGATTTTTGTCCCTTTACTGATATATGCACTACTCTCCCCATCTCCTAAAATTAGTAGCGACACCCATAAACCTTTTCTTTACCCTTCTCTCTTTTTTTTGTTCTCTGCAGCCACCCACAATTGCCAAAAATCACCTCCTTTCGTCCAAATGCAGCAACAATGCAGCTCCCCTTTCTCTATTAAACCGAGCCATCCCTCATCTCCATTTGGTTTCAAAATACCAAACCCCTATTCTTCACTCAAAACAAACCCAGGCCCTGTTCTTCAGCACTGTCGCCGGCCACCCAGGCCCGGCCCAAAGGCAAGGGCAGTATATATATATATATATAGTCGCGCTCCGGTGAAAATCAATATTGTGGTAGAAACCGTGAGGAGCGTTTTGATTGGTTGAGACTGTGGGGCTCACAGGTGGGGAAATTCTGATAGTAAATTGTAACTTTACCCAAGCTATATCGAAATTACGAAACTGTTCAAACTTTTTATAATTTTATCAAAGTGAAATAACAAAAATTTATAAATGACTTTTAGTGGTACTAACAACCATAATCTACTAACTATATTATGAATAATAAGTTTTCTGTGGTTTTAAGCCCACCACGCTCTGCAACTAAAACTTTAAGATAAAGAGGTTTGACCCATACTTGAACGTAGTTACTCTGGACCTTCGGCGTTCCTGTAGCTTCCGACTTTCTAGAGGTGGCTAACCTTCAACCAGGCCTCCCTTAGTTCAGATTGAGCACATATCTGTTTCGTTTCCTACCTCAGACCGTAGGCTATAGCTTTTGGTTTTGATTTTGAGTGGGTGAAAGGATTTGAATCAAGAAAACAAAGTATTCATAACACAGTGTTCAATTAAGTAGCTTTCCCTTTCTTAAAAACAAACTTTATTGAATATGGGAAATATTACAACACACAAGCACACTTAACACTCATATCAGAAGATCCCTTGAAGGGCCCCTACTCAAATTCAAAACGCTTCCACTTCTCTTTCTGATTTACAAGACTCTCTTCTCATATGGTTTTCTCTCTCTCTGGAATTCGGTGCCTTGAGAGATCTGAGAATGGCTCTATTTATAGAGCTAAAGAGAGAGCATTGGATATCTTCCAACGTCTCTTTTTGACAAATGGCCGACAGATGGGCCCCTACTCAGAAAGCAATAAAAAGCACCCGGAAATCAATAAAAGCACATAGTGATGACTCAATAATACCACTCACATGCTAAACAGTAAAAAGAAAAAGACAAAGCATGTAAAGGCTGACTAGACTCTTCAATAATTTAGCTGCATTCGTCCAGGTTCCAGACTTCTTCTTCACCCATGTTGGCTTCCAAATCATCATCATCATTAGCATAGTCTTGTACTAAATCCAGAGTATTATCAACCTCTAGATCTTGTTCATTCTCTAGATCGAGATCAAGCATTAATCCTTCAGTGTACTCTCGATCCCAAGCAATTAGCATATCAATCATTCTTTCGTGACCTTCCTTATCTAGAAAGTGACCGACTTCTATCTGAGCTAGATAAAGCTCAATGGACTCAGATATGTCTATAGCTTGCTGCATTAATGGCTTGAGTTGTGAACTTACGATAAAGGTTGTATTTTTCAACTTTGAATATCCCACGATCAGTGTGTCGATATTTGGTGATGTAGTAGTAGATGTAAACGAACCCTTTCCCTCTGGCCACCCATGGATGCCTTACTGCATCCAGACGCCCTTCTATTGGATCTGCCACGAACCAGTATTCTTCGGAGAACAAAATGAGAATTAAATAATGTGGTAACTGGGTTTTTCCCTGGTTAACATCCAAACAAGCACAATGTACTCGACACCCTTCTATCTCCTTCATGCGTTTGAACTTAGCAGCTCTGAGGAAGACCTCCTTTTGGAACTTGGTGAAGTATTTGAGCATGATGCTCTCTTCTTCTTCCTTTGGCCACCATCTGTTAATTTTATAGAGTCCACTACACATTTCATATTTCCAAGATTTTAAGTAATCTGCATCTTCAGCTGGTATGATGGGTAATGATAATCCCCCCAATCATGCACGGTTGTTTGTTACAAACTGTGTAAACCATTCGTCTACATCTGTTGGCAGTCTTCTGATCCTTTCAGGTACCTCCCAGTAGAAGTGTCTGGAATCTCTCATCCTCCATCTCTTACATATTTCTTCCTGGAGTTCAACAGGTAGTTGAAGAACTTTTATTATCATTTCCATAGTTAGGAATCTTATAACCGTTCTGTGTCTCATTTCTAAGAGTCCACGACAGTATCTATTGGTAGTAAAGTTTCCAAAATCAACAGAAATATAAAAACTAGGAGGGGAAACCCATCTCTGGTATTCTCTTATCTCGCCTAGGAGATCAACATCGTGTGGGTGGAACACCCACCTCGGATTTTCCCACCGAGTTTGACGCCTTTGATCCATCAGTTAATTCTCTAGTTAGGTTGTCTGCTAGAGAATTTTTTGATCCCTGCACATGTTCAATATTGAAAGTGAATTGATTAAGGGCTAATTGCCAACACATGGGTCTCCCATGCGCTTTCATATTATCAAGATTATTATTTATAAAACCCAATATTCCTTTACAATCTGTTTTGACTGTAAAAGGTTTAGGATCTAAGAAGATTATAAACTTTTGGATTCCACGATAAATTGCAAGAATCTTCTTTTCCATGATAGTGTAATTATACTCAGATTTGTTGAAGCTGCCACTACTATACCTGCAAAGCTTGTTATCTTTCTTTATTTTTAAAACAGCTCCCCAATAATAATCACTAGCATATGTTTCGAGAACTAACACAACCTCTTCATTAGGTAAAGTCAATATTGGAAGTTTTTCACATCTTCTTTTCAGCTCTTGGACTATTGTCTAAGTGAGTCCAACTCCAAACTTGATCTTTCTTTAATTTAACCTGTAGAGGTTTTCTTAACTTGGCTAGATCTTTAATAAAATCAGAAGCATAAGTAAGACAACCTAGAAATCTTTCTAGTTGTTTTCTATCCTTGATTTCATCAGGAAGTTTTTCTACCTTTTCTAGAATATGTTCTTGCAAAACAATTTGACCAGCTTTAATCTTTAATCCTAAGAACTCAATTTCAGGCTCAGCATTAATGCATTTTTTCTGTCCTAAAATGATTCCATGGTCAATACATTTTTGAGTTATAGCTTTCAAGTCATGCTTATGTTGTTCTATAGTTTTAGAGAAGACTAAGATATCATCAATGTAAACAAGACATCAATGTTTAAATTCTTTAAAGACATTGTCCATTCTTCTCTGAAATATCTGTGGTGCATTTTTCAAACCAAAGGGCATGACTACCCATTCATAGTGTCCTTGTGGAGCACTAAATGCAGTAAGTGGAATACTTTTTTCATCCATTCTTACCTGCCAATAACCACTTTTACAATCCATTTTAGAGAACCAAGTGGCTCCATGTATTCTATTAAATAAAACTGTCTTATTAGGGATATAATATCCATCAAAAAGAGTATTATCATTAAGCTTTTTGTAATTGATAACCATTCTAGCTTTTCCTCTTTTTTCTTCAGCATGATTCCTGACCATAAAGGCAGGACTAGAATGAGGACTTTTACTTTCTCGAATTAAACCCTTTTTTAAGAGTTCATCAATTTGTTCTTTAAATTCTTGTTGATCCTTATAAGTGTAAACCATTTGTTTTACTCTAATGACCGCTTTTGGATCTATTAATTAGTTCTATGGTAGCAAATGATTTATCTTTTTCCCAAAATTTTAAAGGATTTTCAGAATATAACTCCTTACACATTTTTTCTTGTTGTTTAAGAATTTTATCTTTTAATGTTACTTCACGTATAGAGAGTGCGAATTCTCTTTGTGTAGGAAGAATATATTCCTCACCACGCTTAGTGCGCGTAAATTCTATTGCTTGGTGTGTATAAGCTTGCTTAATCTTTTTAACCCAAGCATCTTCTCCATTGATGTTGAAGACCATCATGTCTAGGTGTTGTGTTACTGGAACATGGAGTCTTTGGAAGTTTTTCCCAATAAGCATATCATGTGAGGGCTGATCAGTAGCCTAGAGGGTAGGAATTACACATTGGACTCCTCCTATCATGATAGGTACATCAGAAGCTAATTCTGAATGAACCATTATACTATCATCAGCTATTCCAACTTGAATTGGTCTACGAGACTTCTTCCAAATAAACTCGGGAAATAATGCCTTTTTACCAAAGCATACTGAACATCCGCTGTCTACAAAGGCACATAATTCATATTTATTGAACCCTTCTAAGCAAATACTTATTGGGATATAAATGCTATTGGGGTTGGTAATTCTATAATTTTTCTTTAGTGGTTCTTTGCTGACATGTTCAAGACTTTCCTCTACCCTCATATTATCTCCATAGAGATGTCTAAGGTCTAGTACTTCCATTCTCATTCCTAATTCGTCTCCAAAAACTGGATCTGGGAATGGTTCATTGAGAGGTTCCTTGAAATCCTTAGCTCTTGGATCATTTTCATAAATAGGTTCACTAAAGGTTTTAGTTTGATATCCTATTATCTTCCCTTTTGGTTCGGAACTAGATGATCCTTCTTGATTTTCTCTAACCTTTTGAACTATCGGAGGAATTGAGGTTATTGATTCCCTAAATGGAATAGAACCTAAGTCTAGACTATTTCTAGCTAGTTCTCTTATAATTTTATTTTCTAACCTCTTGTTTAATGGAGCTGTCATGCTCTCTATTTCTTCATCTACCACAAACGATTTGTCTAGGATTAGGATTGAACCTAAAACTAGTGTTTCTAGATAAACTTGGACATCTAGAGAGATTGACTGGTGGTTTAGCCTTCGTATGGATTCTACCTTCTTCATCTTTGGTTAAAACATTATTACTGTTAGTACTCGTAGAATTTTCAAATGCGTTTATCCAAATGGTCTTAAGTCTTATTTGATCAGGTCTTAGCTTAACAGGTACAACCTCTTTGCTTGGACCTATAACCTCGTGTTTCTCAGCTTCCACTATATGACATTTTTGTGGAGGATTTGTAGTATTCTCAAGTTTATAAACTACCTTCCACTTTAATTGTAAAGGAAAAGTTCCCTTATACATACTAATACCTTCTGTTAACAATTTTATAGCTAAGAACTTATATGCATAATGATCTTCTAGACTAACATAATAGTTAGGCCTACAGATCCAATAAACTGCTCCCTCACTCAAATTGCAGACTATACCACTGATGCATTGATCACTAAACTTTTTATGCCTAATGTCACAAACAAAATTAATGCATTGCACATCTTTTCCATAGTCTTGTAATGGAGTTATAATAACTTGGATGCCACATATGAAAATGTATTTAATTTTTTTTTTTTATCTTTGTTATGTTTCTGAATGTTTGCCCAATTGATTAAGTTTACTTCAGTTGCTTGATTTTTATTATTCTTGACAGTTACATCTCCAGACATTTCTTCGCAAACATATTTAGCGTATTTAGAGAATAATGATTTTTTAACAAACTATTCTTTAGCGATGTTCAGGAAATCAACCCCCGACCTTGTCATTTCTTCAACTTGTTCTTCATCAATAGAGGTTTCAGCTTGCTGAAGTTGAGATAAAGTAGTCATTTCATATTCATCAGAGAACTCACTAGGAGATTCTCCTTCCATCATTTCATTTATCTCTTCGCCTTCTATTGACTCATTTTCATATTCTATCTCTTTTTCAAGTTTTTCTTCTATTATTTCTACTATCCCTCTGTTATTTCTTAGGGCTAGATCTACTGCTTCATCTTCAGATAGCTCGATATAATCCAAACTACCTAGGGCTTCTGCTAATATATTGTTCTTCTTGTTCTTGCATTCATTAGCATAATGACCGGATTCTCCGCATGCCCAACACTTGCAGTTTTTCTTTTTTTCTTAGGACATAAAGAGGCTTTTTGGAAAAACCTCCTATTTTAAGAGAATGGTTTTTTATAATACTTCTTATAATATTTTTCACCTCTTTGTTTATTAAAACTTTTTCTCTTATACTCCCTCCGTTCCAAAATACATGGGTTTTTAGTTTTCGGCACGCTTTTTGAGAAGTGAAAAACTATATGAAATATTATATTTTTAATTAAATTTTTTATATAATTTGATGCTTATTAGTGATAAGTATCAAATGATATAAAAAATTTGATTAAAAAAATAATATTTCATAGAGTTTTTCGATTCTTAAAAAACGTGTCAAAAAGGAAAAGCCCATGTATTATGGAACGGAGGTAGTAGTTTCTTTTTCCTTGGGTACATCCCCATTTTGTTGGCGTCTCCCAGCAAGTTAAGAATTGTTTTTTCATTCTTTGGGCGCTTTCTTACGTCTCGACATTTTTTCTCAACCCATTTCCTAACATAAGAAATTATGTTACCAAGAGTATCTTTATCTCCATTTTTAATTAACGCTCGATACTCTTCACTTATTTGTTCATTAATTGGGGCAGGAAGTTTATCAAAGAGCATTTGCAGATTAGTGCTGTTTTTCCCTATCTTATAATAATACTTCTCGAATTCTGTTATGTAATTATCAACATATTTCATGTTACAGATTTCAAGATTGTTTAAGGTTCTTTGCCATTTTAAAGCTTCCTTATCTTCATCTTCTTTTTCTCCAATGAATTCGTCTTCTATCAAATCACATATTAATGTGAACATTGTTACTGGGTTTTCCAAATTCCTAAGCTCTTGTTTTGGTTCATCACCAATAGCTCCATACCAGTCAACAATACATCCATAGAAACTATGTTCTATGTAATTAAGGAATTGAGAAGAGTTACAACCTACATTCATGTTTAATACACCCATCATACTTTTCTTCCAGAACTCTATAATTTCACGCCTGTTCCTTACACCATCTAGGTTTAATTTATAACATGTTTCACTTATGGGTTCTAGATTAATTTCTCTTTGATTTGGTCTATAGTTTGGCATGATGCTTACTCCAAATCTTTCCTTCTTCTCCAAAAATTCTTTAGGTTTTAACCTAGGTCTATAATTGTTGGTAGAACCATGTTCATATCGTCTGTAATGTCTTCTAGCTTCATTTTGGTCTACAGGTTCATTCTCCCTCTTTTTTTGTTCTACAAGTTCATTCTCCATCAGCCTTCTTTGTCTTAAAATTTCATTTAACCTTCTTTGGACTTTAGATATGGGAATGTTTTCCATGTTTTTTAGGTTAATTAATCCCATTTGCTGATACACAGCTTCTTCTTCTGAGTTCTTTTCAGACTCGTCGTCGCTCATGACATCTTTGTTCATAAAGTTGGTTTTAATGGCTTTTTGTATCTGTAATTTCATCTTCCATTCAGGGTCATCCAACTTAGTGCTAAATCTCTTTATTTGTCGAATGGGATGTTGATTCATTTTTAGGGTTTTGATTTTCGTCTTGATCTTCTTCTATCGTTGCCTTGTTCTTTATATTATCTAATTTAGTAGAAAACTTATTTTTAGATTTTTTAAATGGATAACTGTATTTAAAAGGATATCCTTTCTTGATTTCACCACTTGATGGTAGACTTATTTGATGGCTAATTTCGTTAATGGCTTTTAGATTTGTTGAGTGATGTACTTCGTCCGTTTCTTTTACAGTCTTAAATATTTTACCGATAATCTCAATATATAATTGTTCTAATTTTTTAACTTCGAGTTTTAGATCCATAAGTTGGTCTGAAATGGCATTTAAAATTGCTCCAAAACGCTTATCGTTTATATCTAAATGTAAAGCATGAGGATAAGTCTTATGAGGGCAATTAGTAGACACCTCCAGATTGTCTTATAGATAAATACATATTTATTTTTAATTAACTAAACTCTGATACCAAATTGCAGGATCACTAATAATAATAATATAAATGCGGAATATTAAAGAAAACTTAAAATAACAAACAAATTGAAATTCCAAAACTAGTGGCTATTCTATGTAATTTTGGGTTTTTTTGGTTGGATTATAGTTGGAAAGTGGAGGGGTCCACTGTTAACCCTAATTTTTAGGCTCATATATTACCTTAGCCCATTTATCGTTTAAAGAACAAATCAAAATGATAAATAGGCCCATATTGAATCAGATGCCCATAGTTAGTATATTAACGTTAGTATATACGGAGTAACGTTTTTAAGTACTCCATAGCTTTCCGTTTATAAAAATTAAAAATAAAGAATAAATAGGCCATGGCTTTAATTTTTCAATCAGAGTGACAGAGGCCCATAGTATATTAACCTTATAACCTATTAAGGGTGTCTTTGATAGTAGGTATGAAGAGGTTTCAGAGGTTAAAAAAAATGGAAGCTCTGAAGTATGGTGTTTGGATGCGTCTTTGTGTGGAGGTTTGGGAGGTTAAGGTGGAGTTTATTTTTGTTGAAAATGGAAGCTACTCCCCTTTAGCTTTGGGAGGTTAAGGTGGGGTTTTTTTTGTGGGGATTTGGAATGTCACTTTTGCCCTCCACTTTCTTTGGGAGGTTAAAGTGGAGTTTGTTTATGAAGGGCATTTCCGATTTTTTCACTACAATAACCATTTATAAACCTTACAACTACCAAACACTTTTCATCTTTTTTACAAGGTTATTTTTAAAATAAAACATCTAACTCCCACACCTCCATAATACACAAAATATCCTCTAACTCCTAAAAAATACCCAACCCCTAAAAAATCTTCAATTTGCCAAACACGCGGGTAAGTACTCCTTAACAAATAAAAGCTCATACACATAAACAATTCAACGGACTGGGTCCAAATGTTTTCAAACAAGAATATTCCAAACTTAAAACCATTATTAATATATTATGGAGATATGTTTTACTTTTAGTTTTTATTTCTTCACTCCTTTTCTTATTAACTCCATATAATTTATAAGTCTTTGGGTATATCGTATTATTATTGTCAACTAGTTTTTTTTGTATGTACTTATATATCAATCCCTTTTTATAGTTTTCTCACAAAAAAAAAAACATTTCCCTTGTTATTGTGTTTTATTTATATAAAAAAAGAATTGATATTTTATATATTAAGTAGTTTTAATTTTTTTAATGAATTTTTAGTGATTGAAATATATAGATTGCTGGAATGTACCGTAGTTTTTATTTTTAATAATTAACTAGTATAGTTCCCGCGCCATGGCGCGATTTTTAAAAATTAAAATTAAAATTAAATAAATAAATTAATAAGCTCATAAAAGTAAGATATAATAAAATCAAAATAAAATTAAAATATTATTCAATGAACTAAAAAATTGTTTTAATATTTTGAATTAAACTTATAAAAACAAACTAAAAAAAGTAAGATATAATAAGTTCAATCAAGATGGACTTCATTCTGATAGTATAGAATGATTAGAATCAAAATAAAATTAATGTATTATACAATGAAATAAAATATTATTTTAATATTTTGTATTAAACTTATAAAAATAAACTCATAAAAAGTAAGATATAATAAGCTCAATCAAAACGGACTTCATTTTAATAGTATGTGAAGATTTGCAAATAGACATAGATTTATATTAATTTGATATTTTGAATTAAACCCATTGATTTTTTTTAAGATGAAAATTAATTGGAAAAATTAAAAAAAAAAAAAGAAAAAAGGAAAAAGAAAAAAATAATTGGTTGAAATGAGAGAATTAAGGTGGGTGTGACATGTATGCTTAAACTCTTCTATTTTAAGAGTTTATATAGATATATAGATATAGATATAGATTGATTTTTTAAAGATGAAAATCAATTGGAAAAATTAAAAAAAGAAAAAAGAAAAAAGAAAAAAATAATTGGTTGAAATGAGAGAATTAAGGTGGGCGTGACACGTATGCTTAAACTCTTCTGTTTTAAGAGTTTATATAGATATAGATTGAATTTTAAATTATTAGAGCATCTTTAATGGTGGTACTCTAGTTACTTATCATAACCAATTAAAAAATAAAAAATGCAAAAGTGGGGGAGAACCTTATAAAGTGAGTATGATATGTATGATACTCCTCTCACATAGTTACATTGGTTTGATAAAAAATATGACATTTAATTTAATTTTTTATGTTTTAAATCGGTTATGGTACCAAGATGGTATTAGGGCCCAAAAATTTTGCCTCCCCCGAGCCTATCTACCCAAAAACCTCCGGAAGCCTCGCCGCCTCGCCACCAAGCCAGCAGCCGCCCCTGCTTCGCCGTGAAGGACCGAGCACCTCTCGCCTCCCTGTTTGTTTTGAAGTGAAACAACACCAGTATGTTCCATCTTACTCCTCTCTCCGGGTACGAGCAGTAGCAGAAGCATCCAGGAGTCTCGCCGAAGCCCAAGAGCAGCCGGAGCCGGAGCGCGAGCATTCTCCTCTGTTTCCATTCAAGGTGAATTCTCACTTTTCATGTCGATTCGATTCAAAACTCCTTCAATCTCGCTCATCCTCACTCCTCTCTTTTCTTAGGCTCGATCCAGGCTTCCTTACCGCCAATTAACAGTCGGAAACTGCCATTGCAGCCAGAGCTTTCCTCGGAGTTGGAATCGCGCCGCACCTCGGTAATCTCTCTCTTACTCCCTCCCCTGTGTGCGCGTTTCATCCTTTCTGTGTGGGTTTCGGTCGGAATTTCATTTCAGATCTATGGGTGAAAATTCAGGGTGAACTGACCACCGATGGCTTGAGCTTCCTCCTCTCCTTCGTTTGCCGTTCCCTGCGTCTGTTCCGAGCTTGAAGGTGAGTCCTCCCGTCTCTCTTCTGTGTGTGGGCTAGTATTGGGCCTGACCTGAATTATGTGAAACGGGTTATATCACTTCCTATATGGGTCATTCAGTTGGGGATAATGAGAGACCCGGATCCCTCTTTCCTTTCTGTTTGGGCGGGTTTGGGGTTTGGATCCAGGTAAGGGTTGTGTTGGGCCTTGTTGGGTTAAGTCTTGTTGATATTGTTTTGTTAGTGATTTTATAAACTTTATTTGAACGTATATGTGTTATGTTATACTCTCTCCGTTAAGAAAAACATGTCGTTTTAGGAGTAAAATCTTGTTAAGAAAAACATGTCGTTTTAGATATTTTGGTGTTTACTTTCCAAAATTGCCCTTGTAATGATTAGAAATGTGTTAGTTGTAGTTTTCAATAAAGTGTAAAAGTAGGGTAATAATTAGGGGTATAAGTGTATTTTCGTTTGCTTTTATTTGCTTTCTTAAAAAATGTGCAAATGTCTAAAACGACATGTTTTAATTAACGGAGGGAGTATGATGATATTTGCACATTATTATTATTAATATTATTATAATGAATCTGATTTTATAGAAATAAAATTCTGAAATGATTTTATATTGTCAAATTATTTTAAAAGTGTTGTTATTTGAAATAAAGTATTGTGGGATGATTTAAATATGTAATTTTGGGATCTTTGAAGTAAATTATGGGTTTTGATTTATAAATATGGTTGTGAAAATAGAATTATTTTGGTTACTAAATGTCGGACTTTATTATATAATGATGTTGAAATAAGAAACTGATGAAGAGCGAGTAGTCACCCTACTTCTATGGTCGGGGTGAGCCTGACGGTAGCTATGTGAGATAATACATCAAAGATACAACTTTTATTGCGATTTCATCTTCTATCCCTAATTTGCAGGATTATTCTACGATAGTAGCAGGTGATCCTTATTTGTGCTATTGAAGCGAAAGTGATCTTAATGCGAATTTTGATTAATTATGTGAAAAGGGTAGTAACTAGGGTGGCTCAAAATGGACCCGACCCGGAAACCCCACCCGACCCTACCCGGAAAACGCGGGGTCGGGGTAGACCCGAGACCCCTAGGAGTCGGGTCTCAGGTCGAATTTTAGGAAATCCCGGGTCAACGGGCGTGTCGGGGTCAGATCCGACGGGTCTCGGGTTTGACCCGTTGACCCGGATTTTTTATTGTTCTGTCACTTCTGTGTGTGCTTTATTAGATGTATGTACTAGCTGAATAAACACTGTATGCAAAACAAGTTTTTTTTTTAATTGTTCTTTCTTAAGATTTTGATCGATTAGATTAAGTAATTTTAACTACTCCGTAGTACTACGTATATAATTATATATTAGTCAATTACTATTGTAATAATAAATTTAAAGTAGAAATGCTCCTGTTATTATTATATCCATGCTTAATATATACTGTAATAGGGTATACGAATTTATATATATATATATACACGGATCGACTCCGGTGAAAACCAATTTTTAGGGTGAAAACCGTGAGGACTGATTTGATTGGTTATAGATTTGAATTGATAATGAGACGGGGCGCGTGAGCGTTTGGCTCTTCTGAAAAATAAATAAGGGCAGTTTCGTCTTTTTCCATAATTATCTTCCTTCCTCTTCCATCCCCCTCCCGGTACCATCCCCTGTGTTCTGTTTCACGCTTCCACCTCTCTCTCTCGCCTGACAAAGAACGAAAGCCCTAACAATTGCAATATATGTGCGAGAGAAGATCGGGCGCCTAATCGTTCGATCTGTGCCATTGATGGCTCTTGTCTTTTATTGTTCGATTTGTGCAAGAGAAGATCGGCGCCTAATCGTTCGATTTTATTAGGGTTTAGGGTGTTCGGTTTTCAAATCTTTTCTCCTATCAGCTCGACCCTTCACCGCTGTTGCGACGTCCCTTCACCGTCGTTGCCACTTTCTCTCAGTATCAGGTACATACGTCTATGAATTTCGGGGTTATGTAATTGCTTTCGGTCTATGGTCCTGTTCTAGCTAACAAATTCAATTCCACACCAAACTGGAGGAATTTCCTTTCGATCGATGCTCTGTACTGTGGTTTATTTTCTCTCAATCGGAGGCTTGTGGTGTGCCTCCTTAATTGGAGCAGTTAGACTGCGTTTCTTCATTTAATTTGAGGGGATTTTTTGTTTCTAAATTACTCTAGTTTTCATCTTGCAAATCGTACAGTTGCTTGAATTAGGTTACTGTCGTTGAAGTTGATATAGGAAACAAAACAACTTCAACGATCAACCTGTTTGTTATTTCATTTTCAACAAATTGAACATGTTTGTATGTATGAATAGGTGTGGGATGACATCATTGTTCAAACAGCTGAAGATAGAAATTCCATGACAGCAATGTGGACGAGTTAGTTGATGCAATCAAGCATAAGATAGAGGTACTTAACAGCGCGTTTACTAAGCCGAAAAATCAGCTGACTGCTTATAGGTTAAATGCGCTACGAGCACTCATTTGTCTAGTAGCTTGTTAAGAGCATCACCAATGGTCGGGAGCTCCCCTCCCCATTTCACTTTTTCATGCGATTTGGGGAAACCGACCATTGTGGACAACCTCCCCAACTTTGGGGTGCCCCAATATATTAGGAACCTTTCCAAATCCGAAACCAATAAATCGATGACACGTGTCACCTTAATAAATCATTTTATTTTTTTATTTTCATTCATAGATTTTAATTAAAGACTAAAAAATATTAACAACTTAATTAAAATATTTTAAAATATTAAAATTAATTATTAAATATAATTATATAATTACATTAATAATTTTTTCAATGGTTTAATTTAATAAAAAATTACTTTAAATTACTAAAATTAATTATCGAATATGATTAAAAAATTTAATTAATATTTTTTAGTTTTCGGATGTATTAACAATTTAGTTTAAACGTTTTAAATTATTAAAAGTAATTCAAAAATATAATTAATAATTACATTAATAATTTTTTAAATTATTAAAAGTAAATTAAAATATAATTAACTTATAATATTAAATATATTAACTTATACTGTAATATTAAATTTACTTTAAATATTTTAAATTATTAAAATTAATTAAAAATATTATTATATATTAACTTATAATATTAAATTTATATGTTTTTGAAATTTCAAATTTATTAACAATTTATTTAAAAATACTTTAAATTATTAAAATTAATTATCAAATTTAATTAAAAAATTAAATTAAAATTTTATATAAATCAATTTAATTTTTTTAATATTTGAAATTATAGGAAAAATAAAATGGGTATGAAAAATGTGATGAGATAGATTATTGGGGAACCTGGCTATTGTGGGGAGGAAGAATTGAATTGGGGAGGGTTGAGAATAAAGTTAGTGGAAAGTGAGGTGGACGAATGAGGAAAGGGAAGAGAAACTTTGAGGCACCCCACCATTGGGGATGCTCTTAATAAGTAGTACCTTATAAGCTATAAGCGTCGCTTATAAGCTTCATCTATCTTGTTGGTTACAAATGATCATGTCGATTACTTTGCTGTAGGGGTTTTCTATCTTGAAAGAGACCGAATGCGCTTCCGATGAACAAGAAAGGGAGAAGTGTCCTCAAACTAATATGAAAGTTTAGGAATCTGTTTGTAACATTTCTCCCAAGCAGATCTATGGTCCTTGTTGATTACAAATGATCTGCTTGCTTGGGAGAAATGATCTGCTTGTTGTAGCTGTTTCTGACTGTAAAAAAATTCAACTTGTTTTGGGTTCATACTTAACTACCTAGCCTGCCCCTTCATTACCATTGACTTTCTTTATAAAAAAAATAAATCCATGTACCATTTCATATTGAACTTCTTTGCATGATTCTTTTTTTTTTTTTTGATCAAATTCTTTGGAAGATTCAAAGACAAAGCAATAGACCTTCTATTGAAAGCGCCTTCTGTTTTCATTTTCTTCTCCAATACATATTGTGAGAGGTAAATTTCATCTATATATGGTCCTTTTGTTTGATCCATTAGAGTCATTGAACTTTCAATAAAGTTACAAACGGGTCCCTAAACTTTGTTTTTGGTCGATTGTATATATTAAAGCCCTTCAACTATGAAATCTTGTCAATATAGTCCTTCTGTTTAGGGATTTTTTATTGACAAAAAATAAAAAATAAAAACGTTTAGTAATCTGTTTGTAACATTCTCGAAAGTTAATGGATTTTAATTAACTAAAAAAAAGTGTACAGGAGCATTTGTAACATTTTCAAAGTTCAGATAGCTTGGATAAATTTTACACCTATTTTGAGCGTCACTTTAGAGCTAAATATAACTATGGGTTCAAGATTTTAAAATCTTGAACATACTTTAAATAGAGGAAATACACTAAGAAAAAAGCTTGAATCTACCTAATAAACCAACCTGAAAGGTAAGATAGTAAGATGTCACTTTAGGACTATATCTAACTACGGGTTCAAGATTTAAAATTCTTGAACCTACTTTATATAGAGGCAATACACCATGAAAAAAAAACTTGAACCTACTTAATAAATCAACATGAAATGTATGGCAGAAAGATGTCACTTTAGGGTTATAATAACTTTGATTCAAGATTTAAAAATCTTGAACTTACTTTATACGGAGACAATACACCATGAAAAATTTTTGAACCTACTTAATAAATCAACATGACATGTAAGACAACAAGATATCACTTTAGGGCTAGATATAACTATGAGTTCAAGATTTAAAAATCTTAAACCTACTTTAAATGGAGACAATACTCAGTGAAAAAAGCTTGAGCCTAATAAACCAATTTGAAATGTATGACAACAAGATGTCACTTTAGAGCTTATATAACCATGGATTCAAGATTTAAAAATCTTGAACCTACTTTATATTATTTAAAAATATAGAACCTGACTTATATGGAGGCAATACATCATAAAAAAACTTGAACCTACTTAATAAATCAACATAAAATGTAAGGCAACAAAATGTCACTTTAGGGCTATATATAACTACGGTTCAAGATTAAAAAATCTTGAACCTACTTTATATGGAGGCAATACATGATGAAAAAAAAAATTGAACCTACTTAATAAATCATATGAAATTTATGGCAGAAAGATGTCACCTTATGGCTAATAATAACTATGGGTTCAAGATTTAAAAATCTTGAACTTACTTTACACAGAGGCAATACACCATGAAAAAACTTGAACCTACTTAATAAATTAACATGAAATGTAAGACAACAAGATGTCACTTTAGGGCTAGATATAACTATGAGTTCAAGATTTAAAAATCTAGAACCTACTTTAAATGGAGCAATACACAGTGAAAAAAGCTTGAACCTACTTAATAAACCAACATGAAATGTAAGACAACAAGATGTCACTTTAGAGCTTATGATTTTAAAATCTTGAACCCATATTTATAAAATCATGAACAAATTGTTATAAAATCATGACTTCCCATTACAAAAATAGCAATAACACCTACAATTATTAAACAAAAATAGCAATAACACCTACAATTATTAAACAAAAATAGCAATAACACCTACAATTATTTTTAATACAAAAATCTTGAACCTACTTTAAAGGAAGACAATACGTCATAATAAAAACTTGAACCTATTTAATAAACTGACATGAAACATAAGACAACAAGATGTCACTTTAGAGCTATATATAACTATCGGTTCAAGATTTAAAAATCTTGAACCTACTTTAAGTGGAGGCATTACATCATGAAAAAAACTTGAACCTACTTAATAAATCAACATGAAATGTAAGACAATAAGATGTCACTTTAGGGCCATAATAACTATGAGTTCAAAATTAAAAAAACTTAAACCTACTTTATATGGAGGCAATATACCATGAAAAAAACTTAAACATACTTAATAAATCAACATGAAGTGTAAGACATCAAAATGTCACTTTAGAACTAGATATACCTATGAGTTCAAGATTTAAAAATCTTAAACCTACTTCAAATGCAGTCAATTCACCAAGAGAAAAGTCTGAACCCACTTAATAAACCAACATGAAATGTAAGGCAACAAGATCTCACTTTAGGACTATATATAACTATGAGTTCAAGATGTAAAAATCTTGAACCTACTTTAAATGGACGAAATACACCATGAAACAAATTTGAACCTACTTAATAAACCAACATGAAATGTAAGGCAGTAAGATGTTACTTTAGAGCTATATATAACTATGGGTTCAAGATTTAAAAATCTTAAACCTATTTTATATGGAGGCAATACACCATAAAAAAATGAACCTATTAATAAATCAGCCTAAAATGTAAGGCGGAAAAATGTCACTTTAGGGCTATAATAACTATGGGTTCAAGATTTAAAAATCTTGAACCTACTTTATATGGAGGCAATACACCATGAAAAAAATTTGAACCTACTTAGTAAATCAACATAAAAATGTAAGGCAACAATATGTCACTTTAGGTAGATTTGAGATTTTATTAAGTAGATTCGAGATTTTTTTTATAACGCTAGTTCAAGATTTTATACCTATAGATTCAATATTTTTATAATTATAGGTTTAAGATCTTATAATTATATCTTTTATTAAGTAGGTTCAAGATTTTAAAATTTTGAACCCACAATTATAAAATAATATGTAAAATTTTTATTAAGTAGGTTCGTGATTTTAAAATATTGAACTAATATTTATAAAAAAACCTTGATTTATGAAATTATGAACCTGTAATTATAAAAATCTTTAATATTTCATTATAAAAGTCTAAATTAGTAAGTTAAACCAATAAGCTAATTGATTTTTTTAATAGAAAAAACCTTGATTTTTTTAATAGAAAAAAACCTTGATTTTTTTAATAGAAAAAACCTTGATTTATTTTAGTGATAAAGCCATAAAAGTGATAAAAAAAAATTACCATTATTAAAAGCTTGGCAACTTTTCATAAAGGTTTTCAAGTAATTGGATTTGGTTAATTACGTTTACGTGGCACATGGAAGTGCTTCTACTACAGCGCAAGGTAACAAGCTGGGCCGTGGGGCTAAAAAAGAAAAAAAAATACGGAGCTGGGCCATGTGGCTAAAAAAGAAAAAGAAACGGAGGACGCGTACGAGTAATAGAGCGCGTGTAGTGTGTTGATTAGATCCGCCAATCAAATCACTCCTCACGGTTTTCACTGTAATTTTAGTTTTTACCTAAGCACGACCCTCTATATATATATATATACCCTACATATATAGTGTAATAGGACACCATCAAGGAAATAGCTAATATGAGGATGAAAAGTAAAAAAAAAAAAAATCCTTTTTATTTAATTTAAATATTGTAATAACTAACAAAATTTTAAAACTCGGGTTTTCGGGTGAATCCGTCACCCGACCCGGAAAACCCGGAATTATAAATCTCGGGTTCGGGTCGGGTGGCGGGTCGCATTTTTAAAAATCCCGAGCCTTCGGGTTGACCCCACTCGGAATTTTCGGGTCGGGTCGACCCGGATGAGCCACCCTAGTAGTAACAATTAGGGTTTATGCGAAAGCCTCTATATTCTTAATTGTTAATGAAGAAAGTTATTTGATGAAAAGACATGATTTTTATATCTTTAGCATATTCTTATATGGTTATCGTTGTGACGTTGATACTCCAATCTTGGAAGCTTTTAGTTTATTGAATTCAATCTATCGAATATGTGTTTATTTATGTCTATTATTTCATTGCAAAGATACGGTTTTTACTGCACTGACGAACTCGACATCAACCACCTTTAGTCGACATCGAGTATCCCTAGTCAATATCGAGTACATTATGCTCGACATCAAGTTGGTTTTGTCTTCTGTTGTGCAGTTGACAGGTGAGATCGACTGCTTAAGTCGACATCGACTACTCTGGTCGACGTCGAGTAGCTTCTGGTCGATTTTGAGGGCGATTTGGAACTTGAAAGGTGAGCGCTGACACGCTTCCTCGAGGATACGATCCTGAAACCCTACCACTATAGCGGGATGGATTCTTGTATTTTATTTGCTTAGACAGGGAGTTGGTTTCGTTCTTATATTTTATATTTATTTCGTAGCTAGTTTCTCTCCCACGTCAAGATGAAAGAAGCGTTTTGGTTCGAGAAGAGGATCAATGGGTGTGCAATCAGTTCTTCGCATGCACTTGTAAAACAAAAACAAGAAAAAGGGAGTAAAAAGGAACTAAAAAAGGTGCGATTGATAGCTTCCCCGGCAACGACGCCAAAATTTTGTTGTGGAGAAAATCTAGTCAAGTAAATAATCAAATATAAATATAACCAATTCCCTGTCCAAGCAAATAAAATACAAGAATCCCTCCCGCTGTATTGGTAGGGTTTTAGGATCGTATCCATGAGGAAGCGTGTCAGCGCTTGCCTAATCAGTTCCAAATTTTCCCTCGAAATCGACCAAAAGCAAACTCAACGTCGACTAGAGTGCTCGACGTTGACCTAAGCTATCGATCTCACCTGCAAAGCTGCACAACAGAAGACAAAAGTACTCGACGTCGAGTAGAGGTACTCGATGTCAACTTAGTGTACTCGATGTCGACCAACAATAGTCAATGTCGAGTTGTCTGTGCAGAAAAAACGTAACCTTGCAATAAAATAAACGTCGGAAAAGATGTCTGAATTAAGAATAAAGGATGGATGCGAAGATGATGAACATAAATAAACACAGAATTGTAGGATTTAATTCAATAAGATAAAGGAATTCCAAGATCAGGGTATCAACGCCACAACGATAACCATGTAGGAACTATGCAAATATATAAAAGATTATGCCTTTTCATCAAACCTTTGTCGTTAACCATTAAGAATATAGAGACTTTCACATAAACCCTAATTGTTACTACCCTTTTCACATAATTAATCCAAATTCGCATTAAGATCACTTTCGCTTCAATAATACAAATAAGGATTTACCTGCTACTATCGTAGAAGAATCATGCAATTAGGTATAGAAGATGAAATTGCAATAAAGATCGTACATTTGATGCATAACTACATGGCTACCGTCGGGCTCACCCCGACCCTAGAAGTAGGGTGACTACTCGTTTCTCATCATTTTAACAAACATCAATAATATAAAAGAAACTACTTGCATTAAAATAAATGAAAGCTTACAACTGAACAAAGCCAAAATGTCTCGTCTCTGGTCCCACTCTACTCGGCCTAGCTCTCTCTCTACCTCTATGGAAACACAATTGCTTGTGTGCTTGGATCATTAAAAACCAACCCCCTAGGACTTTATTTATAGCGTTCAACCCTAGCTAATCTAGGAAAGAACAACTATATCTAGTTCCTAAGATGAAAGATCCTACTTACTTAAGATAAAATGTTTCAAATAAATATAATAAAACAAATAAAATTCCCCTAAATAAAAGTGGGAATTACTAATGTGGATAAATCTTCTTCCAACTTGATAGAATCCCGTGCCTTCCATTGCAAGTAATCAACCCTCGGACTCCTACTCGATTTCGACTCGGATTCTCTCCTGGGCTCTACTCGACATCGACCAAAGTAGTCGACGTCGACCAGATCTTATGTCTCGGCTCAATCTCGATCTCTGAATGTGATGTCGAGTAGGTGGTTACTCGATATCAACTAAGTGTAGTCGACGTCGACCACCTTCTTCTGTTGGTCAATTTCTTGTCCTTGGGCACTCGACTTCTGGGGCTCTGGTCTACTCGATATCGCTAGTCTGTTGGGATGAGCCCGCGGACACAACAACTTCACTACCAGAGTTGGTCAAAGACACGGTCAACCAAGTCGGACGCATCAGATAGCACACGAGGACTGCTCAGGACTAATAGAAGAAGTATATATGCAGATAGGAGACGCACCGAGATTGTGTTTGATGTTGGATCGCATGTTTAGCTCAGAGTCTCTCCAACTAAAGGGATCCACCGGTTTGGCATCAAGGGCAAGTTGAGCCCTAGGTTTGTGGATCCATTCGAGATTCTGGAGAGAGTCGACGAGGTAGCCTACTATTTAGCCTTACCCCCATCTTTGGTCGGTGTGCACGTTGTTTTCCATGTATCCCAACTTCGTCGTTAACCTCCATATAGAGCCAGATCACACCTTCGTAGAGAGTCCAGTTAGGGTGCCTGACCATCGCGTCAAGAAGTTCAGGAACAAGGAGCTTTATCTACTTCTGGTTTAGTGGGCTAGGAGGAGTCCCGAGGAGGCTACCTAGGAGACTGAGGATAGTCTTCGAGCAAGTTATGGGGATACTGTAGATGAGTTGTTAGTTTCCTATGTTGAGGTTAGTATCGATGTTTCCTTGACGTCGTGACGTAGTGGTGAGTTTTGTCTAGTCCCTTTAGTTTTGGGTTGGTGGTTATCTTATGATTGATGTGCTTATGATTGGTAGTTCTATGCAGATTCCATGCTGATGTGATGTGACTGATGACTGGACGTTATTGATGTGTGGTGATATTTAGTTATGATGGTATGTTGATACACTTGGTGTGACCCTTAGTATGATGTACTCCCTAGAGTTGTTTTGGCTATTATTGATATATGAGATTATGCACATTTTGTAGACTTATGATTTATGTTGTGATCTGAGACCGATAGAATTGACACTGACTATGAGAACGGAAACTAGGAAGAGAATATGGGATTAGCCCTTAGAGGTAGATAATTCCACCTCTTGAGTTCTAAAACTTCCTTGACTGACTTGAGATTTTGAAAGGTTTTGAACAGTTTTGAAAGTTAGAAGATTTTGTTTGGTTTTGAAAAAGGTTTTAGTCTCGGGGACAAGACTTGTTTTTAGAGGTGGATGAATGTAAAGATCGAAAATATTTAAATAGTATTTTAATTACCAAAAATAATATATTTTACCTGATTTGAAAAGTTTTCAAAAACTTGTCCTCGAGCAGCTTACTATTTTAAAAATCCTTCGAAAAATTTTTTTGGCATCATTTGAAATTATAGATTTTGACTTATTTCATTCCGCTTCCGAGCTTCGAATTGAAGATTCGAAGTTTAACCCGATGGTTTTAAAAATGATTTGAAATTCGATTTGAGATTTTTGAGAGGCGTGATTTGGGATTAGCGAGCAGTTTCGGATTTTGAATTGTCGGGAATTGAAAGTCGGATTATTGGACCATCTCTCTCTCTCTCTCTCTCGTCCCTCCTTGACCTCCAAGTCTCTTTTGTCTCTTTCTCCCTTTGGTGAGACCACGCATACACAAAACTCACATTTGCTCCCCTATATAAGAGGGCAACCATCCTTAAACCCTAATTTTCATCCAAATTCCAAAACCCTAAGCCTTCTCTCTCTCTCACACACACATTTTGGGATTTTAAAAACCACCAAAATCCTCTCCTTCTTCCTCCATCTTCGAGCTTGAATCCACATTAAATCCACGTTGATCTTGTGTTCTTTAAGCCTAAACACCGCCAAACACACCTCCTACATTCCTCCTTCGGGATTAAGTGAAAAAGAAGCCATCACCAAGGCCATCTCCGCAACAACAGAGGTTGTAGGCAGCTTTTCGCCTCCACGAAGTTCCTCTTCGCCGCAGCGAGATCGAGCCCAGAAGCTCCCTTTTTCGTCCTTCTCTCTCGATAAAGCCCCGACTCTCCCCTTCCTTGGTTTCTTTCACTTCTAAGCTTCTTAAAGGTGAACCTGTACTAACTCCTCTACCTTCCAAGGCCTAAAGAAACTTGATCCAACCCCTAAAGGAGCAAGATCGAACCTCATTCCTCTCATTTCCCCTATTTTCACACCAAGGTCGATTTCTCTCTTTTCTCTTTTGTTTTCCCCTCCAACCTCACTCTTTTATTCACCTTCTCATGTTCCTAGGCTCTGTTCAAGCACTCTCATCATCATTGAAGCTTGGAGATCCCCCACTGAAGCTCTTGAAGGTTCCTCGAAGACAATCGGTAATCCCTCTTTCGCTCTCCCCCTCTGGTCCGCGTTTGTGTTTCTTCTTGTTGGTTGAGGTTGGGGAGGGTATTCCTTGAGTCTAGGATTGGTTTGGGATGGAATGGACTGGGTTCAAGGCAAAAGCGAGCCAAAAACTCGTAATTTGTTGCGGCAAAACCATGGTCGTCGCAACGAGTTAGAACTGGATCCAAGGTTGAAGAAGGAGACCTTTGCCATGGAGAAAAGGGAGTTTTCACGGGTGCGAGGTACTCCTTAGCTAGGAACCGAAGAGCATGTTTCGTCGTGGCGAAACTCTATTCCGAGTCTAGGCCAAGAACGGGTTCCCCTTACTCCTTGGGCGTTTGGTTCGGTTTCGGTTAAACCGGTTCATGTTGGGGTTTGTTGTTATTTGATGGTTTTGATATGTGGGTTTTAAATTTATTTTATATGTATTTATGATGATTTTATAAAGTATGGTTTAGGAAAAGTTAGAATGTTTTGGTGATCGTTTGATTTAAATATTGTTGGAATGTCTTGATTTACTTAAGAAGGATTTGAAATCTTTTAAAGGTTTTGAAAAGATGTTAAACTCTAGTTGATGCGTTAAACGATATTTCTAAGATGATATTCAAACTCGTATTTGAAAATGATTCTTGAAAGGATTTGTGTTTTAAAAACGAGATGCTAGGATTCCTTTAACAATATAACTTTGACCAATTTAACCGAACTTGATGATTTGAGAACGAACATGGGTTAATTGTATTTCACAGACCTTGTTTTAATAGACTGATCTGACCTATCGGACTTTTGGACCTATTCTGAATTGGACCCTTTTGGACTGTTTAACCGAACTTGACCCTTGGACCTTGTTTGATGGTTGGACTGAATCTATGAATTGTTATATAATTGGACTGAAACTTTGGAATGAGATTGAGACGTTGGACGGATTAATGATATGAGTTGTTGGAATTTATATGAAATGGTTAACCTTCTAGACATCTTGGCATTTAGATGTTTTCTTACTTATCGAGTGTTTTGACTTACCAGATGATTTCTGGAAATGCTTTTGAGTGTGTTTTTCTTTGTGCTTAGTTAGAGTGAATGTTAAACTTATTGCATCTTTTATTTTTCATATATGCTAGGTGCTTAGTGACTTGTCTGGATTTCTATTTCTGCTATTTCCTTGATGTTCGGCTTTCCCAAGTAAGTTCCCTAGGGAGCATACTCAGATTGAACTCTCATGTATGTAGTCATGTTGTATACTAGGTGTTGCATATCACGTGCCATGTACCATGCTTGGGACTTGCATATACGAATGAATATCCGTATTCTTTATGTGTTTGGAATAGAACGACCATTATCTGGAAAGTCCTTAGAGTCTTTGCTAGGGTCATAGGACATCCCAGCCCCATCGAGTTTATCCTAATAGAGTCAGATGAGAGCATGAGCATGACTTCATATATTTATGGTTCGGCGGCAACCGGGCGTCCTCCCTCGGTGTGGGTATTGACATTTGACCCCGATGTGGGTTTTGATTGAGAGGCATATCTGACCCCGATGGGTATGAATTGAGAGACTGGGCCGGGACATGCCACTTGACATTCTATGTGGATTCATTCATCCCTTTCTGCATTATATAAACTGTCAGCATGCTTGCGTGATTTAATTCCTATCATGCATTAGAGCACCTTTATTAGGTGTAGGGTATACTATGTGATCGCAGTAGGGACTCCGGACCCGCATGCGAGCCTCAATCTGATTCCTTTTCCCATTCTCTTGCTAAGGTACCCTTGCAAATTTCTTATTGCTCCGTGCTCCATGACGAGGTTTCTTATGGGACGTTCAGTTGATCCGAGAGACTGATTATCACCGGACTTATATACTTTGGATGATATTTCGTACTCGTTTTCCCCGTACATTGGTTTTGACCCGGCTCTGCCGTGGCAAGTTATACTTTGGATTTCCTTTCGTTACACATTTGATCTTAAGCGATTTGCGCGTTTTAGTCAAGTAGAACAGGTTTAGGGTACCCAACGGCCCTGGCGCGCATTTTGGGTTCGAAATCCCCTCTTTCAAATTTAACAACTTGGGTTTTGAAACTTCGATCCATTCTTGAATTGTAAAATCTGAACGAAGGTATCCAATCTTCGAAACGTAACCCGAAAAATATATTCGAACTGTTACAATATAAAAAAGCATTTTTGTAAAATAAAACCAAAAATACTTTGAATAACATGAATAACACTCTCAAATAAAATATTTTACCGAACGTATAGAGTATCATTTTGGTTAGGACTGGCTGCTCAATCCCTTTCACACTGGAAAAACCCAACAACTCAATAAGCACTTAGAAAATATACGTGTTCGCTGTATACACCTCAAATCATTCACGTCCTTAAGGACGTGCATGGTTAAAAGGGGTTAAATAATTTTTTTAAAATGCTAATTAGTCAGAAGGGTTATACGTCGTTAAGGACGTGCGGTTTTTACCTTTGTATTTACGATGTATCTATCAACACCCAAAATACATGTAGGCTGGAAATAAATATGGGGCAATTTAAAAAAGTATAGGGGTGGAGTAGGGAGTGGGGAGTGGGGAGTGGGGAGTGGGGATGGAGAAGCCAGAAGTCACGAACACGTTTCAAACCTACGCCACAACCTGCGCAGCTTATATTTAAGTACTACTGTACTGTATAACAAAATGAAATACTAATGAATAGTTTATAGTTGTACTTGACTACTTGTACCATTTTCCCTCCATTTTCAACCAATGCAACATATATACTCGCTCTCTTAATTAAAAGACGACATTTTTATTATTTAATCACTTTTTTTAAGTGTTAAAACTACGACATAAAATAATAAATTTTTTAATGATTTTTAAAAATAATTTCATACTTATTACTATTAAGTATGAATTTATAAAAAAAAAAACAAATGTAAAAAAATTGATATTATATATAGTCCTTTCGTTTGTTTTTAATTGACTTTTTCAAATCATGCATGTTTTTTATAAAGGTAAAAACTATATAAAATATCAAATTTTTATTCAATCATTTTAATAATATTATATTTGTTACTAATAAGTATGAGATATTAAAAAAATGTTAAAGAAATAAATATTTTTTTATCACTTTAAAAGCATGTATAAATAAAAAAAATTTAATTAAAGGTGAAGGGAGTAGTTTTTATCATTCTAAAAAAAACATTCTAAAAAAAACATATCTGAATAATACCAAAATGATATATTTTAATTACACTACAAGAAAAATGTCTTTGGGCGACAAAAATATAAAATTAATGTGACAAAAAAAATATCATCGCCCAAACTAGGGTTTTGGTGACAAAAAATACTTTGCCGCCCCAAGCATGTTTTCCATGACGAAAAATTAATAGTGTCGCCCAAAATGAACCTAGGGCTTCAAAAGACAGACATTTAGTCGCCCATCCACCCCTTATACTTATTATTTCAGAAGCAAACCCTTTGTAAAAAATTGAGCCACGTGTCCCCCTCTTCACAAAGATAAGAAACTGCCTTCCCAACCCGCGTTCTCCCCGTTAATGCAAAAACTCCGTCTTCCTCTTCCCCATTTCGGATCTCCGCTCTCCTTCTCTACCTGCTCTCTCTGCCTCCCATGAGGGAAGGAAGAACGAATTTCAAGCCGGTTTTGGAGTTCCCGGTGGCGGATGTCGCTACTGGAATGGCCGGCGGCGGCGGTGTACAATAGCGTCGATGGTTGAGTGCACCTAGGGTTTTCGTCGACGGTGATGGCTCGAATTCGGATGGGGGTGGAGATCTTTTTTCCTCCATTGCTCTCCGGTTGGCACTGCTCTCTCTGTCTCCCACAGTCTAAGGGAAGGAAGAACGAATTACAAACCGCTTTTGGATTTATCGACGGCGAATGCCGCTACTGGAGTTGCTGGCGTCGATGGTGGACAGGAGCGTCACCGGTTGAGTGCACCTAGGGTTTTCGTCGATGGTGATGGCTCGAATGATGGGGGTGGAGATCCAGTTGAAAGACGATTGAAGCAATTCTGGAGCTCGATTTGGAGCTCGGTGATGGCGTCGCCGGTCTGGAGCTCGGTCTCCTCCTCTGGTAATGTCTCTCCTCCAACTATCTCTCTCGATCTCTAAGTGAAACTGACCTCTGATTTGATGAAGACGATTGAAGCAATTCTTCTAGCTAGGGTTTATTTCCGCTCATGGGAGTGATGCAACTGTATAACTTCCTTCTTGTATATATGCTTTGATTAACAGGAAATCGATCAATTAATTTTTCCTACTGCATTTCCTCTTTCATTTGAGCATATAAGTGATGAAGGTATCTACCTTTTGTAGATCCACAAGTTGTCCAACAAATTTTTGGCACTTAAGGGATTGATGAGATTCCTACTCAGATCCAGGTAATATGATTTGTGAGGTAGCATGGTCTCATTTTGTTCATGCTGTTTGCTTTCAAAAAGTTAAATTTGGATAGATAGAGAAAAAAAATGCAGAGGCTTGAAAGACAAGGATTGACAAGCTTTTATAAGTTTATTTTGAAAGACAAGGATTGACAAGCTTTTATAAATTTATTTTAAAGGCTTCAAAACTTCATAATGTCAAAAGCAATCTGCTTAATAGTATAATGATATGGCATCAACTGTGAATGACATTGCTTACTATAGAAAATCTACCAAGAACTTAGTCAACTGTCCTTTTAACAGTTTCCAATAACTCTCTCGCTGGTCATGTGTTGGCTAATGAGACCATCCATGGAGTTTGATCTCTACTAGCTTGCTGGAATAATGAAGTATTTTTCATGTTTGAAGCTTTTATAGATATAAAATGAAGATGAATATTGTGTTTCGGTTTCTGCAATATCCTTCAATAATCAAGATGAATATTGTGTTTATTTTGCTATATGATATTATTATCATGAGCAATATTGTGAACCCCCGTCCTGTTTCTATAGATTGTGTCTTATGAAAGTTGCGTTCTTTCGATTCCACTAATTAGGTTTTGATATTTTTCATTTGTTCAATAAAATTAAATTGAACTTGTAGTCTAGCCTGTACGAATCTCCTATTTTTTGTTTCTTCTTGTGGTCCTGTTAACCTAGATTATGCTGTTTATTTGTCTTACTGCTCGCAGCTTCTTCCTGCGCATTATTGACTGTTGTTTATTTGCATTTTGCAGCATACACATCGCAGAAGTGGATCAGAAGACAAAGGCATTTCGAGCCTCAGCAAATTATGATGTTGTTGAAGATAATGCATCAACTATTGAGGTGTGTATTGCACAGAGGTTCCTTTTAAACATGGGATTGTTATATGAGTTTATGGCAATGGTGTATCCATATCTAAGCAATTGAGTTATAGGATTGCACATTGTGCATTCAATTGGATTTGTTTAGACTTTTGTGGCTTACAAAGACAGTCTTAAGTCTTAAGGGGAGTTCTATATTTCCATGTAGCTAAGTAGCTTCAGATTTCAGTCACTCTTTCTGCAGCAACTAGCAAAGCATGAGGGTTTTTAAATTGTTAGTTTTAAAGAGCTTCATTTTTAACTTTTGGGACTTGGGAGAGGCAGATACTTTCAGGATATGAATATATATTATGGTTTACAGTTGCTAATAAAAGATCTTGTCTGTGTCTCATGCAGAAAATTCAAGCTTCTGTACGTTCTAAAGCTATGAAAGGTTTGTTTTCAACTTCCTGTTCATTAAATTGGAACTGGAAATGTGGTAATGGGGCATTATATCTTTAATGAATCAGTTTTCATAGGTTATAAGATTATTTGCTTGATTCACTTGCATCTTTGATGTACTGAAACCAATTTCCTGCTGCAGCAAAAACAAATCATAATTTATAAGTTGATTCCTTATATTTTATAAGTTGAGCGCTAAAAACAAATCATAATTTAGACAATTTATTTTATTGACACTTTGTTAGTAATGCATATTGCATACAATCTTAGCAAGGATTGAGACTGCATTGAAATATTTAAAGCCTTTAGGTCTCAAGTATCATCTCAGGTCCGACCAATGTGAAATTAATAATGAGATATCTTCATTCTATTATTATTAGCTTTCTATTTTATTTTATTTTTGTACCACTTTTGCAATATTCTTAGTTAGGGGGTAAATAAAGTTGCATCTTTCTACCTCCTAAATTGATAGGAATTGGCTTCATAGAGCTTAATGTGCTGAAAGGTCATAGTTCCAAGTTCTAAGCTATACTTTTGATATGTATATAGACTGGGACAATTTTATTGCATTTGTTCAATCTGATTTTTTTTTTTTGCAGAGCACCATTTAGTATATGCGTTTTCTATTCAGGAACTCACTTTTAGTTGTGGTGGGCAGCAAATGAAAATGCTGTTTTGCCTAAGCTGCAGCTTGCATATGAAGCCAAACAACCCAAGGTTTGATTTCTTAGGATACTTATTGGATTGGTGGATGAGTTTATCTGATGAAGTGCCTATTTGGGTTACTGGAAAGAGAAACAAGGCTTCAGTTTATTGAACAGTGGAGTGGCTTGATGAGTTCATAATGTCTAAATAGGTCATTTCTATGTTAAATATCCTCTTTCTATTTTTTTGTTTTGTCTTTCTCCCTTTTTGGAAATAGCATTATAGTATGTTTGAGAGATATTTATTGACAAGATCCCAATCATTTAGTTTGGGACATTGTAATATGAAAGATCATTAAACCTACCTATAGTTGTTTCTAAATGCTGGCTTAAATATGCATTATTTCTATCCAGGGAGTTAATATATGCGATAAGAGGAGAAGCATAAACGAGTACAAAACTCGGTTTCCTGCAATAGACTTCTTTTTGGCAAGTATTTTGAAGAATCTATTTAGTTGTTTCCCTTTAAATAAGCCCCAATACAATTATATTTTTATGGAAAATTTAATATAATGATGGAGATTCTTAGTATTCTTCATCAAGTGGAAAGTGATGAGGACACTTGGTGGACTCCTGATGTAAGAGAATTTGACAAAGATCTTGCAGCAAGAGGGATCAAGTTTCTAAACTAGCAGTCCATCTCTTGATTGATTCTCAAATTGGGTCAATTTTGAGAAGTAATTGAAGCTGGCTCTGAAGTTTTAGCATTTGAATCGCAGTTGAATGAGTTTTTCTTCCATTTTAGAAGGATGTAGGATTTTTTCTTCCAACCCTTATTCATATTCATGAGCTGTATTATTTAGGCATTGTGTACTGAAAGTTTTTATGCTTAGGTTGAAACAGTCATAGAAGAAATCACGACAGAAGCAAGGAGTGGTGAAATTGGTGACGGGAAAATATTTGGTAAGACTTGTGGTTCTTCTATTAGTTTTGTGCTTTGAATATTGGCAAAAGTCACTCATTGGCACTCATATTCAGTATATTGTTTATGTGGTGCTTGATTGCTTTAAAGATCAAAGGAGATGATAAGACCATTTTCTCACTCGACATCTTTTGTCATAGGAATTCAAATTTGAACCTCATAAATCTACCCTGATGAGGTTTACATTGTTTCCGTGCAGTAATTCATGTAGCAGATATCATTAGAGTTAGAACTGGTAAGTGATTTCAAAACCTAGATACCCAGGCAGTCACAAATTTGTATCCATTTTTCATTATATTAAACCGTTTGAATATTGCGGCTATGTAAATATAATGATGTTTATGCCTTGCTTTCTCAGGTGAACGGGGCGAGCAAGCAGAGAGGATGTCCGGTCATAGATTGTAGTGGCACAGTGAAAGTAACTTCTATATCCCAAGGGTTAGATATAATTTTTGCCTTTGCTTATAATCTTGGGTTTGAATTTTGAGAATCAGTTCCTGAAAAAATTTGGTGCGATTTCAATCTAGCAAGAATTTTGTCTCATAGGATTTGAAGTGGATAGTATATATGTTCTGGGAGCTCCCCCTCTCGCCACAAAAACCTGGAGCTTATGTTATGGGAGCTCTTACTGAAATACTTCAACTGCTCTTCTGCAGGTGAAGATAAATGTCTTCCAAAGCAGATATAAGATCAAAAACCACAAAAGATAAATGTCTTAAGGTGTGTGTCTTCCAAACCAGGCTTGAGATGAGGAACGTGGTTGTCTTGGACCCCTTCTCCAATTCCCATTCACCAATTCATGCTCTCAGGTAACTGTTTTTCGACGTTTATCTCGAAATTGCTCTCTGCTTGCCCCCTCCACAAATTTTTCTTATTCGATTTAGGTGTGTTTGAGTTCCTGAATAATTGATTCCAGTTATGAATTCGTGGGCGTAGTTCTTAAATTCTCCCTTTCATTAGGTTAATTTCATCTTCAATTTTGTTAATGTACAGTTATGCACTCTTAACCCTTCTTCTTCTTCTTTTTTTCTGTTTTTTTGTGATCACTTTTGAAGCTTTAGTTAGATACTTATCAAATGTATTTGTAAAGGAACAGATGTTGTTCTTAACTATACATGGCTAAGAATGAAAAATTGTTGTATTGATTGAACCCTTCCCCTTTTTTCCCCTTTTATTGAAAGGTCCTTGAAAAGTAAACATTCAATAGTTTCATTCACTTCCATCCGCCTCCAAGATTTTATTGCACAAATGTAATTCTGTGGTATGCACTTGAAAACTTTTAAGATTATGTTGTCCAAGAATCTAGCCTTCATAAGGAATAACTTTTGAAGAAATAAGTAGCTTAGGTTGCTGAAATAGTGCCGATTTCGTTTGGTGCGCTCAGTTTGATAATACATAAGTTATAAGCTGCTAATCAACAGGTCATCAGCACAGCTGCACATATGAGAACATGATTAACGCATTAAAAGAAATCAACACATCTCGCAAACGATCCCCTTATGGGGAAAGCAAGAGTGGAATATGGAACACTGTAACTTCTGTGTCTTCTTGGCCCTTTTTGCCAATTATGGGGATGCAGTAGTGCTGCTAGCTTTTTACCCTATCTCCTATATACTGTTCTTTTTATGGTATTTCACTGGCTAACTGAACTTGGAAATATCAGCCCCTTCCTCACTGCCAATTTCAGAATATAACTGAAAATAATTGTCTTTCTTTGTATGGATCCCCCAAGCTAAGGTTTGTGCATAGGTACTGAAACACGCTCCAAGTTTGGACTTTGGAGCATTAACCCATCACGGACTTAACAAACACACGCGAGGTATGTAATTTCTTTCAAAATATGATCTTTTATACCTGAATTGGTAGTCCACTGTTAATGAACCTACAATTTTTGCAGGTAACTGCATTTGTGGCTTTTTTGCAGGTATGTCATTCCCTATTGATCCCATTTTTTGTTTTTTTTTTCCCTATGAATACAATTTGCTTTCGGTTATGAATTCTTCAATAATTGATTCTTGGATTGGGAATGAAATCAGAATTGTCATGGAATTGGTTGGACCTTGTGGGCTGAGTTTGCAAGCAAGTTGTGGTTCATTTTTTCCTCAAGTGATAGAAACTCATGTTTTGTTTTTTTTTTGGCCTATGAATCATTGCCTATTGTTTGGATGAATCTTTCCCTATATGAACTGTTGTTGTAACTTTCAGCTCTCCATTAGTTTTTAGTGTAGTCAATTTATGCAGGGCATTTACTCAGTAACTCTTTATTTCAGAATATTATTTTATTAATAATTCTTCACTATTTTCAATCTTATTCAGTGATCCTCATGAAAATCAAAGCAATTTTGTAGTAAAATGATCTAATCAAGAACATCAGTGGAGAACACTAGTGGAGCGCTTCTTTCTTTGGATAGGAGGGTTTCGTCCATCAGAGCTTATCAAAGTAGTGCCATACTTCCTGTCTGTCATTTGTGCTTTTACAAGTTTAAATGGTGCCAATCTTTTGTATAAATTAACTGATCTTAATGCAATTGATGTAGGCCGTGGTGTCATACCTTGACTCATTAAACGAGCAGCAACATATGGCCATCACGAAACTGTGCCATTCATCCGAACAAGTTGAAGACACGCTTTTACAAGGGCTGGAGAGGCTTCAGTGCAGCTTGGGCAAGATTATGATGGATCATGGAATGTACGACCCCTTGATGATCAATGCGATAGAGAAGCTAGGTGGCATTGATATCTTTGTGATGGAGGTATGAATACTTGCCGCAGTTTACTTGCTCATTATTACTTGCCACACTTTGTGACCAAACCATCTCATTTCCATGAACTAGGTGGATCACCTCCGAGAGCAAACTGTGTTGCTGATGTGAAGGCTCCTCACAACACATCAACCGACGAGAGGTCTACTTGCATTATGCGATTACTTTCATCGCCTCTCAACTATAAATGTGACGTGGGCTGCTGAGCGGACTGCATTACTCCAAGTATGTAGAAGGGTTGTAGAGTTGACCCATTTCGCAAAGCTAACATCTGCCAACCCGCTTTCAGGAAAGAAAAATTGCAGATCATTTTACATAGGACTTAAACAACTACTCACTCAAGAGTAAAGACATACAAACATGTGGAAATCAGCGATCCTATAACCTTCTGAACATAGTACACCAGAACCACATGTCACTGTATCTATCTTACGGGCTCATGAATGTATCAGCTAAACCGAGAAATCCACAGATCGTGTAAAGATTATCATTTTTTGTTTATATATTCTTTAAAGAAATGTTGGACACTGTACCTAATCAAATCAATATATTCATAGAGTATTGAAAATATCTTAAATGCATTATGACAAGCTTTGAATGGATTATTGTCAGCCTATGAAAGATGAATGCAAGATGAATGGCCTCACGTAAAAGCATCTTGCATCTGACAGAATCTGTTTTCTAAATTACACAGTAGTTTGTGGTTTTAATCTGATTTAAACCAATGTTTTTTGTGGGAAGAATCTATTAGTAGCTTGACTTCTTCCAGTTTGCCAGAACTAGAAACAAACAAAGACATAATAAACAAAAGGAATATAATTATCTTGGGAACCACCTTAATTGGCCTGCCCTATTACAGTTACTAACTTATAGGCAAATAAAATTAAAATCCAAACATCCGCATCAAGCTAAACAAATTCCTAAACTATCAGTTTTTAAAACAAATAAGTGCTTAACTTCCACAAGTTGTTAACACTTGCAATATTCAAGACTATTACCTCATTCACGCAATTGCAAGCACCTGTTTCATTCAGCCGTACACGAAGCTGTTATGTAACTGTGCTGGATTGGGACGGCTGCAACTCTCAAGCAACAACTTGAAATGGTAACTCAGTGCGAGGATGATGCAAATGAATCCCAAGAATCAACTAACATTGAGCTGCGAAGCCTAAAACAAAACCTCAGCGAAACACTACTTTTTGAAAACATGAAAAGTGAGATGGATAATGCTCTTACGTTAATAAACAGCATCTCGGTTTATTATAGTATTAGCTTTAGCATTTGGTGACTACATGTACATGGAGGAGTTCTGAGAAAATTACTAACTGTTTATTAATCAACATGTACTATCAGATGACCTCAGCGAAACACTTTTTTACTTTTTGAAAAATAAAAAGTGAGATGTATGCGAAGTTAGTTTCCCCGGATCCCTCCGATTCAGCTATCATTAGCTTCAGCGAGCTAAGGTTCAAACACCAAAAACCCCTAAACTGAAAATGTAACACCAAAAAGCGATCGTCTGGCATCAAATCCTATTTGAGCATTTATGAGAAGATTCTCAAGGACTCCTCTCCTCACTTATGCATAGCGAGCCCTGAAATTACTATGATATATGATCCTTCGTTCTTTTTGCCCATCCTCTTTGAGCAGTTTTTTCTTTAAATAACAAGGTGAACATTGATGCAGCGATCGATCCTACAACTGGTTAATATGATAACATCCGATCGGAGTAGACATGACTCTGAAGCATCCTCTCCTAAAGAAACGAATACTGTGTTTTATACATCATTTAAAACGCATTGATTAATATGATAACATTTGTTAATATGACAACATCTGAAACCTAACCGAGTACTCATAATTTTTTTTCTACATACACAAATCATGCCCAACTAATTTTCACATTCCATCAATTTGAGAGGTATAACATTTTTTTAATGTTTTGGCCTCTTTTTTTTTTACAGTAGGCAAGAAGTAGATCGACTCGACGATCTAAAAGATCAACCCAGCGATCTTGAAGCCATCAAAAGATGGCTTGAATGACCCTACACAGAGGGTCGCCAGTAAAAAAAGAAAAAATTTCTAACATTACAATTACAGAAATTTAAAATTAAAATATCTATAAATTAAAACTATGTTTCTTCCAATCAATAATTGGAGCCTTGATTCTTGATATCTATAAATTTCCTTAATGTTTTGGCCTCTTAATGTTTATACACTTACAAATAGAGTTCCTTTTGTTCTAATTAAGGGTCTAAGTATTATAAAAACACACTGAATATCATTTTTAAAATTCTTTAGCTATATAGGGTTTATACATTTAAACTTATGATATCTTTATCAAATTGGTTTATAATTTAGATCAATTTAAAAAGTGTAGAATGATGTGTAATAGATAAAATATCATAAAGGATCCGAATTCGGCTTTCTTAAGCTAAAAACTATAAGGTTTCTTTTCTTTGTCTTCAATTAGGATGGATACTAGGAGAAGCGTAGAAGCGGGTGATTTACTATTTTTTTGTCAAATTTAAAGTATCGATTGTCTCAATAAAAAAGTATTTCATCATGATACTCAAAGATTTCGAAGAACAACATGACAAGAAGCAAGAACAATATGTTAGTAGAAAATTAATGTGTCGAATATTTTGTTTAAGATATCAAACTTAACCGTAATTATGAGACTTTTGTTTGTGATTGTAAGTGTTATTGTATTATAACAGGGGTTGTAATTGATAGCATGATAAAAATTCAAATAAAATATATTCATGGGGAACTAAAGCGGTGAAAAATACTCACCCGTACAAGGTACGGGAAAAGTACTAGTTTGTATGATTTTCGGTGACAAAAAGATAAATTGTGGCCCAAAACAGAAAAAGGAGATGGGCCCGAGGCCCTGAACAAGCAACCCAGGTTGTACAGATCTTCCTCGAGCTACAACTTCAATCTCAACCTCGCCGTCTCCTCCTTCCTCGAATCCACCGCCCTTTCCTTCTCTGTCGCCAACGGAGAACCTCTCTTCGCTTCTCCTTCTCCGGTTGAATCCTCTCTTCACCGTCCCACTCTCCTTCCTCTTCTTCGCAGTCATAACGAAACATTTGCTCCAGGGGACCGTAATCTGGATCGACTTCCAAAAGTGGGAGGCATCGCCGTCAAGGAGATTGCTAGATCTGCTTTGCTCTCTCGCTCTCTCGCATTCAGAGCAGATTTAATCTATAGTGAAAAGGGAGAACATGCATAAGGAAATTGACTGAACAAAATTCAGAGATCTGTTTGTTCGCTAGGGCACGATGAAGAAGTGAGAAGGAAATTCGAATGGATGATGTGGAAATGTACGATGATGAAGAGCGCCAAGGAAAAGCTGTTACACTTGAAAAATCTCAACCACATGTTCTCGACTTCGTTCCTGTTCAAAGACCTTGCTCCTTCGATTTCTCTGCCGGTTGGTACCTATTCTCAATTTCTCCTCTCGCTCTTGTTTTGGTTTTGTTCAATTGATTTCTGATATTGATCGATCAATGAGAAAATTTGATTTTGATTTGTAGGCTGGTTGGATTTGAAGTAGGGATTCATTTGTGACAGTCAGATGATCCTGAAATTTTGGGATGTAGATTGTGACCACAACTTTGATATCATGTGTTTGTTACATTCCTTTTTTTTTGTTTATCCATGAAATTGATAATGTCGTCATCAATTTCATTAGTTTGAACATTCATTTCATCAGTTGAAGATTTTGAATGTTGTCAATATCAACTTGTTGACTAGATCTAGAGAATAATCAGGGGATTAATGCAACAACCAAGACCAAGGAGTTCATGTAGGCATTGCAGATTTGCAGGTATGAACACCTCCTATTCATTATCATATAGTATATGTAAAGATGATTGCAATGGTTCTGGGTCTATATATGTGCTTGTTGCCTTTATATGTTACTTTGGTTGACTTTGATTAACACATCAAGAACCAGAGCTCATGTCTTCCTCTGAATTATGTCGTCATCAATTTCATTAGTTTGAACATTCATTTCATTAGTTGAAGATTTTGAATGTTGTCAATATCAACTTGTTGACTAGATCTAGAGAATAATCAGGGGATTAATGCAACAACCAAGACCAAGGAGTTCATGTAGGCATTGCAGATTTGCAGGTATGAACACCTCCTATTCATTATCATATGGTATATGTAAAGATGATTGCAATGGTTCTGGGTCTATATATGTGCTTGTTGCCTTTATATGTTACTTTGGTTGACTTTGATTAACACATCAAGAACCAGAGCTCATGTCTTCCTCTGAATTATATTTTCTACTTCATGTATCTTAGTTACTTGGATGGAATTAAGGATTTGGGTTGGTAATAAATCAGAGAAAGGGAAGATAAAAAATAGTTGTGTTGTGCTTAATTGAAGATGAAATAATTCAGCAGAAGTCCTAATGTTCATATGGTTCCTCACACTCAGGATGATATGGCTGGTTGAAGACTATTTACCAGTACTATGTTGGCTCTAATAACTCCATCCAGGTCTCCCTCTCTCCATTTCACTCCGTCAATTTCTCTTGTAATTTCGTTTCATTCCATCTCTGTTTGATTTTCCTTTCCATTTTTTTTTTGCGTGATTTGATTATGGCAGGGAGCGTGTGGAAATGGCAAGTTTTCTTTTCTTTTTCCTTGGAACTTTCAGAAGTGTAATGGAGGGGATAATGTTTTGTGCCAAATAAACAAGTAGATATGGTTGATTATTCCTTTTAGCCTTCCACTTATTTTCATTAATTCTTTTCCTATAGGTTTTCATCACCTTTTTTTGGATGCCATCTGATTACTAGCTTTTTGGTTAATAATGCAGGCATTTTTCCAACGTTGGTGGGAGTGAACAAAGTGAAATTGTCCAAGATGTCGTCGAGAGACTTCTTGATTCAGGCCAACTAGAGTTCATGTAAAACAGCCTTGACTCGACTAGTGAAGTTCAATATAATTATATATATGAAAGTGAGTGGCTATTATTATTATAAAAAGAGAGCTTTAGATACTCTGATTCATTAAGCACTCCCCTTTTTTTTGTTTCCATTTGTCTGAATGCACATTCGCAACACATTTATTTTCACTGAACAAAAGTATTTGTCTTCCAATAAGAGGGATGATGTATTACCGAAGGGCTTTAAAGTTTCAGGCTTTTCTTGGCATGGCTAATGAATATGGTAAGGTCGTAGATTTCTAGCATTCATTTAGGGTGTGTTAGTATTTTATTTAAAAGGCAAGGAACTATTGATTACAATAAATTTGATGATTTTTAAGAGGCAAGGAACTATCGATTTTTTTTCTAGAGTTTCTTAATTTGGATAGCTTTGTCATAGTGATAATACAGTTTCATTTTTTAAACCCAATTCGAGGGCCTGTACCATTGATCAGACCTGAATGTTTCTCCATTGCTTGATGATGCCAGATTGTGCTTTAGACTACCACACTGTTCTTAACTTTATCTCTTTACCTTCCCGGCCTTGATACGTTTCTAATCTCAGGTTGTCCATTGCTTGATGATGCCAGGTTGTGCTTTGGACTGCCACACTGTTTACTATTTAACAACTGATCAGAGCTTACTTGGTGAGTGTTTATCTTAATTTGTGGGTTCCTTCATAGCTCGTTTCAACTTTTTGCACTTTTCGCTGCACAATTTTTGGAGCTATTTATTATGTTGTTTGAGTTTGTTCTAAATTCGAAGTGAAATATGGATGAACTAAACAGGGGGGAAAAAAACTCATGCTAGAGTTTATTAAGTTGCTCAAGTTTGTTCTAAATAGGAAGAAATTTCAAAACAGGAGGAAATTCAAAGTGAAATGTGGATATTTGTGACATTGAATTAAATCTTATGGGGTTTCTTGCTGGAATTTCAATTGTGGTAATGTTTCACAAGTTTGACTTTAGTAATAGGTCTTAAAAAAAATTCAATTGCTTCTATGTAATGTGTTGTGGTCATTGGTGTTTATGTGATGTTCAGTTTATTTAATTTTAATCTTTGATCTGGCTTTCAAGTATTGATGTTTATGTGGTAATGTTTCATAGTTGTGGTAATGTTTCACAAGTTTGACATTAGTTATAGGGCTTAAAAATTTAATCTTTTCCATCGTTTGTTTGAGCAATATTGTCCCAATGCTAATTATCTTTCATCTCTTCGTTTCAGGACATATTTTTGAAGCAAATTATGGAAGAAACAAGTCAGTCGAAACTACCGAAAAGAACTTATTCTAGGAGATGCGATGGAGCAAATTCGGGGTGGAAACTTATTTTATTGAATCTTTAGTTCTTAATTTTTAAGGTTTTTAGCATTGAAATGCAAATGTTATACTTATTATAAACCTTTTAGTATTAAAGTAAACATGTTTTAGATTGAATATATTTTAAACCGTTATTTTAATATAAAAAAATGAGATTAAAACTAATTGGCTACTATTGTATTATAATATATGTATGTTTTGTATTATAATATATGTATGTTGTAAATATGTCAAATGGTAATGGTTTAAACAGGTTAAATGTGTAAATTTAGAGAGAAAAAGTGGGTTTTATCACTTTTATCTTTTGTGACAAAATAAAAAATTTCTCACAAAAACAGGGGTAGAATGGGTGACAAAGCAAAATTTCGTCACAAAAAAGGGTACTTTGGGCGACTAAACTACTGTTTTGGGCGACAAAATTAAAAACATCGTCACAAAAACTCTAGGGCAACAAAATTTGAATTTTATCACAAAACACACATATGGCGACGAAATTGTTTTTGGTCGCCCAAACTTTGGGCGACGGGGCTGAGGCGACGAACAGGGGACGAAACTCCTTTTGTCACAAAACACTTTGGGCGACGAAAAAATCACTTTGGGCGACGAAATCTTTTGTCACCCAAAATCATTTTTCTTGTAGTGTTAAGAGAGACCGTATTTATTAGCAATCACAACTCACAAGTGAGTGAGCAACAACTGCTGGACCTGGGCAAACGCGGGTGCGGGCCGGGCTTGGGACGGGCTTTAGCCCAAATTTTATCCCGGAGTTGCGGGCACGGGCCGGGCTAAGCCCGCTTAACGGGTTGAAAACATTGTCCGATCCCGTCCGCTATTGCGGGCACGGGCGGCCCACGGGTACCCGCCAAATTTTACCTTAGGACTGTTTGATCATGCTGTTATTTTTTTTAATACGTAACAATATTTTTTGTTTGAGGTTTTTAAAAACCCCTTACTCCCACTATACACCTATTCTTATTTGGTTTAGCTTGTACAGTATGTCTAAGAACATTGATTATTCCAACAGAAGTACACATTAATTTCAACGTCTCTAAATCTCTAATGTATGTTTAATCAACCTTCCTTCTGTACACGTTAAACATGAGGATAAAAAAAGTGGCTTTGAGATTTTAGGGTTGTGAGATTTCTAAATCATAATTTATATTATATACAATATTATATATATATATATATATATATATATATATATATATATATATATATATATATATATATATAAAATAGCGGGTACCCGTTACGGGCCTAGTGGCCCGTAACGGGTAGATTGGTCTATCCAATTCCGTACCCGCTGCGGGCGCGGGCCGGGCTTAGCGGCCCGCTTGGACTTTCCCCTCTACCCCAACCTGTCCAACAAGGCGGGCGGGCGGGACGGGCCGGGCGGGCCGGCCCGCATTTGCCCAGGTCTAACAACTGCACATATATCTTCAACAAAAAGGAAAATTAAAGACTTGATGCATTTCACTAGCTTGTTAGATCATCAAAAATGATTTCAAATAGTGGTGTGTTCTTATATACCTTAACGTATCTCACCAGCTAACCTATAAAAATGGATAGTTTACATTAATTTCATCTCTTAATCATCTGTATTTTGAATTTGAATTTTTCTGTAAGTTTCTAAGACGTTATTTACAAGTTTTTCGAGCCCTTTTGATGGTTATATTGCTTCTATCCCTAAACTTAATTGTTCTTAAAAAATAGGTAACTTTATATGTATCATTCACTTGAACTAATTAAATTCTTCAATCTATGGGGTATCAACAAAATATATACAGTAATAAATTGTTCAAATTAAATGAAAGTTCATAGTACGTTTGATATACCAATCACAAGTTGGTGTTGTGGTTGTGGGGCTACATCCCATGCCAAGAGGTTCAAAGTTCGAATCCCCTTGGAAACATGGAGTCGCTTGTGAGTGGGAGGGTCAACCCCTTAAATGGGCCATACAGTACCCGATCCAGATGTAGAGCGACTGAGTCGATCGAACTGGACTAAGATCAAAAAAATAGTACGTTTGATATAGTACGTTAAAGTATAACTACGTATTAAACCTTGTAAAATGTTTGTGCTTATATAAAAATAGTCACGTGGAGTTATAAAATAAGTACAACGATTGTAGATTCATTGGTAAACTACATCAACCACCATATCAACTGATACGTTGTGAATTCCGATCATTTACCTATGACTCATAATCAAGAAAAACTCCGTATATTTATCCCGATCTTGCAATATTCTTTGATATCTCATAATTTGGAACAAGTTAAATTGAATATGAGTGAAGGACTAAACAGCGACAGAAAACACTTTGAAGCAAATAGAAACCAAAACAGGAAATAGCGACAGCAAAGGGAGAAGGAGCAGCGACAGTGCCGCGGGTGTGCAGAGCCCAGCGCTCGCGTGTATAGCGCCCGCCGCTCGGCTTGCGGCGGCCGCCGCCAGTGGCGGATTCGAGCGAAGCGACGGTCTTCTTTCTTCCTTATGCGACGGTGTTCTGGCCTCTGGTTTTTGCGACGGTTTTTCGCAGCTTAGGGTTTTCTTTGTGTTTTTGGGATCGTGTTTGGGATTAGGGTTTGGATCTTTGATGGATGAATCAACAAGAACATCAATTTGATTGCAAAGGTTTTGGGTTGAGAGATTGAAGAACCTAAAGGCACAACACAAAATCACACAATAATAGGTTCTTTGAGATGCTTCAAACCAATTAGATCATTAAACAAAGTAGCGAAAAGTAAAGAAATAACAGGTGTAAGAGTTACTAACTCTAAATAATGTAAAGATGAATGTTTTTTCTCTTTTTTTTTGTACTCGATTTTTTTACCTACTGTCGCAGAAACTGACCTATTGGAATGGCGATAGAAATAAAAAATAAAATAAAAACAAGCTACGATGATCTAGAAGTAAGCGAAATTAAAAAAAAAGGTAAATAGGCTAACAATATGGAAAAGTAGGGTTCTTTAGTGGTGCAAGTTCATGACAATATTAATCTAAGAATCACATTCATAGGCATGATAGGTAGCAACATGGAATAAAAATCAAAACTATAGCCTGCAAACCAAAAACTCAATATCTGACAAATTATAGATCCAAACAAGAAAATTACTCAAATAAAAGTGCCAATTTTTATGGTTGAATAAAGATAATAAATTTGATGCAGCGGTATGGTGAGAAAAAGAGACACGAAAATAATCACTCAAAATAAAGAATCAAGAGAGTAAAGAACTTGCATACACCAGAGAAAAATAGGCACGAAAATAATTACTCAAAATAAGGGCCCATTTGAAAAGAGTATATAGATATAGGATATAGGCTATGGGTATGGGTATGAGATATAGATATCAAGCTATGTGTATTGGGTATGGATATAGGATTGATATCTATATATCTTATATTTGCTGTTTGGAAAGGGTATATATATATTAGAATTTAAAAAAAATGTAATAAGAATGAACCTAAAATCTTATAGCATTTGTTCGCATAAACTTTTAGGATCGTAAGGAAATAGTCGAATAGAAGATCTCCAGCCAGCAAATTGTAAGTCTATAATCATCCAATATTTCTGGATTTGCCAATTATCACATCTACAATCAAAACATATGCTGTCTAATATGAATGGAGACACTATTTTCGAAGGATAGGTGTTTGTAACGGGACTGGTGTTTCCCTATTTCATATTTTCTTGCACTACTAATTCAGAAATCATCAAGGAATTGAAAGCAAAAGGCGGGAATAGAAAAGTAGAAAACTATTACGAGGTTTATCTAGAAATGGCCTCCCCAAACAAAATCTTTCATGTATTGAAATCATTTTCTCAATTTATACTTACTGCAGTCTGCAAATACAGATTCATTAGTTCCAAGTTCATCTGCATCCAATGACAGAGGGAAAACCTATCGTTGATCCACCAAAGAAAACTCAAACCTATAGCAAGTATAGCAATAAGCAAGAGGTCGATCCACAGGGAAAGTTATAATTCTAGTTTGATTCAAGTGTCAATCAAAGTAACCAGTTTGGGGGGATTTTGTGTGTGAAAGTTTCGCCTTTTATCAAAGTGAAGTAAATAAAGCAAAGTAAAGGAATTTGTTTTAGACAATTAAGAGAAGTAATTCTACCTACAATTTTCCACTTTATTGGATTAAAGCGATCCTTGTAACTTCTTCTCGTCCTATTAAGTTTCCTATGAATGCCCTTGTCCCGACCTAATATAGTTACTAGTCCAATCAGTCCTAGCAACCCTTATCAATCGAATAGTCTCTAAAGAAGGATTTAACCCAATTGATAGCTTTAAGTTCAGAGATTAGCCAAGGTATTTGCAGTCCCTAAAGAGGGATCTAACAACACATTCAACTTCCTACTCATTCAATTAGTTCAACCAGCCCTAAAGAAACAAGTTTGTCACTTAGGTTAAGGTTCACAACCAGGAATCTACAAAATCTTAGCAATTGAATTGATTCAAACTAGTTGTGCGGGCTAGATAGAATAAAACAATAGACAATCAAGCACAAAGAAGTTGAAGCATTCAAATATAGAAAACAAGGAACGAGAATTAGAAACTCACAATCAATCCGAATAAAGCTTCAAATTGCTGGCAGAGTAGATGAGTTTAGTTCCTCATGGAAGACATCGTTCAAAATCTCTAAAGTGTCTAATGGAAGAAAGAATAGAATAGCAGTCATGGAAAAATAACTAAAAGTGGCCTTAAATATCATCCAAAGTCGGCCACAAAACAACTAAGAATAAAAACTAGGGTTTCATTAAACGAAACGCAGCGTACTGGCGCTGACGGCAGATGCGGCGGCCGCAGCATCAGCATTCCTCTTGCATCGGCCCTGGCGGTTGCCGCTGCACACCATGCGGCGCCCGCCGCATTCCTATTTGCGGTTCTTCTTGTCTTCTCTGAGGGTAGCTTCAAGTGATTTGCTCTTTTCATTCCTTGCTTCTCTCCAATGTCTTTTATACTCCTCTTCAAGATACTGCATCTCCCACATGTGTTCCGATTCGATCTGCAAGATAACCACAAATTTGCGCAGAATCCGAACTCTTCTAGAATAATCATAAGACGCAATTTAGTAACAAAGAATGAGAGAAATGCAACCTATCTAAGCTAAAAATGCCTATCTAATATATGCATTATCAAATTCCCCCACACTTAACCTTTGCTTGTCCTCAAGCAATGATAGAATGAACATGAATCAATGTATCCCACAGGAAATCCCTTCAAGTTTCAATCCTTATAAAAAAGCAACATCATAGGAGGTGAACACATAAATCAAAGCTTAGAAGTAGACATTATCCAACCTCACCAGAAATGTGTGTTTCACTCATGTGTTTAGGCTTTAAGGTACAACTCTCAACTCAAACCAATCATGCACTAAGCTCATAGACATTGACCACCATATCACCAATTATCTACCGAAATGTCATTACTTGCGGGACACAATAAAGACAACTAAATAAAATGTGACACTTTTTTTTTTCTTTTTCTTTTTTTTTTCTGGTCTTGGTGCTTTACTTACGCGAGGCGCAAACATGGGTGTCATGAATGGCCCCGGTCTATCAACACCTCAACCTACTAATATGAAGTCCACTTGAACATCTTTTGACGCAAGTTGCAAACATGGGTGTCATGAATGAACCTGGTTACTCAATGATCAAGCTTTCTTTCCTAGTGGATAGTTTTCAACACCTTTTTGCGCGAATCATACCCATGGGTGTCATGCATAGATCCGGTTACTAAGTGCATCAACCATTGCCACCTTATTCACTAAATATTCATAATTTCAACAAAAGACTCAAAATATAAATATAAACTCCGCAAGCAATCAAACATGTGCATCGGTCTTTAAAAATAGATACTGCAGTCAATGCCAAGAGGTAGCAACACTAGGCAAGTAATTCACACAACTGAGCAAAAGAATTCAAATAAGGCCAAACATTCTCACAAGGTCATGTTTTTAGGACTTTAATCATACCTTAGCTCAATCATACATGCTCAATTATATTTGCTAGCTCATGTTCCACAAAAAACAAATAAAGACAATAATAAAAACATCCAGAACTCCATGAGATTTTTATGAATCATGCTTGAAATTTAAAATAGAGGACAAACTAAGCCAGATGGGTATTTGAATAACACATATGTATGCAATGCATGCTCTATTTTTTGGATTTTTGAATTTCCTTTTTTGTTTTTTTGTTTGTTTTTTTTGATATTCCGAAAATGCAGAAAAATAAATAAATAATAGACAAAAACTAAACTTAACAAAAATTAAATAAACTAATTATTACAGAACTTAACATGTTGTGCATAAATTTAAACATGGTCCTAGAAATGACATAATTGACATAATATACATATAATTCTCCTCCCCCACACTTAAAATTTTCAGTGTCCTCACTGAAACAGTACAGACAATCAAAATAAACATAAAAATTCAGAGTGAAGGAGGTAAGACTAACCACTCACTGAGGCGGCGGCTGGTATGGTGGTGACCGGTACGACGGGATATGAGGGTACTGCTAACGGAAGTAGTAAGCCTGCTCTCTTCGCAACTCCTCCATATGATAATTTGTCTCTCGCGTGTTGCGATCGATGTCTTGGAGCGTGAACTCGAATGAGTCCCGGCGCAAGGACATACGGTGGAACTCGGTAGGCATGTGGTCCTTCCAGGGATCATCCTCAGCAGAAGAGAAGTGAGGTCCCGCAGAAGATCTAGCAGCATGCTGTGCATCCCCCATATGGTAATCTGTCTGTGCATGGGAATCATTCTCATCCTCGTCCTCATCATCCTCATCATCCTCCTCCTCAACCACATTCTGATCAGGTTCTATGTAGAGGGAATCGTTGGTAGGCCCATAAGGTAAGGCCGTAGGCAAAGTCAGGCGGTGGTCTCCATTCTTCCCCGCCTTCCAAATGAAACCCGGCCCATCAGGTACATCAATCAAGTATGCCCTCCTGAGCTGATCGATTGTATAAGTGTACCCACCGGACATGGGTACATCGCACTGTGCAGGCTCTAGAATGTGGTGGGCTATCAGGCTAATCATTCCACCCAAACCAATTCTCCCCTTCTTCTTCTTCGTGTGGATCTTCAGGCAGCTGTCTAGCTATAAAGATCTCAACCCAGTTCGGCGTACCACGGGACTGGGGAGCCAGGCTCCATAGCCACGACAGATCGCCTGCGGGCACCTTGTTCACGTCGCCCTGGCCGCTGAAAGACATGGCCAAGACCTTGTCAACCAGACGTAGGCATATATGGACAAATTTTTAGTTGTATTCGCCCTGATGTCCATCAAATCTGGTGCTAGTAGCTGCGTGCCAAACGTCATGGCATTGTTGCTCTGATGCTAGGGACTGCCATTCTGGCGAGGGGGCCCGATTAATCCCAAAGGCCTGTCTCAGCTGGTCGTGCGTGCAAGTATGGCTTTGGTCCAACAAGTTGAACCGAATCCTAGAGGCGTCCACACGCTCAAATGTAACCAGAAATTCTACTGCCATCTCTGGGTATGTGGGGGCGTTGCACTCTATGAACCCCCCTAGCCCGCCATGAGTGAGCATTCGACGGGTGACATCCAACATACCTAGTGTCTGAAGGGTAGGAACATCAAAGAACTTTGTTTGTATAAATCTTTTAAGATCGAAGTTCTCGAATGCCTTCTTTTGTTCTTTAGATACGTTCTTCAACCGGCGCACCATTGTTAACAAATCTCAGCAGTAGATATGAACAACCCAAACAGATCTAGAATTCAACAACAAGCTCAACAAGCTCAAGCAATCCACCAAAACCAAATCAACTCACCACAAACCTCAAGCTAATAAACCACAACCAAATCAGCCCACTAACACAATTATTTTCTCAAACAAACCACAAATCAAGGCTTCAATCACCCCCCCCCCCCAAAATAAGAATTTCTAAATCCACCCAAGCACAAATATAACCACTTCTTCAATCAACCACACAATAGCTCAATAGATTTCAAGAGTTCAACACCAAACAACACCAAGAATATAGATCCCGCACCTCAATAAACTATTTCACCTTAACAATAGTCCAAAACACCAACCTTGTTCGCTGGCCAATGGCCAAATTTCTCGGCGAGTAGACGCCCAAATTTCTCGACGAAGTCTCTGCGGCGGCCGCAGCAGAGACTTCGTCGGCCAAACTTCATCGGATCTGCTGCAAGAGGATGGATCCGAGGTGGGGGAGAGAGCTTCCGGCTTTCGGCTTCGTTGAGGGTGCGAGAGGGTCGGTGAAGGAGGCTAAAAATGAGAGGAACGAGAGATCTTAGGAGTTGGTTATGGTGGTTTATCAAAAGTTGAAGGAGAAGGGGAAGATAACAATGGAGTTTTTTTGGGGGGCTATGAATGTGGCGGCAGGGGTAGGAGAATAGAAGAATGAAATTAAGGCAGGGTTAGGAATAGATAGAAGATCCCGTGACATGTTTTAATTTTTTTTTTTTTTAATTTAAATGAGAATATCACGGACCTGATGTGCGGCGGGCACAACATATGCTGCAGCCGCCGCATCTGCCCCCCCCCCCCCCCCCCCACACGCCGCGGATTGATATGCGGCGGCCGCCGCATTGGAGGATTCGGCCACCGCCAGTGAGGTGGCCTTCTTGCGGATTCATGTTTCCATTTTTTTTTAACTACCTATGTCACTAATCCTAAAGTAATTAGCTAAAGAAAAATTTCCTAAGAAAAATGAAGATGAAAAGGAAAAGAAAACTTACCTCGGGTTGCCTCCCGAGCAGCGCCTTTTTTCAAGTCGTTGGCTCGACATGATAGTCCTTGAGTGGCCTAATGGGTTGGTTCAGCAAGCACCAACTCCTCCTCTTCATTATGTGGAATGGTCTCAAAGTATGGCTTAACTCTATGATTGTTAACCTTAAAGAGCTCAATAGACTTAGGGTAATAGAGTTCAATCGCTCCGTGAGAGAAGATCCTCGAGATGGTGTAGGGTCCTTCCCACCTTGATCTATTCTTTCCAGGGAAAAGCTTCAGGCGTGATTTGTATAGAAGAACCTTGTCTCCTATTGTTAGCTCTTTCCGTAGGATGTGTTTGTCATGCCAAGCCTTGGTTTTTTCCTTGTAGATCACTGCATTATCATAAGCATCCAGACGAAATTCCTCCAGCTCTTGCAATTGAAGCTTTATGAATTCACCCACTTCATCTAACCTCATATTGCAATTCTTTACAGCCCAATACGCCTTATGCTGGAGCTCTACATGGAGATGACATGCCTTTCCAAAGACAACTCGATAAGGGGACATACACATGGGAGTCTTATAGACTGTCCGATAAGCCCAAAGAGCGTCATTGAGTCGTAGACTCCAATCCTTCCTGTTAGGTGCCACTGTTTTCTCCAGAATGGTCTTTATTTCTCTATTTGATATTTCCGCTTGATCATTGGTCTGGGGATGATAGGCAGTGGACACTCTCTGTGTGACATGGTATTTCTTTAACAAGGCAGTGATCGTCCTGTTGTAAAAATGTGTTCCTCTGTCGCTAATTATAGCCTTAGTGATACGTTTGGGATACCCGATCCTTCGCCTGTGGGCTCAAGATCAAGAACCACGCCGTATATTTGTCCGATCTTGCAATGCTCTTCCGATATCTCCTGATTAACAATTGACTTAAACTAATTAAACTAAACTAAGTACTCCGTAATAACTAACTAAAAACAACGTTGTTAACTTGAAGAAATTCAAGCAACTAAAAGCTACAAAATAACTTAATTAGATCTAAGCTAACAAAAGAAGTAACAGGTTTTATAACTTAAGAATTCTAACAACTAATTACGCAGGAAATAAATTAACTAATTCAATTAATAAAACTTAAGCTAAAGTGATTAAAGAAAGAAAGCAAAGAAAGCGAAGAGAGCGTAGGATCAAAAACTCGCGAGGACGAGAGCGCCGAAGACAACGAGACCGAGTGCTCGCGGAACTGGATGCGCTGGAAGCAGAGCCGAGCACACAGGAGCAGTTCTCCTCAGGGTGTGCGGACGCCAAGCCTCGGCAATGATCGCTGGTGGCGATGGCGGACGCGATCGAGAGCGAAGGCGAGAGCGATCGAGGCGTGAGCGAGCGTGTGCGAGAGGGCGAGAGAGCGAGCACTGGAGGCACGGAGCCAACGAGGCCGCGCTCGCTGGGAGCGAGGGACGCCGCAGGCGTAACCAAGGTCCGACCTTCTCTTCTAAGCACTGGTTTGGTGAAGAAGGTGAGGCCCAATTTTTGTTTTGATCAAGATCAAAGTGACGGTGATGGAGGTTGAAGATGGTGATGATTGTGATAGTGCCGACATTAACATAAGAACATACGAACCGGATAGTTTTTGGGATTGATAATCGAGAACCCTTTAATCCATAAAAGGGTTTCTCAATTCTATTCAATCTGCTTTCATTCAATAGAACTACAATGTTTAAATAGAAAAGCTAACAACCAATTCTACCGTGCAAGATAGAATTTAGTTCAATAAAGATAGATTAAAATAACTTAAAGATAAAAATAAACCTAAGAAGATATAATTCTAAAACTTAGGGAACAAGATATATCTAGAGGCGATATAATCTTGTACATTATTAATTTATTGCATAAAATAATAATTAATAAAATAATAAACTAATTTGAAGACTAGAACCGGCCCACACATTGGAAGTGTTCGACATGGGCCTTGTGTACTCGACATGACACTTGAATCTTCTTCCATGGTGGCGCCTTCTTCTTCCTCTTGAGGACAAGACTCTTTGCCATCAATGGCCCTCGAATCGGTCTTGAGAGCTCGCCTGGATCAAGATCGTTGTTGGACCCACAGAAGCTCCTCTTGATCTACATCATTCTCCCCTTCTTATCTTCGATTCGTCCTCAAATCGAGTCATTGAAGAGCAGTAGGGAAGGAGCAACCACCAAAAAGTAACTTCCTTGACAATCAACTTGAGATGGTGCCAGCAGAATTTGAGGCAAAGGAACCTCCAAAACAACACCTGTCATAGGGATCATCGAGCAATCAAAAGGAACAAACCTAAAAGGCTCAATAACCCTATCAATTCCATAATTCTCAACATTAGGAACATTCTCAAGAGGTACAATAGCTAACTCAAGAGAAGTGTCCCCAATGTCCTCATCGTTGTCGTCAGAAGCACCCAACACATCATGCGTAGCACTGCAGTCCACTTACAGAGCAGTTTCAGGTGCCTTAACGGAGGAGTCCTTGAGCGTGTGACACACCGTTGGAAAGATCGTTGAGTTAGCTTCGCAACAAGACTGAGTTGAATCAATACTGAGGTCGGAGTCAACGGGAATCGGCGAAACAAAGTCGGCGCGCTGTGCTGAATCTAGGCCCACGATTTTGATCTCATCATGGGATGAGGGCGCGACTGAATCAGGGGGGCAAATGGGATGGCCATCGGTGCAGCCTCATTGGTGTCTGGGCCGCAGTGTGCTTCTCGTCTTCCAGCAGCCTCCTTCCGGGCTTTGTATTGGCGCTGTCGTACCTGGTCCTTCAAAACAGCTTGAGGAGATAAGGGCAGGAGAGTGAATCTCCTCCCAACAAACTTAAAAGCAAAGGTATTTAAGCGACCATTATAAATAACTTGCCGATGATTTACCCAAGGTTGGCATAAAAGAATATGACAACAATCCATTTTAACGACATCACACAACACTTGATCACAATAATTACCCATTTGAAACGAAACCAAGCATTGTCTAGTAACAAGAGGGTCAGAGTTACCGTTCGTGATACCGTTATAACTATCGTGTTGCAGTGGAGGTGTAGTTGCTAGATGGAGGTACTCGACCACCTTTTCGTTGATCAAGTTACAAGAGCTCTGTTCCTCGACGATGACCGAAAGTGTTGATGTCTGAACCACACACTTGGTGTGAAAGGTGTGCTCCATTTGATCAGCCGTCAGCGCTTCCTGAAATGGAAGTACACGTCGTTTGGTTTTGTTGAACAGGGCAAAGAAATCAGCACGTTCTTGCGCCCTTTCAATGGCTAAGCGATTGGGCCATTGGGCCATTTCCTTGTGAAAGAGGGAACGAACGTCGGCGATAGTAGGCGGGGAAGGGGAAGGGTTGGGGTTATTGTCGTTCGACATGTTCCTACAATATCAGAAGAGAAACAAGTAAACGGAGCAAAGACCAGAAACCAAGTAATGCAAGCCCTATTGATTCCTAAGAGTGATTCAGGTTTAGAAATAAAAAAGGCGAGAAAATAAGGCACTAAATTCAAGCAATTCCCCTGGACACAGAATTTTGCAATATTGAAGACAACAAGTAATAATCAAAATTGCAATTTAAATCAGCCACAAGTCGGATATCAAGGATAGCAAGTATAAACAAGCGGCTTAATGTGTATAGAATAAGAACTACAATGTGATGCTTGAATAATATGAATATGGAGCAATCGACAATAGCAATCACAAGGGCAATCAAGTGCACACACTCCGTCAACTATTATCTGACGGTTGCAACACGGTTCAGAAAAAGAGGGGTGTGACCAAGGCTCCTGTGTCGGCACAGCACAAAATCACATAAGGTAGGGTTCTTTTGTAATGCTTAAAACCGATCAGATCATCTAACATGTAGCAAGAAAGAAATAACAAGGAAGAGTTACTAACTCAACAATGTAAGGTATGTTAAACTTCTCTTTTTTTTTCTTTTTTTTTGAATGATGCTCTCGGTTTTTTTTTTTTTTATGATTGAAGACTAGCTACAGTAGACTTGAAGCAACCGAAAATAAGAGCAAAAGAAAAAAAATTAACAATGCTACGATGATATGTAGCAAAAGGAATAAAAAAAAAGAAACTGGAGAAATTAGGGTTCTTTAGTGGTGCAAGTTTATATAATGCTTTTAATCCAAGAATCACAGTCATAAGCATGATATGTAGCAAAAGGAATAAAAGATCAAAACTTGCAATCAAGAACTCAATATCTTCCAAATTAAAGATCCAAATAAGGAATAACAAAAATAAAGTGCCAATTTTTATGCAACGGCTATGGTGAAAAATAAGGCACGAAAAATAAATCACTCAATTAAAGAATCAAGAGAGTAAAGAGCTTGCATACACCTGAAATCCGATACCACTTGATACGTTTGGGATACCCGATCCTTCGCATGTGGCCTCAAGATCAAGAACCACGCCGTATATTTGTTCGATCTTGCAATGCTCTTCCGATATCTCCTGATTAACAATTGAATTAAACTAATTAAACTTAACTTAAACAAAAATTAAACTAAACTAAGTACTCCGTAATAACTAACTAAAAACAACGTTGTTAACTTGAAGAAATTCAAGCAACTAAAAGCTACAGAATAACTTAATTAGATCTAATCTAACAAAAGAAGTAACAGGTTTTATAACTTAAGAATTCTAACAACTAATTACGCAGGAAATAAATTAACTAATTCAATTAATAAAACTTAAGCTAAAGTGATTAAAGAAAGAAAGCAAAGAAAGTGAAGAGAGCGTAGGATCAAAAACTCGCGAGGACGAGAGCGCCGAAGACAACGAGACCGAGTGCTCGCGGAACTGGATGCGCGGACTGGGCTGCGTTGGAAGCAGAGCCGAGCACACAGGAGCAGGTCTCCTCAGGGTGTGCGGACGCCAAGCCTCGGCAACGATCGCTGGTGGCAATGGCAAACGCGATCGAGAGCGAAGGCGAGCACGCGAGAGCGATCGAGGCGTGAGCGAGCGTGTGCAAGAGGGCGAGAGAGCGAGCACTGGAAGCACGAAGCCAACGAGGTCGCGCTCGCACGGAGCGAGGGACGCCGCAGGCGTCACCAAGGTCCGACCTTCTCTTCTAAGCGCTGGTTTGGTGAAGAAGGTGAGGCCCGGTTTTGGTTTTGATCAAGATCAAAGTGACGGTGATGGAGGTTGAAGATGGTGATGATTGTGATAGTGCCGACATTAACATAAGAACATACGAACCGGATAGTTTTTGGGATTAATAATCGAGAACCCTAGAGGCGATATAATCTTGTACATTATTAATTTATTGCATAAAATAATAATTAATAAAATAATAAACTAATTTGAAGACTAGAACCGGCCCACACATTGGAAGTGCTCGACATGGGCCTTGTGTACTCGACATGAGACTTGAATCTTCTTCCATGGTGGCGCCTTCTTCTTCCTCTTGGAGGACAAGACTCTTTGCCATAGATGGCCCTCGAATCGGTCTTGAGAGCTCGCCTGGATCAGGATCATTGTTGGACCCACAGAAGGTCCTCTTGATCTGCATCACTTAGGCACCCTAAATCTTGCGAAAATGGTGTCTTTTAGGAATTCTGCAACTACTTTAGAATCATCAGTTCTAGTGGCCATTGCCTCCACCCACTTGGAGACATAGTCCACCGCAAGCAAAATATATATATTCCCAAAAGAACTAGGGAAGGGACCCATAAAATCGATACCCCAAACATAAAAAATTTCACAAAATATGACAGTTGTTTGTGGCATTTCATTTCTAGCAGATATGTTCCCCACCCTTTGGCATCTATCGCGTGATTTACAAAAGGCATTAGCATCCTTAAATAAATGAGGCCAAAAGAAACCTGCTTCTAAAACTTTCCTAGCAGTCTTTTGAGGACCAAAGTGGCCTCCACATTCATGAGCATGACAAAAAGTAAGGACAAATTGTATCTCATTATCCGGCAGACACCTCCTGATTACCTGATCAGCACAATGTTTCCAAAGGTAGGGGTCATCCCAAACATAGAAGCTAGAGTCATGTCGAATCTTAGGGATGTGCATTACCGGGTACCCGACACGACACGGTTAACCGTGTCGAGTACCCGAAACCGCTAACTTTGAAAACATCGATCCGATTAATACCGGATACCCGACACGAAATATGAAACGGTTCCGTGTCGGATACCCGTGTAATCCGACACGAACCGTTTGTTGAATTTTTTATTTAATTTTTTCAGAATTTATTGGAACACGAAAGCCCTCGGCGATCTGGAATGGTGTGGATGGAGGCGGAGTGAGAGATAGTTGTCGAATCAAATCCGCGGTGGTCTGGGCAGTGGTGGAGTAGCCGGCGGAGGAGACTTCAAAGATCTGAATCTCGTCGGAGACGAAGAGATTCGACCGGATCTGAATTTGAGAGAGGATGAAGAAGACGGTTGCCTAATAATAAGAGAGACTGCATGAGAAACCGATCATTGGAGCCGCCGGAGAGGGAGAAGTTGTCATTCCACCGTCCCATAGTCGTCGTCGCGGGTGAAGAGGGAGAGGGATGAGGCTCAAATAATTTGTACTTGAGATGAATTTGGGTTTAAGGGAGAGGCAGATTTGAAAATTGCTTTGAATATTTGAGTTGAGGGAGAAAGGACTTGAGGAGAGAGAAGAGAGGCGGCAGAAGGGTGAAGAAATTGAATGAAAGATTGATGTGGAGAGGGGAGTCTTTAGGGTTTAGTTTTTTTTTTAAAAAAAGAAGAAAAAAGGAAGAGTTGGAGAATCGAACTCCCGTCCTCCTATGTACCACGCGTTTGCAAAAGAACCCAATTGCCAACTGAGCTATTTCAACATTATGTCTTTCTACCACACCATTATAGTAATATTCCTTTTTTTCCTGTTTAAAAAATAAATAAAAATTACACGGTTCGTGTCGGGTATCCGATAAGGGGATATGCCCGATCCAAACACGAACCATTTAATATCGTGTTTTAGCGGTTCGTGTCATTTTCGTGTCGTGTCTTTTCGGTTTCGTGTTTTTTCGTGTCGTGTTGTTGTGTTTTTGTGTCGTATCAGTCATGTCGGGTTTTTCTGCACACCCCTATCGAATCTTGTCCTTCTAAGCTTTTCTGAATTTCGGTGGAAATTCTCCCGTGACCAAGAAATTCACCATATTGGCAAACCAAGGTCGAGGAGTATGGACACCCATCAACAATTCAGGAATATCAAGACTTACCTCATCGGATAGGGAGGAAAAAGACTGAACGGGGGTCTGAACAGCGTGCGGCGGGTGCCGCATAAATGCTGCGGGCGCAACACGATTGATATGCGGCGGGCGCCACAAGGTTGCTGCGGCCACCGCATCTTCCGTCGTCTTTATTTCCTGCAGCTGCAAAGAAGAAGTGTGAGTCAGGTAGAACAATGTATCGTCAGGAAACTCACCGTGAGTGGGTCTTTGATCTTCCGGCTTGTCCTCTCCTTGGACAAGTCTGCTGAGGTGATCCGCTACTAAGTTTTCTGCACCTTTCTTATCTTTGATTTCAATGTCAAATTCACTCAAAAGTAAAATCCAACGAATCAATCTTGGTTTCGCTTATTTCTTAGTCAATAAATAGCGAAGAACAACGTGATCAGTGAAGACAATTACCTTAGCTCCTAGGAGATAGGAGCAAAACTTCTCTAGTGCAAAGACCATAGCCAGGAGCTCTGTCTCAGTGGTTGAGTAGTTTCTTTGCGCTCCATTCAGAGTCATGGAGGCATAGTAGATGACACGAGAGCTCCTTTCTTCCTTTTGTCCCAAAACAGCCCCCACAGCATAATCGCTAGCGTCACACATAATCTCAAAAGGTTGAGACCATATGTGATATAGGGTTAGCCGTGTGATGGTCCGATCTTCGACAACAAGCAAGAAACTCAAAGAAACAAACAAGACTCGATCAAGAATGCAAGAAACGCAGAAAGAACTATAAAGAAGACGCAAAAAATCAATCAAGATGACCAAGATCTTTCAAGAACGCAGCAAGACTCTAAGGAAAGATGCAAGACTCGAAAATAATGAACAAGAATTGAAAGACACGACCTGATATGGACTGAGTCGATCTATATAGAACAAGATAGAGACCCCATACTTCTATAGAAGGTAGGAACCAATATCAATGACTATATAACCCGCCTTTGCAACCCTACACAACCAAGCGGACAACTTGGAGGCACAAGGAGGGGGCTTGTGGATACTCGGATCACCAAGTCTTGCGAAGTTGATGAATGGCAAAGCAAACCAAGCTGAGATTACCAATCGATGATCAACGAGCACAGCTCTAGTTGGATCAACAAACACTCGATGTGTATACGCTCTATATGAGAGATGTGTATTCATAAAAGTTCCAATTGTTCTACATTGTAGGTCGGCAATATATAGACCTAAAGAGGCTGTTTTGGGCCGGAAATAATAAAGAAATCAACAACTAATTAAAACACCTAAAAACATAAGTAAATAAGGTCTTAAAATTAACTCTTAAAGAAAGCCCAATTCGGCCCATGTAGATTCTAAGTGCTCTGGTGTCGGCGCCGAGGGCTGGGTTTAGGCGATGAGGGCTTCAGTACTCAAACACGTGTTTAGACGTTGTCGTCGATACCTCTGGTGTCGGCATCGATACCATCAACAACTCCTATGCACATGTAGGTCTTCAATGTAGGCTCGGGGAGTTGAACCTTTCTCGAGAACAAAGCATGACTCACAAAGTTGAATGGGTCTCTCTGAAGCTTCTTAGCTCTAGCTCGAGTCATTGGTCCTTCTCCAAGGATGATAGGTGTGTTAGGTGGAGCTGTAGAAGATGGTCTCGCATCAATATGGGTGCTTGAATTATAGGAGCGCTAGTCAAGCGACCTTTAAGCTCATCAAAGGATGCTCTACACCTGTCATCAAACTCAAAAGCTACTTCATTTTTCAGTAAATCACAAAGAGGTGCAGAAATCTTAGAAAAATCCTTAATAAACCTGCGATAGAACCCTGCATGGCCTAAAAAAGAGCGAATTTCGCGCACATTGGTGGGGTAAAGTAGAGACTGAATGACATCAATCTTAGCCTTATCCACCTCAAGACCCCTGCTAGACACAATATGACCCAAAACAATGCCTTGCTCAACCATAAAATGACACTTTTTAGAATTAAGGACTAAGTTGGTGTCTACACACCGCCTAAGGACAAGTGACAAATGATGCAAGCAAGTATCAAAATCATCTCCATGCACAGTGAAGTCATCCATAAATACTTCAATAAAGCGCTCTACATACTCAGAAAATATGCTTACCATACACTGTTGGAAAGTCCCAGGTGTGTTACACAGCCCAAAATGCATTCTGCGATATGCAAAAGTGCCAAAGGGGCATGTAAATGTCATTTTTTTCTTGATCCTCTGGTGCTATTGGTACCTGAAAATATCATGAGTAGCCATCTAAAAAGCAATAAAAGGAGCGGCCGACAAGGCGCTCAAGCATTTGATCAATAAAGGGAAGGGGGAAATGGTCCTTGCGAGTAACTGCATTCAATTTTCGATAATCAATACAGACTCTCCATCCAGTCTGTACCCTTCTAGGGACCAATTCACCATCCTGATTCTCAACAACAGTAATACCTCCCTTCTTAGGTACAACGTGAGTAGGACTCACCCATTTGCTGTCAGATATGGGAAAGATCATACCTACCTGAAGGAGCTTCAACACCACCTTCTTTACCACTTCCATCATTGGCGGGTTGAGTCTCCGCTGAGGTTGTCTAGATGGCTTGGCACCATCCTCCAATAGTATCCTATGCATGCAGAGGGTAGGACTGATGCCCTTAATGTTTGCTATCGTCCATCCTAACGCCTCCTTGTTTTCCTTTAGAACAGTCACCAATCGCTCCTCCTATCCAAAGGTCAATTTATTAGAAATAATGAGAGGCAGAGTATCATTTTCACCAAGAAAAGCATATTTAAGGTGATTAGGAAGTTGTTTCAATTCAACATCAGGCGCTTGGATAATAGATGGAAGAAGCTTTTCAATAGGAATGGTCAGCTCGATGCGGTCTCCCCTTGGTGGCACATAGGTGGGAGATCGATGGTCTAAAGCTACTATAACCTCCTACAAATCAGATGACAATACATAATCTCTAGCAATTTCATCTATAGGAGCCTGTAAAGCAACTTCCATCTCATCAACACACTCCAAATCAAAGAAATCTTGTGCCATAGTATCAATAACATCCACAAAGCATAGAGAAGGATCATCAGATGGGAATTTCATGGAATCATAAATATTATATTCAACTCTTTGACCATCAAATTCCATAGTAAGAGATCCTGAATAGACATCTATCTTGTTCCTAGCAGTTTTCAGAAAAGGTCTGCCCAACAGAATAGGGCCTTCATTGTTACCAGGACCCATGTCAATTACAAAGAAATCAGCGGGGAATATCAAATTGTCAACCATAACCAAGACATCTTCAACAATCCCTTTCGGGTAGATAGTAGATCGATCAGCAAATTGAATCACTACCCGAGTATCATTCAGAGGTCCCAATCCCAAAGCATGATAAACATTAGAGGGCAAAACATTAATAGACGCTCCTAAATCTAACATGGCTTTGTCAAATTTAGTATCACCTATCACACATGGAATAGCAAACATACCAGGATCACTACACTTCTCAGGCATACGTTTTTGAAATACAGCAGTGACATGTTTGCTTACCTTCACCTTTTGCTTACCTTTTAGCTTCTGGTTCCGCTTGATAGTGCAAAGTTCCTTCAAAAATTTAGCATATCTAGGAATGCTTTTGATCAAATTAAGCAAAGGAATGTTTACCTCACACTTACTGAATGTCTCATACCTTCGTGTATCCTTCAAGGCTTCCGGGAAGGGCGAAATGGGCTTTGGAGTCTCCATAGGTAAGGAGGAAGAAGGGGAAGAAGAAGAGCGAGGAGGAAGAGGGAGAGAAGAAGAAAGAGGGGAGGAAAGCATACCTGAGCGTGTGGACTCGCCGGCGGCGGGCGCAACACGATTCGAGCCCCTGGCAGCGGCCGCCGCACGGTGGTTTTCCCGTCTTCTTCTTCAATAATCTCTATCTTCTCATCCATTATCTCGTCACCGTCCTTGTGATTTGTGAAAACCAGTTCCTTGCCACTCTTAAGCTCATCACTGACATTCTCCTTTGTTGGATTCTCGATGGTCTGTGATGGAAGCTTTCCTGAACTATTTGCCTCCTTAGCACTTAAGATTTGAATGAGCTGACTCATTTGATTCTCAAGATTTGTCATCCGATCGGATTGCTGCTTCTCTAGATTTGTCATCCGCTCTGACTGTTGTTTATCATTCCTCATGACCAATCATGACAGTTTCTGTAGTGGATCCTCATTATCCTCATTTGATTGTTGCTGACCTCCTTGTCGAGGTTCATATTGTTGTTGAGGCCTTGCCTGTTGCCCCCCTTGCTGATTGAAAGAAGCTTGGTAGTTCCCATAGCCTTGTTGATAGCCTCTGTTGTAATTGTTGTTGTTGAAATACCCAGGATTTCCATAATTGCCTTGCCTAGGCCTTTGTTGAGTGAAATTCCCAATGGCATTCAAATCAAAATTAGGATCTTGTAGATGCGGGCACATGTCCATAGGATGAGTGTATTGATTGCAAAGACCACATGCCTTCAGTTGTTGAGGAGTTCTATCAATAACCAATTGTTTCATCATCTCCTATACCTCTGCCATATCAGTCTGAAGTGCAGCCACATGAGCATCAACATCGAGTACACCCCTAGCACGAGGGTTCTTATTGAACTGCCTGGAGCCCTCAGATAGCTCCTTAAACACATCCCAAGCTGCGGCAGACGTCTTGTTCAGCATGTTTCCTCCACAAGCAGAATTCACTGTTTTGCGCTCCATATCAGTTAACCCATTAAAGAGAAAAAGCACTAGATCCTTTTGAGAATATCCATGGCATGGGCAGCTGGATCAGAGCTTCTTGAAGCGCTCAAAGTACTCATGTATTGACTCTGTCGCGTACTGCTCAATGCTGCTGATTAACCTTTTCAAAGCATTGAGCTTTGTTGCAGGGAAGTACATCTCTAGGAAGACTCTCTTCATCTCAGCCTAAGTAGAAATAGATCCAGGTGGCAGATAGAAGAACCATTCATTAGCCTCATCCTTCAAAGAGAAGGGAAAATCTCTCAGCTTGATTTGATCTTCAGTTACATTCTCTGGTTTCATCCCAACAACCACCGTATGGAATTCAGACAGATGCTTGTGGGGGTCCTCAGACTTCAGCTTGATTTGATCTTCTACCCATGGAATTTGGGTAGAAGATGAACTACCCCAGACTTTAGCTCAAAGTTGACTCCTTCTGCAAGCGCAGGGAATTGGATCGCCAAGGGTTGCTGTGCCAGATCAGGAGCAGAAAGTTCCTTAAGAGTGCGGTTCGCGTCATTAGCCATCTCTGCTGTAGGTTCTTCTTGATCAAAAGGGAGTTCGCGAAATCGATCACGAGCTTCTCGCCTTAGAGCGACAAGGGTCCTTTCAATCTCTGAATCTAACGGCAACAAAGAAGAATTAGTAGCACGGGTATGGACCATATAAGACGGTCCACACCAAGATCAACACTAAAAACACACATGAATTAAATAAAATTCCCCGGCAACGGCGCCAAATTTGACGGAGGGAAAACCTATCGTTGATCCGCCAAAGAAAACTCAAACCTATAGCAAGTATAGCAATAAGCAAGAGGTCGATCCACAGGGAAAGTTATAATTCTAGTTTGATTCAAGTGTCAATCAAAGTAATCAGTTTGGGGGGTTTTTGTGTGTGAAAGTTTCGTCTTTTATCAAAGTGAAGTAAATAAAGCAAAGTAAAGGAATTTGTTTTAGACAATTAAGAGAAGTAATTCTACCTACAATTTTCCACTTTATTGGATTGAAGCGATCCTTGTAACTTCTTCTCGTCCTATTAAGTTTCCTATGAATGCCCTTGTCCCGACCTAATATAGTTACTAGTCCAACAAGTCCTAGCAACCCTTATCAATCGAACAGTTCCTAAAGAAAGATTTAACCCAATTGATAGCTTTAAGTTCAGAGATTAGCCAAGGTATTTGCAGTCCCTAAAGAGGGATTTAACAACACATTCAACTTCCTACTCATTCAATTAGTTCAACCAGCTCTAAAGGAACAAGTTTGCCGCTTAGGTTAAGGTTCACAACCAGGAATCTACCAAACCTTAGCAATTGAATTGATTCTAACTAGTTGCGCGGGCTAGATAGAATAAAACAATAGACAATCAAGCACAAAGAAGTTGAAGCATTCAAATATATGAAACGAGGAACGAGAATTAGAAACTCACAATCAATCCAAATAAAGCTTCAAATTGCAGGCAGAATAGATGAGTTTAGTTCCTCATGGAAGACATCGTTCAAAATCTCTAAAGTGTCTAATGGAAGAAAGAATAGAATAGCAATCATGGAAAAATAACTAAAAGTGGCCTTAAATATCATCCAAAGTCGGCCACAAAACAACTAAGAATAAAAACTAGGGTTTCATTAAACCCAACGCAACGTACTGGCGCTGACGGCAGATGCGGCGGCCGCAGCATCAGCATTCCTTTTGCATCGGCCCTGGCGGCGGCCGCTGCACACCATGCGGCGCCCGCCGCATTCCTGTTTGTGGTTCTTCTTGTCTTCTCCGAGAGTAGCTTCAAGTGATTTGCTATTTTCATTCCTTGCTTCTCTCAAATGTCTTTTATACTCCTCTTCAAGATACTGCATCTCCCACATGTGTTCCGATTCGATCTACAAGATAACCACAATTTTGTGGAGAATCCGAATTCTTCTAGAATAATCATAAGACGCAATTTAGTAACAAAGAATGAAAGAAATGAAACCAATCTAAGCTAAAAATGCCTATAATGCCTATCTAATATATGCATTATAAGCCAACTGATTTAAATTTCCTTTAGAAAGAACTCTGATATATTCTAATCAAAAGTTTCGCCGGTCAATTAAACAGATGCAATTTGGATGCAATCGAACAAATGCAATGGCTAACGAGGAAGGAAATTTTCGAACGGATATATGCTATAGAGAAGAAGAAGAAGGATGAGAAGAAGGAGGAGAAGAACCTTCGCTCGACGCCTCTCCATATAGCCCCTAATTTTTGGGGATATCCAAAAGTGGAACAAACCCTAGAATTAGTATATAGGATTGATATCCATATACCTATTTGGATAAATATACCAAACATGGTATATAGATATGGTACCTTCTGTACCCATAGCATATATCTATATACTCATCTCAAACAAGCCCTAAATGTTCGAGATGAATTACGTTTTAATTTGTTAAATTAAAAAGGTGGGTCCACGTTAAAAAAACCAAAGAACTATGCACGTCAGCGCGTGTGATCGATGAATTTGTTTCAACAATTGAAATTGTTTGCTCCCTAACAATTGAAATTGTTTAGCAGTAATGAGAGAGAGAGAGAGAGAGAGAGAGAGAGAGAGAGAGAGAGAACTAAAGACATTCACAGCCATGGAGGAAGCACAAAACGAAGAGGAAGGCGGGCATGGACATGGGCGTCGAGGGAGGAAAGGAAGGCGCAAGTGAAGGCCGGTGGCGGCGATTGGGAGGGCAGAGTGTCGAAAGTCGAAACAATCGGCAGCACAGGCGAGATCCCATTCAGGCGATCGGCGGCGGCGGTGACGATCCAGGCATTGCGAAGATGGCGACGACTAGTTATTATGCGAGACCACTGTTGGAAGACGACACTTGTTGAATTGGTAGCCCAACGAGACCGTTGATTGTGCGGATCCGCCATGGGTTGGGTGACGACTGTTGGATGGCATCGCGAAGATTGCAACGAGTCGACGACTATTAATTGTGCGGTTCCGCCATGGCTGGGTGAAAGGGTTTGTGTTTTTTCTATTTTTACTTTTACTTTTTTTTTTGAAATTTGTGATTCCCATTAAACTGATTCTTTGTTTGATTAATTGACTTTGATATGAATCATTTTTGTGCAATTTATTATTTTTTCAGTCAATTATTCAGACGAATGTGTCGAATTTTGGGTACTAGTGGTAATGATTTGGTCATTTATTCGGTGAAATTTGATTCATTATTTGTCAGTATATGTGAAAAATTATCCGGTGAAATATGAAACATTTTCGGTGAAATATGAAACATTATTCGTATAAATGGTAAGTATTGTTTAGAGATTTTGGGTTCCTTTTATCTGAACTTGTTGAACAAAAAAAAAAAACAAAATATTATTCGGTAGCATGTGATAAATTATTCACTGGAATTATAAAATTTTGATCTGAACTGTGTAGAATAAGATAACATACATTATTCGGTTGCATGTGAAAAATTATTCGGTAGAATTTCTGAATTTTCGGATGGGAATATGCGACGGTTACAATTACCCTCGATAATTTGATGAAAGATGAAACATTATTCGGTAAAATATGAAGCATTATTCGTATAAATCGTAAGTATTATTTAGTGGACTTAGTAAATTTTGATATGAACTTGATTGAAAAATAAAATATAATATTATTCGATAGCATGAGAAATATTATTAATTGAAATTGACAAAAAAAAAAATCGGGACCACTTGCTATAGTATAGGGTTGTTAGCTAAAAAATGGAAAAATGAAAAAAAAAAAAAAATCGAACCCACCTGCTTGCCCAGTGAGCGCCTACGGAGACCAAATTTGATGGTAGTGAGGAATTAAGAACGTGGGTCCCACTTTCTATTTAAAAAAAAAAAACTAAAAACACTAATTAATCTTAAATATCCATTTTCTTCCTATCAACTGTCCAGATTTGTACAGAAGGTACACCCTAAGGGGTGTGTACACCTGAACCACACCATATATATATATATATATATATATATATATATATATATATAGAGAGAGAGAGAGAGAGAGAGAGAGAGAGAGAGAGAGAGAGAGAGAGAGAGAGAGAGAGAGAGAGAGAGAGAGAGAGAGAGAGAGAGAGAGAGAGAGAGAGAGAGGGGATGGTTCATGGGTACTCATGCCTTATTGTGTAACATGAGAACACATCTAGGCCATTGATTTTGTGAAATGAATGGATGAGATTAATAGGCAATTTTAGTTTTTTTTAATTAAAAATTAGTGGGGCCTACATCTTTTTTTTCCCCCCCACTTGCTGGATTGGGAGCGTGTGTAGTGCACTCTCTTTAAATTATTCGATGATATATCTGGATTATTCGATCGTATCAACGAATTGTGTGATGGTATATCAGGATTATTCGATAGTATCAATTGATTATTCGATGGTATATCTTGATTATTCGATGGTATTGCTTGATTATTCGATGGTGTTACAGTAGTATAACTAAAATTATTCGATGGTATCACAAGATTATTTGATGGTATCGCATGATTATTCGATAGCATCGACGCATTTTTAATTCATATGACTGTCAAATAAAAAAAAAACAAATCATGAAGCACAAAATCACAAAATCGATCCATACATATGAATAATTCGGCTTTCTCTCCAAATATGTCTTTCAATCGAGCAATTAAATCAAGCAATTGCAAACCAAAACGATTTCAACTAATCACAAACCTAGTCTCCAAATCCACCACCAGGGAAATTACCTCCCAACCGCAAATCCACCACTACTGGAAAACCTCCAGATTGTAGATCCACCTCCATCTCCTTAAACAAAAAATCGTTTCATACACGTGAATAATTCAGTCCATACACCTGAATAATTCTGCTTTTCCCCTGAATACCTCTAAGAGAAGAATGAACGGACAATTTAGGAAATTGCAGGCAAAAATGAAATTGAAATTGCAGGCAACCTTCAACTTATTATCGCCTCCAGCCTTCGCAATCCCCGACCACCTTCGCAATTCAGGCTTCCACCATACCTCTCACGAGCATCTTCAAGCAAATAAAAGTTTGATTTAGAATTGCATTGGCTACTGATGAGAACAAAATTGGTTCACGACCACCACAATCAAAATAATCGGTGTAAGGAGGATACAAATTCAATCAAATTAGCAAAGCAAAACTCCAGATGAATAATTCAAAATCAATTGAATATGAATCCATTGAAAATAAATCAAACAAGAGGAGTTGACTTATTTGGGAGAATGAAATCGTATGACCAATGAATTACTGAATTCACATCATGGGCGCCATCATCGCTGCGCCGTACCTCGCAGATCCACCGGTGCCATCGCATCCGCCCTGCCTTCACAAGCCGTCGTCGCCATTTTTGTGTGGGTCGTCTGCCTCATCAGCTCGCGCCCTTCCAATCGCCGCCATCGCATCCGCCCTTCCAGTCGCCGAATCCGCCTGCCGGAAAGACGAAGGCGATGCCATCGCCGGAGTCCCGCGTTCGGGCAATCGGAGCTGGTTGCCCTTTCTCTTTCGCCCGAATCGCCTGATCGCCGCTCTCCTCTTTCTCTCTCTTCTTTGCAAGCAAACGCACGATTTGTGGTGGTAGGGTTGGGAGTGGCTGGTACACGCGCTTGGTTATAAGATTTGTGTTGGGTTTTCTCAATTTTCTTTTTCAATTAATTAATATTACGAAATAATCTCAGCCATCCATTTTTCCTAAACCAATGGCCCAGATGTGTTCACATGATACACAATAAGGGTTGTTCACATGATACATATATATATATATATATATATATATATATATATATATATATATATGTATATATATATATATATATATGTATATATATATGTATATATATATGTATGTATATATATATATATATATATATATATATGGATCATATGTACACAAGTCTTATTGTGTATCATGTACACAAATCTCGGCCTTTGGATCAAACCAAATCAAAGGCTCACAATAATCAAAATAAAGAAAAGAGAAAAGAAAAGAAAAGGGGGGGGGGGGGCTGTGAATAGTGACATGGGAAGTATTTTTTTTGGCTTTTTTTGTTATTTTCGGCCATTTTAAATTTTTTTTTGATGTAATTTATTTTTATCTACCTATACACACCCACTTTGCATATGTTTTGAGGAAAAAAAATTTACGATAACAATTGAGCTTAAGAGTTTTCGTTTTGTTTGTGCCCAGTTTTATTATTCGGTGGAATTGGTGGGTTTTTTGATATTATTGATTGAATTATATATGTTTATTCAGTGGAATGTAGTGTTTTTTTTTTGTAGTTCGAAATCATTTGGAGCCACATTGAGCTTAAGGGTTTTTGTATTATTCATGCCCATATTGATAATTAAGTAGAATTGGTGATTTTTTTTGATATTATTATTTGAATTATGAATATTTACTCAATGGAATGTGTGTTTTTTTTACCAATTTCTTTGAATATGCTACCGAATAATTAGTAGTATATATAACCATGGATATAGCTTTATTCAATGGTATAGCTTTATTACTCAATAGTATATATTACCATCGAATAATATTATCGAATAATATTATCGAATAATATTGTAACACCATCAAATAATTAAGCTATACCGTTGAATAATAAAGCAATACCATCACATAATCCGTCAATACGATCGAATAATATAGTGATACCATCGAATAATCAAAATGACTAACCTATAAAATAGACTCATATGACTGAATAATCCTTCATATGCTAGTGCATAATCATTCATACTCAACTGCATAATCATCTATGGGAATCAACGGCTCAGATTCCTCTATGGGAATCAATGACTCATATTTGTGTACATGATATACGTTAAGGGCTGAGTACACCAGAACCAACCCATATATATATATATAGGGTCGCGCTCCGGTGAAAACCAATATTGTGGTAGAAACCGTGAGGAGCGTTTTGATTGGTTGACATTGTGGGGCAATTCTGATAGTAAATTACAACTTTACCCAAGCTTTATAGCAATTACGAAATTATTTAAACTTTTTATAATTTTATCAAAGTGAAATAACGAAAATTTATAAATGACTTTTAGTGGTACTAACTACCATAATCTACTAACTATATTATGAATAATAAGTTTTATGTGGTTTTAAGCCCACCACGCTCTGCAACTAAAACTTTAAGCTAAAGAGGTTTGACCCATACCTGAACGTAGTTACTCTGGACCGTCGGCGTTCCTGTAGCTTCCGACTTTCTAGAGGTGGCTAACCTTCAACCAGGCCTCCCTTAGTTCAGATTGAGCACATATCTGTTACGTTTCCTACCTCAGAACGTAGTCTATAGCTTTTGGTTTTGATTTTGAGAAGGTGAAAGGATTTGAATCAAGAAAACAAAGTATTCAGAACACAGTGTTCAATTAAGTAGCTTTCCCTTTCTTAAAAACAAACTTTATTGAATCTGGGAAATATTACAACACACAAACACTCTTAACTTAGAATTTAAACACACTTAACACTCATATCAGAAGATCCATTGAAAGGTTTTGAACCTTACAGTGATGGAAACATCAATCCACTCAAATTCAAAATGCTTCTACTTCTCTTTCTGATTTACAAGACTCTCTTATCATATGGTTTTTTCTCTCTCTGGAATTCGGTGCCTTGAGAGATCTGAGAATGGCTCTATTTATAGAGCTGAAGAGAGAGTATTGGATACCTTCCAACGTCTCTTTTTGACAAATGGTCGACAGATGGGCCCCTACTCAGAAAGCAATAAAAAGCACTCAGAAATCAATAAAAGCACACAATACTGACTCAATAATACGACTCACATGCTAAATAGTAAAAAGAAAAAGTCAAAGCATGTAAAGGTTGACTAGACTCTTCAATAATTTAGCTGCATTCGTCCAGGTTCCAGACTCCTTCTTCACCCTTGTTGGCTTCCAAATCATCATCATCATTAGCATAGTCTTGTACTAAATCTAGAGTATTATCAACCTCTAGATCTTGGTCATTGTCTAGATCGAGATCAAGCATTAATCCTTCAGTGCACTCTCGATCCCAAGCAATTAGCATATCAATCATTCTTTCGTGACCTTCTTTATCTAGAAAGTGACCGGCTTCTATCTGAGCTAGATAAAGCCCAATGGACTCAGATCTGTCTATAGCTTGCTCCATTAATGGCTTGAGTTGTGAACTTACGATAAAGGTTGTATTTCCAACTTTGAATATCCCACAATCAGTGTGTCGATATTTGGTGATGTAGTAGTAGATGTAAAAGAACCCTTTCGCTCTGGCCACCCATGGATGCCTTACTGTATCCAAACGCCCTTCTACTGGATCTACCACGAACCAGTACTCTTCCGAGAACAAAATGAGAATTAAATAATGTAGTAACCGGGTTTTCCCTGGTTAACATCCAAGCAAGCACAATGAACTCGACATCTTTCTATCTCTTTCATGCGTTCGAAATTAGCAGCTCTGAGGAAGACCTCCTTTTGGAACTTGGTGAAGTATTTGAGCATGATGCTCTCTTCTTCTTCCTTTGGCCACCATATGTTAATTTTATAGAGTCCGTTACACATTTCATATTTCCAAGATTTTAAGTAATCTGCATCTTCAGCTGACATGATGGGTAATGATAATCCTCCCAATCCTGCACGGTTGTTTGTTACAAAATGTGTAAACCATTCGTCTACAACTGCTGGCAGTCTTCTGATCCTTTCAGATACCTCCGAGTAGAAGTGTATGAAATCTCTCATCCTTCATCTCTTACATATTTCTTCCTGGAGTTCAACAGGTAGCTAAAGAACTTTTATTATCATTTCCATAGTTAGGAATCTTATAACCATTATGTGTCTCGTTTCTAAGAGTCCACGACGGTATCTATTGGTAGTAAAGTTTCCAAAATCAACAGAAATATAAAAACTAGGAGGGGAAACCCATCTCTGGTATTCTCTTATCTCGCCTAGGAGATCAACATCTTGTGGGTGGAACACCCACCTCAGATTTTCCAACCCATTTTGACGTCTTTGATCCATCAGCTAATTCTCTAGTTAGGCTGTCTACTAGAGAATTTTTTGATCCCTGCATATGTTCAATATTGAAAGTGAATTGATTAATGGCTAATTGCTAACGCTGAATTGATTAAGGGCTAATTTTTTTATCCCTGCACATGCTAGTGATTATTTACAAAACCCATTATTCCTTTACAATTTGTTCTGACTGTAAAAGATTTAGGAGCTAAGAAGACTATAAACTTCTGGATTCCATGATAAATTGCAAGAATCTCCTTTTCCATGATAGTGTAATTATACTCAGATTTGTTGAAGTTTCCACTGCTATACCTGCAAAGCTTGTTATCTTTCTTTATTTTTAAAACAGCTCCCCAATGATAATCACTAGCATATGTTTCGAGAACTAACTCATCCTCTTCATTAGGTAAAGTCAATATTGGAAGTTTTTCACATCTTCTTTTCAACTCTTGGACTATTTTAGTGTCTAAGTGAGTCTAACTCCAAACTTGATCTTTCTTTAATTTAACCTTTAGAGGTTTTCTTAACTTGGCTAGATCTTTAATAAAATCAGAAGCATAAGTAAGACAACCTAGAAATCTTTCTAGTTGTTTTCTATCCTTGATTTCATCAGGAAATTTTTCTACCTTTTCTAGAATATGTTCTTGCAAAAAAATTTGACCTGCTTTAATCTTTAATCCTAAGAACTTAATTTCAGGCTCAGCATAAATGCATATCATGTGAAGGCTGATCAGTAGCCCAGAGTGTAGGAATTACACATTGGACTCCTCCTATCATGATAGGTACATCAGAAGCTAATTTTGAATGAACCATGATACTATCATCAGCTATTCTAACTTGAATTGGTCTACGAGACTTCTGTCAAATAAACTCAGGAAATAATGCCTTTTTACCAAAGCATACTGAACATCCGCTGTCTACAGAGGCACATAATTCATATTTATTGAACCCTTCTTAGCAAATACTTATTGGGATATAAATGCTATTGGGGTTGGTAACTCTATAATTTTCCTGTAGTGGTTATTTGCTGACATGTTCAAGACTTTCCTCTACCCTCATACTATCTCCATAGAGATGTCTGAGGTCTAGTACTTCCATTCTCATTCCTAATTCGTCTCCAAAAACTGGGTCTGGGAATGGCTCTTGGATCATATTCATAAATAGGTTCACTAAAGGTTTTAGTTTGATATCCTATTATCTTCCCTTTTGGTTCGGAACTAGATGATCCTTCTTGATTTTCTCTAACCTTTTGAATGTAACGGCCCATGATTATGATTCCCGAGTTACGTTTCGAGGGATGAAACCTCTCGTTGGGATCTTGCGCCCCGAGTACAGGTTGAAGGTTTGACACCGAAGATTTGTACTTTAAAGTGGGATTTCGCACCCAAATCCGGAAGGTCCGTTGGAGACCCTGGGGTAAACCCCTGTACATGTCCTAAGTCTACAACGCGGGAAATCCTTTATCATGCAAAGGGCATAAGTTCTGAAAATGATACAACCAGTGCCACGACAGAGCCGGGTCAAAACAGAGTATAAGTAGGGAGAAATCCAAAAGGCATGAATCTGGTGAAGTTAGGTTTCAAAGACTCACTCTCCGCCATATGAATAGACCCCGTCATAACAGCACAAAATCAAGCAGTGTATCGGGTACATGAAACTATCCCACCAAGTCAGACCAAGAGTCCGCCCGTGGGTCCTCTGACCGCGCTGAGGACATATAATACTCCTATACCTAGAATAAAGGATGCCTTCATGCAGTACTGGACATATAATACTCCTAATTCATATGTGCAGAATATTAAGTAAGGCCTTAACAAAGAATACCAAGTGGTATATCCCTTTTCTACCACCCCCCTTCCAACTAGGGTGGAGACTGGCCAGTTCGATTCCATAGCATCTCAAATCTCATCATAATATCATGGATCTTGCGAGAATAAAATAATAATTCTGATAATAGTAAAGGTGTTCCAACGACTCGAATGACTCAGGACGAACCCAATGGGACTAGGTTGTCCTATGACCATAGCAAGGACTATAGGACTCACAGATAACGACCGTTCTGTTTTCAAACGCATACAAAATAAGAATGTTCATTCATAAGTGCAATTCCTAAGCATGATACTACATGTCGTGATTTTATACATATGCAACACCTACATACTATATGACACATCAGGCAGAAGGTACTAGTTACTGGGTAAGCCCCGGAGGACTTACCTGACTAGCAGATCGGCAACAGAAGAATCCAGCACACAGTAGTCACAATCACAGAGTATCACCTAGTACATAATGGAATATACATAAGTCTACATCCAACTATTAAGCACTCAAGCACACATCAATCAATAGAACAAGTAACATATTATGAAAGTCCTTTCATCGCATCATTCGCTCCTCAAGACCACATCGTTCTCCATAAATCATTCAACCAATTCTGCATGTTCATATACATCATTTCCGCATATACCTCAACGGTTCATCAAAATCATAAGACATAATTTGTGTGATATAAAATCCTACTAGATCGTCATAATTATCCAACATTTAATCTCATATAATAATTCACCACAAGTCATGCTATTATTCATACATATCATACTGTTAGTCAAACGATCATATTATCATGCTAGTTAGTCATCGAATAAGTCTTATTCCCAAGTTAGTTTCAAAACCGTTTCAAATCCCAGTTAAATAGTTAAGTATTTCGACCCTTGAAAATACTCGCCAAATTCCCTTTTAAATTTATTTATTTAGATTACTTTCCAACCCTGAAATTCTTTATAAATCTTTAAGTCCCAATAATATATTTTAAATCTCAAATAGTATTACATGATATTTAAAATATCATTTATTTAACACTTTTATAAATTATTTCCAAATCCCTAAAGTCCCGATCATTTTTATTTAATAAATAAACCCTTATAATTCTCCCAAAACATAACAATTTATCTTTTAAATCCTCAAATACTATTATAATATATTTTAATTACCGTTAATTAGTTAAATAATAAACGGACAACCCGAACCGTACCGAACCGAACCGAACCGAACCGAACCCGTATAAATAATCCCACCCGGTTCTAATCAAACAAATGAATTAATATAAAATCAAAGGTGGGCCCCACGATTCATCTTCTTCATTTGAAAAATGAAGCTCCCCGCTCCCGCCTTGGTCGAGGCCCCAACTCCGCCGGCGCCTCTTACCGCTTGCCCGCCCGCCAGAGCCAGAAGCTCCGTCCTCGGCTCCTAGCTCGTCCAACCCCGCCTCTGCTCCCGCTGGCTCAATCAACCCGCGCTCGCTGGTCTGCTCGACCTCGCTAGCCAACTGCGCCCGCGCTCGTCCCGGCTACCTCCGTCTCTGCTCAGCTCGCTCACAACGCTCGTCGATGCTCGCCGGAGTTCCGCCCGAGTTCACACTCACATCCCGACACCCCGCACTCAGCTCACGCACCCTCAGCCCAAACCCAGTCAGAAATCAATTCAAAACCGAGGGAGGAGAAGCGATGACTCACCGAGAAGGTTTGCGACTTTGGAGCTCTCGATCGGAGGTCTGGGCATCGTCGGAGGCTCGCGATGGCTCGTCGGATCTGAGTGGGGCATTGGTGAGCGTGATGGTGAAGTTTGAGGGTGGTTTCGATTGAAGATGGAAGAGAAACGCTTACCGGAACGTGGCTCGCACTCAAACGGGGGAAACGATGGTTCGGTGGCTCGGCAGCGGTGCTGGTGGCTCCTGGGCGGCCACTGGGCTTCGATGGTGGTGGAGTATAGCCGCTGCTGCTGGTGTCTCGCAGAAGGAGGAGAAGGATTGGAGGTGATGGTACTCGGTTACTTGTGGTTGAGAAACAGGGGAGAAATGGAGGCGATGGCGGCTCTTATCTCTCCTGGGCGGATCCTAGATGGATGATGACGACGAGGTGTTGGGATGGTGGTGCAAAAATGGTGATGCTCAGCTGAGAAGGGGGAGATGGTGATGGAGGAGAGTTGCAGTGACGGTGGCGTGAGGTAATGAAGATTGTGACGATGTGGATGGTGAAGGGAAGTGAGGATGGTGAATTGATCATGAGATTGGGGATCTCGACGGGTGATGGGGAGCAGGTGAAGGGGATGGTTCCATTTGAAGGTAAGGTGAGGTGAGGTGATGGGAGTGGGGGAGGGTGGAGTGTGGAAATGGGTAATCAAATGCTCGGAAATGAATCATGAATATGCGAATTTTGAATCCGAAAATAGGTTTTCGAATGTTAGTTTTTCCGACTCTCGCTTTCTCGTTCAATTAGATTTTTAAAACATAAGAGGATATCGCTATCCAATAATTATTTTGAATTTTCGAGGTAAAACGATGGAAATAATTCGCCCAAATTTTTATATTTCGGTCAGAATCCGTTAAATGAGATTTAAATTCGAGTTAATTTCATTTTTAATCGTCTTTTTCCGATAAATTAGGATTTGAAAATCCGAGCCTTTACATCATGCACCTCTAAAAAGTAAAAACAAGTCTCGTACCCGAGACGAAAATCATCTTAAAATAGGGAATGAAGTTTGAAATTGGTGAGTCCAAGGATCATGCCGTTGATCCCGTAACCATCTCATAAGTGCCCCTATGAGATCCTCACAATACCGTTGCCGTGATCATAATATCCCCAACAGACCGTAGCAAGAATCTAATATGGGCCCCTACCACATCCTTACTCTGACTCTTCGGTCATATCATACTGAAAACATCAGAACATTCTCTTTAAAACACCGTTCAAAACTTCAAGTTCGGCATTAGTCAAAAGCATTCCTAACCTTTCCATTCATCCTACCATCCACCTTTAAAAAGGCTAATCCCATATTTCCTTCCTAGGTTCCAAGTGAGAGTCAAATTTCACCAATTCGGTTCTAGTATCTTAGCAATTCCAATTTAAGGCATCATATAACATAACAATTGCATCACGCATTACTAACCAGGTCATACTCATGACACAGACGATCACATACCACAACATATCTAGCATCGTATCATATATATGGTAGGATTTATCACATCATCTCACGGAAGTTACACACCATATCAATCAGATAAGCACGTTATATCAATCAGATAAGTACATCATACTCATTCTAACTACCAAACGTCATCGCATTTGAGGCAACAACTGCTTCCGTACAGTAGCATTCCATCGAGTTCAGGGATAACTATGTTAGTAATAACAATTCCCTATTGTCAACGACAACACATCAGAGAATCAACATCGTCTATAGCATGGAATTCGCACAACATTCGGCCCCAAGTAAAGTATACACTAGATCACTACTTTAGGAGAATCTGCCGACACTACCAATCATGACGAGACACGACCACTACTCACCATCCCTCGCACTAAGATCAACTTCACTGAGGTCTACCAACTTAATCCACTACCAGTTTTAGGCACCATTGTATCCTGCTCACATACAACCCTTCTAGCCTCATAATTATTCGCAATCTAGGCCGAATACCCAAACCAACTACTAGGTATCTCAACTCCTATGCCATCAAGCCATTTAAGGTCCAATCCACTTCGACATCCCGATCTCAAGTCCTACCTTCTACTCGACTATTTAAAACTATCTCTCGGAGTTCCCAAATCACAAAATTCCCTCATTCTGACAAGCTGAACAACTCGATATACTACCAAGACTCCACCTGAACATCATCCCCCAAAGAGATATCTCGAATCACCTTGCTAAGCGGGTCATATTCCACGCACCACTGACCACTCTCACTAACCATCCACCTCTAATTACCAAGACCTTCATCTCGTTCTACTCCCAACCACGAATTACCAAGACCTTCATCACCAACGCCTATCCTCAAAGACCAACCACTGGTTTTACCTACTCATCCCATTTCAGAACTCACGAAACCTGAACCACTCATGACTCCTCAAGCTGACCTACCCTAGATCCTCTTCCCAGCATTATCCGAATTTACCTCAAGTTACCACTCCTTAACCACGACCATTATCCCCAACGAAACCTGATGTCACCCTAGCTCGAATTACCCATCACATCGCAACTTGACCAATTCTCCCACGATTTTCCAACCGATATAATTCCCACTGAACTCCTATGACATCCTCGTCCGAATTTCCTAAGTACCACAACTTCACCAACCTTCTAAAATTTCTTACCCTCTAGCGTCCTCAATACCTTCTGTTTTGCCTAGTTCCCAAATCCATACTCATAATCTCCCTATCTCAAGGAATCTCAACTACATCCTTGCCTAGCTATCAGCCTCTCCTCGAAGACTCATCTCACATCCCCAAATACCTCAATAGCCAAAATAACTTCCACTCATTAAAAAAGGCTGTTTTAGCCACGACAAATAGCGACGACTAAAATCCGTCTCTACGTTTGTGAAAAATAGCCACGGTATTAGTGATGGAATACAACATCGGTTGCTAAATTTCGTGAGGAAAAGACGGAGTGTCACCGATAGATGCAATATTAGTGACACCGAATAATTCGTTGCTATTTACGTCACTATTAGTCATGGAATTCGATGCAATATTAGCCACGAATATTGACTCGAACAACAATTGTCCCTAAATCGGTGGCTAATTAGGGACAAAAATACCAATAATTTTAACATTGTCACTGATTTTCCAAAGAAATTAAGTGGTGTACCAAAAGTCAAAGCTAAATGAGTTACAAACTTTGTCACAAGAAAAAGTCATGTCTGAATTCGTGGCTAATTACCGATGAAATTAGCCACGAAGTACATTATGTAGCTAGTGCGAGAAAAACAATAAAAATGACGCACATTGCCTTAAGGCTATTATCGTCGCTAACACTTGTCCCTAAATCTGTGGCTTTAGCATAGCTGATTCCATGGCAGAACCCGTGGCTAAATCCGTGGCTGGATCCGTGGCTGACAGCGAAACTATAATAAACGGAAAGCATTATAATTTATAACCATAAATATGTTCCATATCGTCTTAAACCCTAATCCGATTTTCATCAACTCTAAACCTCTCCTTTTCATCAATACATTGCAATCAAGCAATCAATTTAGGTGAGTATTTAATTATCTACAACTTCTAAATTTTCACTTTAGAAGATGAATTATCGTAGAAAATACGTGTTTTCTTGCAATTGGTGTTTTATATATGATAGGTTCTTAATTGGTTCGCCTATCCTTTCTTAAGAGAGTTTAATAGGTGTATTTTGTTGAAAAAACCCAGTACGTGTTAATATGACCAATCTACTTGCAAACATGTGCAGCGACAATGAACAATCGTGCTTGGATGTATGATATGTACTTGCCAGATCGTGGAGGATTAAAGCCTGAATATTTTGATGGGGTTGATAAGTTTGTAGAATTCGCAACGGCTCAAGAACGTTATATGGATGGGAATATGATCAAATGTCCTTGTAAGAAATGTCGTAATCGTCCATTTTACCTACCAAATGATGTCAAGGAACACTTATATCAACGTGGATTCTTGCTTGATTATTACCAGTGGACGACACATGGTGAGTCGATTGAGTCATCTCTTCCCCAATCAGAGAATAGCCAACGGGACTTCTATGACCAATTGAATTCTGATAAGAGAATGGTATTCGACATGGCAGGACCTAATTTTGTTCCTCCTCCATGGTTTGATGCCAATAATGTTGATGTTGCTTCTAATAGTGGAATGGGAGATGATCACCAAGACAGTCAGGGAATGGAACCTCTTGAGACTATCAATGAGGACACTGAAATGAGAGATGTAGAAGCAAGAGACGTGGATAGGTTGTCTCGACGTTTTTGGGATGTGTTAAAAGCGGCTAATGAACCAGTGTGGCCAGGGTGTACATCACACACACAACTGTCTTTTGTGGCTAGGCTTATGAGTTTGAAGTGCGAATATAACGTGCCTCAAAGTGTCTTCAATGGTTTTGTTCAGTTATATGATGTTGTCTTACCTCCTGGTCACAAGATTCCCACCAATTACTACCAAACAGAGAAGGTGGTTCGTAATTTAGGTTTACCGGTTGAGAGAATAGACATGTGCTCTAATGGTTATATGTTGTTCTGGAAGGATAATTGCAATGAAGAATGTTGTAAGTTCTGCGGTAATGCCAGGTTTGATTATAGAAGTAATCAGAATAAAGGCACTCCGTATAAAGAACTATTCTACTTGCCTCTAACCCCTCGGCTGTAATGATTATATGCATCTGAGGTTACAGCTGGCAATATGACTTGGCATGCGGGTCATGTGGCAGAAGAGGGGATAATGTCTCATCCTTCGAATGGAGAGGCATGGAAGAGGTTGAATGACGTATATCCTAATTTTGCTTCTGAGCCACGAAATGTTCGTTTGGGTCTGTGCACTGATGGCTTTGCACCTTTTACTAAATCAGGAGAAAACTATTCTTGCTGGCCAGTTATTGTTACTCCATACAATCTTCCTCCAGATATGTGCATGAGAACTGAGTATATGTTTCTGACATTGATAGTGCATGAGAACTGAGTATATGTTTCTGACATTGATAGTGCCAGGCCCGCGAAATCCCAAAAAGTTACTTGATGTGTGCTTGGAGCCTTTGATTGATGAATTAATGCAACTTTGGGATATCGATGTTACCACTTATGATGTGTCAAGGAAGAAAATTTTTGTTATGAGGGCAACTCTACTTTGGACGATCAGTTACTTTCCAGCATATGCTATGTTGTCAGGATGGAGTACTGCGGGAGAGCTAGCTTGTCCAATCTGTATGGAGAAAACATAATCTTTTCGATTGCATCACGGCAAAAAGGCTTGTTGGTTTGATTGTCACAGGCCATTTTTTGAAGCGGATCATCCCTTTCGAAAGAATAAGAGTGACTTTCATAAAAACCAAGTGAGAACATCGCCCCCACCCCCTAGGCTATCAGGTGATGAAATATGGGGACGTGTGTGTCACTTTTCTACGGCCATTGATGACCCACTGAACAACTCACCTGACTCTGGGAACTCCAATAAATGGACGAAGCAAAGCATTTTTTGGAGGCTTTCGTATTGGAAAGATCTTTTCATTCGGCACAACCTTGATGTTATGCACATAGAGAAAAATGTGTTTGGTAATATTTTTAACACCGTGATGGATATTCCTGGAAAGACAAAGGATAACTTGAATTCATGGAAGGATCTCCGAATACACTGTCGTCAGCCAGAGCTTCACGTAGAAGATGATCATAGAGGGGCGAAACCGAAGGCAATTTACACTTTAACAAGGGAAGAGAAGAAAAAGGTTTGTCAATGGTTGAGGTCCGTGAAGTTTCCTGATGGTTATACATCTAATGTGGGTAGATGTGTTCAAAAAGATGATTGTAGTCTCGCGGGGATGAAGAGTCATGATTGTTATGTGTTTATGGAAATACTTCTTCCAATTGCTTTCAAAGAATTGTTGCCTCCAACAGTTTGGGGTCCTTTGACAGAGTTGAGTATGTTTTTTCAATCAATTTGTTCATCCTCATTGTGGGTTGATCAAATGGTGTATTTCAATTCCACGGTGCCTTTACTATTGTGTAAGTTGGAACGTATCTTCCCACCTTCATTCTTTGATTCTATGGAGCATCTCGTTGTGCACTTGGCATATGAAGCTCAAATAGGTGGACTGGTACAATATCGATAGATGTATCCATTTGAGAGACATCTATATCATTTGAAGCGAAAAATTCTGCAGAAGAATCAAGTTGAAGGGTCGATATGCATGGCTTACTTGAGGGAAGAAGTCGCTAACGTTTCAGTGCATTACTTCCCATCTCATGTTCCTTCTAAGTTGAGAAAGTTGTCTAGGAATGATACATTCCAGGATATTGACAGTGTTGTTTCTATATTTAATTACCCTGGTCAAAGTGGCGGCAAAGCAAAGATAAGGTGGATGACGGTAGACAAAGAGTGGAATGCTGCACATACTTATGTTTTGATCAACTGCCCAGAAGTGCAACCATACATTGGGTACATTCATGTTTATTTACACTTATCTTGCATGATTGCATCAATGTTATAAGTTTTAGTGTTCTTATTAATCTATGGTTTGTAGGATATTTGAATCTGAAAGGGGTATCACAGATGATGATACAATTGCTGCAGAATTTGCAAAATGGTTAAAACATACGTATGTGTTATATTTTTATTTATTTGTAAAGTTAGATGATTCATCAAATACGTAAATGTTCATATAGATAGTAACTATATGTATGCAGGCATTAAATACATCAAATGGAATCGATACAGATAAGCTTCTGTGGAGTTGTGCTTGTGGTCCGAGTGTTAAAGCTAAGACTTGGCATACATACAAGGTTAACGGATACAAATTTCACACTCAAGAGCATGGTATTGGCAAATTAACAATGAATAGTGGGGTTTGTGTTCGAGGCTCAAATTATGAGAATGTCGAATCAGACTTTTATGGGCTTCTACAAGAAATTATCGAGCTTGAATATCCTAGTTCAGTAGATAATCCAAAAGAGGTTGTCTTGTTCAGGTGTCTCTGGTTTGATCCAACTGAAAGAGGCACAAGAATTCATCCACAATACCGTTTTGTTGAAGTCAATTACAAGAGACTATATCGAAAGTATGAGCCATTCATATTAGCCCAACAGGTCGTGCAAGTTTACTATGTAGACTATCTAGGAGCGAGGCGGGAACGGGCAGATTGGTGGTATGTATGCAAGACAGTGCCTCGAGGTCGAATAGCGGAACTGTGGACATCCACTGCACCAACTGCGTATCAAGCTGATGAAGTTGTTACTCTTGAATTGTTTGAGCAAATACCAATTGACAATATGCCAACGGATTTGCATGATCCATTAAGGATGGATGATATATCTGACGAGGATAACATTGTGGAAGCCAGTGAAAGTGGTGACGAGGAGGGAGAATTGTTTACGACATCAGAAACTACTACTACTGCAGGTGAGTATGAATCTGATGCTACTCATGAAGGAGATGCTGAATCTGAGAGTTCATAGTAAATCCATAGCCTTCTATTGTTTTTATAAGTGTCATTTATATTTTTTAGCCATTGTCGGATTCTATAGTTTGAATCAGAATAAATCACTAGCATTATACTTTAGGTTGTTGTGATTTAATATTTTGTTATGAGTGTCATTTAATATTTTTAGTGCTCCGGATCGAGTTATTAGTCTTCTATGTCAGAAGTCAAAAATGTGTGATTTGAGTATTTTTCGGTATTAGACATCAGAAACTATTCTTGTTGTATCCTTATTTAGGAATTAGGATACATGGTACATTTTTTATTTTGCTGAAATTCATATGTGATAGCTTACTTTTATGTCTGGCATGGATATATATTTTATATGAATCCATTTGTAGTCACCTAATCCTATTAGCGAAACACTGCCTTCCTTCTTTGTCAGGCTGCCAAACAAGCAAAGATATGACAAGGAAGCTGGAAATTTCTTGTGAGAATGCCATCTCACATTAGTTAACATTTTCAGTTGATCATGAGAAGATACTTTTCAGAAGAATTGCCATCTTCATTTTTTAGCCATTGTAGGATTATATAGTTTAATTACTTTGCAATTAGCCTATGTAGGATTTGAACCTACACCATTGTGTATTAAACACATTGCTCTACCTTTTGAGCTAATAGGCTTATAATAGTTATCAAATTTCTAGTAAGCTGTTTTTTTTACCCACCAATCATTTTGCAATCAACTGCTGGCCTTAAATTGTAGATACAACAGAGCATTTAAATAAAAGCCTCTCAATGCACTTGATGGTTGATTTATAAAATCCATAAACAACACTACTTTGAAATACCTACTTCTGATGAAAAAATGGTATTGCAGGAAGCTCTTAAAAGAGACTTTAACGGAACAAGAAACCAAGCATAAAAAGAACAGCCAATATATGCGAATTCAACCAACAAAACAACCGTAAAAGAGTTGTACAAAAATCAAGCATCAAACAGCCAACCATTATATGCGAATTCAGTCAAAGAAAACAAGCACAGGATAACAGTATAGCAAATCAAGCACCAACAACCAACCAGAATATGCGAATCAAGCATCAATAGATAAACTTACAATCAATTTCAACAGCACAGTCTCACAAATTGAGTTGCATTCAATTTTAATTGCACACTTACTTGGATATTTGAGGGCTGAGGCCTAAGAAGAAAAGGGGCGAGACGCGGCGCGGCAGCGGTATTCAGTGGTCGGAGTGAGGATGACGGCGGCCAACGGCCGGAGTCGGAGATGGAGGCACCAGTGCAGTTGATAAAAATCATCACAGTTCAATGAAGCTGAAGAAAGAAATTTTCTTTTCTTTTTTCTCGGGCATTTCAGAAATAATCTCCTTTGGTTGCTGATGTGCCTTGAGCAATCCTAAGCATAATTGAAAGTAGAGAACTGTGAAACATGGAAAAACAAATGATCTCCTATTACAATTGCACCAGTGCAGTTGCCACACACAACAGCAGGTCAGGGTAAGGTGTTCATAAAATGTCCAAAAAATTAAGTCTCAAATCACTCAAGAAATCAACCTTTATTTTTTAAAGGCAATTGCAGATTTTAATGCAAATACAAAAGGGCATTCAAATAAAAGCCTCTTAATGCACTTGGTGGTTGATTTATAAAATACATAACAACAGTAATTTGAAATACCTACTACTGATTAAAAAAGAGTATTGCTAGGAAGCTCTTAAAAGAGACTTTAACTGAACAAGTTCCTTAAAAAATAAATTTTAGTGGTTTAGGCTTTGTGAGTTCTCTTTGGCCAGGGATTCACCTTGGCCGGACCAACCTTCTCATTTCGTGGTTTAGGCTTTCTGGTTCTCTTTCTGATCTTTTGCTTCTACATCATCACAGTTCAAGTTTATTTTTTTATTTTTGATAAAAATCATCACAGTTCAATGAAGCTGAAGAAAGAAATTTGCATATTTTTTCTCAAGCGTTTCAGAAAGAATTTCCTTTGGTTGTTGATGTGCCTCGAGCAACCCTAAGAATAATTGAAAGTATAGAACTGCGAAATATGGAAAAACAAATGCTCTCCCATTACAATTGCACCAGTGCAGATGACACAAACAACAACAGGTCAGGGTTAGATGTTCATACAATGTCCAAAAAATGAATTCTCAAATCACTCAAGTTGATCAAATCACTGAAGAAATCAACCTTTATTTTTTAAATGCAAATGCAGATGTTAATGAGGGATGGTGTCACCTAGAAAATTCAAGGGATTTGTCTTTATCAGGGGTCTTGGATGGTTAGGGAGTGAGAATTGGTCATGAAAATGGATGGTTGCAGTAAGAATCTCAAAATCCAGCCATTATATATGAATTCAGCCAAGCAATGAAGCATCAACAAACAACTATTATATGCGAATTCAGCCAAGAAAACAAGCGTAAAGGAGCTGTACAAAATCAAGCATCAACAACCAATCATTATATGCGAATTCGGCCAAGAAATCATCAAACCGTCAAATACGAAATTACCTTTGAATATGCAGCTATGAATTCAGGAATTCATCAGCCCGAATTGCGAATTCGCGGGTGGAATTGTTAGATGAATTGGCAAACCTGGTTGATTCCTCCCAAATCTGTTCATCGCCGTCCTCGTCGCACAGTGGTGTCCGAGCGGCGACCAGTTCATCTTCGTCCTCATCGCCAGTGGTCTCCGAGCGGCGGGCTTTTCGTCTTCCTCCTCAATTCGCAAGTCGTGGTTGATTGTAATTTCTAATTGTGAATTGTTCTGATCCGTTGTGAATGTGAATTGAGAGATTGTTTCACTCCTTTCTCTGGTTTATTGGGTTTAGGGTTAGGGCCTTAGGGGTCAGGTTAGGGTTAGTGTTAATAGGGTTCAGGGGTTAGGGTTAGGGTTAATAGGGTTTAGGGTTATCAGTTATGTGAGCACTTTTTTTATTTTTTTGGAAAGGGTTATGTGCTCAGACATACCTAAAAGGAATTGAGAACGAATATGAAACATAAATTGAGAATTGCGAATTGGGTAGTTTGATCTGTTCAACCTTTTCTATATCAAGTGAATTGCGAATTGAGGACTAATTAGGAATTGATTCACTCGATTGGCATATACAATAATCTTATTCATTTGATATCAAAGCCAAACGAGCTACATATTGGTTATTTATACTTAGCTTGATTATAAACGAGTTAAGCTAAAATCGTGCCTAAATTTTGGCTTCGGTCATAAAAAATGTGTACATATAGCTAAATGACATACTCACTCGTTTAGATATACTCAACTCGCTTAGTAAATAAATGACTTTATTCAAATATAGAGCATTTTTATTTTTTTGTGTCTCAAAGCAACTTCATTTTCTCATGACATGATACCTTAAGGGAAAATTATAAATTCTTCGAGCTATTTGAGGTTGAGTCGAGACGAGCATCAATTTGAATCGAGTTGTAAATCATGCTCGTTTATACTCGACTCATTTATGAATTGAACGAGTTCGAGTTGAATATTTCTTGTGCCAAAACCCGAGTCGAGCTAATTAAGCTACTAGACTCACCTAACAACTCTACTAATTACTAAGATGCAATCTATATTTATTTAATAATTTAAATGAGAACAATTTTTGATAATGTGTGATCATCCCTTTCTTATTTTACGATAAGTTTTATTTACATGTATATTTTCAATTCATTTTATTATGAAGATTTTATTTTTATAAAATCGTGTCATGACGTGAGAATGATACTAGTTATTGTAATTATCAAACATGCAAGGCGTTTCTAGTTAATTTATTGTTACATATAATTTTTTTCCAAATTTTTTAAAATAATTTCAAACATATTTTCCGACACATTAAAAAACTTGTTAAAAAGTCAAACGACAAAAATTATGAGACGGAGGAAGTAAAAACTAGCCATTGGTTCAAATGTTATATAACATAAAGTACAATGTTTATCAAACATATAATGTTATATATTATTTTTATATTAATAAATATCTCCATAAAAAATCTAAACAGTGGTTCAACCATTATAAACATAATTAATGATTAATAATGTTAAAACTGATTAGGAGCCACTCCATGTAAGTGTAAGTATAGCAGGGAAGTGAAATTTCTAAAACCTCACTTAGAGGGAAGTTAAATTTACTTAAAAAAAAAGATAGGGAAGTTTAATTTTTGGAAAGGGCAAAATGAAACTCAAAAACGGAAGAAGTCTCCCATTACACGACACTCGGCCATCGGCAGGGCCTCTGTACAATTGGGGCTCAAATTCATCGGCTCAGTCAGGTATCTCTCTCGCTTCTCGCTCTCGCTCGTCTTGCTTTCACTCGTCTCGCTCAACACCACTCTCTGGTTTAGTGGTTCCCCCTTCTTCGAGAGGCAGCATTTAAGGCTTTCAAAGCTCGGATGTTTTCTCTCTCGTACTTGCTACTTGTTTGATTATTTCACTCTAATCGTTTGTGTATTTTGGTCAGCTTTACTTGTTACTTGTTTGAATTGTTATTGAATTTTTAGGGATTCAAAAATTTGTTAATTATAGTCTCAATCGCTTATGTAGTTCGATTTCTAGGGTTTAATCAATTTTGTGTTTCAATTTGTATGGTCTGATGGAGCAATTTAAATATTTTTCTACTCTCGTTAGGTCGCCATCTTCTCTTGTTGTTGCTTCAATTATTGGGTAGGTATTCTTTACCTTATATTGGTGGACCTGATTTATGATTAAACTTAATTAATTATAAAATTCTATGAAACAGTGATAATTCTAAAATTGAGACATTGCAAGAATATGATCGAGTTCTTTGTTAGTGGAGGCTCTTGAAAACAAAGTTTTTTTGGAGTGGGGGAGATGGTGTAAGCTGACTGAATTTGGTATAAAGGATGTAGAATAAACTGATTTTTTCTATGCTTCTCTTTTATCTCCTATTTACCCTTTATTATGCATGTTATCGTCTGGTCATTCGTTTTAATCAAATTTGTTTAATTTGTTATTTCGCTCTATTTGTCTGTTTATGATAAAGATTTGTATCCTAGAATCGGGAAACTTGTTTATGATAAAGATTTGTTAGTGATAAAGATTTGTATCTTTGTCATTCCAACTTTGCGCTCTAACTCTGTTGTGAATGTATAAATCTGCTCACTGTCACTTAATTTCATTCTAGTAATTGCTAAGTATATGCTACTTTTGTATTAGTTACTCCGTAAGTATATAGCTTTAAGTATATGCTACTTGCTACTATTGTATTAGTTACTCCGTAATTGCTAAGTATATGCTACTGTAATGGGGATATATTACTTGATACTGGAATTGTAGTGTAATTATATATATATATATATATATATATAATATGCTCCTGAAAATGGATGTCGTTTGATGAAGTTATTAGCCAAAAAGCTGCACATGTATATTTTTGTGACACTCATTTGGTACAGTCTAAATGCTTATTAAGAAATTGAATATTTATTTATTTATTTTCAGCAACATGCGTGGAGGTTATGGTACTCGCGGTGGTCATGTTACTTGCGGAGCTCCCATTAGAAAGTCTCCACGTGTACAATCTTACGCTGCTGGTGGATCCTCTCAACCTGTTGCCTCCACTCCTTTGACTACTGCAACCGTTTCACCCACTCCATAAGAACCACCCCTCACTCTACAAGAGTCCTCCCCTCCGTTAGATTCACCCTTATTAGCTGAGCAGCCTATTCGATCTACTCCACACATTTCTCAAGACCCAAGACCCCCATTAGGACTCCTCCTGCATTATCTCAGAATATTAACAATCCAGCTCCACTTATTCCTCCAGTCATAGGATCCTCACGAGGAGGCTCTCCATCTACACCATCTCAGAATAATACGTCCCCACTCATTCCTCCGGTCTCGGGATCCCTAGCAGGAGCCTCTCCACCTACACCGTCCTAGAACAATGAAGGTGATTCATCTGCTACTGCAACATTTTGATTAGACACAAGGGCGCTTCTCATAGTAGTGAAATCCAAAAGGCAAGTTCATTTTGTTATATTAGATGTTCATTTTAATCTTGTGTGTATGTATATATATTACTAATTGTGGAAGTTGTCAATTCATTCAATGCAGTTTTGAACCACCAGATGTTACGTTAAACAACATAATGCATGTTGTTTATTCTCATTTTGACGGGCCATATATTAGTTGGGGTAGAGTTCCTGATACAACACTTGATTTATGGTGGAAAATGTTTAAGGTTGAATATTCCTTATTATCATTAATTAAATAGTATATATGTATAGATATTTGGTTAAACTAATATAAGATTCTAATTACTATATATTACGGAAACGATGTAGATGGGAAGAAGCTCGATACTCGGAATTATTTGTTCGCAAGACATTCAATCATCTAGAAGGCAAACACCTTAGGGGCATAATACAAAAGGCACACCATAAAATAAAGAAACCTATGTGGATTAAGCAAGAGATTTGGGAGGAGATGCTGGTTATATGGGAAAAGGATGATGCTTATAAGCGTCAATCAGAGGCTGGAAAGCGCAATCGAGCAGTTGCAGTTGAAAAGGGCATCCCTCCTTACAGGAGTGGATCGGTATCTGTGACTGTTCACTAGGGCTGGGCAAAATGTGGATCGGACCGGAATTGGACCGGGACCAGACCGGAATTTACGGTCTTTAGATCAGACCGGGATATTACGGTCTGGTCCGCGATCCAAGATATTCTGCTTTCCGGTCCAAACCCGGGACCAGACCGGAATTTCCGGTCCGGACCGGAATTGGACCGGAATTAATTTTTATTTTTTTTAAAGGGACAATTGGTTGTATATCCCTATAAACTTTCTCAATTAGTTATATATCCTTCAAATTCTTAAAATAAGTTATTTATCCTTTAAATAATAAAAAATTATTTATATATCCAAATTGTATTTTTCTTTAGATAAATAAGAATTAAAATAACTAATTGAATATTATCATCAAGTACAGCAACTCCAACCTCCTCAAACTCATCCCCTCCATCACATTGACTCATCCTCTTACACCGTACCCGCCGGAGAAATCCTCAACATCCTACCTAGATTCATCAACCGGGGATGAAGAGTCATGATTGTTATGTGTTTATGGAAATACTTCTTCCAATTGCTTTCAAAGAATTGTTGCCTCCAACAGTTTGGGGTCCTTTGACAGAGTTGAGTATGTTTTTTCAATCAATTTGTTCATCCTCATTGTGGGTTGATCAAATGGTGTATTTCAATTCCACGGTGCCTTTACTATTGTGTAAGTTGGAACGTATCTTCCCACCTTCATTCTTTGATTCTATGGAGCATCTCGTTGTGCACTTGGCATATGAAGCTCAAATAGGTGGACTGGTACAATATCGATAGATGTATCCATTTGAGAGACATCTATATCATTTGAAGCGAAAAATTCTGCAGAAGAATCAAGTTGAAGGGTCGATATGCATGGCTTACTTGAGGGAAGAAGTCGCTAACGTTTCAGTGCATTACTTCCCATCTCATGTTCCTTCTAAGTTGAGAAAGTTGTCTAGGAATGATACATTCCAGGATATTGACAGTGTTGTTTCTATATTTAATTACCCTGGTCAAAGTGGCGGCAAAGCAAAGATAAGGTGGATGACGGTAGACAAAGAGTGGAATGCTGCACATACTTATGTTTTGATCAACTGCCCAGAAGTGCAACCATACATTGGGTACATTCATGTTTATTTACACTTATCTTGCATGATTGCATCAATGTTATAAGTTTTAGTGTTCTTATTAATCTATGGTTTGTAGGATATTTGAATCTGAAAGGGGTATCACAGATGATGATACAATTGCTGCAGAATTTGCAAAATGGTTAAAACATACGTATGTGTTATATTTTTATTTATTTGTAAAGTTAGATGATTCATCAAATACGTAAATGTTCATATAGATAGTAACTATGTGTATGCAGGCATTAAATACATCAAATGGAATCGATACAGATAAGCTTCTGTGGAGTTGTGCTTGTGGTCCGAGTGTTAAAGCTAAGACTTGGCATACATACAAGGTTAACGGATACAAATTTCACACTCAAGAGCATGGTATTGGCAAATTAACAATGAATAGTGGGGTTTGTGTTCGAGGCTCAAATTATGAGAATGTCGAATCAGACTTTTATGGGCTTCTACAAGAAATTATCGAGCTTGAATATCCTAGTTCAGTAGATAATCCAAAAGAGGTTGTCTTGTTCAGGTGTCTCTGGTTTGATCCAACTGAAAGAGGCACAAGAATTCATCCACAATACCGTTTTGTTGAAGTCAATCACAAGAGACTATATCGAAAGTATGAGCCATTCATATTAGCCCAACAGGTCGTGCAAGTTTACTATGCAGACTATCTAGGAGCGAGGCGGGAACGGGCAGATTGGTGGTATGTATGCAAGACAGTGCCTCGAGGTCGAATAGCGGAACTGTGGACATCCACTGCACCAACTGCGTATCAAGCTGATGAAGTTGTTACTCTTGAATTGTTTGAGCAAATACCAATTGACAATATGCCAACGGATTTGCATGATCCATTAAGGATGGATGATATATCTGACGAGGATAACATTGTGGAAGCCAGTGAAAGTGGTGACGAGGAGGGAGAATTGTTTACGACATCAGAAACTACTACTACTGCAGGTGAGTATGAATCTGATGCTACTCATGAAGGAGATGCTGAATCTGAGAGTTCATAGTAAATCCATAGCCTTCTATTGTTTTTATAAGTGTCATTTATATTTTTTAGCCATTGTCGGATTCTATAGTTTGAATCAGAATAAATCACTAGCATTATACTTTAGGTTGTTGTGATTTACTATTTTGTTATGAGTGTCATTTAATATTTTTAGTGCTCCGGATCGAGTTATTAGTCTTCTATGTCAGAAGTCAAAAATGTGTGATTTGAGTATTTTTCGGTATTAGACATCAGAAACTATTCTTGTTGTATCCTTATTTAGGAATTAGGATACATGGTACATTTTTTATTTTGCTGAAATTCATATGTGATAGCTTACTTTTATGTCTGGCATGGATATATATTTTATATGAATCCATTTGTAGTCACCTAATCCTATTAGCGAAACACTGCCTTCCTTCTTTGTCAGGCTGCCAAACAAGCAAAGATATGACAAGGAAGCTGGAAATTTCTTGTGAGAATGCCATCTCACATTAGTTAACATTTTCAGTTGATCATGAGAAGATACTTTTCAGAAGAATTGCCATCTTCATTTTTTAGCCATTGTAGGATTATATAGTTTAATTACTTTGCAATTAGCCTATGTAGGATTTGAACCTACACCATTGTGTATTAAACACATTGCTCTACCTTTTGAGCTAATAGGCTTATAATAGTTATCAAATTTCTAGTAAGCTGTTTTTTTTACCCACCAATCATTTTGCAATCAACTGCTGGCCTTAAATTGTAGATACAACAGAGCATTTAAATAAAAGCCTCTCAATGCACTTGATGGTTGATTTATAAAATCCATAAACAACACTACTTTGAAATACCTACTTCTGATGAAAAAATGGTATTGCAGGAAGCTCTTAAAAGAGACTTTAACGGAACAAGAAACCAAGCATAAAAAGAACAGCCAATATATGCGAATTCAACCAACAAAACAACCGTAAAAGAGTTGTACAAAAATCAAGCATCAAACAGCCAACCATTATATGCGAATTCAGTCAAAGAAAACAAGCACAGGATAACAGTATAGCAAATCAAGCACCAACAACCAACCAGAATATGCGAATCAAGCATCAATAGATAAACTTACAATCAATTTCAACAGCACAGTCTCACAAATTGAGTTGCATTCAATTTTAATTGCACACTTACTTGGATATTTGAGGGCTGAGGCCTAAGAAGAAAAGGGGCGAGACGCGGCGCGGCAGCGGTATTCAGTGGTCGGAGTGAGGATGACGGCGGCCAACGGCCGGAGTCGGAGATGGAGGCACCAGTGCAGTTGATAAAAATCATCACAGTTCAATGAAGCTGAAGAAAGAAATTTTCTTTTCTTTTTTCTCGGGCATTTCAGAAATAATCTCCTTTGGTTGCTGATGTGCCTTGAGCAATCCTAAGCATAATTGAAAGTAGAGAACTGTGAAACATGGAAAAACAAATGATCTCCTATTACAATTGCACCAGTGCAGTTGCCACACACAACAGCAGGTCAGGGTAAGGTGTTCATAAAATGTCCAAAAAATTAAGTCTCAAATCACTCAAGAAATCAACCTTTATTTTTTAAAGGCAATTGCAGATTTTAATGCAAATACAAAAGGGCATTCAAATAAAAGCCTCTTAATGCACTTGGTGGTTGATTTATAAAATACATAACAACAGTAATTTGAAATACCTACTACTGATTAAAAAAGAGTATTGCTAGGAAGCTCTTAAAAGAGACTTTAACTGAACAAGTTCCTTAAAAAATAAATTTTAGTGGTTTAGGCTTTGTGAGTTCTCTTTGGCCAGGGATTCACCTTGGCCGGACCAACCTTCTCATTTCGTGGTTTAGGCTTTCTGGTTCTCTTTCTGATCTTTTGCTTCTACATCATCACAGTTCAAGTTTATTTTTTTATTTTTGATAAAAATCATCACAGTTCAATGAAGCTGAAGAAAGAAATTTGCATATTTTTTCTCAAGCGTTTCAGAAAGAATTTCCTTTGGTTGTTGATGTGCCTCGAGCAACCCTAAGAATAATTGAAAGTATAGAACTGCGAAATATGGAAAAACAAATGCTCTCCCATTACAATTGCACCAGTGCAGATGACACAAACAACAACAGGTCAGGGTTAGATGTTCATACAATGTCCAAAAAATGAATTCTCAAATCACTCAAGTTGATCAAATCACTGAAGAAATCAACCTTTATTTTTTAAATGCAAATGCAGATGTTAATGAGGGATGGTGTCACCTAGAAAATTCAAGGGATTTGTCTTTATCAGGGGTCTTGGATGGTTAGGGAGTGAGAATTGGTCATGAAAATGGATGGTTGCAGTAAGAATCTCAAAATCCAGCCATTATATATGAATTCAGCCAAGCAATGAAGCATCAACAAACAACTATTATATGCGAATTCAGCCAAGAAAACAAGCGTAAAGGAGCTGTACAAAATCAAGCATCAACAACCAATCATTATATGCGAATTCGGCCAAGAAATCATCAAACCGTCAAATACGAAATTACCTTTGAATATGCAGCTATGAATTCAGGAATTCATCAGCCCGAATTGCGAATTCGCGGGTGGAATTGTTAGATGAATTGGCAAACCTGGTTGATTCCTCCCAAATCTGTTCATCGCCGTCCTCGTCGCACAGTGGTGTCCGAGCGGCGACCAGTTCATCTTCGTCCTCATCGCCAGTGGTCTCCGAGCGGCGGGCTTTTCGTCTTCCTCCTCAATTCGCAAGTCGTGGTTGATTGTAATTTCTAATTGTGAATTGTTCTGATCCGTTGTGAATGTGAATTGAGAGATTGTTTCACTCCTTTCTCTGGTTTATTGGGTTTAGGGTTAGGGCCTTAGGGGTCAGGTTAGGGTTAGTGTTAATAGGGTTCAGGGGTTAGGGTTAGGGTTAATAGGGTTTAGGGTTATCAGTTATGTGAGCACTTTTTTTATTTTTTTGGAAAGGGTTATGTGCTCAGACATACCTAAAAGGAATTGAGAACGAATATGAAACATAAATTGAGAATTGCGAATTGGGTAGTTTGATCTGTTCAACCTTTTCTATATCAAGTGAATTGCGAATTGAGGACTAATTAGGAATTGATTCACTCGATTGGCATATACAATAATCTTATTCATTTGATATCAAAGCCAAACGAGCTACATATTGGTTATTTATACTTAGCTTGATTATAAACGAGTTAAGCTAAAATCGTGCCTAAATTTTGGCTTCGGTCATAAAAAATGTGTACATATAGCTAAATGACATACTCACTCGTTTAGATATACTCAACTCGCTTAGTAAATAAATGACTTTATTCAAATATAGAGCATTTTTATTTTTTTGTGTCTCAAAGCAACTTCATTTTCTCATGACATGATACCTTAAGGGAAAATTATAAATTCTTCGAGCTATTTGAGGTTGAGTCGAGACGAGCATCAATTTGAATCGAGTTGTAAATCATGCTCGTTTATACTCGACTCATTTATGAATTGAACGAGTTCGAGTTGAATATTTCTTGTGCCAAAACCCGAGTCGAGCTAATTAAGCTACTAGACTCACCTAACAACTCTACTAATTACTAAGATGCAATCTATATTTATTTAATAATTTAAATGAGAACAATTTTTGATAATGTGTGATCATCCCTTTCTTATTTTACGATAAGTTTTATTTACATGTATATTTTCAATTCATTTTATTATGAAGATTTTATTTTTATAAAATCGTGTCATGACGTGAGAATGATACTAGTTATTGTAATTATCAAACATGCAAGGCGTTTCTAGTTAATTTATTGTTACATATAATTTTTTTCCAAATTTTTTAAAATAATTTCAAACATATTTTCCGACACATTAAAAAACTTGTTAAAAAGTCAAACGACAAAAATTATGAGACGGAGGAAGTAAAAACTAGCCATTGGTTCAAATGTTATATAACATAAAGTACAATGTTTATCAAACATATAATGTTATATATTATTTTTATATTAATAAATATCTCCATAAAAAATCTAAACAGTGGTTCAACCATTATAAACATAATTAATGATTAATAATGTTAAAACTGATTAGGAGCCACTCCATGTAAGTGTAAGTATAGCAGGGAAGTGAAATTTCTAAAACCTCACTTAGAGGGAAGTTAAATTTACTTAAAAAAAAAGATAGGGAAGTTTAATTTTTGGAAAGGGCAAAATGAAACTCAAAAACGGAAGAAGTCTCCCATTACACGACACTCGGCCATCGGCAGGGCCTCTGTACAATTGGGGCTCAAATTCATCGGCTCAGTCAGGTATCTCTCTCGCTTCTCGCTCTCGCTCGTCTTGCTTTCACTCGTCTCGCTCAACACCACTCTCTGGTTTAGTGGTTCCCCCTTCTTCGAGAGGCAGCATTTAAGGCTTTCAAAGCTCGGATGTTTTCTCTCTCGTACTTGCTACTTGTTTGATTATTTCACTCTAATCGTTTGTGTATTTTGGTCAGCTTTACTTGTTACTTGTTTGAATTGTTATTGAATTTTTAGGGATTCAAAAATTTGTTAATTATAGTCTCAATCGCTTATGTAGTTCGATTTCTAGGGTTTAATCAATTTTGTGTTTCAATTTGTATGGTCTGATGGAGCAATTTAAATATTTTTCTACTCTCGTTAGGTCGCCATCTTCTCTTGTTGTTGCTTCAATTATTGGGTAGGTATTCTTTACCTTATATTGGTGGACCTGATTTATGATTAAACTTAATTAATTATAAAATTCTATGAAACAGTGATAATTCTAAAATTGAGACATTGCAAGAATATGATCGAGTTCTTTGTTAGTGGAGGCTCTTGAAAACAAAGTTTTTTTGGAGTGGGGGAGATGGTGTAAGCTGACTGAATTTGGTATAAAGGATGTAGAATAAACTGATTTTTTCTATGCTTCTCTTTTATCTCCTATTTACCCTTTATTATGCATGTTATCGTCTGGTCATTCGTTTTAATCAAATTTGTTTAATTTGTTATTTCGCTCTATTTGTCTGTTTATGATAAAGATTTGTATCCTAGAATCGGGAAACTTGTTTATGATAAAGATTTGTTAGTGATAAAGATTTGTATCTTTGTCATTCCAACTTTGCGCTCTAACTCTGTTGTGAATGTATAAATCTGCTCACTGTCACTTAATTTCATTCTAGTAATTGCTAAGTATATGCTACTTTTGTATTAGTTACTCCGTAAGTATATAGCTTTAAGTATATGCTACTTGCTACTATTGTATTAGTTACTCCGTAATTGCTAAGTATATGCTACTGTAATGGGGATATATTACTTGATACTGGAATTGTAGTGTAATTATATATATATATATATATATATATATATATATATATATATATATATATATATATATATATATATATATATATATATATATATATATATAATATGCTCCTGAAAATGGATGTCGTTTGATGAAGTTATTAGCCAAAAAGCTGCACATGTATATTTTTGTGACACTCATTTGGTACAGTCTAAATGCTTATTAAGAAATTGAATATTTATTTATTTATTTTCAGCAACATGCGTGGAGGTTATGGTACTCGCGGTGGTCATGTTACTTGCGGAGCTCCCATTAGAAAGTCTCCACGTGTACAATCTTACGCTGCTGGTGGATCCTCTCAACCTGTTGCCTCCACTCCTTTGACTACTGCAACCGTTTCACCCACTCCATAAGAACCACCCCTCACTCTACAAGAGTCCTCCCCTCCGTTAGATTCACCCTTATTAGCTGAGCAGCCTATTCGATCTACTCCACACATTTCTCAAGACCCAAGACCCCCATTAGGACTCCTCCTGCATTATCTCAGAATATTAACAATCCAGCTCCACTTATTCCTCCAGTCATAGGATCCTCACGAGGAGGCTCTCCATCTACACCATCTCAGAATAATACGTCCCCACTCATTCCTCCGGTCTCGGGATCCCTAGCAGGAGCCTCTCCACCTACACCGTCCTAGAACAATGAAGGTGATTCATCTGCTACTGCAACATTTTGATTAGACACAAGGGCGCTTCTCATAGTAGTGAAATCCAAAAGGCAAGTTCATTTTGTTATATTAGATGTTCATTTTAATCTTGTGTGTATGTATATATATTACTAATTGTGGAAGTTGTCAATTCATTCAATGCAGTTTTGAACCACCAGATGTTACGTTAAACAACATAATGCATGTTGTTTATTCTCATTTTGACGGGCCATATATTAGTTGGGGTAGAGTTCCTGATACAACACTTGATTTATGGTGGAAAATGTTTAAGGTTGAATATTCCTTATTATCATTAATTAAATAGTATATATGTATAGATATTTGGTTAAACTAATATAAGATTCTAATTACTATATATTACGGAAACGATGTAGATGGGAAAAAGCTCGATACTCGGAATTATTTGTTCGCAAGACATTCAATCATCTAGAAGGCAAACACCTTAGGGGCATAATACAAAAGGCACACCATAAAATAAAGAAACCTATGTGGATTAAGCAAGAGATTTGGGAGGAGATGCTGGTTATATGGGAAAAGGATGATGCTTATAAGCGTCAATCAGAGGCTGGAAAGCGCAATCGAGCAGTTGCAGTTGAAAAGGGCATCCCTCCTTACAGGAGTGGATCGGTATCTGTGACTGTTCACTAGGGCAGGGCAAAATGTGGATCGGACCGGAATTGGACCGGGACCAGACCGGAATTTACGGTCTTTAGATCAGACCGGGATATTACGGTCTGGTCCGCGATCCAAGATATTCTGCTTTCCGGTCCAAACCCGGGACCAGACCGGAATTTCCGGTCCGGACCGGAATTGGACCGGAATTAATTTTTATTTTTTTTAAAGGGACAATTGGTTGTATATCCCTATAAACTTTCTCAATTAGTTATATATCCTTCAAATTCTTAAAATAAGTTATTTATCCTTTAAATAATAAAAAATTATTTATATATCCAAATTGTATTTTTCTTTAGATAAATAAGAATTAAAATAACTAATTGAATATTATCATCAAGTACAGCAACTCCAACCTCCTCAAACTCATCCCCTCCATCACATTGACTCATCCTCTTACACCGTACCCGCCGGAGAAATCCTCAACATCCTACCTAGATTCATCAACCGGGTTGAACCTGTCGAGGCACCCGCAGAAGCCCGCTGATTGGTCATTACAAAGGCCTATTTCGCCGCGAAGCCCGTAGGCCTGGCAAGGGTTATTGATTGGACTCGACCTAGAACATGTTCCAGACCTCGATATGCGCCGACCACGTCTACTATCGTAATTGGCTGCCGGGGTTAAGGTAGAACCTCGTCAGCGGCCGGAATCCGTCAACCGTCGCCTTTTGGAACCCAAACGAAGCGTTTTGGGTGAACGTCGAAGTAGAATTTTGTAGACGTAATGGGTCGTCATCTGTGGGATGCTTGCGAAGCTTGCCGGACCATTTCTTGGTGTTCCAGTACGGCACCCTGACACAAGGTGTGGGAAATCTCTATAGTGAGAGTAAAATTGATATTTTATATTAAATAAGTTATTTTAATTCTTATTTAAAAGAAGAAAAATGCAATTCCGGTCCGATCCACATTTTGCCCAGCCCTAGTGAACAGTCACAGATACCTCGGGCATTGGATGCCGGTTTGGGAGTCCGGCAAGGGCATAGACGATGCCGGTTTGGGAGTCCGGGAAGGGCAAGAAGAACTGCCGGTTTGGGAGTCCGGGAAGGGCACCGTGCGTTTGGAGAGAAGCCACCGTGCAAATAACAAAAAGGTTTTGTTTTATAGATCTATTTTCTACTTGTATATAATACTCCGTAATTACTTTGATGAATTTATCTTGTTTGCTACACGTCTTATTTATCTTGTTTGCTATCTTTGTTTTATCTTGTTTGCTACACATCTTATTTCCGCGGACCGGAAAACCCGGGACCATATTTCTCGGTCCCTGTCCGATCCGCAGTCCAAATTTCTAAAAATTCCGGTCCATCGGATCGGACCAGGACCGGAATGTCCGGTCCGATCCGGTCCAGACTGGATACCCAGCTCTACTGTTCACAAGCGAAAATTGGTATTTTTCTCTTCCTTTGTACCAAGTTATGAGTTCGGAACACCCTTCACTTTCGATTTTTGAAAAATTGTAGTTGTGGCATAGCTGAGTTTTGATGTTGGTGTATGCCTAAGTCATGTTGAAGTTTGGGGTTGATTTTGATCTTTATTTCAGTGGTGCTTTCTTGAGTTTGGGAGTTGTATTTGCTTTTATTTATGCACATATCCCATTGTTTCTTTGTGCTCTATGCTAGCTCTTGATAGGTGTTTGCCTGAAGGCTTTTTTTTGCCTTTGTTTTTGGGTCTGTTATGGTCCGATATGTGTTGTAAGCAGGAAATTGAGACTTGCAATAAAATACGAATAAATCAAAGCAAACCAGATTCCGTCCCTTGCAAATGATTACAAGACTCTCTCCCTATGCAGTAGTGGGAAGTCAGGATCGATCCACGAGGAAGCGTGTCAGCGAATCTCAGATAGCTGTAAATCTCACAAACAGAAAAGCAAACAGAAAGATACAAATAACAAAGCAAAGCAAAAACGAAAGCAAACACAGAAACTTTAAATTGCAAACCTTCGAAGACAGAACTCATATTTCCAACGAAATAAATCAATATACTAAAAGACTTCCAAAGCAAGGTATCAACACCACAACGATAATCATGCAACGTAACACATAAAGGCATAAAAGATCATGCTTTCCATCAAATAACTTTCGTTATTAACAAATAGGAATATAGAGCCTTTCTCATAAACCCTAATTGTTACTAACCCTTTTTCACATAATTAACCCAAGTTGTATTAAGATCACTTTCGCTTCAATAACACAAACAAGGATCACCTTCAAATCTCGCAAAAGAATCATGCTCATAAGGATAGAAGACGAATTGCATAAAAAGATCGTACCTTTACCGCATCACCTCACATGGCTACCGTCGTGCTCACCCCAGCCCCAGAAGTGGGTGGACTACTCGCTCTTCATCGCAATTGCAGACATATTTAATGAAAAAGAACTAACTTGCATTAATAAACTCAAACTTACAACATCTTCTCCTTCTCTCTCTATGTAACAAATTCTCTCTGAAATTGAATCAATAAAATCCATCCCCTAAGGCTTTATTTATAGGCTTCCAACCCTTGCTAATCAAGGTAAGAAAGTCTATCTATATCTATATCTACTTTATCTTATAACATAAAGATAAAATATGGAATAAAAGAATTAAATCAACTACGATTATATCTAAAGTGGATAAATCTTCCTTGGACTTGATAGAGCTTGATAGATGTGGATAGAATTTGGTATCGAAAATATCTCCATTGAATTCGGGATAGAAACTTAACAAGAGGTCGGTTAAGCTCGGAATCCGCCACCGTGGGTCCAGTCGATATTGACTTGGTTAAGTGGATATTGACCTGTGCTCCCTCGGTTTCTCTTCAGCTGGTCGATAATGACTCCAGAGATGAAAATCGAGTTGATTTGTACTCGATATCGAGTTGAGTTACTCGATATTGATTAGCATGTCTCAGCTCCAGCTTTCTTGACTCGATTCTAGGACGTTGACTCGATATGGGGCACCCGATATTGACTTGGTTAAGTCGATATCGACCACTGTTTTTCAGCTTTGTCGATTCTGGCCAACTCTGAGTCGATTCGGAGAATTTCGACCTAAATCTGGTCGATATTGAGTGTGCTTGGTCGATATCGACCAGTCTTCTCAGCATCCTGCTCTATTCTTGAAACGCACTTTCCCGAGTCTTCGTTCGTCGGATTGACGCATATGACCATGCGTTGGAAAGATTTTTTCGAGGGCTACGACTCTCATGAAGACATTAGAGCTTGATTCAGAACGATGAAGGGTGAAAAAAGCCCTTTTCTCCAGCTGCACCATCCTTAGCTTCTTCCTGACTTTCCTTTAAGCGCCAAAGTGCCTCCGATTTCTGCGAAATATAACAAAAACTTTTGTAGACTCCATAATTTGGCAAATAAGTGTAAACTACATAGATTTTGTATTAATCTAACCCAAATGCATGCAATGTGTGCAGAAAACGATATAAAAGTTACTGTAAAACATGGCAGATTCAGCTCACAACTTGTGTCTCTGCAGCCGCCGTGCAAAGTAACTGTAAGGAGGAAATTGAGACTTGCAATAAAATACAAATAAATCAAAGCAAACCAGATTTCGTCCCTTGTAAATGATTACAAGACTCCCTCCCTATGCAGTAGTGGGAAGTCAGGATCGATCCCCGAGGAAGCGTGTCAGCGAATCTCAGGTAGCTGTAAATCTCACAAACAGAAAAGCAAACAGAAAGACAGAAAGAACAAAGCAAAGCAGAAACGAAAGCAAACACAGAAACATTAAATTGCAAACCTTCGAAGACAGAACTCAGATTTCCAACGAAATAAATCAATATACTAAAAGACTTCTAAAGCCAAGGTATCAACACCACAACGATAACCATGCAAAGTAACACATAAAGGCATAAAAGATCATGCTTTCCATCAAATAACATTCGTTATTAACAAATAGGAATATAGAGGCTTTCGCATAAACCCTAATTGTTACTAACCCTTTTTCATATAATTAACCCAAGTTGTATTAAGATCACTTTCGCTTCAATAACACAAACAAGGATCACCTTCAAATCTCGCAAAAGAATCATGCTCATAAGGATAGAAGACGAATTGCATAAAAAGATCGTACCTTTACCACATCACCTTACATGGCTACCGTCGGGCTCACCCCAGCCCCAGAAGTGGGTGGACTACTCGCTCTTCATCGCAATTGCAGACATATTTGATGAAAAAGAACTAACTTGCATTAATAAACTCAAACTTACATCCTCTTCTCCTTCTCTCTCTATGTAACTAATTGTCTCTGAAATTGAATCAATAAAATCCAGCCCCTAAGGCTTTATTTACAGACTTCCAACTCTTGCTAATCAAGGTAAGAAAGTCTATCTATATCTATATCTACTTTATCTTATAACATAAAGATAAAACATGGAATAAAAGAATTAAATCAACTACGATTATATCTAAAGTGGATAAATCTTCCTTGGACTTGATAGATCTTGATAGATGTGGATATAATTTGGTCTCGAAAATATCTTCATTGAATTCGGGATAGAAACTTAACAAGAAGCCATTTAAGCTCGGAATCCTCCGCCGTGGGTCCAGTCGATATTGACTTGGTTAAGTCGATATTGACCTGTGCTTCCTCGGTTTCTCTTCAGCTGGTCGATATTGACTCTAGAGATGAAAATCGAGTTGATTTGTACTCGATATCGAGTTGAGTTACTCGATATTGACTAGCATGTCTCAGCTCCAGCTTTCTTGACTCGATTCTAGGACGTTGACTCGATATGGGGCACCCGATATTGACTTGGTTAAGTCGATATCGACCACTGTTTTTCAGCTTTGTCGATTCTGGCCAACTCTGAGTCGATTCGGAGAATTTCGACCTAAATCTGGTCGATATTGAGTGTGCTTGGTCGATATCGACCAGTCTTCTCAACATCCTGCTCTGTTCTTGAAACGCACTTTCCCGAGTCTTCGTTCGTCGGATTGACGCATATGACCATGCGTTGGAAAGATTTTTTCGAGGGCTACGACTCTCATGAAGACATTAAAGCTTGATTCAGAACGATGAAGGGTGAAAAAAGCCCTTTTCTCCAGCTGCACCATCCTTAGCTTCTTCCTGACTTTCCTTTAAGCGCCAAAGTGCCTCCGATTTCTGCGAAATATAACAAAAACTTTTGTAGACTCCATAATTTGGCAAATAAGTGTAAACTACATAGATTTTGTATTAATCTAACCCAAATGCATGCAATGTGTGCAGAAAACGATATAAAAGTTACTGTAAAACATGGCAGATTCAGCTCACAACTTGTGTCTCTGCAGCCGCCATGCAAAGTAACTGTAAGGAGGAAATTGAGACTTGCAATAAAATACGAATAAATCAAAGCAAACCAGATTTCGTCCCTTGTAAATGATTACAAGACTCCCTCCCTATGCAGTAGTGGGAAGTCAGGATCGATTCCCGAGGAAGCGTGTCAGCGAATCTCAGGTAGCTGTAAATCTCACAAACAGAAAAGCAAACAGAAAGACAGAAAGAACAAAGCAAAGCAGAAACGAAAGCAAACACAGAAACATTAAATTGCAAACCTTCGAAGACAGAACTCAGATTTCCAACGAAATAAATCAATATACTAAAAGACTTCTAAAGCCAAGGTATCAACACCACAACGATAACCATGCAAAGTAACACATAAAGGCATAAAAGATCATGCTTTCCATCAAATAACTTTCGTTATTAACAAATAGGAATATAGAGCCTTTCTCATAAACCCTAATTGTTACTAACCCTTTTTCACATAATTAACCCAAGTTGTATTAAGATCACTTTCGCTTCAATAACACAAACAAGGATCACCTTCAAATCTCGCAAAAGAATCATGCTCATAAGGATAGAAGACGAATTGCATAAAAAGATCGTACCTTTACCGCATCACCTCACATGGCTACCGTCGTGCTCACCCCAGCCCCAGAAGTGGGTGGACTACTCGCTCTTCATCGCAATTGCAGACATATTTAATGAAAAAGAACTAACTTGCATTAATAAACTCAAACTTACAACATCTTCTCCTTCTCTCTCTATGTAACAAATTCTCTCTGAAATTGAATCAATAAAATCCATCCCCTAAGGCTTTATTTATAGGCTTCCAACCCTTGCTAATCAAGGTAAGAAAGTCTATCTATATCTATATCTACTTTATCTTATAACATAAAGATAAAATATGGAATAAAAGAATTAAATCAACTACGATTATATCTAAAGTGGATAAATCTTCCTTGGACTTGATAGAGCTTGATAGATGTGGATAGAATTTGGTATCGAAAATATCTCCATTGAATTCGGGATAGAAACTTAACAAGAGGTCGGTTAAGCTCGGAATCCGCCACCGTGGGTCCAGTCGATATTGACTTGGTTAAGTGGATATTGACCTGTGCTCCCTCGGTTTCTCTTCAGCTGGTCGATAATGACTCCAGAGATGAAAATCGAGTTGATTTGTACTCGATATCGAGTTGAGTTACTCGATATTGATTAGCATGTCTCAGCTCCAGCTTTCTTGACTCGATTCTAGGACGTTGACTCGATATGGGGCACCCGATATTGACTTGGTTAAGTCGATATCGACCACTGTTTTTCAGCTTTGTCGATTCTGGCCAACTCTGAGTCGATTCGGAGAATTTCGACCTAAATCTGGTCGATATTGAGTGTGCTTGGTCGATATCGACCAGTCTTCTCAGCATCCTGCTCTATTCTTGAAACGCACTTTCCCGAGTCTTCGTTCGTCGGATTGACGCATATGACCATGCGTTGGAAAGATTTTTTCGAGGGCTACGACTCTCATGAAGACATTAGAGCTTGATTCAGAACGATGAAGGGTGAAAAAAGCCCTTTTCTCCAGCTGCACCATCCTTAGCTTCTTCCTGACTTTCCTTTAAGCGCCAAAGTGCCTCCGATTTCTGCGAAATATAACAAAAACTTTTGTAGACTCCATAATTTGGCAAATAAGTGTAAACTACATAGATTTTGTATTAATCTAACCCAAATGCATGCAATGTGTGCAGAAAACGATATAAAAGTTACTGTAAAACATGGCAGATTCAGCTCACAACTTGTGTCTCTGCAGCCGCCGTGCAAAGTAACTGTAAGGAGGAAATTGAGACTTGCAATAAAATACAAATAAATCAAAGCAAACCAGATTTCGTCCCTTGTAAATGATTACAAGACTCCCTCCCTATGCAGTAGTGGGAAGTCAGGATCGATCCCCGAGGAAGCGTGTCAGCGAATCTCAGGTAGCTGTAAATCTCACAAACAGAAAAGCAAACAGAAAGACAGAAAGAACAAAGCAAAGCAGAAACGAAAGCAAACACAGAAACATTAAATTGCAAACCTTCGAAGACAGAACTCAGATTTCCAACGAAATAAATCAATATACTAAAAGACTTCTAAAGCCAAGGTATCAACACCACAACGATAACCATGCAAAGTAACACATAAAGGCATAAAAGATCATGCTTTCCATCAAATAACATTCGTTATTAACAAATAGGAATATAGAGGCTTTCGCATAAACCCTAATTGTTACTAACCCTTTTTCATATAATTAACCCAAGTTGTATTAAGATCACTTTCGCTTCAATAACACAAACAAGGATCACCTTCAAATCTCGCAAAAGAATCATGCTCATAAGGATAGAAGACGAATTGCATAAAAAGATCGTACCTTTACCACATCACCTTACATGGCTACCGTCGGGCTCACCCCAGCCCCAGAAGTGGGTGGACTACTCGCTCTTCATCGCAATTGCAGACATATTTGATGAAAAAGAACTAACTTGCATTAATAAACTCAAACTTACATCCTCTTCTCCTTCTCTCTCTATGTAACTAATTGTCTCTGAAATTGAATCAATAAAATCCAGCCCCTAAGGCTTTATTTACAGGCTTCCAACTCTTGCTAATCAAGGTAAGAAAGTCTATCTATATCTATATCTACTTTATCTTATAACATAAAGATAAAACATGGAATAAAAGAATTAAATCAACTACGATTATATCTAAAGTGGATAAATCTTCCTTGGACTTGATAGATCTTGATAGATGTGGATATAATTTGGTCTCGAAAATATCTTCATTGAATTCGGGATAGAAACTTAACAAGAAGCCATTTAAGCTCGGAATCCTCCGCCGTGGGTCCAGTCGATATTGACTTGGTTAAGTCGATATTGACCTGTGCTTCCTCGGTTTCTCTTCAGCTGGTCGATATTGACTCTAGAGATGAAAATCGAGTTGATTTGTACTCGATATCGAGTTGAGTTACTCGATATTGACTAGCATGTCTCAGCTCCAGCTTTCTTGACTCGATTCTAGGACGTTGACTCGATATGGGGCACCCGATATTGACTTGGTTAAGTCGATATCGACCACTGTTTTTCAGCTTTGTCGATTCTGGCCAACTCTGAGTCGATTCGGAGAATTTCGACCTAAATCTGGTCGATATTGAGTGTGCTTGGTCGATATCGACCAGTCTTCTCAACATCCTGCTCTGTTCTTGAAACGCACTTTCCCGAGTCTTCGTTCGTCGGATTGACGCATATGACCATGCGTTGGAAAGATTTTTTCGAGGGCTACGACTCTCATGAAGACATTAAAGCTTGATTCAGAACGATGAAGGGTGAAAAAAGCCCTTTTCTCCAGCTGCACCATCCTTAGCTTCTTCCTGACTTTCCTTTAAGCGCCAAAGTGCCTCCGATTTCTGCGAAATATAACAAAAACTTTTGTAGACTCCATAATTTGGCAAATAAGTGTAAACTACATAGATTTTGTATTAATCTAACCCAAATGCATGCAATGTGTGCAGAAAACGATATAAAAGTTACTGTAAAACATGGCAGATTCAGCTCACAACTTGTGTCTCTGCAGCCGCCATGCAAAGTAACTGTAAGGAGGAAATTGAGACTTGCAATAAAATACGAATAAATCAAAGCAAACCAGATTTCGTCCCTTGTAAATGATTACAAGACTCCCTCCCTATGCAGTAGTGGGAAGTCAGGATCGATTCCCGAGGAAGCGTGTCAGCGAATCTCAGGTAGCTGTAAATCTCACAAACAGAAAAGCAAACAGAAAGACAGAAAGAACAAAGCAAAGCAGAAACGAAAGCAAACACAGAAACATTAAATTGCAAACCTTCGAAGACAGAACTCAGATTTCCAACGAAATAAATCAATATACTAAAAGACTTCTAAAGCCAAGGTATCAACACCACAACGATAACCATGCAAAGTAACACATAAAGGCATAAAAGATCATGCTTTCCATCAAATAACTTTCGTTATTAACAAATAGGAATATAGAGCCTTTCTCATAAACCCTAATTGTTACTAACCCTTTTTCACATAATTAACCCAAGTTGTATTAAGATCACTTTCGCTTCAATAACACAAACAAGGATCACCTTCAAATCTCGCAAAAGAATCATGCTCATAAGGATAGAAGACGAATTGCATAAAAAGATCGTACCTTTACCGCATCACCTCACATGGCTACCGTCGTGCTCACCCCAGCCCCAGAAGTGGGTGGACTACTCGCTCTTCATCGCAATTGCAGACATATTTAATGAAAAAGAACTAACTTGCATTAATAAACTCAAACTTACAACATCTTCTCCTTCTCTCTCTATGTAACAAATTCTCTCTGAAATTGAATCAATAAAATCCATCCCCTAAGGCTTTATTTATAGGCTTCCAACCCTTGCTAATCAAGGTAAGAAAGTCTATCTATATCTATATCTACTTTATCTTATAACATAAAGATAAAATATGGAATAAAAGAATTAAATCAACTACGATTATATCTAAAGTGGATAAATCTTCCTTGGACTTGATAGAGCTTGATAGATGTGGATAGAATTTGGTATCGAAAATATCTCCATTGAATTCGGGATAGAAACTTAACAAGAGGTCGGTTAAGCTCGGAATCCGCCACCGTGGGTCCAGTCGATATTGACTTGGTTAAGTGGATATTGACCTGTGCTCCCTCGGTTTCTCTTCAGCTGGTCGATAATGACTCCAGAGATGAAAATCGAGTTGATTTGTACTCGATATCGAGTTGAGTTACTCGATATTGATTAGCATGTCTCAGCTCCAGCTTTCTTGACTCGATTCTAGGACGTTGACTCGATATGGGGCACCCGATATTGACTTGGTTAAGTCGATATCGACCACTGTTTTTCAGCTTTGTCGATTCTGGCCAACTCTGAGTCGATTCGGAGAATTTCGACCTAAATCTGGTCGATATTGAGTGTGCTTGGTCGATATCGACCAGTCTTCTCAGCATCCTGCTCTATTCTTGAAACGCACTTTCCCGAGTCTTCGTTCGTCGGATTGACGCATATGACCATGCGTTGGAAAGATTTTTTCGAGGGCTACGACTCTCATGAAGACATTAGAGCTTGATTCAGAACGATGAAGGGTGAAAAAAGCCCTTTTCTCCAGCTGCACCATCCTTAGCTTCTTCCTGACTTTCCTTTAAGCGCCAAAGTGCCTCCGATTTCTGCGAAATATAACAAAAACTTTTGTAGACTCCATAATTTGGCAAATAAGTGTAAACTACATAGATTTTGTATTAATCTAACCCAAATGCATGCAATGTGTGCAGAAAACGATATAAAAGTTACTGTAAAACATGGCAGATTCAGCTCACAACTTGTGTCTCTGCAGCCGCCGTGCAAAGTAACTGTAAGGAGGAAATTGAGACTTGCAATAAAATACAAATAAATCAAAGCAAACCAGATTTCGTCCCTTGTAAATGATTACAAGACTCCCTCCCTATGCAGTAGTGGGAAGTCAGGATCGATCCCCGAGGAAGCGTGTCAGCGAATCTCAGGTAGCTGTAAATCTCACAAACAGAAAAGCAAACAGAAAGACAGAAAGAACAAAGCAAAGCAGAAACGAAAGCAAACACAGAAACATTAAATTGCAAACCTTCGAAGACAGAACTCAGATTTCCAACGAAATAAATCAATATACTAAAAGACTTCTAAAGCCAAGGTATCAACACCACAACGATAACCATGCAAAGTAACACATAAAGGCATAAAAGATCATGCTTTCCATCAAATAACATTCGTTATTAACAAATAGGAATATAGAGGCTTTCGCATAAACCCTAATTGTTACTAACCCTTTTTCATATAATTAACCCAAGTTGTATTAAGATCACTTTCGCTTCAATAACACAAACAAGGATCACCTTCAAATCTCGCAAAAGAATCATGCTCATAAGGATAGAAGACGAATTGCATAAAAAGATCGTACCTTTACCACATCACCTTACATGGCTACCGTCGGGCTCACCCCAGCCCCAGAAGTGGGTGGACTACTCGCTCTTCATCGCAATTGCAGACATATTTGATGAAAAAGAACTAACTTGCATTAATAAACTCAAACTTACATCCTCTTCTCCTTCTCTCTCTATGTAACTAATTGTCTCTGAAATTGAATCAATAAAATCCAGCCCCTAAGGCTTTATTTACAGGCTTCCAACTCTTGCTAATCAAGGTAAGAAAGTCTATCTATATCTATATCTACTTTATCTTATAACATAAAGATAAAACATGGAATAAAAGAATTAAATCAACTACGATTATATCTAAAGTGGATAAATCTTCCTTGGACTTGATAGATCTTGATAGATGTGGATATAATTTGGTCTCGAAAATATCTTCATTGAATTCGGGATAGAAACTTAACAAGAAGCCATTTAAGCTCGGAATCCTCCGCCGTGGGTCCAGTCGATATTGACTTGGTTAAGTCGATATTGACCTGTGCTTCCTCGGTTTCTCTTCAGCTGGTCGATATTGACTCTAGAGATGAAAATCGAGTTGATTTGTACTCGATATCGAGTTGAGTTACTCGATATTGACTAGCATGTCTCAGCTCCAGCTTTCTTGACTCGATTCTAGGACGTTGACTCGATATGGGGCACCCGATATTGACTTGGTTAAGTCGATATCGACCACTGTTTTTCAGCTTTGTCGATTCTGGCCAACTCTGAGTCGATTCGGAGAATTTCGACCTAAATCTGGTCGATATTGAGTGTGCTTGGTCGATATCGACCAGTCTTCTCAACATCCTGCTCTGTTCTTGAAACGCACTTTCCCGAGTCTTCGTTCGTCGGATTGACGCATATGACCATGCGTTGGAAAGATTTTTTCGAGGGCTACGACTCTCATGAAGACATTAAAGCTTGATTCAGAACGATGAAGGGTGAAAAAAGCCCTTTTCTCCAGCTGCACCATCCTTAGCTTCTTCCTGACTTTCCTTTAAGCGCCAAAGTGCCTCCGATTTCTGCGAAATATAACAAAAACTTTTGTAGACTCCATAATTTGGCAAATAAGTGTAAACTACATAGATTTTGTATTAATCTAACCCAAATGCATGCAATGTGTGCAGAAAACGATATAAAAGTTACTGTAAAACATGGCAGATTCAGCTCACAACTTGTGTCTCTGCAGCCGCCATGCAAAGTAACTGTAAGGAGGAAATTGAGACTTGCAATAAAATACGAATAAATCAAAGCAAACCAGATTTCGTCCCTTGTAAATGATTACAAGACTCCCTCCCTATGCAGTAGTGGGAAGTCAGGATCGATTCCCGAGGAAGCGTGTCAGCGAATCTCAGGTAGCTGTAAATCTCACAAACAGAAAAGCAAACAGAAAGACAGAAAGAACAAAGCAAAGCAGAAACGAAAGCAAACACAGAAACATTAAATTGCAAACCTTCGAAGACAGAACTCAGATTTCCAACGAAATAAATCAATATACTAAAAGACTTCTAAAGCCAAGGTATCAACACCACAACGATAACCATGCAAAGTAACACATAAAGGCATAAAAGATCATGCTTTCCATCAAATAACATTCGTTATTAACAAATAGGAATATAGAGGCTTTCGCATAAACCCTAATTGTTACTAACCCTTTTTCATATAATTAACCCAAGTTGTATTAAGATCACTTTCGCTTCAATAACACAAACAAGGATCACCTTCAAATCTCGCAAAAGAATCATGCTCATAAGGATAGAAGACGAATTGAATAAAAAGATCGTACCTTTACCACATCACCTTACATGGCTACCGTCGGGCTCACCCCAGCCCCAGAAGTGGGTGGACTACTCGCTCTTCATCGCAATTGCAGACATATTTGATGAAAAAGAACTAACTTGCATTAATAAACTCAAACTTACATCCTCTTCTCCTTCTCTCTCTATGTAACTAATTGTCTCTGAAATTGAATCAATAAAATCCAGCCCCTAAGGCTTTATTTACAGGCTTCCAACTCTTGCTAATCAAGGTAAGAAAGTCTATCTATATCTATATCTACTTTATCTTATAACATAAAGATAAAACATGGAATAAAAGAATTAAATCAACTACGATTATATCTAAAGTGGATAAATCTTCCTTGGACTTGATAGATCTTGATAGATGTGGATATAATTTGGTCTCGAAAATATCTTCATTGAATTCGGGATAGAAACTTAACAAGAAGCCATTTAAGCTCGGAATCCTCCGCCGTGGGTCCAGTCGATATTGACTTGGTTAAGTCGATATTGACCTGTGCTTCCTCGGTTTCTCTTCAGCTGGTCGATATTGACTCTAGAGATGAAAATCGAGTTGATTTGTACTCGATATCGAGTTGAGTTACTCGATATTGACTAGCATGTCTCAGCTCCAGCTTTCTTGACTCGATTCTAGGACGTTGACTCGATATGGGGCACCCGATATTGACTTGGTTAAGTCGATATCGACCACTGTTCTTCAGCTTTGTCGATTCTGGCCAACTCTGAGTTGATTTGGAGAATTTCGACCTAAATCTGGTCGATATTGAGTGTGCTTGGTCGATATCGACCAGTCTTCTCAGCACCCTGCTCTGTTCTTGAAACGCACTTTCCCGAGTCCTCGTTCGTCGGATTGACGCATATGACCATGCGTTGGAAAGCTCTTTTCGAGGGCTACGATTCTCATGAAGACATCAAAGCTTGATTCAGAATGATGAATGGTGAAAAATGCCCTTTTCTCCAGCTGCACCGTCCTTAGCTTCTTCATGACTTTCCTTTAAGCGCCAAAGTGCCTCCGATTTCTGCAAAATATAACAAAAACTTGTGTAGACTCCATAATTTGGCAAATAAGTGTAAACTACATAGATTCTGGATTATTCTAACCCAAATGCATGCAATGTATGCAGAAAACGATATAAAAGTTACTGTAAAACATGCCAGATTCAGCTCACAACAATATTGGTGCTAAATTCCCTGGTAACTGCTGCACCTAGGGGCTGTTTTTTTTATTCATTTACAGCTGTTCAAGTTTTCTGGCTGATGATGTTGGTGTATTTCTATGTTAGGCTGAAGTTTGGGGTTGATTTTGATGGTAATTTCAGTTCTTTTTTCTTGTGTTTGGGGGTTGTTTGGGGAGGTTTCCTACTCTATGTCTATATTCTTTCTAGGCCTTTTTTATTTTATGTATTCACTCTTTCTCTAAATGAGTATCTTGTGTTAGATGTCAGTATCAAGTGAGAGTTTAGTTTGCAAATACCTTAAGACACATCCTGGTTTTAGCTAGCTTGATTGCTTGTTTGCAAATACCTTAATATATTCTTTCAACTTAATAACATTAAAAATTTATATATTTTTGCAAACTGATTTTCTTGGAAAGGTACCATCACCAAAAGAAACATACGAGTGATGTCACAAGAAAAAAAAATGGTACTTGAAGCATGGTTGTAGGTCGAGAAATTGTGGTAAGTTTGCATTGAATCCATTGTGCTTGTATCTATATAAATTCTCATATGAATGGTAGTTAGATTCTCTTTGAAATGCTAGAATCCATTGTGCTTATGAGGTTAAGTTGATAATATATTAATTAGGTCTCATCAAAACCATATAGTTTTTTTTGTGCTTCATCGATCCGTTTGTTAGCAAAATTCAGCAGGTTATTTATATCTATTTATTTGGAAAAATTCAACAAGTTATTAATTCTGCTCAAGTTAGTATTTATCTTTTCATTTGCAAAATGCTGCTCAAGTTAGTTATTGTATCTATTTGTGCTTCATTGAGGTCAACCCAAGAGTTATAGACATCTTATTTGTTTTTATCTTTTTGTATACAATTTTTTAATTTGTAGGAAAAGTTTGATGTATTGGTTGAACAAGCAACCCAAGAGGTTCATGAAAGCGAACAACCTCAATTAGTTGATGAGAACGAGTTGTGGATCCAGGCCGCCGGTGTACATAAAGGAAGAGTTGTAGGCATGGGTTTTGAATCAGACAATATGTTGCAGGTGACTCGGTCTTCGCACAATGCCACACCCCACGTTGCTAGTGAACCATATGAAGCTGGCTCTTTGAGAATGGAAGTGAGGGAAGAATCTCTTGTTGGGTTTTCTCCACATTCGCCCCCAAGTGTGCCATCTTCTCAAACAAATCAGTCATTCCTTGCATCAATTGTGACTGGATGGTTGTTATTTTATTTATTTCTTAGAAGATGGCACACTTGGGGGCGAATGTGGAGAAAAGCCAACAAGAGATCAGACAAGAAGTGGCCAACCTTGGGGGAAATCTTCAGCAACACCAGCAACAGGTAAGAGAAGATCTAACTAACTTGGAAGAACATGTGAACAATTCCGTTGAGGCCCTTCATGAGGAATCTAGACTCAACAATAATGATTGGGGTAAAAAGCTTGACGGGCTCATGTTTAAGATTGGTTCCTTCTTTACTTCTACTAAATGATCTTTCTAGTGTTTAGTTTAAGTGATTTTAGGATGGTGACTTTGGATGTTTTTCATTGGGTTGTTATGTTTTATTTTAGATCTTTCTAGTATTATGTTTTGTTTTAGATCTTAGATAATATAGTATATATGTTAACTTTTAAGAAGTCTTTTATAAATAGCAACAAGGTTTTTTGTCCTAATGTTTTCCCATGATTTAGATGCGGGTTTCACCATGATTGACATTGTATTTAGCCATAAATTAGGTACGAATTTTGTCGTGACTAGCTACGAATTTACCCACTAATTAATCAACCGCGAAATAGTTATGTATTTGTCCACTAATTTGGTCACGTATCAAAAACGAATTCGGCCACAAATTTGCTACAAACTTAGATATGCTAGTAGCCACGGTTTTTGCCATGATTTTGCCGCGAATTCAGCCACGAATTAGTTACAAATTTAGATATGCTAGTACCTACAAATTTTGCCATGATTTTGGCACGAATTCAGATACGAATTAGCCACGCCTTTTAGTCACAAAATTGCCTATTATATTAGCCACCATTTGTGCATAGATTTGGTCATCAACTACAACAAGTTTTGGTACATATGTAGCCATGAATTAGCGACGATTTGGGCTGCGGATTTAGTCACACAATTAACCACCCATTTGTCCACTGATTTGGCTATGAACTAGATACACCTATTTAGCTATGGATTTTGCCACAAAATAGCTATGCTTTCATGGGCTAAAGGGTCACACGAGTTAGGGACGCTTTCAGTGACAAATTTATATTTCGTGGCTAATATCATCGTTGTTCATTGTCTCTATTTAGCTGCGCTGTGTTTAGCCACGTTTTTGTATTTCGTGGCAACATCCGTCGCTAACCTATTTAGTGACGGACAATGGTGGCTATGTCGGTGGCTAAATGTCGTGGCTAAAACAGCCTTTTTTAGTATATAAATTCCCCAAGCATTACCAATCATATCTAAACAACCCCAAATACTCCTCAAACAAACAACCCTGATATGAACAACCTAATATCCCCGATCGATAATTTCCCAAGCAACCTAATACTACTATTCCTTGGCAATTCCTCACCTCATCCTTTACCGAAATCGCCCCCACTCACAACACACACAACCTAGTCCCAAGTTCTACGATTCCTTAGACGTTCCTTCATCGATCATCCTCGACACCGCCCACGATCCGCTCCTAGACTATCTAGACACCTTCCTTAGCACACCAATCTGTCTCACAACACCTCCCCTCAAGAATCCCCCAATCAACTCCTAGCTCACCCATCCACCTCTAGAACTATTCTAACTACCACTACCCACACCCAATCTCAAGATCACCCTAATGAAACTAGTTCAGATCTCAACCAACCACTTTCTTATACTACCCACACACACTACTTGCCTATACTTCCACCTCTAACTAAGACCTACCTAGAAGCTCATCTGAGAACCCCACTACCTACTACCTCCTACCAGTCTTAACTCACTCGGATCTACCTAAGTTAATGCATCCACCCTACACACCCTCTCGCTCATCTCATGACCAAGAACAAAGACTTCAATCCCTCAACCACTTTTCGACTTAGCTTACCGAAGAATCTCTCGACTCATGCCCAAGAAGGAGCACCAGACATATAACACATAACCTACTCACCAGCAAGTCAGTATCCCAAGCACCAAGGCACATCATCATAGAAACAAGTTAGTCAGGCAATCATTGCTGCCAATTCAGCACATTTGTCATCACGCATTCAATTATGTCAGTTCTAGGCATATCACACAACATCAATTCCGATTAGTATACAAGAATCCACGATTTGAATTAAGAATGCTCTTCCTCATGTCAGTTGGGAGGAACCTGTTCACGATTGTCATCTTTGAAGCATATTCGTCCTTTTTGCCATCGGTGACATTGTTCCTGGGCCCTAGGGGTCATGGACCCATCACACTTCCGTTGCGCCCCTCCGGTGCCACTTGGCCGTCGGTCCTTTCTTGCATATCGGCGCTCATCGAAGGATTATAAGGGTTAGAAGTTACGGAGATAGGGGAGAGACAAGGGCGAACAACACAACTTCCTTAAGAGTTCAGACATGGACTAGGACCAGGGACGACGAGACCAAGGAGAAGATCCCAACCCGAGAGTTACAACGATGCCCTTATAATTGTGGCACGCAAACACATGAAAATCAAGAGATATCATCACATTATTTCACACTAGTATGCACCTATCTCAAGGAATATCGATTTATGCATTCATAACATGTTCATATAATCATCTTTATATGTGCGCAGAACAAGCTAGCAACCTATCATTTCATTCACCAATCATGCTTGACAGACTAAGAACATGTATGCACAGACTGACATGGGACATATATGGCATAAGTTATGCAAGATCTAGCAAACATCACAGGATATCATATGCTCGACTTATCACTCATTTATATACACAATTAAGCAAGTCATAATATTACGGAAAGCATGATAAGATGTACCCTAAAAATCATGCTAAGGGTATGGTCAGTTCATGCAGGGTTGGTATAGCAACTATCTCATCACATACATTCATATTCGCATAGTCAGACTAGGACGTCGCACAATCATACGAGGGCCTATAACTGGGAGGTATATGTCATACATGATACTAGAATACTCATTAAACATGTAGACAATCAACAAGGTCCAATTAGGTTAATCTAGCATGCTAAGTCACTCATCTCATATATTAAACATACATGATACAACGAGGGTTGACCACACTATCATGGGCCTAATTCATGGGAAAACAATAATCATGGAAGTTTCATACATATGACACATACATCGCCTCAAAAGAGCAACCGTGCAAGATATCAGGCAAGTCATGCTGAAATACATCAATATACTATGTCATGCAACCACAAGAATGGCTACTACTATAACCGATAAAATTATCCAAGGCCATTCACCGACTCATCACCCCGTTTCCCCGTGAGGCGCTAGTAGGACTCATTGGTTTAGGACATTCACGCTGTTTCCGAGAGGTGAAGGTAGAACTTGTGTTTAGACTCTTGTGGCAAGAAGACATGGTTGGCCATTACGATGATCGAAAGGGATGACTCCATAAGACAACTCACTTCTATCTCAAAACGATATAAATCCTGACTCCCACTAACATACTCAGGTAACCCTCACACCCGACACGATTTTTGAAGGTATTTAGTTGACCGGCCCAAATTTCCCGTGAAAGACCCAAACCACAGGTACGAGACTCGATAGAAGCATCGATGGTGGGATACGAAACAAGACTCAAAACAGGGAGAAGGGATGCTCCTCGACCCTTGCTAACATGCCTAGATGTTTTGGTGGCGGCAGAAGACGAAGTTAGAACCATCAGGGTGTTTGAATTATTGCAAGGCTATTCCGACAAGACAGGAATTCCGATTACATAAGAACAAGGTTTTCTCCCACTATCCCGTTTGCACAGTTATTCAACACATGATTCAAGTTAGGGCATACCGATTAGTTCTCTAGCCTAAGCATAATAGCACTCAACATGTAAGCAATCAACGGGATAATATGATCCACTTCAAGGAGGATCGCCCTCGGGCCCAATTTATAAAGCACAGAGACGATCTATGCTACCTTTTGAGGGGCAGCTGACCGGAGGGGAAAGGACCTCACAACCTCCTAACTCAATACTCCAACCTCCGTGGTGTTCCTTGGAGTCTTCTAGGCCCATCTGTAAATAAAAGCTGGTATTTTGCCTATCGTTCTCCGAGTTCTACATCCATAAGGGATGTCTATAGCCTTGGTCTCTACCCCCGAGATTGTTTCCTTTTATTCATTTATGTTTAATTCCAATTAAATTCATTTTTCCTTTAAAAAAAATCCAAAACCATTTGAAAACATTGGGCGATTTTCAAAACCTCTTTAACCTATTGTACTCGGATTGCAAAACCTCATCTCTGATACCACCTTTTTAATGGCCCAGGATTATGATTCTCGAGTTACGTTTTGAGGGATGAAACCCCTCGTTGGGATCTTGCGCCCCGAGTACAAGTTGAAGGTTTGAAACCGAAGATTTGTAGTTTAAAGTGGGATTCGTACCCAAATCCGAAAGGTCCGTTGGAGACCCCGGGGTAAACCCTTGTACCTGTCATAAGTCTACAACGCGGGAAATTCTTTATCATGCAAAGGGCATAAGTTCTGAAAATAATACAACCAGTGCCACGGCAGCGCCGGGTCAAAACAGAGTATAAGTAGGGAGAAATCCCAAAAGCATGAATCTGGTGAAGTTAGGTTTCAAAGACTCACTCTCCGCCATATGAATAGACCCCGGCATAACAGCACAAAATCAAGTAGTGTATCGGGTACCTGAAACTATACCACCAAGTCAGGCCAAGAGTCCGCCCGTTGGTCCTCTGACCGCGCTGAGGACATATAATACGCCTATACCTAGAATAAATGATGCCTTCATGCAGTACTGGAATATTAACCACACTATCATGTTCCTAATTCATATGTGCAGAATATTAAGTAAGGCCTTAACAAAGAATACCAAGTGGTCTATCCCTCTTCTACCACCACCCCCCTTCCAGGTAGGGTGGAGACTGGCCAGTTCGATTCCATAGCATCTCAAATCTCATCATCATATCGTGAATCTTGCGAAATGAAAATAATAATGCTGATAATAGTAAAGGTGTTCCAACGACTCGAATGACTCAGGACGAACCCGATGGGACTAGGTTGTCCTATGACCATAGCAAGGACTATAGGACTCACAAATAACGGCCGTTCTGTATTCAAACGCATACAAAATAAGAATGCTCATTAATAAGTGCAATTCCTAAGCATGATACTAAATGAATCCAGCACACAATTATGAAAGTAACATATTATGAAATAGTCACAATCACAGAGTATCACCTAGTACATAATGGAATATACATAAGTCTACATCCAACTATTAAGCACTCAAGCACACCTCAATCAATAAAACAAGTAACATATTATGAAAGTCATTTCATCGCACCACTTGATACGTTTGGGATACCCGATCCTTCGCCTGTGGGCTCAAGATCAAGAACCACGCCGTATATTTGCTTAGATCTTGCAATGCTCTTTGATATCTCCTGATTGGAACAAATTAAAACAAGTAATTAAATTTCTGAAATAGCGACAGTTCCACACTTAATAAAAATTCCAGAAATTCCTAACTAAGAAATAGCGACAGAAATAATGAAAGGGAAGCGAGGGAGAAGCGAGGGACAGTGCGTAGAGACAGGCGCCTCAGGGATCTCGCTCGCTGGGAGCGAAGACCAGGCGCGCGCGGGACGCGGTAGCGGAGCTGGGGCTGGAAGACGCGAGCGCTAGCGAGAGGGAGTGCGGGAGCGAAGACGCCAGGCGCCCGCGCTCGCTGGGAGCGAGGCTGGTAGCGAGAGGCGCCAAGTGCAGGTTTCTCGGGTGCGCTGGATTCTAGGTCGAGCAGGGTTGTGTTGGGTGTCCTCGATCTCGACGAGAACAGTGAGGGTGATGTTGTTGTGTGATTTCCGAAAATCTCAAGAACATGAAAGCTTTTGGGATTGATAACCAAGAACCCTTTAGTCCATAAAGGGGTTCTTAATTCTAATTCAATCTACTTAATTCAAAGGTGCATAACATGAATTTATAGAAAACTATGGGATATCTAACCAATCCTTCCTTGCAAAGGAAAGGGGTTTGGATAGATTAATTCTATCTAAAGATAAATAAAATAACCCTAAGATAAATATTTCCTAATAAGATAAATGTTTCATAACTTGGTGGCCAAGGATTATATCTAGAAGAGATATAATTAATTCCACCTTATTTATCTAAATTGAATAAAATAATAACATAGGTAATTAATGTCATAGAACTCGGCCCACAAGAGACCACTCGACCAAGCCCACCAAATCCACTCGACATGTCTTGGGCCGAGTGACATGTGTGTCTAGATCAAGACGGGTGTTGACGAGTCTTCATGAGCTCCGTGTGTGGACGCAAGCTCACTTCAGGTGCTGGTGGTGTAACCTTGACCCAAGTGATCCAGGGTGGCATGAACCCTTGCTCTAAAGTTCCATGGTGACGGACAAGAAAGACTTTAGTTGCAATTTGAATCTTCTTGGCCCTTGCACGAGTGACAGGACCATCGAATGGAACCTTCATGTTGTCCTCAATGTCACCAGGAGTCATCGATAATTGCACGGCATCATTCTCCTCCACTTGACTTTGATTTGTCCTCAAATCGTCGTTAGAGTCATCGTCAGGCACGAACAAGGATAGGTCGGCGACGTTGAATGTAGAATGGACGCTGTACTTATCGGCAGGGAGATCCAACTTGTTTTCATTAGGACTCATCTTCTGAACCACTCTGAATGGTCCATCTCCCCTGGGGTCCAGCTTAGATTTCCGTTGTTGCGGAAACCTTTCCTTCCTGAGATGCGGCCAGACCAGATCACCCACGTTGAACTGCACATCCTTGCGATGCTTGTCCTTCGCGGCCTTGTATTGCAGAGTCTTCCTCTCCAGCTGCGCCTTGGTACGCTCATGCAAGCGCTTGATGAAGTCCGCTTGCTTAGCTGCATCCACGCTCTCCTTTTCCTTGTATGGCCGAGGCAGCATGTCCATCGGAGTGAGTGGATTTCGGCCATATACCACTTCGAAAGGGGTAAGCTTTGTTGCAGAGTGCCTAGACATGTTATATGCAAATTCTACAAATGGTAGGCATTCTTCCCATCTCCGAAGGTTAGTTTGCAGCATGACTCTAAGGAGAGCCCCAAGAGTTCTATTTGTGACCTCAGTTTGGCCATCAGTTTGTGGGTGACAAGAAGTAGAAAATATCAATTTTGTACCCAATTTAGACCATAGAGTTTTCCAAAAAGAACTTAAAAATTTACGATCACGGTCAGAAACTATAGATAATGGCAATCCATGTAAGCGAACAACATCTTTGAAGAATAAATGAGCAACATGAATAGCATCATCAGTTTTGTGACATGGAATAAAATGAGCCGTTTTGGAAAATCTGTCTGCAACAACAAATATGGAATCATGACCCTTAGAAGTTCTAGGTAATCCTATAATAAAATCCATAGAAACATCTTCCCAGGGTGCATTAGAAATAGGCAAAGGTTGATATAGACCATTAGCATTAGATTTCGATTTGGCCTTATCACATGTAACACAACTTTTGACAAATCTCAGCACGTAATTAGACATTTTAGGCCAAAAGTAATGTTCCTTAAGTCCTGCTAAGGTTTTTTCGAAACCACCATGTCCTCTAGATTCATGAGTTTCTTGAGTTAACAATCGGCGAATAGAAGAAGATGAGATACAAAGCTTGCCCATCTTAAATACATAACCATTATCAAGAAAAAATGAATCAACTTCACCTTTAGACACACATTGAGCATATATAGTTTTAAAGAAACCATCAAAAGCATACAATTCCTTTATCAAAGCAAAACCCAAAACATGTGCATCCATATGGTTTAAGAGGACATACATGCGTGATAGCACGTCAGCTACCACATTATCCTTTCCCTTCTTGTGGTGAACCACATAGGAAAAGGTCTCTATAAACTCAACCCATCGAGCAAATCGCCTGCTGACCACTGCTTGTCCTTTGAGGTACTTTAGAGCTTCATGATCCGAATGAATCACAAACTCCTTAGGCCAGAGATAATGTTTCCAAGTCTGTAAGCAGCGAACTGGTGCAAATAGCTCCTTGTCATAGGTAGAGTAGTTGAGCTCGGCGGAGCCCAACTTTTCGCTGAAGTAGGCGATGGGACGCTTGTTCTGCAGCGGGACCCCTCCAATGCCAGTGCCAGAAACGTCACACTTGAGCTCAAAAGGTTGAGCAAAGTCAGGTAACTGCAGCAATGGGGCGTGTGTTAGGCGATCCTTGAGAGCGTCGAAAGCCTTTTGATGTGAGTCTGTCCAGCGAAATGTCACATCTTTCTTTGTCATCTCATGTAGGGGGGCGGCAATCAGGCTGAAGTCCACATCGATAGAAACCAGCAAGGCCCAAGAATGAGTGGACATGAGTGGGTGTATTCGGCCTGGCCCACTCGTGAATAGCACGAATCTTCTGCTCATCCACCTTCAATCCAGATGCAGTCACTACAAAACCAAGAAAAATGGTAGACTCAGATGCAAAAGAACACTTCTTTAAATTGGCATACAATTTTTCTTTCCTAACACAATCAAAAACAAATTTTAAGTGACTTAAGTGATCATGCATATTCTTACTATAGATTAAGATATCGTCAAAATAGACAACGATAAATTTTCCTAACTGTCTTCTAAGCACATGGTTCATAAGCCTCATAAAAGTAGAAGGTGTATTTGTTAAACCAAAAGGCATTACTAACCATTCATATAAGCCATACTTAGTTTTAAAAGCCGTTTTCCATTCATCACCCTGTTTCATCCTAATTTGATGATATCCATTTCTAAGGTCAATTTTAGAAAAAATACACGCACCATGAAGTTCATCAAGCATATCATCTAAACGAGGGATAGGGTGGCGATACTTAACCGTTATTTGGTTGATTGTGCGGCAATCAACACACATGCGCCAGGAGCCATCCTTTTTTGGAACCAAAATGACAGGCACGGCACAGGGAGACAGGGTTTCTCGCACGAAGCCTTTATCCATCAATTCTGTGACCTGGCGTTGCAGCTCCTTTGTTTCCTCAGGACTAGCTCTATAAGCGGCGCGATTAGGCAAGGCTGCCCCAGGCACAAAGTCAGTCTGGTGCTCAATACCTCTAATAGAAGGCAAGCCTTGGGGTAGTTTAGCTGGAAGCACATCTAAATAATCATGCAGAAGAGCAGCAATAGGTACAGGAATATGACTCAATTCAACATTAAGTAATACTTGTTTCATTACCAGGAGAATATGAGGTCGATGAGCATTCCATGTGATGGTCCCTTTCTGAGGTTGAGAGACCAATGATCGACGTTCGACAGAGCCCTTAAGTGATGCAGAAGAGGGCTGACTGGACGTCGAGTGGGAAGGGGGTGGTGCCGAGGGGGCTGCAGGGGCGGCTGGAGGGGCCACGGGCGCGGCAGGCTGGGCCGCGGGGGCGGCCTGTTGTGCCGAGCTCCCCTTGAACTTCTCCTTCCTTTCAGCTTCCTTCTGGACGTCCTGTTGTTGCTTCTTGCGAACCTGGTCCTTCAGAATAGTTTGTGGCAAAAAGGGTAGGAGAGTAACTCTCCTCCCATCAAAAGTGAAAGCATATTTATTCGCACGACCATCATGAAGAACAGAATGATCATATAACCAAGGACGACCTAATAATATATGACTACAATCCATGCGAGCAACATCGCATAATATTTTATCATGATATGATCCAATTGAAAGGGAAACTAAACATTATTTGGTGACCATTATATCAGATCCATCATCAGTAATGCCATTTAATCCATAGTGAGTAGCTCTATGAGTAGTAGTTAAATGGCGGAAATCCACTACCTTTTCACTGATGAGATTGCAGCAACTCCCACCGTCGATGATGAGGCTTAAGGTAGCCTCGCGAACTAAACACCTAGCGTGGAATATGTTCTCCCTTTGATCAGCCATGGGAGATTCCTGAAAGGGTTAGGAGTAGCAGACTTAAGGGTTAGGAGTAGCAGACTTAAGCTGAAAATGTAATTGACCAGAAGGGGGAGGTTTAACAGAATAAAAGGTGTTAGCTGCAGGTGGAGGATTACCTGTAGGTGGGACATTACCTGAAGGAGGTGTAGTATCTGGGGTGGTGGAGGCAGCTTACCTCCAGAGGGAGGTGTAGATCTAGAAGCCTCTGCCTGTTTTGCCGAGTGACTGCCTGTTTGATGAGGTCAGAGAAAAATACGCGGTCCTCTGTACGTTCGACAGCTCGACGATTTGGAGCCTCTGCTAGTTCCTTACGCATAGCCAAGGTAGAGGATTGAACAACAGAGTCAACAATAAACTGCATGTCAGAAGCCAAAATGGTAGTAGGTGGGGTAGGGGAAGAGTTGGGGTCGCTATCGTTCGACATGTTCCTACAATATCAAAAGAGCAACAAGTAAACGAAGCAAAGACCAGAAACCAAGTAATGCAAGCTCTAGTGATTCCTAAGAGTGATTCAAGTTTTTAGAAATCAAAGAGCGAGAAAACAAGGCACAATATTCAAGCAATTCCCCTGGACACAGAATTTTGCAATATTGAAGACAGCAAGTAATAATCAAAATTGCAATTTAAATTAGCCACAAGTCGGATATCAAGGATAGCAAGTATAAACAAGCGGCTTAATGTGTATAGAATAAGAACTACAATGTGATGCTTGAATAATATGAATGTGTAATAATCGACAATAGCAATCACAAGGGCAATCAAGTGCACACACTCCCTCAACTATTATCTGACGGTTGCAACACGGTTCAGAAAAAGAGGGGTGTGACCAAGGCTCCAGTGTCGGCACAACACAAAATCACACAAGTAGGGTTCTTTTGTAATGCTTAAAACCGATTAGATCATCTAACATGTAGTAAGAAAAGAATGAACAAAGGAAGAGTTACTAACTCAACAATGTAATGTATGCTAAACTTTTCTTTTTTTCTCTCTTTTTTTTTTCTTTTTTTTTTTTTTAAGCTCTCGGCTTTTTATGTTTTTTTTGGCTATGAAATAGTTTCTGTAAATAAAATGCAGTAACCGAAAATAAGAAAAAATAAATAAATAAAATAAAAAATAAAAATAACAAGCTACGATGATCTAAAAAAAGTAAGCAAAAATAAAGAAAATAGGGAAAATAGGCTAAAAACCGGAGAAATTAGGGTTCTTTAGTGGTGCAAGTTCATATAATGCTTTTAATCCAAGAATCACAGTCATAGGCATGATATGTAGCAACTAGGAATAAAAGATCACAACTTGCAGTCAAGAACTCAATATCTTCGAAATTAAATATCCAAACAAAGAATAACAAAAATAAAGTGCCAATTTTGATGGGTGAATAATAAAGATTCAACTTTTATGCAGCGGCTATGGTGAAAAATAGGCACGAAAAATAAATCACTCAAATAAGAAATCAAGAGAGTAAAGAACTTGCATTAACTTGAAATCCGATACCACTTGATACGTTTGGGATACCCGATCCTTCGCCTGAGGGCTCAAGATCAAGAACCACGCCGTATATTTGCTTAGATCTTGCAATGCTCTTTGATATCTCCTGATTGGAACAAATTAAAACAAGTAATTAAATTTTTGAAATAGCGACAGTTCCACACTTAATAAAAATTCTAGAAATTCCTAACTAAGAAATAGAGACAGAAATAATGAAAGGGAAGCGAGGGATAGTGCGTAGAGACAGGCGCCTCAGGGATCTCGCTCACTGGGAGCGAAGACCAGGCGCACGCGGGAGGCGGTAGCGGAACTGGGGCTGGAAGACGCGAGCGCTAGCGAGAGGGAGTGCGGGAGCGAAGACGCCAGGCGCCCGCGCTCGCTGGGAGCGAGGCTGGTAGCAAGAGACGCCAAGTGCAGGCTTCTCGGGTGCGCTGGATTCTAGGTTGAGCAGGGTTGTGTTGGGTGTCCTCGATCTCGACGAGAACAGTGAGGGTGATGTTGTTGTGTGATTTCCGAAAATCTCAAGAACATGAAAGCTTTTGGGATTGATAACAAAGAACCCTTTAATCCATAAAGGGGTTCTCAATTCTAATTCAATCTACTTAATTCAAAGGTGCATAACATGAATTTATAGAAAACAATGGGATATATAACCAATCCTTCCTTGCAAAGGAAAGGGGTTTGGATAGATTAATTCTATCTAAAGATAAATAAAATAACCCTAAGATAAATATTTCCTAATAAGATAAATGTTTCATAACTTGGTGGCCAAGGAATATATCTAGAAGAGATATAATTAATTCCACCTTATTTATGTAAATTGCATAAAATAATATCATAGGTAATTAATGTCAAAGAACTCGGCCCACAAGAGACCACTCGGCCAAGCCCACCAAATCCACTCGACATGTCTTGGGCCGAGTGACATGTGTGTCTTGATCAAGGCGGGTGTTGACGAGTCTTCATGAGCTTCATGTTTGGACGCAAGCTCACTTCAGGTGCTGGTGGTGTAACCTTGAGCCAAGTGATCCAGGGTGGCCTGAACCCTTGCTCTAAAGTTTCATGGTGACGGACAAGAAAGGCTTTAGTTGCAATTTGAATCTTCTTGGCCCTTGCACGAGTGACAAGACCATCGAATGGAACCTTCATGTTGTCCTCAATGTCACCAGGAGTCATCGATAATTGCACGGCATCACTATTAGTCATACATATCATACTGTTAGTCAAACGATCATATTATCATGCTAGTTACTCATCGAATAAGTCTTATTTCCAAGTTAGTTTCAAAACCGTTTCAAATCCCAATTAAATAGTTAAGTATTCCGACCCTTGAAAATACTCGTCAAATTCCCTTTTAAATTTATTTATTAGATTACTTTCCAACCTTGAAATTCTTTATAAATCTTTAAGTCTCAATAATATATTTTAAATCTCAAATAGTATTACATGATATTTAAAATACCATTTATTTAACACTTTTATAAATTATTTCCAAATCTCCTAAAGTCCCGATCGTTTTTATTTAATAAATAAACCCTTATAATTCCCCCAAAATATAATAATTTATCTTTTAAATCCTCAAATACTATTATAATATATTTTAATTATCGTTAATTAGTTAAATAATAAACGGATAACCCGAACCGTACCGAACCGAACCGTATAAATAAGGGACGTTTTGCAAAATAGCCACGAAAATGGGCTTATTTTTCGAAATAGCTACGTTTTAGGACATTTTTGTAAAATGACCGCAATATAAACCCCCTCCCCTTTGTTTCTCTCTCCTCCGCCCTCTCCCTCTCCGCACGCTCCCTCTCCCTTCCATCTCTGCGAGCTCCCGGCGACGATGGCGATTGATGGAGATGGCTCCGGCTTGAGGTACATCTCCCTTTCTCTCTCCGAATTTGTTGCAGTTCCTCATCCCGAGCCTTATCAATCGATTCGATCGATTGATAAGTAACTCGGTTTTTGCCTCGAACTGTTTTCCGAACGAGAGTTTCTTTGAGTCCGCTCAGCGATTCGCCATCCTCCATGTATCAGATCTCTCCTCCCGTTCATCGATTAGCACAAATCCATCGCCGGAGGCACGAGGCGTCGAGTGTAGTCGGAGGATGCAGCAATTGACGGCTCTTCGTTTAGAGTTGATGGCACAAATTTCGACCTCGCGCATGGCTGCTCCCTTAATCTTCGTTTCCAGATTTCCATGGAGGGAGCCAGATAAAGGTGCAGGCGGAGGAGGTTGAGTCGTTCGCGATCCCGGTTCGCATTCCTCAACTCTTTCCCCTTTCTCAATTTTTTGTTTCGTTGTCTGATTATCAAGCATTTTTACATCTGTGGTCAGTAGGAGACGATGGCGATTCTACATATGTTGTCTGATTGTCGAGCATTTCCTTATCAATCGATCAAAGATCGATTGATAAGGAAATCAAGGTCGAAATCAGCCTCGGTGTCTTTGCCTTTACATGTTAGTGTTATATCTCTTTATCTGTCAGCTCCAGTTCGTGAGCATTTTCAGATGTCATGGATCTTGATATGAGGATGTGTCTTTTTAACTTAGTAATGACAAATGAAATTGAATGATAACTTAGTATAACATTCCAGTAATTATAGCGAGAAGCAGCTCGAAAACTCTCTCGTCGAAGACTCCTCTTTAGGTTTTTCCTCTCCAAGCCTCTCTCACGACTGCAATCTTCGTTTTCTTCCATCGGAGTGGTTGTTAGGGTAAATTATTGTCGTCTTAGGGCTTTGAATTTGTGGTTTTTGCTTGAGCTTGTTATCAGTTGTAGCTCAAATCCTTTTCTCCGCTCCTGTTGATAGCATTCCAGTAGTGATTGAGTTTGAAACTACATTGAAATAACAGAAAATTTGCGCCTTAGGCGCAAATTTTCTTTGATTTGTTGACGGTTCTGAGTAGATTCTGAAGTATACAATTGAATCTGGTAATCAGTGCAATGGAATCATAGAAAATTTGCGCCAAAGGCGCAAATTTTCTTCGATTTTTGAAGTGTCGGAGTCGATTTTGAAGTCTCAAAGTGTTTGTGTTTATGTTTCTTTGTCAAATTGCACTGTGAAGGCTTTGAAATTGAGCATACATGTTACAGATTTTGGTCTTAAATTGGGATATTTGATTCACTGCACTTCTTTCAACTTTCTGAAATTGTTCTGAAAATGCAGACTTTGTGCCCTCCACCTGTTCGACAAAATGCCAAAGAGACAAAGGGAATTTCAAGTATTATGAATCTCAATCAATGAATCTTGCACTTATAGCTTATGATTAACAAGCATATTATTCTTATGTGTAGGCTGGATTACCTTTGGTTCAGCAATATCTATTTCAATTTGATCGTTTGGTGAGGGAGCATTTGCCAAAGCTCGGTGAGCATTTTTCAGAAGAGATGATCAATCCCAGCATGTATGCCATTTTTATATCAGGTTAAATTACCTTTTGAGAAACTTATACATGCTTTGCGGAATTTCCCTGAGGAAGTCATGGATGCTGATACGTTGCTACCAGTTGCATACTCTATCAAGGTTTGGCTTATGCTTCACATTAATGTCTGCTACATCTGGGTTATATTATACTTGCAGTTACTGCTTGTCTGTTTTGTTTTATTTTTGTTAAATTAAAGGATATGAAAGGAAGTGGAAGAGATATATATTGCTTTTTTAAATAAAGTTGCAGTCTAGGAAGTGAGATGGACGTATCATTAGGAGCTTTTTCTCTGAACCTATATATTATTACCATTAAATAGTTTTAATGTTCTGCTGCATTCAGATTTCAAAACAATTGGAAGAGTTAAGGTTAGAATATTAGAAGATTAACGGGAAATCAGTTCAACCAACACCTTCGAGTGGAAAAGAGAAGCAGCTTTCAGAAAAGCAAGATGTGCAAGACGGTGAAGTGATTCAGTCCGCAGAAGCTAATGTGAAGCCAAAAAGACCTTTACTATACAGGTTTGGATCCCAGGCAAGGAGAGAAAGTATTAAGCGAAATGGGGAAACAATCAAGACCCCTAGAGCAGGAAATGGGGAAACAGTCAAGACTCCTAGAGGAGGCAGTAGTCAACAGAATCAACTCGGAAGGCCCTTTTCCCACTCTTACGTTAAGCTGAGACATGATAAGCTCGATGGAGAGTTATTCCAGTAGACTGAAGCCGGTGAGAAGCTTGAGACACAGACATTAGAGAGGCGCGATTCTCACCCCATGGCTAAGCAAATCACAAAGTAGACAGTCAGCATTATGAAGGGGAAAACAGTCAGCATTATGAAGGGGAGATTGGTTCCGCACATCTCTACTTGGCTTCTTCCGCAATTCATTTTTTAGCAGATACAAGCTAATAGAGAGTGCGAGTGGTCACTACTGCCGATTATATACACTAAGACGAATGGCATGATATTGTTAATAGATATGCCTGATCTTTTGATTCTTTAAATCATTCTTATCTGGTTTGTGCAGTGTTTATAGCAGAGTATAAATGAAAACATTTGAAACAATTTGGTGTTTTTTGTTGTTTTGTATTTTTTGTTTTGTTGTAAAGCGATCATGTTTGGGTTGATTGCTTGTTGTGCCATTTTTTGTGTGCATGGATTGGTCATTGTTATATGTGCAAATATGGATTTCTTCCAACTTTGTTGATCTTCAAGTTTGATTTGGATATTTATCTAAGAAAGAAACCAAGTAATGCACGTTCAAAATACAACAAATAAATTTGAGAAGTGACGAACCTGTTCCATTGCAGGAGACCTAGGAAAAATATTTACCACAGGTTGAAAGTGCCATTGGAGCTGAAGCCTTAACCACTGATCAACTCCAATCCAAGTGACAAGTCTAAATCTTCAAATAGCTTATAGAGTTATTGTAACTATATCAGTGTCAGCACTAATTGTAACTAATATCAGTGTCAACACTAATTTTCACCACTAGTTGTGCAAAAATAGAGTATTGATGAGCAAAAATAAGAGCATGTTGTGCAATAATTTATTGAGAAAGTATGGAATTATGTTGAGAGAAAATAAGATGATGTTGAGAACAAATTCACAAGTCTCGATTATTATGCAAAAATAACCTACAGTTGAGCAAAAATAAGATGATGTTGAGCAAAATTTCACCAATCCCCCATATTGTGCAATTATTGTCTATTGATGAGCAAAAATAAGATCATGTTGTGCAATAATCTATTAAAAAGGTATAAAATTATATTTACAAAAAATAAGATCATGGTGAGACACAATTTCACAAGTCTTGAATGTTGTGCAAAAATAAAGTATTGATGAGCAAAAATAAGAGCATTTTGTGCAATAATTTATTGAGAATGTATGAAATTATATTGAGAAAATAGGATAATGTTGAGAATCAATTCACAAGTCTCAAGTGTTGTGCAAAAATAACCTATAGTTGAGCAAAAATAAGATGATGTTGAGCAAAAATTTCACCAATCCCCCATGTTGTGCAATTATTGTCTATTGATGAGCAAAAATAAGACCATGTTGTGCAATAATCTATTAAAAAAGTATAAAATTATATTTACAAAAAATAAGATCATGGTGAGACACAATTTCACAAGTCTCGAATGTTGTGCAAAAATAAAGTATTGATGAGCAAATATAAGAGCATGTTGTGCAATAATTTATTGAGAAAGTATGAAATTATATTTTGAGAAAATAAGATCATGTTGAAAACAATTTCACAAAGTCTCGATTGTTGTGCAAAAATAACCTATTGTTGAGGAAAAATAAGATAATGTTGAGCAAACTTTCCATACAATATAGGGTTGCATTTGATTACTAGCTCAAATTTCATAAATTAAGGATTGTGGGGGCTATCAGCATCTTTTCTATTTTGTTACTTAGAGAAAACAACGAGTGTCATCGGTGTTCAAAATTTTAGTGTTGATAGAGTTGTAAAGAAATCAAATTGATCCATACATGAATGATTAACAGCTCAAATTTCAGAAATCAATTTTTTTTTTTAACATTTCATTTATCTTTTCCTGTGTTTTCCTGCAAATTAAAACTAGCTAGGCTATGAATGCTACCGTTCTATAGACAACACATACTTTTTTTGCATAGTGGGAGCCTCTCAACTTCACCCCTTCTCTCTCTCTCTCTCTCTCAATTTGTTTTCTGCTTACTGCTTATCTTACTGCAATTTAGCTCATCTCACTTATGCAGATATTTGTTTCGGAAGCTCTACCAAAAAAAGTTGAGCATCTTGCCTCCCTCCAAAGCCTCACTACTATAATAAAATTGAAGGTGTGGTGTCATGTTGTCTGCAGCATATTGGATGTGCTCCCTCTCATCTCTTGGTTGGCTTGGGATTTCCGAGAGCTCTAAAGAACTAAAGAAGCGATGCAGAAGAGTCTGCTGCTTCTGCCCAGTAGGCTCCTTTCAACTCCCTCGCTTATCTCTCATTGCAAATAATAGAATCTTCGGTTAGGTAGTATGTTTCTCGGGATATAAGGCGTGTGAGCTCACTTGTCACAAACTCCTTGTTTCCATAGCTTTGCTAGCTTTATGACATTCTAAATTTTCAGATGGAAACTGCACAAGAACGAACTTGAGAATTATTAAAGAGTGTCCTCGGCTGCTATCAATGTATAGACACCAGATTTTTGCATCATGGTTTACTTTATTCAATATAAAGGTAGATTACTGGGATTTATCGTCCAAGCTGGAAGGAAGACAAAACGCTGACACTTGCTGCATCATCTTAAGCAGCACCTTATGCATCTCTTGGTGGTGATCTTCAAGACATGAAGTGCCAGGTAAAGCCCCCAAAACATTTATACTACCTCCCTACATCGCTGCCATGCGTATGAGTCTTTGCATAGTGCAGTTTCAAGGCAGCGACAGGATCTGTTAGGCCATTACAAGACAAACCCCCTGCTCTACCACCACTGTGAAGTACATTCAGCTCAATCTGATGTAGACCTGGGACTGCTTGAAACCCATTTTTGGGTACCTCCGAAAATATTTCTTGCACCTTGTCCTGATTGGGTGGATAAGCCGACTGACATTCGGAAAAAAAACTCATTGCTTTCACTGCTTACAACACTAGCCAACAAACTGGATTTGTTTGCATTCACTGTAGACTGCCCACGCAACTGCTGCTCTATCGTGGAAGTTGTGAGAGAGGGGCTGCCAAACACTGCTGGAAACCTGGCTACTATCAAAGCAGAGTCCGGTATTGAGGAACATTCTGTCTGTACCCTACTCTCATCCCAAAATCCATGACTTCTAACAGGGAAACTTTGAAGTCCCAAAGAGCCATTTTTGTGAACATATTTTCCCATCTCCTCCGTGACAGGCAACACATCAAGGGTACCTCCTTCACAACCACCATTGCAGCTGCTACTAACCTGGATGTCGGAGGCACTCTTAGTCTTATCCATGGTTGAGGGCTTGCTCAGAATTTCGCCAAATATCTTCACATTCCTGCTTGGCTTCTCTGATGCATCTGGTAAGGGCTGATGGTGATTAGGCCCTGACCCGCACATTTTGGAATGGCTCTTTGAAAGGAGCGGAAACTCGCCAACAGGCTGGACTGATGATGAGCGCTGACATTTCTTTAGGTAAATTCCACGCTCTTGGTATATTTTAACCGATAATACGAAGCTAAAAGCAGGCTGATTTCATGGAAATATTAGCATTCATAGTTAAAAACAAATGTTACTACACCATGTGTATGTGATCTAAGATAATGGTCACCTTCTATGCTTCAAATCTATACCAATTTTACAATAATTTTTCTGTATAATAAAATCTATACCAACAACACGATAGCCTATATAGGATTTGAACCCGTATCTTTGTGTTTGTACACAACGCTCTACCGATTTGAGCTAATAGGCTTCACAAAATAATAAAACAAGATGGGTGGAGATTTATTACCAATATATATGTCATTTGACCAAATGCACTGAACAGACTTGAAAGCTCTGCAAGTCGATGCTGCACACAATATATGAATCTGTAAAGGTGAAAACTCCAACAACACATAACTATTAGTATCTCATACTTTATGTAGATCAGTCATCTTCCATGGAGATGCATTAATCCTTTCCTTGAAATCTAGCTGCATCAAGTCCATGTCTCTCCCTTCTTCTTAAATCTGTGTAACAAGAATGTCTGCAGCTGACAGCAACGTGAATCGGGTGCAGGTGTGTTGGAGAGTTTGGAAACAAGTATTACACACCTTATGTAAACGACTTTGAGATACACCGTTCCATTTACACAGTAAATACCCAAGTGGTTTCCAATCCAGATTCCAAGAATCAATTGAACCCAACCAAAATGGTTTAGTTGCACTTAGTTCGCTTAACTGGCAGTGCACTTATAAGAAGCTTGTAACCTTAAAAAAATGTTGCAATTTTGAGGACATAGATAACATGACTCGTCATAAGTCATGGGCATAAGACAGTAAGACACCAATCATCCCATGAAAAACTCCCCTTGTTAATTACTAATTGGTATAAAAGGAAGAACATACCTCAGTTAGTCATGTTTTTCTCCTCCTTGTTCACCTGATTCATTTCCTTTCAACTTTGAAGAGGACTTGGTTTGATCTAAAAAGCTTTCCAACCACAACACACCAACCATCCCAACAGATTAATTACTAATATAAAAACAAGCTAAGAACACTTGGTGCAATTCAATCCAGCACAAGGATTTCTAACAAACAGCACTGTTCCATGATTAAATGCCATGACACGTACCTAATTCATGCAGCTCTAACACTGAACCTAATTTCCACGAGTGCAAGGAATACCCTCAGATGGACTTCAAATGCCCCTTTATTTTGATTGTGGGTCTAGCTCACTCAACGAACGCAGAAGATGGAGAATCCGACAATCCTTCTTTGCATTTGCATCTGTGAGTTTGGTGACTTCACCTGTCAGCTTGGCTACCTGCATAACACCGTCATTGATAAAGAAGTCACCAAGTGAACCTTTCATAATTTCAAGGTTTAAATCACATAAGGAGGGCTGTAATTGCCTTTTCTTGCTCGGATGCTAGCTCTGCCATCACTTTTTCTAGCTTAGACTGAAGCTCTCGTACCAACTCTGAGTTTCCAGCATCTTGATTCCCTCCTATTCCTTTGACATCCAAATTACAGAATCAGCTCATATCCACTTTCTTAGTTCAGGCAACAACAACAACAGCATGAGCATCAAGAGAGTTACGGATTTCCTACCTTGATTTTCCGACAAAGTAGCTTCAAGCTTCAACAGTCGTTCCTGCCATGTGAATAATGCACTCATATAAGGTAAAGTGTACTCCCCCTATCTAAACACAATAGGGCACCATTCCGTAGGTTTACCAAGGTGGTTATATAGCATTTTTGGAGGTCATTAATCTCCTATGAGTTTGGTATTTCACACAAATGTCTAATCCATGATGGGATTTCCTTGTGAACAGGGAATGAATCCAATGGATAGAGAATAAAAATATATTCCTCATTCCATTCTAACACTGATTCCACCATATACAACAACAACAACAATAAACCACTATATCCCATTCATTCCCCGTATACTGAATGCAAAGTACCAAGCAACGCAACATTGATGATCAGTCTGATTTGAAGTTCAAATAGACCAGTAGAAAGATAAGCAATTGTATATCTCCCAAAAAAAAAGAGCACTGTTCAACGATTAAGAGAACAGAATAAGGAACAAATCCCAAATCTAGAAGCCATCTAGTATGGTTAAAGAATGGAATTGGAATCATGAATCATCTAGCTATTGGTGTTTAATTGGGAATTTGGAATCAATTTAGGTTTTCTAAACATCCCCAATTTAAAATCTGAACCAATCAAAAGCCCTAGAGCAAACATCGACAATCCCAAAAGCCATGTACTAAATGCCAGAAGGTTCCTCACTTGAAAGAAAGACATATTTCTCATCGGCGGACAAGAGAATTGAAAAGGCCATTGATTATCTTAACCCATTGAGACGATTATGGAGGGGGAGAAGTGCCATACCTCAGCCTCGGAAGCTCTTTGGTGATACGGTTTAAGAAGAGAATAGAGATCACCATTCGGAATCGCAGGGTCCGCCATGAAATCTTCCTTTGATAAACCCTAACTTTCACCTACCAAATTGAGCTAATAAACTTGCTGGCTCACACAAGTAAACTTCCTGGCTCACACATGTATACCATTCACCCGAAGTTAATCCAGATATGTGGCCCTTGGTATTCTTTAGATCATGAACATACATGTCACCCTTCATAAACTCACCTATAGTAAGCCCATCACGGTCATAAATCTGGACCATTACGAACACTACTTTTAGTACTGGTACCCCAAAAAAATTGCACAAACAAATAATTGAAATACAACATGATATAGTACCTTAGCTTGAGCAGATCCAGTCATACACAAAAAGAATCCTGCTGTAGGACTCCAACTCAATGCCCGAACTTAGTGTCCTTCAGATGGTTCCATTTGTCTAAATGAAGCCAAGCGAGCATTCATCCCTTGAAAGTCATACATTCGAACATTGTAATCATAACTACTAGAGAGAACTAGAGAACCTGTGGGATCAACTGCCAATGCTGAAACAACCTGCCACGCTAGAATGAAAAATTGATTAAAAAATATATGTATAATTCAATTAAAACTTCACTGAAAGGTATTGCTTCTTCATAGTGTGAAAACACTAGATTAGAGAAACACAAATTGAGTTGCACACTTACACTCCACGGTGGATCATAGTTAGGCACCTGATCTCAAGCCTCAACTTGCCCAAGATTCCAAACTGTCAACGATCAAATGCAGTGTTGATAGTGGATTCACAGCAATGGCTAATTCTCTGATACGGGGTGTGAGCTGCATTTAAGAAACATACAAAGACAATGTCAATGCAACAGAATAAGAACGGCGAATTCAGTTCTGGAATAAAGTAAGGAGTACTTACTGCATGAAGCCCGAAATTCTTATTCAAGCTTATATCAATGGATTGCCACCTGGGATTAACAAGTGATGACATGAAGCCTAGCAGAAGCAAAGATTGATTGTAACTAAAGAGTTTCAATCTGTTTCTTCTATTCACAATCACACAATGAGCTGCAATCACAGCCAGCACAAAAATTGCAAGATCTGATATCTATTTCTATCAAATGGAAAACACAAAAACTCATATAGATACCACCAGAAAGATAGATTTACGAAGAAACTTATAGATTGATTGCAGCGAAAAAGTTTTGATTTATTTTTCTTATTCACAACCACACAATAAGATGCTAGCAAATTCCGCACAAAAATTGCAAGATCTGATATCGATTTCTATCAAATTGCAAACATAAAACTATAAAAGCTCATCTACAAACTAGCAATGACAAATTGAGCATACCACAAGGAAGGTAAATTAAAGCAACAATCAACCGATTGATTTTAGCATAAGATTGCCATCTAATCTTATAATTTAGATAAGAGAAAAGAAAATCAGAGTTACCAAAGCCAAAAAAAGAACAAGGATATATCAACAAATGCATCCACCGCCAAATTTTCATCATTTTTGCAAAAGGAACTCACCAGCAATTGTTAGGCAAGGAAAATAAATACATCGTCATTCTAGGATCACGGTACAATCACCAACATTACATGTTGGGTGATGTCTCAGAATTTGCTGGCATGTAGCTCCTCTCCTCTATACAAACAATCTAGAGACCTGCATGAAGAAAACTAATCTATAAGCATCGAGGATTCAAGTGGGCAGTGACAAATGCAAGCGATTCCAGTTTCAGTTGCACAGCCTGCACACTCGTCGCAGCTCTGTAAATATGAAGTATAATCAGGACAAACTGCTCAATATACACTACTATCAAATCCAAGCAACATCAAATCCAAGCAATGAGCAAACACTAAGGAACACATTTCACTAAGCAATATCAAATCCAAGCAATGAGCAATCAAAGCATAAACAAGATCACCAAGGAACACATTTCACTAAGCAAAGCACAAACTAGATCACGAAAAACACAATAATGCTCGAGTTGTGCAACTCTAGGCTCGAGTTGTGCAACTCTAGGCTCGAGTTGTACAACTCTAGGCTCGGGTTGTGCAACTCTAGGCTCGGGTTGTGCAACTCTAAGCTCGAGTTCTGCAACTCTAAGCTCGGGTTGTGCAACTCTAAGCTCAGGTTGTGCAACTCGTAGCTTGAGTTGTATTGAATGCACATGTATTCACAAAATTAAATATCAAGAGGGATGCCTACATTTATAGAATCAGGATGGAAAAAAATATCAAAGTTGTATTGAATGCACATGTATTCACAAAATCCAGAACAGTCTTAGTAACTACTGAAAACAAAATTATATGTGCTTTTTTCATTTCTTAATTGTTTAATAACTAGATCAACCATGTGCTTTTTTCTCAACACAAAATTAAAAATAATCAAAATTTAATAGCAGAATTGAAATTCTAAGTTTCCATAGGGTGCAGCAGTGCACTTTGCATTGCACTAATTGTTTAAGAGCTGGCAAAGTGACAAAAAGCATAGAATGCATAATGTGTGCTGACATGAGGTAGCTGCGCCAAACAAGAACCCGACATAACAAGTAGAAATTAATCACATTTCAAAATTGAATGATCCACATTTCAAAATTGAATGATCCACATTTCACCAACACAAGAACTGGAACTAAATTACACCATTCCTCATATGCTACACCATACCAAGTCAACTGAATCAATTCCTTATCCCAGTACAACTTAGTATTCGTTCTTTTATTTAACCAGAATAAAAGTCAATCGTCCATTATCGCTCAAGAGAACACAAACAATTTTAAAGCGGTAAATTACACAATCAAGCTATATCAATCAATTAAAATTTGAAATAGAGAAGCCTCACAGTTTCTCGATGAGAATCCATGGACGCAATCGATCCAAGGAGAAGCAACCAGCCATCTCGTCTCTAGATGAGAATCCAGAGACGGAGGAAGATGGACGGCAAGGCAGAGGCGGCGAGAGGGAGGGAAGAGATGAGCGACGACGTCGTTCTCGTCGAGCACAGGAGAGGAGGAGCGTGCGGCGCGGCGGCAGCGAACAGGAGTAGACAAGCCGCCATCGGAGCCGGATCCGGCAGAGAGAGAGAGAGCAGATCGAGAGGGCGAGATTTGGGAGATACAAAAAAATGTCCGTACAATCCGAGAATAAGTATACATAGTGGCTATTTTACTAAATTGTCCAAACCCGTGGCTATTTTGCAAATACGTCCAAATAAAGTGCCTGTTTTGCAAATTTTTCCTATAAATAATCCCACCCAGTTCTAATCAAACAAATGAATTAATATAAAATCAAAGGTGGGGCCCACGATTCATCTTCTTCATTTGAAAAATGAAGCTCCCCGCTCCCGCCTTGGTCAAGGCCCCAACTCCGCCGGCGCCTCTTTCCGCTTGCTCGCCCGCCAGAGCCAGAAGCTCCGTCCTCGGCTCCTAGCTCGTCCAACCCCGCCTCTACTCCCACTGGCTCAATCAACCCGCGCCCGCTGGTCTGCTCGACCTCGCTAGCCAACTGCGCCCGCGCTCGTCCCGGCTACCTCCGTCTCTGCTCAGCTCGCTCACAACGCTCGCCGATGCTCGCCGGAGCTCCGCCCGAGTTCGCACGCACCACCCGACACCCCGCACTCAGCTCACGCACCCTCAGCCCAAACCCAGTCAGAAATCAATTCAAAATCGAGAGAGGAGAAGCGATGACTCACCGAGAAGGCTCGCGACTTCGGAGCTCTCGATCGGAGGTATGGGCATCGTCGGAGGCTCGCGATGGCTCATCGGATCTGCGTGGGGCATTGGTGAGCGTGATGGTGAAGTTTGAGGGTGGTTTCGATCGAAGATGGAAGAGAAACGCTTACCGGAACGTGGCTCGCGCTCAAGCAGGGGAAACGATGGTTCAGTGGCTCGGCAGCGGTGCCGGTGGCTCCTGGGCGGCCACTGGGCTTCGATGGTGGTGGAGTATAGCCGATGCTGCTGGTGTCTCACAGAAGGAGGAGAAGGATTGGAGGTGATGGTACTTGGTTACTTGTGGTTCCGAAACAGGGGAGAAATGGAGGCGATGGCGGCTCTTAGCTCTCCTGGGCGGATCCTGGATGGATGATGACGTCGAGGTGCTGGGATGGTGGTGCAGAAATGGTGATGCTCAGCTGATAAGGGGGAGATGGTGATGGAGGAGAGCTGCAGTGATGGTGGTGTGAGGTAATGGAGATTGTGACGATGTGGATGGTGAAGGGAAGTGAGGATGGTGAATTGATCATGAGATTGGGGATGTCGACGGGTGATGGGGAGCAGGTGAAGGGGATGGTTCCATTTGAAGGTAAGGTGAGGTGAGGTGATGGGAGTGGGGGAGGGTGGAGTGTGGAAATGGGTAATCAAATGCCCGGAAATGAATCATGAATATGCGAATTTTGAATCCGAAAATAGGTTTTCGAATGTTAGTTTTTCTGACTCTCGCTTTCTCGTTCAATTAGATTTTTAAAACATAAGAGGATATCGCTATCCAATAATTATTTTGAATTTTTGAGGTAAAACGATGGAAATTATTCGCCCAAATTTTTATGTTTCAGTCAGAATCCATTAAATGAGTTTTAAATTCGAGTAAATTTCATTTTTAATCGTCTTTTTCCGAAAAATAGGATTTGAAAATCTGAGCCTTTACATTAAACTATCGGAGGAATTGAGGTTATTGATTCCCTAAATGGACTAGAACCTAAGTCTCGACTATTTCTAGCTGGTTCTCTTATAACTTTATTTTATAACCTCTTGTTTAATGCAGCTATCATGCTCGCTATGTCTTCATCTACCACAAACGATTTGTCTTTTCTGCTTGTAGTAGCTCCCTGATTCTTTGGAGTAATACTAAGATTTGGATTGAACCTAAAACTAGTGTTTCTAGATAAACTTGGACATCTAGAGAGACTCGCTGGTGGTTTAGCATTCGTATGGATTCTACCTTCTTCATCTATGGTTAAAACCTTATTACTGCTAGTACCCGTAGAATTTTCAAATGCGTTTATCCAAATGGTCTTAAGTCTTATTTGATCAGGTCTTAGCTTAACAGGTACAACCTCTTTGCTTGGACCTACAACCTCGTGTTTCTCAACTTCCACTATATGGCATTTTTGTGGAGGATTTGTAGTATTCTCAAGTTTATAAACTACCTTCCACTTTAATTGTAAAGGACAAGTTCCCTTATACATACTAATACCTTCTGTTAACAATTTTATAGCTAAGAACTTAGATGCATAATGATCTTCTAGACTAACATAATAGTTAGGCCTACAGATCCAAGAAACTGCTCCTTGACTCAAATTACAGGCTATACCACTGATGCATTGATCACTAAACTTTTTATGCCTAATGTCACAAACAAAATTAATGCATTGCACATCTTTTCCATAGTCTTGTAATGGAGTTATAATTACTTGGATGCCACATATGAAAATATATTTAATTTTTTTTTATCTTTGTTATGTTTCTAAATGTTTTCCCAATTGATTAAGTTTACTTCAGTTGCTTGATTTTTATTATTCTTGACAGTTACATCTCCAGACATTTCTTCGCAAACATATTTAGCGTATTTATAGAATAATGATTTTTTAACAAATTGTTCTTTAGCGATGATCGGGAAATCAACCCCTGACCTTGTCATTTCTTCAACTTGTTCTTCATCAATAGAGGTTTCAGCTTGCTGAAGTTGAGCTAAAGTAGTCATTTCATATTCATCAGAGAACTCACTAGGAGATTCTCCTTCCACCATTTCATTTATCTCTTCACCTTCTATTGACTCATTTTCAGATTCTATTTTTTCTTCAAGTTTTTCTTCTATTATTTCTACTATCCCTTTGTTATTTCTTAGGGCTAGATCTACTGATTCATCTTCAGATAGCTCGATATAATCCAAACTACCTAGGGCTTCTGCTAATATATTGTTCTTCTTGTTCTTGCATTCATTAGCATAATGACCGGATTCTCCGCATGCCCAACACTTGCAGTTTTGTTTTTTCTTAGGACATAAAGAGGCTTTTTGGAAAAACCTCATATTTTAAGAGAATGTTCTTTATAATACTTCTTATAATATTTTTCACCTCTTTGTTTATTAAAACTTTTTCTCTTATAGTTTCTTTTTCCTTGATAATCTCTATTGTTACATCCTCATTCTGTTGGCGTCTCCCAACAAGTTAAGAATTGTTTTTTCATTCTTTGGGCGCTTCTTACATCTTGACATTTTTTCTCGACCCATTTCCTAACATAGGAAATTCTGTTACCAAGAGTATCTTTATCTCCATTTTTAATTAACTCTCGATACTCTTCACTTATTTGTTCATTAATTGGGGCAGGAAGTTTATCAAAGAGCATTTGCAGATTAGTGCTATTTTTCCCATCTTATAATAATACTTCTCGAATTTTGTTATGTAACTATCAACATATTTCATGTTACAGATTTCAAGATTGTTTAAGGTTCTTTGCCATTTTAAAGCTTCCTTATCTTCATCTTCTTTTTCTCCAATGAATTCGTCTTCTATCAAATCACATATTAATGTGAACATTGTTACTGGGTTTTCCAAATTCCTAAGCTCTTGTTTTGGTTCATCACCAATAGCTCCATACCAGTCGACAATACATCCATAGAAACTATGTTCTATGTAATTAAGGAATTGAGAAGAGTTACAACCTACATTCATGTTTAATACACCCATCATACTTTTCTTCCAGAACTCTATAATTTCATGCATGTTCCTTACACCATCTAGATTTAATTTATAACTTGTTTCACTTATGGGTTCTAGATTAATTTCTCTTTGATTTACTCTATGGTTTAGCATCATGCTTACTCCAAATATTTCCTTCTTCTCCAGAAATTCTTTAGGTTTTAACCTAGGTCTATAATTGCTGGTAGAACCATGTTCATATCGTTTGTAATGTCTTCTTACTTCATTTTGTTCTACAGGTTCATTCTCCCTCTTTTTTTGTTCTACAGGTTCATTCTCCATCAGCCTTCTTTGTCTTAAAATTTCATTTAACCTTCTTTGGACTTTAGATATGGGAATGTTTTCCATGTTTTTTAAGTTAATTAATCCCATTTGTTGATACACGGCTTCTTCATCTGAGTTCTTTTCAGACTCGTCGTCGCTCATGACCTCTTTGTTCATAAAGTTGGTTTTAATTGCTTTTTGTATCTGTAATTTCATCTTCCATTCAAGGTCATCCAACTTAGTGCTAAATCTCTTTATTCGTCGAATTGGATGTTGATTCATTTTTAGGATTTTGATTTTCGTCTTGATCTTCTTCTATCGTTGCCTTGTTCTTTATATTATCTAATTTAGTAGAAAACTTATTTTTGGATTTTTTTTAAATGGATAACTGTATTTAAAAGGATCTTCTTTCTTGATTTCACCACTTGATAGTAGGCTTATCTGATGGCTAATTTCGTTACTGGCTTTTAGATTTGTTGAGTGATGTACTTCGCCTGTTTCTTTTACAGTCTTAAATATTTTACCGCTAATCTCAATATATAATTGTTCTAATTTTTTTAACTTCGAGTTTTAGATCTATAAGTTGGTCTGAAATGGAATTTAAAATTGCTCCAAAATGCTTATCGTTTATATCTAAATGTAAAGCATGAGGATAAGTCTTATGGGGGTAATTACTAGACACCTCCAGATTGTCTTATAGATAAATAAAGATTTATTTTTAATTAACTAGGCTCTTATACCAAATTGCAGGATCACTAATAATAATAATAATATAAATGCGGAATATTAAAGAAAACTTAAAATAACACACAAATTAAAATTCCAAAACTAGTGGCTATTCTATGTAATTTTGGGTTTTTTGGTTGGATTGTAGTTGGAAATTGGAGGGCTCCACTGTTTAAAAGCAGCCAATAGGATTAGTCCTTTCAGTTTTCACTATAAGAAATGATCCTCACCAGAGTCAATATATATATATATATATATATATATATATATATATATAGAGAGAGAGAGAGAGAGAGAGAGAGAGAGGATGGATCAAATGTGTACAAGTCTTATTGTGTTTTGTGTTAACAAATATAGGCCGTTGATCGAATCAAAATCGAAGGTTGTGATTAATCCTGAATTTAAATAATTTATTTTTAGTAAAAAAGTGGGACCCACGGGGAAAACTAATCCAATCTCACAAGGGAAGTGCGTGTGATCCACGAGCATGTAACTGCTTGAATTCTGCAAAGAGAAAATCGTGGGAGACGCTTAATTTGTTTTTGTTTTTTTTTTTTCCAATTTACTCCAATTTCCTTTTTGAAAAGATTTTTGGTCATACAAATCAAGATCATGATCTATTAATTTGGTATGTAAAATCTTTGAAAATCTGTGACAGTTTCATCCAAGTGAACGGTGAAGAAGAGGAAGATTCATCAAAGTTTTTTAACTTCATAATTTTTCAAGTAGTCATCAATATTCGGCAAATTTTATCAAATATTCATCACAGTCACTCAATTATTCATCAAAGTTTTTGTTAAAATTTATCAAATATTCATCACAGTCACTCAAATATTGATCATAGTCACTCACATATTCATCACAATTACTCAATTATTCATCATAGTTTTTGTTAAAATTTATCAAATATTCATCATAGTCACTCAAATATTCATCACGATCACTTAAATATTCATCACAGTTACTCAATTATTCAAAATTTCCCAAATATTCATCAATATTCGGCAAAATTTAAGAAATATTCATCACAGTAACACAATTATTCATCAAAGTCAAGAATCATTTCACCAATATTCATATCACGTCCCACGAGTATATAACAAGACCTATTTCGTACCAGTGACTCAAATTTCTACAATATTCATATCAATACAACAAATATTCATCAAATTAATCCCCTTTCAACTCCCCTCTAATGAAAATTCGCGTTCATCCCTAACCCGGGGCGAATTCGATGGTGCGCTACAATGGCGTCATCATGGTGTCCCTTCAAGCCGCCGACTAGGTTCACTTACAGGCGTTACAGCCAAAGGTGTGACTCTCGAATGAGCACTATTCGCTGGAGTTGCCCTCTAATTTCGCCGGAATTGCCCTAGTATGAGATGGGATGAAGAGGGTGAGAGACGATTGTTTTCTAATCGTCCAAAAAAAGGGGGGGATTTGGGTTGGGATATCACGCGCGTGTGTTGGGAGAAAAGGGTAGTTTTTTTCTTTTCATATTAAAATTAATTAATTTCGGTAATTAATCTCGTCCTTCCATTTGCAATCAATCAATGGCTTATATTTGTTAACACAAAACACATTAAGGGATGTTAACACAAAATACATATATATATATATGTATGTATGTATATATATATTATGTTTTAACCACTTAGGATTTACATGAAATATCATCTTCTATCTTCGGCTTCGGCGCCACCCCGGTAGCTCAGCTCGCATATTCATGGTTCTCTGCTCTCCGCCGATCCTCGTCTTTCAGAAGTTCGAACATGTCGTCGTCGACCTTCTCCTCTCCTCCTTCCTCCTCCGCCACTACAAGATTCCTCCTCTCCCTCCCCTTATCCAGATTCCCCTACTCAAACCCCTCTTTTTTTTTTTTTTGCTAAAATGTAAACTTTAATAATAGAAATGACTCTCAAGGAAAAACGTCTGCAAGTACGACAACCAAGTATATCAAAAAACACATATTGTCTTATAGATAAATAAAGATTTATTTTTAATTAACTAGGCTCTGATATCAAATTGCAGGATCACTAATAATAATAATATAAATGCGGAATATTAAAGAAAACTTAAAATAACACACAAATTAAAATTCCAAAACTAATGGCTATTCTATGTAATTTTAGGTTTTTTGGTTGGATTGTAGTTGGAAAGTGGAGGGGTCCACTGTTTAAAAGTAGCCAATATGATTAGTTCTTTCGGTTTTCACTATAAGAAATGGTCCTCACCCGAGTCAATCTATCTATATATATATATATATATATATATATATATATATATATATATATATATATTATGTTTTAACCAGTTAGGATTTACATGAAATATCATCTTCCATCTTCGGCTTTGGCGCGACCCCGGTGGCTGGTGTCGGCCCAGCTCCGCCGCTCCTCCACCAGACCCTCGTTCCCCCGGCCCTCTTCCTATGCAGTCGCCCTCGTTGTCATCTTAAAGGCGACTCCATCCCTGTTCCCATCAACCGGACAATCATTTTTGTTGGGATCCCACCATTCGTGGCGTCCCCTCCGACGATTGGTGCCACTAGACCTCATTAGTCGGTACCGATTTCTCCTCCGTTGCCTTCCTCCTCTACTGCTACCCCATCCTCGGGTATTAATTCCTACATGTTCTCTGCTCTCCGTCGATCCTCGTCTTTCAGGAGTCCGAACCTGTCGCCGTCGACCTTCTCCTCTCCTCCGTCCTCCTCCGCCACTACAAGATTCCTCCTCTCCCTTCTCTCCCTCCCCTTATCCAGATTCCCCTACTCAAACCCCTCTTTTTTGTTTTTGCTAAAATATAAACTTTAATAATAGAAATGACTCTTAAGGAAAAAAGTCTGCAAGTACGACAACCAATTATATCAAAAAACACATATTCGGGAGGACATGCAAGCCCCCCAACATATGTCGCATATCATCCAAACAAAACAAAATCATCTACTCAAAGTTTTATGACCATTTCCTCAGGGGAGATAGTATAAAATAATCGATAAACATGCAAAAAAATAAACCTATAAATCACCGGTCCCTACCGGAATGTGGTTATCATAAAAAATAAGAGCATTCCTCGGATGCCATATATAATAAATCGTGGTAACGAAAGCCATCACCCTAGCTCTGTCACGGGGTTGCGTCCTCTTGCTAGCTCGACAAAGCTCCTCACAGCCATATGCAAGCGTGGTAATTTGATCATCCATGCCAAAGTGCCTTCGAACAGCCCCCCCAAACCTCCAAGGAGAAAGGGGATTCGAAGAAAATGTGGTCATGTGTCTCAAGATCATCCTCACAAAATCTACAAACTGGATCAACCTCTAAGAAGAGTAGTCGATCATACGTCGGTAATCTCCCAACCACCGTCAACCAAGCAATGAAAGAATGCTTCGGAGGACCACCCCTAACCCACACAACAAGATGCCAAGGGATTCTCAAACCTCTCTCAGGCGAGCTACTAGCCGCAAGATATGGTACATGCAATAACATCCCTCCCACCTCAAGCCCCCGGGCATCTTTTTAAACCCTCGTCCCCTTGCCGGTGCTAAAAAGCCCCTGACCGGTGCTCTTCTTTTGAGCCTGCCTTTGGGGACCTCAAACAACCTTTAACAAACAACAACAACCAAACTCCTCCCCAAAATCTCCTTGAACAAATCTATTTTTATCCCTAGATCCAAAAAATTGAATTACTCAAATCTAATTTTACCCGCCACCTCCCCTTCTTCCTAGTTTGATAAACCCATAAATAATCGAAAACCCACAAAGTTGCAAAACCCAAAATGACCCATTGTTGATGCTCTAATTTATGACCCATGGGTCTAGATCCGGCATCACCGCCACCTTAGTATTATGACTATGGTTGTGCAAATCTAAAGTTTTCGAGTCCATCCTCACATGCAACAATATTGTTGAGCGAGTTCGAGCCTTCACCGCTAATCGCTATCCAAGCCACAAGAACTGGAATCAAGAATCAGCGATTCCAATTATTGATATGAAGAAACTAGGTTTTTAGTTTTATAGACATTTTTAATTTTAAATTTCTGTAATTGTAATCTTAGACAATTTTTCTTTTTTTGACTGTTGACCCTTTGTGTGGGGTCATTCAAGCCATTGTTGATGGCTTCAAGATCGATTTGTCGATCTACTTCTTGTCCACTGTAAAAAAAACCCCCACTTAGGATTTATATATAAATTTCAACCTAAGATATTGTATCATGATTTAGATCAATTTAAGAAGTGTAATAAGGAATGTATATATTTTATCCTCTTATAAAAGGATACTCTATTACTAGATGTATAAACCATAAGAAGCTAAAACATTAAAATATAAACACAATATATATATAATATTATGTTTTAATCACTTAGGATTTATAAATAAATTTCAACCTAAAATATCATATCATAATTTGATTCATAATTTTGATCAATTTAAAAAGTGTAATAGGAAATGTAACACTAAAAAAGTGTAACCAGTGATCCATATTGAAAAACAATGTGTCAAATAGACCACTCATCTATCTATTTATCTATCTATCTATCGCACTACCAAAAAAAAGCAGGAAATAGCCACGGATTTTTTGCAACGATATATGGTTGTGGCCGAATTCGTGGCTAATAGATACGAACGTAACCACGACCTGACATGTCATCACTAAATAAGCGTCGAGTGAAATTTTTCGTGGCTAAATCCGTGGCTGGGGTGATGACATAAATTTGTGTCCAAAATACCGTGACTATTAGCCACGATCATGAATGGTGTAGCTAAATTCATGGCTGTTAGCCACGACTGTAGCCACTATTGAAATATATGTGGCTGATTTCGACGCCGATAAGCTCGCGATAAAATGTCGTGGTTGTACTTGTGGCTAATAAGAAGTGGCAATTGGCAATCATGACCTGATTTCTTGGCAAATAGCCAAGAATTTTGTAACGGCCCGAGATTATGATTCCTGAGTTACGTTTCGAGGGATGAAACCCCTCGTTAGGATCTTGCGCCCCGAGTACAGGTTGAAGGTTTGAAATTCTACTCTAACGTTTCAAGTGGGATTTCATACCCAAAATTCAAAGGGATCATTGGAATCCTCGGGGAAGTCCCATGTACCTGTCATAAGTCTAAGCGTGGAAAACCAAAGGTCACACAATAGCGGGAGTAAAGCATAATACAAAGGGGTGCCACGGCGGAGCCGGGTCAAAACGGAGTCAAAAGTATAAATCCAAAACAATATAATCAGAGTCTGGTGAAGTCTATAACTCCAGCGCTCACTCTCCGCCGACAAAATGACCCGCGCAATAAGCAAACAACACCGATAGGATGAACATAAATAATTCCTAAAAAAATTGATTTGGGGCGGGATCAGATCGATGCCCACTTAACTCTGCATCCCAACCATAAGCACACATATACGCTATACCTAATAAAGATGCTCTAATGCAGTACGAAATTCAAACACACTAGCATGCTCCTAGTTCATAATAATGTGCAGAAATACTGTAAAGGGCCCAAGACAATGCCAAGTGGCATATCCCTCTCCTACCTCCACCCCTTCCGACAGGCGGAGACTGGCCAGCTCGTGAATGCATTCATTCATAATAGGGTGGCACGCATGCCTAACCCGCTCCACAATAAAGCCCGCAGGCATATCATAATATAAGGAAGTACTCGATTGACTCAGGGTACCCGATGAGGCTGGGCTACCCTATGACCCTAGCAAAGACTCTAGGACTAACACAGATAACGGCCGTTCTGTTTACATACGCATAAAGAAATGGGATGCTTAACGTAGATGCCACCTAGCATGGTACTACATGGCATGCTGATCATGAATGCAACACCTAGTATGTCATGCACCTAAAGCAGGGAATAGCTCTATTCAATCTGAGTAAGCTCCGAAGAGACTTACCTGGCGGTGCAGAACAGCAAGGTAGAAATCATACATTTTAAGGTCACCTAGTAATCATAATGAGAACATAAGTCTATCTATTCAACATACAAGCACACACATTCCCATATAAGTTAATGCAATGAGTATTCCATCATCATGCTTTCAGCTCATCCCATATTTCATCGTAAGGTCTCAGTATAACTCATCAAGTATCATCTCAACTCATCATCTCAACATCTCACGCCATGTTCAATATAATTCACCAACTCATCAGCTTAAGACAATTTCGATTCATACTTAGCCAATTAATTTGCATGCTATCATCTGATATTCTTACTTAGCATATAATTGCATATCCTCATCATGGTCATTTAACATTTAACCTCATATATAAATCACCACAATTCATGTTATTAGTCAATCAACCATGTTATTAGTTCACACAAATTATGATATTAGTCAATCAATCATATCAACATGCTAGTTAGTCATCGAACAAGTAAGATTCCCAAGTTACTTCCAAAACCATTTAAAATCCGAGTCAAATAGTTAGGGTTCCGATCCTTGAAAATGTACATCAAATTCTTTTTTCGAGTTAGATTCGATAATACCTTTTTAAATTTCCAAGTATAATAATATCATATTTTTACACCATAATAATAATATTATTATACTTTTAAATCTCATCATTAAGTTTATATAATATATAATATTCTATTTATTAATATATTTTATATCGAAAACATATATAGTCTTAGGAATTCCTTTTCTTCCAATTAAACACATCATCAATTACTAGGCCCAAGAGGAACAAAAGGCCCAAACCCACCTTAAATCCGGATCCAAAAAAAACCCATTTCCAACTCTCTTTAAAAGGAACCGGTTCACCCTATTTTATATATATAAAAAACCGAACCGGTCCCATTTATTAAAAATAGAAAACCGGACCAAATTGACACTGTTCATCTTCTCCCCATCTCACTGATTCGAAACTGGAAAAGGAAGGGGAGAGAGGAGCCTCGCCGGCGGTAACTGAGATCCGACTATTCAATCCAACAAAAATGGGGCACGAATCTGAACAAGCAAGGGAAGAAGAGGAGAGAGCTCACCGAAATAGAATCTCGCCGGGAAAACTCGAAGACTCCTCGTCGGAAAGGGGATCTCACCGGAGACGACCTGGGGGGGGGGGTGTTAGGATGTTAAAAGTCCACCTTTATGCCAGTTGGAGGTGAAAGGAAGAGGAAGGAGGGAGAATCCAAGATCTTACGTACCGAATCTAAAACCGAACGAGAGGAAGGAGAAGCGAGAGCTGTTCTCGGCTCGCCGGAGGTCTGCTGGGTGGCCCTGGCGTCTCGTGGGCGTCGAGGAGGGGGGGTCGGAGTTGCTACTGCTGCTGTGGACGGACAGAGAAAGGAGGAACAAGGGTGGTGCTGCTGTGGGGGTGACGGTGTGGTGGTGGCGGTGGCGACCACTGGTGGAAGCGACGACGGGTGGTGGCTGCGGGAGAGACTGGTGCTGACGGGTGCGCCTGATGGTGGTGGTGTAGCGAGATGGGCTGAGCAATGGAGGAGGAAATGGGGTCCTTTCCTCTTGGCAACTCAACCGGAGAGAAGAGGCCACAGGGTAAGGGGTTGTTTGGATTCTTGTGTTTGGGTGAGTGAAAAGTGTGTTATGTAAGGTTGAAAAAAAGAATCTGATTTTTGGAGAGAAATTGTTGTTTGTTTTCCAAAATTAGGGAGTCAAAGAGTGGAGGGAGGAAAGGAGAGGATAGGATTTTCCCGAACTAGAATAGGGTGAGTTGGATGGATAAGGATTCGGAATATGACGGAATTGAGAGCTCGGGTCGGGAATTTAAATTTCCGTTGATTGATCGTTCAAAACCCGAAATGAAAGACGGAATTGATTTTTAAATCGGAAAATTGGGCCGGAATTTATTTTAAATTCATTTTGATTTTCTTTTTCCAAAAATTAATATCTTAAAAATCCGAGCCTTTACATCATCCACCTCTAAAAACAAGTCTCGTCCCCGAGAGTAAAATCAAAACAAGGTAGGGGATGAAGTTGGAATAGGTGAGTCCAAGGGACCATTCCATTGATTCCATAAGTGCCTCATAAGTGCCCTTATGAGATTCTCACAGTATCATCGTCATGGCCATAATATCCCCGATAGGTCGTAGCGAGAATGTGATATGGGCCCTTACCACATTCTTACCCCGACTTCTCGGTTATATCATAACTCGTAAAGCATTATAGCATCTCCACTAGGTCTTAGCAGGCAGTCTATAAGGGCCCCTATAAAATGTCTGTATCCACTTCGTGGGGGTGTTATAACGCAAGCTCGGTTGGAAGGTTTCAAGGGCGTCTTAGTTCGAAAAGGTTTGGTTTCAAGATCATTGAAATTCTTAATCGCGTTTAATTTCCCAAAGTCTAAGTTAGTCATTTTTAAACATTATTCAAAATCCCTTAACCCGACGTTAATTAAGCAAGTTTCAATATTAGGAGGTGGAATCATCCACCTCTAAGGGCTAATCCCATATCTTCTTCCTACGTTCCAAGTTAGAATCACATTTCATCAATTCAGTTCAGCATCCTAGCAATTCCATTTCACGACATCATATAACATGTAACAATCGTATAACATAACAATCGCATCACGCATTCGTAAACAGATCATACCCATGTCAGGGTAGTCACGTGCCATAACAGATCTAGCATAACATCGCATATATTAGAATTCATCATATCATACCACAGAAGTTGCACATCATATCAGTCAGATAAGCACATCATACTTATGCTAACTATCCAACATCATCACACTAAAGGCAAACAAGTACTTCAACACACTAGCATTTCATCAAGTTCAGGGAATATCTATTGTTAGTACTACAACTCACTATCGCCTATGTCAATACATCAAGGAATCATCATCGTCTATCGCATGGAATTCGCACAACACTCGGCCCCAAGTAAAGCATACACTAGATCACATTCTCAAGAGAATCTACCTATAGCTATCAACCGTAACAAGACACGACCACTACTCCTTCTCTCACGCATCAAGATCAACCACAGCTAGGTCCACCAACTCAAACCCGACACTATTTCTAAAATACCATTGCATCCCGCTCATATACAACTATCTAGCCTCATAACGATTCGTAATCAAGACCAAATCCCCAAAACCGACTACTAGGCATCCCAAATCATATGCCATTAAGCCATCTAAAGATCAATCTATCTCAACACCCAATCTCACGTCCAACCTTTCACTCGACCATCTAAACCATCTCATGGAGTTCCCAATCGCAAAATTCCCTTAAAAGACCCTTATTCCGACAAGCCTAAAAACTCGATCGGCTACAAAGACTTCCTATAAAGCATACCCTCATCCTAGAGGTCCTCTACCAGTCTCATCTTCAACTTCTAAGACAAATCTCAAGTCCTCGACTGAACCATTCTCACGATCGATCTAGACACTTCTTAACAATATCGCTGACTCTTCCCAAGCTCTCAAGACTCTGCCTGACCATCATCTCCCAAGGGGACATATCAAATCACCTTGCTAACCTGATCATACTTTTCGCACCACTAACCACTCTCACTAATCATCCACCTCTAAGAACCCAACTGATACCGACCATCTCACACCTAACACTCCCATCATTATCCTCGGAATCACCAACACAAGCATCCTACCTTGCTAGAACCCACTCAACCGCCTACTCTCGACAATTCTAACATAGAAACCCGTCTAGTGCTAACTCATGACCACGAATCACCGAGTTCCTCCTCACTCGCGTCTATCCTCAATGACCAATCACAAATTCTACCTACTTGTCCCATTCCAAATCTCACGAAACCTGAACATCCACGACTCGTCAGCCGACCTATTCTAGATCCTCGTCTTAGCATATTCCCAAATTTCCTCATTCCAAATCTTATTAACCTTAATCATTCGAAATCCTCAAGTCGTCCTACTCTAGTTCCTCATCTCTTCATATTTCTAAGTTGTCTCAAGCTCCTACTTCTTACTCATGACACCTTACCATCCAAAGCCCTGTTTTTACCGATCATCATTTCCGCAACATCCCTAAATCGTCCTCATCCAAGTTTCCCAAGTACCGCAATCTGTTACACCTGCTACAATCCTTCATCTTCTAGCATTCTCAATACCTTACTCTTGCCTAGTTCCCAATTTCATACTCAGAACATCCCTATCACAACCTCAAGCCCACAATCTTACTAGAAATTCTCATCGACACTCTTGCCTAGCTACTAGTCCTCCCTCAAAAATTCACCTCACATCCTTGAGTGCCTCAATCACCACGATGACCTCCACTGATAAATCCCAATTCATTCCCTATGCTAAAATCCTCTGACAAGGCATCTAGGAATATGTTATTCATAAATTCTCCAAGCATTACCAATCCTATCTCTACAACCCCCATTTCTCATCACACGCACAGCCTTGATATGGACAACCTAATCCCCAGGATCGATGATTTCCCAAGCAACCTAAACTACTGATCCTTAGCGATTCCTCCACTTCATCATTTACCAAAACTGATCCTAATCACAGAAAATACAACCTAGTCCCAACTCTAAGATTCCTTAGACATTCCTTAACCAATCATCCTCGATGCCACCCACGATTCGCTCCTAGACTATCTAGACACCTTCCTTGGCTCACCAATCCGTCTAATAACACTTCCCTTTGAGAATCCCTCCGATCCATTCTTAGCTCACTCATCCACCTCTAGAACTACACTAACCACCTATACTTGCACCCACTACCTACCCACACTTCTAGCTAGGACCTCTTCCTCGAAATCTCACCATGCTAACTCCACTCTTCACCTAAGACCTACCTGGAAGCTCAAATATACTCACTGAACACTATCTCCGACAAGCCATAACTCACTCGACTCTACCCAAGCTAACACATCCTTCATGCATTCCATCTCGCATAACCAATGACCAACTCGAACACCTCAATCTACCTGCGATTTCCCGATCTGTCTCGCCAAGGAAAACACTCGACTCATTCCCTAGAAGAATACACCACCACATATATAACCCATAACCGATTTACTAGCAGGTCAGTACACTTAAGCATATAGGCACATCATTACAAACACAAGTTAGTCAGGCAATCATTCACTACCAGTTCAGCTTATCAGTCATCACACCTCAATTTAGTTAGTTCCAAGCCTATCGCACGACACCGATTCTAAATCGCATAGGAGAGATCACAATTCGGACGAAGAACGTCATTTCTTGAGTCATCTAGGAGGATTACGTCTGCAACTGCCATCCTCGAAAGGCGTCCTTCCTTTGGCGACGTCGATCCTAGGGTACATGGGCCATGGGCCCACCCCACTTCCGTTGCGCCACTCTGGTGCCACTCGATCGCTCGTTTTCTCTTCTATGTCGACGTCCATCAAGGGGATCGCGAGGGGTTAGAAGTCACGGAGATAGGGGAGGGCAAGGGAGAACAAAACGACTTTCTTAAGAATTCAGACACAAACCAGGACTAGAGATGACGAGACTCAAGACAAGACATAGACTCGAGAGTTACAACAATCCCCTTAAGGTATTCTATAAGGTTACAGGTGCACATGGCAATCACAAAATATTTCAATCATATCATTCCACACTATCACGTACCTATTGAAGGAATAGCGTCCTATGCATCCATAACATTTCACATAATCAACTTTACATGCACACAGGACAGGCTAAAACTGATCATCTCATGCACTAATCATGCTTGACATATTAATATCATGTATGCACAAACCGACAATAGACATATGCAGCATAAGTTATATATGACATAGCGAGCATTATAGGATATCACATGTAGGATCCATTACTCACTTAGTGTACACCTAAGTCGGTCAAAACAATGTGGGTTCCAGGTAAGCATGTTAAGATGCACTCTAATAATCGTGTCAAGGGGTATGGTTAAGTCATTTCGGCATAAAAACTATCACATCCAACACAACCATATACATGTAGTATGACAAGTATGGAACATAGATGCATGATGGTCAATAATTAGGAGATGTATATCCTACATGATACTACCAACACTCATTAAGAAAACACATAGTCAATGAGGTTCAATTTGATTAACTTAACATGCTCAAAAAATTCATTTCTCATGGCACTCATACAAAGAGGGTTGACCACACTATCATGGACCTGATTCAAAGGAGAGTAACAAAGATGGGAATTCGTGGATTCGATATACATATATTCGTTCATAAGTGCGATCATGCAAGTTATTAGACAAGTCATGCTGAAATATACCAACACACCATGTCATACAATCACCGACTCGTCACCCTGTTTCCCTGTGGGACGCTAATATGACTCGCTCGGTATGACACAAAGACATTCACACTGTTTTCGAGATGAGAGGGTATAATTTGTGTTTAGACTCTCGTGGTAAAAAGACACAGTTGACCAGTATAAGAACCAAGAAGGATAACTCCATAAGACAAATCACTTCTAACTCGAAATTGTTTTATTGATCACCCTCCCTAAAACACTCATGAATTTCCCACATCTGACACATCCCCGGAAGTAGCTAGTTGGCCGACCCAAATTTCCCGTGGACGACACCAACCTCTAGTACAAGGCTCGGTGGAAGCATAGATGGTGGGATACCAAACAGGACTCGAAACGGGGTGAGCGGATGCTCTTTGACCCTTGCTAACATGCCTAAATGTGTTGGTGGGACGGTTGACGGGGTTAGAATCATCAGGGATTTGAATTATGGAAGAGATATTCCGACAAGACAGAAGTTCCAATGACATAAGAACGAGGTATTCTCCCGCTATCCCGTTTGCACAGTTATTCAATACATGATTCAAGTCAAGACATACTGATTAGTTCTCTACCTAAGCACAATAGCACTCAGCATGGAAGCAATCAACGATCAAGCTATCCTATGGGCCGCCCTTCGAGGGGCGACTAACCTGAGGGGCAAAACCTCACGGTCTCTACCTAACTCGCCACTCCAGCCACTACGACGCAAAGCCTTGGAGTCTTGTAGGCCCATCTGTAAAGAAAAAGCTATATTTTTGCCTACCCGTTCCCAACTATATCCAATAGGGATGGTCTAACGCCTTTACTACCCCTTCGTTTCCCTTTGTTTGATTACAGAATTTATTGAGTCAAGTTCATATTTAGTCCATTTGAGTTAGCCATATTAAATTCATTTTGCCCTTTCTAAAACATTTTGAAAAAACCATTTGGAAACCTTGGGCCATTTCAAAACCAATTCAACCTATCATACTCGGTTTGCATAACCTCAGCTCTGATACCACCTTTGTAACGGCCCGGGATTATGATTCCCGAGTTACGTTTCGAGGGATGAAACCCCTCGTTAGGATCTTGCGCCACGAGTACAGGTTGAAGGTTTGAAATTCTACTCTAACGTTTCAAGTGGGATTTCATACCCAAAATTCGAAGGGATCATTGGAATCCCCAGGGAAGTCCCCTGTACCTGTCATAAGTCTAAGCGTGGAAAACCAAAGGTCACACAATAGCGGGAGTAAAGCATAATACAAAGGGGTGCCACGGCGGAGCCGGGTCAAAACGGAGTCAAAAGTATAAATCCAAAACAATATAATCAGAGTCTGGTGAAGTCTATAACTCCAGCGCTCACTCTCCGCCGACAAAATGACCCGCGCAATAAGCAAACAGCACCGATAGGATGAACATAAATAATTCCTAAAAAAATTGATTTGGGGCGGGATCAGATCGATGCCCACTTAACTCTGCATCCCAACCATAAGCACACATATACGCTATACCTAATAAAGATGCTCTAATGCAGTACGAAATTCAAACACACTAGCATGCTCCTAGTTCATAATAATTTGCAGAAATACTGTAAAGGGCCCAAGACAATGCCAAGTGGCATATCCCTCTCCTACCTCCACCCCTTCCGACAGGCGGAGACTGGCCAGCTCGTGAATGCATTCATTCATAATAGGGCGGCACGCATGCCTAACCCGCTCCACAATAAAGCCCGCAGGCATATCATAATATAAGGAAGTACTCGATTGACTCAGGGTACCCGATGAGGCTGGGCTACCCTATGACCCTAGCAAAGACTCTAGGACTAACACAGATAACGGCCGTTCTGTTTACATACGCATAAAGAAATGGGATGCTTAACGTAGATGCAACCTAGCATGGTACTACATGGCATGCTGATCATGAATGCAACACCTAGTATGTCATGCACCTAAAGCAGGGAATAGCTCTATTCAATCTGAGTAAGCTCCGAAGAGACTTACCTGGCGGTGCAGAACAACAAGGTAGAAATCATACATTTTAAGGTCACCTAGTAATCATAATGAGAACATAAGTCTATCTATTCAACATACAAGCACCACCATTCCCATATAAGTTAATGCAATGAGTATTCCATCATCATGCTTTCAGCTCATCCCATATTTCATCGTAAGGTCTCAGTATAACTCATCAAGTATCATCTCAACTCATCATCTCAACATCTCACGCCATGTTCAATCTAATTCACCAACTCATCAGCTTAAGACAATTTCGATTCATACTTAGCCAATTAATTTGCATGCTATCATCTCATATTCTTACTTAGCATATAATTGCATATCCTCATCATGGTCATTTAACATTTAACCTCATATATAAATCACCACAATTCATGTTATTAGTCAATCAACCATGTTATTAGTTCACACAAATTATGATATTAGTCAATCAATCATATCAACATGCTAGTTAGTCATCGAACAAGTAAGATTCCCAAGTTACTTCCAAAACCATTTAAAATCCAAGTCAAATAGTTAGGGTTCCGATCCTTGAAAATGTACATCAAATTCTTTTTTCGAGTTAGATTCGATAATACCTTTTTAAATTTCCAAGTATAATAATATCATATTTTTAAACCATAATAATAATATTATTATACTTTTAAATCTCATCATTAAGTTTATATAATATATAATATTCTATTTATTAATATATTTTATATCGAAAATATATATAGTCTTAGGAATTCCTTTTCTTCCAATTAAACACATCATCAATTACTAGGCCCAAGAGGAACAAAAGGCCCAAACCCACCTTAAATCTGGATCCAAACAAAACCCATTTCCAACTCTCTTTAAAAGGAACCGGTTCACCCTATTTTATATATATATAAAACCGAACCGGTCCCATTTATTAAAAATAGAAAACCGGACCAAATTGACACTGTTCATCTTCTCCCCATCTCACTAATTCGAAACTGGAAAAGGAAGGGGAGAGAGGAGCCTCGCCGGCGGTAACTGAGATCCGACTATTCAATCCAACAAAAATGGGGCACGAATCTGAACAAGCAAAGGAAGAAGAGGAGGGAGCTCACCGAAATAGAATCTCGCCGTGAAAACTCGAAGACTCCTCGTCGGAAAGGGGATCTCACCGGAGACGACCTGGGGGGGGGGGTGTTAGGATGTTAAAAGTCCACCTTTATGCCAGTTGGAGGTGAAAGGAAGAGGAAGGAGGGAGAATCCAAGCTCTTACGTACCGAATCTAAAACCGAACGAGAGGAAGGAGAAGCGAGAGCTGTTCTCGGCTCGCCGGAGGTCTGCTGGGTGGCCCTGGCGTCTCGTGGGCGTCGAGGAGGGGGGGTCGGAGTTGCTACTGCTGCTGTGGACGGACAGAGAAAGGAGGAACAAGGGTGGTGCTGCTGTGGGGGTGACGGTGTGGTGGTGGCGGTGGCGACCACTGGTGGAAGCGACGACGGGTGGTGGCTGCGGGAGAGACTGGTGCTGACGGGGGCGCCTGATGGTGGTGGTGTAGCGGGATGGGCTGAGCAATGGAGGAGGAAATGGGGTCCTTTCCTCTTGACAACTCAACCGGAGAGAAGAGGCCACAGGGTAAGGGGTTGTTTGGATTCTTGTGTTTGGGTGAGTGAAAAGTGTGTTATGTGAGGTTGAAAAAAAGAATCTGATTTTTGGAGAGAAATTGTTGTTTGCTTTCCAAAATTAGGGAGTCAAAGAGTGGAGGGAGGAAAGGAGAGGATAGGATTTTCCCGAACTAGAATAGGGTGAGTTGGATGGATAAGGATTCGGAATATGACGGAATTGAGAGATCGGGTCGGGAATTTAAATTTCCGCTGATTGATCGCTCAAAACCCGAAATGAAAGACGGAATTGATTTTTAAATCGGAAAATTGGGCCGGAATTTATTTTAAATTCATTTTGATTTTCTTTTTCCAAAAATTAATATCTTAAAAATCCGAGCCTTTACAAATTTAGCCACTGTTCGAATATCCGTGGCTGAATTCGACGCTAATATGGTCATGCCCGTTGTCCGTTGTTGTATCCGAATTTGGGTAATTTTTCATACAAATTAAAGCAAATAATAATTTTAAAGCCCAAAATCTCATACCAAAAAAATATTATAGTCCAAAGGCGGTCAAACCCAATATTAGAGATAGTCAAAGTCCAAAGACAGTAAACCCGTTAGTGGTAGTCAAAGTCCAATGAATATGGAAGCCCAATTAATTAATAGCTCTCGATGTATTAAGGAGCCCAAATAATAGTCACGGTCATATCCGTGGCTAATTCCGTGGCTATTTATAGTTAACATCAAATGACATACATAAATTTGGAAGGAGCTTTGACTTATTATGTGCCCAAATATGACTATATTTTCCGCCAATTGACCCATTAATGGTATATGTCTTTATATGTAAATAAATACTCAAACATAAAGAAAATTAATAATTGTTGAATAAAATGTGTTTTGAAGAAAAAAATCATATAAGTAACTAATAATCGTTGAATAAAATCTTATACTAACTAATAAATTCATATGAGAATATTAGGAGAGTTTATTTTGAGGAAAAATTATATAAGTAGCTAATGATTGTGGAATAAAACTTTATATTATGTAATAAATTCTTATTAGAATACTATAAGTGTGTGTTTTGAAGGAAAATCATATATGTACCTAATAACTGTGGAATAAAACCTTATATTATCTAATAAAATGTTATAAGAATACTATAAGTGTGTATTTTAATTAAGGGAAAATCATTTAAGTAGCTAATGATTGTGGAATAAAATCTTATATTATCTAATAAAATGTTATAAGAATACTATAAGTGTGTGTTTTAAGGGAAAATCCTATATGTATCCAATGATTGTGGAATAACACCTTATATTATCTAATAAATTGTTATAAGAATACTATAAGTGTGGGTTTTGAGGGAAAATCATATAAGTAGCTAATGATTTTGAAATAAAACCTTACATTAACTAATGAATTGTTATAAGAATACTATAGAAGTATGTTTTGAGGAAAACTCGTATAAGTAACGAACAAATGTTTAATAAAACCTTATATTAACTACTAAATTCTTATTAGAATTCTATAAGAGTATGTTTTGAGCAAAACTCATATAAGTAACGAATAAATGTTTAATAAAACATTATATTGACTAATAAATTCTTATTAGAATACTATAAGAGTATGTCTTGAGGAAAACTCATATAAGTAATGAACAAATGTTTAATATATAAAACCTTATATTAACTACTAAATTCTTATTAGAATACTATAAGAGTATGTTTTGACGAACACTCATATAAGTAACAAATAAATGTTTAATCAAACATTATGTTGACTAATAAATTCTTATTAGAATACTATAAGAGTATGTTTTGAGGAAAACTCGTATAAGTTACTAATAAATTTTGAATAAAATCTTATATCAACTAGTAAATTCTTATTAGAATACTATAAGAGTATGTTTTGAGGAAAACTCGTACAAGTAATGAACAAATGTTTAATAAAGCCTTATATTCACTTCTAAATTCTTAATAGAATACTATAAGAATATGTTTTGGGGAAAACTCATATAAGTAACAAACAAATGTTTCATAAAACCTTAAATTGAATACTAAATTCATATTAGAATACTATAAGACTATGTTTTAAGGAAAAATCATATAAATAACTAATAAATGTTTCATAAAACAATATATTGACTAATAAATTCTTATTAGAATATATGTGTTGAGAAAAACTCATATAAGTTACTAATAAATGTTGAATAAAATCTTATATCAACTAGTAAATTCTTATTACAATACTATAAGAGTATGTTTTGAGGAAAACTCGTATAAACGAACAAATCTTTAATAAAACTTTACATTCAATTCAAAATTCTTATTAGAATACAATATATAAGAGTATGTTTTGAGGAAAACTCGTATAAGTAACGAACAAATGTTTAATAAAACCTTATATCAACTAATAAATTCTTATTAGAGTAATATAAGAGTATGTTTTGAAGAAAACTCATATAAGTAACGAATAAATGTTTAATAAAACCTTATTTTAACTGCTAAATTCTTATTAATTAGAATACTATAAGAGTATGTTTTGAAGAAATCTCATATAAGTAATGAATAAAGGTGGAATAAAACCTTATATTAACTAATAAATTCTTTATAGAATACTATAAGAGTATGTTTTGAGGAAAACTAATATAATTAACGAATAAATGTTTAAAAATACCTTCTATTAACTACTAAATTCTTATTAGAATACTATAAGAATATGTTTTGAGGAAAACTCATATAAGTAACAAATAAATGTTTAATCAAACATTATGTTGACTAATAAATTCTTATTAGAATACTATAAGAGTATGTTTTGAGGAAAACCCGTATAAGTTACTAATAAATTTTGAATAAAATCTTATATCAACTAGTAAATTCTTATTAGAATATTATAAGAGTATGTTTTGAGGAAAACTCGTACAAGTAATGAACAAATGTTTAATAAAACCTTATATTCACTTCTAAATTCTTAATAGAATACTATAAGAATATGTTTTGATAATGAAATTAGCCTTATAGGGCTATTGGAAACAAAATTAGTACAGAAGAACTTTGAAGAAGTAAAGGGACGTCTGATGCATGATTGGCAGATATGTGAAAATAGCCGAAATGACGCCAAGGGCCGCATTTGGGTTACATGGAATCCACAAGTATTCATTGTGGATATTTTGAGAATGGAAGATCAATATATACATTGTATGGTTGAGTCGAGAGATAAGAAATTTTTGTTTGCTGCCACGTTCATATATGCGCACAATGTAAAATCTGACAGAGTATCCCTGTGGGATGATCTGAGAGGAATGGTTGCACAACTAAATGTCCCTTGGGTTGTCCTTGGAGACCTTAATTGCATACTGAAACCTGAGGAGAAATGGCCATGTACTAGGGGTCAAGGGGATGAATTTTCTGAATTGCTATCAGTTATGGAGGATTGTAACATCTTCGATCTCCCTTTCTCTGGGGCGCTACTGACATGGAATAATAAGCGGAAAGGAGCAGCTAGATTGGAAAGGAAACTCGATCGCGTCCTGGTGAAAGATGAATGGATGGACAGATTTGATAATTCGAAGGCTTTTTTTGACACTCCTGGGGTCATGGATCACTCCCCAGCGGTTGTCATACTGAAAAATGAAGCTTGCAAACGGCGATACCCTTTTAAATATAAAAAATTTTGGGGTAAGGAACGTGAGTTTGAGTCTATTGTGAGGGCAGCTTGGACTGAAGATATGACTGGTTCCCGACAGTTCAAGCTGGCTAGGAAACTCAAAAATGTCAAGGAGGCGCTAAAACCGTGGGATAAAGCACACTTTTCGGAACTCCAAACTGTCATCAAGCTGAATAAAGAAACGATGCACGATTTACAGCTGCAAATCAGGTCAAATATGGACAGTACTGCGCTGGGGAATGCAATTGCTACAGCTGAATGTGAATTAAGACAGAATCTGGGCAGACTTCTGAGCCTTACTGCGCAGAAATCTAAGCTTCATTGGCTCACGATGGGAGAGGAAACCTCTTCCATGTTCTACCGAAGTGTCAAGGAACGGTAGGCCAGGAACTCTATCTTGATCACGCGAGACCGTGCTAGAAATGAAATGGAGGATGAAGAGCACATCAGATCCCACATCCTGAGCTTTTTTAAAAATCTGTTGTCCTCCGTTTCTAATAGTCGTAGCCTGCTGAATCTGTCTCCTGGAGTTGGCTTTGAGGCTGAGCAAGTGTCGGGGTTGTGCAGATTGCCCAGCTATGACGAAATAAGGAAAAAGATGTGGTCTATAGGAGCAAATAAGTCGCCTGGACCGGATGGGTTTGGTAGCCAGTTCTTCAAGGATGCATGGAAAATAGTGGGAGTGGATACATGTGAAGCAATCAGAGAGATATTCAGACATGGTAAACTCCTAAAACAGGTTAATGCTACATTCCTCTCGCTCGTTCCGAAGGTAAAGAATCCTACTCTAGTTAAGGATCTAAGACCGATATCATGTTGCAACACACTTCTCAAAGTGGTCACTAAAATCCTTGCTGGAAGATTGAAGAATCTGTTGAGTGGGGTTATATCTAATAACCAAGGCGCCTTCATACCAGGACGATCTCTTGCACACAACACGGCTATAGCTACTGAAATTGTGTATGGGTATGGCACGAAACGAGGATCTCCCCGATGTACGATCAAGGTTGACCTACAAAAAGCCTATGACTTCCTGAGCTGGGACTTTTTGAGGGAGACTCTGATTTATGTGAACATGCCGAGCACCATGGTCAGCTTGATTATGGAGTATGTAACAACCCCCATGTTTTCGATTCTCATCAATGGTGCTCCGGAAGGGTTCTTCCCGGGCAGACGAGGGCTAAGACAGGGGGATCCCCTCTCGCCCTACTTGTTTGTCCTGTGTATGGAAATACTAAGTCGGATGCTACACATGGAGGCTTTGAAACATGAGTTCAAGTACCATCCGAATTGCAAGAATTTACAGCTTACGCATCTAGCCTTCGCTGATGACTTATTGATTTTTTGCCATGGGGATATCCGCTCAGTAAAAATGGTAAAGAGGTGTATGGACAGATTCTTCGAAACTTCTGGTCTCCGTGCAAACATGGACAAGAGTACCGTCTACTTAGCTGGGTGTTCAGATGTTGTAGCTGATGCTATAGTCCAACATTTGGGGTTCGCTAGAGGGGAGCTGCATGTGAAGTATTTAGGGATGCCTTTGAGTTCAAGACGAATCAAAGTTGATGAATACGAGGCGTTGTATGATAAAATCAGCGGGGTGATACACACATGGGCGTCGAGAAAGTTGTCCTACGCAGGGAGGTTACAGCTCCTAAAATCAGTTTGTGCAGGGGTGAATACCTTCTGGAGTCAGAGTATCCTCTTGCCGAAGGGAGTAATTGACAAAGTTGAGTCGATGATGAAACGCTTCCTCTGGAATGGTAATCTGGATGGCAGAAGGCATCTCATGGCTTGGACTGAGTGCACCAGGCCGGCCACTGAGGGGGGACTGGGCATCCGCGAGCTCCATGCTTGGAATAAGAGCATCTTCGCCAAGCTTTGGGGGGATCTGATTCAACAGAAGCCGAGCATCTGGCTAAGGTGGTGCTCTTCTAATCATGTGCAGGACGGCTGTTGGTGGGATGCCATGCCGAGGCTGCATTACCCATGGTTGTGGAAGGCCATTCTGAATATCAAAGAAGAGTTACGCAGCTTGCTTGTGGATGATGTGACTCCCTCACCAAGCCTAGATGGCGTAGTGGGTGTGAATGGGTGCATTTCTGCTTCTAAGCTGTATGATGTCCTTAGAAACCGAGGCCCGACACTGAGCTGGGGGGAGGTTATTTGGGAACGTCCACAAAACAGGAAGTAGGCTTTCATTACCTGGCTCGCGGCAAGAAATCGATTACAAACTGGGAATGTGGTAAGGCATTGGATGGGGGACGAAGCTGCGACTTGTGCACTGTGTAAGGGAGCTGTTGAAACCGTTGAACACCTTTAGTTTGCTTGCCCAATCATGCAGGAAGTGCAGACGATCGTATTCACATGGAGCGGGATTGGGTGTCGTTTGGGGACCATTGGTGAATGGCTGGATTGGTTCGCAGCTACTTCAAAGAAGGATAGGAAGAAGCAAGTCTATCAGATGAAGCTTCTGAGCTTCCAAGCAATTATTTACTTCATATGGCAAGCGAGAAATAGGCTTGTCTTTAGACATGAGCCACTGGATGTGCCGAGGTGTGCTGCAAGTATAATCACCAGTTGTCGATCCCATCTAACCATTAAAGGACGCTTGTGTCCTGTGGCGAGACCGGATCGAATGGGACATAGCTGATTTTGGTTTTCTTCTTTTGGAGGATAGGAATATAGCTGGGTATTGGGAGCTTTTGGAGGATAGGTTTATAGCTGGATATTGAGAGGGATTGCATTTTTTTGGGAGCTTTTGGAGGGAATAGAAGGGGTGGGTATAGTTTTTTGGGCACCTCTTTTACGCAAGACTCCTAGTTTGGTCTTGGCTTTTGTAACCGGTTTCTCTAACCACAGCTGTATATTTACTTCTTCAGAACAAACAAATGTTTAATAAAACCTTAAATTGAATACTAAATTCATATTAGAATACTATAAGAGTATGTTTTAAGGGAAAAACATATAAATAACTAATAAATGTTTCATAAAACAATATATTGACTAATAAATTCTTATTAGAATATATGTGTTGAGAAAAACTCATACAAGTCACTAATAAATGTTGAATAAAATCTTATATCAACTAGTAAATTCTTATTACAATACCATAAGAGTATGTTTTGAGGAAAACACGTATAAACGAACAAATCTTTAATAAAACTTTCCATTCACTTCAAAATTCTTATTAGAATACAATATATAAGAGTATGTTTTGAGAAAAACTCGTATAAGTAACGAACAAATGTTTAATAAAACCTTATATCAACTAATAAATTCTTATTAGAGTAATATAAGAGTATGTTTTGAAGAAAACTCATATAAGTAACGAATAAATGTTTAATAAAACCTTATTTTAACTGCTAAATTCTTATTAATTAGAATACTATAAGAGTATATTTTGAAGAAATTTCATATAAGTAATGAATAAAGGTTGAATAAAACCTTATATTAACTAATAAATTCTTTTTAGAATACTATAAGAGTATGTTTTGAGGAAAACTAATATAATTAACGAATAAATGTTTAAAAATACCTTCTATTAACTACTAAATTCTTATTAGAATACTATAAGAGTATGTTTTGAGGAAAACTCATATAAGTAATGAATAAATGTTTAATAAAACCTTATTTTGACTACTAAATTCTTATTAGAATAATATAAGAGTAGGTTTTGAGGAAAACTCATAGGTAACTAACAAATGTTTAATAAAACCTTATATTAACTACTCCCTCCGTTCTAATTTATTTGTCGTTAGGACAAAAAGCTCATGAAACAAGGTAAGTTTAATTCTCTTAAAAAGAGGTGAAGAATGAATAAATAAATACTCTGTAATTCTCTTACTGCTGGTATCTCCTACGGTACAATTTGTGAAATTTCCAAACATGTCCCTTGTAAAATTAGGTGGGGTGTACAATGCACTTGTGGAGGGGACATACTTTTGAAAATTGGAAGGATAGTTTGGACATTATCTTGTGACATATGACAAGAGCATTTAATGTATGGACTTTTTTTACATTGAAAGAAACACTAATCTCTACTAACGTCAATGTTGACGGAAAAAAATTCACAAGTCAAAAAATTACTTATGGGATAAATATCACCTAACGATAAAAATGCACATATGTGATATAAAAAATATATATATATGAAGTGAAGAAATTCATATCACGATAAAGTAATTGCCCTTGATAATTGGTGGATCCAATTCATCAGACCTCAAAATGAAATGCCACATGTGTGCGGTACAGTCAAAGCAAATTGAAGAGGATATAAATCGGAACGGTTACAAGTGGGAAGGAAATGGCGGTGGTAATTGCCTACCGTTACATTGTCCAGCCTTCATGGCTAATTAAATGTCTACTGTTACACTTCCCTCAACCTCTATATAATGGGCACATGGGTGTTGAAAAAGGGGGAACAAAAAAAGAAAGGACGAAGAGAAAGGGTGCACTTCCGGCTAAGAGAAGAAATCATCAGCAACATCAACGCTTCCAGCTACAGAAGCAATCATCGACAAGCAAGAAAAGGCTACCTACTGGCATATACTGTGGTAAGGGGGATGTAATCAGTGGATTTTTTGTGCTAATTTCTACTTGCTAGTGTATTTGTGTTCTATCTCTTCTTCGTCATAAAAAAAAAAAAAGTGAGAAGAAAGTAAGGACAAGAAGCAGGTTCAATACAAGATCAGACAAATAGGTGATGGCAACTATGAGAGGGTCACTCAAAGATGGAGCCACACCAAGCCAATTGCTGGTTGAAGGAAGAATCAAAAAAGTTTACCGGGAGTTTGCAGGCGCGCTCTCGTTTACCTCGTGGCATGTTCATCCTACAAACGAATAAACTCCGTCGCATGTTTAACAAAGATTTTGGGTGTGAAAAATTCAAAAAAAAAAGAGATCGGAGAGGGAAAAAAAAAAGAGAGAAAAAACAGATTGAGTGAAGAAAAAGATGAGCAAAAAACGGCCAATACAAGGAAGTGTGCATATATATATGTATATATATATATATATATATATATATATTTGCAGGGATGTGATCTGAGCAATCTATAGTATTCACATTGAGCAAAGAGCAGCCACGCAACGGCAACAGGAGCAGTTGAAATTTCCATCGCCGACAATTTGACACACACAAGGAGGTTATCAACGTCGCCGAAAGCTTGCTCCCGGAAGCCGACGACTCACAACAGAGCCTCCCCGGTGATCCCTAACAGATACCCAGGGAGTCCTACACTCTCTCACAACTCCAACGGCTAGCCATATGACGCCAAGACGATCATCAAATGCAGCTCAAGGGGAGACACGATACATGGCCAGCACGGTGTTCTTTCCGTTCCTCTCGATCGCTCACCAATGAATCCGACATGCCCTTGACCCAAGTTCTCTATCCTATGTCATGCCACCTACCACCGAAGGTCAACAACTTTCTCTAAAGAGTAGTCGAAGCAACCTCGAACGCCCGACAAAAGAGGAGTACAAAAACAGGCCTGAAATGATGTTTTTATGGAGGGAGAACAGCTGCTCAAACAGCAAAGTTACAGGCCGTGGTACGAACAGATCGATAAGTATCCAAGACTGTGAAATGTTTATTCCAAAAGAAGGTCATGCAAGGAGTATGCCGGAAGAAGCGGCAGCAAAAAAACGAAGCTCTGTGGTGGCCGCGACAAACACCAGAATTTGGCTTGTCGACCACCTGTGGAGGATTCCTGCACAACATAGAAATTTTGTGCACTCCTCGAGCAACCGAAGATGATCTCTGCGTGCCCTTGGCTCCATTTTCCAGATTAATGCCATACATACTACATCCCAAGACCCACAAATGCCCCCGAGAGTTGATCGAGGAGGTCTGGAACACACCGCAAAAGAAGCCACGAAGAGCATATATATGCTATATAACAAAAATGTCTATATAGCAGTCAACTTGGCGATACTATTGTGAACAATTCCCTATACATCTAAGTACAAATAGGGTAGATTTCAATAGAGCATATTGCAGAGAGCACGTCCAAATAAAAAGCAACAAAATCGGAGCTCTGTAGCAGTCCAGGAAACGCTGAGAAATTGACATGTTCATGCAGTTTCTGCAAATGAACTGCCCAACAGCCCACTTTAAGGCCCTATTGCGTTCAGCTACGGGAGTATATGAGCCAACAGAAACTAGTGATAGATAGAAGACATTACAACGAACATAGAGTAACAAAAATCAACGAAAACGGAGCTTTGTAGAAGCAATGGTGAGGCTCCAAAGTTGGCATGTTCACACAGTTTCTGCAAGTTCTTTTGCACCAGTTCGGGTCCGTTTCTGGCCAGCTGCTGTATCGGTGCTTGCTAGGCAGCCTCCTAAGTGATAGCAGAGCGAAATGGTTGTGGTCAGCAACCTCGGTTTCACTCACATCGTGATCGAGAAGATCCGAAACAATCGAAAATCAAGCTGGGATCTATATGTATCATTTCCACCATTGCCACTGTGAAAACAACACTTTGAAACATTCAAGCATGTCCAAAGTCGGAGTGCCAAGTTGTAGGCGGTGGCGAGTAGGCCAAAAGAGACGTTGTCACGGCCGAAAGAAGAGTTGGATTCATTCCCGTATAAAAAATACAAGAAAAGAGGCAAGCTTTGTACGGTTGCAAACATGGAATTGCTAAATCACGGTCATTGAGTTCAGTCATGACACAAAGTCACATCAAGTCAAGTGAAATTGCCCGCAAGAACTTGGGTAGATTAACGCTCTCGAAGAGCTACTGGAGCAGCATCAAGCTCCACAACTTTCGAGTCCCGCCTCAAAGCTCTAACTGAAAATTATGTGAAAGCTTTAAGAACTACGTTAAGATTTGATGCTCTTTACGAGCTACGTAGGAAATCCGGTAAAAGCGTGTGTATCTCGGATTCAATCACATACCCCAAAATCAAATGATGTTCCCCAAGAACTATGTCATGACTTGATGCTCTTGACGAGCTACGTAGGAAACTTGACCCGAGTCAAATTCTCGTTGAGTTCAGTCGTTCTAAAAATCAAATTTCCCTCAAATCCAAAATGTCCCCTCGAACTCAATACTAAGCTTTCGCTCGTTGAGTTCAATCGTCCCAAAAACCAAATTTTCATCAAATTCAAAGTATCCACTCTTACTCGATACAAAGCTTTCGCTCGTCGAGTTTGGTCACACCAAAAATCAAACCCAAGTTCCACCAAATTCAAATTTGTCCTCCTTAAGAACTATATAAGATTTGATTCCGAGTCATCGGATATGTAGGAAACTCGATGATAAGCCAAAGTCCGTCGAGTCCAATCCCAAATTTCAAAAGGACTTGCTTCGGTTCCAAATGAAGTTAAGTCAATCAAGCAAAAATCAGTTCGTGGATGAACTACGGGTGATTTGATCCCTTCAAAAGGGTACGTAGGACACTCGATACAAAGTCAAAGCTCATCGAGTTCAATCGCCAAAAGCAAATCAAATAAAGTTGTTCGTGTAGAACTACGTTAAGATTTGATGCTCTTTACGAGCTACGTAGGAAATCCGGCAAAAGCACACGTCTATCGGATTCAATCACATGCCCCAAAATCAAATGAAGTTGTTCGTGGGAACTATAACGACTTGATACAAAGGACGACATTTCTCGTCGGATCCAGTCACAAGTCCAAGATCAAATGAAGTTGCTTCAAATTCAAATTGGAACTACGAGTGATTTGATTCCGTCATCACTGATACGTAGGAAACCCATATTCGGGTTCAATCGCAAACCTCAAAGAAAAACAAATCAAACTCGATACTCTATCGAGTTGAAACCCGAACACATATACCTAAGCATATACCCAAACTCAAATCAGACATCAAGTCTAAAACAAATCAAATCCAAACACCTTACCATATGCCAAGTCAGACACAAAGTCTACCCAAACCAACCCCAAATACATAAAACCTTATATCTTCGAACTACGTTGGACTTGATCCTTCCCATGAAGGTACGTAGGCAACCCTCATCAACGGGTGCAGTCCGAACCACCAAAAACCCAAATCCTTGTCCTTTTAAAGTATCCGCATAATTTAAAATTGTGAAGAAGTACAGATAGGGGTCGAACTTTATAAAAATAATTCAAATTGAAATGTGTTATGCGAGATTGTTCCTTTAACAATTTTTGCCTAACATATTTTTGGCACGCCCAGTGGGACCGTTTTCTTTCTTTGTAATTTTTATTTATGTGGATTCTTACATTTCTTTCTCTTTATTGAAGGAAGAACATGGCCCCAAGAGCAGTGATCAATGTGAGCCAGCTCCCAGCAACCTTCGTTGTGAACGGGGGAAGATGGATGAGGAAACGCTCATTCAAGGTGATGTTTGACGTCACTCGAGAAACGGTTTCTGCGACAATCCCAATGGAGAACCAGTTCGGACCTCTTCAAGGTCTCAAGGAGGAGAGGGCATCTACCAAATTGGTGCCTACTTCATCGCCTAATCAAACAGGCAGGAGGCCCGTGAAGGGTGGGGCATTTCAACCCACCATAACTGTCATCAAGAACAATGGAGCTCCATCAGCATCAATCTTACCGGCAAACACTTCTGCAAACAAGAAGAAGAAGTTACGGAGGAGAGGTCGCAAGAACGGATCTAAGCGCCGAGTGACTAGTACTCCTGCCAAGCTGGCTATGTCACCTGCCCTCGAGTTGGCCAAGGCTACTCTACAAAGGGCTGCCCAAGAGCTGGAAAAAGGACTAGTCCCGATGCCTCATATAATGGTAGGGGCTTTCCCTTGCTACATCAAACAAATAGAAGAGGTGAACATGACCTCGCACTTGGAGGAGGGAGATGTTCAAGCTGGAATTGAGAAGGAGGAAGTAGTTTCCCCTCCTCAAACTAAAAAAGGAAAGGGGCAACGAAAGCCTTCCGTCAATGAGGATTCTAAGACATACACCGGTCCAATGACTAGATCAAGGACCAAGGAGAGCTCATATATCAAAGCAGCTTCCCAACTATCAACTCCGCCTAAGCCAACAGCCGAGGCTGGGGACAAAACAATGGAGAGCTGTCTGGATTCCTCACTCTTCAAGAAGGAAGAGTTCCCACTCATCACAAGTAAGCAAGTACATGTCAAGACTACCTCACAAAATGAGGCATCTGTGATGACCATTGAGACCACCAGTATCGAAGAGCAGCTTCAAGAGTTGGAGAGAAAGTTGGAAGAAAAAGACCAGCAAATCGCATCACTAATTGCCCGAATTCCCGATCCGGATCAAGAAAGAAAGCATGAAGGAGGTGACACGAATAATGAGGCTCCAAACGGTGCCTCAGGAACAACCTCCAGTACAACCATCTCAGTCGATGAGATTCGAGAGATGATAACTCGGGGCATTAGAGATTTCCAAATCGCCCAGAATCCACCAGTGATGGGGTACAGAAAGCCATACCCTCCACACTATGATGCTGTGCCATTTCCGTCGGGTTATCAAAAGCCCAGCTTCGATAAGTTTGACGGTATACATGGGTCACCGCGCGAGCATCTTGCTCACTTTTACTCAGCATGCGGTGAAACAGCCCTTATCGATGCTTTGTTGATCCGTCAGTTTGTTCAGTCCTTAAAAGGGTCTGCGTTTACATGGTACACCCAACTCCCGCAAGGATCAATCGAGACTTGGGACGACCTGCAAAGAGCTTTCTTGGCTCAGTTTGTGAGCACTAAGATAAAGGTCTCTATCATGGACTTGGCGAACACCATACAAGGCCAAAATGAGAGCGCAAACGACTTCATCGCAAGATGGAGAAGTCTACGATTGCAATGCCCGGAGCATCTAAGTGAGTTGGCTTGTGTCCAAATGTGCACAAATAACTTACTTCCGGACCTAGCTGTTCATGTGGGAAGTGCTGAGCCACTATCGTTTGATACATTGGTGTCAAAGGCATGTAATGTGGAGCGACAACTCCGACGAAAGGTCACAGCGAGTTGCTCTCAAGTAAACGAAGGTAGAAGGGTGGACACAAGGCGTCAACCTAAACAAGGAGAGTCTATGACGACTTTTGTCAAGACGGGTGGTAAGACAACCAGTGGTGGCAATATAAAAGCCCAAGAAAGAGGCAAAGAACCGCCTAAAAGACTTTCATTGCAAGAAAGGAAGTCAAAAAAGTACTCATTTGATGATGAGGATATTCAAGGAATATTTGATCAACTAATGGAAGTCAAGGTGTTGAATCTCCCGGAGCCAAAAAGACCCGAGGAAGCCGACCGAACAGAGGAGCCTAACTATTGCCCATACCATCGCATTCTTGGACACACAATCCGAGATTGTTATGTCCTAAAAGACAAGATAGAGGGGATGATCCATTCAGGAGAAATCGCGGTCGAAGGGGCAAAACCAAAAGCGCCCTCTGCCTCATCAAATGCCATTTCAATGGTTGAGGTAGCGGAAGCGCTTCCTTCACCAAATCAGGGATCACATGAAATATCTTCAGAGGGATCGTCCGAGGGCATCAAGAGTGGTGACATTCCCACGGTTTCCTTGCCTTTTATGGCTATACCGGTCCAATTCAAGGTCGATGACGAGGTGCGTATTGTCTGGGCATATCCCGACATGCCAAGAGATGGTCCGGGGCAACCTACATTGTATGAGATCATGATGTGTTCCGATATTGAAGACCTATTCTCAGATGACGATGACGATGATGAAAGTCTCTTTGAATGGCAAACCGCCATAGGTCGGAATAAATCTCAATTGGCTGTCACCCGGCGTGTCGAGCCAGTAGGTAGCAGGATCATTGGGAGAGGATTTGGAAAGAAGAAAAATAAGAAAAGAAAGAATGGGAAAAAAGCCAAAAAGCCAAAAAGGGGGTCCGAAGAGGAGTATGTTCAACCCAATGGAGTCCCTTTTACTTTAAAGGACTATGTCCCTAAGGACTTCACTAGGGATGATATGTCCGACAATGAAGATGATCCCTTTTGGGGAGAAGATGAAATCCAATGTTGTATGACAAGTTGGGCCGTTGAAGGTAGCCAAAACAAGAATAAGAGAAGAGTGTCAAAAGGCTTTTCGAGAGCTATCGAAGAGTTTGTGACAGCTTCTAAAGAGCCGAAGGGGCCATTGGTGCAGGTGAAAAATGCTAGTTCTCGTCATGGGGCAGAGAGCTCACAAGGGTCACATAAAGAGCTTTCGCTTGATCATCTTCGTGTCTCTCAAGAAAGGGGACTTTTGACGGCAAGTGTTCAAGAACCAATGATCTTGACCTCAAAAGAGCAAGATATGTTCTTAGAAGAGATGAAGCCTTCACCGCGAGTCTCTGTGTTCGAAAGACTCGATGCAACATCAAGAGGTGAATCCTCTAGGTCGTCGGTATTCCAAAGATTGGAGGAAGACATTAAACCAAACAAGATGATTCTTCAACCCAAGAAGACCAAGAAGTGGAAGGTCAGAAAGGGAAAACAGCTCAAGCTCGTCATCCTTGGCTCGGCTAAAGTCAAAACCACGAGAAGGGATCCTTGGATTTCATCCCAATAACTCAATCCAAAATGTGCTTATCAGCTCTCACATAAAAGATAGTGAGCTTGTGAGGGATGATTAGGTTCTCATGAACTACGAAAGGCTTGATCCCCTAAACACACATAGTAGGGGTACGTAGGCAGTCTAGTCGACCTATATGCTAGATGCAGCCCACCGCAAAAAAAAAAAAAAAAAAAAAAAAAAAAATCGGGTTCGCAAATGATAGTCAGATTGTTTAGGAAACCCTTCCTAGAAGGTGGGCCTTAACGATTTGAGTGATGCGGTAAAAAAAAAAAGTGTCCCCGATTTGCGGTAAAAAAAAAATAAAAAGAAAAAAAAAAAGATGGACGTAAAGATAGTCCCTGATTCAGGCACCTTGAAGCATATGTGGAAAAATGGGTGCCATAAAATGAACTACGAAAGGCTTGATCCCTCACAAAGAGGGTACGTAGGCAACTTAGCTACTCCAAAAATGTTAAGCGCAGCCCCAAAAAATAAACATAACGTCCATTTGTCCCCTTTAAATGGGAGAGGGCATTCGCCTATATTGTGGCAGTGCATATAAAAGGATATTGTATAAGTTCAATATTCGTCGAATTCCGAATGCGTTCTAACATCTCACACACTCAGAATTCGAGGGGCACTGTTGACGGAAAAAAATTCACAAGTCAAAAAATTACTTATGGGATAAATATCACCTAACGATAAAAATGCACATATGTGATATAAAAAATATATATATATATATATGAAGTGAAGAAATTCATATCACGAGAAAGTAATTGCCCTTGATAATTGGTGGATCCAATTCATCACACCTCAAAATGAAATGCCACATGTGTGCGGTACAGTCAAAGCAAATTGAAGAGGATATAAATCGGAACGGTTACAAGTGGGAAGGAAATGGCGGTGGTAATTGCCTACCGTTACATTGTCCAGCCTTCATGGCTAATTAAATGTCTATTGTTACACTTCCCTCAACCTCTATATAATGGGCACATGGGTGTTGAAAAAGGGGGAACAAAAAAAGAAAGGACGAAGAGAAAGGGTGCACTTCCGGCTAAGAGAAGAAATCATCAGCAACATCAACGCTTCCAGCTACAGAAGCAATCATCGACAAGCAAGAAAAGGCTACCTACTGGCATATACTGTGGTAAGGGAGATGTAATCAGTGGATTTTTTGTGCTAATTTCTACTTGCTAGTGTATTTGTGTTCTATGTCTTCTTCGTCATAAAAAAAAAAGAAAAAAAGAGAAGAAAGTAAGGACAAGAAGCAGGTTCAATACAAGATCAGACAAATAGGTGATGGCAACTATGAGAGGGTCACTCAAAGATGGAGCCACACCAAGCCAATTGCTGGTTGAAGGAAGAATCAAAAAAGTTTACCGGGAGTTTGCAGGCGCGCTCTCGTTTACCTCGTGGCCTGTTCATCCTACAAACGAATAAACTTCGTCGCCTGTTTAACAAAGATTTTGGGTGTGAAAAATTCAGAAAAAAAAAGAGATCGGAGAGGAAAAAAAAAGAGAGAGAAAAAAAAGATTGAGTGAAAAAAAAAGATGAGCAAAAAACCGCCAATACAAGGAAGTATATATATATATATATATATATATATATATATATATATATATATATATATATATATATATATATATATTTGCAGGGATATGATCTGAGCAATCTATAGTATTCACATTGACCAAAGAGCAGCCACGCAACGGCACATCCCTGAGCAATCTATAGTATTCACATTGAGCAAAGAGCAGCCACGCAACGGCAACAGGAGCAGTTGAAATTTCCATCGCCGGCAATTTGACACACACAAGGAGCTTATCAACGTCGCCGAAAGCTTGCTCCCGGAAGCCGACGACTCACAACAGAGCCTCCCCGGTGATCCCTAACAGATACCCAGGGAGTCCTACACTCTCTCACAACTCCAACGGCTAGCCATATGACGCCAAGACGATCATCAAATGCAGCTCAAGGGGAGACACGATACATGGCCAGCACGGTGTTCTCTCCGTTCCTCTCGATCGCTCACCAATGAATCCGACATGCCCTTGACCCAAGTTCTCTATCCTATGTCATGCCACCTACCACCGAAGGTCAACAACTTTCTCTAAAGAGTAGTCGAAGCAACCTCGAACGCCCGACAAAAGAGGAGTACAAAAACAGGCCTGAAATGATGTTTTTATGGAGGGAGAACAGCTGCTCAAACAGCAAAGTTACAGGCCGTGGTACGAACAGATCGATAAGTATCCAAGACTGTGAAATGTTTATTCCAAAAGAAGGTCATGCAAGGAGTATGCCGGAAGAAGCGGCAGCAAAAAAACGGAGCTCTGTGGTGGCCGCGACAAACACCAGAATTTGGCTTGTCGACCACCTGTGGAGGATACCTGCACAACATAGCAATTTTGTGCACTCCTTGACCAACCGAAGATGATCTCTGCGTGCCCTTGGCTCCATTTTCCAGATTAATGCCATACATACTACATCCCAAGACCCACAAATGCCCCCGAGAGTTGATCGAGGAGGTCTGGAACACACCGCAAAAGAAGCCACGAAGAGCATATATATGCTATATAACAAAAATGTCTATATAGCAGTCAACTTGGCGATACTATTGTGAACAATTCCCTCTACATCTAAGTACAAATAGGGTAGATTTCAATAGAGCATATTGCAGAGAGCACGTCCAAATAAAAAGCAACAAAATCGGAGCTCTGTAGCAGTCCAGGAAACGCTGAGAAATTGACATGTTCACGCAGTTTCTGCAAATGAACTGCCCAGCAGCCCACTTTAAGGCCCTATTGCGTTTAGCTACGGGAGTATATGAGCCAACAGAAACTAGTGATAGATAGAAGACATTACAACTAACATGGAGTAACAAATATCAACGAAAACGGAGCTTTGTAGCAGCAATGGTGAGGCTCCAAAGTTGGCATGTTCACACAGTTTCTGCAAGTTCTTTTGCACCAGTTCGGGTCCGTTTCTGGCCAGCTGCTGTATCGATGCTTGCTAGGCAGCCTCCTAAGTGATAGCGGAGCGAAATGGTTGTGGTCAGCAACCTCGGTTTCACTCACATCGTGATCGAGAAGATCCGAAACAATCGAAAATCAAGCTGGGATCTATATGTATCATTTCCACCATTGCCACTGTGAAAACAACACTTTGAAACATTCAAGCATGTCCAAAGTCGGAGTGCCAAGTTGTAGGCGGTGGCGAGTAGGCCAAAAGAGACGTTGTCACGGCCGAAAGAAGAGTTGGATTCATTCCCGTATAAAAAATACAAGAAAAGAGGCAAGCTTTGTACGGTTGCAAACATGGAATTGCTAAATCACGGTCATTGAGTTCAGTCATGACACAAAGTCACATCAAGTCAAGTGAAATTGCCCGCAAGAACTTGGGTAGATTAACGCTCTCGAAGAGCTACTGGAGCAGCATCAAGCTCCACAACTTTCGAGTCCCGCCTCAAAGCTCTAACTGAAAATTATGTAAAAGCTTTAAGAACTACGTTAAGATTTGATGCTCTTTACGAGCTACGTAGGAAATCCGGTAAAAGCGTGTGTATCTCGGATTCAATCACATACCCCAAAATCAAATGATGTTCCCCAAGAACTATGTCATGACTTGATGCTCTTGACGAGCTACGTAGGAAACTTGACCCGAGTCAAATTCTCGTTGAGTTCAGTCGTTCTAAAAATCAAATTTCCCTCAAATCCAAAATGTCCCCTCGAACTCAATACTAAGCTTTCGCTCGTTGAGTTCAATCGTCCCAAAAACCAAATTTTCATCAAATTCAAAGTATCCACTCTTACTCGATACAAAGCTTTCGCTCGTCGAGTTTGGTCACACCAAAAATCAAACCCAAGTTCCACCAAATTCAAATTTGTCCTCCTTAAGAACTACATAAGATTTGATTCCGAGTCATCGGATATGTAGGAAACTCGATGATAAGGCAAAGTCCGTCGAGTCCAATCCCAAATTTCAAAAGGACTTGCTTCGGTTCCAAATGAAGTTAAGTCAATCAAGCAAAAATCCGTTCGTGGATGAACTACGGGTGATTTGATCCCTTCAAAAGGGTACGTAGGACACTCGATACAAAGTCAAAGCTCATCGAGTTCAATCGCCAAAAGCAAATCAAATAAAGTTGTTCGTGTAGAACTACGTTAAGATTTGATGCTCTTTACGAGCTACGTAGGAAATCCGGCAAAAGCACACGTCTATCGGATTCAATCACATGCCCCAAAATCAAATGAAGTTGTTCGTGGGAACTATAACGACTTGATACAAAGGACGACATTTCTCGTCGGATCCAGTCACAAGTCCAAGATCAAATGAAGTTGCTTCAAATTCAAATTGGAACTACGAGTGATTTGATTCCGTCATCACGGATACGTAGGAAACCCATATCCGGGTTCAATCGCAAACCTCAAAGAAAAACAAATCAAACTCGATACTCTATCGAGTTGAAACCCGAACACATATACCTAAGCATATACCCAAACTCAAATCAGACATCAAGTCTAAAACAAATCAAATCCAAACACCTTACCATATGCCAAGTCAGACACAAAGTCTACCCAAACCAACCCCAAATACATAAAACCTTATATCTTCGAACTACGTTGGACTTGATCCTTCCCATGAAGGTACGTAGGCAACCCTCATCAACGGGTGCAGTCCGAACCACCAAAAACCCAAATCCTTGTCCTTTTAAAGTATCCGCATAATTTAAAATTGTGAAGAAGTACAGATAGGGGTCGAACTTTATAAAAATAATTCAAATTGAAATGTGTTATGCGAGATTGTTCCTTTAACAATTTTTGCCTAACAGTCAAATAATTTGCAACATTGTTAATTCTTTCCAGCGTCAAATAAATTAGAACAGAGGGACTAATAAATTTTTATTAAAATACTATGAAAGTATGTTTTGAAAAAAATTCAAATAAGTAACGAATAATTGTTTAATAAAATCTTATTTTAACTACTAAATTCTTATTAGAATACTATAAGAGTAGGTTTTGAGGAAAACTCATAAGTAACTAACAAATGTTTAATAAAACCTTATATTAACTGATAAATTCTTATTAGAATACTATAAGAGTATGTTTTTGAAGAAAACTCAAATAAGTAACGAATAATTGTTTAATAAAACCTTGTTTTAACTACTAAATTCTTATTAGAATATTATAAGAGTATGTTTTGAAGAAAACTCATATAAGTAACGAATAAATGTTCAATAAAACCTTATATTAACTACTAAATTCTTATTAGAATATTATAAGAGTATGTTTTGAAGAAAACTCATATAAGTAACGAATAAATGTTTAATAATACATTATATTAACTACTAAATTCTTATTAAAATATTATAAGAGTATGTTTTTAAGAAACCTAATATAAGTAACTAATAATTGTTGAATAAAACGTTATATTAACCTTCTATAAAACCCTATACCTTATTATTATAATTATGATTATTATTATTGTTATTATTATTTTATGTTTAATATATATTTTTAATTTTTTGTTTTTAATAATAACAATATGGTGCATATCGATGAGAAGTGGTTCTACATGGTGCATATCGATGAGAAGTGGTTCTACATGACAAAGAAATCAAAGTCATATTACATGCTCCCTGATGAGGCAGACCCTTTGCGATCGTGCCAAAGCAAAAATTTCATTGGAAAGGTGATGTTCCTAGTTGCTATTGCAAGACCAAGATTTGATGATGAAGGAAATGAAGTCTTTTCTGGAAAAATAGGGGTGTTTCCACTCGTGACTACCCAACCAGCAATAAGAAGAAGTCGAAATAGAGCAGCCAGAACGTTGGAAACAAAACCGATCACATCCGTCAAGAAAGAAACTATTCGGTCTTTTTTGTTAGAGAAGGTCATTCCAGCGATTCAAGCCAAGTGGCCAAGAGAGGACGCCGGAAAGACAATTTTCATTCAACAAGACAACGCAAGAACCCATGTTCTACCGACGGATGAAGAGTTTCAAATGGTCGCTTCACAAAATGGGTTCGACATTAGATTGATGTGTCAACCAGCAAACTCGCCAGACATGAACGTTTTGGATCTTGGATTTTTTAATGCGATTCAATCCTTGCAAGATAAAGAGTGCACGAGAACAGTGGATCAACTCATCGATGCTGTCCAGAGGTCGTTCGAAGAGTATCCAACCGACAAGATCAACCGTGTTTTTGTGTCTTTGCAACTTTGTATGAAGGAGACAATGTTAGCTGGGGGAGCCATTGGGTATAAAATTCCTCATGTAAACAAGGCTAGATTAGAAAGGGATGGTGTACTCCCTGCACAAGTCCCTTGTGACTATGGCTTGGTGGAAAATATCATGAATATCTTAGGTTGAACTGTTGAAGTCATGAAATTGTTCAGCAGTTGATTTGCTTGCCCTATATCAGTAACATATTTTGACGTTGAATGAATGAAGATATATATAATGTTGATCGAATTTGTGTTAAGTGGGCAAATGGGTTTTTAACACCAAAAAAAATTTTCAAATTTTTACAAACATTAAAAAAAACGAAAAAAAAAATTAAGAACATACGGACTGCCAAAATTTATTTTTCAAAAGCAACGTATACGTATTACGGAGTAGATGAAATGTAAAAAAAATGGATGCATAACTGAGCCCATTTGTCAGACTTTTGATTGGGAAAGTAATTTTCCATTAATGCTATCTAATCATGAGTCTAATTGTTTTTTTTTTCTTTCAC